>OZ024721.1:45905680-47267565 GCA_964016875.1 Fallopia convolvulus
CAAAAACAGGAGAAAACAACTACGACAGACCTCGTTAACGACCTTGTCAAGGTCGTTAACAATCCTGGGATTCTACTGAAACAGAACGAATATAACGATGCAAGTGCAGGCTCGGTACCGATCCAAAGTGCCTCGGTAACGAGTGAAATCGAAAGTAAAACAGAAGATAATCAAAGGATAAAAAGTTCTAGGACAAGGGTTACCACAACATAGCTATGCATATAAACTCATATGAAGATAAAGATCACGCCTTTGAAGATAAACTATCAACTTTTGTTGACTAAACAAGAAAATCAATCAACTTTCATAAACTAATTCACTTTATTACTTGTTTTGAATCCAAAGTTTGAAACTTTCGTTATCGAACAATATCAACATTCAAGTTCACAACTTTCTCTTTCGATTAAGCAACAAACTCAAATTACTTCGACTCTCGTCTAGGCATAAGCACAACAAGAAATCCAAAAGATAGAAGGCAATCGAAAACTCAACATATTCATTCAACCATTCACAACTATGTCGGGTTTCAATCCCGACCCTAGAAAAGAAGACTACTCACTCTTCATTGAATCAAAGCAAACAACTTTATTCAAAGAAAACATTGAAAAGCAAAACTTACTTGAAATTGAAAGAAATATCGTCTTACAAATACTTGTGGAATTCGAAAACAAAGAACAACGCTAAGAAACCGATCACCGAACTCGAACTTCTTCCTCTCTCTCGAACGGAAATCCAATCCGAATTCTCTCTCGACTTCTCTCCTAAAAAACTACGTTGAACCCCCCTTGTCTAGGCTAGAACAAGGGTATTTATATTAAGAAGGCTATCTAATAAAAGATCTAAAAGATAAAAACTTACCAAACTAAAAAGATTACAAGATAAAAGATATAAATCCCGAAAGTCGGCTGCGCTCTACCGACACAGGCCAGTTCGTTAACGACCTGCACAGGGTCAGTAGACACTTGCTGAACTCCTTTGCAAAAACTCTGATTTACAGCTCGGTAACGACCCTCACAGGTCGTTAACGAGCTCTCTGTTTTGACTCTTTTGAACTTCTTCCATGGCTTTACTTGCACTCCAACTTGATCTTTACATGCACTCTTCTTTCTCCTCTTCTATGCATTCCACACTCACCACTTCACTTCAGCTTCACTTAGAAATGCTCCTTTCCGCTCTAAAAACCTACAAAAAGATACAAAACGGAGTAGCTTCCACACTTTTCACAAAATATGCAAACTTATCCAAAAACACACAAAACTAACTCTAAAACTTATTAAAACTAAACTAAACAACATAAGAAAGACACCTAAAACTAGACCAAAAACACGCACAACAATGGGGTGCATGGATGTAGAAATAAATTGTAATGGAATGCAAAGCTGACGTGGCAGAGAGAGAAATGGAAAAAGTAGGAGTACATGGCACTGTAGATAGAGCAGGATGATGTAAGAGCATCTCCAACAGGTTCCCCAAATTCTTGGGGATGAGCTTTTGGAGATTTTGGACCCAAAAATTGGTCCAACAGATGCTCCATCTCTTTCCCTATTTTGGAGTGAATCTCCAAAATGGGTAGAGATCACCCTAAATTTGGAGTGATCTCCAAATCACTCCAAATCTCCAAAAGCATTTAGTTTTCTTTTTTTTTAATTTTATAATTTAATGGGTAGATCAAATAAAAAGAACCATAAAGCCTTTCATGACCTTCAATTAAATTACGATTAACAATATGGTGACTCATAATAGAACCACCCTGACTTCCTCTTGAACTTTAGCTAGATTGATCTTTTTCTTCCATTTGAGCAAGTAAAAATTCTCCATATTCATGATGACACTATGGACAAATAATTTATTTTCTTAAAAATCAAATAACAAATAATTTATTATTTATTAGTTTAAGATTCTTTAATATTTTATTGTGTTATGTAAGATAATCTATAATTAACTATTGTAATTTATATGATAAAAATAAAAATATTAAATATATTGTTCTCCAAAACAAGGAATATGTTAAAATTAGGCTGAATTTTTTTTTAGAGAATAGGACATTCTCCAGGTGAAAGTTATGACTTCCCCTATGTCACGAGAATGGCCTAGAACTAGAATCATCCCGAAACAAACATAGAACCCGCAGGCCATCCCCCATATTAAAAGCTTAAACCCCCCGAGAAAATGAAGATCTAGAAAACACTAAGAAGAATCGAGTAAACGGCAATCAGATCGAGGCTTCTCCAAGTAAACCCCCAAAAGATGTTCTTCTTCTTCGTCGGAGGTTTGCATCAGCAAGTCCGGCAGGTGCTGAAAAGCGGAGCAGGGCGGTGCATTAATTGCGGCTCTCCCGCCGACCTCGTGGAATACGACAAGGTTCTCAAGCTTTTCTTCGTCCCCGTTTGGCGCTGGCCTGGTAAAGAGCCTCTCCTACACTGCGACAATTGCAGCTTCTTCTTCCCTCAGTCTTTCTCCGCTCCTCCGCCGCCGCCGCCGTTGGTTGTGCCGGATCTTCTTCGATGCCAAGCTTGTTCCCGTTCCGTTGGCTCTGATTTCAGGTTCTGCCCTTACTGTGGTGCTTCTCTGTAAATCAATTCCAGAGACGGATGGTTTCTCATTGTTTTTGATGGGAGATTAGGGTTTCAGGGGTTTTTGTAAATGGTCCTGGCAATGTGATTCTGAATCATATGGTGTGAATATTACTTTGATTTTATGAAATTTGCTTGTTCCATCTTGTTATTGTTGATGTACCCTAATTTTGAGCATTCAGCCAACTTGAAGCCAATTGAATGATGATCAGTGATCCAAGATAGTAAGATGAATCCAAATTGATCAAGATCGTATTGCGCTAATCTAAAAACGACCCCATAATGCGTGAAGCGAATTGATTTTGCAGGGAGAAAGTTACTGACAATACTCATTTCTGAGACTTTTTTCCCCGAGTTTTGTTTCTGGTAGTGTGTAACACTAACACATATGCTGTGTTTCCAAATCGCTAGAACATGAGTTAATTTTGCAGAAGTCGAGCCCCATTGTTTTTCTGATTGTATGATCTCCAGCAAAAGTGTAGCTTGTACCTGAAGAACACGGATGAGCTTTCCATGTAAGAGTAATTTCTCTCATCTGATACCTTTCTAGTTGAAGAACACTCAATTGCTCACCCTAAAATTAAGGCAATATGATATAAGGAATCGGTTTCGATATGGCCTATCCTGTTTTTGGTGGCCTATTCTGGGCATGGCTCATATCGCCAAATTTCACTCCTTCATGCCTGAACTTCCACCAGGCTTTGGTGAGTGGGTGGTTGTAGCATAAATGTTAAAACCCTAATGTATCGCCAAGGTATAACCAAACACCAAAATTTTGGAATCACTAAACCCAATTCCTGATCGCAAATTCTTTCCCAACATGATTTTAGGAAACTTATCAAGTGGAAAATCTACATGTAGATTTAAAAAAACCAAAGTGAATACTACCGAGTATAAAATTTCTCCATTAATAGATGTTGCACCAGATAAACTTCAAGTAAGTAGATCGATTCCCTCCTTTTCCTTTTTCACCAGGCATGACATGACCAACTACCCATAAGCTAAAAAGCCTAAAACTCCCCAAAGATTTACAGATAGAAAGAGATTAAAGATGACAAAGGGAAATCAGCAGAAGAGCAATGTGGCTGTGTTCTTCATGGCCACACTAATTCTTTGGCTTCTCATTGTGGTATTCCAAATCCGGTTCAACCAAAGGAGAGAGCTTCTTGATGTCTTGGGTGGTTGTTTCCTCTTCCAGTTTGCCAATTGGGTCATTAGGAATTCTTTTTTCTCATGACCCCTTTTTGTCAATACATCCATTTCTCTTCTTCATTCAACCATTACCTCAATTTCAGGTTTCTCATCTATGTCAAACCTTTTTACCCCCTTTTTATAATTCAGCTGCTCTTAGTTGATATGCAAGTAATTTGTTTTCTATTGCAGTGGTATCAATTTTTTACACAAGCAATGGAAAGCAGCACGGGATTACAGTCAAATGTTTAAGCATTAACAACTGATTGGCTTTGCATGGCCAGGGGCATACACAGCTTTATCAGTCTCTTGTGGCTACTTTGTTTATGATCAGTTTGATATGTTGCAGTTCCAACTTTACAATGGCTAGTTTCGTTTCATTTTAGTTCATCATTTGATGCTTCTCTTCAGTTTTACACTTGCATTGTACTGCAATGTCGGCATCAACTACTTTATCCTCCCTCTAATATGTGAGGTGCATGCTGAAATTTTCCATCCAAAGTGCAGGAATTTATTCCTTATCCAAGCCAGATACCATATTTAGGGTGCATTTGGATTACTTGAGATAATTCATTAAGTTGCATTAAATCTTAATGATGAATTGTAATGCAACGTAATGCATTATACCAAGTATTCCAAATGCACCCTCAGTTTGCTTCTGATGTTTTTATATGGTAATTTGAGTTGGGGTGTCTCGTATCAAAATCAGATCTTCTGTTTCCACAAATATGAACAATGCGTGTTACTTTTTGCTCATTTTGTTCATCTAAATAGTCTTTTTGGAGGTCAGAAAGTGTTAAGAGCCATCTGAATAAGCAACTCCTCTCTTAAATTATGACTTGTTTTTTCTGTACAGCTGCATTCCATTTTTCTGCATGTAAGCAAACTGAGATGGATGTTAGGCATTCGTAGCGCCAAGACTAAATTCCTTAAGGCAGAGTGGGTTCTCAATTGGGTGACTTATACCTTTGCAAGGCTGATCCCTCATTCTCTCATCACCGTCAAATTGTTAACAAATGCTTCAAAGTTCAAGCAGGGAGTTGAGTTTCCACTAGCACTCTTTGAAATGCTAGGACTGAATTTGCTGAATGCCAGTCTGGGTTTTGATCTCTTATCAGCTTTCAAGAGGGAAATAAATCCTCAAATTGTGCAACAATTCTAAGCAGTAGAATTTAGTGTCTGCACATTGTTATTTTGACGTTCTTCGTTTTCCTTCAAAACCACTGTATTAGAAGCAATTAGTTTATAGTTGTTTACATCTACATAAGAATTCTAACTTGTTAACCTGAAAATCTACTTTCCAGGTGAGATTTTTAAAAGATGCAGTGTTTTTTTTATAACAAGCTTCTACAATGGCATCCAAAATCATGCCTTCTTCAGAGATGCCAGAACAGAATCCTAATCAGATATCATTAAGTAAAACAACAAACTAATTCTTTAGTTACAATCAAAATTTCTCTAATTATCAGCTTCTCCTCATAGGAAACAATTTCTCATAACCATTTCCATTTGAAATGGAATAGTTAAACATGGTAGAAGAAGATGATTCTGTCATATCCCCATCAATATACTTTGAGAATGTATGAATTCCTTCTTGGGGTTCGTGAAATTGAGCATCACATTTCTTTTGGGTCAAATGCACATTGTTTGAATGAAGCTTCCACATCTCACTACCACCACCCTTTGTGATTATGGGGGCAGATCCTGAAAACTTGGGTATACTTGCAGTGTCCATGAAGAAATCTTCAAGTGTTGCCAGAGATTTCAGTTGGTTGCCAAGAGAAGCTATTGTCTTCTGGCACTCTGCTAATTTCCTAGCTGCACTCGCTACATCCTCCTAATATTAAATTTTAAAAAAACCCAATTTTTAGTTTACAGCATAATCACAACTATTTTGTAAGTACTGATCAATAAGTGCATTACCTGGTTTATCTTCTGTTCTATATAAACAGGCTCATTTTGCTGAAGCTCAAGTTGCTGCTGCTTTTTTTCAACCTCTTTTTTCAGTTCTTCACATTTGGCTGAAAATTCAGCTGAGATAGCCTGTTCCTTGTCAATCTGTGCATGCAAGGAGTCAACCATTGCAGACATTCTTCCAACCTCCTCTCTTGCACTTGCATGATCGGACAAGAGACATTCTTTTGATTTATTTGCTTCATCTAGCTCCATTTTCAGCTTCTCCAACTTCATTGCAGATTCCTGGAGCTGGATTTGCAGTTCATCCAAACACACTTGCCTTTGTGATAAAGTCTTTTCCTTTTCCTCAAGCTCACTTTTGTAGGCAGCACTTTGCTTCTCCAACTTCATCTCCACTTCCCTGAGTTGGATCTGCAATTCATCCACACACTTTTGGCTTTCAGATAAAGCTGTTTCCTTTTCAACTAATTCAATTTTAGATTCCAAGCTTTGATTATCCAATTTCATCATAGCTTCCTTAATCTGGATCTGTAGCTCAGTCAAAGCCTTTTCATTTTCCTCCAATTTACTCTTAGAGGCTGCATTATGTTGAACTTCAAGTTCCTTCTTTTTCCCATCCAGTTCAAATTCCAGCTCTTGACACCTGGCAGAGAGTGTCTCAGATCCAACTCTTTGCCTATCTATTTCTTCTTGCAAAAATTCAATTTTTGACATCATTGCTTGAGCTTCCAATTTCAAGTCATTGGCATAAGACTCAAATTCCATCTTTAATTCACTCACCTCTTGCAGCTCTGCTTCTAGTTCTTCCAACTTCATCTTGTTTTGTATCAGTTCAACCTGTGAACTTTCCAAGCACAACTGGATTTGAGTTGAATCCATTTCCAGCTCAGCCTTCTCCGATTCTAGTTTTCGTACCTTCTCTTCCAACTCCACTGCCCTACACGTAATTTCCTTGAGCTCTTCTCTTAACCGAATCTCTACACTTTTTTCAGATGGATGCTTAGGTGATTCTAAGTTAACATGACCATTTTCTTGCATTCCAGCCAATCTCTCCATTTCAAGAAAATCATCCATGAGATCAATCTTTACGGAAGATGACGGTAAACTTCTACTAAGAGACCTCTCGTTCTTGAACTGATCAAGCTCGACCATGAGAGCAGTAGCCCATGAATCTGATCTTGCTGGCTCACTTGTCTCAGATTGGCTATTTGTGACTGAATCAACAAAATAAGATGAGTTTGAAGGTGACTTCTGATTTTGTCCTTTGTTCAAGGCAGACGATTTACTAGAAAGGGCTTTTAGCTTACGACACTCACTCTCAAGCTTGGCCACCATTTTAATATTGTCCAAGTTATGCTTGCTAGCTGCTTCTGCAGCCTTGGTGCTCAAATCTCTCTCAATAGTCCTAATTTCTAGTTCCTCGGATTGAGACATAAGCTCGTTCTTCAGAGTTTGATTCTCTCTTTCTAAGAATTCAAGTTTCAAAAGGATTCCAGTGTCAGCAGCCACCACGGGAGGATTTGCAATAGAGGCCTCAACTTTGGCTTTAAGCTCAAGAATCTGGCTTTCTAGCTTTGACTTGGACACCTCGTATTCTTTATTTTTCTCAGCCAAAGCTTCACTGATCTTCTGCTCATGCTCTTCCTTTGAAAGTCTCAGTTGTCTAACACATTCCTTGAGAGCCTCATCAAGATGACCCAACCGAGCTTCAAGAGTTGAGTTATTTTGAACTGTAATGTCCAGCTGCTGCTTTAGAGTAGCCACTTCATCTTCGGCCTTTTCCCACCCTAAAATTTTCAGAGTTTCAATTTAATTATAATTTGTAGGACAAATATAACCATTATAATAACTTGGATATGAGGAACACTAGAAGATTACCTGCAACAGCCTCCTCAGCAACTTTTGTGTGTTGCTTGACCAGCTCATCTTTGAGACTGACGTTGATGAGAGCAGCTGATAATTTCTCCTTCAAAAGCCTAATATTTTCATTTTCTTCGTTTCCATTTGATGATGTGTCGTCTTCTTCTTGCTGTCCATGATTTTGGGATCCATTTGATATGTTGTCTTCTTCCATTAATTTACTTTCTGGCACATTTTCCTGATCAGCTTCTGAAAATTTCTTTAGCAGACTGTTATCAATTGTAGAATTCTTTTCTTCTTGAGACTCATCGAATGTTTCTTTTGATGCGACTCCAGGAGACCGAATGCCATGATTAGGAGATTCCTTTGTAAATTCCCGATAAGGTTCTTGGACAAACTAGTAAATATCAAAGATGTTTGAGATTCTTTTAAGTTCACAAAGGTAAAAATAGATTCCAAAAGCCCTAGGATCAGCTTGTTGTAAAATTTTCATCATATTTGATAGCATGCTAAAGGGAAGAGATATCAACAAAGAGCTTGATTGACGATGTAATTTCTATCAATCCCAGGCAAGCACTCTTCCACAAAGTGGTTTCACTCATGAGTTATCTAGACTAGTGCAATATTTAATTTCAAAACTCAATTCAACATTTTTGAAAGTTCCAAATTCAGAATAAGCAAACTGTGTGGAGTGTGATTGAAAAACAATGGTCACATAAAGAATGGAAAAATAAGGCTAGAAACTGTAAAGGCAAGGCTAGTAATGTAATTTGCCAGTAATTCCAGAAAGGGCAAGCAAGCAAGTAAAGGTATAAGCATCCAAACACTTTGGAAAAAAAAAGAAAGCAAAGGGAAACAAAATATCAATAACCTGATGTTCTTCTAAGCAATTCTCAAGTTGTGAAGACATTGAGCCTGAACTTTCACTATCACCTGAACTCTTTTCAGAAGAAGACTTCTTCTTCCACAACCATTTCTTCTTCTCCATTACCATAAATCAGATCTCTCAATAGTCAATAGCAGCTGCACAACACCAGTGTTTCCATTTCTATTAAAATTACGCAATGTATCAAACAATAGGCAGCAGTGAACTCGGTTGTATAAGACTGTAAAAACGGGCTTAAAAGATGGTTGAGACAGATAATAGTGATGCAAGGTAGCTCAAGAACCCTAAAATAGTACTATTGGTTAAATACTTCAATTATATACAACCCATTTTGCAAGAAATCAACTTGTAATTCAAAATCACCGCAAAAATTGTCCAACCCGGCAGTAAAAACGTACTGAATTTGCCAAAGCAATGGGAAGAAATGAAGTGTCTGAACAGGGTACAGATCATGGGTTGTTCTAAATTGACACAATAACCAGAAGAAAAATGGGGGGAAAAAATCAGTATTTCAAATTAGGAAATGGTTGCTACCCATCTGATAAAATGCAAAAGCAATCCTTGCAAAAAAAAAAAACCCCAAAAGCTAATCGATAGAACAGTGGGAAATTGGTAGTTGAGCAAGAAAAGAGATGAGTTTTGGATAAAAAAACCAGATTGAGCAGATCCCATATTTGAAAAATACTCCATTGTTGCAAGAGCACAGAAACCACCCATTCTTTACTTCGGAAGGATTCATTGCAACAAACGAGTTTACATTACAACACACTTTTTCCCCCTTATTGAGCAACATAATTATCCAGTGCCAAGTTTGAGAAGCAGCAAAGAGACAGCTTTTAAAAAAATTAAGAAAAATAAGAAATGAAAAATCATTGCTTACCTTGGACTGATGAGTGACAGATCCCGACCGACCAAGAAATCAGAGCGACGTGAATGAGAAGGGGTTTTGGTTTTTGTTTTGCCTATCTCTATTATTTTGTATACCAAGAAAGATTGGACATAAAACAAGAGGAAGAAGGGTCTGCAGAAGAAACAATGGAATGTCAGTGCCCAGTGGTTTGTAAATTTTAAACCCAAATCCAGATAGCACCACGACCAAGTGTAGGCTGTAGCATATATAAATATATTATAAATCAAATTCAAAAAGGTGTATGAAAAAACGAACATTTCAAATTGGAAGGAAAAAAGTAGGGTGTGGGGGCGTGGGGCGAGGAGTGAGCATGTGACTATGTGACTTGTGATGTTGAATAAGTCACTGTAAAAAGGTTGTGTTTGTGGGTGAGGTGCCCTTAACATACTAGTGCACCCTTATTTTAATTTGTAGTTTTTTTTAGATAATATTATAAAATAAGTTTTCAAATACTTCTCCTCTTATTCCTTCCTTCCTCTACTCTTCCGACTGTTTTAAAGACATCAATTGCGACCAAGCTGACGATTCATTCTCCTTGTCCTTCCTCTTCACTTTCGTCCACACCCCGCTGCATCATCTCCCCGTGTCGCCTCCAACTACTCTTGAAGGCCTGCCTCAATTGTACGGGTACATCCACTCCACACTCCATCGTCTCGTCATCCATATATTACACCTAACAATTTGGTGTGCATTTATAATATCCACACAATAATTCTGTGTGCGCTACTTCTTTGCACACAAAAGTTTTGCGTGCAATTTGTTTATGCACACAAGTGTTTTGCGTGCAAGACTTTTTTGCACATTTGTTAATTGCGTGCATAGTTCTTTTGCACGCAATCGGCGTACGTGCACATACAATTATGAAAATAGAAGAAATGCTTATATGAATGGTGAATGTACCATGGAATCTCAACTACGTAATTCGTTTTGAGAGCTTCTTTCATTGTTACTCGACATTTGTTAAGAAATAACAATATTAAGAAATTTAGATTTAAATTAGGGGTACAGACAATAGAGAATGTGGAAAAGGGAGAAAAGGTATATTTGGACTAGTTTTGTAAATTTTAATAAAATTAAATGTTGCAAACTAATTCTACGAAGCGGTGAATAACATGGGCCTTTTTAAGGGCAAATTACACAAAACCACCCTTAAATTATGTTACTTTTCAAAAAACTACCCATAAAAAGCTAATTTTTACAAAACACCCATAAACACAAAAGCTTTCAATTAAGCACCCAAATCCTAACTTGTTAATATTTTAACATGTAAGTAAAGAAATTTATATCCTTATCATCCTTCTTACTTTCTTTTTTTATTCTAAAAAAATCATCCTTTTATAGTTGGTAAAAGGAGAAGAATAATAGCTTGTTAACCTCCTTTGGGGATTCTTCAAACTTAAATTTATCAATAATGACAAACACTTGCCATAACCCCTTCCTAGATTCTCTAATCTTAAATTTATATAAGCAGCAACTCAAATTTGCCAAAGAATAAAACACCCACTAAAACTAAGATTCTTGAAAACCTTTGTTGGAATTTTGTAGCATTTCGAAATTTTAAAACCAAATTGAAATCAACCTAGTTTCCGTGGGTGCAACTCGCTTTGTAGATTACAAGGTAGTGGTCCAGGCTTTGTATTCGGCGTTGAAGTACTTCACGAGGGTTGAAGTTAGTTTCCAAATTGTCAAGTTTGAAGTCAGCGACTTGAAACTTCTAAAACCCACGTTGATGCAAGTTCTCTTCTTTTCGCATTACTTTGTATAAATAATACTCTTATAGAGTACACATAAGGATATTAGGGTTGAGCAAATGGATATATTCGATCTGATCTGGTATACCGGATATTCGGTAATTGTTTTCATTAAAATTCTGATTCATATCCGATCCATTAATTGTCGGATATCCGGTAAGAAGTATTTGCTTGGAACGGATATCCGATAGTGGATATCCGGTAATAGATATCCGGTAGTGGATGTCGAACTATCCGTTTTGAAAAAATATTTCTACTATTTTTATTTAGGCCCATTAATATGCGTGATTGATGGATATCGGAACCGAATATCCGTTGATCCTGTTAAATTTTAAGAGAAAGTTTACATGGTTGAAGAGAATGGAACCCTTGATGAGTTGAAATTTTACAAAATGCTCATTAAAACATCTATAGTACTGGATATACCGGATATCCGGTTGCTTCAAAACCCCGATCCGTATCCGGTCCGATTATCCGGAAAAAATTCCCGGATCGGATAGGATCCGGATAGAAAATTTTGTAATTCATTCGGATATGAATTTTATCGGATCGGATAGGTCGGATCGGATCAATGGATCGGATATTTTTGCTCACTCCTAAGGATATTAAGATCTTTTCATTACAAAAATAGGGATTGGGTGGTTATTTGAAAGCTTTTTATTTGTTTTGGGTGTTTTATTGAGAATTAGATTTTTAAGGGTGATTTTTTGAAATATAGCACAATTTAAGGGTGAATTTGTGTAATTTACCCATTTAAACAAAACCAGATGTCCATTTCCAATGGCAGAATACATAAACGGCCCCCTGTACTAGTGACAATTGGTCACTTGGCCTCCTGTACTTTAGCCCTAACCGTTTGACCCCCTATAGTTGCACATTGCGACCTATTGAACCCTTAACCGCTGATTTGGCAAGTCGCGTGCATTTCACTCTCATATGAACGATTGAGGAATGCTTACATGGAACTTTTTATCATTTCCTTTTTTTTCTTTCTTTTTTTTCCATTTTTCTTTCTTCTTTATTTCTTCTTGGTTCTTCTTTAAGTTCATGTGTTTTCCAACCTTGCACCCAAATGCCATCATGTCACCACCCAATCGACGCCCCCCGATGCTAAACAATCGATGCCACTACCCCACCGCCCAAATTTAATGCTCAATTTGATATATATAATAAGTCAATTTTTTTAGATCTAGGTTTAGATTCAATAAAAACTTAATCTCTAAATTTGGATTTCATTCTCGGGAGCAAATTCTGATAAGTTAGGGTGTACATGAGGGCGACGAGGGTGAGAAGGATGTCGGATTCAGCGTTGGCGGGCGGCGAGACCATGGATCTTGGGTGAGAGGGGAGGTTGAAGATGAAGAGGTTTTGGGGATTTATTCTTTAGATTTGAGGATGTGGATTTTAGAAATCTAGAAGGATAAATCATAGGGGATAGGGTGGGTTGGTGCTTTGGGGATTGATGGAGTCACTACTTTGGAGAGGATATGGAGATGGGTGGTCATGGATCTTGGGTGAGGGGGGAGGTTGAAGATGAGGGGTGTTTGGGGATTTATTTTTTATTCTATTTGTTTATTTGTTGATTTTTTTATAATGATGATGTGGCATAGATGCGGCATAGACGTGGCACCCACTTGGCGCGTGTAACATACACAACCAAAGAAAGCAAGTGAAAATTGTCGATAAGGGGTTCAATAGGTCGCAATGTGCAACTATAGGAGGCCAAACGGTTAGGGCTAAAGTATAGGGGGCCAAGTGACCAATTGTCACTAGTACAGGGGTCGTTTATGTATTCTGCCCATTTCCAATATAGTGAGTAGATTATTTGCTAATCTATTAAAGTACTCTTATTCCCGCCCACCAATTGCATGCCACAAGTGATGAAACCCGAAATAAAACATTGCTAGAAGACAAGAAACGAGATTCTATTATTCGATTTGTGCAAACACTTGCTCTTTATTTATTGTTTTCTTACGGCGAGGTTACAAGCAAACGAGGTTTACAAGCAAAACGAGATTTACACCTTAGACCTCCTAAGAGTATTTGAGACCTCGATCTAACAAGGTTCGAGATCTCCTAATCACTATGAGACTCTACTATCCACAAGCCACTTGATGGACTCAGGTAGCGAGGTTGAGCTTCGAGTTTGAGTGTGGTGATGATGGCTTGCGAGATGATGCAGCGAGGTCTTTGGTGTGAGCGAAAGCTCTCTGTGTGACTTGAAGTATTTTTGTGGACTTCACTTGTATATAGCGAGGTCTTTTAACGATGTTTCAACACGTCGATCTTCAACGAGCAAGATCGTTCTTGAGTTCAAGATGTTTTTCGACCCTTGTTCCCTACGAGGTTCTTTCCTATTTATAGTGTTTCGAAAGGATGACTTTTGGTGTTTGTTCGATGTGGGACGCCCGAGATCAAGCCTTTTGATTGGTCGAGTGCGAGGCGGTCGACCATTGGCCGGAGGAGAGGCGACCGCTGAGTGGCTAAGATAGGGCTGGGATGCCAGTCGTTGAGCAACGAGGTTTAGACTTCGTCACAAAGATTTAAACCTCGTCCCCGAGGTCTCGGAAGACCTCGTGTGCACAGGGATTTTGTTTAAATAAAAGGCGGGTAGGGTTGTGGGCCCCAGAATCCACCTTGGGAGTCCCGTAGGATCCGTTTATTCCTTGTATCCCGAGCCCACTTCTTACTTTACTATTTTGAGCTCCATCACAACCCCATGGCCTGGGGACCTCGTCCCGAGGACCGCAAGTCATAAAGTACGAGGGGTAGTTGGTTCATTAAGCCCGGGGTGCGGGGTTTGTACTTCTTAGGATTTGCGAGGTGCGAGGTCTAGAGGTTGGGTGGACATATTGTGAGGAACTCTCTTGCGAGGCTTGACACTTAGGCCCTTCCTTTGTTTGTGTGTGCGATGTTTTCTGGGCTTGCTCCCCCATTTTTTGTTTAATGGGCCGTCAAAGCAGACTAGGCCCAATAGGCTTTTCGGGGGTGGGGAGAGGCCCAAGTCCGCCCTTTATAAGAGGCGTAACTCCCACGCCTCATCTCCATCTTCTTCCTCTAGCGTTCCCTCTCTTTCTTTCTTTCTTGTCCTTTCAGTTTCCGGCGAGCAGTTTTCAGACGGTTCTCCGACGATCTTCCGACACTGCCCAGGAGCGCCACCGCACCAGCCGCGTCAGTTTTAAACAAGTAAGCGTTCGACTCCCTTTTTCGCGTTTTCGATGTCCATCCCCCGTATTTTCGCCGCCCCTTGCCTTGCCGGGAGATGGGCGTTTCCCGGTGCTTCGCGGCGGCGAGACGAAGGGAATGAGGGCGGCGCTCGCGCCAGGGCGACGCCCTCGATTCTCTTTTTCTCGCGTTTTTTCTTTCTTCATTTCGTGCCCTAGCGGTCGACGATTGCTTTTTGGTGTTTTGCGCCTGTGCCATGGCGGCGAAACGGTGTGGCGAGGGTGGCGCCTGCCACGTTCTCGAACCCCTTCGTTTTCCAACCGACGGTTGAGGTCCCTCGTCCCCTTTGCTTTCGAAATTCGAATTCCTTGGGAAACCAAACGTCATGATGTCTGACTGACGGGACGTTTGGTTTCCCACCGTGCTGGCTTCCATTCCATCTTCTCTTTCCTCTTTTTGGCGCTTCACATTCTTATCCAGTCGTCCTATCTGTCAGAGTAGCCCTAGGGTGCCACGTGGTTTCTTCATGTTATCACCTCGCGTATTCTTTTTTGTGGCTTTGCTCGATGTCTCAACCCTTTTTCTTTTCCAGGTGTTCGCCTCTCATGGCCTAGACGTCGCTTGTTCATGCCTAGAGGAGCCTCTTTGAGCCCTCCACCAGGCTTCGCGTTTAAAGCTCAAGAGAGATTCTACGAGGAGGTCCCCGAGGCCGAGGAGAGTATCGAGACCAGTGATTCCCAAAACCCGAAGTCTCCCCCGCTGATTTTCAGCGATCCCTCATCTAGCGACTCCGTTGTCTCGGTCAGCTCGCTCTTCCCTCGACTACGCGTATATTCCGGAGTCGAGATGGCCTCGTCTTCGATTTTCGACGAGGAGGTGGTCGGTCCCCATGCGAGGTCGTCGGATTCTAATGACCAAGCGAGCTTCTTCTAGAACTACATTACCGACTCCGTGTCAAGCGTCCCTCCAGTCCTCGAGGAGAGGATACCCATGCATCCGAACCCCTCGAAAGGGATTTTTCTTCCCAAGGGGGTGCCTACGGTTCTGAAGCGGGGAGACCTCGTGGATATTGCCAGGGACTTCGCCTGGCCCGAGGGGGTTGAGGTAGCGCTCCACGAGGAGGGAGGCTGCTCTTTTTTTTTTTTTGCTTTCCCCCGAAGGGGAGCGGTAAATTCGGAGTAGATAAATGAAATATGAGCCCCGAAGGGCTAGTACAAGCAAGACCTAAACGGGGCATACATGGGAAGGCACGTAGGCCTCCCATACTATGTCTCGAGTAGTCAAAACATAAGCCAAAGCAAAGCGCAAAGGGAAGGCTCGTAGGCCACCCAAGCTACACAAGAACAACACGAAATCAACAATAATCCAAAGATCACAAGAACATACATCTTTGGCCTACGAAAGCAAAGCGCAAAGGGAGGGAGGCTGCTCTTTGGCCTATTACGAGAGGTGCGTCGTCGTGCACCTCGTCAACCTCCAGGTCGACTTCCGGTTGCCGCTGGCCCAACATCTGGTCAACTTCCTATGGGTTATGCACGTATGCCCAGCACAACTGTTCCCGAATGCGTGGCGGCTTCTCTGTGCCTACACCATTCGAAGTTACGAGCTCGGGGATGGACCTGATCTGGACACCATGTCGAGCTTGTTTTTGGCGAGGAGGGAACACGAGTCTTGTCTCGTCAACCTCAGCCTGCCTGGTCTCAAGATTACCACGGCCCCCTCGAACGTCGGGTCGTGGAAGAAGAAATGGTTCTTGGTCTGGGACCCTACCGGGAGGTACCTCAACTTCCCCACGGCTCCGGACAACTTCGTCCGGCCTAAAGGTACACAAAAGGCCGACGATCTCAAGAAACGGTACATCCCGGAGCGTCAGGAGCCGTTCCAAGAGTACCTCGCACAGGACCGGCTTGAGCGGGCCGACCTTGAGCGGGTCGGCCCAAAGGTACACAAGTGGGCCCGTGGGGGTGAAGATTACGGAAGGGGGGAGCGTCCAAGGGAGACGCTACCAAAGTGTCCTCCCAAGTTCCCCGAGGGTTTGGCGACGGGGCCGGGTCCAAGAGGAAGGGTGGGGAGTCCCCTCGCGGGGACAAAAAGAAGAAACACTGGGTGGACGGCGAACGCGGTTCCTCGGGGAAGGAGCTCGTCCCCAGCCGCAAACCTGCGAGTCGGGTTCTCTCCCCTACTGGTCCCCCCGCCGAGAAGTTTCACTGCCCCGGACCATCCAAAGGGGCACTTAGGAACTGGAAGAAGGACGACTGGAAGGAGGAGATTGCATGGGCGAATAATCTCTCCGAAGCCGCCCTTAATGACGAGGCCCAGCGCTACTCGGCGATGGTATGTCTTGTTTTTTCTTCGTAGACTTCGCTTGCTAACCTCGTGTCTTTTCTTTTCTGATGCACCCTTTGAATTTCTTTTTCTTTCAGCATCACTTTTTTGAGAACTACAACTGCAGCCGTATCAACCTCCTCCAGAAGAACCTGGACACTTTGGAGGCGAGGCTCGAGGCCCACGAGGTCGAGTATGCGAAGAAGGAGAAAGACCTCGCGGAGGCCACGAGGCGGATCCGGGCCGCGGAGGCCACGAGGCGGATCCGGGCCGCCGAGGTTGCGCCGACGGACGAGGCCAAGGCCGCCGCCAGGGCCAAGGAGGAGGCGAGAAAACTCAGGGGGAGGCGGAGAAGGTTAAGGAGGAGGCGGAGAAAGTTAAGGAGGAGGCGGAGGAGGTTAAGGGCCAAGTGGGGGACCTCAAGACCGAAATCGAAGAGCTCCGAGGGAAACTCTCCGCGGAGCACAAATTTTTCAGGGAGAAGGAAGCGGAGCTCCAAAAGGCCGAGGAGGAGATCAGCAGCCTCCGACAGCACGTCATCGAGCTCAACGAGGAAGTTGAGGCTGCGGGCCCCAAGTATGTGGAGTCTGCGGAGTACAAGGAAGAGCTGGTGGGCAGCGTGAACAAGATGTTCCGATAGGCGGTCCGTATGGGGGTCAAGCAGGCGGTCGCGAAGTATGGGCACATCGACCCCCGTATTTCCTTCTTCAACCCCAACTACGCACTGACTATGGGGGAAGAAACTGCGGAGGAGCCCGAGGGAGAATGCGAGTTCTTCCTTAGGGAGGACGGGACCGTGGCCGCCGAGGCGCCCCCTGCAGAGGACCTCGGCCAGGGATGCGTGGACCCCGTCGTCACCGATTCTCATCCCGCGACCGACGTGCCGAGCTCCCAACCCGTTGTGATCTCCGACTCGCCCGTCCGCCAGGCTCCTACGGAACCCGCCGTTGAGGCCTCGAAGGAGTGAAGGATGCCCGTCTGTGTGTTTGTGTTTTTTTTATATATTTTCGCTGTTTTGGTGGCCTCGCCGGCGTCTGTAAAATTAAGATACTTCTGCCCTTGTGGCCTTATTTTATGCAATCTTTCCTTGTTTTATGGTTGTGTTGTGTTTCTTATTTTAGTTTACTATATATATATATATCCTGATCCAACCCCATGGCCCGAGTGTCACAATTTTTGTCGCACCCTCGGGACACATCGGGCGTTGGTTTTATGCCGCGATCCCGAGCCTCGCTCGGATCTCGCATGATGATTATTATGCCCAGATCACGAGCCTCGCTCGGATATCGTATGATGGTTATTATGCCAAGATCGCGAGCCTCTCTCGGATCTCGCATGATGGTTATTATGCCATGATCACTAGCCTCGCTCGGATCTCGCATGATGGTTATTATGCCGAGATCACGAGCCTCGCTTGGATCTCGCATGATGGTTATTATGCCAAGATCACGAGCCTCGCTCGGATCTAGCATGATGGTTATTGATTGTTTCCAACCCCAAGCGGGAAGCGAGGGGTGGGCTTGAAACTCAAAAAACTGATAATCTCCAACCCCAAGCGGGAAGCGAGGGGTGGACTTAAAACCGAGAATCTCCAACCCCAAGCGGGAAGCGAGGAGTGGGCTTCGCAACTCAAAACCGAGGATCTCCAACCCCAAGCGGGAAGCGAGGGGTGGACTTCGCAACTCAAAACCGAGAATCTCCAACCCCAAGCGGGAAGCGAAGGGTGGACTTCGCAACTCAAAACCGAGAATCTCCAACCCCAAGCGGGAAGTGAGGGGTGGACTTCGCAACTCAAAACTGAGAATCTCCAACCCCAAGCGGGAAGCGAGGGGTGGACTTCGCAACTCAAAACCGAGAATCTCCAACCCCAAGCGGGAAGCGAGGGGTGGACTTCGCAGCTTAAAACCGAGAATCTTCAACCCCAAGCGGGAAGCGAGGGGTGGACTTCGCAGCTTAAAACCGAGAATCTCCAACCCCAAGCGGGAAGCAAGGGGTGGACTTTGCAGCTTAAAACCAAGAATCTCCAACCCCAAGCGAGAAGCGAGGGGTGGACTTCGCAACTCAAAACCGAGAATCTCCAACCCCAAGCGGGAAGCGAGGGGTGGACTTCGCAACTTTAAAACCGAGAATCTCCAACCCCAAGCGGGAAGCGAGGGGTGGACTTCGCAACTTAAAACCGAGAATCTCCAACCCCAAGCGGGAAGCGAGGGGTGGACTTCGCAACTTAAAACCGAGAATCTCCAACCCCAAGCAGGAAGCGAGGGGTGGACTTCGCAACTCAAAACCGAGAATCTCCAACCCCAAGCGGGAAGCGAGGAGTGGACTTCGCAACTTAAAATTGAGAATCTCCAACCCCAAGCGGGAAGCGAGGGGTGGACTTCGCAACTTTAAAACCGAGAATCTCCAACCCCAAGCGGGAAGCGAGGGGTGGACTTTGCACGAAATTTTCATTTTAGAGAGATTTGAAAATACCACAACACTTTATTCACAAAATTTGACGGAAACAGCTAACCTTCTTGTCGTGATACACCGCTACGCGCCGTTTGTATTCTCTGGAGCGCATGTCGGCCACCTCGCGCAACTCGTCCCTAAATAGTAGCTCGACCTTGAGGTTGGCCTCGTTCTCTTTTGCATTAAAATCAAAAACTCTCGCCGACGGGACCAAGGTCTCCACTGGGACTAGCGCTTCCGCTCAATAAGTTAGGGCAAAAGGTGTTTCTCCCGTTGCGCGATGCGAGGTGGTGCAATATGTCCATAGGACGAGCGGGAGAAGCTTCGCCCAGCGGCCCTGCACCATGCCAAGGCGCTTCTTTAGATCGGACAAGATGCGGGCATTGACGTTCTCTACCTGGCCGTTGGACTAGGGGTGGGCCAGGGAGGAAAACTTGAGGGTTATGCCCAGGTCGGAGCAGAAGGTCCGAGTCTCCTCGCAATCGAATTGGGGGCCATGGTCGGTCATGATGGACATGGGAACGCCAAAGCGGCAAACGAGGTTCTTCCACAGGAAGTCGCAGACCTTTGTCCCCGTGATCTTCGCCATTGATTGTGCCTCGACCCACTTCGTGAAATAATCAACGATGACCAAGATGTATCGCATCTGGACAACAGCCTTGGGGAAGGGGCCGAGGATGTCCATTCCCCACATCACGAAGGGGCACGGTGCATGGATGGAGCGAAGACGCGAGGTCGGGGCATGCTGGATGTTACCGTGCTTCTGACACCCGTCACATCTCTAGACATAGGCCCTCGCGCCCTGCCGGAGAATGGGCCAAAAGTATCCCAGATGGGTGATTTTATGTGACAGGGCTCGCCACTCTGGGTGGCCGCCGCAGACCCCCTCGTGTGCCTCATAGAGGATATGCTCTGTAGACTCGGTCGGCACACACAGCAAGTTGGGCTCCACATAGCCTCGGCGATAGAGCCGGCCGCCAATGACGCAATAGCGTGCCACCTGCATTTTCAACTTCCGGGCATCCCCGGGGTCCTCTGGGAAGACGCCGCTGTCTACGTATCGCGTGATCGGGATCCTCCAGTCCCCAGTGGTGACGGAGAGAACCTCGTTGGTTACACTCCGCGAGAGTTTTCTTTCCACCATCACGTGATTCCCTACCTCCAAGGGAAGGGCAGAACCCAACCTCGCGAGAGCATCCGCCTTCGTGTTTGTGGTTCGCGGGATGGATTCTACCGCAAAGGTTTCTAGGCATGACACCAAGGCCTTAACTTTCTCTCGGTACACAGGCAGGAAGCCCGTCCGGGTGTCGTATTGCCCGTTGAGCTGACGCGCAACCAGCTCGGAGTCAGTGTAGACCCTGATTTTGCGGGCTCCACTGAGGAGTGCCATCTCTATCCCAGCAATCATGGCCACATACTCGACCTCATTGTTGGTGGCATCGAAGGCGAAGTTAAGGGCGTACTCCGTCTCGATTGAGGGCCCGACGAGAAATACGCCAGCCCCACCATCGAAATCACATCGCGAGCCATCAACGAATACCTTCCACTCCTCCGAGCTTGCATCCGTTTCGGGGAAGGTGACCTCCACCATGAAGTCAGCGAGGGCATGTCCCTTCATTGCGGTCCTAGGGAGGTAGCTGATGTCGAACTCGGAGAGCTCGACTACCCACTTTTTCATTCGCCCGGAGAGGGCGGGCTGGTGGAGGATTTGTCGAAGTGGGAGGTCAGAGAGGACCTGAATGGGATGCGCGTGGAAGTAGGGGCGCAGGCGCCTGGTAGCGGTCACGACAGCCAGTGCCATCTTCTCCGCCGAGGAGTATCGCTGCTCCGCAGGCTGGAGCACGCGACTTGTGAAGTAGACTGGGTGCGTGGCTTTTCTAGTTAGCACCGCGCTGACCGTCTCCGGGCTCACCGCCACATATAACTGCAAGTCCTCGCTTGCCATTGGGGGTGACAACGTAGGGAGATTTGATAGGAAGGCTTTTAACTCAAAGAAAGCGAGCTCTAGCCCCTCGTCCCAAACAAACGTGTCGTTTTTCTTGAGGGCAGCAAAAAAGGGCAGGGACTTGTCCACCAAGCGGGAGCAAAACCTCCCCAAGTAGTTCACGGCGCCGTTGTACCTCAGTGCGAGATCGCGACGACCTCATTGAGAGAATCGACTCGACCTTGGCGGGATTGACGTCGATCCCGCGCTCCCTGATCATGAAGCTTAGGAACTTCCCCGATGACACGCCGAAGACGCACTTCTCGGGGTTCAGGCTGAGACGATTGTGCCAGAGGGTCACGAAGACCTTGTGGAGGTCGGTCATATGCTCTTCGGGGCTTTTGCTCCGCACCACGATGTCATCGACGTAGGCCGACACGTTCCTCCATAAATGGTCTTTGAAGACCCGATCAACGAGATGCTGGAAGGTCGCCCCTACGTTTTTAAGGCCGAAGGGAATGACCTTATAGCAGTACGTACCCCGCTGCGTGATGAAGGACATCTCCTCCTCGTCACGCGGACTCATCGAGATCTGATTATATCTTGAGTACGCGTCAAGGAAACTCAAGACCCCGTGCCCCGCAGTTGAATCAACTAGTTCGTCGATCGAGGGCAGGGGGTAGCTGTCTTTGGGGCATGCTTTGTCGAGGTCTTTGAAGTCCACGCACATCCGCCACTTGCCGCTGACCTTATTGACCAGCACGACGTTGGACAATCATTTCGGGTACTAGACCTCGCGGATAAACCCCGCGGCCAGCAGCTTAGCCACCTCTTCATTCGCGGCATTTGCCCTTTCCTCGTTCATCTTCCTCCGTCGTTGCACAACATGGCAGGCGGTGATGTCTATGTTCAAGGAGTGTTGGACGACGGTGCGCGGGACGTCGCGGAGGTCCTTGGCGGTCCACCGAACGGATCGCGGAATCTGGATAGCAGGGCCTCCAACGACTCCGCCGATTTCTAGGAGAGACACTCACCAAGTAGATTTTCTCGAACTCATTCCCGAAGGGGGTAACCACCCTTCTTTCTGTCTCGGGGAGGGGGACCGTGAAGTCCCGGACTTCGAGGTCAGCCTCGCCGAGGTACTCCACCATGAACACCGGGCATTTTTTTTTGTCGAGGTCGCATAGCAAACGCGACCCTCCTCCTGGTTGCCCTTTACCTCTCCAACCCCGCCGTCAACGGGGAATTTCATCTTCAGGTGATTGATGGAGACTACCGCCTGGAATTTCATCAGGGATACCCTCCCGATGATTGCATTCCATACCGAAGGCAGGTGTACCACTGTGAACTCCACCATCTCGGTCCTCCTTGTGGAGCCGGTGCCCAGCGTCATCTAAAGGTCTATGAGACCTGCAACGTCGACCTCGTCTCCAGAGAAGGAGGTGAGCTTCCCAGCGTAGGGCTTCAAGGATGTTTCGGAGATGCCCAACTGCTTGAATGCGCCGTAGTACATGATGTCCACGGAGGATCCCCTGTCCACCAGCACTCGCTTCACCATTTACGAGCCCACTTGAGCGTGCACCACCAAGGGGTCAGAGTGCGGCATGTGGAGTCCCTCTACATCTTTGGAGGTGAAGGCCAAGCCTACGTGTGACCGCGAGGTCTGGGCAACGCTAAATACCGAGGGCTCATGATGGCTTGCCCTCGTGTACCTCTTTCTTTCTGCCTGGCTTGATCCAGCCAGCGATGGTCCACCCGAGATGGTATGGATATACCCATCGGGTGTTGTTGTCTGCCCAGACCGTGCCTGCTTCGCGGGAGCCTGCTGCTCGACGTTGTTGGCCTGAGCTTGACTCGGGCCTCGTGGTACGGTGTTGGCACCTGACGCGGGGTTGGCTCGTCCCTTTTCGCTTGGGTTGTACAAAGGGCCGCCCTTGCCCCTATAGCCTCGTTGCTTTCCGCCGAAGCAGTTCTAATTGTCACCGCGGTTGTTGTTTCGGTTGGCGTCGTTCCCGTTGTTATTGTTGTTGTTGCTTCTATTGTTGTTGTTTTAGTTCCTGTTGTTGTTGCTGTTGACGGGGTTTTGGGCTTGCGTTACATACGCATCCCTCGCGGGCGGTGCGACCACCTTCGCCTTTCCTTTAGCCTCGGCGACGATTTCCTTGTCGGTCTTCGGTCGCGAGCTCTGGTTTGCGGCATCCTCGGCATACACCTGGGATGTGATCCGGGCACACAGGCTGCCGTACGTCGTTGGGCATTTCAAGAAAATGTAAGTCTTGAAAGGCCCCAGACACAGGCTGCCCATGAGGGTATCTCGCACCGATGATTCGTCGATGTGTGCGATCTCTGCTACTGCGGTGGTGAACCTCGTGAAGAAGGTGCCCAACAAATCGCCCTCTCCCTGCTCAATACCGCGGAGATCCCGCGTGTGCTTCTTGCGCTTCCTTGAGCCGTTGAAGTGTGTGACAAAGGATTCACACAGCTGAGCGAACGAGGCCACAGACCCTATCTTGAGGCTTATGAACCACGTCATCGCGGCCTTGTCCAGGGTGGTTGGGAAGATGCGGCAAAATATGGCGTCATTGTAGGAGTTGACATTCATTTGGACAGCAAAGTGCTTCACGTGCTCCTCCGGGTCAGCCGTGCCGTCGTAGAGCCCCATTTGTGGCCAATGGAAACATTTGGGCATAGGCGCCCCTTGAATCTCGTCCACGAAGGGGGAACGGCATCCGGCCTCAATGGGTTGACGTCGCGACCTCGATTTGAGGGAGTGCATCGTGCCGCTGGCCTTGATTTGAGGGGATGCATATCACTCTCCGCCGTTTCGGACAACTCCGTGTCCTGCATTCTCGAACGTCGCGATCGAGATCGCGAGATCTACATGGGGTCCCGGGGAGGTCTCTCCGTTGACGAGCCGTTGGTGGACGTCTCGTGTCCCGGCACATGCCCAGGGACGTACGCGGGAACTTACTCGGAGTGGGGTTGGCCTAGGGCGGGGACGGGGACGTATGAGGGGGCGAAGCCCTGCTGGTATTGTCCATAGCCCTGGTAGGGATATGGGTTCGGGGGTGCACTACCCGGCTCGTACCCCTGGAACGGGTAGGGGTTTTATGGGGCGGTGTACGTCTAACCCGGAGGGACCACGAACGGACAACCCGGAGGTCCCGCGCCCGTCCATTGCGTGGTTTCGGGCATGTTGTCGGGGTGTTGGGGGAAGAAATTGTTTGGGCAAGCCATTTTGAGGGGATCAAAGCCAAGGTTTGCACAAATCGATTATTATCATTTTTCTATAATAAATTATTGTTGAACTATGAATTTTTTTATATCAGATTTCAATAGAAGTTTACTATTAATAAGTGATAAAATAAGAAATACAAAGTATTAGAAGGAATATCAATTTATTTAGTTGAATTAACAACTTCCATAAGATGCCTACGAGTGCTTAGTGGAGTTGGCAAGTGATTCACTCCCTTAATTAGAGATTTTTAGTTTGAGTCCTAAAAATGAAGCAGCCTATTTGGTATAAAGTGGATCACCACTAAATGGACTCAAAAATTAACTTTTTATAGGATTTTTTGAAAATTTAAATGACGAGAATTTATCAAGGGGAGAGTTTAAAAAATAATTAAAACTAAATAAACAGACAAAGAAAGGTTATGGAGAGCAAGAAGAGTTTAAAAATATTGAAACTAAATAAAAAGACAAAGAAAGTTTAAAAATAATTAAATATACCAAAATCTTTGTAATCCTGAAGAAACATTTTGTTGGGCAAATTATATTGCGGTAGTTGGTAGTTGGTACCCATAAACCCCACATTTTAAGTTTCAATTTTTTTGCCCTTGTCCTGTACATTTTTGTGGGTTCACAAAGAAAAATCCTTTTTCTCTCAAAAGTGTATTGTATTGTGTGTGAGTAGTAGTGGCCAGTGGGTGTGAGCTTTATTTTCAACAATTTTTTAAACTTAGGAAACACATCTTCAATCAAATGGTCCAGCAGCTAAATATTACATGTGCCTCGGCATTCAGCCGTAGATGGTAATTTAAAATTGATTTTTCTAAGCTATGCACCAAGGGTATAGGTTAAGAACTTTAAAATAAAAATAATTTGTTGAATTTTATTATTTGAAATTATTTTAATTATTTTCTTAGCGTTCATTAATTTTCTTTTAGGGTTTTACTGTTTTAGTTTCTATAACTAGTACTCTTAACCTATGCCCTTAGGACATAGGATAGAAAAACCGATTTAAAATTTGGGTAAGAAACTATTCACTTATCCTTTTTGAATGCTTTATACAAATCACAATTGCTCATTTCAAAAGTGGTCTTTTGCAAATGGCATGTGAAATAATAGAGTGATTAGACCATTGAAAGTTGCTCACGGTTTCTCTTCCTCTTGGTTTTGATTGTGCTAGCTCATCAATTAAAAGCAAGGTCGATTTATGACTTTCCAAAAATGAATTCTTTATTTTGAGACTTGTTAATTTTTTTTCTTATAAAGCAAACTAAACTTGAACAAAATTGATCCAATCAAAACCGATCCCAACCTGAACCAAGTTACTTCGATTCATATTTCGGTTCACCAAATCCTGAAGTTTGATCTTCAGTTCGATTCAATTTTGAACAAATGAAAAACCCTAAAAATGAGTAGTTCTACCTTTTGTGTTGTGCATACACGTTGCGAATTTGGGCACAGCAAACATTCAACGATATTTATTTGTTTGAAATGTGTTGGGTTGAAAACTTGAAATTATTTACAATGAGTATGAGCTTGTGAACTGAAAATGCGTGCGATTTGGGTCATACATTTGATGTTTGGGCTTATGGCCTGTATAGTGTGTAATTTGGAAGAAGCCCACAAGTTTATATTAGAAGCACGTATTGATTGATAGATGGCAAAATTGCACAAAATATTTTAACATTTTATGTGCATGCGCATTCAACCCTGGTCTTTATAAATTTAAAAAAATATCCTATGTTTTGAGGTTCGATGTTTACTACTCTACCTTTAAAGTGTCTATACTTTGATTAAAATTGTGGATTGATCCCTCAATTTTTCTATGTTGTGACAAAAATTACCAATTCATGTACAAACAACAATAACCCAGATTAAATCCCGCCTTAGGCGGGGTCTGAAGGCCAAGATGTAGAAACTCGTGACTCAAAAGTAAATGAGAGGGTGTATCCAGAGCGGCCCAAAAATAAAGGTACAAGCAAAAAGGACATGGAGATGAAAAAGGATGGGGAAAGAAAAAAAAAACACGAAAAGGGCAAAGGGGAAAAGAAAAAAGGTTCTCCTTTGCTGCATGACCACTATTGATCCGCAACCACGATCTTCTATCTCCATCGATCCCTACATATGGACAAATCCGCTGAAATCTCCAAGAAGTTAAGGTCCCGCTTCATAACTTTTGTCCAACTCTTCTTTGGTCTGCCCCTGCCTCAACGAAAATCACTAAAAACAGACTCTCACACTTCGGTATTAAGGTATCCAATGGGCTCCTACCCTTCCCCGAACCACTTCATTCCTAATCTTATCCAATCACGTGTGTCCACACATCCATCTATAAGCATCCACATCTCAGCTACCATCAACTTCTGTTCCCGCACCTTTGTATTTGGCCAACAACAACAACAACAACAACTACTACTACATACCCAGATGGATCCCGGTATGAGCGGGATCTGGGGGGTCGAGATGTACGCACCCTTACCCCGGACGGATAGTGGGGAGGGTATTTTTGGCGGGTCGAGTGCTAAAAAAGGGGAAAACACAAGAATGAAAACCAGGAGGGGAAGGGAAGGGGAGTAAAACGAGAACGAGGAAACGCACGCAAACCAAAAGGATGAAAAAGGAAAACTAAAAACAAAAGCAAAGGGGGAAAAGGGTACTCCCTCAAAGGCGGGCCGGTCTTCTGTCTATCGCTCCACCACCGTAATCTTCTCGCGCCACTGGTCTTTGCTCATGGCCACCTCTTTTGAAATTGCCAGAGTTGTGAGGTCTTGCTTTATAATTTCCTTCGAACTCTTCTTCGGCCTAACTAATACTCCCTCCATTTCTTGAAACTTGTCCTTTTAGCAATTTGCACATTAAGTAAGAAAGTTATCAAAAATACTATTAACCCTCATTTATTACTTACTTTTTTACTTTATTAAAAACCACTACTAATAACATATCAATAATTACAAGGGTAAATATGTAAAGTAGAGAGACCAAAATAGCAAAAAGGACATATTTTATGAAACAAACAATAAGGCTAAAAAGACAAGTTTCAAAAAACGGAGGGAGTATGATAATTCGTGAACTTTAGTTTCTATTGCTAATAATGGATAAATATAGGTTGTTGATTTATACACACGGAAAAATTTGTAAGCGCACACAGATATCCGTGCAACGCCATTTCGCGCGAAATGGCATTGCGCGGAAGGGGGCAATTCCGGAATATTAAAAAAGGGTTTCGAGAGCGTGGCGGAAAGGGACCCGCGCAACGAGGTTGCGCGCGAAACGGTGTTGCGCGCAATCCAACGGTAAAAAGAAGTGTCGTTGGATTGGCGCGAGGCCTCGTTGCGCGGATCTCAACGGTAAAAAAAACGGTCGAATTGTCCCCTATAAATACCCATTTCGATTCCACATTATAGTTGGAGTATACCTTCATTCCACATCATTGCTTAAAAATGTCGTCAGGAGAAGAAGATACGTCATCGAGCGATTATCATCCCGAGGAGGAAGATTCATCGTCAATCGATAGTTTCATAGCTGAGGATGATGAAGGTGTATCGGGAGAAGACTACGGAACCGACTCCGATGCATCAAGCGAGCCAGAACAGGTATTTTTCAAAGAACCCATAATATTATGTCATTTACGAACGTAGTATATTGAAAGTTAGAATAGTGTAATTTATAATATTTTGTTTTTACATTTTGAAATCATAGGTTGTCGGAATAGATTTTTCTATTGCTTTCCACTATGATGGGGTGTGGAGTGATCGAAGAGAAATGCTTGATTGGGCTAGACAAATTGCAATTTCGAAGAATTTTGAACTAGTCATAAAAACCTCAAATCCAAACAGGGTCATACTCACTTGTGACCTAGCTGGTAGATATAGATGTGGCAAGAGGGTGTTGCCCGGACTGGAAAATAGGAGCATTTATAAGCCACTTACCGATACTGCGACTAGGAAGTGTGAATGTCTGTTTGAATTGAATGGGGTCCGTCTCAAGGGAAAAAATGGATGGGTCTTAACGGTAAAGTGCGGACAACACAATCATCGCCTCCCCACTAGTTTGTTAGCTCATCCATATGCGGGCCGATTGACAGCTGAGCAGAAGGAGTTTGTGTAACACCCCCTCCCTATTGTACTTGAGGTGTTACCGCCAGTAACCCTAATTAGTCCTAATTCAAGGTTACCCAAGGCTTTAAAACTTATAATCACAACAAGTATTACAACACTTTATTACAAACCATAGTATGACTTCCTTCCATACACAAAATCCTAACCACAACTTGGGCAAAAGTAAAATATTTACAACAGACTTATTCTTCTTCAAGCGACCACTTTCAAAACCTTTTTACATTCTAAACTCCTTGGCTAGCCTTCTCTTCGCGGATTAACTTCTTTAGTAGCTGATGCGTCGTATACAGACGGTGGGCACCAGCCGGCCATGCAATTGAATAAGGTGGTCGGATTAGTCTAATGAAAGACTAAGCAAGTGGAGAAAATGACTGGTTCCTATGGTAGTGACTAAACATATTGGCATCGAAATCCGAATGACAACCGGTCGATGATCCAACAGTTAGCAGTCCCATAGAGGATAAGAAATGAGGCATGCATAATCAAAAGATAGGACACCACAACTTGCGGTTCCATTATGAAACATGAACAATTGTTGGGAACTCATATTTATCACATAACATTCTAAAAGCAAGAATGGCTTCCCGACTGGACGAACCATTCAGGTATTTTAGTGTGCCTAACGCACTTATCTTATATTACTTTCAAAACTTTTCACAAACAAGTTGGTGGCTTTTAATCGGCTCGAACTACTGCCGAAATATCGTGGTATTGTAGAGATCATCGGAGTATTTCATCCATGTCATCTACTCTGTACCCAAGATCACAGGACTTCAGCTATCCTTGATCTTTCATTTGCATAGAGGTAGAGATCACAGAGGCCTATTACCATGTCGTCTACACTACACCGTGCCGAACCTGCACTTAGCAAGAGTGCCTATCAACCCTCTCACACGAAGAGTAGGGGAAGAGAGTCATGACTCACCATTAGGATTAGGCCCCTCCTAATGTAATATTGTTATAAAGAGAGGATATAAAACCACTCCCTGAACTATCTGAATCACAACAATGTCTCAGCGAGAGACAACAAACAAGGTCGCACATAACGGACCTAAATCCAGTTCTAGCGCAAACTGAATAAACAACATGGTCATTATTTCTAACAATATAACAACCTATCATATTTTATTAAGCATACAAGTTGTTCCCAACACAAATATTAAATGGGATTCAATTCCTCATTTAATAACAATAATGCAAGAACGAACCGTCCACTTGCCTTATAAGGCGTGCTTTACGCTCTCAGC
This sequence comes from Fallopia convolvulus, assembly GCA_964016875.1. NCBI lineage: Eukaryota > Viridiplantae > Streptophyta > Magnoliopsida > Caryophyllales > Polygonaceae > Fallopia > Fallopia convolvulus. The sequence continues at coordinate 45,935,230 of OZ024721.1, forward strand.
GATTCCAACAGAAATCTTTATCTGCCTTCTGCCAATTATAACAACAGATTCTTCAACCACAAGCTCATGGATACAATTCTTAGTTGTATAATCCAATTCTACAACTTCCTAATCGATAAACGATTTGATTTCCGAATATCGATATATATATATAAATCCTTAGTTTTCATGCTTCAAGGAGCCATCTTGGCGGAATTATAACTAATTATCCGCTTCACTTTTGAAACAATTTTCTAAATAAAAATTGTTCATTAGTAGCAGTTCTACAAGATTACTAAATCTCAGATCAAACAGATTAACCACGAATCCCGAGTAATTATCTGAAGCCCTTTACCTGACAATCGATGTCTAAACTTGTCTTCGCTATAAGTAATAATCCAGACGTCCGTTTCTCGAGCGGTTTGAACCTGTGGAACCGTATCAACGTCAAGATTATAAAAACCATAAATTTACTTAGTAAAGCGGACCCGAAAGGTCCTTTTGGTGGCTCCGTAACCACCCCGCTAATTAATTTCGAGCGTTAATACCTTCACTCGAACTTCGAGCTTGTTCGGCTCGATGGTGGTTCGACCCAAGGGCCCAAGGGTGGCGGTGTGGTGTCCGGTGGCAACCCCTGGTGGTGGGTGGTGGTCGGCGAGCTGTTGTTCGCCGGCGACGGGGCAGCGAGGCAGAAGAGGAAGCCGAAGATGAAGTTCGAATTCTTTCCTCGAGTCCGACGTCGTCCTGATTCTTTCTCCCTGGTTTCCGCTTCCACTGCTGGCTTCACACAAACAAGAGGAAGAAATGAGGGTGGTGGCTGGCAAGGTGGTGGCAATGAAATCGCCGGCGGTGGAGGTTCGAATTCGATCGCCCGAGTTCGTCGTCCCGTACGAACTCTCTCTCTCGGTTTGATTTGAAAGGGAAGGAGATGAGGTTTGAAAAAGTCAAAAGAAATGGCTTGCACTAAAATCTATCTCCCAATCCCTTAGCATCTAAGCAAGAGGCGGCAAATGAAATTTTCCGTCCCGGAACGGGACTCGCGTTAAAGCGGCAAAATTATGTACCTCGGGTGGAAAAACTCACTAAACGAAAAACGTCCCGTAAATTATGTAGACCAATAAAACCAATTTTCCATGATTTTATCTTGCTACCTTCAATTTTTAAGGCTTCCGTTTCGTATTTTACATTCCTTCCGGTACATAATTAAAAAGATGGCTTATCCAATAAATATTCTTTTTCCATTGAAAAATCCTAGAATTCACACCGATCCATAAAATCATTTCTTTGTGATTTTAGGATATCACCAAGAATTTTCTAGAATTTAATCTCCAACAAAAATATTGGATTAAGCGTTAAAACGGACAAAAAGATATCCGAGAAAAATTCGAAAATATCCTTAAAAACCGCAGCTATTACAGTTTGTGAAAGGGAAGTTACTATATCTAGCCACCCCGAAGATGATACTTGAAGAGTTGAGGTCAAGGTACCCGGGAAATGTGACCTCAATTAGACAAATCTACAATATGAGGGATAAGTTACTTCTTGAGGATTGCGGAGAATTGACGGTGACACAATGGTCTTTGAAGTTCTTGAAAGACCGAGGATACATTGTCCATCCAAGACGAGTAAGGGGTTCTAATGTTATGAATGCCTTGTTTTTTGTGCACCCCACAAGTCTGCGCATGCTGAAGATGTTTCCCTATGTCGTCATTATGGACTCCACATACAAGACCAATAGGTATGTTATTTTAATATGTAATCGACTTGATTAGTATGTTTCCAATATAAATGTTTAAAACAACTTGTTGTGCTAGGTACGACATGTCTTTATTGGAGATGGTTGGCTTCACTTGCACCGGAAATACATTCAGCATCGGGTTTGCATTTATTTCAAACGAAGATATCGCTAGTTATAGGTGGGTCTTAACTCAATTGAAAGGCGTGTACGACGAGCTTGGAGTCCAGGTCAATGCAATCATGACAGATCGCGAGCAGGCTCTAATCAAGGCGATAAGTCAAGTTTTCGGGGACGGAGTCCAACATTTGTTGTGTTGGGTGCACATCAGACGCAAAATTATTGCGTACGGCCTAAAGGTGTTTGCGAACGCTGAAAAACCACATGAGTTATCACGCGGGTTTGCAAACGCTTGTTGGGCGCTCTTTTCGTCCACCACAGAGGCGACATTTGAAGAAAGGTATGTAGAATTGAAGAGAAGATGGCGACCGACGCTTATTGCATACGTGGAGAAGGTGTGGCTTAATCCATTCAAGAAGAACATAGTGCGTGCTTGGACCGATCATACACTCCACTTTCAGACGAGAACCACCAATAGGTAATTTCATTTTTAGCATTTGAATTCAGTTTGAATTGTAGAAAGTGTATTCGTTCAATACTTAAACTTTGACATGTGTTTTTCAAGGTCGAAGGGATGCACGTTGTGCTGAAAAAGATATTGGATTCATCTCGAGGAGGCTTCAACACCGTGATACTAAGGATTCACATCCAGATGCAATCTCAAACCAACACTTTGAGGACAGCCATTGAGAGAACCAGAATACAGAACCCAACAAAATACAGAGTACTGGCGAATAAGTTCAAAGCGCTGTTTCGTCCTATACGCGGACGCGTTTCAAGGCAATGCCTAGGTAAGTTGTTAGACATGTATTATGATATAGCAATTGAGTTGACGCAGGGTACACTCGATATGGAGTGCCATGACTACTTTTGGAGGGAATGTCACGGTCTTCCATGCAAGCATCGAGTTGCACACGCTATCATAACTAAAGTACCCATCGAGCTGGAGGAGATACATCCTTTTTGGAAACAGATGGAATGGGATGAGCTTAGTGATGACAACGATCTTGCCCTTGCCTGCGTACCCTTGACCATTCAAGACCCAACGTGGGACGAAATGGTGGCAAAGCGAAATAGCGGTCAGATGCGTAGAGACCAGTATTTGCAGATCACATCAACGTTCAAAGATTCAGAGCATCCTGAAGCAACAAACCTTATTGAGCCGATACCTTATGAGTCGCCAGATGGAGCCAACAAGTATTCAACCACCCGGGAGAAAACACACCTTGAGCACGTAATGGAAGAGTACGAGAGGGAGCAACAAAGACGGAAAGACAACTACAGTCGGAGCAAAGCAAATACACCGGCGCCATCCCGACCACGCGGACGACCTAAAGGATCTAGGAATAAGAAACGGACCGGAGCTGGAGTTGATACGCCTCCGGTTGCGACCGCGCCTCCTAGCACCGCTACCCCCGCCGCTGGAAGCCACCGTGGCCCCCCTACGAGCGTCAAATGGCACGGGGTTAACTTTGGCATCGGTAATGTGGATAGTTTTGTCTTTCCGTTCATTGATGATGCTAGAGACGTGATGGGAGACGGTCATTGTGGTTTTCAGTCACTTGCTTGCGTATTGGGGAGGCTAGAGGATGAGTATTACAGTATTCGATGGGTGCTTCAGACAGAATTGATGCGGAACAGAGATATGTATGAAGTCTTGTTCACTAGGGGCCTTACACCATTTGTTGAGTTCTTGAAGCATACCGGCCATGTGGAGTCTCCTTGCTCGAACGAATACTGGCTAGATATGCCGCTACACGGCCTTGTGTTTTCTACCTTTTATCAAGTGCAACTTGTGATGTTATCGAGGGATCGAGGCTCCCACACGTGTTTACCGTTGCGGATTTTTGGTAACAATCAAGGACATGGGATACCGCCACCAGTCGTTGCTATCGCCCACGTTGGTCAACGAGACCACTTCATACCGGTGAGACATTTGTAATCACTTTTTTTATGTTTTTTGTTTTTGTACATTTTCCTTTCGTGCATGTGACATAACATTTCTTTTCAGGTATGGCTTACGGGGAACGCGCCTATCCCCCCACCTCCTCATGCATGGCGTCGATTTCATGACCCCAGCCCCGACTACTGGCTCGAGGCTCTTACCCCGAGGATTGACCATTGGAAGGCTTGCCGAAGGGACATCGGTCGGGATCCAGAGACATTTGCTTAGGGGATTTATGAACTTTCATATTTCATGTACCGTTTAGGGGATTTATGAACTATATCATGTATTGTGTGCCCCGTTTAGGGGATTTATGAACTATTTCATGTATTGTGTGCCCCGTTTAGGGGATTTATGAACTTTCATATTTCATGTATTGTGTGCCCCGTTTAGGGGATTTATGAACTTTCATATTTCATGTATTTCGACTCACGTTATGGGATATGTACTTTATTAAGAAGAACGAATCTTGTTGAAGTGGGATGAATTTCAGACTACGTTTGCGAATCTTGTTGATGGGTCTGAATAGGCAGAAACAACAATGGCTCAAAGTGGAGACTGAAATGTTTGTGTTTTCCACCACGGGTAACAGAAGGCACGCAATGGGCCCTCGTGTCTGCGCGAAATGGGCCTTCGAGCAGGATCGAAGGCTCGAAGGCCCATTTCGCGCAGACACGAGGGCCCATTGCGCGCCTTCTGTCACCCAACTGGGTAATTCCATTTTTACCAGTTCCGCGCATGCTTCTGAAAACAGTATACCAGTAGCTTTTCTGGTGACAAGACTTATGCATGCACATCTCTCCCTTCGAGCAAATTCCAAGTATAAAATGAGACCCTAAACCTTCTCCATTGTTGCTCCACTCTCATTATCGGTGCACCAATGGCTAAAAGGAAAGCGTGTTCATCGCGAACCTACCCCTTTGCTCCACCCATCATAAACTTCACCATCGTCCACGTCCGTGGGGTGAGGGAGACAAAGATGGAATGGTCTGTGATACAAGGCGCATCAATAAAAAACATCATCATGAACTGAAGCGAAGCTGGCTATGGAGCACCACCAGGATATTGTCGCTTCTTCTTGAACGACAACGATATAACACATCGTATCTACGCCAAAGAAACCACGGTGCAGCTTCGCCTGATTGAAGGTGACGAGATTCGGGCGATTGATGATATTTCGCCGGAGAATTAATGATGTGGTTTACTGTTATAAGTCACTTATTATGGATCCAAGTGTTTTTTCAGTAAGTTGTTGTTTAGGGTGTAGGGTGTATGTTGTTTATGGTTTTTTCAAGTGTCACTTGTTTAGTGGTATAAGTCATTATGGTTGTTTACGGTTTTTTTGGTAAGTTGGTTGTAAGCGCCGTCGAAATGTGGATCCAAGTGTTATAAATTTCAAGTGTTATAAATTTCAAGTGTTATCAATTTCAAGTGTTATAAATTTCAATCGTTGTTTACCCTAAACCCTAAACCCTAACCCTAACCCTAACCCTAACCCTAACCCTAACCCTAACCCTAACCCTAAACCCAACCCAAACCCTAACCCTAAGGTTTACCCTAAACCCTTAGCCCTAAACCCTAAACCCTAACCCTAAACCCTAAACCCTAACCCCAACCCCAACCCCAACAATCCAAAACCACCAAAAATAGTAATGCGAAAAAAATACGTAAAGTACTAATGTATGTCATCCGAACCATCTAAAACATCCAAAATCAAGAATAGTAATGTGAAATGAAACCAACAATCCAAAACCACCAAAAATAGATACATAATGTACTAATGTATGTGTAATATCAAAGCATCTAAGGTCGGCGCTCATGTGAGGTGCCGCTGCCACTGCCGCACTCGTGCACTGAATCCGGAAAGTGCCGGGTGGGCATCGGTGGGGGAGGCGGTGCATCGGAATCTAGGATATTGAGCACGTGCCTGAGATGCTGCGCAGCCGGATGATCAGGCGGCATCTGTAGTAGCTGGCTCCGGATATATCCCGATGCGTGCTATACCCTCTGCGCAAATAAAATCAATTCATATTAGTTTGTACACTCAAATATCAACTTAAACATACAATTACAAAAATATGTTCTTACCATCCTGTCAGAAACTGCCGGTATCGGGTGAGGCACAGGAGGACGGGGGTCATCCTGGTGCGGCGAAGTGGGGTCGACGTACACGTGAGATCGAGCCCTAAACCATGCCAAGTAGCCCTCCTCCACCTGCCATGCGTACTCGGCACACTGCACATCCAACTCAATCAGGTGCTCCATACGCTGTGCCCAGTGATGGTCCGCCGGATCATAAGAAACCATGTATGGGCGGTTCAGAACCGCGTCATGCCGGACCACAATCGTAGGCTGCAATGGTGGAGGAGGGATAGTCTGGATGCGACTAAACTGCCGCAACGTCCTCTCTGGATGGTACGCCTCCTGTATGATCCCAATGACCAGGACGCCCCTATAGCGAGACACCCGGTACGCGCCATCAAAATCCAGCTCGTTGCCCCACGACATCCAGTGAATCTGCAAAGCGGAATACAAATCATCAATCGTCGTACTCACACTATACAATGTACGTTAGGTTGATTTCGAAGTCTAACCTCCTCTGCACGGATCGTGTCTAGAAGCTGTCGCATCGCATCCAGCCGACTCACGTCTCGGCTGGGGGCCCGCTCACCAGGCTGTCGTGCGGCTGCAAGAGGGTCAGCTAGCACCTCCATAGCCAACTTGATCCGGCCCCGGGTGTGCTCGAAATAACTCATGATCCAACTCTGAAACAATACTCATAAGATATTGAATCCAACCAAATTCGAAAAATGAAATATTTAGGACGAAGCACGTACCCTCAAAACAAGAGCGCAACCCGAGCATCCCTTAGTCTTGGCGCGCGACGTCATGCCCAGCTCACGAAATAGTAAAGACAATAAACCCGGCCCCCAAGCATATCGACCAGTCCTCTCGTGGTCCAATAGAAACCCCAATATCCACGTCTTGATCATGTTCCCGGACTTGTCGACGAATAACGTCATCCCGATAAAGTACCATAGAAACACAGTGGCAATGGTCTCTGGGGATGCGGGTCGCGTCCCCCTAAACATGTCCAACAGAATAGCTGCGATGGCCTTGTTCGGGGCCCGTGTCCTCCACGCGTGTGCTGTCTGTGGATCGAGGCCGAGCAAATCCCCTAAACGAGCCTCGAGCTGCAACATATCCATCTGGCGTACCATAGCCTCTCCATCTATACGCAGCCCGAAAATGCGGTGCATGTAATGGAGGGTGATGGTCATCTCGCCCCACGGGAAGTGGAAGGAGTTGGTCTCTGGATACCAACGCTCCCGAAATGCAGAGATGAGAATGTGGTCCGTCGCGCCAAACTCCAAGCCGATCAGCCCGGTGAGACCGCTCCGCTGGGCGAGGCCCCACCAAGAATCGGGTCCTCCATGCATATACTCTCGAAACAAGCGTAAAGGCTCCAAGTTCCTAGACCAGACTCTAATGACCTGAAGATACTAAACAGAGGAAAATAAACGTGACTTAGAAAAACTAAGCATTGCTTTCGAAAAAAATTAAATACTCGTAGTTTGGAAAAGTTTACGTACGGTACGGTCGATCCAAATCATGCCCGCCACATGTGTGGAATACGTCGTCAGCAGGCTGCCGTCAATAGGACCTCCCGGAAAGCCCTTCGCAGCGGGAGGGTCCTCATGAGCGGCCCCTGCTGCTGGTGCAGGGGGGGCGGGGGTACCTCCGCAGCGGGGGGAGGGGCAGGCACAACTGCAACGGGAGGAGGGATGGGTGCTGCTGGAACGGGAGGAGGTATGTGGGATGATGGAACGGGAGGAGGGATGGGTGCTGCTGGAACGGGAGGAGGGGATGCAGATGTAAGCGGAGGAGCTGAGGGTCCCGCCACGGATGTAGTAGGATCGGTCGAAGAAGTAGGTGAAGGACTGGAAAAGACCGGTGGCGGTGGCGGGACATGGGTCGTGGTGGGAGGTGAAATAGAGATGGTGGCCTCGGATATGTGGTAATCGTCAACCGACAAATCCTCCGCTGTACCCCCGGGAGCATCAAACTGTACGTCCTGCTCCGTGAAGGGCAGGTCGTCCCCTGCGACGTCATATGGCAAGTCGTCCTGCAGGATCTCCTCTGTAAAATCCACCTCCACCTCGACGGAGGGGTCTACATCTATCTCCGGTGCATGCAGCAACTCCGGATCACTAGCTATCCGCTGCTGCTCGGTAGGCGGCACTCTGGCAAGTAACGCATGTGCAATCTCGGCGCACGTGAGCTTGGGCGCCTCCTTTTTCCTCCTCTTATCGAGGAGGATGGCGCTCAAGCTAGTGTGTACGTCCTTTAGGCGACAAGTTCAAATTAAATTAGTAAGTTTTCTATTATTTTTTTTCCTTTTATTTAGAAATTCACCCTATGAATATGCATTCAACTAATGAATTCGTCGTTTCTGTCGGAATTCAAATTCCGAACCAAAAACTCATTTATCATTACTAATTTTATTTCAGTTTTCATTACGTTTGTAATGAAAATTGAATAAAACAATAATTCAAACTCTAATTATAACTGTAATTATTTTTTTAAAGCAAGAATTCAACCTACGACTATGAATTCATATTAAGTACAAATTCATAACTAATAATTCAAAATCTAAATATAACTCTAAATTAAGACAAATAAATTAAATAAAACAACTAACAACAACAACAAAAACTAAATAGAAATAGGAATTTTATTGTAAACAAATTATGACATTAAATATCTTACTAAATAAGCGAAATTTATTTACTCAATTATTTACGATTTTCTAACCTTCACAAGAAATCTAAACCTTAACAAAAATAAGTTACAATTTAGTAAGAGTTTTTAAGATAACTTACAGTAATGTTCACTGAATTTAATTTAAATATTTCTCTATCTTAACTCTTAATCTTAACAAATTAGTTACAAATTTTAATAGTCATTTTTCAAGATAATTCTAGATAATCATGACCGAATTTTTTAAAGGATTTTCTAACGTAGTCTTAACTCTAACCTATTCCAAGTTGAAAATTTAGGGTCAAAGTTAGATTATCTTCTTATTTATCTTGAAAAAAATACTTATCTACTTAATTTAATTATTTATCAATTCTTTTTGTGTCATACTTATCTACTTATCTACTTATATTAATTACAAGTTCATAACTAATAATTCAATATCTAAATATAACTCTAAATTAATACAAATAAATTAAATTAAACAACTAATAACAAAAACAAAAACTACATATAACTAGTAATTTGAATAGTAAACAAATATCTTACTAAATAAGCCAAATTGATTTAACAAATTGATTTAGTCAATTATATGAACGGAAATTAATACGTAAAATTTGCTTAATAATTCATTACGAACTTTTACAAAAATATAAAATTTCGTAATGAATTTAAAACGTACCTCAGCCGTAAACGTGGCTTGGGTGCGGATCCGGCTACGAACAAAATGGGCTTCGGATGCCGTCGGAGCATCGGATGTCGCCGGAGCGTCGGTTGTGGGGCCATGTGGTGGCTGTGCGGCCGGATCGAAGCCGGTGGTGGGCTTGGGTGGTCCTTCGTCCGCCAGATCGGGGCTGGTGGCGGGGCTGGGTGGTGGTTGGGAGGCCGGATCGGGCCTGGTGGCGGGGCTGGGAGGTCGTTGGGAGGGCGTAGCCGAGCTGGTGGTGGGGATGGGTGGTGGTTGGGAGGCCGGATCGGGGTGTGGAGAGGCCGACGGTCCAAGAGCGGGGTCGGTATCGACGGCCGGTGGTGCGGATTCCGTCGTTTGAGACGCCGACGGTACGGATTTCGGGTGGTGCGGCATTTTTTTTGCTCGCAATGGAGTTTCGCGGATGGAGAGGACGGAGGTAGGGGACGACTGGTGCGGCGGCGCTTCGCGTAACGATTTACCCTAATATTTGCGCGCAATGGCGTTTCGAGCAAGCCCATTAAGCCGCGCGAGCCCGTTTCGAGCGGCCTCGCAGGCTCGTTTCGCGCGTCCCTCCCGACATTTCCGTTCCCTTTCCATTTTCCACTTTTGCCCCTCCGCGCAATATCGTTTCGCGCGAGCCCGCGTTGCGAGCATATTTCTGTGCGCTTTTAAAAAAAAAGTGTGCGTATGTACCCCGCGTAAATATATAGTAAAGATTAATTTTTTTTCTTCTAAAGAGAGTGCTAATTTGAATTTTAAAATTTTCTGAAATCATTTGATCATATGGAAGTTGAAATTGTGAACTTCTATCAATTATATCTACACTATTTTTGTTTTTGTTATACACTTGATTAAAGATCATAATAAAATTCAACGACCCCTAATTTAGCATGCTTAATAATATTATTACGCATCTACTTTGTATTCTAATTATCTTATGATTACCAAATATGTGTACATTTTTCAAATAATAAACATAAAACATAAAATTTGCCTCGTCCAACAAACGGATTAAGCATTCTAGTTACTTTTATTATCCGACTAATATAAATGTTCAACTTCATAATTAACCACATAAACTAATAATATGTAACTTTGACTTTACAACAAGTAGGTCATTTTTAATACTTTTGTGCACCATTTTTTTGAAATAATTTTAGACAAAAATTAATAAGAATTTTCATAAACCATTTTACAAAAGTTAAAAAACTTATGTTCTAGCCTTTTTATAAAATTTTAAAAACGTATGTTCTGGCGTAATTTAGACAGGCTAGAACATAAGTTTTTCTTTGAGTAAACACTTGAGGAAATCTAGCACATCATTTCACTAGCTAGCTAGGCCAAATGCTAATTGGTTATGAATGTCATATCTATTTTGAGGTCTTTGAAGTTTGAACACAACTTCAATCATAATTCTCACTATTTCCTTGTAAATCAATAAAAAAAATCAAATTGAAACAACAACAACAACAACAAAAAAAAAAAAAAGATCACGAGTACGTGGAAACTTGGGTTTTGGTTCACAAGTTGAGAAGGCCAAACACTAGTGGCGTGGCAACGAACAAGCGGTCCTTTCCTAACCATGGCTGTTAAGTATGTACAACATTAACTTTGTTTGTCTTCGTTTGTGGAATTGAACACATTGTTTCGAAATCCGAATGATGCTTACTCTATGCTTGTAGTACACTGTTAAGTGTCAAGTGGGGTACACTCCTGAGCTGTTTTGACATGTCATACTCTTTTTTCCTTGATTTCTTATCGCATATTCTGTTTTCCTATTGCAACCTCAAATATGTGGCTTGAATTCTGACGCTCACGATTCACAATCTCAATTAAGCCACACATCTGCTGCATCTCCCTTTTAGCCTTATCTCTATCTCTACCGTACTTGGGGAAAAAGGAAAATTCTTTTTATTATCATAAGATTCACAGCTTCACAAGAAGAAGAGGAGAAGAGGAGAGGAGGAGAAGCAAATCAAACACCTAAACATATCTCATACATTGTTCAATGGCACAGGCCACTATGGTAATGTGTGGCTTCAGTGGCCAAGCAAATTTACTCAAGAAACAGCCTTTGCTTCTCTCTCAGATCCAAAAAATCAAGCCAGCTGATTTCTCTTCTTCTAATCTTTTCTTCTCTCCACTTCCTCCTCGTTCTTCTTCTTCTACTACTGCTTTTACAACTTTTGCACTCTTCAAATCCAAACCCAAGGCTCCTCCAGCCAAGAAGGTACTACTCTTATATATGCTTGCTTGTACATTAATTTTATATATAAAAAAAATGGTAACTTAATTAATGTCATTTGTTGGGCAATTTCATTCTTGAAACCTCGATCAGGCTGTTCCAAAGCCGAAGAAGCAAGTGGAAGATGGCATTTTCGGCACGTCCGGAGGAATTGGGTTCACCAAGCAGAACGAGCTCTTTGTCGGCCGTGTTGCCATGCTTGGATTTGCTGTAAGTAAAACATGTTTTTTTTTCCCACTTGAATTTCTTTTGTAACATTCATGAACATGAATTTCAACGTTTTTACATATCTTAACTTGAATGTGTGTGGTTGAAAACATCCGGAGCTTTATTTATATCATTATATTATGTATTTGTGTGTGTGGTTGAAATTTTCCCTTCTCTCTTATCTTCTCCCACTTGAACTTGTTTTGTGACATGAATTTTGAAAATTGATCTATGCTTTGTCTTCACGATTACCTCACCGATGCTTTCACCAATTATGCTAGCTAGTAAGACTCACTTGACCGATATGTTCTTCTCATAGAGCATTACTTCAATGTGTGTGGTTGAAATCAATCATCTAGAGCTTGGCAAATATATACATTAGCTTAGTAGTAATTTTGTTTCGTGTTGTTGGCAGGCTTCGCTTCTAGGAGAGGGGATCACCGGGAAAGGCATATTGGCGCAACTAAACATAGAAACCGGGATACCCATCTACGAAGCAGAGCCATTGCTTCTCTTCTTCATATTGTTCACATTGTTGGGAGCCATTGGCGCCCTCGGAGACAGAGGCCAGTTCATCGATGATCCCACCACCGGCCTTGAGAAAGCCGTCATTCCTCCTGGCAAGAACGTAAGATCCGCCCTTGGTCTCAAAGAAGGAGGTCCATTGTTCGGGTTCACAAAGGCGAACGAGCTATTCGTGGGTAGATTGGCGCAACTCGGGTTTGCGTTCTCGTTGATAGGGGAGATCATAACGGGGAAAGGAGCGCTTGCTCAGCTCAACATTGAGACAGGGGTGCCCATCAATGAGATTGAGCCACTCGTCTTGTTCAACGTCGCCTTCTTCTTCTTTGCTGCCTTGAACCCTGGCACTGGCAAATTTATCACCGATGTCGATGAGGAAGATTAGATTTACTATTACTATTATTAGTACTTACGCGTACTCTCTTAATTGGTGTTTGAAGTTTTCCTTGTCTGTGTTTTGTGTAACCGTGTATTCATTCTGCGATTCATCAGCGTCGTTGCATTGAATGTAGATAAGTAACAAGGCCCAATTCTCCTCTCTAGTACTGTTTTTCTCTTGAAATTTCTGCTTGTTTTTCTCTCCATCCTCTAATGTGATTACTTGTCAAAAAGCATATGCAATTAGCAAGGGAATTCAATTTAATACAGCAAAACAGTGACATTACGAGTACTTATATGCTAGCTTTCCATCTAAAAACTCTAGTAGTTGAGCTAGCTTCTTCAAAGAGCCAGGTGCAACCCAGGTATCAAGATGCTAATTTGAGTTCTGCAACCCAAAATTCAAGTTGCTCTGAGACACATTATAAGAACTGAACTTCTTGATGGAGTTTGTTACACCAAGATAATCATAGACATCCTCAATAAATATGGGGTCAATGCTTCTAAGCTCGTCGTCGAGAGTAAGGTCCTGAAGAGTATAGACCTTTGACACACAGACATCTACTAACCTTCCAACTACATCATGGGAAGTTCTAAAAGGCATTCCCTGAGTAAAGGCAACCATAACAAAACTTAGTTCAGTTTCTACTATGAGGCAGTATTCTGAAAAACGCTAGGAAGTGGGATGAGGCCTAGTGCCTAGACGGCTAGGCAAGGGTCTAAGCGGATTAGTATAATTTTTATTTTATAGGGTTATTATTTGTAATTGGTGAAAATATATAAATAAGGAACAATCCCATCGTAATGTCTTCGTATAGAAAAAATAAACAAAAGGATAATATGGTATTTTCGTTGCAAACTAATAAATAGTTAATGGATGTTTTTGACTGGGTGGTTCATTGATAACGTTTGCCTTTTACGGATGTGTTATTTTAATTTTTATGGGTGGTTTTATGAAAAATACCATAATTTACGGTTGCTTTTTTGAAATATTTTACCCATAAAAATTCGCCATTTCCGAATAGCGCACCCTTCTTTTTTCATAATAGCGCACCATCCAGCCGTTACGGCTGGATCGTATCTGGCCAGAACGGCTGTATTATATACTTTATGTATGTATTATTCACTCGCCTCTTTAAGTTAGTGTATGTATGTATATATTATATACTTTATATATTGTTGTATGTCTCTATATGCTTCCATTTTGGATCTTTGGGTGGATTGTTAAAGCCCAAACAAATGTATCATGTTCAACTTACCATTTTTCGTGCGCTATTAGATGACCAAACTCAAGTTTAAAAACAACAAACAACTTCATTGCTTCCAAACCATGAACTTACAAACAACACTTGCTTCTACATGAAAAAACATCGAAATATGACTTACTGAATTACGAAATGACAAACAACACTTGCTTCTAAAGCCGAAACATGAAAAAACAACAAACAACATTAATCCTCAGGAGTAATATTATCGACTACTCGAATCTCAGCACCTTCGAATAGGCGAAGTTGCGCGGCCGTTTCTTTGGCTATCATACGATCTGTTATATCGTTGTCGTTCAAGAAAAAGCGGCAATATCCTGGTGGTACTCCCACGCCAGATTGGCTCCAAGATATGACCAAGTTTTGTAGGGTGCCCTCGGGTACCATGGTCCATTCCGATATGCTCTCCTTAACACCTTGCACGAGAACGATGGAGATGTTGATGAAGCGTGGAGTAATGGCGTAGGTTCGCGAGGAACATGCTGCTTTCCTAGGAGCCATGGATGGAGATGAAATTCTGGTTTGGGTTTGAGGTTGGATGGATGGAAGTCTTCTTTTATGGTTTAAAATTGGTCTACCCTCAATGTGATGTACATGCATGGGTCTTGTCACAAGAAAAACTCATAATAGTGTCATCAGAACATTAAATGACATACTGTTATCAGAACATTAAATGGGACAGAAAAACAACTTTGTTCATAATAGCGCACCCTCATTATGGTTGTTGTAAGCTGACAACTCAATAGGATGGCAATCATGTTAGGCTTGATTTGACAACTCAATAGGACTCCAGCCGTAACGGCCAGAGGGACCCCAGCCGTAACTGCCAGAGGGCTCCCAACCGTAACGGCTGGAAGCACTCTGACCGTAACGGCTAGATGTTTATTGAAACCGACGAATTAAATGCACTCAACTACCTTAACTCTTTTCCGCCGTAGCCTTTTTAATGCCCCATAGCCGTAGCCCTCAACCACTTCCATTCATCTCTATTCCAAAACCCACAACACTTCTCCAAACCCATTACACTTCTCCATAATTTTAAATCTTCAACCATGAACAAAAAAGGAGATTATTTCATGTATTTAGAAGATCAAGCCTTGAACATCAACCATAATGAGGTATGTATTATTTGTTTGTTCCAAGTTGCTTTCTTCCACCACTCTACTCCACTCTACTATATTTGGAAGAAAAAATTGTGTAAAACTACATATTTATCTAAAGATAGTTTTAAAGTAGAAAAAAAGAGTGTATTTAATCTTGCATGTATTGAATATGCAAATGTATATAATTATTAGTAAAAAACTAGGTTAAAAATGTTACTTTGTTCACAAAAGATCGTAACTTTTGTCTTAGAACTTCGAAGTGTTCTTGAACAAAAAGATTCGATTTTTGAAATGAAGAAACTGTCTGGCCGTTACGGCCAGACAGCGTCCAGCCATACCGGCCGGAGTGATCCTGGCCGTTACGGCCAAGTGCTTCCCAGCCGTAACGGCTGGAGGTGCTCCAGCCGATACTGCTTTGGCACTCTCTGTCCGTTACGGCTATATTTTACAGAATCTTATTTAAGCTTTGTTTTAATCTTTGTAGGAAGATAATGAAGTGTACATTGGGCTTGATGCATTGAGGATCGAAGATGGACAGATTGATCCCGCATACAACAATTCTGTTTATGGATGTCCCCAGGTGCAGTCAGAACCGATTCCGTTTGTTGGAGATTGGTATAGTAGTGGGTATCCGTCAATGCATCCAAGTCAGATGCCAGCTACAGGTGATTGGGGTGGATACTCTCAGATGTGTCCCGATCAGTACGACAGTGGGTATGCTCAGATGAATACCGATCAGTACAGTACTGATTATACATAGATGGAGTCATTGGCGAGGCGTGGGGTTCCATCTTTGAGCGGCATGCCACGGTTTTTGGAACCCGTGGAGGAGGTGGTGCAAGAGTCCGATGACTATACAGAGTTATTTACCACAGATAGGATATTTGGTAGTAGAGAGGAGGCCATAGAGTGGGTTAAGACAACAGGTATTGAAAATAACATGTGCATTCGAACTGGGCGGACAAAGAAGTCTACATTATTTGGTCAGCTTGGCAAGACCTGGTTGGTATGTGAGAGGGAAGGGGTTTACATTCAGAAGAGAAGGGAAGTAAAGGAGGTCCAAGAGACCATTAAGTCCAAGAAATGTGGTTGCAAGTTTGCAATGACTTGTATTGAAGGTCCAAGAGGATCGTGGAGGATTGAGGTTGTGCATGGAATTCACAGCCACAGAATAAATTCCAGTTTGCATGGGCATGCACTCGCTGGAAGACTCATCGGCCAAAGCTGAAGTTGGTGGAGTCGATGTCATCAAGCAATTGTACCCCGACCCAGATTGCAGTGGCATTGAAAGATTTCCCAATGAACTTCACGAGTAAGAAACAAATCTACACAACAAGATATGGTTTAAAGAAGGCTGGTCTGGAGGGGCGAACTGTTGTTCAAGAGTTCTTCCTCCGAGCTAAGGAGAACAACTACTTCGTGGAGCACAGATTAGATGATAAAAGCAATCGGATTAGTGACGTCTTCTTCGCCGGTCCTGATTCGATATCACTTCTTAAGGCATTTCCCTACGTCTTAGTACTCGACTACACATACGCTACAAACAAGTAATTCATACACTTCGTTTTTAAGTTTTTATGCACTTATTATGAATCAAATCTAGATTCTGTTGAACATGGCCGTAACGGCCAGATTGTATCGGGCCGTTACGGCCAGAGCGCATCTGGCCGGTACGGCTGGAGAGCCTCTGGCCGGTACGGCTGAAGACTGACTCGCAGTCCTCGACCGTCGAGCCTGACTCCCGCGCGTCGACGTCGGATCCTCTACTGCCTCATCCTCCGGCTCGGCACTATGAATAATAACTGGCTGTGAAGTGCACCGTCGACGCTGCCTAGTATACACAGAACTATAATCACGACGAACCTCCTGGTCCGGGGGAGCCGCAGCCTGCACCTGGTCCACCGGCTCGTCATGTATGTCGTCTAGTCCCTCTATCTGAGGATCTGGCTGCGACACAGCCTCTCTCAATGCATCTCGGAGACGATGACGAGTCGACCTGTCTCCCATCTGAAACAGTTAATCACAAGGGTCAATACAGAAGGGACAATACAGATTTTTCAGTACAGAATCGACCAAAAGGCGGAAGGGTTCTGGCCGCTACGGCCAGAAGTGTTCTGGCCGTAACGGCCAGATGGAGCTCGGCCGTTACGGCCAGGTGAAGCTGGGCCGTAACGGCCAGAACAGCTTCGGCCGTAACGGCCAGAAGTGTTCTGGCCGTAACGGCCGGACGCACCTCGGCCGTAACGGCCGAGATCGTCGTCTTCTTCGACGCGAGCCAGCCATGGCCGTTCGAAGCTCCCGTAAATCACCCCAAATTCCCGCAAAATCGAACCTCATACAAATTCCGCGCCATTTTTACATAATATTTGAGACTTAGCTTACTAATCCCCCCATTTCATGCTAAAACACAACATTAAATCAAAAACCCTAACTAACACATTCAAATATGAAATTTAACAAAATAAACTCAAATTTAAGAAGCTAACTTACATTAAACTTGATATTGTTGATGGAATGATGTTTAGGTTGCCTTCATTGTACAAATTTGATGGAATGATGTGGAGATTTGAGAAATTTGAGTGTGGAATTAGAGAGAGTGAAGGAGGGAGGGAGAGGAGGGAAGGAGATGAGTGGAATTGTGTCTAGAACAAGGGTTATAAATTTTGCAAATTTTTTTTATATAGATATTTTATTATGAAAAATGGGGGTGCACTAGGATGAAAGGGACTAAAAATTTACGGATTTTTGGATGGTACATCACATATTCACATTCTTTAGGATTTTTTGTCATGTCATATTGTCATCTTAAAATGGATCCCTCAATTTCACCCGTTCTTCAGTCAGTCTTCACGGTCAAGTATCGAATCAAGGACTTCCCGTTGAGTTGCTCCTCGTTGGAAGTAGGTAGAAGAAGACTAGATGAAACAGCCAGCAACCTCGATTGCCGGAGATATGCGATGAGCTGTCACGAGGCCATCTAAAGACCAGCTTTCTTGTGAAAGAGAAGAGCTCAACGTACCAGAAAATGGAAGATGAGATGTGCTTCGACTGCCTTCAACATCGGATTCGATCGGATTTTTCCGACCAACTCCTTTTCTCTTATGGCATCTTCGATTTCCCTCTCCCCTTTGGTCATCGCGCTGTCGTAAAGGTTCCTCTCTCTTCTCAAATTACCTTGCCTCGTCTTTTTTTTGGGGAAATTTCTCATCGTTTTTCATCGAAATTCTGGT
The DNA here is from genome assembly GCA_964016875.1 of Fallopia convolvulus. NCBI lineage: Eukaryota > Viridiplantae > Streptophyta > Magnoliopsida > Caryophyllales > Polygonaceae > Fallopia > Fallopia convolvulus. Next base: position 45,953,408 of record OZ024721.1, read on the forward strand.
TTTTAGGTTCCAAATTCCAATGGAGAGGGCTCTACTGAGTTAGTGCTGATATATCTACCCAGTCATCATGATGATTGCATTGCCAATTACATGTATGCTCATCCTGCTTTGTCGGTTGCTCTTTCGGATCAGTGTTTCTTGTAATATCTGCACTTTAGGTTTGTTAGTGGAAATTTCAATCAGATTTAGTCTCATTGTACTTGCTGAAGTTGAGCCATACTTAGCACTTGCCTTCCAAAAAGAAATAACGAATGGCTTTTGTAGTCATCCGAACCAGTAATATGGACAATGTCGTTATGAAGAAAATCATTTGGTTGTGTAACATTAAGAACATAATTTTAATGGATGTAGTAGCATACACAAGATTGAAATCACTCTTACACAAAAGCTAAATCCTCAGCCATTTTCAAATGTAACAATTTGAAGGTTATGGTAAACAGTTTATGGGCAAAGGGATGCAACGGAAAGTATGTTTTAATCTGGCCATGTGCTGTAATTAATCCGTAGTTATTTTATAAACAATTTCTGTTATCTTGCTGATCCTAGAAGTGGCATGTTAGATTGAAAAACCTCTAAAGCTAACCCCTTAGAATCGCATTAAGCTTGCTGTTAATCTTAGTAGTTATTTGGCCGTAGGAAAATAAACATTTTATTCTTTTGTATCTTGTACTTCACGTGCCAAATTATATCCTGTGGAATATTAATTATCTGTTTGGATTCCCTTGTGGATGTATATTTAAGGATCACTGAGAATCAGAAATTTAATTGATTACACTAGAAAAATGCCTTTCTTCTTTTTCACTTCCTTTAACCAAATGAACTGAACCTTACTGTGTAATAGAGAAGTATCATCATTTATTAAATAAACAGGCTTGCTGAAAATTCTCAGTGGGTTCCCTTGGGTTCTCTTCCCAGGTCTATTTCGCTTAATGTCAGCTTCTTATCTGATTTCATCTGTATTTCTGTAGAGATGAGCATCTTGTAGAGGATGTCCAGGGCGTTGAAAGTCAGGTGATTGATAAGTTAGACATGATTGAACAACAAAATGCCCCCTTTAGAAAACTCAAGCCTGATGTTTTGTCACTTTCTATGCAGAACTATAACAAGAATTTTCTTAATGGTAGAAGAAAGACGTGCTTATCTGGGTTATATTCTGTTGATTATATGTGTACACATTCTGCTCACCAGTTTTGCTTAAGATCCATCACGGCAATAGCTCCATATGCTCACGTTGGTGTCTGTTCCTATAAGATACTTGAAGATCTAGCTTCCAGTTTATTGTCTGGTACTATAGAAGACCACATATTGCATTCCCTTATACTCCTTATTGAAGGAAAAGCAACAAATCGTACGGGAAAAAATTTCCTTAGATTGATAGGAATCCCTACATTTGATGATGTATATATCCCTGGTTGCTTAAGGCATCCAAACCTAGCTCCTGTTTTGGGAATGCTGAAGGCATCAGATAATAGCTGTCTAGTTTTCCCAAAAACTCCTTATACAATGGAAAATATTCTTCACTTCAGCCCTGAAGCCTTAAGCTCTGAGTGGCATATAAAATTTCTTATTTATCAGATTCTATCAGCCCTTTCTTACCTCCATGGGTTGGGGCTAGCCCATGGAAACGTCCGGCCCTCTAATGTAGCTTTGACTAATTCATCCTGGGTTTGGTTGAGTATTTGTGATAAACAATTTCCTGTACACAACTCGAGCAAAAAAGACGAAGACTTAGTTTCATCTACTTTGGGCAAAAGCTGTTGTGGCAAAACCTATCTTTCTCAAGGTTTATATGCTGATCTGAAGCTCTCCTCTTTAGAGGATTGGCATACAGATTTCTATAAATGGCGGAGGGGTGATTTGAGCAACTTTGAGTACCTACTTATCTTAAACAGGCTGGCTGGAAGACAATGGGGTGATCACACATTCCATATAGTAATGCCATGGGTGATAGATTTCACTGCAAAGCCAGATGAGAACACTGAAATGGGTTGGCGGGATTTAAGCAAAAGTAAGTGGCGTCTAGCAAAGGGAGACGAACAGTTGGATTTTACATATGCAACGTCTGAAATACCACACCATGTCTCAGATGAATGCCTGTCTGAACTGGCTGTTTGCAGCTACAAAGCTAGGAGACTACCTCTGAGTGTTCTTCGCTCTGCTGTGCGTTCAGTCTATGAACCGAATGAATATCCCTCTACGATGCAAAGAATTTATCAGTGGACTCCTGATGAGTGTATTCCAGAGTTCTATTGTGATCCACATATCTTTTATTCCCTTCACTCTGGTATGAGTAACCTGACTGTGCCTTCATGGGCTGGAAGTCCTGAGGAGTTCATTATAATGCATCGGGAAGCGCTAGAAAGCCAACATGTCTCTCGTGAAATTCATCATTGGATTGATATCACTTTTGGGTACAAAATGTCCGGTCAAGCAGCTATATCTGCAAAGAATGTAATGCTGCCCTCTTCAGATTCTACTTTGCCTAGGTCTATGGGACGGCGACAACTCTTTACTCAACCACACCCTGCTCGCCTGGTTGTTGCAAAAAAAATCTCAAATGCAGAAAATGGAGATTTGAACCTTGAGAAGGATGATATTCAGAGTGGAAAAGCCATGGAAACTGATTATTTGCAGAAGTTAGAGGAAGCAGCTTCATTTTGTGAACATGCAATGCATTTAAGTCCAAAATATTGCTATAAATCAGAAACAGTTATGACTAGCTGTTCTTCAGTGGAAAAGCAACCAAGTGAGAGGTACGACCATTGCGTACCTAAAACAAATGAACATGGACGCAACTATGGTATGATACAGAATGTCGATTGCAATTTCCTTCTTGAGCATCTTGGATTGGATGATACATCTTCTGGCTATCAAGAGCTATTGCTTTGGGGGCAAAAATCATCTATTCCATATAGAGAATCTGAAAGTGCTGCTAGAGACATCTTTTCTCTTGGTTGCATTATTGCTGAACTTTACTTGAGGAGGCCACTTTTTGACTCAGTTTCACTATCTATGTTTGAGAATGATGATGTTTTGCCAGGACTGCTGAAATTACTGCCTCCTCACGTAAAATTTGTTGTTGAAGCATGCACTCACAAGGATTGGAGGAGGTAAGCAATTCAGAGAATGATTGCAGTGCATCATCTACTGTTTCTTAACATTCTAGGAACAAATTCTCTTCTTTATTGTTAATAATGTTCTTTTGTTGTCCAGAAATTGATTCTTTGGTTTTTCTGATAATTGATATTAGGAGACCTTCTGCAAAGAATTTGTTGGATTCTCCGTTCTTTCCAGCAACGATCAAGTCATCATATACATTTCTTGCTCCACTACATCTATTATCTGATGATGGAACTCATTTATGTTATGCTGCAAGTTTTGCAAAAATGGGGGCTTTGAGAGCAATGGGTCCATTTGCAGCTGAAAAGTGTGCATCTTATTGTGTGCCATTTTTGGTGAATACTTTATCAGACACAAATGCTGAGTGGGCCTACATAGTGTTGAAGGAATTTTTAATGTGCCTGAAGCCAAAAGCTGTCAAGCAATTTATTTTACCTGCAGTTCAGAAGATTTTACAGGCTAGTTATCGAGTTCTATTCTGAAGCACCTGATTTGGTTACATCATATTGAAAGCTGAAACTTATGAAGGATTTCATTTCAGGCAACAGGTTATTCGCATCTGAAAGTTTCTCTTTTGCAAGATTCATTTGTGCGTGAGATGTTGAATCATGTCGGAAAACAAGTATATCTGGAGAAAATACATCCCTTAGTTCTTTCAAACTTATCTATGGCTCCTCATAAGAGTTCTGCTGCAGCCGCCTCTGTGCTGCTTATTGGATCAAGTGAGGAGCTTGGTGTACCTATCACCATTCATCAGGTTTTTTAATATTTTAGTTCTGTCCTCCTCTCTAAGATGATGGTTTGCCCACTTAGCTTGATTCTAACTATTCTGTACTATTTCAGACAATCTTGCCTCTGATTTATTGTTTTGGAAAGGGACTCTGCGCTGATGGAATTGATGTGCTGGTTAGAATCGGTAAACGAGCTATCTATTATTAGATTTATCCTTTTGTAAATGATATTATACTACTGCATTACTTAAGTTACTATTTCTCCAGGCAATGTGTTGGGTGAGAAATTCATTGTGCATCAGCTTTTACCCTTGCTGAAGAGTGTTATTCATTCTTGCATCGACACGTCTTTTGTGAACAAACCCGAGCCAGTGCACTGCTGGAATTCCTTAGCTCTAGCTGACTGTCTTAGAACATTAGATGGATTAGTTTCATATGTTCCGAAAGAAGTGGTGGTAAAGGAGCTGATTGAGGTAATAACCTTCACTCTCTTCTTTCAGCTCAGCTATTAGATTCCTTTTCTTTGTCTTCTTCTTTCTTCACCATTGAGAAGTGTTCTGAAAGTTGTTATGTTCAATTATGCAGGATAAGAGCTGCTTGATTGTTATGGTTCTTTTGAAGAGCAATTTGGAGCTTCAAGTCCTTCAGGTGTTGAAATTTCCTATTTCTCTTATGACCTTAGTACATCATCACAGCAAAGCTAATCAACTATTGTTTGAATTCCGTATAATTATGAGGGGGGAGAGAAAGCTTTGAAATTAAAGGGCTGTTCTTCCTTGAGTGTATGCTCATAGTTTCCAAGTCCATTTCATGCTTCATTTTAAATTGCAATCCATCTTCTAGTTTGGGTTTCATCTACTTTATGCAAGGTGGCCATGCAGATTTCTTGCATTCTCATCCACCTTGTGTCTTTTCATCCATGAAGCTTGCAAAAGTTCAAATAAGGCAGATGAGAGAAAATTATAAGCTCTGTCGATGTTAATTATTCTTCAATGGAAATTGGAGCTCTTCTATGCCCTACATTTTGTTAAATTCTAAATTTGTTAGGAAGTGTAAACCTCTTACTTATGTTTTTTTTTTTGTTCCCTTTATTCTCTTTTCCAACCTAGGAAGCACCTTATTATTTGAAAGTCTAATGCCTTTGCCTCTGTTGACCAGGCTGCTGCTACTACGCTTATTGCTGTTTGTCAGCACCTTGGTCCAGAGTTGGCAGCTTTTCATGTCCTACCTAAACTCAAAGAACTATTTGATGAGCTTGCCTTCTCCGAGGAATCACTTGGCAGATCTAGTTCTCTTGGCAGGAGCACCAGAAGTTCCAAGCGAACTATTTCCTCTGAGATTGAATTTGAGAGCCGTATGGACCTTGTGTGAGTACTTTGTGATCTCAAATTTTCTCCTAGTCACTTATAGATGAGACTTTGTAGATTCATCTCAACAAATAACTTGTTAATGCTCAAATTTTGCAGATTGCTTTTATATCCTTCTTTTGCTTCTCTTCTTGGGATAGAGAAAATGCGTCAATGCTGTACAACATGGTTGCTTCTTGAGCAATATCTGCTGCGACATCACAACTGGAAGGTAGGAAGTGACAAGGATTATTTTAACCTGTCTTAGCACCCTGTTGGTGTAGTGGTGATGAATTATGGTTACTGTAGTTATAACTTTGTGTGAAGCTCAACTTCAATCAACTAATTTATTACAGTTTAGTGGGAATTTACAGGAGATCCATCTCGAAGCAGTCCAGAAAATTCAGTTACAAAAAAGCCCAGTCGCAGCAGAAGTGCTGCATCACTGTCTAATCCTACTAAACTGTTGATGCATGGGGTTGGATGGTCTTTACCACAATCACAAGGAAACAGAGGCATGAAAAATGCGGCCCTTCAAAAACAATTTAACGAGCATCATTCGTATTCACTTGGAGGCCAATCTCCTATGTTGAATATTGGTAATCGTGAGCCATGGTCTTGGTTCCCTAGTCCAGCAGCTAACTGGGATGGGCCGGATTTTATAAGTCGTGCCGGGGGAATCAAAGATGAACTTCCATGGAAGGTCCAAGCATCTGTAATATACTCTGTCCGGGCCCATCATGGAGCACTAAGATCATTATCAGTTGACAGAGATGAATGCACAGTGTTCACTGCTGGAGCTGGTCCTGGTTTCAAGGGAACAGTTCAAAAATGGAACTTGTCATCCTTTGACTGTTTATCAGGATACTATGGACATGATGAGGTTTGTTTTTCCCTCATTCCATTATAAATTGATGTCTAACTGACCAACAGAGGTAATGTGTTTCTGGTTCTGTGTCTTTCAGACTTCTATGAATTAATACGTTACACAAATGTTGTTCGTTGTGGATGCTCAAAACTTATGTGCTAATATTGCTTTTAAAACTGTGTCGCTACTTCTACTCATGTGTTTCTTCAGCATAAAACTTTTTACTTTTCTGGGACTGCTTTTGGAAACCTCTTAAAAGTCCATTTTTCTAGAAGTTTGGCATGTGATCACCTCATCTTTATTCTTTGGGAAGTAGATTCTATATTTGGGCTTGTGTGATTACATATATGACATGCTACTACCGAGCTTATTCTTATTCTAGGTTGTGAATGACTTGTGTGTCCTGCCATCAAGTGGAAGAGTAGCTTCATGTGACGGAACAATACACATCTGGAGCTGCCAAACAGGAAAAGCAATATCAGTAATATCCGAATCATCTGTAAATGCAGCCCCTGGCAACTCTGTGTCTTCTTTGCAAAAAGTTAATTCTGATCAGGCCAGCTTGCTAAACTCAAACCCACTTTCAAATGGAATTTTGACTAGTGGATTTGATGGAAACTTGTATACTCACATGCAATTCTTAGAGCATGCTGAAAAGCTTGTGGTTGGAACTGGAAGTGGTTCACTGAGGTACAGTTTTGTGTGCATTCTGCAGTGGTCTTGATTCTATCTAATGCTGATAAAAAGGTTTACATGGTTTGATTTGTTTTTCATAACATGATCTGATGCAGATATATTGATGTTGTAAATGGGGAGAAATTACATCTTTGGAAGACTGAATCTGTTGAATATGGCTTTCCTTCTCTTGTCTCTGCCATATGCTCTTGTGGTTCAGATAAAGTGAGTTGTGATGGGAATGCCTCTTTACCCTCTTGGATTGCTGCAGGAATGAGCTCTGGTGTTTGTAAGCTAATAGATGCAAGGATGGGTGATGTTGTTGCCTCCTGGCGTGCTCATGATGGATATGTGACAAAGGTATTGCCCTAATTGCAAAGGAAAGAAATTTTAGTTTTTATTTTAATTTTTTTTTCTGTATGCTCACATATATACTGCCTACAGTTAGCTGCACCGGAAGATCATCTACTCATTTCAAGCTCTCTGGATAGAACTTTGCGAATCTGGGACTTGAGGAAGTAAGTCTATGACCAAGCTCCAGGATTCCTGATTGTTTTGTTTGCCAATTTTATTAATTCTAATCTTAATGCTCATAAGAAGTGTTGCAATTTTTTTTTAATCCAAATTTCCCCATTTAAGAGTAAGTATCAATATCTGTCAAAACTGTTTTTCTAATGAAAATAGGGGCTAGAGCTATTTGAGCATAAAAACTTCTTGAATTAAATTTATTTCCATTTGGGGATAAGAACTAGGATGATTCACAATACATTATTTCCGTCAGAGGCAATCTTTCTATTATTTTCATATGCTATATGGTCATGTAATGCCAAATTGTGAGAGAGTAAGTACTAGCTGTGGGTTTAGTTTTGGGGATTTGTCTTTTGGCTGCTAAGGCAGAATATGTAAATTAGTTATGTTCACCCTACGTATCAGATTTTGTTAAATGGGAAGGTATCAAAAACTATGCCGATGCATTATAATAACTTGATGTTCCTAATTTCATGCAGGAGTCTACCTCCACAGCCGTCCATTTTCAGGGGTCACAGTGATGGTATATCTGATTTTTCCGTGTGGGGACGAGATGTGATTTCTATTTCCAGAAATAAAATCGGAATTTCTTCTTTATCTGGATCAACCAATGAGGTATGTATTGCATTCTTATTGTTTCTTATTTGTATGAAATATCTTGATTATATATAACTAGTTGTACCCGTCGTACCATGTACGACTATGGTTTGACATTTTATACATATTAAATAAAAATATAATATAAAATTTAATATAAGTAGTTTATTATCTGTACAATGTAAGATTTTTATTGGAATCAAATAAAATAAAATAAATATAAGTTATTAAGTTTAATGTTAAGAATAAAAAAGTTATTAAGCTAAAATAATATATTACATTTCTCCTTTTCATTGATGATATTTCATATGTATTTAATTTTAAAAAAAAGATAACATATTAATAAAAAAAGATTTATATATTAGAATATGGAAGAGATAAGATTTAAATAACACAATAATTAAATTAATTAATAAGATATAATAAAATATGAAAGATAAAGATAAAAATAATTTATTTATAGAAAATAAATAAAAAATAATTTATTTTGATTTAAGGTGGGGCCAAACTCATTTTGTGGTTCGATAAAGTAAAGATTAGATAACATTAAATATTATATTTGTTTGATGTTAAAGATAGATTTAAATAGTTAAAGAAAAATTTAATAGAAAAAGGTTAAAATATTAGGAATAAAGATTAATTTTTTAAATATGAGGTGGGGCCAATATCGTTCGGGTGAGTCCGAAAAGGTATAGCTTTAATATATAGTTATAGATTTTTTTATTTAGTAATGTTTATTATGTTAATAATTTTTTTTAAAAATATGTGTATATTAATTAAATTTTATTTTTTTTAGTATGTGATACTATATGAAACAATCTACTCATACAATATGTTATCTATCCATTATCTGTTTTATAAAGTGGTTAAGATAAATCGTGATTTCTAGAATTATTATTAGAGTATAATATGAAGGTGGCTTTTTAGAATTATTATTTAGTTTTTTAAGTTGAAAAAAGCTTTTCCATTTATATGAAGGGGGCTTTCTAGAATTATTATTTAGTTTTTTAAGTTGAAAAAAGCTTTTCCATTATTTTATTCAAGGTATGCCACGTGGCGCAAATTTTTACACAGACTTGGTTTCTGCTTTATAATGTATTAGTATAGATAACTAATGATTCAAACACATTGCTTGTGTTGACTGTTTATCTTTTGGCATCTGCTTCCAACTTGGACTCATGATGTTATGAACAAAATTTGGTGCATTTCTAACCACACAAGTGATAATGACAGGACGGTAACGACCGCATTGTATCCCAGGCCTTATATACAGTAGATAGAGGAACAAGAAACATGTCGATGTTGTCTAGTATAAAGATATTGCCGTTTTCACGGCTGTTTCTTGTGGGTACTGAAGATGGTCATTTGAAAATCTGTTGCTGAGTTCACAAAGAATTGGACATTCTAATTAAGTTTATTGATTCAATGGGTGAATAGAGGATGTTCATAAAATGTCTTTTGGGTGCACTTTCATTTCTAAAAACTCTTCTGCTTACTGTCTGATTCTCTCACTTCACTTTCAGTATATATATTTTTGATCAAGGAAAAAAGCGTTGATTATGTAACAATCGAAATGGGCTGAACCTGAACTTATGTGAAGGAAAAAAAGAATGGTAAGTTGCCAAGAGGCCCCAAATTTTGCCAAGGACGTTCTTTTTCGATATGTATAGGTGATTTTCACTTTTTCAGTCTCTTGATGTTTCGGGTTGTTTTTGTGTGTCTGAAAACGTACCAACCATACATGATTACATGTCCATAATACTCGAGACTACTACGGTTTTGGTTTTGGGGTTATTTGTCTAGTTTTTACCCATATACTCGAGTTTGGATCTTCTGCTAAACTACTTTGCTTCGGGTTGTATGATTTTGATTACCAGTTTACCACCGTGTACCATCCAATTTCACAATGTAGGAGGCTAATTTATATATTTCAAAGTTTCATTAGTCAAAAACATTGCAACCACATATTATTCGTTTTGTAGTTGCCTGTATTAAGATGAGCGGAAGAAAAGGGAGGGAATGGATATAATGTTTGTAGTTACACTTACACGTGAAATACGGTCTCACATCATTACATGCATTCTCTTCAAATCTAATGCATAGAAATATATTGAAACATCCTATGCATCTTGCCCTACTTGTTAACCTTATCAAACCTTCACGGGATAAGAAATGTAATTAGCATACCACATACGCGTGCATAATCGATCTCTTAGTTATAAAAAGGTAAATACTACATGTTTTTCATATGGTAAACGTGATTAAGTCGATAGTATGATTTTAGTAAGGCTGCATATCCGACACAGATCAAGCAGAAAGAGAGGCCTATGGCCAGATAAGGTCAGGAGTTCCATTCTTCCTCACAATCCTTAGCCGCTTCACGCAATCCACAAAGTCCCTATATTCATTCAATTGCCAAAATCAAACAACAAACATCTCACCATCAACTCGATCATCAAGCAAAGATTCATTCAGATGATTTGAAACACACGTGACTTGTTATGTTACGTTACAATGAGATCGAGTTGGATGCTAGCTTACCTCCATGGAACATCACCCACAGGCCTCCAGTTTCCCCTATTGTCCTTGTAAAACAAAGAAAAGCCCGATTCAGCTTGGAATAGTCGTAGCCCGGAAATGCATAGCCTACCTGAAATATATATGAACATAACAAACATTCGATCTTGGAGTTAAAGTCACGAAACGATGAAACGTACATTTTAATAATAGCAAGTCATAAATATTCTTCTTGTACGTCAAAGATCCCCTCCCCCTTTGCCTACCAAACATGTCTTCAAGTTGAATCGCAAGACTCGAGTAATCAGCATGATCAAGAATGCAAATCTTTCTTCCCACGACGACTCCATCCATGTTAACCTTCACATAAGCCCATCGCTCTTTGCTTTGAACTCCCTCCACTTCTTCATCACATTGTTGTGTTGCATTAGTTTGTGTGGATGGATATGGACTGGCGTTTGAGCTAGTAAGCTCTGGCTTTAGATGAGTCCATTCCGGCATTTGAGTATATTCCTCTTGTACAACATCTGAACTCATATCCAAGCTTAATCACCAGTCAAAATTCCATAATAATTGATGAAGAATAATTGTAGACAATCAGAAGACGTGTATATATGACACTTAATTGTAGAAAGGCAAGTATATCTGATGAATGAAAAGCATAAGATATTATGTATGATTTTTGCTGTTTAGAGAGTATATATGCATGTATTATTGCCCGTACAACTTTGTATATTTTTTTTTGGATTTTATACTAGGCCATTACAACGGGCCCAGGAAAAGAATGAATATATATCACCCTTATCAGCTAACTTGAATGTCCAATTACTAATCATTTTAAAAATCTATATAAATTACTTCAAGTTAATATATAGTATACCAACTTAGAAAATTCCAAGTTACCATTTAAAAACACACTCAAAACACCAAACGTAAACGTTTCTACGTACTACTCTAGGGTAAAAAATTGCACATTCTTAAATAATAGGTTTTGTTCTTGATCAAACATGATGAATCATGAGAAAAAAAGGAAGTGAAAGCAAGCTAAAGAAGTAGTGAAACAACTACATAGTACATACATTGTGTAGATGGATGGTAAACTTGGGAATGAAGTGTTTTCAAGCTCAACCCGAGATCGATAACACCTGCATCATCCTCCTGGTTGTGACAGTTATAGCTAGAGTGGAGACCAGAAGCGTTCAAAAAGAAGCCAGCCATGTTTGTTTGTGATATTGATTCAGATAGAAGAGTACCAGATTTATACTATCAAGAGAGCTGAATTGAAAAGGCAGGAAAAAGTGTAAGGAGCTAGCTAGACACGAGGAAGTTACATTTCCACAGTCCATAACTGAATGTTTCTTGAGTGCATTGGAGAATTGAATGCAACATAAAAGGCAAAAGAACAAGGGATGGGGGAATTGATGGTGGCAGAACAAGGCTAGATCTTGCAACCCGACACCACTACAAGGGGTTCGTCTTTTTGAGCTCCAATTTTCTGAAACTGGTCACTTTGCTACTATATATCTACAATATTTCAATGGGTCCATCTTCTTTTGTGTGCCCATACATGTCTTTTTCATCTTTATGTGAAAGCTCTCGACAATAAGAAATGCTGGTGATTTTCATTGATAGCCTAGAGAATATATATAGCCTAAATATTGACTTATCTTGTATGTACTTTTTTTTGGCAATGGATTAATGATTTGGAAGAATATTAGTTTATCAAGTCCATGAGATTAGGCTCTGTTGTACATTATTACATTTTTCTTTAAATAGCTCTTTGTGGGATGTTTAAGATAACTCTGGCGCTGCAGAAATCCAGATGGGCTGTTTATTGATCAAGGTCAGACAAACATGTGCGTTCTAAAGTGCAAATGTATACACAGCTGGAACAGTTGAGTGGAGAATCAACCTGGAATTGGAATAAGACAAACGTACCCAAAAAAGATAATATTTTGAGTTAAAATTCAAATCCATATTAGAGGTGAAACATGCAACTTAAAAAAATTCAGTGCAACTGTGCAAGAGCAAACACACTTATCTCATAAATTGAAACATGCAAGTCCGTTCATAACTCCAACACGCAAAGTAACCAACCCAAATACAACGCAACTTGTGGTGGAAGCAGAAATAATTACAAGATTAGGGTCATAACTTTTTTTTTTTTACTTAGGGTCATAACTTTTTTTATTTTTTTTACTTAGGGTCAGCTTCTTGAATTGTTGTTGCATTGAGTATCATTGATGGCGAGTGTTATTGATAGTGAGTGTCAAAGAGACTAACTCATATTGGGCGTTTGGTTAATTTTTAGAAATCAAATTAGGGTTTATAACCTATTCGTTAGCTTCACAAATTCCCCTTAGGGTTGCTCATTCATTCATTAGGAATATATATAGTACAATACTTGCATAGCAAGTTAGGGCTATTTACAATACAATAATATCTACTATCACACCACGCAGTCGAAACGAGAGATTGATGAATAGTGAGACCGTCTCTCAAGTCGAGAAACGGCATCCTAGGCAACTTTTTTGTGAAAATATCAGCATATTGATATGATGACGGGACGTGAAGAACTTGGACATGGCCAATCGCAACCTTATCACGGAAAAAATGGATGTCCAACTCAATATGCTTGGTGCGGATTGGCAGCAAAATAAGTAGCAGACACATTATCAGTGTAAACAGTGGAAGCATGAGTTAACAAGCATTGTAATTCGAGCAATAAATTCCTCAACCACAAACACTCAACAACCGCATTAACTACACCTCTATATTCTGCTTCAGCACTGGAACAGGAGATGATAGATTGGCGCTTGGGAGACCAATTAAGAAACAAGTGTGTCGTTGAGAAACACATAATAGCCTGATGTGGAGCGTCTAGTGTCTGGACAACCAGCCCAAATCAGTGTTAGTATAAGCAACAAGATCCGGTGAAGAAGTTGGTCGAATGGTAATACCGTAATCCGAGATGCCATGAATATAACGACTAATACGCTTCAAAGGCGATGTCAGGTCGGGTAAAAGTAAGGTACTGTAAAGCGCCATCTAGACTTTTGTAGAGAGTGGGATCATTGACAGAGGAGGACCAACCCGCACATTGAGCTTCGAACCAGGGTCGATTGGTGTAACCGCAAGGTTACATGATGTCATAGATGTGCGGGCCACAATCTCTCGAGCATACTTGCCGTGATGCAAAAATAAGCCCGAAGGGGATATAATAGCAGCAATGCCGAGAAAATAAGATAACAGACCCAAATTTGTCATAGCAAACTAGCTCCCTGACTCAAAAGTGAAATAATATCTTGATGCAGCGAATCAGATGAGGCAGTCAAGATTATATCATCAACATATAACAACAGAAATGCCAAGGAGCTACCACGCCGGAAAATAAAAAGAGATGAGTCAAATTTGCTCCCAGTAAAACCGATTCGGTATAAATGAGATGCAAAACGCTGGCACCACGCCCGAGGGGCCTGCTTAAGGCCATAAAAGGATTTCCGGAGCCGACAGACATACTTAGGGTGAGAGGAATCAACAAACCCGAGAGGCTGAAACATGTACACAGTCTCTTGTAGCGTCCCATGCAAGAACGCGTTCTTGACATCAAGCCGGTGAATATATATAGGCCATGAGCGCAAAACAGCTAAATCTAAAACAGTCCGGATATTTATCGGCTTAACAACCAGGCCGAACGTCTCATCACAGTCGACGTCAATCTCTTGTGACTTTCCATTAGCAACCAAACGCGCCTTATAGCGTTCCAATGTCCCATCAGACCGAAATTTATGCCGGAACAACCGCATGAAACGTACCACATTTGCCCCGGGAGGGAACTGAACCAATTCCCAAGTCCCATTACTAATAAGAGCATTATATTCGTTAGCCATGGCAGCATACCAATTAGGGTCAAGGAGGGTGGTTGTGTGTGACGTGGGCAAGGGAGATAAGGGATCGGTGGATTTGGTCGTGGTGGTGACGGAAAGGTCAAAGAGTTGGCAAGGTTTGGATATTCCCACCTTTACCCGAGTTGTCATATGGTGTGTGTTTTGGGAAGGTGGCAGCATTCTAGGGCTAGGCAACGGGGAAGAGTCGGGTGTAGGAAAGGATTGGTAGGGAGGGGAAATAGGGCTCCCAATGGTCGGACTTTGGGGTGGTGTTACTTTGGGCGAGGAACCCCGAGAGGTAGAGAAAAGTGTAGCAGCCGACAAGCCTTACGAAGGGTAAAGATAAAGAGGAGAGACGGTGTCGGACTCGAAACGCAAGGGAGACGTTTGGGCCCGAGAGCTGGCACATGCAAAGGGGAAAACCGACTCATCAAAAGTGACATGTCGAGAGAGAATAATTTTATGAGTGGCAAGATCAAGACATAAGTACCCGTTATGATTATCGGGATATCCAAGAAAGACACAAGGAGTGGACCGAGGTTGAAGTTTGTGGGATATATGAAACAAGAGGATTGGAAAACATATGCACCCGAAGACCCGTAAATGATTGTATTTGGGTGTACAATTGTAAAGGATGGTAGCGAGACTACGGTTTCCCAAAGTAGGAGAGGGTAAGATATTGTGAAGATAGGCATCCATGAGGGCGACATAATGCCAATAGGACGTCGACATGGAGGCATGAAAAAGAAGAGTTCGGGTCATATTTGTGATGGTCCTAATCATGCGTTCAACTTTACATTTCTGAGAGGAAGCGTAAGGGCAAGAGAATCGGAAAGTAATCCCATGAGTAGTAAAAACGAGTTAAATTCATGATTGTCAAATTCTTTTCCCTTGTCGCATTGGAAGGTTTTAATAGCACAATTAAACTAAGTATGGACAAAGTAATGGAATTTCACAACTTGATCATAAACTTGAGATTTGTATCTTAACGGAAACACTCAAACAAAGTGAGAGAAATCATCAAGAAAAATAAGATAATATTTGTGGCCAGCCAAACTAACAACAAGAGAGGTCCAAAGGTCGCTATGAATAATATGAAAAGGAGCAACAGTAAAAGTTCTAGAATCATGAAAAGACATACGTGTGCGTTTCCCTAGTTGACATGAAGTGCAAAGATTGGAATCATACACTTTATTACTATTAGAGAAAGCAGACTTCCTAAGAATATTAAAAAACAAGAGTGCTAGGATGACCGCAATGAGCATGCCAAACAGGAGCCGACACAATGGAAAGAGCAGCGGGGTGGGGTGACCAAGAGTTAGGACGAGAAGGATGAGTGTCTGGATAGATTTTATTGGAGCTATTGCATCTCATGCGATGAGTTCCCGTTTGAAGATCCTTCACAGAGAAATCCTTGAGGTCAAATTCCACAGAAATATTATTATCAGTATTAAATTTACGGGCAGAGATGAGATTTTTGATAAGTTGGGGAGCAAGGAGGACATTTTGAAGGTAGAGGGGGTGGTTTAAGGTGGGTAAACGGGTTGTTCTAAGACCCAAAGTTAGGACACGCATGCCCTTGCCAACAATAATAGAAGGGAAATTACTCTTAGAAGTAAGGGAATTGAGATTACCGGAATTGTTTGCCATGTGTGAAGATGCCCTTGTGTCCATGAACCAACAATTTTCCGGAGGATATAACGTCATGGTTTTGAACGCTTGTGTGATATCGTAGGAGTATAGCCAAAAGAAGGATCCGAGTACACATTGTGTGTTTCCTATTGTGGAGGGCGAAGCACCAGTCTAAGACGCCGGCACCGAGCATCGATGGAAAAGGGCACGGGGCTGGATTCCATGCACCAATGGGCCACTGATTAGGGTTTTGAGAGGTCCCGAGCAACTACATCCAGCCAAAAGGAGTGCGCTTGAATTGAATCGCACTATTACCACTACCACATCCTCCTCCGTTACCACGTCCTCGTTCGCAACCACGACCACTTATGCGTCCTTGTCCACTGCCAGTTCCATTATTTCCAGAATCCGGTGAAGGGGGAGGAGCGACAAACTTGTCGTTAAGAGGTGGTGGCTAGGAAGAAGGCGAGACCATGACGGCCTATGATTCCCCAACAATTGAATCACGTTGCTCACGACGAGTCTCCTCCAATAAAACCATGGATTGTGCACGAGGAAAATAAGGCAACGGTGAAGACTGCTGAATAATGCTCACCAAGATGTCATATTCCTTGGATAAGCCGACAATAAGTTGAATGTCAAGTTGACGTTCAGTGACCGAGGCTTCGACATTGGCAAGTTGATCAGTAAGATCTTTAAGTTGTTTACAGTAGGAGGCGACAAACTCACAAACGAGAATGCCTTAAGTCGACAACGAGTGAAATCGTTTTGCAAGTAGACTGCTCGGGATTCTTGTTTGTCCTAGAAAATATCCCGGAGACGGTTCCAGGCTGATAGAGTAGTGGCACCGGAATGAAGATTTTTATCGTGAGGAGTAGATGCTGCGATATGGTGGCATATATCCACTGTAGGATGATCGCCTCAAGTTGGTCCCGTAAGATGTCATCGACATCAGTCAAACGAGGAACCTTCGGATCAATGTGATCTAAAAATCGATGAGCGCTTGCAGCCACCTTGAATAACTCATCCCATGAATTATACTTTGTGTTGCAAACTTCGAGAGTGAGCAAAATTAGATTCTTAATGTTGGAAATCGCCAAGGCCGAGTGAAAGGGTTGTTTGGACGATCTTGAAGAGCTACCCATTTCGGACGAAATGAAGGCTGACGGCTCCTTGGGCGGCAGATCTTTTTGCGACGGATCTTTGGGATCTGTCATTGCGAGAAGAGAAGGGCTAATTTAGTTTGGGAAAACGATTCTAGGGGAGCAGCGTAGGGGTGGGCAGCAACTATGCTCAAGCCATAGTCGGTAGGAGAGGATATGTGAGGCTAGTGACGGTAAGTTCGAATCGGCGAGGCTAGGAAAGGGTGGTGTTTTGGGTGATGCTAGGGCAAAGTCTGATACTATGTTAGCTTCACAAATTCCCCTTAGGGTTTCCCATTCATTCATTAGGAATATATAGTATAATAGTTGAATAGCAAGTTAGGGTTTATTTACAATATAATAATATCTACTATCACTATTGAGCTGTTTAACACTATATTTTGAAAAGTTTGTTTAATATGTTTTTGTTGGACTATTAGTGTTTGATGAGCTAGAAGAGCGACTATTCCGGCAAAGTATGTAGTAGAATAATAAGTTATGAAAACGATAAAAACACCTATATACTTAGAATGGAAACCCTGGTTAACCAATTAGTTAAGCAAAGAAAACCACTACCTTCTAGCTTCATACTAGAGAGGATTTGAAGAACAGAAGAAGCTTACTTGCTATTATCATGATTTATGCCGTTACAGATGCAACTGATAGAATCAAGCCTTAGAATCCCACTAACCTTGAACCTCTCTTGTCGAATTACAATGATCAAACAACTCCACAATGATGGCTCCCTACCACTATAACAATCTTCTCGACGTGCACATTAAACCAATCTCAAAAGGCATATAAACAAATATCCTTAAGCTATCTATTTATACCCATTTGACACTACGTGTGACTAGGGTTTAGTTAATCCCAATCCTAGTAACTACCAAATTACACAAATTAAATAAAACTTTAACATCTCCTAGGTATTAGATTATTCACAATCCTAGTAACAAGTCTAGTTTACATAGAGTAATTAATATTTAACCTCTTCACTGACTCTCTCTTCAATATTTTCTCAATAATCCAAGAAATTATTTAGTTGAAGATATATAAATATGGATTTAGCTTATTTTCCTTCCTTCCACGCCAAGCAATCTTCTCTCTCTTCAAGATATGGGTGGCGTGGCTTGGAGATCTTCTCTTGAAACCTCTATCTTCTAATTTAACGAAAGAATTGTTAAACCATCTTCAATTGCTTTCACCTAGGTCGACATTCTTTTTGCGAACATTTCTACATTAATTCCCTCAACACTAAATTTATTCTTTCTCTACCACTATGGACACTATCTTTATTCATTACTCTGCTACACTAGAAACTCTATAGAAGTGCGAACTCTTATGTTGCTCTAGAGGTTCAAACCCTTGTACACCGTAGGAATTACCTGTATCAACACACATGTTACAATGTTTTTACCATCCAAATGAATATGACCTAACACTTCTACGTACCTCTCTACATGTGATTCTTCCTCCTACTATTTCTCTCAAATCTTCTTCTACTCGGCTAAGTTCTTCTTTCCCTTTATTTAGTGAATTGCAAATACCACTAGTGGGTCGCCTTTATCACTATTGAAACCCGAAATGATGCTAGATTCAAGGATTTAAATTAATAGAAAATATTCATGTAGAAGTTTTCACTCTTATTTTGCGTGTGAAAACGATTCACGCGTGCTAAAAAGAGATTATATTGTTCATATTCAAGTACCCTTTGAAAAAGAAATCCATTCCCTCGCTCCTTTGTGTGGAGGAGATTCCGACCCAAAAGGAATACCTATAAAACCCCGAAGCCCACTTTCTTCGATCCATGCAAGTGTCTCTTGTATCTAAGAATAGTCATCTATATCAAAAGTTTGCACTATTGCCCCCCGCGCTTCGTCAAACTCCTCTAAGTTGAGTGAATCATGGACAAAAACCTACAAATGTTGTTGTATTTTGATGCGACTCTGCCCTAGCTCGGACCCAGCTCCGACGGACCCGAGACGGCCTAGACCTTGGAGACCCCCTTGGATTAGGACTTAGTCTCATATTATGTTATTATTTATATTTCCGTCATTTCCCTTTTAGACGTGTGTTCCATTCTTATAGGATGGGCTAGCCTTGTTATTTCACTTTCTAGCTAGTTTCCATATTTAGTATGTTGTCATTTCCCTTTCTAGCTAGTTTCCCTTTTTAGTAAGTTGTCTTATTGGGCCAGGAGCCGTTGGGCTTTGTTTGCATACAAACCCTAGGCGCCTCTCCCTTGCTAGACTAGGGTTTCGTGGTTCTCCTCTATATAAAGGAGTCACGCCCCATTGTAATCTTCACGTCATAATGAAATAGCCAAAGTTATAGTAGAGTCGAGAATCCTCCTAGCCTTGGCCCGACGTCACCCCGGTTCCTTTGTCGAGTCCAACGACCGACGTTCTAGTCCCTTACCTCGCCCCACCCTCGTTCCGACGAGCATTAGGGGTCCGCGAGTCCACTTTTGTGGTCCCGTATTTATCCCGTTACGATTGTCGGAGAAGAATCCGGACGTTTCGAGCCTAGATCCGTCCCTTGCCAATCGAGGGTCACATCATATTTCCTTCTAATATGAATGTTGCCCTAGGTTCCTTGATGCATTTTACAACATATGAAAGAGGCAAAGTCTGTGCCTAGAACTAGGGAAGACAATTTCAATTGCCTTATAGATGGTCAAAATCACATCAGGGGCCCTTCCCATACACTCTAACCAGCAATTGAATAACCAAACGAATGTATCGTGTCTTCATATGATATTAACCCATAAGCTAGCACCATAGACGAGCCGTGATGATTAACTCCAATAAAAGGTGCAAACGACATCCTATACATGTTCGTCAGGTGAGTCGTGTCGAGTGTCACCACATCATCGAAATTCTTAGCCACCACCTGACACCTTGCATCTAACCAAAACGTATTAAGTACTGCCCCGACTGAATCTCTCTAGAATGCACTGAAAAAGTTTGGGTTATCATCTTTCATCTTTTTAAAGTAATTCTCCACATTTGCGGCATCACCTTGCAATCTCGAACGACAATGTTCAATCGCTAGCATATTCCTCATATCTCTTTTAGTGAATGGTATGTTCTCGTGCCCTCCGCTTACAATGACAAGCGAATTAAAATTCTTCGTGACCGGAACTCTGGTTGCATCATTGGTCAAAATCACCCGCTTGTGGTAAGCATTCACGTACTATTTTGTGGCTCCATTGGATGATTGTGTTCCGACTTAACTTTCACGATTCTCATCCGCACGTTAACCATCCGACCTTCCACGACTGTTGTACAACCAATTGCTTGAGATTTTTTGTATGCATTTCCATTACTTGCCCTTACACACTCTAATATTAGTTTCTTGAACATGTGATATTGGGCTTCCTCTTGTCCCTTTCTTCTTCCATAATCTTTCCCCTTGAACTCCAATAGCGATGCATTGTTGTGCGTACATTGGCGGAGGGAGGGGGGCGGGTGGGGGCGGCCGCTCCCACCGGCGACCAGAGGAGCGGGACTATAGAGGGAGCCGCCCCCAGATGGGGCGAGGGCAGGGGCGGAGAAGATAGGCGGAGGGCGTGGGTGGAGAGGCGAGATTTGTAGGAATTAGGCTTGAAGCGTCGGAGATGCGAGTCGTGCCCATCTTCATCGGCGGAATTGTTGTACACAGAAATTTGGGGAAGAAGATGTAAATTAAATAAATAAGAAATAAAAATAGGTATTGGACTATTGGGCTTGAATTGATTATTGATATAACTTAAATCATTCAACTGGGCCTATTATAATTCTATTGTGCATTTGGGCCTTTTATTTAACAAATCAGAAATAACAAAATTGGGTGATCTTTCTAATTTCTAACTTCTAGTTTTGTTTGCATTTAATTAGGTTTTCGAGACTTGAATTTCTGATGTGGTAAACTTTAAATTTGTGTGCTCTATTGTGAATTTCTGATGTGAATTTGTGAATCAATAGACCGACAAGCTTGTGAATAAATGAATAATTGTCTAATTGTTAGTTGGTATATAAATTTTATAATGAATTGAGACACAATAATTTATATATAAATTGTTATTTTTGAATTGGTTATTTAGTGGTTGTTGGCTGAGTGGTTGCTGAGTGCTATACTGTTGTTGGTCCGTAACCCGAGTTACTAATTGCTACTGCTGTTCACTGAGTTTCTGAAATAGGGAAATATTTTTCCAAACGATTAAAAACTTCAATTAATTCATGTAGTATTGAGCAACCGCCCCAAACTTCAAATGTGAATCCTTTGAATATGCGGTAAATTGCTTATATTTGTCGATCAATATACTTTTTGTGTACTTTATATATGCGGTAAATTGCTTATATATGTCAATATATTAAATTAGGCGGTATTTCTAAGGAAAGTTGTTTGAGGTCCGTCCCCCCCCTCCGAATTTTTCTGGCTCCGCCACTGTGTGCGTACACCACTGAAAACCAACTTCAAATGCATATTTGTGACATGCATCAACAAGTTTTTATCCACTATCAAAGCACAACCCCTCTGCAGGAGTTTGGGCTTTCCTAGGAGGTGTGATACTCTCATCAACCATGTCACTTGTGTTGGGGACCTCTTCATTTAGGTCAAAACACTCGTTCACACCAAACACTTCATTTAGGTCGAAATCCATTCAAGTCAAATCTGATAATGAGGTAAAAGCAATAAATCGATCAAGATGAATGCATCAGAATAACTTATATACTAGCATCCATGTGCACATTTTCAAAAACCATATGATCATTATCAAAATAGTCGAATGCACAATGTCCAACCAAATGCATACTATCATAAGACGTTGATAATATCAAAACAGATGCACATGAACATCTTATATAGCGGAATCTCATGTGCCCATTATCAAAAAAACCGAATGCACACTATCATAAGCGTTGATAATATCATACTAGATGTATGTGATCATCTTATATAGCAGAATCCCATGTGACAATTCTAAGAATAACTTAATGCACACTATCATAAGCGTTCATATTATCAAACCAGGCACATGAACAACTTATCTAGTATATTCCCATGTGCATGTACATTATCAAAATAATCGATTTCACACACTTTTCTCATTTCCAAAAATCACACATAGATAACATAACCAATCGTACACTATGAATTTTGCACAACTGATTATGAACACCTAAGCATGCCATAAATAAATCGAAATATTTAATTAAGGGTATAATTACAATCGAAGGCAAAAATTATTTCTCAACTTATTCTCTTTATCTGCGATCATCCTTAACACACCTCGTCAGATTTCGAGAAGAATGACCAAAGAAAGAGGAGAATGATCGTGTTTGCCAGAGAAGGAGAACAAGACTGGTCGGAGAATGGATTGGCAACAGATTATAAACTTTAATAAAAAAAATTAACTATGTAATTAACTCTTTATCTGCGATCATATTAACCCTAACACACCTCGTCGGAATTCGAGACGAATGACCGGAGAAAGAGGAGAATGATCGTGTTCGCCGGAGAAGGAGAAGAAGACTGGTCGGAGAATGGACTAGTAACAAATTAAACTTTAATCGAAAATTTACCATGTAATTCAATACTTTTACACTTTTTACCTTTTTTCTCTCCCGATGAAATAAAAAAAAAGGCCCGCTCAAACACATTTCCCCCTTTTATTAAATCTATAGAGATCCCAACACATATAAGCCTTTGGTGCAATATTATTCTTTTTGGTGTAAGAAAAGTTCTCACAAACATAACGTAAGTATATCACCCTACGAAATAATAATAATAATAGAATCTTCGGAAATTCTACGTGGTAACCTTAGGGTTCGATATTATTCGTGAGGTGTACAAAAGTTTGACGTAATTCGTATGGTAACCCTGAGGGTAGTACGAAATTCACCTCGTATCCAAACAAATTAAAATTAACCTTTTCTGTTAAATTTAATTTTATAAGAAAAGGAAATTTTAAAATTTAAAATATAAAAACAAAACTTACATTTATCCCTGTGAATACGACTTTTTCTTTCTTAATATTCAAACAAAAACATATATATAATATATATTTATTTATTTTAATAATGAATTATGAAACACCTGTATAGTAATCCAGTAGGTATTGTTAGAAGAACAAATTTTTACATCGAAAAGGCCATAAACACTACTCCATTGACACTGGACAGTAGTACAGTAATTCACAATCTAATCCTTAAATAATTTCCTAAGCCCAAATATTAATTTGATAAAGCACACCTCAGAATCATATTGGGTATTCAAATTAAAGTATGCAATTAACTGTTAGAGCGAAGGGTTCGTGGCTGCCGCTGACAACCATTCTTGTGCATATTGTTGTTGGAGCCTGTCTCCTACTATGCTCTACGACGACTGAATAGCAAGTCGTTATTTACAAATTTCAATTTTTCCAATTTGAAGTTAACATAAAAGGTTAATTTTAACTTTCTTGGATGCGATGTGAATTTCGTAATAACCTCGGGATTACCGTACGATTAGCACGTATAATTTCCGTAGAATCTTTTATAGTTCTATAAGCAAACAAGATTATTAAATTGCCACAAAGTTTTAGCAATTAACAAAGTTCAAATTACCTCCAAAACAAACACCCATATCATTAACGGATAAACCTAAACTAATTTTAGAAGGGATTTTTCGTGAACTTTAAAAGACTCCCCAGTCCCCACATATAAAGTCCTATACACAACACCATAAATAAAGGTTCATGTTATGCACCACCCTATAGAATTAGTTTGCAACATTTAATTTATTAGAAATTACAAAACTAGTCCAAATATACGTTTCCTCCCTTTTCACATTATCTACTGTATGCAACCCTAATTCAAATCTAAATTTCTTAATACTTTTATTTCTTAAAAAATGTCGAGTGACAATGAAAGAAACTCTGAAGACGAGTTACGTAGTCGAAATTCCATGGTACGTTTGTTGAGCAAAAATGTACACAAAATTGCAAAACACATTTAAATTATTTTTATTTTAGTTCGACCCTCTCTTTTGACTCTTTTGATTAAAAGTAATACCGATACAAAATATAAAGTGGTTTTTAGGATTTGGGCTGCACCCAGTTTTGATGGGTTGCCTACGTATCTCTGTAAAGATAATCAAGCCTTACGTAGTTCAAAGCGTTTTAATTTGGTTTGGTTTGATTTTCACGCATCAGTGAAACGAATCCGAACCCACCTTCTAGGAAGGGTTGCTCGGATTCAAACCAACTATCATTTGCGCGACGTGAATAAGATTAAACCCACCTTCTAGGAAGGGTTGTCTAATCTTTTCACTATCAAACATGTGTTTAAAGATTTATATATTTTTAATTTAATTTATGACTGAATATGACATTTATATGTTATGTCAAACGTCCTACGTATCCACTTATATAATATGGAATCAAGTCAAACGTAGTTCTAGAAATCAAATAATATGGATTCAATTTTGACTTTATCTTTATATTTAAAAGTCAACTTAATATTTATGATTTGACTCAACCTTTAGATGTCGAGTCTCCTACATGACTCTTTTGAAAGAGATATCGAGTCGAATGTAGGTCTCAAAGAACCATGGGTTCGATTAAATATGATTTTTGTCCTTGATCGTGACTGAACTCAATGAGCTTTTTGCTTTATATTGAGCTTCCTACGTATCTGACGAATCAAAATCAAGTCATCGTAGTTCACAGCTTAAGACTGACATTAAATTTGTTTATTTTTATTTTCATGCATCAGAGGAATGAACTCAGATCCACCTTCTAGGAAGGGTTGTCTAAACTCTTTCCAACTATCATTTACATGTATATCATTATTTTTAAATCTTGTTTTTAGTGCATCAAATGATGGAAATAAACCAACCTTTTAGGAAGGGTTGTCTAAATCCACCATATTATCATATGCAAAACAAAAGACAAGTTCATTTCATATTTTGATTTTATTTTTAAAATAATTGTTAAACCCAATATGTAGATATTTTTTATATTGGGTGCCCAACACACTCTTTTAAGGGGCTCGAGTTGAGTATAGTTCTCAAAAGAGGTATTTAATTTATTTTATTATCGACTTTATCTTATGTTTGAAAGTCAACTTAAATTTTCACAACTCGATATTATGTATTAATCAAGTTTTCCACATAGTCCATAAAGGACATTATATTATACATAGTTCTAAAAATAGAACAAGTATTTTAGATTGATTTTTGTGTGTATGCGACTGAACTCGATATATATTATATTGAATATCGAATGCCTATGTAGCTTTATAAAAAACGTCAAATCTTAACGTAGTTCTCAATAAAAGACCAATTAAATATGGTATATGGTCTTCATTTAATTAATTTTAATTTGAAGTTGTGATTGAACCCGACGAGCATTTGTGCGCTTTATGTCGAGTTTCCTACGTACCCTTTTAAAAGGGATCAAATCATACGTAGTTCTTTAAAAAGAACATATAATTTATTTTTATTTAAGATTTGCGACTGAACTTGATTTGATTAATTTGTATCAAGTTTCCTACGTAGTTCATGAAAGAACATCAAGTCCTCACATAGTTCTTCAATTGATTAAGATGGTTATAACCTTAAATATGCGATCATTACCATATTAGCCAAAATGGCTTATAAAGTAAAATATATTTTCATATTGGGCCACATTTGCAATTATCTTGCTTTGATGGGTAATCTTTGCAATAGTGATTTCTACATGAATTGTGCACGCAATAAAGTACATGCATACTCATTTTCCACTTTTGGGCTTAGATAATCTTTGTTGAACTCTATTTATATGAAGCTCTTTAATAGGTGATCAAACTCGAGTATATATGCATACCCTCTACATATATACACACCAGCCAGAACCAACGGAAAACTGGCATCAAGAAAGATTGATTATCTTAGAATGGATATCACTGTAGTTAATTAGCATATATCCCAATACTTTCTTACACCCAAAATAGAACATGAACATTTACCCTTGCATTCTTTAAACATGAAATTTTATGGCACCATAATTAATTTAACATAGCACCATTTCGATCACATATGTGCAATTGAAGTTCTTTAAATTTGAGGGTTCTTGTTTTACGCATGATATATGGGAGTTGCATGATGTAATTATGCATAACCATCACATGTACACATGCATATTATTATTGGCAGAATACATAAACGGCTCCTTGTACTTGGGCCAATTGGTCACTTGGCCCCTTATACTTTAGCCCTAACTGTTTGGCCCACTATAGTTGCACATTGAGACCTATTAAACCCCTATTGAGCCACTTATCCCAGCTTTTTTTAAGAGTATAGTGCATGCGCGATGAAGTGTTATATTATGTTGCCACAATGGCGATGACATGGATGCCATTGTGGCAACACAATATAACACATCATGTCATCGCCATGTCATCCATGTCATCCATGTCATCGCCATTGTGGCAATACAATATAACACACCATCACGCGTGCACCACACTTCTAAAAAAGCTGGGATAAGTGGTTCAATAGGGGTTCAATAGGTCGCAATGTGCAACTATAGTAGGCTAAACGGTTAGGGCTAAAGTACAGGGGGCTAAGTGATCAATTGGCCCAAGTACAGGGGCCTTTTATTTATTCTGCCTATTATTATTTTGTTTATGACCCGTCTGCAAGATTGCGTTCAAGAACTTCCAAACATGGTACCCTTTATCTTGGAAGCCATCAAGCCAGTCTTAATTTTCTCAAAGGGTAAGAACTTCCAAACATGGTACCCTTTATCTTCCAAACACAGTTCAATTGTAACCCACCGTTTAAACCCATTTTATTATTTTTGCCCTCTGCAATTTTTAAGATCACCCCCAGGCACATATTAACGTACATGAAGACATTTATAATCAGAATCTTTTCCCCCTTTCATATTTGCATCCGATCATGACTTATATATCCTCATCATCGTCTTGTCCTGTCCAGTATTCCACCGTTTTGACCCTTTTTAATTCCTTTACAAATTTGAGAAATCAATTGGGCATTATAACGGCTAGAGAAGACTTTATTGGGTGCAATGGTTCGAGAGTAATTACTCCCAAATCCATTACCATTTTGCTTAATGTGGAGACCCGAAAGTAATTACTTTCAAATCAACCACGATCCCGAATATGGTATAGAGATCCCGATTATGGTATAGAGACCCGAAAGTAATTACTTTCGAATCAACTATGTGACTTGATGTGGTGTTCGGATCCAATCGGATCCAAATATGATGTAGTGTTCAGATCCAATCGGATAATTTTCGAATGATGGCGGTGTCCTCGTCGGGATGTCGGGAGGAGCCGTAATTCACTGGCGGGAATAAGCAGCGGTCTTCGGCCTTAGCGGCACTGTCACTGCTCGCCTTCATTTCACCAAGTGGCCTTGTCGAGCGTCTTCAATGCAGACGACGACAGTTTTCGCAACCTCCGTCATAGGCTAGGAAACGGTCATTGATGGAGGGGTTGGGGAGAGATTAGGGAGATGGAAGAAGTCGATCGAAAGGAAACTGATTTTTGGCTTTCTGTTCTATAACTTCCCTTGATTCTGATAGATTTTGTTTCCCCACCTGTTTTTACGCATAGGCTCTCCACCTTTCCTTTCACCA
Organism: Fallopia convolvulus; assembly: GCA_964016875.1. Lineage (NCBI taxonomy): Eukaryota > Viridiplantae > Streptophyta > Magnoliopsida > Caryophyllales > Polygonaceae > Fallopia > Fallopia convolvulus. The sequence continues at coordinate 45,981,060 of OZ024721.1, forward strand.
GAGATTTGCTTTATAAAGAAGATAATTAAGGGGGAAGTTACCAAAGAAACTACCCACTAAATTAATTTTCAATTAATTTCTTTTATCCTTCTGATTTGTGCGTGGATTTTGGAAGTTACACAATTCTGATTGAACTTCCAAATTCAACACGTACCCACTTAATTAATTATATTTTTTAATTGTTATTTGGACTAGATTTAACCCTTACAATTAAACTTAATTTAGGCCCAAAATAAACAACTTAAAAGCCCAATATTTTAATAAGAGCTTTTTGTTAAAACCCAAAATTAAGAACTTAATAAAATTAACTATTTCAATTAAATTTTTTATTGACCATAAAATCATGAATAATATAAATTCATGAAATTTTTTTCGTCAACAACGTTCACCATTCATATAAGCGTTTTTTCTATTTTTGTAATTGTATGTGCACGTGCGCCAATTGCGTGCAAAAGAACTATGCACGCAATTTACAAATGTGCAAAAAAGCCTTGCACGCCAAACACTTGTGTGCATAAACAAATTGCACGCAAAGCTTTTGTGTGCAAAGAAGCAGCACATGCTGGGTTATTGTGTGGATATTATAAATGCAAACCAAATTGTTGGGTGCAATATCTAGACGACGAGATGATGGGGTGTGGAGTGGATGTACTCGTATAGCTGAGGCATGCCTTCAAGGGTAGTCGGAGGCGGCACGGGGAGACTATGGAGTGGGGTGTGGACGGAAGTGAAGAGGAAGGACAAGGAGAAGGAATCGCTGGCCTGGTCGCAAGTGGTGTCTTCAAAAAAGTCAAGAGAGTAGAGGAAGGAAGGAATAGGAGGAGAAACGTTTGGAGGCTTATTTTGTAAGGCTCATGTTATACAACACCTTTAAAACTAGTTTGCAAATTTTAATTTATGAAAAATTACAAAATTAGCCCAAATTCACTTTCATCTTGACGTTTTATTGTATCAAAACCTAGTCCAACTCCTAATGCCTTCCAAACTCTTATTACTTAAACAATGTCTAAGTGATAATGAAAGAAGCTTCGAAGATAAGTTATGTAGTCGATATTAGGGGGTAAATTTGTTATTAGTATAAGCATTTTAACGATTTCGGCAACCCAACTGCCACACACGCTGATTATATATGTGCAAAATAGTATTGCACGAAATTTTTTGCGTGTAAAATGGCTATCCACGCCAAAATGTTGTGTACAAATAAGCTATGCACGCAAACAATGTGCGTACAAAAGAACAATACACATAACCAACCTGCGTGCAAAGTTACTATACACACACAACATTTGTGGACATGGGCAAATTTCACGTACATTTTGTGCGTGCAATGTGTGCTATAAAAACACAAACAATGATTTCAAGGAGCTAGTATGTGCGGTGCCTGAGAGTTGCCATTTCATTGTGGTCTTAGATTCATGTCACAGCAGTGGCTTGATTCATTATATGAAAGAAAATATCGGAGAGAGAACAACAGACAACCAAGATGATGAGCCCAAAACACCATGGCATTTCAAGCTTCTTCAAGCAGAAAATGGAACTCGGTTCGACATGCATTCGAGTCGAGTGGGATCGACATTCCTACAAAGCACTTCCACTTGAGTGATGACAGAGTGGTGGAGGAAAGGTACGAAGTCCGTCACAAATAATTCAAGAGAAAATTGCTTCCTTTGTCAACTCTCATAGACATTTTGAAGCAAAAGACAAGAAAAGACAACATCGATGTTAGCAAGCTGAGGCCGACACTTTTCAACGAATTTAAGAGAGACTCGAGCCCGATAGTGAAGAAGTTCATAAAAGTGATCCTCCACAAACTACAAGGAAAGGCGGAGGAAGTTTAATGTCACTTGTTGGTGGTCTTGCACAGGAGTTCATGAAATGGGAATGAAGCATGCTCTGAGCATGCATTGCAAAAAAAAGAAGAAGATCAGTATGCTAGAGCTGTACAACGTAACGGGATATGCCAGTGAATGGGATTTTGCTATGTGGTTGCCGAACTAATCAGACTTCTGCAGATGCTAGACCATAGTGAAGTTCAAAGGATGCTTATGGAGCTTTCAATAATGCAATTCATATAATACTTGTTGAGTCAGATGAGAGTGTCTAATAATGAGCTTGTTACAAAGGCGGGGAAGGTCAAGGCTTTACATTGTTTTAATTGGGCTAAAATGGGTTAAGAAGCTATGTTTGTATGCTTACATTGAACTCAATAAATGACACTGGTAGCTTTACAAGAGAAAATAAATCACTAAGATTAATGTTTGACTACACAATGTCATTTTTCTTAGTTTATCAAAATCAATCAGCTTAGCTATGATGCTATCTACAAAAGTTTGATGCAGGATTGAACTCCATTGATAGGTGAGAATTGTACGCATGATACAAATTGTTGTTGCCTTGAACTTGTCTAGACAACCGATATGTTGTGTCTCAGCCATCAATTTCTTGAACCCACGATAAACCTGAAGATGGAAAGAGAAGGGGAATTCTAATAAATAGATATCATGGTAAACTCAAAAACAAAGTGAAAATGCAAGCAACGAATGAAGAATTCCAAAGTATTGATAAATAATTACATGCCATAAGTCTGTGGTTCAAAGTAATAGACATTAGGACAATCACTAGCTAGAGTTTCTTTTATGATAAGGATAACATGTTATATATTCGAAATCAACTTTAGACTTTGAGTTATAAAAGAGAGTGGAAGATCTTGAAGAACAACTTTCACTGCAGAATTTGGAATCAGAAGACCATCAATCTATCAGGTTTAGGAGATTAGGTTTAGGGTTTGCAAGAGAAGACGCAAACAAATTTTATATGAAGAAAATGATGTTCGTGGATTAGTGTTAAATTGAACCCATCAAGCCATCAAAACATGTAACCACTACAACTAAATCACATCAGTGCAATGTCTTGTGTAGGTCCATGAATACACAAGTCCCACAAATTTTCTAAATCACAAGTACTAGAGGAATTGGTTGCTTACTCGGCCGGTCACCATTCAAAGGCCAGCTATCTAACAAAGAAAAGTCAATATAGCAGAATCTGAGACTTACTTTTGTTCTTTGTCAACTTAATAATATCCAAATAAGCCTAAACAAACTAGTCCAATTGCATTGAATAAGCAAGTAAATTTGGTATAAACTACACCAATTACACTCTAATCTTCATTTCTCATTAGAAAAATAAACAAAAAAAAATTGGGCAATCAAAACCACATCAATTAAAAATTGAAAACCTTGCCATTTTAACCCCTAGATGAGCCCGAGTAGGGCACTAGAAGAGTGAGGAAGAAGAAGGCCGACGCGACGATAGATAACATACACGTACAACCCTAGGGTAAGCACACTTCTCCGTGGAGGAAGGGAAGGGTGAGGAAGAGGAAGGTAAGAGGGATTGCGAAGAAAAGAGGAAAGGAGAAGTGAGGCTACAAGAAGACGCCTATCTTCTTGTGATCGGAATGGAAGGCATCGATCGGGATAGAGAGAAACGAGGAAGAGAATGTCAAGAAAAATGAGCTTATTTTATAATTTTTGGTCTAAAGAAAACTAGATACTAAAATGAAGGGTGCTGCATAGTTGCTATGTAAATAAAACCACACTCTAACTAATTGCTTTTTTAATAGCGTAAGTAGGTGATTTCCAACCATTCATCTAATTAGTTTTAATATATAATCACACTTTTTTGTTTTCTCCTGTGCTAATCGCAAGTGCATGTACCTCATAGATGTATAAGTTTATGCCTTAAAAATTGATACTTCTTTCCGTTAAAAAAACATTTATTGTTCTAAATTTTAACAAAAATCTCAAAAAACTACTTAATTCTATTTAAATATTTGTTTTAATTACATTATTTAAATTAAATTTTAAAAATATATGATTTTTTTCTTTTTAATAATTTACTAAAAACATAATTATAATTTTTTTTTAAAATATATAAAATAAATAATACTTGTTATTTTATAAATAAAATATATTAGAAAGTCAAATATTTATTAACGGAGGGAGTAACGTTTTATACACTAGAAAAAAATCGCGAAATATTATCGAAATAAATCAGGTTTTGACTTGGTGCAGAGAAAGCGAGAGAAACCCACACACACGCAGAGAAGAAACACTTCCATGGTTCGTTTAGGACTTGAGAGAAACCATCCATATACGACGGAATACACACAGCTCCATCTCTCCCTAGAGCAGAGCACCTCGGCCTTCTGACAAAATTTCCAACGGGATGACGGCGGCCGATAAGCAACTGATCGTCGCCGTTGAGGGCACCTCCGCCCTCGGTTTCTACTGGCCTTCCATTGTCTCCGATTACATCGAGAAAATCGTAAGGTTTGTCAAAACAATTTCACCTTTCTATAATTTTATGTTCGTTGCTTATACAATCACGCGTATTTCCAATTCCAGCAACTTTAGGGTTTGAAATTGTTGCTTAATTTTACGGGCCGCCACGATCTTCGATTGTACATATCCTTAGCGGGAGAGAGGTTGAAACCTGAAATCTCTTCCAAACGGAAACTTTTCTTTTTTGTGCTCTTTTGGAGATGTTGGCAAAGGGTCGAATCGAGGAATAATAGGAAAAGAGATTCTAATTCACTAATTCTCTTTTTCATGTTCGTTATAGTTCTGCTCTTTAGTTCTTTTCTTTCTGGTTTCTGTAGTTCTTTTCGTTAATCTTCTTTTACTCAACAAAATGTCATTGCAATTATCCGGAAACAAAACCTTTCCGTTGCATTGCATTGCACTGTGAAGAATAATCACGTTTGATGACCACAACTAAAGCCGATCAAAAGGTTATTATGGACGTGTAGCCAATCAGAGTGCATTCTGTTTATCCTAAACAATTTTTCCCATGTTTTTCTGTCACATTATATAGAAAAGATATCCTTTTTGTAGTTGATGCTGAATGCCTTACGATTTTGATTCCTCAATCAGGATAGTTCATCCTGTACCTCAAGAGAATGAGCAGTTGAAGAAAGATATTCACTATGTATAATGTAGATACTTGAATTCTATCCTTGACTAATACTCTGTTAGCAATCTGTGTGGCTAAGAAAGAAATTAAGGCTATCATGGACTGACTAATTTGCCTCATAGTCTTAAACAAGCGGACACTATTCTTCTTGACTCCTGATATCTTAAGCAGGCCGAAATCTATATTGTAAACATTTTGGATATTTATGATCAGTGGCGGACCCAGGGGTGGGCTTGAGGGGGCGGCCGCCCACCCTTCCCCCCTGGGAGCCACTTATACTACTGGAGAAATTTGGGCCGGCAAGCTGTAGCCCCTGCTTGGTTCTGTTGGATCTGTGCATCCATGGCAGGCGGCGGACTGGGGAAGGAAGGGGAAGAACCCTTTTGCCCTTTTTTGTTTTGACAAATATATGTGAAACGACGCGTTTGGCCGGTTAAAAAAATTGAACGATTTACTTTTAATTTAAAAATCTATCCTATTCTTTTTATTTGGCATGCAAGCAGACTTCTCAAATCTCACTTGTCATTTCACTTTTTGACTTTGACTTAATTTTGCTTCAATTTATAAAATTTGTGGATTGCCATCCAAATGAACTTAATTATGCATTTGGTATTGATTTTAATTTTGCTTCAATTTATAAATTTCATAAATCTCATAATTTACTCCTAATGGACGAATTCAATTCCAAATTGGAAATTATGACCTTCTTTTGGTTGTATTTCAAGACTCCTAATATAAATCTCATAATTTACTACTCTTAATGGACGAATTCAATTCCAAATTGGAAATTATGACCTTCTTTTGGTTGTATTTCAAGACTCCTAATTTTTTTCCTCCTTTTTTATTTAGGATTTTTAAATTATGAATAAATTTGTGATTAGAAATAAGAACTTAGGAATTAAGTCTTTACATAATTTTTAAGAACATGATGAATTCGTGGTCATCTAATTTTTATTTAGTATGCTATTTGGAGAAAGAGGTTGTGAAAAATATTTGATAATGGAAATATAATGTAACATTTTCTAATCTTTGTTAAGGAATTTTCTATCACTATTTTTTTAACTACTTGTATTTGAATCATATATTAAACGACGTTAATTTTTAAAATTTTATTAAGTAAAACCCGCCCCCCCTTTCAATAATTTCTGGGTCCGCCACTGTTTATGATCATGTGAGCATCCTTTCTCTGATCACAAACACCTAGAACCCAATTTTAGGTCTCTCTGCAAGAACCCCCATCCTGATTTATAGCTCTTATAGGTTCCTTTGTAGATTAATCAGACTCCGAGTTTTTGCACTATGTCAGCTGTTATTCCTGGCCAACTTGTTCTAAATGCCAACTTCTGAGCTGTTGCACACCTTTTGCCAATCAGCTGAGGGATTTTTTTGTTAGTAGTAAGCCCACTGCCAGGAAGAAGAGCGTATCCAGCATCTCACTGTTCTCACTGTATTTGACCTCTGGATTTGTTTCAGCCTTTACTTCAACGTTAGAGCTGTAATATGATATTGGCCTCTGGTAATCAAAGCATTTTAGCTGGCTATTTAATTCAGAATATTTATGAGTCTGGACTTGATATCAGTCTCAGAATCCCAGATGGATAAAGTGATTTTGTTCCTGTTTTCTCTTTTCATGAAATTGAAACTGAAAAGTCACTACTAAAATAACCAATCATCTTAGTCACGTTTGTTGTAAACTTCACCATAGTTTAAATGGCTGTAGTGGTGATGGAAAGCTTTGAAATGGATAATTTCAGAAAAAAACTTTGAATTGTTTAGCTTTCTTATGAAATTATATCCAGGATATGAGGAATACTCCTCCCCCTGTTTCTGTTACATCTTTTGTGTTGCTTGTGCTTCTATACTTGTGTTGGAGTTTACTGAAGGGAGGGAAGGGAAAGTAGTAAAAGGGTAATTGAAGCAGGAGTGAGTGGGGAAGAGGAAGAAAAGAATAAAAGGTCTGTTCGGTTGCAGTTTCATTATGTTAAAAAATGTATTATAATACCTTTTTACTACTTCTAGAGCATTCTAATCTTTTGTAAACCCACAATCCATTATTTAAAAAAATCCCTTATAATGAATAATACATGTACACCGAACAGATCCAAAGAGAACGGATTGTGACTCACTTTTTTGTCATGATCAAAATGAAACCTTTGTTTGGCACCTTGGTTAGAAAATGAAATTGGAGGTATGAAGGCAACTTCTACTGAATTATTTTGAAATTATATTTTTTTTTGTGGTTGAAATACATAGGTTTGATCAACTAAATAACTCCTATATTTTATGCATAATATTCCTGAGTTAATGCTTAATTAGACAAACAATTATGTCCGGAATTTTTTTAGTCCTAGTGTAATTATTGGATTATGAAACTAAATGATGCCTTGTTGGTAGCCATCTCTCATGAAGTATATTTATATGTATACAGATCCTTTTGTGGAAGTGAGATTCCAGGGCAGGTATTCTTCTACTCTTGCACAGCTGCACTTTCTCATCCTTTGGTCCTTTTCAAAGATATCATTCAGACTTGTGTACTGATGAGAGATTCAGTTGTTCTGATATTATAGATTTGTATATATCAACGTGATTTTGGGTGGGCGTATCTGTTGGATTTATAGAGAAGCAGTGTTTTGTAAAACTGACGTACTTTCATTAATGGTGTAGAAGAATTATTTATACAAGAGGAGAATTAATAAAAGATATACTCTAACTACTAACTAGGTTTACGTAACAAGAATATCTGATTCTAACAATAAACCTAATCAGATAAGAAGAGATAAAACAAAATAATATAAGAAATAATATTATCAATAGGATTTACAAGTTGAGTTTGGTTTGGGAAGATTTGGATCCGGGCTAATAATATACATATAAAAGGTGCTTGACTATAACTCAGGTTGTGTAGGTCTGCTGTAGTTCAGAATATAAGAATTAAAGTTACTATGGATTTGGATCAATTTGGTTACTTTGAGTTTGAATCATTTTTGCCCATGTTGTTTCAAGTAGCGTGACCTAATTATTTGCATATGTACAAAGGTACAATGTCTCCTTATTATTGTTAGGCTTTTTCATTTGGATTTTGGATTTGTGAAAAATACACAGATAATGCTGTCTTTGCTGTACTTGAGATGTTACATAATGTTCTGAAATTCCATCAGGCTCCCTTTTGTTATTTTGCAAGCTACTTCTATCAATTTTCCGTCACTTTTTTTGTTCATGAAGTGTAGAAACCTGCTGCTTCCGCATCTGGATCCACCTTTGAGCTTGGTCTTGTGATGTTTAATTCTCACGGTCCTTATTCTGGTATGTGTTTTGTGTAGATCTATATTTGTGTAGATCTATATTTATTATCCCTTTCATGTTAGTGCTTTGGTTTCTTTCCTTTACATAACTTGCATGATACTGTATTGAAAATTGATATTTAGAAATTGTACGATCTTGCACCTTACATTCATGACTCATGAGGCGTTGTTCTCTTGCCTCTTGCCTCATGTCTAGGCGATAGATCCGTTGTCACTTCATGTCTAGGCGATAGATCCGTTGTCACTTTTGTTTTTGCCTCACTTTTTTCTTCATTGAATTGCATAATTCAAACTTGGCCCTGTATTCTTCTATTGTTGATTTACCATATCTTTATTTTTGAAAAATATCTAAATTCCCGTGTTGGAAGGTTTTATATTATTTTTCAATATTAGACAGGTATGTATATATGACCCTTTTAAATTTTACCGGTACCATAAAGGACTGTTCATCTTAGGTCCAACTTTCTTGGATTAAAACCTTTGTGAAACTTGGAGATCGTTACATGGTCTGTTACAACCTACTGGTTGAGAGGGACCAACTTTCTTGGCAATTTAGCTATTAGTCGTCTTTACATTTTCTCTGTTGATTTGGATGGCTAAAACTAAAAGTGAATTGGATTTGTTTGAAAAATGCGAGGAAAAGAGGTTGCGGATTTTTTTTTTAATTCTTATCTCTGTTAATGCAGGTTTTGTAGTACAGAGGAGCAGCTGGACTAGGGATGTGGACAGTTTCTTAGGCTGGCTATCATCTCTAACTTTTTCTGGTGGTGGATTAGACAATGCTGCCATTGCGGAAGGTCTTTCTGAGGCTTTAATGGTTTGTATTCTGAATCTTGAAAATCTTAACATGACTTTAATATGATCCCCTCTTATTTCTAACTTTCTTTTATTTACCGATATACACGCATTTCTATCTGCACATTTGTTTTATGTACCTAACTGAATTTTGTTTTATGTACCTAACTGAATCGATTGCTATTTCTCATCTCACATCTGCTCTGCTGTCGCTGTGAACATGCATACCTGGCTAGGACCAGAATATGCATGTATAGTATCGCTCATATTACAATCTAAGAGGATAAAGCTTATATTAATTAATATAAGCTTTATCTCCTATTCAAACAAAAATATAAGCTTTATCTTAATAAATAGTTGATTAACTGTGTGATTTTTGGGTCAAATTTTGTGACTGGCTATTGCTGCTGCATCTATAGTAGTCCTTTCATTTTGTGAGGGCCATGAGGGGGTTATAATTTGTAATGATCTCATATATAAAATAAATTGTTAACTAGAAAATATATAGAAGTATACTTCATTTTAAATGGACTTAGCTTCTCATAAATGTTCAGTGTTCACACAAGTGCTATGCAGTTATTTGAATGTTTTAGCAAATATCTCCATCATTAGATTTTTTTTTTATTATGGTTTTAATTACTCGTTTTCTGTCCACTAACACATCCCTCAGATGTTTGCTATCCCTCAAAATGGATACCAAACTCAGCAAACTGCTGAAGGAAAAAAGCACTGCATTCTAATTGCTGCTAGTAACCCATATCCGTTGCCTACACCAGTATATCGGCCGCAAATTGACAACACGGAGCAGGGAAAAAATATTGAAGAACAGACAGAAAGTCGCCTGTATGATGCTGAGACAGTGGCTCAATGGTTTAGTCAAGTACTGTATTGAAGCCCTTGTTTTCTTATATAATGCTCTCTTGCAGTCAGCAGTCTGATTATATTAATTTCTGTTTCAGTGTTCTGTTTCTTTGTCAGTCATATGTCCAAAACAGCTGCAAAAGCTTAGAGCGATATATAGTGCGGTAAGATGCATGTTTATCCAATTATGCATTTAAGTATTATTAGCTTCTTTTTTATGCTCCTCATTTTACTTGAGGATTATGGATGCTACATTATGCTTCTCAAACATGTGAAAATAGAATGTTGCATCCAATTATGCATTTAAGTATTATTAGTTTCTTTTTTATGCTTCTCATTTTACTTGAGGATTATGGATGCTACATTATGCTTCTCAAACATGTGAAAATAGAATGTTGCAACATCACAAATGTTTATTAAACATATGAAATACATGCTAAATTTATCATAATGAGGTACTTATTAGTGTTTGAATTGAGAAATGTATTTTGCTTATGAATTTGTTATAATAGATTGTCCGAAGAACAGCTTTCGAAATTTCAGTTTCCATGCTTCAAGAGATTTTCTGCTTTTGAGTGTGTATCAGAGGATGGCAGAATGCACTTTGGTCAACAGTATAATTGACGAGTTTAGATTGACTTCTCATATGAGAAACTCTTAACTCTTAAGATAAAAAGGTCTGTTTTTTCGATTTAGTGTCAACAAGGCAGGTCTTACAATTTACTTTTTTTTTATTGCCATTGTATTGTGCCTGAGTCTGACTTTTAATGAGTAACTAGGGTTTGATCAAGGAAATAGTATAAACTATAGGGATTTTTTTTTCTCCTTTTGCTACATAAAGGGGCTGGATTATGATAGGATTCTAGTTAATGTTATTTAATTCCTTTTCTTTTTAGTCCATGTTATTTTAGTCCAAGTCATTAATTTAGTCCTTATCCAATAGAGTCTTAATAGTTAGCTAAATTAGAGTCCTAAACTTTAGCTAGGTGAATAAGAAAAATCTGCCCCTGATTTTGGGCCTTAATTATCTCAATTAGAAGGTTAGTCATCTCCTATTTAAGCCTAAGTTTGGGTCAGCTGTAATCGTCCAGAGAAGTTATCAATATATCAAAATTATTCAGCCAATTTGTTTGAGTACGAGATTCTTGTACTTAGTGGTTTGCCTCAAGCGAGATTCTACTTGAGTGGTTTTTATCACATTACATATAGAAGAAAATACAGATATGGACCATGTTTGTAATGACTGTTCTAGGTTTACATTCAGTAAATGGGGTCTATGATTTATTGGTCTACCAAAGGGAACATAAGACAGTGATCATATGTTGCAAGTGAGAGATTAACTGGCAGATTGTTGTATTTGGTGGAAGATTTTCTTGTCAATTACTGGAAAAACAAAGTAGTTTTGTAGACAAAGAGACACGGTTGCTTATTTTGACAGCGTGGGTACTGTGTTCGCGGCAACTGATCTTAGGTGTAGTGGTGATCAGACAAACTGCTGATTTTTTTTTCCCTTTTTTTTTATCATTCTAACTTGAACAGTGGAAATTTTTGTGAATGAAAAAAAAAAGCTTTCTTATTTATCTTTGTTCTTTCTCTCATTGGTTGCTACTTATAGGATGCTACATTATGTTTTTCGTGTAAATGAGTCAATGATACACGTAGTAGTTCACGCATTTTATGCTGACTATAGAATCGTACCTTTTGCTTCTCATGTGTTCGTGAAGGAGATCATAGATATATTTAGTAGTTGACACAGTTGCTCCTTGCTTTTGTATTACATTTATCTTGTTTTTTTCCTTGGTTAATGATCTATTGGCTTATCTGGTTTATGTCTTAGGTTTCAAAAAAATCTATACTTTCATGCAACATTTAATTTGTTCTATATCATTTGAAAAATAAGAGATGATCATTCCAGTTGGTTTGTGAATGGCTTGAGATCAAAGCTTGATGATAATAATTGATTCCAATGTTTGCCGCAGGGTAAACACAAGGCTCGAGGGACAGATCCCCCAGTTGATGTTAAGCAACCTCACTTCCTCGTTCTAGTTGCAGATACTTTCATGGAGGCTCGTGGTGCTCTAAGCCGGTCAGGTTTGGTAGCAAACCAGAACCCTATTACTTCATTACCTCCTAGTTCAGTGCCTGCATCTTCTGCCCCATCTGGTTAGTACTTAGAACAGTTACTTAGTATGTTTTTACCAGTGACATCTTTGTCAATCTCTTTTCTAAAAAAAGGGCATTATATATTGCTCTTAATGAATTCTGATCAGTTGATGACATTTCTCTTGCAGCTAATCAACCTATTCTGAATAGGCCTCCTGTCTCTAATGGAAATATCCCTCAGACAACTGTTAAAGTTGTAAGACTTCTGCCACTGCATTTATTTTCCTATTGCCAGCTGTCTTCTGCATAAGTTTTTGTGCAGCATTTTTGGGAAATGTGTTTAGTTCATTATGTTGATTTTAAATGACATACGTTTACCTGTAGGAGCCATCCACTGTGACTTCTGTAGTGTCTGGTCCTCCTATGCCACACATGCCATCTGTTCCACGTCCTGCTTCTCAAGTTGTTCCAACCTTACAAACATCTTCACCACCTACTGTCTCTCAGGAAATGATCACTACTAATGATGCACCCGAAGTAAAACCCCCTGTAAGTATGTCACAGTCATCACGCCCAGTAGGTTCCATCCTCAACAATTTGTCTCAAGCAAGACTGATGAATTCAGCTGCCCTAAGTGGAGGTACTTCCTTGGGTCTACCATCAATGGGGGGAAACCCTATCGGTATCCACATGTCAAACATGATATCCAGTGGGATGGCATCTTCTGCCCTTCCTGCACAAACAATGTTATCGTCTGGGCAATCTGGTATAACTTCTGTGACTGGAACTTCACAGGCTATACAAAACACTCCACTCAACTCGTTTACTGCAGCAACTCCTAATGTGTCTGGTAGTACCAACCTTGCCACTTCACAACCCCCAAGTAATCTTCAAGTAGCGGGCGTTAGCATGGGTCAGCCTGTGTCTGGTATGAGCCAAGGAAGCATTCCACAAATGGCACAGAGTGGAACAGGCATAAATGCAAATGTTATAAGTAACATTAGTTCAACTGGCGTGTCATCTGGCACTGGTAATATGATCCCCACTCCAGGAATGTCTTCTCAGATTCAACCAGGAATGTCTCAGCAGGCTCAACCAGGAATGTCACAGCAAGTGCAACAAGGAATGTCACAACAATTACAACCAGGAATGCCACAACAGGTACAATCAGGAATGCAACAGCAGGTGCAACCAGGAATGCAACAACAGGTGCAACCAGGAATGCAACAACAGGTGCAACCTGGAATGCAGCAACAGGTGCAACAAGGAATGCCTCAGCAGGTGCAACAAGGAATGCAAGGTGTTGTGATGAATAATGGTTCTGGTACTAACATACCCATGTCCCAGCAGGGTTCATCTTCTCTTCCATCAGCACAATCCAAATATGTCAAAGTCTGGGAGGTAGAGTCTTAATTCCAAACTCTTGTGTTTTGGATATGAAATGTGGTATGCTTTGACCTGTTTTATGTTTCAAGTTTCTTGTGATATCACAGTTAATTTCTTGTTTCTGGTACAAAGGTCATCCCCAGGTCTTAGGTTGGAGAATGTTACGCCAGATCCTGCTTCTCCTTTGGTTCTGTTGTTTAGTCTGTTATGTTACTGAGTCATTAGCTGTTGTTGTTCCCAGATAGGAGAGTCATTTGTAATTGGTCTTATTATCCATTTTTTAAACTAATCACTAATCAGTCTTGGTCATTTATGACTGCAGGGGAGTTTGTCTGGACAGAGACAAGGACAGCCTGTCCTCATCACTAGATTGGAAGTATGTTTCTAATTGAGACTGAAAGAAAAATACATAACAAATATGCTATCCCTGACTAAAAGAAAATCACACCGATGACCTGTTTTGATATATGACATAGATTAATAGCTTTGACTTGGATAAAAAAAAAAGCCTTGACTTGGATCATAAAATCAATTTACTATCTTATCTGCTAGAAATTTTAATTGGAATATTGAGATTTACCTGCATATTGCTATACATATTGTCCCTGACAAATATATTAACATTTTTCTATGGCAGGGATATAGAAATGCATCTGCTTCTGAGAGGTATGTTCACTGCCACCTGCCTCAGTTTTGGATGTTCTCTGGAGGAACTTTGTTTTTTTCCTTTATGAAGTTCTATGGAGGAACTAATTATCTTGTTTATGTATTGATTTTTTTCACTTTGTATGCGTGCGTGTCTGAAATTTATCAAGGATTATGTAGAATATATTCTTGCACCTGTTGGTAAACTTGGTAGTATTATGAGTGAATTTTCACCCATAATGTGTGGTTCTTGCTTAGGATAGTTGTTTTTTTTCTCTTTTGATTTTATCCGATTTCCGTTGTAGTTCCTGTAAATGCAAAGTATCTGGAAAGCAGCTTTTGTCTCACTTTTTGATATCTTTGTCTGCTGTTGTTTTTGTAGTCTTGCAGCAAACTGGCCTCCAACAATGCAAATAGTTCGATTGATATCACAGGATCACATGAATAACAAGTATGTCCTCCAAGTCTAAACACCTTAACCTATGGCACGATGAGAATCACAATTTTGTGCTGTTGACATTGTTTATGTGATGCGTGAAAGTACTAGTATTGCATGTCAATTAAAATTGCTTCTAGGGTTCAGTAATGTATTTTATAGTATAACAGGCATTAAGGTTATGCAATATGCATACTATTGAATGGCTGGAAATAAAGTTTAGAATTTTGTTCAATCATATGCTGATTTTTTTTTGCAGACTTTATCTTATCTTGAAGTAATTAACTGTTTGCATGGATGTGCTTGAATGGCAAAGTTGAGATAAATGTAGGCATATATTGATTGTGTGTTTATAGTTCTCTGTTTTGACATTTAAATGCATTTAGAAAGTTAAACTAGAATCTATAGAAGCAAGTTTAAGGATTTTCATAGAGGAAATTACAGCCACCCTTTTGGCATGATATAACATCAGATTGTTCTGTCACTTTAAATCTTGGATTGTCACACATAGTTTCATGATATCGAGGACTTCCACTTTATTGGTCTATGGCCAATCTACTTTGCAATGATACATTGTGTCAAACATAATTTGGCAGTATTATTACAAACCATAGTTACTATTATCGACTTTGTTTGTCATTAGGCAATATGTGGGCAAAGCAGATTTTCTAGTATTCAGGGCTATGAATCAACATGGTTTTCTTCAGCAGCTTCAGGAAAAGAAGCTGGTAAGCTATCAAATTCTACTATCATATAGTTCTTGTTTATTTAGTTTGTCTAATACTCACTACAATACATATATAATATTGTAGTCTTCAGTGTTAAAATACTCTTTGCTCACATTTTCAGTGTGCGGTCATCCAACTACCTTCCCAGACACTACTACTGTCTGTATCTGACAAAGCATGCCGGTTGATAGGAATGCTTTTTCCTGGGGTAAGATACTCTGTAATCTTTCATCTTATGTTTAGAGTAATTCAATATTTAAAATTGAGTTGGGGCTTGTTTGGTTTAACTTTGAGTTTTCTG
Source organism: Fallopia convolvulus (assembly GCA_964016875.1). Classification (NCBI taxonomy): domain Eukaryota; kingdom Viridiplantae; phylum Streptophyta; class Magnoliopsida; order Caryophyllales; family Polygonaceae; genus Fallopia; species Fallopia convolvulus. The sequence goes on from OZ024721.1 coordinate 45,996,591, forward strand.
TGTCCAGTTTTAAAACTGAAAACAGATTTGGAAACACCCTTTTCTCAATTTTCAAATTTTAGTTATCAGTTTTAAGAATTAAGATGACTTTGAGTTTTCTATAACATATTTTGAAACAATATAAGAAATAGAAATGTTTCAAAACTAAGAAATGGAAATTCAAAGCTGAACCAAACGAAGCCCGCATTTTAAATTTGAAGGAACTCAATTGTTCTAGGTTTTTTTTGTACATAGTCAAAAACTCTTAATGTGTAGATTTCTCTCTTCCAAACTACAGGATATGGTGGTGTTTAAGCCTCAGAATCCGAGCCAACAACAAATGCAGCAGCAACAACAGCAACAGCAGCAGATGCAGAATCAACAACTACAAAGACAGCAGCTTCAGCAACAAATGCCACAACTTCAGCAACAGCAGCAGCTCCAGCACATGCAGCAGCAGCAGCAACAACAACAGCAACAGCAGCAACAGCAACAGATTCCTCAGCTTCAACAACAGCAGCAACAGATTCCTCAGCTTCAAGCACAACAACAGCAACAGATTCCTCAGCTTCAACCACAACAACCAATGATGGGCCAGCAATACGTACAAGGCCTGAATCGGCCTCAGCTCCTTCCCCAAGGACAAGTTCCTTCTCAACCTCCTCAAAACATGCCCGGAGGTGGCTTCATGGGCTAACCCTGCCCGTCTTCAGATGTCTAAATTAGAAATATATACAACTTCCTAAAATGATAAATTAGTGTCTACTCAACTGGTTGTTTAACAAATTTTGTATACGCTATAATGTCGTTTTTAGTTAAAAGAAAATGTTGCTTTTTTGGGCTTAGCTCTTTCCTTTGGAGTTTAGATATGCTCATCAGGAGCATGTTTTCAAGTTCCAGTAACTTTTATCAACGTCCAAGTTGTACAGATTGTTATTGTGTTTAGTTAAGGGTGTTTGAAAATGGTATCTAATACATGAACTAGGGAATATAGGAGTGCTTGTTCTTTTCTTAATTTTAAGGATAATATCAATGGGTGTCTAGGTTCATTGAATCAAATAGATTACTATTAAGGAAAATCAATAATCAATAGTGTGGATAATATTCCTCGTGACTGATTGCTATTGGATAAGAATGTTTTTTAGATATTTAACCTTATGTTTAATTTCTAAAGTAAATGTAGGTCTAATAGCTTGTGGAGTTTGGAATCATGTGTCATGATGATGCATTTATGATCATTCTTTTCTCCAACTTTCTTTCTTGAAGCTTTCTAACATTTTTGGGTGGCTCAAAATTTCTTGGCACATGTTCTCTTGGGCCACCCAATTTAAAAAATTAAACAAGTGCTTAGAGTTCACTAAACCTCAAGACATTAAGGTAAATTCCTCTCTTTAATCATGGCTTCTTGCACTATTTGGCCTTTGTTAAAGCCAACAAGCTCAATGATTTCAAGATAGATACAATTCACCCACCAATGGCCCACTCACCTAAAAAAAGTTACATAACCTATTTGTGACGAATTTGTCACTGTTGCTGGGTCATTTTTTCAAGTAAAGGGAACGTTTATCTTTTTTATTCGCAAGTAAAGAGAGTTGTCCAATTACTACATATATCTGTGAGTTGGTTTGATAAATCTAATAGCTCTATAAACTTATATGTGCTTGAATTTTCCTTTCTGATTTGATTAGCCTATGTTAGTTGAGCTTGAACAAACACGTTCTCACACTTTTTTAACACTTTGCATTTGAGATCAAAATCCCTAGAAGTAAATAAGTACAAGTGTCACTCAAGTCTTAAACAAAAAAGAGACGAATTTTTTTTCTATAAACAAGGACCTACATAACCCACTAGCCTCCCTCTTTCACCTTTATGGTTTCAAGCATTTGGATCACCAACCACTACAAATACTAGTTACTTGATTACTACTATGATGCACTGAAGTCCCACAATCTGGGTTTCATTTGTCCTGTTTGGTAGTTGCTGACAAACAAATATGGTTTCAGATTCTCCTCCTAAGGTATGAAAATCTTCCTAGCTCTTGGACAAACTAAATCCTTTGCATGTTTGATCCTTTATGTTCTTGATTTTTAATCTAAACTTGTAGGATTTATGTGAAGAAAGCCAATGGAAGGAAGAAGACGGCCCTCCTCGTCGTGCCAAATGGTGGTACTCGACATTTCATACCGTCACAGCCATGGTTGGCGCTGGTGTTCTCAGCCTTCCTTATGCCATGGCATACTTAGGATGGTAAGCCTTTCTTCTTTTTAAACTCATAACCTATTGCAATAGCAAAAACCAAACAAAGACTAAGCTTGATTTTTTTTTCTTTGTTATCATGTTGAAAGGGGGCCAGGAATAATGGTGATGATATTATCATGGTGCATCACCTTGAACACTATGTGGCAAATGATCCAACTCCATGAATGTGTTCCCGGGGTGCGGTTTGACCGTTACATTGATCTTGGAAAGCACGCGTTTGGGCCGAAACTCGGGGTATGGATTGTGCTCCCACAGCAGCTGATTGTTCAGGTAGGGTGTGATATTGTGTACATGGTGACAGGTGGCAAGTGCTTGAAGAAGTTCATGGAGATTGCATGTACCAACTGCATGCGTATAGAGCAGTCATATTGGATCATCATGTTTGGATCCATTCATTTCTTCCTGTCTCAGCTCCCTAACTTCAACTCTGTCTTTGTCATTTCCTTGGCTGCTGCTGCTATGTCTTTGTGGTAATTACTTCTTCATATAATGGTTCAAATCTAATCTATTTACTTGCAAATCCTGAAATACTTGTCTTAAAATCAGCTCTTACTTTAAACTTTATAAAAGTAAATCCCAGAACCAACTTTCTTTTTATAAAAATGACACCCTTTCACACAAAAATTGAGCTACAAGCTTTCAAAGGATTAGTGGGAATTTTGGTACTATTTTCGTAACGTTTGGGATTATAAAAAATTTTTTTATTTAATTTTTTAATAAGAGATGGTTTTGCTTGAACTAGTTCAACCAAAGGGTGATTCATTGCTTCTAAACAGAATCCTATGATAAAATTAAGTGCCAAATTTAATTTGACCGATTCGAAGAATAAGTCCTCGTTGATGCAAACATGGCTTATAATGCAGCTATTCAACCATAGCTTGGGTAGGATGCTTGGCAAAAGGCCAAGTAGACAACGTAAGCTACGCATACAAAGAAACAGGCGCGTTGGATTCAATGTTCAGAGTCTTCAACGCGCTTGGGGAGATCACGTTTGCTTATGCTGGTCATGCCGTAGCCCTTGAAATCCAAGCCACAATCCCTTCCACTCCAGAAAAGCCTTCAAGAAAACCCATGTGGAAGGGCGCTTTGGCAGCTTACTTCGTCAATGCAATTTGCTATTTCCCGGTTGCTTTCATCGGTTATTGGGCTTTCGGCCAAGATGTAGCTGATAACGTGCTCGTGGCGCTCCAGAGGCCTCCCTGGCTCATTGCTGCTGCTAACTTGATGGTGGTTGTTCATGTCATTGGTAGCTACCAGGTACTTTAGCTCTAAAATGCCCATCTTCAACAAGTAAGGGTGCATTTGGGATTATGCCAGATAATGTATTATCTTGCATTATAACACATTATTCCAAACACACCCAAAGTAATGTGAAATGGAAGTTTATATAAGAGCATCCACAATGGCGCGAGATAGATAAAATAATATTCGTCTGGCTTCTGCAGGCGAAGTTTCGTATTTTGTATGAAAAGTTTCTTATGCAAGAGATTTTTTCGGTAAAATAAGAAACTTTGGGTTGCAAATGTGAGTTATGCTTCAGAACCACTTGATTTCAAATCTATAGCTTGTGTGAGAAAAAAAAAGTAACAATAAGTGGAAGGATATGTATGGTATGATGATGAAGAAACTTTGTGTATGCAGGTTTATGCAATGCCTGTTTTTGACATGATAGAGAAAATGATGATAGCAAAACTGAATTTTCCTCCAGGAGTTGTTCTTCGGCTGATTACTCGCTCTACTTACGTGGGTCGGTACACTTTACCTAAATAAATATTGCTTTCATTCTTATAACAGCTTGAAACACAAAAATCTCAATCACTAACAAATATTGTTTACTGACTTTTATCTATATGTTGCAGCTTTTACACTATTCCTTGGTGTCACATTTCCCTTCTTTGGTGATCTCCTCGGCTTCTTTGGTGGATTTGGATTCGCTCCAACTTCTTACTTTGTAAGATCTCGCGGTTTCTACAAACTCTCTTAAAACTCTCATAATAATCTTACAATCAACAGAAACAGAAATAACTGATTTTTGAATTTTGCACTTTGCAGCTCCCAAGCATTATATGGCTGGTTATAAAGAGACCAAAGAGATTCAGTCTCTCATGGATGATCAACTGGGTAACTAAAATTTTGTCCATTTCATATCCATAACATTAGCACAAAATGAATTATGATTAATGCATCAGCATCTGGGGTTCGTTTTGTTCAGGCGTGCATATTCATTGGAGTGTTCGTCATGTTCGCATCGACGATTGGAGGGCTCAGGAACATAGTTGCTGATTCCTCCACTTACAAATTTTACTCATGAAGAAAGATTGATGAAGACATGAAGAAGTGTGTCACATTTCCTGGAAACCAAAAGCTAAAAGCTTTAGTGAGGATTTCATAAAAAAGAAGCTTTAGATATCGTGCTAATTTATTAGCCTAAATGAGCAATAGATTTCTACGTATGTAATGATGTTATCACCTTTATGCTTTCCCTTTCTCTAAGTACGTTTTTTTTATTCTATGTCTTAAGGACATGATGTGGATTCATATTTAAAAATTAAAACACTAAATTATAAAAGTTATATCTTATAAAACATTTACAAGGACCAAAATAAATGATCCATAAAATCTTTTTAAAGTTAGATTCTTATGATAGCATAGTGTAGACCCGGTCTGGACGGCTTCGGTCGGGGCCTCGTTCTTCAAGTATTGTTGGAACTTCATCAATAACGATGTTTGTGAGGCTACAAGAGAATTCTTCACTTCGAGTAAGCTACTCCCACAAACCAATGTCACCTTCATTAGCTTGATTCCGAAGGTGAATAGCCCCTTCTTGGTGAAAGAATTTTGCCCCATCTCTTGTTTCAACACCACCATGAAGATACTCTCCAAGATCATGGTTGAAAGATTGAGACCATGGCTTGAGAGGATAGTCTTCATGCGATGGGAACTGTTCTCTCCAGAGTTCCTTTGAAAGGAACTGGCTATCATATATTCCTGTGCTCCTTTAGCGTTTTTGGAGATTCTTCGTTGTCCATGGTGTTCCTTTGAAATACTTGAATGTAGCACGTTAGTTCCCATATGGAGTTTGTCATTATCAAAAGTGGAGACTAGTATCGTTGTTCCGATGTTTGGAACTAGAGTTCCCAACACCGTCCCAACAATTTCCCCCTTTTTGATGATGATAAACCCATCACAAAAATAACCAACTATTTCAATGTGTGAATGCATGACATGCAACAGAGTTCCTATGTGAGATCCTAGAGAGCCACTTCTATGAAACAATAAGTTCTTACTTAGGATTTTATGCGTTAGTTCCCCCTTAGCAAAAGCATATTCTATGACAACTCATAACAAGACTCATCTCACACATTTTGTCCTTCCCCCTTTTGGCATCATCGAAAATAGAAAAACATAAGTAAGGAGTGAAGGAACACACAATCATACTAAAATCCATTCAAATATTACTTAAGCAAATAATGTACAAGTGGAACTTATTACATATATGAAAGAAAATAAGGCTAAGGATAGAAAAGGGAAAGATCATGGGGCCTTGGGAAGGAGATGATCACGGAGCTGCGTCAGTACATTCAGAATGTTGTCGAGAGTGGCAACCATGTGTGTCAGCTCCCGAGTGTTCCCAACATTTGAGCCCTCAACAGCGGGCAAGGTTCCCTGATCCTCAGATTGCTCAGAGTGACGCATCTTCTAGACCACAGAAAGGTCTAATTCCCTTTCGATGGTCACTTCCTCCTTGGTAGCATCGTAGAGGCCCTCCTTGATCATCAATTTCTTTATCAGACCAGCGTATGGTAGGGAATGGGAGGTCGACGCCATACATTTCTCCATGTGCCCCAATATGATGCAGGGGAAGTTGATGGGCATTTTGTGGAGGAAGAAGTAGAGGAGAATAGCATCTTGTATGTTCAACTGGTGACGCTTCTCCTGCCGAGGGATCACAACTGTTATGATGAACTGGTGAGCCAGTTTGCCAATGAGGGAGAGGTTGTGAGTGGGGGTCCTAGTCTCGGGAACACGACCTTCATAGATGTCGTGGAAGATGACATCTCTGTCGAATTCGCCCCAGTTTTTGATGGTAACATCATCGAGACCCTTGATGGGAACATTGAGCTGGCGGCGAATCGAGGAGGCGGTGAAGACATAATCATCGCCTTGGAGGGAGAGAGTTCCCTTGGTGGCCTCTTCATGAATGGCGAAGTTGTTGTAGAAGAGGCGCACATGTGCATGGTCGATGGTTACAGCAGCGTCGCACACTTGTTCCCACTCTTGGGCCTTGATGAGGTCCTAGAGTTCCCCAAGCCCTTGCTCCTGGAGATGTGATTCAGTGAGTATGAGGGGAGGGATGAGCTTGCGGTCCTTTGTGATGGGAATCTTCTTTGGTTCTTTTCCCTTCCCCTTCTTCTTCTTGTTCCCCCTGGAGGCAACAACCTTTCGTTTCTGCTGGGGGGAGACAGCCGATTTGAGCAAGAGGGGAGGGTCCCTTTCCATGGGAGCACCCTCCGACACCACCATTTGGCATCCTTGTTCGTCTTCAGCGAGGGCCTATGCATGTTCCTTTTCCAGACCCTCTTGGTCAAGGACCTCGGTGGGAGCTCCACCATCCGAGTGCCCTTCATCTTCGGAGGACAGCCCCATGTCCTCGTTGTCATCTTCCTCTGGAAGACCTTGACTTGTCCCAGCACCATCAACCGGTGCTGGGTTCCCTTTTTCTTGGGCCCTTTCTCCCTCTGTATGAGTGGAGTCTTCAAGGGCGCTGATTTCAGTAGGCCGTGTCTTTGGCCTTGAGATCTTTGCACGGAGCTCAGCCTCGAGAGCGTCGAGACGAGCATTTCTTCGGCAGTTCCCATGACTATGGGAGCCGGTATCTTGGCCTTCTTGTGGACAACAACAACAATTGGCAGCGAGTCGTCGTCCGAGTCAGAGTTAACCGGTTGCTTGGCCGGAGAGGGAGAGGAAGAGAGTTTAGTGACGGATGGAGGGGGAGACTTTTGATGTGAGGGAGAGGGGGATTTGGCAATGGGAGAGGTAGGTGGTGTGGGAACTTTGTGTTGTGGAGAAGATGGAGGTGGATTGGAAGTTCCCTCAACAATGGGAAGAGGGGAGGAAGTGAGGATGGAATCTCTGGGACTAGAGTTCCCAGAGATGGGAGTAGGGTTGGAGATAGTTGGTGGTGGAGGATTCTGGGATTGAGAGTTCCCAGATTCGGTGGGAGGTGGACGAGAGGAGGTTTGTATGGGGGTGGTGGAGGTGGAGGGATGGCGAAAGAGTCAGGACGAGAGAGTTTGAGAACCTCGTCCATGTTGAAGATGGATTTCTTCTTCTTCTTCTTGGGGAGATCGGAAGAAGAAGATGAGTGTTTGTCTTTGCGTTTTTTGGATTTTGGGGGTTCTGGACCGAAACTGTCAATGATGACAGTTCCGGAGGAGGAGACGGATAGAGGTTGAGGAGGAGGAAGGCGAGGAAGAGATTGAGATGAGGTGGTGGAGGAAGGCAGCGCTAGGGTTTGCGCCGCCGGAAGAGAGGCAGATGGACCTAGGATCTCGTATTCAAGAAGCGAGGATCCAATGCAAGGGCGACCGAGGAAGGGACAAACGTAATCATGAAGGCCTTTGTAAAGAATCTCACAAAGAGCGGGATCCTTTTCGTTGTCGGCGTCTCTGAGCATGGTGATGAAGAGTGTTTTGGGGTTGTTTTGAATCCACTCACAAACCTGCTCATTTGGGTGAACTGGAGCCATGAGAGATTTTTGGAAAGAGAAAGGTTTTGGAGTTTTGCTTGAAAAGGAAGGGAATTTCAGAGAGAAAGAGTTGCAGAGATCGAAGGTTGAAGAAGGTCCCAAAAATGACAAATAAGGGTTTTTATGTGAGACGAGGAGAGGGGTAGAAATGGAAGGGCAAAAGTCCTCGATAACCGGAAGCCAATAAACTCGGAGATCCGTTTCAACTTCCTTAGCATGCTTGTGACACGCGTCGTTAATCCCATGGGAAGTCACCTCAAGCGTTTCAAAAACTTGGCTCACGACGCTTCAAAATCTGACACATTTTCCCGTTTCCCAAGCGACGCTTCAACTTTCCAAAAGTACCAATGTTCCGTTGCTCGTGATCGTTTTGCACGCCAGTTCCCATGACCTTGAAAAAGGTCAAGTTGAGTGGAGTGGTCAGGGGAACTCACACTCAAGTTCTTTTGTGAGGCTAGGGAACTCAAAAGGGAACCAGACAATTACAACTCGATAAGGGGACGAAAAGTTGGGCTCATGAGAAGCGTTTGTCTGGTTCTCGGCTAAGGGTTGGTTTTATGATCAACCGTCATTTTGGCTTGTAGTGAAGGTTAAGGGAACCCTGATTGATCATTTTGGGCCGAAAGAAACAGAGTTCCAACTTGTACAATAAAAGCTCTAGACTAGTAATATGGCAAAATGAAAGCGATTATTTCTAGTGTTCCCTATCATGCATTTCAATATAAACTAGCCAAGCATTGAGGGAATAACAAATAGGGACTTGTTCAGTTTAGAGTTATCATCCCTAGAAGCATCCAGAGACGCTGGTAGGGACGTCTGTCTAAAGCTTTAGTGAGAATGTCCGCAATTTGCTCTTCAGTTCTATAGTGTTCCATAGAGATGTTCCCATGTTCCACATTGTCACGTAGGAAATGATGCCTAATATCTATATGCTTAGTACGAGAATGATGCACATGATTTTTAGATATGTTAATGGCACTCGTATTGTCACATCTTATGGGAACAGGGCCAAAAGACATACCATAATCCTGAAGTTGGTACTTAAGCCATAGATCGAACCTGGGAACAACATGAGGCGGCAACCACATATTCCACTTCTGTTGTGGAGAGTGCCACTGAGTTTTGCTTCTTTGATCCCCATGAGACTAGACACAATCCTAGGAACTGGGCCATTCCAGAAGTGCTCTTTCGATCAACCAAGTGCCCAACGAAATCTGCATCTGAGTATGCAACTAGCTCGAGGGAACTATTCCTTGGATACCAAAGGCACAATTTGTCGTTCCCTTTGAGGTACCTGAAAAAATTCTCTTCACCTCTTTCAGGTGTGATTCCTTAGGTTAGCCTGAAAGCGTGCACATAGGCACACTGAAAACATGATGTCGGGTCTACTAGCAGTTAAGTAGAGAAGAGACCCAATCATACCTCAAAAGTTCCTTTGATCTACACTTATACATGTCTCATCTGCGTTGAGCCTTGAGTTTGGTGAGATGGGAGTGTCGATGGGCCTAGAGTGTTCCATCCCATACTTTACTAGCATCTCTCTGATGTACTTCTATTGATGGATCCTTGTTCCCTCCTTGGTTTGAGATATTTGAAGTCCCAAGAAGAATGTGAGTTCCCCTATGAGACTCATCTCGAATTCGCTACTCATCAAATCCTTAAACTTTTCAACAAGAAGTTCATTAGTAGCACCAAATACAATGTCATCAACATATACTTGGAAAATCCACTTCTTCATCTGCAACTTCGGTTTCTTCTCCTTCATGGGAACAGTTGTTCTCCACTTCTTCACTAAGTGTTTCCTCGGGATTTTCCTCAGTGTTCCCTCTTGGATAGTCTTCATCTTGCTTTCTTGGCTCATCATCGTTATCGTCTTCTTCTTGTCTGACCAGTTTGAATAGAGTTCCCTCTCCTTGGGATTCTATTACCATCTTTATAAATTGTTCATCGAAGATGACGTGAATGCTTTCCTCTATCTTCTTGGTTCTCTTGTTGTAGACTCTATATGCCGTGCTTTGAGAGGAATATCCCAGGAAGATCCCTTCGTCACTCCTTGGATCGAACTTCCCAAGGTTGTCTTTGCCATTATTGTGGACGAAGCACTTGCACCCAAAGGTCCTGAGATGGGAGATGTTGGGCTTTCTTCCTTTGATCAACTTGTATGATGTCTTCGTGATCATGGGACGAATCATGGCTCGATTTAGAATGTACGTAGCCGTGGAGAATGCTTCGGCCCTGAAGCTTTTGGGAACTCCACTCTCAAGCATCATGGTTCGAGCCATGTCTTCCAGAGTTCTGTTCTTTCTTTCCACAACTCCATTTTGCTGAGGAGTGCGTGAGGCTGAGAAGTTGTGGGATACACCATTGTTGTCATATGACTTTAGGAACTCTGAGTTCTTGAACTCAGTTCCATGATCAGATCTGAGAGACTTGAGCTTTAATCCCATGCTAACTTCCATTCTCTTGATGAAGGGCTCAAACACCTTGAATGCATCTGATTTGGATCTCAAGAAAATAACTCATGTAAATCTTAAAAAATCATCAATTAACACATACATGTACCTTTTACCACCGTAGCTGGCCGTTTTCATGGGACCATAGAGATCCATGTGAATTAGTTCCAAGGGCCTTGTTGTGCTTACCACCTTCTTTGGCTTAAAGGAACTTCTGGTTTGCTTGCCACGAACACATGCTTCACACATCTTAGCTCCCTCAATGTTGATTCGTGGAAGACCAATGACCAAGTCCTGTAGATAGAGCTTCAAGATTTGATTGATGCCTGTGTGGCCTAGCCTTTTGTGCCAGAGTTCCGTGCCATCGTGGGAGCTTGCGAGGCACAACTTCCTTGGTGGTTCAAAGTCTGTATCTACCACATAGACATTGTTGGACCTCCTTCCTCGTAAAATGATTTTGTTGGTTTTCTTGTTGATGACCAAGCATTCTTTTGAGTCGAAGGTGACAACGTTGTTCCCTTGATCACATATCTGAGATACACGCAAGAGATTGTATCCTAGATCATTCACCAAATTGACATTGCTAATCTTGATTGACTTGTTGAGTAGTACTTCCCATGTTCCTATGATTTCTCCTTTATTCTTGCTGCCAAAGGACACATGACCTCCTTCGGCTTTTGTGTGGAGTGAGGTGAGATTGTCTTTGTTCCCAGTCTTTGTTAGTTTTTGATGACCCAGGCAAGATGACTCTTGCCTGGTCCCTTACAAGGAAAGACAGTTTCAAACAAGACATAATCTGCAATATTGATATCACGAGAGTTCCTAGAGCCATAAGCAAAGTTCGTATGTTGGTTCCCATGAGTGGGACCTCTAGCGGGTTTGTTGGTCTTTTGGTTTTCCTGTTCCAATAGTCGTGATTTCTCTGAGTTTGAACTTTTGCTTTGGGACAACTTTCCTTGTAGTGCCCATGAGCACCACAATTCCAACAGGTTTTGTAGTATTCTCCTAGGTAATACTTAGGATGAGGTCTCTGTATCCTGTTCCTATCCATGGTTTCCTTATTGTAGGCCCTTGACCCGTTTCCCTTGGCTATTTGGACATAGAGTTTATGCCTAGTGTTCCCAGTGTAATAGTCCCTCTCTCCATTTACCCCACTTTCCAGGCCACGTATCTTTTCTTCTAGATGGGCATTCTTTTGTTTTTCACATTGGAGTTCTAGGGCCCTATACTCATTTATCTCATGTTCACTTAAAGGAGACTTCTCATTCTTTGGGCACTAAGACTTATACCGAATCCCATGTTTGGCGGGGACAAACTTTGTTTGGGAACTCGAGGCTTCAGGATTCTCATTTCCCTTGCTCGGTTTTTGTAGGAACTCATTCTTATCGCTCTCTATGGTCTTAATCTCATCCTCAAGGGCTACTATATGGGACAGTTTAGACTGAAGCTTATCAATCAGTTTTACACAATTGGAACAGGATTCAAGACCAACTGACTCAGCGTTTGTGTGTTCCGATTCATCTAGCTTCTTTTGCAATTTTATGTTATCCTTAACAAGACTAGAGAGCAATTCAAATAACTCAGGTTTTTCATAGTTAGCTAAGGAAGCAAGAACAGTTTCAGTGGTTACCTCACTGGGTTGTTCCCCAGTGGTTTCTCCTAATGCCATTGCACACATCTCTGGGTGTGCCCAAGATTCGGGATCTTCATCCTCATCATCGCTCCAGGTGGCGATGTAGGCCTTCTTCCCTTGCCTTCGGTCGTCAGTTTCTTGTGGGCATTCTTTTGCGAAGTGCCCTTTCTTGTAGCATTTGTAGCATGTGACGTCCGAGAGGTCCTTCTCAGTTGGCTTTCTTTGGGAACATTGACCCTTTTGTGAGTTCCCATCTCCCTTTTTGAACTTTCCCTTGTTGTAGAAGGATCGAAGGGCCTTTGTGACAAGGATGAGTTCCTCGTATTCTTCTTCCTCAGAATCTTCGTGTTGTTCTTGAACCGACTTGAGCATCTTTTCCAATTTTAGGGCAATTCCCTTGTGTGCCCTTTCTTGCTCCGTATCGTTTTGTTTCCTTTTCTCATGTCCCACCAGCTTTCCGAAGACTTGGTGAAGCATGAGGGTCCTATTTTCAGGGTTTTCTTTGAACATGGTCCTTTCATTGGCCCATTCACCAGTTAGGCCATTGAAGAGTTGTTGAACTTTCATCTTGTCAGTGATCTCTTCCTTTGTGATCCCAAGTCCAGCGAGCTTGGTACATAGGCCTTCGAAGCGAGATTGGTAACTATTGACTGATTCTCCCACTTCCATTCGGAAGTTGAAGAACTCCCTTCTAGCGTTCATCTGGAGGTCCTCTCTGAGGTCAGAGTTCCCAATGTGCATTTGTTGGATGGCTTCCCACTTCTCTTTTGCCGTTTCAATGTTTGCTACCCTGTCGCAATCTTGCACTGACATGGCATTCTTGAGAAACTGTTTGGCTTTGAAGTTTGCTTCCATGCATTTCCATTCGTTTGGTCCCCATTAGGTGAAGTCGTTGTGAATGGTTGGGTCTACCTCGAAGTTCCCTACTTCGATGACGCACCAAGCTTGAAAGTCGTGGCTTCACATCTAGTCCTTCATGTTGCGTTGCCAATTTTCGAACCTTTCGGTGATAAGCATTGGAGGCTTGTTGTTCCCATGTCCAACCTAAGTAAGTTCTTCAGACATCCTGTAACCTGCGATACTAACACAGAAAATCTAGAGCGTTCCTCACTCTGATACCAATTGTTGGATCGTTATGCGTTAGTAAGAGCTTGGGAACTGGTTGTTAAGTTGTTCCCAAGGCAGCGGAAGTAATGTAAAGACAAGTAAGACAGAATGTAAATGACACAGTTGCTTTATAGAGGAACCCCACAACAACCAACTAGTTGTGTGGGTAAACCTCTACCTCCGCTTGGAGGATTTTGAACGATCTTCTTATCTTATTGATTGTTCCCTAGTTACACATGCAAGACTTACACTTCTCTATTCCTAGCAGTTCTACCTAACTCTAGTAACACTAGTAAGTCTTCTCGACCTTGTTCCTAAGCGAACATCTCAACTAAACATAAGACAAATCGAACCTTACACCTTGAGCTCAATGTCGCAGTTCTCTATCTCCTGGGAACTCGGATTCTCCGTCGTCGAGATCGAACACTCGCCGCTGGGGACTTCTCTTCTCTTGTCTTTCTTTCTTTCTTTGTGAGTGAATGTAAGTTCTGGGAGAAGTGCTTATTCCAAGCACTATTCATTTGGCTTTATACTCATTCTTACTTGGGCTGCAATCTTGACTTTCATTGTGTTCGAAATGCCCTTTGTCTTGCACGCCAAGTCTTTTTCCTTCACATGTGACTTGATTTGAATTGAGTCAACTTTGAGAATCAATCGGGCCGTTGGATCACTCGCTTCAGTCTGTTCCTCAAACTGAGCCTTTGTTTTGTCCGAGACAGGATCCCATGATTTGCGCTGAGTGGTCTTGTTTGCACATGTGAGTTCCCATGCGCTGGGAACTGTTCTCTCCAGAGTTCCTTTGAAAGGAAATGGCTATCATATATTCATGTGCTCCTTTAGCGTTCTTGGAGATTCTTCATTGTCCATGGTGTTCCCTTGAAATACTTGAATGTAGCATGTTAGTTCCCATATGGAGTTTGTCATTATCAAAAGTGGAGACTAGTATCGTTGTTCCGATGTTTGGAACCAGAGTTCCCAAAACCGTCCCAACACAACCTATGAATGAAACAATGAAGTTTAGTTTTCCATAGGAATTGCAAATCTTTCTAGGGTTTCTTCGCTAAACTAGCTTGAAAATATAATGATGATATAATATCAAACTTAACCTAGAAACAAAGGTCTTAAAAAAACTCAAAACACCAAATATCCAAAAATAAAGCAATACTAAAAACTTAAAGATAGAATAAACTCAGAAGCTTGAAAGAAAATCTCATATCGCATGGCCCAATACACCCACGATCGTGGTTTGACCCCTGTGGTTGCACTACTGTTCAACTTCTGAATTCCTGAGTAGATCTTTACCCGCGATCGCAGCCCGATGCCCCACGGTCGCGGCTCTTCAGCTACAACATTTTGATGGTACTTTCGGAGGCTATGTTGACTCCTTAGAGTGAGAATTTGGACTCGGGGTAAAAATATGAATTGTATATCTTCGAGTTAGCTTTCCAATGGTACCAAAATGATCTCAAACAACTATCGTATCTCTTGAACGAAGTGTCGTAAGATAGAGGTGTCGAAACAACAACTCCAAAACAACACTTCAAGTCTAGTCTTGTTTTGAATCATTCTTATAACTCTTGATTTCTTCAATTAAGATCTTGACTTCGACTTTCACAACATACTAATGATAACATCCTAAAACACTCATAAGTTATGCTAAAAATTCCTAGTTACACTCTACAAATTATAGTGTATCAAAGCACATTTCCAAGAGATGCTTAATCCAAGTCGACCTCTACAAAGTTTTTGATAGTATGAGGTGGGACGTCCTTGAAGCCACACTCAACTACTTCAATCTCTCGGAGCCCATTATTTCCATGATCATGAAGTGTGTCACAACTCCAACCTTCTCCATCTTTATCAAGGGCGAACCAAAGGTGTACTTTGAGGGCAAGAGGGGACTACGACAAGGGGATTTCCTCTCTCCATTCCTCTTTGTGCTCGTAATGAAAGTTCTCAATCAAAGATCATCCAAAGCAAGACAAAGCCAAGGGTTTTGCTTCCACCCAAAATGTAAACATATGAGGCTCACCGATATTGTCTTCGCTGATGACCTCTCATTTTTTACAAGCCAACAAAGAAGACGACATTGGGGATCATTAAAGAATGTCTTTTTGCCTTTGGGTATGACTCATGCCTTATAGCAAATGCAAGCAAAAGCAAGATCTTTTTTAGAGGGCACACCACTCAGCAAAAAGATTACTCCTCTTTCATGGGCATTGAGATGGACACCTTCCTGCCTGCTACATAGGCATGCCACTTCATTCAAGAAGAATAATGGTTAGTGAATTTGATCCCCTTATTCAAAGAAGGACTAACATTGTCCAAAGACGTGGCGCCAAGAAACTCTTATACTCCGAGCATGTGCAAGTCATTTGATCTATTATTAAGGGTGTCCTCTCCTTTTGATCACAAGCCTTAGTGATCCCAAAGGCCGTGATTAGAGGTGTGAAGGATATTTTCAGCTCCCTCTTTTGGGTGGGTAACACTAATGGCAAGAGAAGAATAGTGGATTGGAGCAAGTTGACTAAGCTGCTAGTTGAGGGAGGCCTTAACTTCAAAGAAGTGTTGGCATGGAACAAAATGCTTCTCTTCAAGCTCGGCCATGACATACACACCAACAAGCACAATCTATGGATGGTAAATCTAGTAAAAAAACCACACAAGGCGTGTAGGGTTTTGGGATGTGAGTGAGCTCACCTCTAAGTCTTGGATTTGGCGATCAATCCTAAGAGCAAGATCCCCGATTCGAGAATCGATTAAGCAACATTAATACCCGCTGGAGATCACAAACACGAGCACGCCTAGTGTCGATGTATTCTCAAGTCCCAATGGAAAACTAGACACTAAGCTCCTATACGACCATTTTTTAGACAAGGGTGATTCCCTTCCATGGTGTGCGATTATTTGGAAGGGCATCCAACCTGCCAAATGGAGCTTCATCCTTTGGCTAGCCATACTCCACCACCTTCCCACGACCAACAAGCTACACCGGTGGGGTCTTGTACTCGATGACACATGCCTTCTATGCAAACGCCTTCCAAAGAGAGGCACTCACCTTTGGTTTGAATGTGACTTCATCAAGAGAGTGCTCACACTGTTTGCAATTGGGTTGGCATCCACATCCTCCATGAGAGCCTTGAGGATCGGATGAATTGGTTTGTAGCTTCATCTTTAATCAAGGACATACCAAGCTTTCAAGCCCAACTTCTAGCCATCAACATAACACACTACCACGTTTGGAGGTTGAGGAATGATCACAAGTTCCAAGGAGTGAACCTAAATAAGAATCATTGTGCTGAGGTCATCATCAAGGCCTGCAAATGGAGGATCTCTGTTAAGGGGGACCGTACAAGTCGAGAGTGCTAGAATATGATAAATGCCCATTAGGGTTTTCCATTCTCATTAAGGAAGATATATAGGTTACAAGACTTGCATGACATGTTAGATTACAAAAATATATACAAAGGCTATTACACCCCTACAGTTGAAATGGAGGCAACCTAATAGTGAGACAACCTCTGAAATCTAGAAACTACTATCGTCGCAAACCCTTGGTGAAGATGCCTAAGAGTGACCTTCTCGCGAACAAAGTGATGTCCAACTCAATGTGCTTGGTACGTTGATATTGTACCAGATTGTTGACTAGATATGTAGCCGATACATTATTTGTAGAAACCAATGTAGCACTAGATAAAGGACAATGCAATTTAAGAAGGAGATTTCGAAGCCAAGATCATTCAGGTACAACGTTTGCAATGCCCATGTATTTAGCTTCAACACTGGATTGGGTTAACAAACTATCGTTTAGTAGACCAAGCAACTAAAGTGTCATAAGGAAAACAAAATAGCCCAAGGTAGAATGACGATTGCACGACATCTAGCCCAACCAACATCAATATATGTAACTAAGGTCGGGGAAGGTGACGCCTGAATCATAATGCCAAGTAAAGACGTGCCATAAACATACCGGATAATGTGCTTAAGAGCATAAAGGTGACACTCTCTCGAATCATGCATAAACAAACAGATTTGTTGGACGAAATACTATAATGCACCTGCAAGACTCCTATAAAGGGTTCACAACAAGCAGTTTGATATCAGACTAAGATTGGTTCTGGGATCAAGTGGCATGACAACAGGATTACAAAAATTCATCCTCGCTATCTCAACAATGTCACGAGCATACTTATCCCATATAATGTCATTCAAGATCGTCTTTATTGGGCCCATAATAAGAATGGATGATTTTCAACATTTTCTGCTATGTACCTCGTTACGCAAACATAATCTAAGAACCCAAGTATAATTAAATGGATATGGAAGTTGGACACATTGCTTAAAGTCAAAAATTTTCTGTGAAAGATCGGTGCTGATGGATGCCTACTAAAGCCAAAGTAAGAGAAAAATATGTCTCGACCCTTGGAAGATGTATCATGTGCAATTGTACGAGTGAAGATACTATACATTTGTTTATTAAATGCCCACATACACTAGCCACAACCAAGAAAATTAACCCATATTTTGAACAGACTCTATGAAACTATGACACACATAATAAAGCTCCAAAAACCATCCTAAATGAACTTTTCCAAATCTTAGGGGAGAAGGAATTTGTTGTATTGGCAGTTCTTGGTGGAGTATTTGACATCAATGAAATAAACTGGTATTTCAACAAGCTCCGAATAACTTTATACTAGACCTACCTCTATATATCTGGACACAACTGAAACAATGGGAGCAATCTAAACAATGGAGTGAAGAGAAGAAAAGATTAAAGGAAATTGTCAGAGAACAAGAAGGAAGAAGGACAAATCACAACGCTGGAAAAAACCACAATATGGCTTCATAAAATGTAATTTTGATTGATCAAGGTTGGATAACGGACATGTGTTAGGTGGAATCATTCTTAGAGATTGTTTTGGGCAGGATAATCGTACTAACACGTTACCTGCTTTGATATGGGAATTCCTAGCCAAAGATCAAGTGTAACACGTTATAAACTAGAGACAAGATGTAGAATCGATTCAAGAATAGAAAAGGCAATAGCAAGTAAGTTGTAATGCGTATATTATAATCGTAGTTTGGGATGAATCTCCTCAAATACAAACGAACACTTGAGTGAGAGTAGAACAAATGAACAGAGATGAATTTAAGCTTATGGATTTTTCTCGAGTGCTTGTGTGTCCCCATTTCCGCTTCAGTCTTGTTATATATAACCCTTTCCTCAATTCGGACCGTTGGTGGGAGGCTCAGCGTATCCCGGAGATCTCGCTCGTGGAATTCATGAACTATCTGTTTCTGCGTTTTAACCATGGAGTCCGAGATTTCCGTCACATATTTATTGCCTCCTTCAATGACTCAATCTCACCACGTCTTCAACGTTTCTTCGGCCCTCTTCTTTAACCACCAGATTGGGCCAATTATTCTGGGCTCCTTGATGCTCTTTTGTTCTAGATTTCGGAGGGCCCAACAATACCCCCATCAAAAACCCGGGAAAACTCCCGCCACCACTTTCCTAGGGTTTTTGATTTCATGTCTTGGAAGTTGTAGCAAGTTATGACACGTCTAATCAACCCCTATTTAAAGCGGTTATGATGGCTTCCAAGACTTCAATTGTGCTTCTCGGTATCCAGGTACGTTTTCCCTACTTTCGCTTCTTCGTCTTCAACTTCTCTTCTTCCCCCAACTATGGCGTCTTCTAGCTCCCCTTCCCTTTACTGCCTTGAATCCACCCTTCCTCCTTCTCTGACATCTTCTGGTTTCCTCACCTCATATCATCGGAGGGATAGTACTTCAGAGGACCCCCATATCTTCGCCTTTTCTGTGGGTTTCCCTTCGCATGCAGAGGTGTTCCTTCCTCCCCCCGGCGTTCATGCGGATTTCTATGCCAACTATTGGGTGTGCTTGTATGAGTACCCTTTTCGTATTGGCCACCGTTTTCCATTTTCTCCTCTAGTCGTCGATTTCTTGTCCACCCTCAATGTTTCTTCGGGGCAATTACTTCCCCAAGTTTGGAGACTTCTACTTTCCGTTGATCAATTGTGCTCCTCTTGGGGTCTTCCCTTCAAAGTTGTCGACTTTTTCTTAAATTACCGCCTTTTCAAAGGCGGTCCGGGCCGTTTAACTTTGAAAACCTTCACCAACAAATCTGATTTAGTCTTCAACATATCAAAATCTGACCGGGGCTGGGCTGATAAGTTTTTCTTTGTGAGATTGTCTTCTCTAGGGATCGATAAGTCTTTCTTGAGAAGTCGTTGGCAATCTACAGGTAGTGTTTCCCTTTTGTACTTGTTGGTTTTTATTCAAGTCTAACCACTGGATGTTTTCTGTGCAGAGTGGCTGCTTTGTCAACTTTGGAGAGGGTCGAGGCCAGGAAGAAGAGGAAAGCGGACACAGCCTCCACTGCGGATGCGTCTTTGATGGTGTCTCTGCCTCCCAAAGTGGTAGGCGACTCTCCCAAGGCCTCCTTATCAAAGAAAGGTACATCTTCTCGCATGACGGATCTTCCCAGCACCATGATGTCCCTGGATATGGATGCTGAGAAATGCATGAAATCTTTGATGCCTCTGCAAGTGGACTGCCTCCATGGTTCAAGCCATCGATCTTCTTTTCCTGAATTTCTCGGCGAAATACTGGCGGCCCAGTGGCAGGTACTTTACAGTTCTTTCTTTTCTTTCACCGCTAATTGTTTGGATATTCACTTAATCTTACTTGTTACCTAGGGGCTCCAACTCACTCTTGCGGCTTATGACACCTTCAAAGATTACCCTGAGCAACTGGATCAGAGTAAGATCAACACGCAGCTTGAAAAGGATAGGTCTGTCATCTTGGGACAGGAGAAGAAGGCTCTAGAGAAGAAGATCCTTGATCTGAAAAATGCCCTTGAGAGAGCTCTGGAGGACTCCAAGGCGTGGGAGGATAAGTTCAAGGAAGCATCGAAGAAAAGTGCCGCCCTTGCTCAGGAAGTTGAGGACACGGCCGACTACTGGTCGCTCAGAGCTCGTGTCGAGACGATTGAGGAATTTGCTGCTGGGAAACACTCTTCCTGGGATGCTGCGAAAGAGAGGGAGCAATTTGAGAACTTGTTCCCTGAGGAGGCCAACACGTCCAAGAAGTCTTCTCTCATCGACGACATTTCTCGAGTTGCCAAAGAAGTTGCCCAGGTCGAGATGGATAACCAGAAGTTGTCCGAAAATGCAGACAAATAATGATTCCTTTCCGCTTTTTCTACTTCTCAAACTTTTATCCTACCCCCCCGTGTGTTGGGGCTTTTTAAAGAACTTTATGTTTTGTTTGGCCGCTTGTATTAGGGCCTAGATGTGGACAACTTTGCACCCCGTGTTGGTTTCTGGGGTTATGTTTATTTTGATAATGTTTTAGTAGTTGCTATGGCCTTGGATTTGTGTTTTGACTTTTTTGCAGGTAAAGCAGGTTCAACGCCGGAGAAAGAAGATCAACGCGTTTGTGGGGAAATCGATTTGCTTCAAACACGTACTTGTGATTTAGCAATAGACTCTTCGTTGTATAGCGCTTTCTATGTTAGATGCAAAGGGAGAGAGAGAATGATGTATTTGTCTGAATGTAAATATTTGCAATAAACTCGTGAATCGTGTTACAAATGAAAAAATCCACTTGCTCTAGAATTCATGTTACATGTTATCGTCTCTTGCATCTTTTGACTAGTCGTTGTGTGCACAGCGTTGCCTGATCATAAGGCGAGAGCCCATGTTTTGGCCTGTAACGTCACAAGGCGTCCCTTGTTAGTTTTTTCAAAACCGTTGTTGTCTTATGTATGTATAAAGATGTAATGATATAATGTGAAAAGCAAGAATTTGTGAAATATACCTCATCGCGATTCATGCGTCTTTTAAAAGTGATACAACTTCAAGTTCATCGCGTTCCAACTTCTGGGGATCGTTTTCCCATCTTGTGACATTAACTCGTAGGCTCCTTGCCCCACGATCTTCGTGATCTGATATGGTCCTTCCCAGTTTGCCCCCAACTTGCCAACATTCAATTCGTATTCTGGAAGACTTTTCTCAATACCCAGTCTCCCACTTGGAACACCTTGGCATTAACGCGTTTGTTGTAACTCCGAGCTACCCCCTGTCTATATGTTGCCATACGAATCGATGCCTCATCTCGTAACTCGTCCACCGTGTCTAGATGGTGTAATAGGTTAGGTAGGTTTGATTCTTCGGTAGTGAGTCCATATCGAACTGTGGGCAAGGTCACTTCTACTGGTAACACAACTTCACATCCATAAAATAAGGAGAAAGGTGTATGGCCCGTGGCAGTCTTAAGGGTTGTTCGATCTGACCATAGGATAAGGGGTAACTCATCTGCCCATTTCCTCTTTGCCTCTTTGAGTCGCTTTTTCAAGTTATTGATGATCACTTTGTTACTTGGTTTTGCTTGACCATTAGCTTGAGGATAACGAGGTGTTGACATCACTAACTGAATGTTGTATTGCTGGCAAAATGATCTCGTCTTGTCACTGATGAACTGGGACCCGTTGTCGCACACTATGGTTGACGGTATCCCGATTCTGCTCAGGATGTTTCTCCTTATGAAGGAGATGACTTGGGTGTCTTTAACTTCTTTGAAGGCTTCGGCTTCGATCCATTTGGAGAAGTAGTCAGTCATTGCTAAGATGTAGACGCGTTGTCCCGAAGCTGGAGGAAGTTTTCCCACAATGTCCATTCCCCATTTCATGAATGGCCAAGGGGAAGTTATGGGATGTAATAGCTCCGAGGGTTGATGTGGTATAGGTCCATGATGCTGGCACGCGTCACACTTGCGAGCGAACTCTACAACATCTTTGTTCATGGTAGGCCAATAATAAGTCATCCTGCTCGCCTTCCTTGCCAAATTGCGACCCCCTGTATGATTTCCGCATTCTCCATCGTGTATGTCTTGTAACACCTTCTGTACCTCCTCTTATCGGGCGTATATTCCTGACGACATCCACTTAAACAAGATGTTATTCTTAACAGTGAAAGTGGAAGCTTTTACCTTAAGTCGTTGAGCTTCTTCCTTGTCGTCTGGCAAAACTCCATCTCGTAACCACTTTATATAAGGGGTTACCCATGACTTGTCTTCATCAGAACCTCGAATCTCTAACATGTCTGCCACCTTGGTTATAGATGGCGCATCAAGGTACACGAAAGGTATCTTGTTGTACTCCCTTGGGTCGATTGCGGATCCGAGGTTGGCTAAGGCGTCTACTTGCGTGTTGGCATCTCGGGGAACTTGCTTTATCTCGAAATGTTTGAAATGCTTTATGATCTCTTGAAATTTTTCCAAGTACGCCTTCATCTTTGAATCCCTGGCAACATATGAATTTGTAACTTGATTTACAATAAGTAACGAATCGCAAATTACCTCGATCTCTTGTACATTCAAATCCTTAGCAACAAGTAAACTTGCAATAAGCGCCTCATATTCTGCTTCATTATTGGTAGCCTTGAATGTGCATCAAATAGCTTAGGCTATCCTATCCCCCTGTGGTGACTTCAGGACTACCCCCAATCCTACGCCAATCTGATTTGATGCCCCGTCTGTATGCATCAGCCATTTGCCACTTCTTGTTATGTGCAATACGTCTTGGTCTTCATGCTCTTAAGTGGTAGGAGTGAAGTCAACCACAAAATCTGCCAACACTTGAGACTTCATTGCTGTTCTAGGCTCGTACGTTATGTCATAGCCACTTAAGTTGATCAACCATCTTGTTAGCCGACCTGACAATTCTGGCTTTGACATAATACTCTTCATTGGGTAATTAGTTCTCACGATGATAGAATGACTTTCAAAATAAGGACGTAACTTTATTGAAGCCATTACTAAAGACAATACTAATTTCTCCATGGGGGAATACCCGGTTTCCGCATCGAGCAAAGTTTTACTTACGCAATAAATGGGCAACTGGTCTCCATTCTCTTCTGGGATCAAGACTGCACTTACTGCTACTTCGGTCACGGCCAAGTATACATATAACTTCTCGCCTGGCTTGGGTTTGGATAATACCTGTGGATTAGACAAATAATTCTTCAACTCCCCAAAGGCTTTTTCATGTGCTTCTGTCCACTCGAACGACTTGTTTTTCTTTAAAATGTCGTAGAACAATTTGTTTCTATCTGAAGATCGTGATATGAACCGGTTCAATGCAGCTACTCGTCCTGTTAACCTCTGGACATCCTTGACGCACTTTGGTGATTGCAACTCCATTATGGCCTTGACTTGTTCTGGACTCGCCTCGATTCCCCTTTGCGTCACTATGTATCCGAGGAATTTCCCTGATGTCACTCCGAAAGAGCACTTGGTTGGGTTCAACTTCATCTTGTAACTCCGCAGGATTTCGAACGCGTCTTTCAGGTGAGTAATGTGGTCCTCCGCCTTCAATGATTTGACCAACATGTCGTCTATGTATACCTCCATCGTATCCCCCAGTTTTTCCTGAAACATCTTATTAACCAATCTCTGATAAGTAGCACCTGCGTTTTTTAACCCAAAAGGCATAACTTTGTAACAATAAGTTCCTTGATTGGTTACGAATGCAGTTTTTTCTTGATCGTCGGGGTGCATCATTATTTGATGATATCCGCTAAATGCATCCATGAAAGTCAAGAGTTCATGCCCTGCCGTTGCATCTACCATTGCGTCAATATGAGGCAAGGAGAACGAATCTTTGGGGCATGCCTTGTTTAAATCGGTAAAATCTACGCAAAAGCACCATTTACCATTTTTCTTTTTAACAACAACCACATTCGCAAGCCAATCAGGATATTTTACTTCCCTAATCTTTCCAGACTCAAGTAAGGATTTTACCTCGTCGTTGATTACTTGATTTCGTTCGGGAGCGAACTTACGCCTTTTCTGTTTCACTGGTGGCACCTTTTTGTTGACATTTAAGGCGTGGGTGATCACATCGGGATCAATGCCTACCATATCTTCGTTTGACCAGGCGAAACAATCACTGTAGGACCGTAGAAATTCCACTATTTGCTCACGTAAAGTCGGTTCCGGATTTGCTCCTATTTTGATTTTCTTAGATGGCTCTAGTGGATCAAGAGCCACTTCTTCGAGCTCGGGCGTCTCTGGCTTCACATAGTAAGTGGTCGTTCTACATTCATTTAATTGCTAATTCGACGCCTTCTTCCCTGCTTCAAGCTGTAGGTTTTTGGAAGTCGTTGCTTTCATTGTGATGGAATAACATTCCCTTGCCAATTTCTGTTCCCCTTTAATCTCTTGAACTCCCCATGGTGTCGGGAACTTCACGCATTGATGATAGGTAGAGGGGATAGCCCTCATCCCGTGTATCCTTGGCCTGCCCAAAATGACATTAAAAGGTGAAGGGCAATCAAGCACTTGGAATTTCACCTAGTAGTTAACTCCTCCTGCGACGGTGGGTAATGATATTTCTCCTAGCGTGTTGCGTGATTCTCCACTGAAGCCCACCAAAGTCGTCGATTTTTTGACGATATCGTTCATCCCGAAACCTAAGCTGTATAAGGCGTCCAACATGAGTAAATTAGTAGAGCTTCCATTATCAACTAAAATTCTTTTGACAAGGAAATTAGCTATCGTTAAAGAGATTATTAAGCAATCGTGGTGAACTTCCTCTTCCTCGACATCGTCGAAGGTGATTGGCATCATGGCAAGACTTGTTCGTGAAGGAGCTTTTGGGCACTCTCTTCTTATATCCCTTGCGATCCTTTTGGCTGCAGAGTAGGTTATACCACAAATTTCCGACCCCCCTGTGATGACATTGATTACTCCGGTGTGCTTCGGTGGGGGTGGTGGACTGGCTCTTTCTTTGTTGCGTTCCAACTGCTCCTTCACCTTTTCCGATATCAATTCTCTAAGATGCCCCCTTCGTAACAATTCGCTCACTTCCTTTCGTAACGCGATACACTCGTCGGTTCAGTGCCCATGATCGAAGTGGAAATCTCACCATCTAGACTTGTCTTTCTGATGTGCTGGCATGTTACTCTTTCGAGGCCATTTAACAGTATCCCCCATGGTGTTGAGGGTTTGAACCACTTCGGTTGCATCCACGCGGAAATTGTAGTGAGAGAGTTTCGGAGGCAGCCTAGGATTCTCATATCTTTCACCTTGTTTGAACATCGTTGTATTAACGATAGTCTTAGCATGAGGTGCAGTTGGGTACGGAACGTATCTTGTTTCTCGTCTTCCCTGTCTCCGATCGGGTCGATGAGGGCTCACTGCTTTTTTGGTGAAGAGGTCGTCTTCCTCTAATCGGACATGGGCTAAAGCTTTTACCTGTACTTCATCAAAGTTCGAGCAAGGATATTTAGTTAGTTCACGATATAACTCGGGATTACATATTGATATACCCCTTCGGAATGCCTCCACAGCCGTAGCGGCATCACATCCTTCAATGGTCACCAGTTCTTCATTGTAGCGGTTGAGGAAAGCTTTCAGAGATTCTCCCGGTTTTTGGACCAAGCGGTATAAATCACTTGATCGCTTTTTGGCATGTCGACTGCTTGCGAACCTAATCCTGAACTTGTCAATTAACTCGGCGAAAGATGAGGTACTTCCAAGAGGTAAGTGCGAGTGCCAATTGAGAGCGGGTCCGGATAACGTGTTCCCGAACCAACGACACATGACAATCTCCTTCATATCAAAAGGGATTGTACTAATATTCATAGCCTTTTTGAATGCGGCTATGTGTTGATCGGGATCTGCTACCCCTTCGTACTTAGGTACGTCGGAGACATGATACTTCCGGGAGATATCAACCCTCGCGATAGCGGGCACGAAGGGGGAATCGGTGTAACCGTCTCTCCTTTCCATCGCTATCGGTTGAGGTGCTTCTGGAACCTGAGTGATTCGGTCCTCCAAGGCTCGAAGGCATTACCGTAATTGGGAAACCTCAGTATCTTCCCGTATCGCCCTTAAAGAATTACCATTTACCTGATACCCGGTTACTGGTCTGACGACATCGGGTGTCACGAGACTTGGATCGTCCATGTTTAATCGCCTAGCGACTCCTTCCATCACATCAGTTCCTCGGGGACGAGTTGGAGCTGATTGTACCTGTGATCGAAGCAAATTGCGTTCATTAGTTAAAGTTTCAATTTGTTTTTCATATACCTCGGTGAATTTGGCATTGGCCTCTTTCTGGCTTTCCAGGTCTTTCCGGAGAGCAATCATTGTTGATCGGAGTTCCATAATGACGTCAGCGTCGCCTCCTCCAACTCCCCGTTGCTCGGAAGTGCCAGGATTGCCATTGGTGTCCCCAGAACCTTGCTCGACTCCATCCACATTCCCTGCTCCATCTACGTTTCCTGTACCGTCTACGTTCACAGTTCTGTCCACGTTTCCAGCGCCTTGATTGTTCGTCTCCTCGTTGACCTCGTGATTGTCGAGATCCCCTACGTGGCTGTAGGTAGTTTGGATTCCCTCCATGTGATGGATCTTGCGGTTGTTTTAGCGTGACTTCTTTTTCGGCTAGGGCCCCACGGTGGGCGCCAATTGTTTTGGGCAGGATACTCGTACTAACACGTTACCAGCTTTGATATGGGAATTCCTAGCCAAAGATCAAGTGTAACACGTTATAAACTAGAGACAAGATGTAGAATCGATTGAAGAATAGAAAAGGCAATAGCAAGTAAGTTGTAATGCGTATATTATAATCGTAGTTTGGGATGAATCTCGTCAAATACAAACGAACACTTGAGTGAGAGTAGAACAAATGAACAGAGATGAATTTAAGCTTATGGATTTTTCTCGAGTGCTTGTGTGTCCCCATTTCCGCTTCAGTCTTGTTATATATAACCCTTTCCTCAATTCGGACCGTTGGTGGGAGGCTCAGCGTATCCCGGAGATCTCGCTCGTGGAATTCATGAACTATCTGTTTCTGCGTTTTAACCATGGAGTCCAAGATTTCCGTCACGTATTTATTGCCTCCTTCAATGACTCAATCTCACCACGTCTTCAACGTTTCTTCGGCCTTCTTCTTTAACCACCAGATTGGGCCAATTATTCTAGGCTCCTTGATGCTCTTTTGGGCTAGATTTCGGAGGGCCCAACAGAGATCGTGATGGTAATGTAGTGGAAATGATGACATGAACCTATGGGAGGGTGTCGGATCAGGCTGAAGCCTTGGCACTGCGAGATGGTATTAAGGCAGTAAAACAAGGCAATTACAGAAACTTAAAAATTGAGGGTGACAACTTGCAAGTCATTAAAGCATCCTAAGGATGCGGAAATCGTCCCTGGGAAATTGAAATGATCATCGCTGATATTCTGGTATCCCTTCAAGGATTCCAGATGGTTCAGATTTCTCATGTTATCAATTGTCAGACTAAGTCACGGTCTCCATGCTGACGATATCAGGAATTACTCATTCTTATTCATTAGGATACGCTAAGACGTCTTCCATGAGAGGAGAGGTTCCTAATTCTTACCCAATAAAAAGAAAAAAAAAGCGAAGAGGAGGGCCTTGTTTGACAAGAACATGGAGTTATATTTTTTATTTGTAAGATTCTTATAAAGACTAAAATATTTGTTTATGCTTTAAACCCCCAGTATGTATTCTCTTGTGAATTGTGATGTATCTCACAAAATATAAGGAATATACTCCAATCACAAAAATTGGACCTCATTTTATGTGTTGTTGGCTGGGTGAATCGTCATCGCCAATTCTGAATCATACAGAGAATCCACCACCACCTCAGACCTCATACCTCACACCTCAGTTGTAGACAAACTCGAACAAATTGACTCCTCAACGCCTTCAAAACACACACACCTTCACATTCCCATTCGCAAGAGCGAAAGAGCGAAGGAGCGAGAGCCAGCAATGGAGACTGCCAAGGTTGGGAGAATACCCCTCTCACCTAACTACGTCTTTAGCCCTAAACCAGGTTCTTCCCAATTCGCCATAATCTCTGTCAATTACCCCTCTTCACTGCTTTATCTGCTTCGATTTATTTATAGTGATCGACTTAATCTCTTCAGTTGACAAGTACTTGCGGATTTGAGTGTTCTGGTGTTTCACAGTTGTTAGGTGTTATTTTCCCCTTTTTTATATATTCGTTGATTGATTCACAACTGTTGTATCCTTGTTGACTGATTCGTTCTAGGGTTTAGTTGCTTTTGCAAGTCCTTGACCTTGATTTCCTTTTCTACTCTTGCCTCGCCACTACAACTTAATCTGTACTTGTATTGAACGGTATTTTAAGAGATTTATACTCCAATTATTCTTTTGATATTTCAAATTGCCCCTTTTACACGAGCTATTTTGACTGATGTAAATTCCATTTGTGCTTGTGCTAGAAAAAGAGAGATTTATGATTTCTAATTTGAGCTTTACTAGTTTCATTCCATCTTTTCTCCAGCTGCTTAGCTTTAGCCTATATTGGGTACTATTTGGTTCATTTGCTTTTGTGCATTCGAAGCACTTTCCTGAAATGGTTCTGCAACAGTTTTTTGGGCATTACTTTGTTGTCAAGTGTGTTACTCTCTGCAAAACATCTGCAATCAGCAGACTTCTTGCTCTAGCCAATCATAATGAATACTGATGATATTAAGAGGCAAATATAGCCAGTTATCTGTCAATTTAGCAGCCTGTTCATCTTATAAGTGTGTTATTATTGGATTGATTTGTTGTCTGTGTGTCAGGAGAAAAGCAGAATCTATGTAGAGGGCCCTTCAACTACCGCGGCATGATTGTGGCTGTAACAGCCACTGGACCCGGTAGAGGAGGAGTCCTTGAAAAGCCCGTTATAGAGAAAACTACTCCAGGCCGGGAATCTGAGTTTGATCTCAGGTGAACAACGTCGCCTTAGTTTGAATAATTTTAACATTTTCTTAATGATTCACAACCTGTATCAACATTTCATTCTTTTTTGCCGTGCTTCACAGAAAGTCTAGGAAAATGTCTCCACCATACCGAGTGATGTTGCACAACGACAACTTCAACAAAAG
This sequence comes from Fallopia convolvulus, assembly GCA_964016875.1. Lineage (NCBI taxonomy): Eukaryota > Viridiplantae > Streptophyta > Magnoliopsida > Caryophyllales > Polygonaceae > Fallopia > Fallopia convolvulus. Next base: position 46,025,731 of record OZ024721.1, read on the forward strand.
AGAATACGTGGTACAAGTCCTAATGAAAGTCATACCAGGAATGACACTTGACAATGCAGTTAACATCATGCAAGAAGCGCATCACAATGGCTTGGCTGTTGTCATCATCTGTGCTCAGGCGGATGCTGAAGACCACTGCACACAGCTCAGAGGTAACGGGCTTTTAAGCAGCATTGAACCCGCGAGTGGTGGGTGCTAGAAATAATAATAAAAATAAGTCTCTTTTCTTGTCAGAAGATTTACATATACTTTGAAACTACATTATCCTGTTTACGCAATGTCTAGCTCTGTACTTTTTGGAGTGTATGTTCAATTGGCCATGTTGATGTTAAAACCTTAGATCTGCTATGTGGGCAAGTTTAGGTAAGCAGGGAGAAAGAAAGGTGTATAGAGGAAGTACAAGAAGATGACTTTGATGTGATTATCAGTGCACTTGGTTTGATCACTGCATATTACTTGTATATATAACCAGGTTATTATCAACGTTGAAGCTTGCAAATTTGAGTTGTATGTGACCCAATTCTTATAATTTATTGTTCATAATGATCTAACTAATCAAGAAGTTCTTAATTGGAACCAAGTCAAGAAAAGGTAGCACCAGTGGAAACCAGGACTTCCATCTCCAAATTAACCACTTGATGATCGATTGAGCATTTTGGGAGATTTGCACTACTTGATGGCCATTCTTCAAGAATTTAAGGCTCATTTGGTGGTCGAAATGAAAGATTGGATCCCGAAAATGATGAAAAGATGGCCACTGGAAAAAGCCACCTGCAAAGAAAAGAAAATGTTAAGCACACGTTCAATGAAAGAAGAGAGCTCTAAAGTGTTTTGGGCAGATTTAACACGTAAACGCGTTACCTGATACGATGAGGGAAACTTAACCAAGAAATAGTCTAAACGCGTTAAAACTCGTAATCAAGATGGAATTCAGTAAAGATGTAAGTAAAAACAGTATTGAAAATGCAGAGAAAGAATTGTATATAACGATGCTTGAACAATGATGACGCCTTGTCTGGTTTACAAAAGGAACAATTGAACACTAACTTTTCGATAATGGAGATTAAGAGAGGGTGAATATGTCGATCGTACGAGTATTTTCATGTGTCCCGTCCCTTCATGCTCTAGGCCTTTTATAATCCAATTTCCTTCATCGAACGTTGCTCTTCACCGGCCTCCCTATCCCGCGAATATCGCCACCGACATTGAATGTTGTAGTCGTCACAACAAAATAAGTCGTGAGCTCGTTAGCCGTTTTTTCCACGCCTTGCCGCACGCTTGAACAAGCAGTTTTGGGCTTCCCTCTATGTAATGAATTATGCACTTGATCACCGAATTTGGGCCTGATTTCGGATAACCCAACATAAAGTTAAATGCATGGTTGGTTTTGTTACCATATTTTCTGATATTTTAGATGTTAAGCTCTTTCTTCCCATAACAGCATCCAAAATGCACAAAGCTATTGTTTTTTAGATGCGTGTAAGCGGAATTTCATAAACATTTTCTTGCGAACAAGAAATGGACTAAACCGGCACATGGATTTGCAAAAATTATTTTTGATGGGGCAAAAAAGAATGATGGGATGGCAACGGCAAGATACATTATTAGAGACCACTGCGGAAAACCTATCTCAAGGAATGCTTCTGCTAATGAAAACTAGAATGTAATTCAGGCTGAGGGAAGAGGAATGTATGCGGTAGTTTGTGAAGCTAAAGATAGGAACATTCCGAAAATTGAAATAGAAGGAGATAGCCTGGTGGTGATAAATGTGTTAAAAGGAAGTAAATCGTGCTCGTGGTAGATTGAAATGTTAATAGCAGATACGTTGGTCATTTTGCGGTCCTTTGAGGTTGTTCGATTTCTTCATGTACCTCGTGACTGCAACAAAGTGGCGGATTTGATCACTGACCTTCAACATTCGGTTAGTGCCATTCAGATTAAGATCCATTCAGGGCTTTGCACCCTTCTCCGTAAGGATGCTCTAGGTTGAGTTGTCTCAACCTAATCTTTTCCTACTAAAAAAATACATTTTCTTGCACCTAAACAGGGATCTAAAGTATTATTGACTAACATCAAAATTAGGGTTAGTAGAATATCTCTTGATGAGTGTTAGGTTCTTCAATTCAAGAGAAAAGCCTAAGATGTGACTTCTCTATTCAGTCCACAGGAGCACGGGATTAGGATCTCCTTCGCTTCCGATTGCTAGATCGAAGAGTAAGAGACAAGAAGAAAATGATGAGGAAAAGCGACACGTCAAGATAGTAGTTTTGTTTTTACATAAAAAACCTAATCAAAACCCTTGATTGTTCTCCCTATTAAAGGCCTTATACATTTATTTCACTAAATAAATAAACTCTCTTTAATTCCCAATATTATCCATTATATTTATTGATAATTATCCCATTTTCTAATTTGACTAAATTCCTATGTCTGACACGGATTTTCAGTCCGGTTAATTCTGCCCATCAACTCAATGTGTGTGATCTCATAGGACTCATTTATAATAGCTACGGATTTAAACTGTTTAATCCATTAATCGTAGTTGGTTTCTAGAAAAATGATATGACTCCTAAAATAACCGGATTTAATCCATTAATCCATATTTTGTGTAACTTTTGTCAAAGAACACAATTCATTCAATCTCCCACTTTTCCTTGAAACAAGTGTGCGATTTTAAGATACCTTTGTCTCTTAATGTCTTATTTGATGATATGATGACATTCATATCTCTTATCAAATGTGTTTCTTGAATCCCTAAGTTTGAAATGTCAAATAACAGATGATTACAAATAATCCATCCGTGCATGGCCATATATTTTTCAGTTCTAGCTCTTCAAGTGGTCTAGACACCTTTCCTTTTCATGGATCAAGTTATACATGAAGTAGGAGGACTTTTCTAGTCTTGTATGACTATGGCTCCCACTCAACTTTTGTCAATCCCAATAACTACTGTATAACATCCTTTTACGGAAGTGTTTAACAATATCAAAAACATACTTGATGATGACCAAAATAGTAAAATAATAAGCGGGCCCGGGATACGAGGAATAAACAGATCCGATTTCCAAAGTGGGTCCCGGAGCCCACAGTCATGTCCATCCTTTATTTTAACAAAATTTCTACCCCACGAGGTCTCCCGAAACCTCGGAACGAAGCCTAGACCTCGTAACCGACTCTACTGACACCCGCCCACACGGAGCATCGATGCTGCTCCCCCGAACCAATCACAAGCTGCCTCACCCCTGGACCAATCGGGAGCTCCCAATCTCGGGCGTCCCACATCGGACATTGGACAAAACTCAACTCTCCAATCCTCTATAAATAGAGAAGAATCTCGTACGAAGAAGGGGTCGAGAAACATCTTGAACTCAAGAACTATCTTGCTCGTTGAAGATCGACGTGATCGAAACATCGTCAAAAGGCCTCGCTATAGACAAGTGAAGTCCACAAAAAGACTTCAAGTCTCACAAAGTTTCTGCTCACACCAAAGACCTCGCTACATCACCTCGCAAGCCGTCTACACCTCGCAAGTCGTCAACGTCGTCCCGCCGGATCAACCTCGCTCAAGAGGACAAACAAGCGACACTTAGAATTATCTAGTAACTAGGAGATCTCGGATATTGTCAGGTCGAGATCTAGGACAACCGTAGGGGGTCTAGGGTGTAAACTTCAAGTGTTTGTAACCTCGTTGGCTTGTAATCTCGTTGATTTGTAAACTAGTAATCTCGCAGCCTCGTTGTAAAGAAAATCATAAATAAAGAAGCAAGTGTTCGCACAATCGAATATAATAATCCCGTCTCTTGTCTTTTAGCGAACGGTTTATTTCGGGTTTCATCACTGGCGCCGTCTGTGGGAACTTCTTCATCCTAAGCAGTTCCTCGATTAGTGCAAACCTTAGCTTTGATTCCCTCAAAATGGCTTGCCCAAACAATTTCTTCCCTCAACACCCCGACAACATGCCCGAAACTGCGTAGTGGACGGCCTCCAGGCTGCCCGTTCGTGGTCCCTCCAGGATGGACGTACGCCGCCCCACAGAACCCATTCCCATTCCAAGGCTTCGAGCAGGGCGGCGCACACCCGAACCCATACCCCTACCCGGCTTATGGGCAATACCAGCATGGTTTCGCCCCTTTGTACGTCCCCGTTCCCCCCAGGGTGAGCCTCACTCCGAGTACGTACCGGCATACGTCCCTAGGTGTGTGCCGGAGCCCGAGTCCTCCACCAACGGCTCGTCAACAGAGAGGCCTCCCCGAGATCCCATGCAGATCTCGCGGTCTCGATCTCGACGATCGAGGCTGCGCAAGCCGGAACTGTTCGAAACAGCGGGGAGCGCGATGCACTACCCAAGGTCTCGATCGCGCAATTCGAGGCCACCGCCCCAAGATCTGGAGGAGGCCAAGATCACCTCCCCGTTTATGGACGAGATCTGAAACGCGTCAATGCCCAAGGGCTTCTTAAGGCCACAAATGGGGCTTTATGACGGCTCAGCGGACCCTGAGGAGCACGTAAAGCACTTCGCAGTCTAGATGAACGTCAACGCCTACAACGACGCGATATTCTGCCGGGTTTTCCCAACCACCCTGGAAAAGGCCGCGTTAATGTGGTTCTCAAGTGTTAGGATCGGCTCCGTGACCTCGTTCGCCCAGTTGTGTGATTCCTTCATCACTCACTTCAGCGGCTCTAGGAAGTGCAAGAAGAACATGCGGGATCTCTGCGGAATTGAGCAGGGGGAGAGCGAGTCTTTGGGCGCCTTCTTCATGAGGTTCACAACCGCGGTGGCGGAAATTGCGCACGTCGACGAGTCGTCGGTGCGCGACACCCTCATGGGCAACCTGTGCATAGGGGACTTCAAGAATCACATTTTCTTGAAGAATCCGACGACGTACGAAAGCCTGTGCGCCCGGATCACGGCCCAAGTGTACGCCGAGGATGCCGCCAACCAGAGCTCGCGACCGAGGACTGACAAAGAAATCGTCGCCGAGGCCAAGGGGAAGGCAAAAGTGGCCGCGCCAGCTGCGCGCGATGCGTACGTGACGCAGACACATAACCCCAACAACAACAACAACAACAAGAACAACAACAGAAACAACAATAACAACCAGAACAACAACAACAACAACAATAACCGGAACAACAACCGTGGAGGCGGCGGCGGAGGTTGGAACTGCTTTGGCGGGAGGTCGCGGGGTTATCGAGGCAAGGGAGGTCCTGCGTACAACTCGAATGAAAAGGGCCGCGCCAACCCCGCGTCAGGCGCCAATACCGTGCCACAAGGCCCAAGTCACGCTCAGGCCAACAACAACAATAACGTCGAGCAGCAGGCGCCCGCGAAGCAGGCCCGGTCTAGGCACGCGACGGCGCCCGATGGGTATATCCATACCATCTCGGGCGGACCATCGCCGGCTGGATCAAGCCAGGCAGAAAGGAAGAGGTACGCGAGGGAAAGCCATCATGAGCCCTCGGTATTTAGCGTCGCTCAAACCTCGCGGTCTCACGTAGGCCTGTCCTTCTCATCCGAAGACGCCGAGGGGCTCCACATGCCACACTCCGACCCCTTGGTGATACACGCTCAAATGGGTTCGAAGATGGTGAAGCGAGTGCTGGTAGATACGGGATCCTCCGTGGACATCATGTACTATGGCGTGTTCGAGCAGTTGGGCATCTCCGAGACATCCTTGAAGCCCTACGCTGGGAAACTCACCTCCTTCTTGGGAGACGAAGTCGACGTGGCAGGTCTCATAGACCTCTGGATGACGTTAGGCACCGGCTCCACCAGGAGAACCGAGATGGTGGAGTTCACGGTGGTACGCTTGCCTTCGGTATGGAATGCAATCATTGGGAGGGTCTCCCTGATGAAGTTCCAGGCGGTAGTTTCTATCTACCACCTGAAGATGAAATTCCCCGTCGACGGCGGGGTTGGAGAGGTAAAAGGCAATCAGGAGGAAGGTCGCGTTTGCTACGCGACATCTGCAAAACAAAAGTGCCTGGTGTTCATGGTGGAATCCCCTGGTGAGGCCGACCTCGAAGTCCGGGATTTCACGATCCCTACTCCTGAGCTAGAAAGAAGGGTGATATCCCCTTTTGAGAGCGAGTCTGAGAAGATCTACCTCGGAGAATGCCTCTCGGGGGCGTCAGCGACGTCGCTAGAAGCCTTGCTCGCTGGGTCCCGCGACGTGTTCGCTTGGACTGCAAAGGACCTCCGGGGTGTCCCGCAGACGTTGGCCCAACACTCTTTGAACGTCGATGTCACCACCCGCCCCGTGGTGCAGCGACGAAGAAAAATGAATGAAGAAAGGGCGAGCGCCGCAAATGACGAGGTGGCAAAATTGCTGGCTGCGGGGTTCATTTGCGAGGTTCAATACCCCCGGTGGTTGTCCAACGTCGTGCTTGTCAAAAAAGTCAGCGGGAAGTGGAGGATGTGCGTCGATTTCAAGGACCTCAACAAAGCATGTCCCAAAGACAGCTACCCCTTGCCCTTGATCGACGAGCTCGTTGACTCCACCGCGTGTCACGGGGTTTTAAGCTTCCTCGACGCATACATAGGGTACAATCAAGTCCTGATGAATCCGCAAGAAGAGGAGGAAACATCCTTCATCACCCAGCGAGGCACTTATTGCTACAAAGTCATGTCGTTTGGTCTAAAGAACGCGGGGGCCACCTTTCAGCGCCTCGTCGACCGCGTCTTTAAGAATCATATCGGGCAGAACGTGTCGGCTTACGTCGACGATATTGTTGTCCGGAGCAAGACCCCCGAAGAGCATCTGGTCGACCTCGCTGAGGTCTTCGCCACTCTCAGGCACAACTGTCTCAGCCTGAACCCCGAGAAGTGCGTCTTCGGCGTGTCATCGGGAAAATTTTTAGGCTTTATGATTAGCGAGCGCGGCATCGACGTAAACCCCGCCAAGGTCGAGTCGATCCTCTCAATGAGGTCACCACGTTCTCGCACTGAGGTGCAACGGCTCAACGGTGCCGTCAACTACCTGGGGAGGTTTTGCTCCCGCTTGGCGGAGAGGTCTCTGCCCTTTTTCGCAGCTCTCAAGCAGAATGACAAGTTCGTGTGGGATGAGAGGCTTGAGCTCACTTTCTCTGAACTAAAGTCCTTCCTGTCGAAGCTCCCCACACTTTCGGCCCCGATGGCGGGTGAAGACTTGCAACTATACGTGGCAGTCAGCCCCGAGACGGTCATCGCGGTGCTAACCAGAAAGGCCACGCACCCAGTTTACTTCGTGAGTCGCGTGCTCCAGCCCGCGGAGCAGCGCTATTCCCCGGCAGAAAAGATGGCGTTGGCAGTTGTGACAGTCGCAAGGCGTCTACGCCCTTACTTACATGCGCAGCACATTCAGGTCCTGTCTGACCTCCCACTTCGACAAATCCTCCACCAGCCCGCCCTCTCCGGGCAAATGACGAAGTGGGCAGTCGAGCTCTCCGAGTTCGACATCAGCTACCTCCCAAGGACCACAATGAAAGGGCAAACCCTTGCTGACTTCATGGTGGAGGTCACCTTCCCTGAGACAGAAACAAGCTCGGAAGAATGGAAGGTATTCGTCGACGGCTCACAATGTGATGCCGGCGGTGGGGCTGGCGTGTTCCACGTTGGTCCCTCAATCGAGACGGAGTACTCCCTTAACTTCGCCTTCGAAGCCACCAATAACGAAGCCGAGTATGAGGCCATGATCGTCGGGATCGAGATGGCGCTCCTCAGTGGGGCCCGGAAAATCAGGGTCTACACCGACTCCGAGCTGGTGGCGCGCCAACTCAACGGTCAGTACGACACCAGAATGGGGTTCCTGCCCACGTATCGAGAAAAGGTCAAAGCCTTGGTGTCGTGCCTTGAAACCTTCGCGGTTGAATCCATCCCGCGAACCTCGAACACCAAAGCAGATGCTCTTGCGAGGTTAGGATCCGCCCTTCCCCTTGAAGTAGGGAACCGTGTGATGGTAGAAAGAAAACTCTCGCAGAGTGTGAACAGCGAGGTTCTATCTGTCACCGCGGGGGATTGGAGGATCCCGATAACACGACATGTGGAGAGCGGTGTCCTCCCAGAGGACCCCGCACAGGCCAGGAAGCTGAAAATGCAGGCGGCGCGGTATTGCGTCGTAGGTGGCTACCTTTATCGTCGGGGATATGCTGAGCCCAATCTGTTGTGCGTGCCCAACGAAGCTACGGAGCACATCCTCTATGAGGCCCATGAAGGGGTCTGCGGCGGCCACCCAGGGTGGCGAACCCTTTCGCATAAGATCGCCCACTTGGGGTACTTTTGGCCCACCCTCCGGCAGGATGCGAGGTCCTATGTCCAGCGATGTGACGGATGCCAGAAGCACGGAAACCTCCTGCATGCCTCGACCTCGCAGCGTCGCTCCATACACGCGCCATGCCCCTTCGCCATGTGGGGGATGGACATCCTCGGCCCCTTCCCCAAGGCCGCTGGCCAGGTGCGGTATATCCTGGTCATTGTCGACTATTTTACGAAGTGGGTTGAGGCGCAGGCAATGGCAAAGATCACGGGGGCTAAGGTCTGCGACTTCCTATGGAAGAACCTCGTCTGCCGCTTCGGCGTTCCCATGACCATCATGACCGACCACGGTCCCCATTTTGATTGCGAAGAGACCCGGACATTCTGCTCAGACCTGGGCATAACCCTCAAGTTCTCCTCCGTGGCCCATCCTCAGTCCAACGGCCAGGTAGAGAACGTCAATGCCCGCATCCAGTCCGATCTGAAGAAACGGTTGGGCATGGCCCAAGGTCGTTGGGCAGAGCTCCTCCCGCTCGTCCTATGGACGTACCGCACCACCGCGCACCGCGCAACCGGAGAAACGCCTTTCTCTCTAACCTACGGGGCGGAAGCCCTAGTCCTAGTAGAGACCCTGGTCCCGTCGGCAAGGGTGTTTGATTTCGATGAAAAGGAGAACGAGGCCAATCTCAGGGTCGAGTTGCTCTTCCGTGACGAGCTGCGTGAGGTAGCCGAGCTTCGCTCCAGGGAATACAAGCGTCGCGTGGCTGTCTACCACGATAAGAAGGTGAGACCTCGATCCCTGGTCACAGGTAACCTCGTCTTGAGGCGAACCGAAGGTGGAAAACTGGACCCCAATTGGGAGGGTCCATTCATCCTCGGCGAGGAGGTCGCTCCCGGAGCTATCAAGCTCAAAGACAACGAGGGGCGTACCCTGAGAAAGACTTGGAACGTCGACCGACTGAAAAAGTATTTCGTGTAAACTCTCTGAACTCCGTCGCTTCTTGCAAATTTTTTGTGAATAAAGGGTTGTAGAACTTTCAAAATCTCTCTCAAAAATAAAAACCTCACGTTTTAGACCACCCCTCGCTTCCCACTTGGGGTTGGAGAATCTCGTTTAGTCCATCCCTCGCTTCCCGGTTGGGGTTGGAGAATCTCGTTTGGTCCACCCCTCGCTTCCCGCTTGGGGTTGGAGAATCTCGTTTAGTCCATCCCTCGCTTCCCGCTTGGGGTTGGAGAATCTCGTTTGGTCCACCCCTCGCTTCCCGCTCGGGGTTGGAGAATCTCGTTTAGTCCATCCCTCGCTTCCCGCTTGGGGTTGGAGAATCTCGTGAAGTCCATCCCTCGCTTCCCGCTCGGGGTTGGAGAATCTTGTTTAGTCCATCCCTCGCTTCCCGCTTGGGGTTGGAGAATCTCGTGAAGTCCATCCCTCACTTCCCGCTTGGGATTGGAGAATCTCGTTTAGTCCATCCCTCGCTTCCCGCTTGGGGTTGGAGAATCTCGTTTGGTCCACCCCTCGCTTCCCGCTTGGGGTTGGAGAATCTCGTTTAGTCCATCCCTCGCTTCCCTCTTGGGGTTGGAGAATCTCGTTTGGTCCACCCCTCGCTTCCCGCTTGGGGTTGGAGAATCTCGTTTGGTCCACCCCTCGCTTCCCGCTTGGGGTTGGAGAATCTCGTTTAGTCCATCCCTCGCTTCCCGATTGGCGTTGGAGAATCTCGTGAAGTCCATCCCTCGCTTCCCGCTTGGGGTTGGAGAATCTCGTTTGGTCCATCCCTCGCTTCCCGCTTGGGGTTGGAGAATCTCGTTTGGTCCACCCCTCGCTTCCCGCTTGGGGTTGGAGAATCTTAATTAGTCCATCCCTCGCTTGCCGCTTGGGGTTGGAGAATCTCGTGAAGTCCAGCCCTCGCTTCCCGCTTGGGGTTGGAGAATCTCGTTTGGTCCACCCCTCGCTTCCCGCTTGGGGTTGGAGAATCTCGTTTGGTCCGCCCCTCGCGTCCCGCTTGGGGTTGGAGAATCTTGTTTAGTCCCCCCCTCGCTTCCCGCTTGGGGTTGGAGAATCTCGTTAAGTCCACCCCTCGCTTCCCGCTTGGGGTTGGAGAACCTCGCGTTTAAAGTCCACCCCTCGCTTCCCGCTTGGGGTTGGAGAATCTCGTTAAAGGTCCACCCCTCGTTTCCCGCTTGGGGTCGGAAACAACCAAAAATCATCGTAAAGACCCAAACAGGGCTCATGATCGCGGGGCAGAGTTAGAAACACCCGATGTGGCTCGAGCACCACAATAGTTGTGACACTCGAACCATGGGGTTGGATGGATATGGGCGAGCATATGCAAATAAGCTAGAACAAACAAACAACCATGAGAAAAGGAAAAAGATATAAAAAAGGTGGGCTGCGAGGGCCCAGGTGTTTAATTACAGACCTCACAGGGCCGCCAAAATAAAGACTACAAGGGCCAAGATGTTTTACTTACAAACCCCGCAGGGCCACCAACAAAAAAAAAACAGCAACATCCTTCAGATCTTCGGAGCTTCAGCGACGGGGCCTTCGAGAGGTTCCAGGGCAGGAGGAGGTGTCGTGGACGGCTGGGACTTTGGCACATCTGCCACAGGCGGAGGATCTGTAGCGGCGACTTCCAGGTCTTCCCGAGCGAAGTCTGCCAAGGTAGGCGCCTCGCTGGCCACAGTCCCGTCCTCGAGGAGAAAGAATTCACATTCTCCCTCGGGCTCTTCTCCATCAAGTTCCCCCATAGTCTCCTCATAGTTGGGGATGAAGAACTTAATGCGGGGGTCGATATGCCCGTACTTCGCAACCGCCTGTTTGACCCCCATACGAACGGACTGGTGGAACATCTTCCTCACACTTTCCACCAACTCCGCATTATAGGCCTCGGAGTTCACGTACCTGGACCCCTCGGCTTCCACCTCCTCGCTAAGCTCAACAACACGCCGTTGGAGCCTGGTAATCTCCTCCTCAGCTTTCTGAAGCTCCGCCTCCTTTTCTCTGAAGAATTGGTGCTCCGCGGATAGCTGTCCCTTGAGCTTTGCGACTTCGCCCTTGAAGTCCCCGTTCTCTTCCTTCAAGTCCTTAGCCTCCTCTTTCGCCTTCCTCAACTCCTCCCTGACCCTCGCGGCGTCCTTGGCCTCGTCCGCTGCCGCGATCTCCGCGGCACGAATGCGCTTCTCGGCCTCCGCGAGGTTTTTTCCCCTCTTCTCAATCTCGGCGTCCCGCTCTTTGAGCCTCGCCTCCATCCTATCCATATTCCTATGGAGGAGGCTGACGCGACCGCAGTTGTAGTTCGCGAAGAAGTTATTCTGAAGCAACAGGAGAGCACGTTAAAGCAGGAACAAAAATAATAAAGCCGATCAAGAAAAGACAACCCCGTAAGAGCAAGGCATACCATCGCTGAGTAGCGGAGGATCTCGTCGTTAAGGGCTGCCTCCGAGAGGTTGTTGGCCCATGCAACCTCCTCGGTCCAAAATGTCATGTCCCAGTCTTTGGACGCGCCCCGGGAAGGACCAGGGCAATGGAACTTGTCGGTAGGAGGCCCGGTGGCCGAGACAACTCGGCTCTTCGAGTCGGGGCACTCGATCATCTCGCCCCCTCGGGTTCCCCCTTGACCGTCCCCCTTCTGCTTCTTCCTTTTCTCTCCGCGTGGAGATCCCGTACCCTTTCTCTTGGACCCGGCTTTGTCACCGGATCCTCGGGAGGCTTGGGATGACGTTCTTGCGACGTCCCCCTTTGTCGCGGCCCCCTCGCCCTTCTTCACCTCAGGCGCCTTCAATGTCGGGACTGTGGCCTTCGGCTGTGAGGCGAGTGGCCTCTCTTGCGAGGTTAGCTCCTTTATGACGACTCCATGTTGGCTTCGGAGTCTCGGAGCGGTGGAGGAAGAAGTCACAAGCCTTTTGCCCTTCGACTTCGTGGTAAGAGCGCCAAGTAGGTCCACTGTCAAAACAAGAAAGGCATAAAAGTTAGACAAGAAAGAAACAAAAGCAAATTAGCAAGGTTTATACCCTCGTAGCCTAAAAGACGACGATAAAACAATACAGGCTGGCGAGGTTTATAACCTCGCTACCCAACAACAACAAAAAAAGAAAAAGAAGAAAAAAGGTTGAGTACCCTCTTCGCCCTCGCTAGGGGGGAGGCTGAGACTCAGGCCGGCCCGCTCAAGTTGGTCCTGAGAGAGATACACTTGGTATGGTGCCTGACTCGCTGTAGTGTATCGGGCCTTAAGTGCCTTAAGCTCGTCAACCGTATGCGGGCACACGCACCGAACAAAGGTGCCCGGCGCCACGGGAAAGTTGAGATATCTCCCGGTGGGGTCTTGGACCAAAAACCAATTCGGCTTCCACGTCCCGACGTTCGAAGGGGCCGTGGTGATTTTGATGTTCGGCGTGCTAAGATTGATGAGGCAGGATCGAGGTTCCCTCCTCGCTAAGAATAAAGCCAACAAGTTGTCAAGATTCGGCCCGTCCCCAAGTTCACGACTGCGAATCGTGTAGGCACACAGCAGCCGCCAAGCATTCGGGAACAGCTGCGCGGGACAGATCTGCATGGCCCACAGATAGTCGACAATATGCTGGGCCAGAGGTAGCCTGAAACCCGCTTGAAGACTGAAGAGGTGCATGACCGCGCACCTTTCGTAGGACGCCAAGGAGCAGCCCCCCTCTTTGGGAAGTGCCAACTCAACTCCCTCGGGCCAAGTGAAGTCCTTGGCAATCTTTTCAAGGTCTTCACGCTTGAGCTCGGTGGCCACTCCTCCGGACAGATAGGCATTGGGAGAACCCGGGGTCTTAGGAATCCGTTCTTCAAGAACAGGCGGGACGTGAGACACGGCATTGGTAATATATGCCGCAGGAAAGCTCGGAGGCACATAGGGGGCGGGAGCCGAGGCCGTGTCCACACCCGACCTCGCCACCAAATCCGTAACAACCTCATCTGGGGTGGAAGACGAAGCCATTTCAACACCCGACGACGCACGAAGTCGGGAGAAGCGCGAATTAATGGAAACCTCGGAGTCACTTGAAGAAGGGTCGCTGAAAACCAACGAAGGGGACCTCGGGTTCTGAGAGTCGCTAGGTTCTACGCTTCCCACGGACTTCGAAACCTCCTCGTAAAAACCCTCCTGAGCCTTGAACACGAAACCTGGTGGGGGGCTCACAGAAGATCTCCTAGGCATGAAAAGAACGATGTCCAGGCCACAAAGGGCGAGCACCTGGAAAAGAAAAAAAAAAGAGAGACTTTAGACATCGGACAGAATAAGCCAGGGACCGAGAGCACGAGGTCATAACACCAAGCCAGGGACCAAAAACACGAGGTCGTGACACCAAGCCAGGAAACAAGGGCACGAGGTCATAATGACGGCCGAAGAAATAAAACACGAAGTCTCAGGGGAAGGAGCGCCACGTGGAACCCTAAACCTACTCTGACAAGATAGGACGGCGGAGGAGAATTTGAAGCGCCAAAAAAGAAGGAAAGAGAAGGGAGAACGCCAACCAGCGGTGGAAGCCCAGACGTCCCGTCAATCAAACGTCACAACGTTTGGGCTCCCGAGGATTTCGAAACTCAAAAATGGGGGAAGAAGCAAACGTCCCGCCAATTGACAAGCAAAGGGTACACAGGCAACCGCCACTACCACCATTTCGCCACCATCCCACCGCCACGGCGCTGGCAAAAAACACCAGGAAGCGACCGTCGCCCACCAAAAACCAAACCGAGACAGACAACAGCAAAAACAAGAAGTGAGGAAAGACAACAAGGGACGCACAAAATATGCACAACCCCACTACCGCCGTTTCGCCACCGTGACACCGGCGCGAAACACCGGGCGACACACCATCGCCCCTCCAGAACACGGAACAAAAAGCAAACAAGGAAATAATCAAAGGCGAACAAAACCGAAAGACAAGAAGAAGAGAGTCGAAGGCTTACTTGTTTAGAATCGACGAAGAAGGAGCGGTGGTGCAACCGAAAGATGGCTGAGGCTCGTCGGAAACCGTCTAGAGAAACCGCTCACAGGAAATCGAAAAGACAAGGAGAGAGAAAGCGAAAATGTTGGAAGAGAAGATGAAGGGGAAGCGTGTGAGATACGCCTTTATAAAGAGCAGGTTTGGGCCTCCCCCGTTCCCAAGAGGCTTGTTGGGCCTATCTTATTTTGGCGGCCCATTAAGCAAGATATGTGGAACGGTCCCAGAAAGGCTTCGCCCATGCGAGCAAGGAAAAAAGCTAAGTATGGAGCCTCGCAAGGAGAGAGCCTCGCAAGATGATTCCCCCAAACTCGAAGGCGTCACACCTCGCGAAGCGTCTTCCCGAGCTCTAAAAAACCTCGTACCCCACGGCTCCAGGCAACTTATGCCTTGCGGCCCTCGGGGCGAAATCCCCAGGTCATGGGGTTGTGATGATGACCAAAATAGTAAAATAATAAGCGGGCTCGGGATACGAGGAATAAACAGATCCGATTCGATTTCCAAAGTGGGTCCCGGAGCCCACAGTCATGTCCATCCTTTATTTTAACAAAATTTCTATCCCACGAGGTCTCCCGAAACCTCGGAACGAGGCCTAGACCTCGTAACCGACTCTACTGACACCCGCCCACACGGACCACTCATCAATGCCGCTCCCTCAAACCAATCACAAGCTGCCTCACCCCCGGACCAATCGGGAGCTCCCAATCTCGGGCGTCCCACATCGGACATTGGACAAAACTCGACTCTCCAATCCTCTATAAATAGAGAAGAATCTCGTACGAAGAAGGGGTCGAGAAACATCTTGAACTCAAGAACTATCTTGCTCGTTGAAGATCGACGTGATCGAAACATCGTCAAAAGGCCTCGCTATAGACAAGTGAAGTCCACAAAAAGACTTCAAGTCTCACAAAGTTTCTGCTCACACCAAAGACCTCGCTACATCACCTCGCAAGCCGTCTACACCTCGCAAGTCGTCAACGTCGTCCCGCCGGATCAACCTCGCTCAAGAGGACAAACAAGCGACACTTAGAATTATCTAGTAACTAGGAGATCTCGGACATTGTCAGGTCGAGATCTCGGACAACCGTAGGGGGTCTAGGGTGTAAACTTCAAGTGTTTGTAACCTCGTTGGCTTGTAATCTCGTTGATTTGTAACCTAGTAATCTCGCAGCCTCGTTGTAAAGAAAATCATAAATAAAGAAGCAAGTGTTCGCATAATCGAATATAATAATCCCGTCTCTTGTCTTTTAGCGAACGGTTTATTTCGGGTTTCATCAATACTGATCGTCAATAGAAAACATAACATATTCATGTTTAAGGAATCAACCAATCCTGGTTCAACTTAAAACTCTATAATCCATTTTGGAGAGTCTTAAAGTTAGTCTAACCACTATGTATCATCCATACATATTTAAGTAATAGTCCCCTAGGCAGTGGAACTTGAAATTTGACAATTGCATAAAAAAAACTAGGCTTCAAAATAAGCAATTATGATTCTTATTTGTATTTCAAATCTGCCAATTCTAATTCTCCTTTGTATGTCATGCTTTATGTGGATGATATCTTATTAATTTGCAAGTCAATGGAAAAAATATCATATGTTAAAGTATCTCTCAAGAAATTCTTTGACATGAAAGATTTGGGCCTAGCCCAAAGAATTCTTGGCATAAGAATTTTTTGAGACAAATCTAAGCATCAAATATTTTTGTCTCAAAAGTACTATTTGATGAAAGTCCTTGAAAGGTTTAAAGTCTCAAATTATAAGCCCCCTTTCATCCCTTTAGGAGGGCATGTTGACCTAACCAAGGCCAAGTTGCCTAGGTCTAAGGAAGAGGAGGCAAAACGAGATCCTACCTTATGATGTTGTTGTGGGTTTTGTCATGTATGCTATTATTTGCACCAGACCTGATCTGACTTTTGTTGTGAGTATCTTGAGTAATTATATGTTTGATCCTTGCGAAAAACATTGGGTCGCTATGAAATTTATCTTAAGATACATTGTTGGAACTATGAACTATGGCATGGTTTATGGCATGCATACTTCCCCCTCTGAGTCGTTATTGTTATGTGAACTCTAACTATGCAAGTAACAATCTACTACCTCTTATATAAATACGTGGTGTGAAAATTTCATATCTTGGAAATCTCAACAACATCATATTGTGGCCTTATCCTCTACTAAGGCTGAGTATATTGTTGTTGTTGAGGCTTCTAAAGAATTTATTTGGCTCCAAGGAGTACTTAGAGAGATAGAAAGAAAGCACTATGTTTCTAAGTTACATATGGATAGTCAGAGTGTCCTTTATATGTGCAAAGATCTTGTCTTTCATGAAAAGACTAAGCACATTGAAGTTCGATACCATGTTATTCGAGACAAAGTTTCTAAGAAAGTGTTCTTGGTTAAAAAGATCAATGGTAAAGTTAATCCTATAGATTTTGGAACTAAAATCGTCACATCTGATAAGTTTGCTTTTTGCAAGGATTTTTAACATGTGATCGACCCCAACTTGTGTTGAGAAATGGTAAGACAAGTAGATGATAGAAAGGTTGTAGGACCAAGATCAATGCAAACAAGGAAGTTTTACTTTATGTAAACATAGGAATTAAGAGGGCAAATTGTAGAGCATTTGTGTTAGGATGTGTAATTCTCTATGTTTCATTTGTGTGGCCTCGGATATGTATTAACATATTGTAATAGGCCTTTTAATTAATGTTGTTGGGCCTAGCGATGCTATTTGGATCGAACGACCCAAATGAGGCGACACGTGGCCTAGCCCGACATTAGGTTTTCTTCTATCTGGTTATTGTGAAAGACGTCGTATGGCTTGGAAGAGAGCTTTAAAGCTCTCATTGAAACCCTAGCCACTTGGTTGAGTTTCCAGATCCAGGATTTGCTTGAGAGTGTTTGCTCGATTTCCTAACATGAGCTAGATACCAGCAACGAGATCTAAGCTCCCCACTAAATCTAAAACTAAGAAGTTAAGGGACGCACCTTGGAAACCATTACGGTTGTTCTTGCATAGAGTGACTTTCGCTTCTCCACGATGGCAGATTTGTACTTACCTTTTTGGACTTCGTCCTTATACTTATGTTCTTTCACTTTTGTTTTCTTTGCCCTTAGATTCCACCTTGTGTTCCTTAGCATTCAAGTTGAGGCATGAGACTAATACATCTTGCATTTTGTTTTATCCGGATTCTTTGGCTTTCTCTTCACAAATTTATCCAAATTCCCAACGGAAATTATGAACTTGGGCCTGACCCAAAAAAATGTTGACAAAATTATATTGGCCAAAATGTTGGCAACACATATTTTGAAGCTTGCTTGGCTCATGTTTTTTTCCGTCAAAGTTGTTTCAGAGTAATATATTGGACAATTATTAGCATTTTCATCGATAAGATCGTTTGACATAACCATCATTAATTAAACCCACCCGCTCACTTGAATAGCCGGAGAGTACTGCCTCTCGTTCTACCAAAATAATTAATTAAACCCACCCTAAATCACTTTGATTAGCTTTATTAAAGAGAAGAAGAAGGAAATACTCCCAAGTAGTCCCTAAAATGGTAAAAGAAGAATCCTAATCATAGCAAGCATTATCAAATGGAGAAATAATAAACTAATAAATGGTGCGTATGCTTTCCCCCTAAAAATTAATAGACCGTTTCATATCAGCCGTCGATACATGTAAGCATAATCAATGAAGATGCCGAAATCACTCGTTGGGATACAAAACGCCTCTAATTTGACCCCAACCCAAGAACACATCTCAGATCCTTAAATACAAATCCACACGTACGCATTCAATACCCTTTACTTTAACACCATCCAAAGTGGGTCGCAAATTGGATTGGATTTGATATCGAAAAGTAAAATTTTAATTTTTAAGAAAATAGCAATCAGAAATTCAAACTTGTCATATGTAATGAAGGTAAGAAATTCAAACTTTTCCACTAGTAAAACGTAAACTTCAACTAACAACCAAGTTGCCAACTATGTTCTAAAGTTCTACTCCAACGGTACCTTGTTCGAGCCTTCGGGCATCTACTCAAACGGTTAAGTCTCAAGGGTAGTACGGTAGTACTCAGAGGTCCCTGATTTGACTCTCATTGACAGTGTCCTCACAAAAAAAAAACGGGTACCTTGTTCGCGCTATTAGAGCATGCCCAATGGTAAGCCCCTTGATTTTCATAAGCTCATTAAATATTATTATTTTACTATTTTTAATTTTACATCATTCATAATCTTTTATCCTTTTTTAACAATCAACCCTTCCCAAAGATGAGCCCCATGAGCCTCTCTTTTCACTTTGTATACTCCGTATTATTTATTTCTTCACACATAATTACAAATATACCACCACTCTTTATTATATACTTATATTATTATTTACCTAAAAATAACTATATTTGTTTACCATTTTCATTAAATGACACTTTTAATTAATTTGTGAAAATTTATAGTATTATAATAAATTATATTTTAAATTATATTTATTATATAGTTAATTAAGTGAATATTAATTAAGAGGATATTTGAATAAGGGAATATTAGTAAAAAGAAACGAGACAAACCGACTTCATATTAAAATTAATAAACCATGAATAAAAAATATACAAAACTAGTGTCTATGGATAGATAAAAAATCATGAATTTTGGTGTAATTTTTTAAAGTTAAAACTATAATACCCCTATTTTGCAACGATAGGTATTACCGCCAGTGACCTCGGATTTTACCATCCAAAGTCACCAGACGCTTTATAAGGTATTAAACTTAAATAAAATGCGGAATTTAAATGATAATACATGATATTTAAAGTCTCAAAATTAAATTAATTAAAGTCTTGGGTGACTTTGGACGGTAGGGGTGTTACAAAAACAATGGAGAATGTAAAAAAATTATATAAATATGTATTTCCTTACCCTAAAACAACCCAAATTACATATTAAAATTTAAAATATATCAAATATATACAAAATTAGTCCCTATATATAGATAAAAAAAATTATGAATTTTAGTATAATTTTATATATAAAAATAAAAGTAGTCCAAAATATTATTTTAAGTTATTTATAATCAATGGCTAGGAATAAATCTTGGTCGTTGATTATGTGCCATGTGGCACATGGTGAGTGCAAGATGTAGCTCTTGAGCCCCAGTTACAGAGATTGAATTTCGATCTTAAAAACATCGATCAACTCAAAATTAACATATTCTATTATTTTTTCCCCATGAGCCCCTCCCCCCCCTAATCTTCCAAAAAACAACCAATGGACATGCCCTTAAAATCATAATACAATGTCCCTATAAAAGAACGTCATTACATTTACAACATGAAAGCAGAAAAAACAAATCGAACTTATGGGCCCGTTTGTTTCTATATGTGGAATCGGGTTGGAATAAGGAATCCGATTGGAATAGGTTTCACTTATAAGTTATATCCACCTCAAAAATAAAGTATGAGTTCATGTACATTTTGAGAAAAATGTGAATAAGTCATACCCAAATCTTGTTTCATACAAAACACCAAAAAGGGGATAGATCGTACCTAACATGATTCCTTATACCCTAGGTATAGAACCAAACGGGCCCTTAAAGTTACTTGTTATCATCATTTCTAGGACCGTAAATGAACAGAGCCGTTTAAGAGAAATTCGATGTTCGACTTGGTTAAATCTCGTTCGTGTTCGGCTCGATTTGTAAACAATCCAAGCTTAAGCATATTTTTAATGATTGAAATATGAATGAACTGAGCTTGAACACAAAATAACTCGGCTCGTTTGTTCATGAGCAAACTTTATTATATGCTTATGAGCAAGCTCGATTATACACTTATAAAAAACTAGATTATATGCTCATGAATAAGCTCTAAGATATATTATATACAAATCTATAGTTCATGTTAAATTACATAGTTTTGTTGGTCTCTCTCAACCTACATAGTTTAAATTTCAGCTTCATTTGCTTGTATAATTGGTCAAGTAAATGAGGCGGATTTGTGTCACGAAGAAACTAAATGAGAGGCTTGTGAGCTAAGCTCGAGCTTGGTGAGTATTTAAATGAACCAAGTTCAAGTAAGATTTTGAACTCGAACCAATCTCGTATTCGAGCTCGCCTATTTTTAACTGAACCGAGCTTGAGAAACTCAAAGCTCGACTCGGCTCGACTCGAATACATCCATAATCATTGCTAGTTAAATAGTGTAGCTTCACTTGAGAGTTCAAAATGTAACAACTTTCCTTGAAAATCATCAGGGATCATATATATTTGTAGATTCAACTCTAACTATGACATAATTTAATAGAGAAAAGGAAAAAAAATATAAACAATGTACCAATAATTTAAAGAGATTGATTACTATGTAAAAGGCCACATATATGTGAAATGAGCATATATATTAGTCGTTGGATGAAGAGAAATAAAGGGTATGGATTAATTCATTAAAAGAAAAAATGACACATAAACTTTTAGGAATTCTTCGTGTATTTCTAAGAAAATGAACACATGAGATGTACGTAAGATGTGTGTCAAAACAAATTATATATCATCAAAACTATGTGCATAGATATATTTATGTGCATCAAAAATAACTATATGTACATTAAAATAATTACAAAATTTTATCTTATTTAAATATGCATCAAAATTTGATGTGTGCACATCAAAACAACTTTAAAGTATATCTTATTTATGTATGTGCATCACAACTTATTGTATATGTATTAAAATTGAATGTTTGTGTATTAATAATTAAGCATATGTGCATACAAAATAATGTTTTACTCTTAGACAATTAGTTGTTGTGCACATACATAAATACTTTTTGTGTATTTCAAGGTTTTAAAAAAACTATGTTTTTAACAAAAATTAATTTCCAAAAAAAAGTGTAGCACTAGCAAGGCCTAAGGCATTTGTAGAATTTAGATTAATCTATCTTATATGTGTGTGTAGGAGAAGATCCGATGAGAAAGGACAGTCATGTGAATGACGTGAATAAATAGGAAGTGTTGGATGGAGAAGAATCTACGACATGGATCATTTATTCATTTTAGTTAAAATAAGAAAAATATAACACAGACGGATTTTTGGCGAATTATTTGCGTATTTTTTGAGAAAAAATGGACACGGCCCGGTACACAAGTGGGATGCATTAAAACTAATTTTTTGTGCAACAAAATTTCTGTGTGCATCAAAACTTGTCAAATGTAAATCAAAATCAACATCTTAAATATGTGTTTATGCACCAAAATTAGTCGTATGTGCATCAAAATGAGTTGTGTTTGCATCAAAATATCTAAAAAGTACATCTTGTTTGTGTGTGCATCAAAACTTGCTCAATGTGCATCAAAACTAACCGTCATATGTGCATCAAAACGATTGGTGCATCAAAACAACTAACGTGTACATATATCTTGTTGGTGTGTGCATCAAAACCAACTATCCTATGTGCATCAAAACCAACTATCCTATGTGCATCAAAACAATTAAAAAGTGCATCTTACTTGCGCATGCATCAAAATTGGCTCAATGTGTATCAAATTGTGCATAAATGTGTGTTTGTACATCAAAACCAACTAAACATGCACCAAAATAACACTAGAAAATTTTGCCTTATTTATGTATGTGCATCGAAATAATCGATACAAATGTATCTTAAATATGCATTACATTCGAAACTAACGGAATGTGCATGAAAAATGAGACTATAGGTGGAAAGCTTATTCATGCAAATAAATAAGATAAAAAAATAAAAAGCTTGAAATCGATGCACAATATAAACATTAAGCTAGTCCAAATTATGAATCAAAAACTCAATGCACAATTAAATAGTTTTGGTGCATATTAACCTAGTTTTGATGTTCTGCACCCTTAAATTAGTTAAATTCAAGTTCACCATTGTGTTCCGCACCCTTAAATTAGTAGGATTTGACTATTAAAACATCAAAATTCATAACCTAATCATCCCAATTTGAATTTATAAATAATTTTTTAAACAAATTCTTAAAATAGAGGATTGTTTTGAAATTCAAATTAATGTAATTTGGTTATGAATTTAAGTGTTTTAAGAGTTGAATCCTGCTAATTTAAATGTGATAACATAATAGTAATAAACATGAAATTAACTAATTTGAACCGGAAAAGGCAGCTCAATGAAAAAAGTCAAAGCCTAAAAGATATCAACAGGAATAAATTTTTTCTTGAACATTAAGAAAAAAAACAAAAATTTAAGGACATCAAAAAAAAATATTTCCCTAAAAATTCAAAACCCAAGACCGTTCACAATGGTAGACTTTAAACATAAAATAATAATAAATCTTTACAAAACAGTAGAAAGCAGCTAAAAACCCATCTCCCAACCTTCAAACTAAAGACCCGACTCTTGAATTAAAATCCCCAACAGTACATGCAAGAGTGAATTATGAGCGTCCATCCTTATTTGATCCTATGGCTGACAAAATTTGAACTTCGGTAAGATATAAACATATTTCAGGGTAATTTTCGGCCATAAAAAATAAAAAATAAATCATAAAAATAATTTCAACATTCTTATTTTTATTTTATCTACTCATAGAGACCCATTTAAAATATGTTTCGATGGAAAAAATTAATGTATATAAAAAATACAAGTAAAATAATATTTTAAAAGTAATCTTTATATTTTTGTGTAAAATAATTTATGTATTATGCAAAATAAAATAATTAATATATTCTATGACATAAGTTATGAGTTTTATACATAAAATAAAAAGCTTAAGATGTATATTATGGGTCCAGTTCAGGTGCGAATGGACGCCCAGGTGCGAAATAAGAAAGAAAAAGAGCCGTTGGATGAAGAAAAATCAAAGACGCTGATCATTTCACTTAAAAGGGGGGAAAATAGCACATGCGAATTATTGGCGAATTATTCGCGTATTTTTGAAAAAAAAAACGGAAATAGGACGTGCACCCAGATTGTTCATCAATATTGTGGATTTGTTCATCAACACTGTGGATTTGTTCATCAACACTGTGATTTTGTTCATCAAAATTGTGATTTTGTGCATAAATAAACTATTGCTTGTGCATCAAAAATCTATTATTTGTACATAAAAAATGAACAAATGTGTATCAAAATTGTATGCAATATGTTCATCAACATTGTGATTTTGTTCATAAAAAACGAAAATAGGACATTGTGATTTTATTCATCAACAATGTGATTTTTTCATCAACACTGTAATTTTGTTCATCAAAATTGTGATTTTGTGAATAAATGAACTATTGTTTGTGCATCAAATATTTATTGTTTGTAGATAAAAAATGGATGAATGTGTATCAAAATTGTATGCATTAATATATGTGTGTTCATCATAATTAGCCGTATGTGAGACAAAACTAATTGTTTTGATTCGGTCTTGGTATTGTCTTGTTTGACTCCTTTGGATTTGTCATTGTTGCTACTGTGAAACATGTGGCTACTTCTTGGGCTCCAAACATAGCTAAATAAGGCACAAGCACTCCTATTCGGTTTGCAATTGGCTTGTTCTCTTATCATACATCATATTATTACAAAGTCAGATAATTTATCTATTATCCTTTGCATTCAAGCTTCTATATCAATCTTAACTTATTTATGTACTATATTGAGCACTTTATTCGTTTCTTTTTTTGTGCTCATATAGGTAGACATGAAAATTGTGTAGATAGTCTTAAATGTACAAATTGATGGTATTGACACATAAACATAAATTTATTTCAATTCACAAATAAGGGTATAATAAATGAACAAACAAGGTTATATCAATGAACAAATAACAGTATATTCATGAACAAATTGGGTACATCAATGAATAAACAATAGACAAACAAGGTTATATCAATGAACAAAAAAGGTTATATCAATGAACAAATAAGGGTATATTGTTGGGAGGGTTTCTTGACAACAAATAAATTTATATCAAGACCCCGCTGTTGTATAGCAGAGTCAGGTTCGTCCGCAGGGAGAAAGTCAGTATCAAGTTTTGTTACTTATTACGCAAGCAATCAAACAAAGCAAGAGTTTTTTATCAAGTAAGAGAGGAAATCTAAGGTAAAGGTATCACCACAGCAACAATTATGCATGCCAAACGCTATGAAACATAAAGTTCATGCTTTTATCATATAAAGGTGTCAACTTTCGTTAACTTTAAGCAAGTAAATCAATCAACTTTCGTTCAATTAACAAACTTACTATCTAATCTCTTCTACTTCAAATAGGATAGATCCGCTTTCGCTTCAAAACCCTAATTTGACTATTCTGATTCAAGGTTTATGCTTTCGCTTCAACTATGAATGAGAAATTTCCTTTCAACTTTCGTTTCAAGGATTAAGAGCAAGAGAATAGAAACATGCAATAAAAACAATCAAGACATGATCATAAACAAGCATGCACAACCATTGTTGGGTTTAACCCCAACCTTAGAGAGAAAGACTACTCACAAAGCATGATTGAAAACAAACAATTGCATTAATAAAGAAAGTTTACAACTTTAATCCAAAGCAAACTTGTTCTCCAAGCTATCTATCTACCTCTACCCTCTCGCTCCCTCTCTCGTCCTCTCTTCCTCCTCCTCCTCCTCCTCCTCTAACTTGAATCCTCAGAAAACTAAAGAGGGGACAAGTGTATTTATAGAGAAACTATTCTATCTTAAATCTATCTTTAAGGAAATAAATCTATCTTAAATCTAACTCTAAGAAAATAATATCTTCTAATAAGATATATCCCTTATATCTATCTAATAACATAAAGGAAACAATATAGAAGCCTTTTTAATAGCACCGACTCGGTCTTCCGCTGCTCCTCGGGACCTCGTTAACGACCTTGTCAGGGTCGTTAACGACCCTGTTTAGCACTTCGAACAGCCTTTGAGTAAAACTTGCGTAGAGGATTCGTTACAACTCCGTTTGACTCGATTCTTTTTCCTATGTTCTTGTAACGAATTTCTATATCTCTTTCCAAGCTCAAACTTTGATCTTCACTGACTTTTCTTGAGCGCTTAATCTTCATCTTCTCTTCATGCTTGAGTGTTATCTTTCACCGGCTTTGCTCCATTCTTCAAAAAGTGCTCCAAATAGCTTCTTAAAAACCTACAAAATACCACCAAATCTTATGTAGATTCCATATCTCATGAAAATACGAAAACCTACACAAACGACTCAAAACAAAACACAAAACTAAAGAAAAAGACCAAAACACACTAAAAACACACCCCAAAAACATGACTAAAAAGGCGGACATCATATATCTATAAACAAATAGGGTATATCAATGAACAAACAATGGACAAACAAAAGTTATATCAATGAACAAAAAAAGGTTATATCAATGAACAAATAGAGGTATATCCATGTGGTTATATCAATGAACAAATAGGAGTATATCAATGAACAAATATGGGTATATCAATGAACAAACAAGTTATATCAATGAACAAATACAAGTATATCGATGAACAAATATGGGCATTGAGACCTCTTGATCCAGGCTCGGGTTTGTCTAAACTTAATGTCTAAGCATGGTAATCCATGAAGGTTGCGAAGCTTGATCCGTCATGGCTCCTAAATGATCTAGAAGAGCATGAGTTGCATCTTGTATCTTCTTGTTTCAAGTTCTTGTGATTGATCCGTCAAATGACACCTTTAGCTTTTCCTCGACGTCCTTAGGAGTCATAGACGGATGTTTACCATCGATTACTGAACTTGAAAAAAGAAGACCTTTGGGGTTTAACTTTTGTTTATATGTTGTAGACAACTTGGAAGTATCGTAATGACCTTATCTTTAACAATCATAAGACCATTTCTGGTTTGAAAATAATTATATGTGCATAAAAACTAGATAATATTGTATTCATACACATAGATAAGGTTAAAAAATAAATTTAAAAGTTCTAAATCGATGAACATTGTTATCAAAAACTCGATGCACAATTAGTTAGTATTGATGAACAAATGGTGAATATGGATGAACAAATCGCTAGTTTTGATGAACAAACTGGGCGCGTCTCATAAAAACGTATTTTTGAAAAATACGTGAATAGTACGGGAAAAATTCGTCAGTGTCGTATTTTATCCTTTTTAATGAATGTTTAATCAGGGGCGTTGATTTTTTTGGAATGGACGAGCGAGATTTATTCTTAATTCTCACTTGGGTGACCATTCTCACACGACTCTTTCTCGTATATTATTATACTATAAATAGTGTAATTGAGTAAATAAATATGGAAAATAAAAAAAAGTAGTGGATTTTAAAGAATAAAATGAGAATGTGGGTTATGGTGATAAAGTAAAAATGAGTTTCAAAATGAGGTGGATGAATGAGAAAATTAATTTGGAAAGTTAAAAATTCAAAAATTGCCTTGGGTTGTGAGTGGTATAAGGGCACTAACTTGGGCAAAATACATCAACAACCCCTTGAACTTGTACACTTTTTTCAACCAGCACCCTGTACTTTGAAATGTTCAAATAAACACTTGTACTTAACTTTTTTTTGTCTTTTAAACACTAATCATTCTCGTGTTATTCACGCGTGCTGATTTGTATGTATTTTTTGCCACGTAAGTTTATTTATGCCACATAACCCTTACCTAAGCCACTTAAGCGCCATCTGTAATTTTGGCTAATTTTTAAATTTATTAAAAGAAATAACAAAATTCCTCTTTCTCTAATTCTGGCTTTTCTAGTTTCTCCCGATCTCCCAAATCTCCAGGATTCTTCTTCTCCCTAGTATACTTTATCTCTCACATAAATCTCAAATTAATCTCCATATCTACCAATCCAATTGAATGTTTTGTCTTTATGAAGTTGATTTCGAGAGCTTGCATGCACTTGAAATTTTGTAAATTTGGGATTGGTTGTTGGTTTGGAGGTAGAAGAAGGGTTAGCAGGTTGTTTTCAAATTCAAGGAAGGGTTTGGAGGTAGAAGATGGATTGGCGATCTGGGGCATGAGCCAGATCTAGACGCCGGAGGAAGCTAGAGGGTGGGTTTGGAGGTAGAAGATGGATTGGCGATCTGGGGCAGGAGCCAGATCTAGACGCCGGAGGAAGCTAGAGGGTGGAGGAGCTGGGAACCGGGGTGGGGAGCGGATGCTGGAGGAAGCCAGATCTGGATCTGAGATATTCAGGCAAATCCAGATCCATTATTGAAATGGAAGAAGACTGAGAAAATAGAAAACAAGAAAAAGATGAAAAAAAGAAACGAGAAAAACTTGAATTCTTTCTTCATATGCCGACGGTGAAGAACTGAAATTCTTCTTTCTCCGAGTCCATCGTTCCGTCCTCTAGTTCTGGTTCCTTGGTATTCCGGCAATGAAGAATTCGAATTCTTTCTCCAGTCCGTCCGTTCCGTCCTGACTCTCTCTCGGGTTCTTTGCTATGTCGGCGGTGAAGTCGTCGAATTCTTTCTCCCGAGTTTTTATGCAGGGCAAATTCCAGATCCAAAAAAAAAGAAAAGATAAAAGATAAAAGAAAATAAGGAAAAAAGAAATAGAAAAGGAGATATAAAACAAGAAAAAAAAAATTATGTTTTTATTTTTAAAAAATAAACTAGAAGAAAAAAGAAAAAAAGGAAAAATTATAAAGAAAATCCATGTCATCGAATCCATATCAATTAACTCGCTATAGTGTCGATTGGTGTTCACGCGCAATGCCCCGTCAGCATGAAGGATTTGATTGAAAAAATTCAATAGAGTTTAGGTGTTTATTTGAAACTTTCATAATACGGGGGTTGGTTGAAAAAAAGTTACAAGTTCAATTGTCTCTTGATGTATTATGCCCACTAACTTGTCCATTTAAGCACAAACATCCAGAATATTACTGTACCTTCTTGACGGGTCCCACAGTCCCAGTCCAACCCGAACTCTTTGATCCAACTATGAGTCGCTAAAACATTAACATGATTACATAAATCTCGGTTACTTAACAAGAGATTACCATCCACACGAGTAAGATTGCCAACTAATTAACCCTCTCTTACTTTTCGAAATTTCCCTTTTCGATTCAAACAATCCCTCTTGCCCGCTTTGAAATAAGAGCTCGCCCTTTCCCAATTTCATCAAATCCCCTCCCTCACTCTCTTCTCATCACACTCACTCACTCGCCAATGGCGGACAGATGGCTACTCTCACGCGCCTTCATCGCTGTTACCTTCTTCCTCTTCTCTCCGTTTCTGCTTCCCATGGCTGCTTCCTCCAGAACCATACCTAGTCGAACCGCCGGAACCACTTCCACGCTTGACGTCGAAGCTTCCCGTCAGCAAACTCTCAGCCATCTCTCTTCCAGTCCCAAATCCACACAGCTTCTTCACCAGCAATTCGACAAGGAATACCAGAACGGGAGCTCTCACTCCTCTGCTAGGGGCTCGCTCTCTCTCCCGCTTCACACCAGAGCTTCGATTCATGGCTCAATCCAACACAACCGTTACAAATCCCTAATTCAGTCCAGACTCGAGCGCGACTCACTCCGAGTCAAATCGCTCCAGACGCGGTTGGATCTGGCCGTTAATGGAATTAGGAAGCCGGATCTCAAGCCGTTGAACGCGAATCTCGAGACAGAGGCTCTAGAAGGCTCTGTTGTTTCCGGCACCAGCCAGGGTAGCGGCGAGTACTTCAGCCGCGTCGGAATCGGCCGGCCGCCGAAGCAGGCTTACGTCGTTCTTGACACCGGAAGTGACGTCAGCTGGATCCAGTGCCAGCCGTGCGCCGATTGCTACCAGCAGGCGGATCCGGTATTCGACCCCGCCGCTTCGTCGTCGTACGCTTCTCTAGCCTGCGAATCGCCGCAGTGTTACGCGCTCGACGTCTCCGATTGTCGCTCTGATCGTTGCATGTACGAAGTCTCCTACGGCGACGGCTCCTACACCGTCGGCGATTTCGCCACCGAGACGATCTCCCTCGGCGAAGAGTCCGTCAACAACGTCGCGATCGGCTGCGGCCACAACAACGAAGGCCTTTTCGTAGGCGCCGCCGGATTGCTCGGCCTCGGCGGCGGCCAGCTCTCGTTTCCGTCGCAGATCAATGCGAAGTCGTTCTCATACTGCCTCGTCGACCGCGACTCCAACTCAGCGTCGACGGTGGATTTCAACTCGCCGCCGGCTCCAGACGCCGTAACCGTCCCGCTTCTCCGCAACCGCCAGCTTGACACTTTCTACTACCTCCAAATGACCGGAATCAGCGTCGGCGGCGAGGTCCTCTCTCTTCCGCCGGAGTCTTTCATGATGGACGAGACCGGAAACGGCGGCGTGATAATCGATTCCGGTACGGCGGTGACGAGGCTACAGACGGAAGTATACGAGGCGGTGAGGGACGCGTTTGCGAAGGGAGCGGGGCACTTGCCATCGGCGGACGGAGTGGCGCTGTTTGATACTTGCTACGATCTGTCGTCGATGAGCAGCGTGGAGGTGCCGTCGGTGGCGCTACA
Organism: Fallopia convolvulus; assembly: GCA_964016875.1. Classification (NCBI taxonomy): domain Eukaryota; kingdom Viridiplantae; phylum Streptophyta; class Magnoliopsida; order Caryophyllales; family Polygonaceae; genus Fallopia; species Fallopia convolvulus. The sequence continues at coordinate 46,055,353 of OZ024721.1, forward strand.
CTTCCCGGCGTGGAAGGCGGTGGCGTTGCCGGCGAAGAATTACATGATCCCAGTGGACGATGCAGGGACATATTGCCTGGCCTTCGCTCCCACGTCTTCGTCTCCATCGATCGTCGGGAACGTCCAACAACAGGGGATACGTGTTACCTTCGATCTTGCCAACTCGCTCGTTTCATTCGCGGCTAATAAATGCTAAGCTGTGAATTTCAGTAAATTGATTAGACTGTTGTGTTTGCTCTGCTCTGTGTTTTGGATGTAGTAATTAAATGCTAAGCTTCACATGTAAAGAGTTAAATTCGCTAGGAAATGGCCGGTTAAGGCTTTTGTGATTTCTGTAGATTGGTGACCTAGTTGTGAATTGTGCAAGGATTCAAACAAACAAGCAACAATCACAAGATTGATGCAATATGCTCAATGGATTGAACTGAATACGTACCCGACCACATAAGTGCATGTATCCCGAACTAGGTAAAATGGCTTGCAATGACGGGTTCAACCTAGTAGTAGGAATAATTGTGAAATTTGGTTTTTCAACCAAGTGAAGGGACGAAGGAAGTGACGGACGCAGGATTTTCGAAAGGGGGCACAATCTACCTTATCCCGGAAGGTGGAATTGTCGGCGGTGATGATATTGTTTTCGGGTTTTTTTATTTTTATTTTATTTATAAAAATTGATCATTAAATCTTAAAAAAAATTACAATTTGTTAAAATAGTCGTCATTCTATAGTGTACTTTTTAAAATTAACATATATGTTGACGGAGAAAACATAATTCAAGTTCTTAAAAAAACTTAACTGATGAAACCCGAAATAAATCGTCGCTAGAAGACAAGAAACGAGATTCTATTTTTCGATTGTGCAAACACTTGCTCTTTATTTATTGTGTTCTTATAGCGAGGTTACAAATTACGAGGTTACAAACAAACGAGGTTTACACCTTAGACCTCCTAAGAGTATTCGAGATCTCGATCTAACAAGGTTCGAGATCTCCTAATCGCTATGAGATTCTACTATCCACAGGCCACTTGATGGACTCCGGTGGCGAGGTTGAGCTTTGAGTTTGAGCGTGGTGATGATGGCTTGCGAGATGACGCAGCGAGGTCTTTGGTGTGAGCGAAAGCTCTCTGTGTGATTTGAAGTCTTTTTGTGGACTTCACTTGTCTATAGCGAGGTCTTTTGACGATGATTCAACACGTCGATCTTCAACGAGCAAGATAGTTCTTGAGTTCAAGATGTTTTTCGACCCCCCGGTACCTACGAGGTTCTCCTCTATTTATAGAGAAATGAGGGGCCGAGTTTTGGTGTTTACTCGATGTGGGACGCCCAAGATTAGGGCCTCTGATTGGTCCGGAGGTGAGGCAACCGATGATTGGTTGGGGGGAACGACGACAACTGAGTGGTTCAGGCGAGCGGGGATGTCAGCTAAGTCGGCAACGAGGTTTGGACCTCGTCCCCGAGGTCTCGGAAGACCTTGCGTGGATAGGGATTTTGTTTAAATAAAAGGTGGGTATGGTTGTGGGCCCCGGAATCTACCTTGGGAATCTCGTCGGATCCGTTTATTCCTTGTACCCTGGGCCCACTTCCTGTTCTACTATTTTGAGCACCATCACAACCCCATGGCCTGGGGACCTCGTCCCGAGGACCGCAGGTCATAAATACGAGGGGTATTTGATTCATCAAACCCGGGGTGCAGGGTTTATGCTTCTTAGGACTGTGAGATGCGAGGTCTAGAAGTTGGGTGGATATTTCGCGAGTAACCCTCTTGCGAGGCCCGATACTTAGGCTTTTCTCTCGTCTGTGCGTGCGATACTTCCTGGGCCTGCTTCCCCGTATTTTGTTTAATGGGCCGTCAAGGTAGACCAGGCCCAATAAGCTTTTCGGGGGTTGGGAGAGGCCCAAGTTTTTCCTTTATAAGAAGCGTCTCTCACACGCTTCATCTCCATCTTCATCCTTCAGCGTTCTCTCTCTCTCTCTCTCTCTCTCTCTCTCTCTCTCTCTCTCTCTTTTGCCCTTTCAATTTCCGGCGAGCGGTTTCTCAACGGTCTTCCGACATTTTCCAGGAGCGCCACCGCTTCACTCGCGTCAATTTTAAGCAAGTAAGTGTTCGACTCCCTCTTTTGCGTTTTCGACGTTCCTCCTCTTTCTCTCGCCGCCCCCTGCTCCAACGGGATATAGATGTTTCTCGGCGCTTCGCGGCGGTGTCACGGCGGCGAAGCGGAGGGGGTGAAGGTTGCGCTCACGCCTGTGCGCTGCTCTTGATTCTCTTTTTCTTGCGTTTTCTCTTTCTTCGATTCGTGCCCTAGTGGGCGACAGCTGCTTTTCGGCGTTTCGTGGCAGCGCCACGGTTGTGAAACGGTGGGGGCGAGGGTGGTGCTCGCAATGCTCTCGGACCCTTCGTTCGTCAACCGACGGTTGAGTTCTTTCGTCTCTTTTGTTTTCGAAATTCGAATTCCCGGGGAAACCAAACGTCATGATGTCTGACTGACGGGACGTTTGGCCTTCCACCGCTGGCCTCCATTCCGTCTTCTCCTTTTTCTTTTTGGCGCTTCACATTCGTCCTTAGCCATCCTATCTGTCAGAGTAGCCCTAGGGTGCCACGTGGTTTCTTCCCGTCGTCACCTCGCGTATTCTTTTTTGTGGCTTTTCTCGATGTCTCACAACTTTTTCTTTTCCAGGTGTTCGCCTATCGTGGCCTGGACGTCGCTCTTTCATGCCTAGAGGAGCTTCTTTGAGCCCCCACCAGGCTTCGTGTTTAAAGTTCAAGAGAGGTTCTACGAGGAGGCCCCTGAGACCGTAGGAAGTGTCGAGACTAGGGACTCTCAGAACCCGAGGTCTCCCTCGCTAGTTTTCAGTGATCCTTCCTCCAACGATTCTGACGTTTCAGTCAATTCGCGCTTCTCCCGACTTCGCGCATCGTCTGGTGTCGAAATGGCCTCGTCTTTGATTTCTGATGAGGAAGTGGCTGGTTTTACTGCGAGGTCGTTCGAGTCTAACGACCTGGCGAGCTTTTTTGCAGAGCACATCACCGATGTTGTGTCCAGCGCTCCGCCCGTCCTCGAGGAGCGGATACCCATGTCCCCGGACTCGAAAAGGACCTTTCTATCCGAGGGGGCGCCTACGGTCTTGAAACCGGAAGACCTCGCGAAGATCGCCAAGGGATTCGCCTGGCCCGAGGGCGTTGAGTTAGCGCTTCCCAAAGGGGAGGGCTGTTTTTTGGCGTCATACGAAAGGTGCGTGGTTGTGCACCTGCCCAGCCTCTAGGTCAGCCTCAGGCTTCCTCTGGCCTCGCACATCGTCGACTTCTTGTGGGCCATGCATGTCTGTCCCGCGCAGCTGTTCCCCAATGCGTGGAGGCTCTTGTGTGCCTACACCATTCGCAACCACGAGCTTGGGGACGGACCCGACCTCGACACCATGTCAAGCTTATTTTTAGCGAGGAGGGAACACAAGTCTTGCCTCGTCAATCTCAGCCTACCTGGCCTTAAGATTACCACGGCCGCCTCGAACGTCGGGTCGTGGAAGAAGAAATGGTTCTTGGTCCGGGACCCTACCGGGAACATCTCAACTTCCCCACGGCCCCGGACAACTTCGTCTGGCCCAAGGGTACACAAAAAGCTGACGAGCTCAAGAAACGATATGCTCTCGCGCGCCTGGAGCCGTTCCAGGAGTATTTGTCACAGGACTGGCTTGAGCGGGTCGGCCTGAGCCTTACCCCTCCACCCCGCGAGGGCGAAGAGGGTATTTATTTTCCTTTTTGTTCCTTGTTTCGTTACTTCTGTTTGGGTTTCGGGCCACGCATGGCCCCGAGGGAATACCTCGCTTATTTTGTGATGACCACGAGCCTCGCTCGGGTCATCCTAACTTGATTGTTCGTGATATCTCGTTTCGGGCCACGCATGTTTTTTCCTTGACAGTGGATCTCTTCAACGCCCTGACCTCGAGGGCGCAGGGAAAGAAACCTGCGACCTCCACCTCCCAGGTTCCTCGTGGCCCGAAGGGCCACGTTATAAAGGAACCGACTCCCCAAGCAAGGCCACCAACCTCGCAACCGAAGGCAACACCCCCGCCGCCGAAGGTGCCAGGGGTGAGGATTATCGAGGGAGCTCCGTCAAGGGGGGACGTCGCTAGGACGTCCTCCCAAGTCCCCCGAGGATCTGGCGATAGAGCCGGATCCAAAAGGAAAGAGGCTGAGGTGCCCACCCGCCAAGACAAGAAGAAGAAGCACAAGGGAGACTGCCAGAGAGGCACCTCGGGAGGGGAAATGGCCATCCGCCCCGGCCCCACGAGTCGGGTTATCTTGGCCAATGGCGCTCCTACCGAGAAGTTTCACTGTCCCGGACCCGCTCGGGGTGTGCCCAAGGACTGGGACAGGACGGACTGGAAGGAGGAGGTGGCGTGGGCAAACAACCTTTCGGAGGCCGCCCTGAATGACGAGATCCTCCGGTACTTGGCGATGGTATGCCCTACTTCTTCGAGGTTGTTCTTTTTGTTGGTTCCATTATTATCATTTTTTTAACATGTCTTTTTGGTTTTTCAGCATCACTTCTTCGAGAACTATAACTGCAGCCGCATCACCCTCCTCCACAAGAATATAGATAGGATGAAGGCGTAGCTCAAGGCCCGCGATGCCGAGGTCGAGAAGAAGGGAAAGGACCTCGCGGAGGCCAAGAAGCGAATTCGCTCCGTGGAGGTTGCGGCGGCGGATGAGGCCAAGGATGCTGCCAGGGCCAAGGAGGAGGTGAAGAAGGCCAAGGAGGAAGGAGAAAAGGCAAAGGGGGAGATGAGGGGTCTTAAGGATGAGGTTGGGGACCACAAGGCCGAAAACAAGGAGCTCCGGAGTAAACTGTCCGCGGAGCATAAATTTTTTAGGGAGAAGGAAGCGTAGCTCCAGAAGGCCGAGGAGGAGATCAGCAGCCTTCGACAGCGCGTTAGCGAGCTTAACGAGGAGGTGGAGGTTGCGGGAACCAAGTACGTGGCGTCTGCGGAGTATAAGGAAGTGTTGCTGGGCAGTGTGAACAAAATGTTCCGGCAGGCCGTCCGCATGGGTGTCAGGCAAACGGTCGCGAAGTACGGGCCTATCGATCCTCGCATCACTTTCTTTAACCCCAACTACGCGCTGACCATGGGGGAGGAAACCGGGGAGGAGCCCAAGGGAGAATGCGAGTTCTTCCTTAGGGAGGATTAGACCGTGGCCACCGAGGCGCCTCCCGTAGAGGACCTCGTCCAGGGAGGCTCGGACCCCGCCGCCGTAGATCCTCATCCCGCGACGGGCGTGCCAAGCCCCAAGCCCGACGTGACCTCCACCTCCACCTCCCAGGTCCCCCACGGAACCTGCCGCCGAGACCCCGAAGGAATGAGGGATGCCTCCTGTGTAGTTTGTGTTTGTTTTTGTATTTTTTGGTATTTTGGTGGCCCCGCCGGGGTCTGTAATTAAGATACTTCGGTCCTTGTGGCCTTATTCTATGCAACTTTCCTTGTTTTATGGTTGGGTTGTGTTTCTTACTCTAGTTTACTGTATATATATCCCGATCCAACCCCATGGCCCGAGTGTCAGAACATTTGTGGCACCCTCGGGCCACATCGGGCGCTTGTTTTATGCCGCGATCCCGAGCCTCACTCGGATCGTGCATAATTGCTTTCATGCCAAGATCACGAGCATCGTTCGGATCTCGCATGATGGTTTTTGATTGTTTCCAACCCCAAGCGGGAAGCGAGGGGTGGACTTGAAACTTAAAAACTGATAATCTCTGACCCCAATCGGGAAGCGAGGGGTGGACTTGAAACTTAAAAACGAGAATCTCCGACCCCAAGCGGGAAGCGAGGGGTGGACTTCGCAACTTAAAACCGAGAATCTCCAACCCCAAGCGGGAAGCGAGGGGTGGACTTCGCAACTTAAAACCGAGAATCTCCAACCCCAAGCCGGAAGCGAGGGGTGGACTTCGCACGAAATTTTCATTTTAGAGACAGATTTGGAAATACCACAACACTTTATTCACAAAATTCGATGGAAATAGCAGAGTTCGGAGAGTTTACACATAATATTTTTTGAGTCGATCGATGTTCCATGTTTTGCTCAGGGTACGTCCCTCGCTGTCTTTGAGCTTGAAAGCTCCGAGCGCGACCTCCTCCTCGAGGAGGTATGGTCCCTCCCAATTGGGGTCCAGCTTGGCACCTTCGGTACGCCTCAAGACGAGGCTACCCGTGGCCAGAACCGGGGTCTAACCTTCTTGTCGTGATATACCGCTACGCGTCGTTTGTATTCTCTGGAGCGCAGGTCGGCCACCTCGCGCAACTCGTCCCTAAATAGCAGTTCGACCTTGAGGTTGGCCTCGTTCTCTTTTTCATCGAAATCAAAGACTCTTGCCGAAGGGACCAAGGTCTCCACTAGGACTAGCGCTTCCGCCCCGTAAGTTAGAGCGAAAGGCATTTCTCCCGTTGCGCGGCGCACGGTGGTGCAATATGTCCATAGGATGAGTGGGAGAAGCTCCGCCCAGCGACCTTGCGCCATGCCCAGGCACTTCTTTAGATCGGACAAGATGCGGGCATTGACGTTCTCCACCTGGTCGTTGGATTGGGGATGGGCCATGGAGGAAAACTTGAGGGTTATGCCCAGGTCGGAGCAGAAGGTCCGAGTCTCCTCGCAGTCGAATTGGGGGCCATGGTCGGTCATGATGTTCATGGGAATGGCAAAGCAGCAAACGAGGTTCTTCCACAGGAAGTCGCAGACCTTTGTCCCAGTGATCTTTGCCATTGCTTGTGCCTCGACCCCCTTCGTGAAATAATCGACGATGACCAAGATGTACCGCACCTGGCCAACATCCTTGGGGAAGGGGCCGAGGATGTCCATCCCCCACATCGTGAAGGGGCATGGTGCGTGGATGGAGCGAAGACGCGAGGTCGGGGCGTGCTGGAGGTTACCGTGCTTTTGACACCCGTCACATTTCTAGACATAAGCCCTCGCGTCCTGCCTCAGGGTGGGCCAAAAGTACCCCAAATGGGTGATTTTATGTGACAAGGCGCGCCACCCGGGGTGGCCGCCACATACCCCCTCATGTGCCTCATATAGGATATGACCCGTAGACTCGGTTGGCACACACAGCAAGTTGGGCTCAGTATAGCCGATAGAGCCGGCCGCCGATGACGCAATAGCGGGCTGCCTGCATTTTCAACTTCCGAGCCTCCGCGGGGTCCTTTGGGAGGACGCCGCTTTCCACATATCGCGTGATCAGGATCCTCCAATCCCCAGTCGTAACGGAGAGAACCTCGCTGGTTACACTCCTTGAGAGTTTTCTTTACACCATCACGCGATTCCCTACCTCCAAGGGAAGGGCAGAACCCAACCTCGCGAGTAATACGCCAGCCCCGCCATCGGCATCACACCTTGAACCATCAACGAATACCTTCCACTCCTCCGAGCTTGCGTCAGTTTCGGGGAAGGTGACCTCCACCATGAAGTCATCGAGGGCCTGTCCCTTCATTGCGGTCCTAGGGAGGTAGCTGATGTCGAATTCAGAGAGCTCGATCGCCCACTTCGTCATTCGCCCGGAGAGGGCGGGCTGGTGGAGGATTTGTCGAAGTGGGAGGTCAAAGAGGACCTGAATGGCGTGCACGTGGAAGTAAGAGCACAGACGCCTGGCGGCGGTCACGACAGCCAGTGCCATCTTCTCCGCTGGAGAGTATCGCTGCTCCGCAGGCTGGAGCACGCGACTTATGAAGTAGACTGGGTGTGTGGCTTTTCTGGTTAGCACCGCGCTGACCGTCTCCGGGCTCACCGCCACATATAATTGCAAGTCCTCGCCTGCCATTGGGGGTGACAACGTGGGGAGCTTTGATAGGAAGGCGTTTAACTCGGAGAAAGCGAGCTCTAGCCCCTTGTCCCAAACGAACTTGTCGTTCTTCTTGAGGGCAGCAAAAAAGGGTAGAGACTTGTCCGCCAAGCGGGAGCAAAACCTCCCTAGGTAGTTCACGGCGCCGTTGAGCCGCTGTACCTCAGTGCGAGATCGCGGCAACCTCATTGAGAGAATCAATTCGACCTTGGCGGGATTGACGTCGATCCCGCGTTCGCTGATCATGAAGCAAAGGAACTTTCCCGATGACACGTCGAAGACGCACTTCTCGGGGTTCAGGCTGAGACGATTGTGCCTGAGGGTGACGAAGATCTCGTGGAGGTCGTCCAGATGCTCTTCGGGGCTTTTTCTTTGCACCACAATGTCGTCAACGTAGGCGACACGTTCCTCCCCAAATGGTCCTTGAAGACCCGGTCAATCAGACGCTGGAAGGTTGCCCCTGCGTTCTTAAGGCCAAAGGGCATGACCTTGTAGCAGTACGTACCCTGCTGCGTGATGAAGGACGTCTCTTCCTCGTCGCACGGACTCATCAAGATCTGATTGTATCCTGAGTACGCGTCGAGGAAACTCAAGACCCCGTGCCCCGCGGTTGGATCAACTAGTTCGTCGATCGAGGGCAAGGGGTAGCTGTCTTTGGGGCACGCTTTGTTGAGGTCCTTGAAGTCAACGCACATCCGCCACTTCCCACTTGCTTTTTTGACCAGCACGACATTGGACAACCATCTTGGGTACTGGACCTCGCGGATAAACCCCGCGGCCAGCAGCTTAGCCACCTCGTCATTCGCGACGTTTGCCCTTTCCTCATTCATCTTCCTGTGCCGTTGCACCACAGGGCGGGTGGTAATGTCGACGTTCAAGGAGTGTTGGGCCACGATGCGCGGGACGCCGCGGAGGTCCTTGCCGGTCCAGCGAATGCATCGCGGAATCTGGACAGTAGGGCCTCCAGCGACACCGCCGACTTCCCGGAGAGACACTCTCCCAAGTAGATCTTCTCGGACTCATTCCCGAAGGGGGTAATCACCCTTCTTTCTGCCTCGGGGATGGGGACCGTGAAGTCCCGGACTTCGAAGTCGGCCTCGCCGGGGGACTCCACCACGAACACCGGACTTTTTTGTTTTGTCGAGGTCGCATAGCAAACGCGACCCTCTTCTTGGTTGCCCTTTACCTCTCCAACCCCACCGTCAACGGGGAATTTCATCTTCAAGTGATAGATGGAGACTACCGCCTGGAATTTCATCAGGGATACCCTCCCGATGATTGCATTGTACACCGAAGGCAGGTGTACCACGGTGAACTCCACCATCTCGGTTCTCCTCGTGGAGCCGGTGCCCAGCGTCATCCAAAGGTTTATGAGACCTGCCACGTCGATCTCGTCTCCCGAGAAGGAGGTGAGTTTCCTAGCGTAGGGTCTCAAGGATGTTTCGGAGATCCCCAACTGCTCGAAAGCGTCGTAGTACATGATGTCCACGGAGGACCCCGTGTCCACCAGCACCCACTTCACCATCTTCGAGCCTACTTGAGCGTGTACCACCAAAGGGTCCGAGTGCGGCATGTGGAGTCCCTCGACATCTTCGGAGGTGAAGGCCAGGCCTATGTGGGACCGCGAGGTCTGGGCAACGCTAAATACCGAGGGCTCATGATGGCTTGCCCTCGCGTACCTCTTTCTTTCCGCCTGGCTTGATCCATCTAGTGATCGTCCACCCGAGATGGTATGGATATACCCATCGGGTGTTGTTGTCTTCCCTGACCGTGCCTGCTTCGCGGGAGATTGCTGCTCGACGTTGTTGGCCTGAGCCTGACTCGGGCCCTGTGGTACGGTGTTGGCTCCTGATGCGGGGTTGGCGCGTCCCTTATCGTTTGGGTTGTACAAGGGGCCGCCCTTGCCCCTATAGCCTCATTGCTTTCCACCGAAGCAGTTCCAATTGCCGCCGCGGTTGTTGTTGTGGTTGGCGTTGTTCCCGTTGTTATTGTTGTGGTTGTTCTTGTTGTTGTTATTATTCCTGTTGTTGTTGTTGTTGTTTTTGTATTGTTGTTGAAAGGGGTTTGTGTAACACCCCTTTACTTACCCTGGAGGTATTACCGCCAGTAACCCCAATTAGGACTAAACCAGAGTTACCCAAGGCTTTAATCTGACAGGACTTACTAAAACAAGGTAAATGAAACCATTTAAAGCCTAACAAAATTAAGTAAAACTTTACAGCGGAAAAGAGAATAAAAGGTCTTATACAAGCCTTAACTTAAAAAGAATTAGTAAATAAATAGAACAACCTTCTATTTAAACAAAATCTTCATCAAGTCTTCCTTAAGCTCTTATTTCTGAAATTCAGCTTCGCTTTGAAGTAGTTCAACCATGATCTTTACTCAAGTATAGCCATTGGAAACCTTTCTTCAACTTTTGGAGCTTCAAACTTCGGAATCCGCCTTTTGAATCAACTTCCAAGAAGAACCTGATGTGTCGTAAACCAACGGTGGACACCAGCCGACCATATAAAAGAAAAGAAGATGGACGAGTTAGTCTAATGAAAGACTAAGCAAGCGGAGAAACTAACTTGGTTCTTATGGTTGTAATTAAACATATTGGCATCCAAATCCGATTAGACTCGGATTATAATCCAACAGTTAGCAGTCTTATAGAGAATAAGAAGGAGACTTGCATAATCAAGAGAGAGAACACCACCGCTTGTGGTTTCTTTAAGAAGCAGAAACAATTGTTGGGAACTCATATTAATCACATCACATTATGAAAAGCCTCCGTCGACTAATCAGATTGACTTAATCAAAGTTTGATTAAGAATCATTCGTAACCGGAAGCAAGAATGGTTATCGAATAGACTAACCATTCGGGTACATTAATGTGCCTAACGCACTTATCTTGTATTACTTTCAAAACTTTTCACAAACAAGTTGGCAACTTTAAATCGGCTCGAACTACTGTCGGTGGAACACAATACTATCGAGGTCAGAGGGCCTGTTTAATCCTTGAACAACGAATAGCACGGGTCCCAATGATGGAGAGATTAGAGGGCCTGTTTCATCCATAATCCTCTACCAACACATATTAAATGGAACACAATACTATCGAGGTCAGAGGGCATGTTTCATCCTTGAACAACGAATAGTACGGGTCCCAATGATGGAGAGATTAGAGGGAATGTTTCATCCATAATCCTCTACCAACACATATTAATAAATGCACTTAGCTAGAGTGCATAGTCACCCCTCAAGCGTAGAGCGGGCCATGGTCATGACCTAAGTATTAGGGGATCAATATTGATACTGCCTAATACGAGTTTTAAAGAAATACTTCCAAGACTAAGCTCACATCCCTGAACTAAGTTAATCCATATCAATGTCTCAGCATGAGACAACTAAACATACAAGGTCACATACAACGGACCTACATCCAGTTCTAGCGCGAAACTAAATGAATAACAATATGGTCATTATTTCTAACAAAACAACAACCTATCATATTTTATTAATCATACAATTTGTTCCCAACGCAAATATTAAATGGGATTCAATTCCTCATTTAATAACAATAACGCAAGAGAGAATCGTCCACTTGCCTTAGAAGGCGTGCTCAACGTCTTTAGCAATTCCAACAATAATCTTTATCACCCTTCTGCCAAATATAACAAAAGGAGTTCTCAACAACGAGCTCACGGAAACACTTCTTATTTGTATACTCGAATTCTACAACTTCCTAATCGATAAACGATTTAATTTCCGAATATCGATATATAATAAATCCTTAGTTATCATGCTTTAAGAAGCCATCTTGGCGAAATTATAACTAATTATCCGCTTCACTTTTGAAACAATTTTCTAAATAAAAATTGTTCATTAGCAACAGTTCTTAAAGGTGGCCAAATCTCGGATCAAACGGATTAACAACGAACCCCGAGTAATTATCCGAAGTCCTTTACCTGCCAATCGGTGTCAAAACTTGTATTCGCTATAACTGAAGATCCGGACGTCCGTTTCCCGAGCAGTTTGAACCTGTGGGACCGTATCAACGTCAAGATTATAAAAACCATAAATTTAATTAGCAAAGCGGAATTTAAAGGCCCTTACGGTTGCTCCGCAACCAACCCGCTAATTAATTTCGATCGTATATACCTTCACTTGAACTCATGGCTCGTTTGGCTCGATAGTGGCTCGATCCCCGAGCTCGAGGGTGGCTGGGTGATGCCCGGTGGCGGCCCTTGCGGTGGGTGGTGGTCGGAGGAGCTAGCGATCACCGGTGACATCGCGCGGCGAGGCTAGAAAGTGATCGGCGGTGATGAGCTCGTATTCTTTCTTCCTGAATCCGTCTTCGTCCTCTTGATTCTCTTGCTGGTTCGGATATATAACAGCAGCAACCAACCCACAAAATTTAAGAAGGGAAGAAGATGAGGAAGGAGATGAGGAAGGAGATGAGGAGGTGGCAGGGGAAGGGACGAGAGGTTGTAGCGGTGAAGAATTCTCGCCGAGTCAGTCGTCGTCCAAACCCTCTCCTCTGTTTGTTTTATTTGTTCGAGCCTATCCTCAATATATCTATATAGTTCCTTCCTAATTAAGGCAAAGAAGAGTTGGCTTTTAAAATCAAAACCCGTCTCGGAACGGGATTCGCGTTAAAGCGGTAAATTATGTACCTTGGGTGGAAAAACTCACTAAACGAAAAACGTCCCGTAAATTATGTAGACCAATAAAATCAATTTTCCATGATTTTATCTTGCTACCTTCAATTTTTAGGGCTTCCGTTTCGTATTTTAAATCATTTATAGTACATAATTAAAAAGACGACTTATCCAATAAATATTCTTTTTCTACTGAAAAATCCTAAAATTCACACCGATCCATAAAATCATTTCTTTGTGATTTTAGGATATCACCAAGAATTTTCTAAGATTTAATCTCCAACAAAAATATTGGATTAAGCGTTAAAACGGACAAAGAGGTTAAAAGGATATCCGAGAAAAATTCAAAAATATCCTAAAAAACCACAATTATTACATTAGTACCCCCTTAAAAATGGTTTCGTCCTCGAAACCAAGGAGAACTCGGATCACAAGGAAAGATAGCACAAGCACACACACGCAACCACTACAAACCTATACAGAAGTTTGTAGTACCCCCTTAAAAAAACATGTTGTTACTTCTGCACAAAGCACAAAACAACCACTGTTTAGTTACCAAACTTCTTCTTTACAACGTTCATTAACTTTGGAAAATGGCTCAGCATTTTTTGTCTAGTTTCTCAAGTCTTTTCTTCACCTCCATTTTTAGGCCAAGGTAGCCTAACCAAAGGTATTTTTTTCTTTATTCACGATTCAACCTGGCCTTTCTTCACAGGTGTCATTTGGTTGAATATCCATCTCATTATTGTTGAGTACATGAGATATATTGAACGCATACTATCTTAGAAGAATCACAAGGATGACATTATAGATAGAATGCATTGAAGGTGGCAATGCCAACTGATAAACAAACTTACCAGGTCTTTCCAGTATCTCAAAAGATCCTACATAGCGAGCATTTACGTTGTCTCGCATTCCCCAGCGGAATATGCCTTTCAAGGCGGATATTAGAACAAGAACATCGTTCTTTACAATGAACTTAACATGCTCTAGCTTTAAAACAACACACAACTGTTGTTGCTTTTGAGCAGTTAACACCCTTGAACATGTTAGTACGATATCAGTTGTTGTTCTCTTGGCCAAGTCTAGCCCATGAAGAACCTTGTCAGCATTGTCATTCCAACAAATTGACAACCAACACTTCCGGCCTTATAAAGCCTTAAAAGAATCATTTCTTTATCATGTGATCAAAATTCTTGTATGTGAAATCACTCAAACTCAAACTAACATTCAATTCACTCCATAAAGCTTGTTGTCACTCCCTTCAAAACTTTGGCATGAACCGTCCATCTCAATCAGAGCTAATAGTCTTTGGAGTTTTATGAAGATGAAATACTTCATTCATGAACACCTCAGCTAACTTTTGTACTCTTTAAGTCATCTTAAATGCATTAGAAAGAACACTCTAGATGAGTTTCTTAACAACCTCCGTATGCATCCTTCTTTCATTAAGTCTTGAACGACTAATGACAAGAATCTATTGTAACATCTTCCCATTTTTATCCTAAAATAGGAAGAGACTATAACATTTCATCTGGTCTTCTATGCTCAATCAAGACTTCCAGACAAACCAAACACATCAAAACAAACTCGGTGACATTTCGCTTCATGTCAATCCATCAAAAGTTTTATCTTAATCCTTATATATTTTCTGGTTCCAGGATGAACTAATTAAGCAAACAACTATGCTTCCTTTGAATTAAGCTTTCGAAACTCATCAACAATAGACACACATGAACAGTCTTGAAACCAATCAATCCATGGTCTTAAATAACAATTTCTGGTGTCTTACCTTCTTGATCTTCCCCAGTGATCTTAAACAATATTTCTTTCCCATACTTCTTTTCCTTGATCTGGTCATCAGATTTTGAATAAAATCCTAGGGTATTCACACAACCTTGTTGTCATCCAAACTAAACCTTTAGTCCTTCTCAAATTATTTTCTTTACAAGGATTACTTAAAATCCTTACTCAATTTCCTTTTTGAGATAAAATCCCAATACTACTTTAACCAGGAATATGAGATTTATCTAACACATGACAAGATAATAACCTATCTTGTCAATCCTTTACATCCTTTTCTCAACCAAAACTCAGCTTGGGCATACTGACATCCAAAAGTAGTTATCTCTCTCAACTACTTCAAACTACACTCTTACACATTACTATACCAACATATTGGACAATAATACCTTTAGTCCAATAATTTCCAACAAAATTGTCTCCATTGACAATTTTCAGTCTTTTTCATCAAAGGACTGTTTAGACTTCACTTAACATTCTGACTTGTTGAGCAACCTAACTCTTAGGATTAAAAACATATCCTCACGTGTCCACTCTCTATATCCAACAACTTATCAGGTTGAGATTGAATATCAATACTAATTTACATATCCAAACTCCAGACCCATTGGGGTTCTGCTTAAAGTCCTCACTTGACTATCTTATCTCAAAGAGATTTAAGTTTTCAATACAACATGAAAACAAATAACAACTAATGGAGAAATTACTAGTACATCCTTTATTCCAAAGAAAGGATTACTACAATATCATTCCTTAGAAAGGGTTCCATCCCAGAAGTCCATATCAACTTACTTTCAAGGACAATTCCGATAAAAAGGCAATGACTTTCTTAGGTCATGACGTCAACCAAGATGAACTACTAGCAAACTGCTTAGAGAATTCCAATAATCGTTGACTGAAAACAATCCCAAACTTTTAGAGAAGTACGGAGTTACTCCATGCTCTTCAGAGACCAACACAGATTTGTAAGGAATCTTACCAAATTTCTTTACTTATAATCGAACTGTTTTGGGAAGTTTGACCATACTCCTTAAATGGTATAGGATACCAAGGATGTACTAACTCAAAGGATTTTTACAAAGTAGCTGATATAGCAATTGCTATACAAGAAAACTCTCGTCTTTGAATCTCAATAACTTCACTTGAGAGAAACTTATATGATTACCAACTCATACTAGAAACCATTCTTTAAAACCCAAGGAATTATGTGATCTTATTCCAACATGTGATCAGGATGGAGATAAAATAAACATAATCCTTTACTGCATTCTCATAGGAATAAGACATGTAATCTTGCCTTACCATGTGATCAAGATGGAAGACAAAATACATTCTTACTCACCACCATGAAACCGTAGAAAATTTTATTCATGAATTCCGTATACCAAATCAACATTTCTTTAAAAATTCATACCAAAATTCTACAAAGTCATAAGATTTTTCTCAAAAGAGAAAATCACAAAACAATTTCAAATATCCCTTAAATCATAACAGCTTGACAGGAACTCGACATAGGTTACTAACATACTTGCTTTAACTTTGAATACTGTGGAAACAAAGATTAGCTACTCTCTTGAAGAATTGGGCGCGTCAAGCTAATGCATCAAATAAAATTGCTGACCTTATTTTCATGATGCGACGGACGCTTTGCCCTAGTTCTGTGCTGACATTTGCACCTTAGCTGGCCTTACCAACTTGGCCAAAGTTTCAAATCAAAACTGAGCCTCAAGGAACCTAAGATAATCCAATTTACTTATGAGTACTACATTTCCTTTCGAATGTAACACTTCATTCCTTCCTCAAGGTAGAATCTGATTACATACCTTGACTTTTTCTTACTTAGAACATACTGCCAGACTTTTCTACAATCCATAGTATTGAGTAATCTCTGCCTGATTTAACTCGGTCTTAGCCCAACTTAACTTCATAAGTTTCATAAAAAAAATTGATCACTCCAATCCACTTACTTGCAAACCTTAGGGAAAATGTGATTCTGACATCTTCATACTCATAGCGAAGATTCTTCTTCGATCATTCTCAACTTGTATGCCTCCTTGACATTCTACTTTAAAGTTAGGCAAATATGACCCATTGACAAAATTTCAATACTTGAGTTCATCCATTCACAAAACAACAAGCCTTCTGCAAGTTAATAGTCATTTAAATTCTGATATCCAAGAGTGACTATCAAACTCTTTTGACGATTTTAAGGACTTTCAATCCTCTTATAACTTAATCTTCTCAATACAAAAAATGAACTTTCAAACTATGCATCTAGTTCAAAACATTCAATCCATATACCTCTCTATATATAATGAAGGACCTTTAATTTCCAATTTCTTTTAACAGAAGAATGAATACACATGGCCAAACAAAATATTCTTGAACCTATCCCAATTCAACATTGGTAAACAAACTAAACTTCTCCATCATTCTTGTCTTCTTACTTAAT
Organism: Fallopia convolvulus; assembly: GCA_964016875.1. Classification (NCBI taxonomy): domain Eukaryota; kingdom Viridiplantae; phylum Streptophyta; class Magnoliopsida; order Caryophyllales; family Polygonaceae; genus Fallopia; species Fallopia convolvulus. The sequence goes on from OZ024721.1 coordinate 46,072,077, forward strand.
CATAAGGAGAAGACATATACCCTTTTATTATTCCAAGTTCAAACCACATTGTAAAGGAAGAACTTGTGGTTAGGAGACTTGCCGACAACTTAATAGTTTGACCAGTACCACCTTAGACATTAGGTTTGACTGATATAAAATCTTCAAAACTCAAACACAACTGAAATTATTTTTCAGCGATAAGTTCTAAGCCTTATTGACCACAATATTGAATGATTGATATTTTTCTCCCAACCGATTAAAATATCAAAGGCAAACATGCCAAAATTCTTCCTTGCATGATCTTCTCAAAACTGAACTTTATCATTTCCATCCTTAAAGAAACATAAGTCAATACCATTGGCAAATTAGAACATCTCAATGTTGATTCCATTTCTATTCCATTATAGACCTCAAGTCTTTTCTCATTATCCCGAGTTGGGTATCATACAACGAAACTCCAATAACGTTGTCACATAGGTTAGTGATCTGGATATCAGCAACTCATGTAATCAATTAACACTTATACTAGGTAGTTAATTGAACATAAACACATTACCGATGAACTTTTACTTGTTCAATCCATTTTGACCAATCAACCTTATTCACAACAACCTTGATGAATAACCACTTGTTCACAACTTAAACTGAACCAACATTCTTCCTTTCTTTCTTACTATAATCATAAGAAATTCCCATTCCATTTAGGATTCTCAATCCTCTTAACTCAAAGGATAACAACATATATGAAAATCCGAGTTTGAACACTATCAGGTTGAAAATTGAATTGTATTTTCCAATAGATTAACAATTCAATCGATCCAACATTTGAGCACTTCAAAGCTCTTTAACTTCCAACTGAGCAAAGAAAAGTACAGAATATCCATGATTCTATACTATAGAGTCACAAACATAGTTGTTGAAGAAAGTTTCCAAAGGTAATCCATTTCTATTCGGGATTCTCTTACATCACTTCATGATCCATACTGATCTTTTAGAATCACTCAACACTCACAAGATTTTCCAAATTCTAATACTTAGAAGTAGAGGTTCCAATCCAAACTTCTCTTGATACTCGAATTTCAAAATTCAGAAATTCCTATAAGAATATACTCGTGAAAACTCTTACTCTTCAAAGAAACTCACTTTAAAATTTCTTTTTTAAAGACAACACTTGAGCTTTCACATTTCAATAAAAGAAATTAACAATTTCCTTCACATAACTTTAAATCATGATCTTATTAAACAAAATTCTTAACTTGAAATCTTCCATCATACGAGCTTAAAATAGGAAACCTTCAAACTAGAAAGTCTTTATGAAGTACAATACTTAACTTCAAAATCTCACAAGAAGTTTCCTAATATGGAAGAAACGAAGAGAGTACACCCAATTCAGACTCTCAAGAGAGAATAGGAATTCATTGAGAACTTGGTCTAGAACCGAGTCAACTTTAGGAATTTTCACCTAATCTTACTTTGGATCCTTCTCGGAATCCATTCCCATCTCCAGGGAATCAAATGTCCACTATAGGACCTTTTTCCACATAAACCATTACAAACTTGTTACCTCGTGTTCTCCAATTCCCTTTTCTCCTTCTATCTCTTCACGAGTCTGGCTTTCAATCTTAACCACTTTCCATAAATGGTTCTAAGATAACACCCATATAGAATTCTCCGTAATTCTATATAAAAGATGAAAGTCTTAAGCAAGACTTAGGAACTTTTAGCTCTGATACCACTTCTGTAACACCCCCTTACTTACCCTGGAGGTATTACCGCCAGTAACCCCAATTAGGACTAAACCAGAGTTACCCAAGGCTTTAATCTAACAGGACTTACTAGAACAAGGTAAATGAAACCATTTAAAACCTAACAAAATTAAGTAAAACTTTACAGCGGAAAAGAGAATAAAAGGTCTTATACAAGCCTTAACTTAAAAAGAATTAGTAAATAAATAGAACAACCTTCTATTTAAACAAAATCTTCATCAATTCTTCCTTAAGTTCTTATTTCTGAAATTCAACTTCGCTTTGAAGTAGTTCAACCATGATCTTCACTCAAGTATAGCCATTGGAAACCTTTCTTCAACTTTTGGAGCTTCAAACTTCGGAATCCGCCTTTTGAATCAACTTCCAAGAAGAACCTGATGTGCTGTAAACCAACGGTGGACACCAGCCGACCATATATAAGAAAAGAAGATGGACGGGTTAGTCTAATGAAAGACTAAGCAAGCGAAGAAACTAACTTGGTTCTTATGGTTGTAATTAAACATATTGGCATTCAAATCCGATTAGACTCGGATTATGATCCAACAGTTAGCAGTCTTATAGAGAATAAGAAGGAGACTTGCATAATCAAGAGAGAGAACACCACCTCTTGTGGTTCCTTTAAGAAGCATAAACAATTGTTGGGAACTCATATTAATCACATCACATTTTGAAAAGCCTCCGTCGACTAATCAGATTGACTTAATCAAAGTTTGATTAAGAATCATTCGTAACCGGGAGCAAGAATAGTTATCGAATAGACTAACCATTCGGGTACATTAATGTGCCTAACGCACTTATCTTGTATTACTTTCAAAACTTTTCACAAACAAGTTGGCAACTTTTAATCGGCTCGAACTACTGGCGGTGGAACACAATACTATCGAGGTCAGAGGGCCTGTTTCATCCTTGAACAACGAATAGCACGGGTCCCAATGATGGAGAGATTAGAGGGCCTGTTTCATCCATAATCCTCTACCAACACATATTAAATGGAACACAATACTATCGAGGTCAGAGGGCATGTTTCATCCTTGAACAACGAATAGTACGGGTCCCAATGATGGAGAGATTAGAGGGCCTGTTTCATCCATAATCCTCTACCAACACATATTAATAAATGCACTTAGCTAGAGTGCATAGTCACCCCTTAAGCGTAGAGCGGGCCATGGTCATGACCTAAGTATTAGGGGATCAATATTGATACTGCCTAATACGAGTTTTAAAGAGATGCTTCCGAGACTAAGCTCACATCCCTGAACTAAGTTAATCCATATCAATGTCTCAGCATGAAACAACTAAACATACAAGGTCACATACAACGGACCTAAATCCAGTTCTAGCGCGAAACTGAATGAATAACAATATCGTCATTATTTCTAACAAAACAACAACCTATCATATTTTATTAATCATACAATTTGTTCCCAACGCAAATATTAAATGGGATTCAATTCCTCATTTAATAACAATAACGCAAGAGAGAATCGTCCACTTGCCTTAGAAGGCGTGCTCAACGTCTTTAGCAATTCCAACAGTAATCTTTATCACCCTTCTGCCAAATATAACAAAAGGAGTTCTCAACAACGAGCTCACGGAAACACTTCTTATTTGTATACTCGAATTCTACAACTTCCTAATCGATAAACGATTTAATTTCCGAATATCGATATATAATAAATCCTTAGTTATCATGCTTTAAGAAGCCATCTTGGCGAAATTATAACTAATTATCCGCTTCACTTTTGAAACAATTTTCTAAATAAAAATTGTTCATTAGCAACAGTTCTTAAAGGTGACCAAATCTCGGATCAAACGAATTAACAACGAACCCAGAATAATTATCCGAAGTCCTTTACCTGCCAATCGGTGTCAAAACTTGTATTCGCTATAACTGAAGATTCGAACGTCCGTTTCCCGAGCGGTTTAAACCTGTGGGACCGTATCAACGTCAAGATTATAAAAACCATAAATTTAATTAGCAAAGCGGAACCGAAAGGCCCTTACGGTTGCTCCGCAACCAACCCGCTAATTAATTTCGATCGTATATACCTTCACTTGAACTCATGGCTCGTTTGGCTCGATAGTGGCTCGATCCCCGAGCTCGAGGGTGGCTGGGTGATGCCCGGTGGCAGCCCTTGCGGTGGGTGGTGGTCGGAGGAGCTAGCGATCGTCGGCGACGTCGCGCGGCGAGGCTAGAAAGTGACCGGCGATGATGAGCTCGTATTCTTTCTTCCCGAATCCGTCTTCGTCCTCTTGATTCTCTTGCTGGTTCGAATATATATAAGCAGCAACCAGCCCACAAAATTTAAGAAGGGAAGAAGATGAGGAAGGAGATGAGGAGGTGGCAGGGGAAGGGACGAGAGGTTGTAGCGGTGAAGAATTCTCGCCGAGCAGTCGTCGTCCAAACCCTCTCCTCTGTTTTGCTTTATTTGTTCGAGCCTATCCTCAATATATCTCTATAGTTCCTTCCTAATTAAGGCAAAGAAGAGATGACTTTTAAAATCAAAACCCGTCTCGAAACAGGATTCGCGTTAAAGCGGTAAAATTATGTACCTTGGGTGGCAAAACTCACTAAACGAAAAACGTCCCGTAAATTATGTAGACCAATAAAATCAATTTTCCATGATTTTATCTTGCTACCTTCAATTTTTAGGGCTTCCGTTTCGTATTTTAAATCATTTACAATACATAATTAAAAAGACGGCTTATCCAATAAATATTCTTTTTCTACTGAAAAATCCTAGAACTCACACCGATCCATAAAATCATTTCTTTGTGATTTTAGGATATCACCAAGAATTTTCTAGGATTTAATCTCCAACAAAAATATTGGATTAAGCGTTAAAACGGACAAAGAGGTTAAAAGGATATCCGAGAAAAATTCAAAAATATCCTCAAAAACCACAGTTATTATAGTTTGGGCCTGCGTCACATACGCATCCCTCGCAGCTGGCGCGGCCACCTTCGCCTTTCCCTTAGCCTCGGCGACGATTTCCTTGTCGACCTTTGGCCGAGAGCTCATGTTTGCAGCATCCTCAGCATACACCTCGGACGTGATCCGAGCGCACAGGCTGTCGTATGTCGTTGGGCATTTCAGGAAAATGTATGTCTTGAAAGGCCCCGGACACAGGTTGCCCATGAGGTATCTCGCACCGACGATTCATCGATGTGTACGATCCACCACCGCGGTGGTGAACCTCGTGAAGAAGGTGCCCAGCAACTCGCCCTCCCCCTGCTCAATACCGCGGAGATCCCGCATGTTCTTCTTGCGCTTCCTCGAACCGCTGAAGTGTGTGACAATGGACTCACACAACTGAGCGAACGAGGCCACATACCCTATCTTGAGGCTTATGAACCACGTCATCGCGGCCTTGTCCAGGGTGGTTGGGAAGATGCGACAGAAAATGGCGTCATTATAAGAGTTGACGTTCATTTGGACGGCAAAATGCTTCACGTGCTCCTCTGGGTCAGCCGTGCCGTTGTAGGGCCCCATTTGTGGTCTATGGAAGCCTTTGGGCATAGGCACGCTTTGGATCTCATCCACAAAGGGGGAGCGGCATCCGGCCTCAATGGGTTGACGTCGTGACCTCGATTTGAGGGGGTGCATAGCACTCCCTGCCGTCTCGGACAACTCCGTGTCCTGCATTCTTGAACGTCGCGAGCGATCGCGAGATCTGCATGGGGTCCCGGGGAGGCCTCTTTGTCGACGAGCCGTTGGTGGAAGTCTCGTATCCCGGCACATGCCCAGGGACGTATGCGGGTACGTACTCGAAGTGGGGTTGGCCTGGGGGGGGGGGGGGGGAACGGGGACGTATGAAGGGGCGAAGCCCTGCTGGTACTGCCCATAGCCCGGGTAGGGATATGGGTTCGGGGGTGCACCGCCCGACTCGTACCCTTGGAATTGGTAGGGTTTTGTGGGGCAGTGTACGTCGAACCCGGAGGGACCACGAACGGACAACCCGGAGGTCCCGCGGCCGCCCATTGCGAGGTCTCGGGCATGTTATCGGGGTGTTGAGGGAAAAAGTTGTTCGGACAAGCCATTTTGAGGGCTTCAAAGCCAAGGTTTGCACAAACCGAGAAACTACTTAGGATGAAGAAGTTCTCACAGACGGCGCCAGTGATGAAACCTGAAATAAACCGTCGCTAGAAGACAAGGAACGGGATTCTATTATTCGATTGTGCAAACACTTGCTCTTTATTTATTGTTTTCTTACAGCGAGGTTACAAATTACGAGCTTACAAACAAACGAGGTTTACACCTTAGACCTCCTAAGAGTATTCGAGATCTCGATCTAACAAGGTTCGAGATCTCCTAATCGCTATGAGATTCTACTATCCACAGGCCACTTGATGGACTCCGGTGGTGAGGTTGAGCTTTGAGTTTGAGCGTGGTGATGATGGCCTGCGAGATGACGCAGCGAGGTCTTTGGTGTGAGCGAAAGCTCTTTGTGTGATTTTAAGTCTTTTAGTGGACTTCACTTGTCTATAGCGAGGTCTTTTGACGATGATTCAACACGTCGATCTTCAACGAGCAAGATAGTTCTTGAGTTCAATATGTTTTTCGATCCCCCGGTACCTATGAGGTTCTCCTCTATTTATAGAGAACTGAGGGGTCGGGTTTTGGTGTTTACTCGATGTGGGACGCCCGAGATTATGGCCTCTGATTGGTCCGGATGTGAGGCAGCCGATGATTGGTTGGGGGAACGACGACAACTGAGTGGTTCGGGCAGGTGGGGATGTCAGCTAAGTCGGCAACGAGGTTTGGACCTCGTCCCCGAGGTCTCGGAAGACCTCGCGTGGATAGGGATTTTGTTTAAATAAAAGGTGGGTATGGTTGTGGGCCCCGGAATCTACCTTGGGAATCTCGTCGGATCCGTTTATTCCTTGTACCTCGGGCCCACTTCCTGTTCTACTATTTTGAGCACCATCATTAACAAAACTAGAAAAGAAAAAAGACTAATTTATAGTACTAAGCGAGAAAATTTTAAAAAAAAATTTAAAAAAAAATGACGGATAAAACATATTCAAGTTATTAAAAAGATACCAACAAAACTAGAAATGAGAAATATTAATTTAGGCTAAGAGACAAGATTCGAACAATGCACTCTCCACTAGAAAATGAGGACTGGACTAACTAGATGAATTAATACTTGTAGTATTACTGTTGTTTTTTTAAATTTATACTTTAGAAAAAAAATTAAATAAATAAAAATAAATAATTGGTCGGAGGGAAGTGGAGGCACTGGCCCCCGCCCCGAACCGTCCCTGGGCGGAGGCAAGGATCGAACCTAAGACCTCTCAACATCCCCCCATACCTCTTACCACTAAGCCACCCCATGTGAGGCAAATCGAAAAATTGTCTATATAAAGGTGTCGGTTTAAGTGAACCTAGGAGAGTCTTTAATCATTACAAAACTAGTGAACCGGACCAAGACTAATTAAACAACAAACCCAAATTCTTGTTAGAATTTGAAATGGTTCCCACTTTACAAGCCACCAAATTCCACATCGTGTATAGACAAGCTCCAACTTGATGACTCTATGATATACATATTTTGAAATCCTCCCCTCAATTGGAACAATTTATAAAACTAACTTGTTGAAAGGTATTCATGTTGCTGTTGTGATATAGCCTAGGCCATGATGTCTACAATATGCAAATTAGTAAGGATGCAGTAGGTAGTTTGATAAACCCTGATTGTATCCTCTCTCTCTCTCTCTCTCTCTCTCTCATGAAGTGGTAGTCTAAATCCACATGCTTGGTACGCTCATGGAAGCAAGTATTGCTGTCAATTGTTGTGTTGCTTTATTGTCACAAAATAACATCACTAGTAGCATCATTCTACTTGCAAATCCTTTAACAAATAACTTGACCAAATAAGTTATGATGTTGTCAAGACCATGATTCAATATTCAGCCTTTGATAAGGACCTAGACACTGCAATTAGTTTCTTTATCTTCCATGAAATAAGAGCATGTCTCAAATAGAACAAGAACTAGAAAGGGAGTGTCTAATAGTGAGGAATGAGCCCTAATCAGTTTTCATGAAAGTTTTGGGTTTAAGAGATAATTGGATGGGGTAATGTAGGCCCAAGCTTAGCAATTCCACTAAGATATCTCAAGACGTGTGTCATTACTTGTAGTGTGGGGCATGAGGTTGTAAGCCGAATTGACTCAGATGATGTACATTGTAGGAGATGTCAGGCCTAGTCAAAGACAAATACAACAGTTTTCCAACAAACCTCTATACCTCTTTGAATCTAGTAGCAATTCCTCTTCATTTAGTCAAAGCTTCAACCTTGTTGGCAAAGGAAACCTTGTATCTTTACAACTCTCCATGTGACAATCTAGCAAAAATGTCACTCATATACTTATGTTGACTAATAGTCGATCACCCCAGCTCCATCCAAGTACAACTCCATCACCAAGAGATACCTAGGGAACCGCAAGTCTTTGATGGTGAATTGGAGATGCAATTGTTCCTTGTCATTAATATATCATCCACATAGATCAACACGGAGTGAATGATGAAGTATATGTCTTCTCAAATAGTGAATAATTTGAATGAGATTGAACATATCCCAAAGCAACTAAAAAAGAGATTTGAATGAGATTGAAAATATGAACTAGAATTTAAGACACAAGTAACAAGTATTGTGAATTAAATTTCATAAACATTATTGACAATTGTTATGAACTTATTTGTATAAAGATATGAACCCATAAAATATCATTTATAAAATAGCATAAATGACACAAATAACAAGTATTATGAATTAAATTTTGTGAACCTCATTGAGATTTATACTGAACCTAAATGTATAAAGACATGAATCATAAGAAGAATTGTTATGAACCTAAGCTTTCAAATACATGAACAAGAAGAACAATTGTTATACATGGGAACATTAGCCTATGTTGCACTTCATAGCTAGATCTGTTCAGCCCCAACACTAATCACTAAATAAATCTCATCTTAAATGATCTTTATCTCTAAACTACATTATTAGATGTTTTTTACTCTTGTTGGAATCCAATTTTGAAAAATCTCTTGCATATTGCTTAGTTATATGTAAATAGATGAGCACAACAATCAACTATTCTAGGTTTTACATTAGAAATCAATTTTTCATTCAATCAGTTCACCGAATAAAACGAGATATTAAATCTTTTTGTCTCAACATAAATGATACAATATGCAAAATTATAGAGAATCGAATGGAGGAAGAAGACATTACACTCCATGGAAGCAAAAGTGACTTCTCGGTCCTATTGAAGGCACACCAGGGTTAGGGTCCATCTTCTTGCACCTCAAAAACTCAAGACTCTCACATCAACACCTAATTACAATCTGCTTCCATGGCAATGGCATTGTCAAAGATAAACTTTCTCTTTTCGTGTTTGGCTAGGGTTTTAGCATCCATCACGAACTTGCCCTTTTCGTCACAGTAAACAAAACGATTCGGTTAGGCAAGGCTAGTGGCCGAAGATGACAACGGTGGGTGGTGTGACTGCGTCGTCGACTTTGTCGAGATCGAGTGGTGGCAATTGGAGGTTTTTGAGAGAGAAGCATCTCACATCTGAAGAGCAGGAGCCCAATTTAGAAATTTGGGCTGGTTTGTACATCTTGGGATAGGAAGGATAATTTCGCCCATTGAATTGAAAAGTCACCTTATCTACACGTGTTCCTATTTTTAATGAACCACTTATAGAGCGGAAACCATGTTGAAAAAAATATGCCACGTGGCATTCCTTAATAAAATAATAACATATGTTTTAATAATATATATTGTAATTGCTTGTATCATTATTTCTAATATCGAATTTTTATAATATAATAATTTGATCTATATGTTGATATTTTTTATGGATATTTTCTTATCTTGTAACAAGATTTGGGATAAGTATATAACTTTTTATCTATAAGTTGATAATAACTTGGTCTAATATTTTTTATATTAATATTATGCATAATACTTTTTTTTATCTTTTAACAAGACTTAGGCTTTAAGTATATAATTTTTTTTATATATATATTGATAAAATATGGGGCACAATCTTAAAGTTTTTTTATAAATTACATAATTTTATTACGATATTATATAAAAATATTTTATATTTTATATTAATATCATAATACTCCGTATCGTATAATCTGTAGTAAATTATCTCGTGAGTATCACGGGAATTCAACTAGTTTCGTTTAATCATCACGCTACACTCCTTTGATATGAAGGCCTACCTATCCTCACATTTTACAGTACTATAGAATTTGTGCATCCGAACGTGACTCGTTCATCCTAAGACAAAAATGAAAACTGACGTTTTAAGCCAGGCCAATTTCTGAAACGGCCTATTGAATAATAACGGGCTTGAGGCCAGGCCCAACCCAATCCTTTTCAGCAACCGTGTTTTTCTCATCAACGGTTATTGCTATTATAAACCGCCAGATTGAGTGCATCCCTCTGATTCAAATTCCATCTCTGATCTCCACGACACCACCACTCTCATGTATCCCTCTGATTCCTCCAATCCCAACTTGTATCCTCCAATGGAGCCTTCTCAACCTCCACCGCCGGTTTCTACACAACCGAGTTGTTGGAACGAGTTTCCGGTGGCAGAAAACTCAACTACCAACTGTATCAACGTGTCGCCTGTGCTTAATTATTCTACTTCACCAATCCCTTGGTCCACCGGTCTTTGTGATTGCTTTGAAGACATTCATAGTTGTAAGTCTATAAATCCATTTCTCATCCAATCATTTCTTTTATGGGGTCATTGGATATATATATATATATATATATATATATAACAGTACTTTTCCTTGAAATTAACCAGGTTGCATGACATGTTGCTGCCCATGTATCACGTTCGGACGAATTGCTGAGATTGTTGATAGGGGATCAACATGTAAGTCCGTAGTTTTACAATTTTGTTGATTCTTAAGCCTTGAAATCTATTCAACTAATGGTGAACGTACTTAAGCATGTGGAACGAGCGGATCGTTGTACATGATGATGATGTGCTTGATGGGTTGCCCATGGATCTACTCGTGCTCGTATCGAACCAAATTGCGGGGCCAGTATTCGCTGGCCCAAGGGCCTTGCTCTGACTGCTGTGTTCATTGCTGTTGTGGGCCCTGTGCCCTTTGCCAAGAGTATCGCCAACTTTCTCACCAAGGCTTTGTCATGTCTATAGGTAGGTTGAATTGGAATCTTAATTAGTACAATGTCATTTCATTTGTTTGTATAACTTGTCAAATTCTTCGATTGAAACTGAGTTGATCTATACATATAATAGGATGGCACGGAAATGAGGAGTTGAACAAGACGATAAGGCTGTCACAAGAGGCTCCTAATGTCCAAGAAGGAATGCATCGTTAGGGTTTTCTTAGTTTACAACTCCGTATTAACTTAGTTTATTACTTGCCAATTTAATATCCTACTACATAGACTATTGTAGCAAACAGTTCATGTAATAGTTTTCTTTAGTGTGTTACATATGAATCCTCTATCATGTCTTTTTTTATCGATCCCTATCAAGACATTTATTATGGAAACACCAGGAAAGCAACTCGGATACTGTATAAATCACATAGTGATGCAACTCAAGTAATATCCAAAAGCAGATATCAATGTTTCATCAACATATTTCTTAATGTATACATGGAAGCTTTTAAATGAAGGTCTGTACAAGATCACAAGAAAATCTTTGTTCCTGCTTACTACTTGCCCAACCAAAAAACTGAAATCTTTCTTCGCACTGTTATTGTCAAACAATGGCATCACATCAGCTCGGCGTTAAACACAATATGAATTATGAAACATATGATGTTATTTACAAAGTATACGGCTCAAAACTTTCCTTTTATCTTCACACAAATTGTACCGAATCTGCTGAAAACCCAGAATAAAAACAGGGTTCATTGTGTATCATCTGGTTTCAATTCTTGAATTGAAAACGCACCAGAAGCTTTTTCCACCAACTGACCTTTTTTGCAATGGGTACACCTGGCTCTTTGAAATTTGCCACCTTACTCAGCTCATCATAGGAATCCACAACATACCCAAGCCTTGCCACAAATTCTATCAACAATGAAGCAAATGTTGCAAGCGAAAGAGCGCTGGCACTTTCAGCTGTCAACGCCTCCTGTACGTTTACTGCAATTGAATGAAGTGAAGGCCATTTGGTCCCTGTAACTGCAGCCGGTGAAATCCCAGCCATTAAATCCATTCTAGACTCCGAAGGATCAATGGCTATGATTGTAGGTCTGGGATCTGTTGTTGGTTCTTCTTCTTCATCTGTGGGTTCTTCTTGATCCGTGTGTTCTTCTGGTACAGTAGGAAAACCCATTTCACTGAGGGAGCTGAAAACTGTTTGATTTTCCATATCCTTGAAAGTGGAATGATTTTCGTGATTTCCATCTCCGCAACGGTGAATATTGATAAGGAGATGTGAGTTGAGATCTATCTTCATTTGTAGCTCCTCAGCTGCCAACTGCACGTCTTGCAGTATATTACCTGAGTACAGTTTCTCCATTTTTTCAAGTCTGTCACCAAGCTCACGTAATACTGCAGCTCCGGCCTCGCCAACTTTCTGAAACTCGCGTGAAAAGACCTGTCTCTTATCTAGTGGTGCCTGTGCATTTGCAAAACCTCTATTTTAAACTCTAATAAAAAGAAGGAATTGATGTGGCATGAGAGCTGAGACTGAGATAAGGGTACATTGATATATACTGGACATAATCTTATGTTTTGTGTATCAATGATGGAGACATTCTAGACAATTAGAATAAAATTTGTGAATTAGGTAAGATGGCAAGGAAGGTGTGGAATAATATCTCAAAATAGCAGGAGATCCTATTTCATTGAGAGAGTAAGAAATATAAGCATAATTTCTCCCACGGTCTGTCAGATAATAAACTCAAGTACGCAACATTATCAGCCTGAGTGCAAATCAAATGTAAACCGAGAGATTTACAGAGTGCTCTTTGTCATTCACAAATTGTTTATGGGCTATGAAGAAAATGTAAGACACGAGAAACCACATACCACATCAACATTATAAGGTTCAATATACAAATTAGACTTGAATCTTTAGCTAGTTACCATGAAAAAACGAAAATAGACTATTGATAGTTAACATAAATTGAAAAAGAATATTCACCTGTATTTCAGAAAGAATGCATCCATGCATTGCCATTACCATAAATGTACAATGCCTTAATGCACCAGCAACTTTCACATAATTTTTCCAAGGGTATCTACACATCCTATAAGGACCATGAGGTGGCTCCCACTTAGCACATTCTAACTGAAAAAAAAAACAGTAGAAAGAAACAATATATCACTCAAAATCACATTTTTCAGATGTACAAATTGAAACCAGCAAACAATCAGATAAATTTGAGAATACCAAAGATTCCTCCTGGCTATAAGACTGAATAGCTTCTCTGTAGCCAACATACACAGGATCATCATCAGCCTGAAATGTAAGAATTGTAGAAGGAATTCTCTGACGCCTCAAGCAATGACGGTACCTGCTTACACAACCTAGTAAAAAAAAGCTCATTATAGACTATTATATCCTGCAAGGAACTCAAAAAAAAAATTCAAAATTGAGGCGAAGCATCTAACCGTCCAAAGAAGTGGCAACACCCTTGAAGTTTTTCACCACAAGCTTGTGAAGGTCCTCACCAGCCCATATGGGGTAAATGAATATGTTAACAGTGAATGCAATAGAAGCACCAATTGCTATTAGTAACAACCGGTAAAATGCTGTCTTATAAAAGTTTGAGCTTGTATTTCCAGTGATCAACACCAATGAAAATGTCAGCAAGAATATCCGAAATCCGTATTCATATGATTTCATAATTGGCAATAATTTGGTATAACTTGCAAAGAAACCTGAAAACCAAAACAAAAAGTCCAAAAGTCAAATAACAAATGAAGTTTCAAGTCTCCCATTGGAAGTACAAATTATAGACAAACCTCACCTGCCCAAAAGATGCTGGCAACTAGAATAACTTCTTCAAAGCTACCGGATCTTACAGCAATCTCAGCTATACCCAAAGCCAAAACTCCAGCAGAGAAAGTACCAATCGCACGGTTTAATCCTTTGCTAAGAGTTGCTCCTACATGAAACCAAAATCCAAATTTAGAAACAAGATTTTTCAATAGCAAGAAACAAGTTATTTAAGTTATTTAATCAACTAGCCCTTTCCCAATGGTGTTTAAAGATTACAACCTCTGAAAGCAAGAAACAATTTCTACAAATTCAAGTTGCAAGACAAATTGGATGAATGAACAAGGAGCTGATCAAAATTCAAAACTGAGCATTTGAGAGAGCCATTACCTACGCTGAATTCGAAGACCACGACAACCGTCAGAATTGCCCAAATTGCGTATTTGCTTACATTTGCGACCGGCTGCCAGAAGATAATCATGGCGACGAGCGCCAACGCAAACCCCACCTTCACAGCGAAGATGACCTTCCGCGGATCCGCTCGTCCCATCGCGTACAGACTAGCCACCAAGCTGTGGAATTCGTCGCAGAGCCCCGCCATCGATCCAGAAACCGATCCGCAGCACCCTTTTGTGATATTACCGTCATCATGAGCTTCAACGCTGCTGCCAGAGTCGCTACTACCAGAGAGCAACCGCTCCGTGGCTGTATCGCCAGAGGTCTGAGCTTTAGAGTTGCTGGCCATTTCGTCGAACAGGTCGTGTGCAACAGATCATGGACCGCCGAAATCAGTTTTGAATCACCAGAAGCCACAGAGCCGCTGAAGAAACACGAACATAGAGCTCACCACGATCAAAATCAACGAGAAATATAATCGGGAGTTAAACATTATAATGGTAGAGAAAGCATATGATTCACAAAATCAATTACCCTTTTCCATGTACAAAATTTAGTATTTCGAGCTTCTTCCCTTCTGAGGAGGGAGAAAGAGGTGTCGTGGCTCTGTGAATGTTCAAATGACGAACTGGCTAAATAATAAATTTGTTCGTGCCAAGAAGAGCTTTCAAACTAATTGCAGGATTTGTCTTGAGTTTTTGGATTTGCACAAAATATCCTTGTGTTTTGAACACTAATTGAAACTTTATTAGTGACGAGATTTCGATCATCAACACGATGTTACTTCGTGCTTGACAATAATAGCCAACAATATTAATTATAGATTTACTTTATGTTAAGATTTTTTTCTCTTTTTTTTTTATTTTCATATTTTCAATGTAATAAATATATGTAATCCTCCCTTCCCTCTATTTTATTTATCACTTTAGTCTTGATTTTGTGTTCAATAAAACATGTCATTTTAGATATTTTATTCATAATTTTTTAAATATACCCCTTCATTTATTACCTAAATCTCTCTCCCAACTTAATTATTTTTTACTTTTCTATGAACAATTATTATGTGGCTTAATTTTATTGGTTAAAGAAAGAAAATAAAATTTAATGTAAGTTGTATTCAATAGGGGCATTTTAGTAAGATATTATATTATCTTCCACAAAAAAAAAAATATTATAGTGTCTTAATATGTGTGAATTTAGCTAAAATGACAAGTAGAATAGAATGGAGGGAGTACATTTTAGACTAAAAAAAGTAATATAAATATCATGTAAATATGATATATGTTGATGTTTACCGAATTATCCATGTAATACATTTTAGTGACAAGATTTCTCTCTTCTTTTTTTTTCCCTTTCCTTCACCCCCACCCAAAGCGTATTAGTTTAGATATCTCAATGGGAAGAGAATGCTCGAAACACATAGAATAGGGATGGAGAAGGCGATAGTTTTCAAATACTAGTGTTATTTGCAATTACACAAAATAATCACTAGAGAATGAAACAAAACGAAAATCCATAGACTTTGAGCGAGTTGTCAAACTCAATATTCTTTAATTTTTGATACGGTCACTTATAATATTTTTAATATGACTTGTAATATAATGCTTTATGGATCATTCTTTGATGAAATTTATAGTTATATTTTTGTCCACCTAAATAAAAATAAAAAAATAATATTTCAGGAAATTAAAACATTTTAATCATTTTATGTAAAAAGAACGTCTGAAAAATTACTAATTAGTGCCTTTGAACATTAACATAATTCGGAGTGTATGTGGGAAGGGTGTACGTGTTTAATCTAGGTTGGGTTAAATCATCCTGAAAATATAGTTATCATCTTATGTCAATGGAATTTGATCTTTTTTTTCATTTGAATCATTGAACTATTATTGTTTGCTGAAATACATTACGGAGTAGTAGTTAATTTACAATTGGTTTAACAACGTAAGTCTTAAGTATGGCATCAATGAATGCGAGATTGCAAGTTCGATTTCACCTGCCATGTGTGCTTGACTGGCTACACAAACTCTAATCACATTCAATCCCACACAAAATTATAAGTTATTATAACTAAGGTGAATATTACAATTTTTTTTATGATCACAATTCACAATAATAAAAACATATGTTATTTTATCCGATACATATTTGTCAACGTAGTTAGGAATCCTCCCGTTCCCATCTTTTAGAAATCGATCTTCATACCTGTCCCGGCTGTCCGATTAAATATAATACAAATCTTCATATATATATACACCAGCTATTAATTATTTAAAAGTGTGATTTTTTCAATTAAAAAAAAAATAGCTTTTCCGTGACGTACTAATACTACTGTATATACTAAAATACAAAAAATAAAAATCGGTTATTTGCAAAGGTCCATTGATATAACATAAGGCCACTCAAGCAGATGGGCACCAGCCGCGTCATCACCAAATTAATGAATGGTTTTATACTCATATGATGATGATATCAGCTGATTATATATAACCGCTTAAAAAAATAACACCATCATGTACGTAATCACGTTGAAATTTAGATACTTGAGAATATCATTCACATAAGAAAACTTATTTTAATATGCAATTGTCATATCTGTGCATAAAATGCTACCTTGATGGTTAAAACAATCAATTAGACCATATGCCATAAGTCTTATTTGTCTAAGGATTTTTTGAGCATTTAATGCATTCAGTTACATTAAATTGATGATTTAATACAACTTAATACATTAAATTCGTCAATCTAAATAAAGACCAACTCCAAGCATGTTAAAATAAATGTGGAAAAAAAAATTAAATACTGCTTGGTACCGTACATTAATATGTAGTATAATTATGTACAACCAAGTCGTACATATATACTTGTTCTTGATTTATTAAAATTTAAAACAATATCCAAAATATGAGGATTCAGGCATAAAGAGGTGAGGTGATTACTAGTCATTTCACGTTGGCATAGAAAAAGGACTTGGTTGTTTGTCGCATTATCACTACAAATGGATCAACGACTTAACGTGTAAATGAAGCAAAACCAAAAAAATTAAGAGTACGTTTTAAGTAGATATTCTTGCGAAAGGTCAGATGTCTTTTGCACATTGCGAAAACGCTGAAAAATCTAGTTTCGTGGAGAACTGCGGACAATACTATATTAGTCCAGATTCCAATTTGCATACATCAGCGGTTGCCAATAACAAACATTATGTATCATCACCATCATATTTTAATAGTTTCTCCTCATTCTGAGCGAAACTCATGTACAGGCTTTCCTTAATGCTCGCTTGGTTGAATACAGGGAAATATAGTTTTTAGCAAATTAATTCATAAAAAATGTATTTTTCAGATAATAAATTTCATCAAATTTGAGAAAATATTTTTGGTTATAAAAATTAAATTTCTCAGCAATTCCTATAACAACCCTTTCTATAAAAATTAATAATTTCTAATGATGAATAAATGAGAGATTTATAATTTAAAAAAGAAAAAATTGTATTAAAAACAGTAAAAATAGTCGTATCCACCCCCCCACCAGCCACCACGGTAAATAAAGCGTAATTTTTGCAAATTTAAACTACTAAAGGCTATTTTTATATATTGTCTAAATTATGTCATTTTTACATAGAACTGAAAAAATAAGACAAATAAAATTTAGAATTACATTGCAACTAGGACAACTAAGAACTAGACTACTAGAGTATATGCGCGCTACTAATATCAGATGAAACTGAAGTTAACTGATTTGCAGGATGAAGATGATTTAATGGCTGAAATTAAGAACTACTCGGAGTTTGATACATTATTGTTGATTTTGTAATGATAGGATTAAATTGAGAAAAAGGATATGAGTTCTTTTTTCACAAAAATGATTACATATTATTAATATGTTTTTTTGACGAGGTAAGAAGAGTTTGAAAAACCAAACAAGTCCCATAAATCAAGAGACCGAACAAAACTTTGTAGCCGGACAACCCGACATGAAAAACAACCTAAAAGAAAACAAAGCAACAAACCAAACAAACAACAAAGCAACAAACACCGAACAGAGAAGCCGAGTACTATTACTAATTATGATCTGTAAACTATAAATAAAATTTCAAACATGTTTTTAATATTTATCGAAGGAAATTGAATATTTTAGTATTTAAGTAAAATAAATATATATAATAATTATATAATAAGAGGACAAATGGTAAGCGTAATGTGATGGTAATCAACCCAAAAGCACGATTTTCCTCAACATTAAATTTCTCATTAAACTATCTTTCCATCTCACACGACGTTCTTTAGTGGTAACTGGTAAGCCATTCATGCATCCAGTCCCCAACTTATAACGTGCTTTTGTACGGTTGTACAGTTAATTGAAAAATCTTTACACAAAAGTATTGTTTATACAATAAAAAATAATAACGGTTGGGAACAAAAAACTTGAAAAAATAAAAGAAAAATATTATGAGTGATTTTCTTACTTTTCACCTAAACTAACTTTATGGATTAAGGAAAATTGTCAAAATAATACTATGAAATTTTATTGAAAATTATAAATATTTTGTTTTATCTAAATAACTACAGTGTACTACAAAGTGCTTTTGAAGAAGAAAAGAAAAAAGTACTCCGTAATATAAAAGGCTGCTTGTTTAAAAAAACTTTTAAGAACCCTAGCTTTTTTTTTGAAGTATTTGCGGCTTGACTAAATGCTCGGAAACAAAACGGCAGCTTTTTAACAGAAACTTCAGAATTAAAAGGTGTAGATTCAAGCGTATAGTGAGGATTTAGGGAGTTATAATTTAAAATAAGGAAAATTTCTTTTAGTACCCTTAAATTTTTGCCTTTTCCTTTTGGGGTCCAAGAAAAAAACTTATTCCTTTTGGTACCCCTAAGGTTTTGGTTTTTCCCGTTGATGCCCCTCTCCGGTACAAATTAGCCAATTTCAAGCTTACCATTATGTTCATCACCCTTAAATTAGTAGGATTTGACTATTAAAACATCAAAATTCATAACCAAACTAAACTTTTGTAAACAGCCCCTTAAAATAAAGAATTGTTTAAAAATTCAAATTGATATAATTTAGTTATGAATTCAAGTGTTTTAATAGTTGAATCCTACTAATTTAAGAGTGATGAACATAATGGTAAGCTTGAATTTAGCTAATTTGAACCGAAGAGAGGCATCAACGGAAAAAGCCAAAACCTCATGCGTACCAAGAGGAATAAGTTTTTTTCTTGGGCACCAAAAGGAAAAGGCAAAACCTTAGGGACACCAAAAGGAATTTCCCTTAAAATAAACATGAAAATATTTTTATCTGAGAAAAAATTTTGAAATCTGTTTTTCGCAGCTAAACTTTTAACCGAGCGGAAATGGAGTTTCAAGGAGATTCCACAATGCATTTAAACCTCACATTGGCAATATAGGCACCTGTGCTACTTTTTGAAAACTGGATTTTTCAGCGAAGCTGATTTTTTTTAGCGTTAAACAGGGCCCTTTCCCACTTTCCCTAGACGTTCACCGATACAAACCACCACTAACGTAGTAAGGTAAGCCTAGTGGTGGATGTATAGAGAAAGGTTATCATAAGAATAAGCAGTGCCATACCCTGGTATAATACATAGTATTTCAAAGAACTTGTTATGTTGGACTGTACTGTTTTTGAGTATGAAAAAACCTCCTAAGATACAATTGTTATGTTGGTGCAGCTCCAACAATATACCAACCTTACACACATCAATCCATGACAATCAGTCACTTATATATACACTATAAGATATCGAGGTTTTCTATTCGAAAAGGGAAAAGAAATGCTTTCTACATTAACGCAAAGAATCTCAACTTCACCCCAAAGAGAGAAGTGCAGCAGCAGTAGTTACTAATGAGAAAAACTATGCACTAATTGCCTTAAACCTTGAATTTGACTTCAAAAATTGCAGTTGTGAATTACTGGCACACTGCATGGTCAATTTCCTCAATTTGTGGCGTAAATATATCAAGTTTAGGTAGGGTCTTTCTAAGGTGAACCTATATAATGATAATCTGTTACCCTAAATCGGAATCAATGAATACTCTAAAACCTAATTTGGACATCCAATTTACTAATCAACAATACAAGTCCACGACTACATACTGAGGTAGTAGTGATATAGATCGCAAATAACGTGAAAGCAACGTAGTAATAAAAGTTTTTTAAAACAAAAAATAAATTAAAGTTTCATACCCAAGAACAAAGCAGACAACAAAGAAACCTAAAAGCGAAGGGATCTTTAACCCAAAATCACTTTTGAACGTCAACCACCTAGTCAACATGAACACAACAAACAAGCAAACCTATACCTTCACCGTACCAAATACTATATTCCAGTCATTTGATTTTTTATTATCAGGATGCAACAGGCATACTAAAAAAATTAGCAATATTATTCGAGTGGAAATGAACGGAGAGAAAAAAAAAAACAATGGTGCAAAAAATACCCATACTACAGAAATACACGTTGAAGAACCAAATTAATGTAATATAGTAACATGAACCGGACAATTTTTCTAGTTCATTTCTTTGGTTAAATGCTTATGTGGAAGACAGATCAACTTATCATCCGAAATCAGAAGAACATGAGGTGGCACATCAGTATCGTCCTTTTTCACAGAAGCAAATGTTTAGAAAACCAACCAGAATATTTGTCTAGTTCATTTTTGGATTTAAATCATAATAGTTTCATTTCCTTATACAGTATTTCTTTCGTTCTGATTATTTTTTAGCAGTCAACAATAACGCGGGGCATATTATTATAATATTATCCATTTTCCCTTGAGAGAGGATCATTCAAATAAAAGCAAGGATGAGAGTACAAAGACATAATAAACTGGTGTTTCAGGAAACAAGAGACACTTACAGTATTAGGTGGAAAAGTCACGGAGACACCCTGAAAAAGAGTGGGGAAACGTCAGCAAACACAATGTAAAACACTTCCCAGGTTGAAGTTACAACTTCAAAGATATAATTGTAACTCACTCAAACATCTCAAGCTAGTGCGGCATCCATACACCTCCCAAGCCAAAGTGTCGGAAGGACAGCCATGAATCAGATGCAAACAGTTCTATTAGAGTCAAGACGTAATCAAAGCATGTATACAAACAAATAAGTACAAAGAGTTCAGCCAAGATACGATAGCAAACAATCAACTCTAAACCAAATGGTAACAGCAGATAAATAAACAAGTGTTTGGAAACACAATACAAATAACTTATAACAAATTACGAACCCATAAACAACCTAACCCATCATAATTTCCATATGTTAGCTGGAGGTGAATTTGGTATCTTAAGACATAATATCTATCAGCCCACATTTATCTCCAAAATACAGTAATATATACATAATTGAAATCACAATCGAGATAATTTCACAAATTTATAATAGCTGCCACAGCAAACCCAATTGTGAGCTAGAATACCTTCCACTGCGTGACTGTAAGCACAAAAGCACGGGAAGATAGCCCCATACAACTAGGATTTTCCTGAATGAAAAGCAAAATTAGAGCTATATGGAAAAAAAACAAAGTCATATATACAGAAGCAAAAATAGCTAAAATTACAAAGGTAAACTGAAAATAGAGGGAATGACTTCCTGCTCAATATCTACTCAAGCACAAATAAGATCTGAAAAGTAAAAAATGTGGGCAGAAACCCCATCAACTTCATGAAGAGATGTCATTTAGTTATATAACTAACATCCTCTTCCACCTTACACTAGTCCCACGTCTAGAAACATCAATAAACATTATGTGTATGTACAAAGATTAACACTTTAGGAATTAAAAAAGATTACTAAATTTTGTAATGGCCACTATCAAGAATGTTTACAGCATAAGTAAAAATGCCCTCAGTAGTTGTCTTACAATAGAAAACAGAACACACTCGCCGAGAGAATTGCAGGTAAGTGGCCTTCGAAGAAGGAATAATCCCTTGAATTCCAATTTCATCACTGCCAATAACTCACTCCAAAGCTTCCTCGTGAGCACCGGATAATAAACAAAGGGAAATCCAAATCATTAGAGATGGATAAGATTTAGACAGCAAGTAAAGTATATCTAGTGCTTTTTCAGGAGTCGGAAAACCAGCAACATAATCACTTGCCAGTGATGAAAGGATGGCTCAGTGCTTGTGAAACAGTCAGCCTTTTATCTGGATCCAGAACAAACATTTTATCAAGAAGGTCTTTAAAGTTGGCCAACATTTTTGGATCCTCGCCTGGATATCCTTTCATGATTGTACCAATATCTTTCGGCTTAATGTTGACAATTAACCTTCTGATGGCCTGACAAAAAAAAAGGAATGAAATAATCAGACACAAAACTAAAAATAAAAACCAATTGTTGGATTGTAAAGTAAAACTTACTTTCTTAGTCACAAGATCTTCTTCAATGGAAAGGAAATTCAAATCGTGATCAAAATGCTGATGAGTAAAAGCTCCCTGAAAAGATAAGAGGGAGCGAGTTAGGAAATACATACGATACAATAATGCAATGACATCAAACATAAATCAATTTAAAAGGTCTAAAGAAAAAAAGTTGGTGATCTGATTGCCAATATGCGACACATCAAAGCAATTTTTTTTTAAAAAATGTTAAACCAATATCAACGAACCTTGCGAAGCATCTTCTTTGGGAAAGGACCTTTGAGTTCCATATGAAGACGAAGCATATCATTGTTAGTGGCTCCTGGGAAAAGGACTTTCCCAGTGTAAAGTTCATACAGACAACAGCCTACTGACCACATATCCAGAGGATGATCATAAGTCAAGCCAAGAACTGCAGAGACCAAAAATAGAAATTACCTCACAAAAGAAGGAAAATAATAAATAGTCTAAATCATTAACGTGAAACTATGAGAGCACGTACTAATCTCAGGTGCACGATAGAAACGGCTCACAAGATATGGTGTCACTTCATTTTTTCCAGCAAACATTGCATTACCAAAGTCGCAAAGTTTCAGCACATTTTTGGCCTCATTTACCTGTTGTTCATAGAAAAAATCAGTCAAATGCCAATCTTGCTTTCAACAAGTACTATGTTAATATTTTGCTACTTCAAGTGGAGAAACATAAAGCAAAAGCACTACTTACCAGCATATTGTCTGGCTTTATGTCACAGTGAAGAACACCACAGTTTTTAAGATGCTTGAGTGCGATGAATAGTTGCTTCGAATATGCCCTCACAGCAGTAAGCTTAAGTCCAATATTACGACCAAACTTCTTTAGAACCTCTCTTAAATTCATATGCAGAGATTCAAAAATTAAACAAAGATGATTACGGTACTTGAAGCTTGAAATATAACGAACACAGTGCCGCCTATCATCACGATCTGCCCCGACTAATTTCTTTAGTATGACCAACTCATCCATACCTGCTTTTAACCTGGAAAAAAAAAAAGCGGCGATAAGTTTCCAAAAGGCAACCAAGAAATAATTACCAAGAGCATAATACAGAGACAAATTATGCATAGAGGTGGCTGGCTGCAAGAGTGACTATAACAAACCTACAATTCAAGAGATGGAAGAAAGAGAGGGGTAGATGCAGCAGGGTGGGTGGGGGATTACTTACATAGTATCGTTATTACGTATTATCTTTATTGCCACTTCCTCTGGATCACCATTTCCTGCTTTGAGATCTTTAGCACGAACCACGGTTGAAAAAACACCTTTCCCGTGTGCAGCTGTAACTTCAAAACGACCATCCAGAATTTCCCCAAGCCGATAACCTACAAAACAAAGTCCTTATATTAGAGATAAAAACAAACTAAAGCAAGATGATAACTTAATGGACGGGAGTATGCAAGTAAATGAAGAGAAAAGGCCTATTATGAACTGCCATAAAAATCACCAAAATCATCAGATATGACCTACTGCAGATTTCCATCAAAATCACCAACTTTCCAAGTGCAATGCCAATTGAAAGCTAGATTGATTGTTGCCCTTAACAAGTTTGTCAAATAAAAGCAGAAGGTTGATATCAACAATGGGAAAAAATGTACCATAATAACCCTCTGGGTCATCCCAATTGTCATGAAGACCACTCCTTTCCACAAGTAAGCCATCTCCTTTGCCCTGTCAAAACAAAAAACATAATTCATACTGTTCAAGCTACTAAACATAGAAATAACAAGTAAAAGATCAATTAGAGGTGCCTAAACAGGACCCATTCCCAAAAACCCATCAACCAGCCAAATTGCTGCAACCAACCATATAAACAGTGCCTAACGGATGGGACCGAAAATAAAGGAATAGATATACTAAGGCATACCGTTTTACGAACTTCAGCTGGAGAGTCGCCAAATATGTCATCACGAAACATGTCATTTGATCTTTCACTCTGCACATAATTTAATAACTATTTCAGATGCTTGAATACAACCAAAAGATCAAGAATTCAGAATATAATATTGATGCATTTCATACATTCCAGAATGTTGAAATAGCCATATTTTTCTTATTGGTGACTTAATCATTTACTACAGTAGATCATTTCTTATCCTGACAGTCATAAATTTTCTTCTGATTTAAAGTCTTATCAACTATTGAAGGGCTTCAATATTTACAGATCAAACTGAAAGCATGGTTTTACATTTTGATGATTGGGTTCAATTTACAGCTTTCGAAGAGGAATATTAAATAGAGAAAATATAGCAAAATTTTATGCAAATATTGTCAGTAGAAAAGATTCAGAATTACAGGGACCCTAAGTTAGTTAAATGGCATTCAAGATCAACATGACATGTTCTAACTTCTAAGAAGTGTCGCATGCACATATTGATAACTAAAAAAGACCAATCTCATTGGAAAATCTTCAGGTGATTACAACAATTATAGTCATTTAACATTAAGGGACAGAATCTCCATATATGCAGATATTCCTGAAAGTCTAAGAATAAGTGATTCGGATCAAGTTTGTTTTACAAACCTTCGGAGTGCCCTCTCCCAGTGCTCCTGCACCTGAACTCTTCTCAACTATAGAGGCCTCATTTTGTGAAGGGGATTTTCCCACAGAAAAAGCCCGGTCACCCTCCTCGTCGGGTTTCCCTTGAAGAACATGTGCAGCAATGTGTACTCCAAAAGGTTCTCCAGAAATTTCTTTATTTATTGCTGGAAGCATTTTATAAAACAACATAAGCTATACAACATATTATAGTCAATAACATGCATGTAAAAAAATCGAACATGAGTCTAACATGAAAGGCATTGAAACATATATTCCTAATCTTATAAAGCATGACTTGAGTAAATGGTCATCAATGGAGCCATAGAAGCCCGTTCTAGGATTAGCACATGATATGTTGGTACAGAATACATGTCACATAAGCAACATAAACGGGATATTCTTGATTTGCTATATAAACAATGAAACGTAGCATTGAATAACTTTTTTTGGGTCGAACGAGAGGTGGTACTCTCCAGAGACGGCATTTTATGGACTTGTCAACTCAAAGACAGCTCAAAATGTGAAACTCAAAAAAACCAAAACCTAAACCAAACTAAGCAAAAATGCAGAGAAATCATCAATCGTGAGTGAAAGAAATCCATTTGAGTAATAAGACTGTCCAATTGACTGTTCAAATGCTGCCTAAATAACCATTCAACCAAACATCATGTATCCAAGATTGGATTAAAACAATGACATAAACATCAAAGCTGGCAAACATGCCAAATACCTTTTCCAGATGTATCAGACTGGGGGTCGACCTTTTGTTGTGACTCTTGAGTTCTATATTTTTGAAGAATTGCTTCTCTTCGCTTTCTGCTTTCTTCCTTGATTCTGTTAATATCTTCTTCCTCGTGCTCTTGGAGTTCCAAGTCCATATTCTCAGAGTAATCATCTTCGGCATTTTCGGCCCTATAACCCAATAAAAGAACTATGAGAGAGGGAATTAGCATAAAAGTAAACATGAAACTGCCACATATGCACAGGTAATTAACTATAGCTCGACCAAAAAAGGGGTAAGAAACATAGGAGAGTAAAATACCTAGACACTTTTTTCTCACTTTCTTTACGGCCATTTTCTGAATCATTGATCCTCTTTTTATCCCTGTGATGATCCTCACTGTCATATGCACGATATTTAGAGTCATAGGATCCACCATGATTACCATATCTATCTTCATCATCGCGTCCATAGTGCCTTCGAACCCCATCGCTCCTTGCATCATTAAACTTATCACCATGCCTATCATTTCCATTGTCCCTTAGCCTATCACTAACATCATTCAACCTATCCCTATATCTCTCCCTGCCCTTTTCCCGTTCTCTCTCCATATCCCTATCTTTATAAGAAGACCTGCTACTTCCCCTCCGATATTCCCTTTCCAAATCCCTTTCCTTGCTGCGTCTATAATCCTTTTCCTTATACCTACCTTCATCATATTCTTCGTCATGAATAGTGCCTCGGCTCCTCCCCCGCTTCTCCACCTTTGTATCATGTTCCCTTTCCGTCTTGGCGTCTCTGGCCTTGCTATATTCATGTACTATATCACTCTCTAGATGTCGCCTTTCTTCATCATAATCCCTATATTTGGTCCTTTCCTTCTCTATTTTCCTGTCTCTATACTTATCTTCACTCTCAATATCCCATGACTCACGATCAGAATGCCTGCCCTTATCTATAGCATGTCTTTTTTCTCTATCTTTATCCCTCATTGAGTTTTTGCCAAGATACATGTTGTCTCTACCTGTGTTAGTGATCCTCTCGTCATCCAAGACATATTCTGCTCTATCTTTATCACGGTGAACATGGTCATGCCCTCGTCTTGAATGATTTTCAACTGAAATAGTTTCGGAATCAGATTTCCTCAGATAATTTGGAGATTTTGACCTGCCCCTACCAGAGGCTTCAATGTGATATCTTCCTTGAGATGGAGACTGCGACACTCCCTTTCTATCCAACCAAACACCTTCCTTAACTTCAGGACCATTGAGCCCCTTGTGCTTACTCTTTCCCTTTGCAGGGGACCAGGATCTTCTATGCAGCCTAGAATCGTCTTTGTCACTTTTTCTAGATGATTTGCCTACATCTCCATTGACAATATTCTCTGCAGAAGATAACTTGTTGTGATCAATAGCGCACTCAGGATTGTTCACATCATTCAACAAGTATGAGTTAAGTAATAGCTTACCTTTTCTTCGGGCTGGAGACTTCAGTTCCCCAATAGGTTTTCCAATGCTTTTCACTAGAGATTGCTCATCAGTTAACCCAAATATTCCTTCATGTTCCATGATTTTCTGAAACAAAATGAAAGAAAAACATAAACAAAAAATACGCAAGTACTATTATACACGTACAAAGAATATAAAATTACAACCTCAAGGGAGAAAATTTAAAGATATATTCAACAGGATAAATAACTTGTTCCATTTAACTAATTCTTACAACTTAATGCGCATTGCAACCCACTGTCTTCTGGAAATATCTAGATTAATGCAAGCAGGCTCTTTTTATGTAGCCATCATCTCTACAACGGCTCATCAATCAAATTGAAAACTCTAAAACACAAAACACTAAAGGTGGTCAGATGAGCAAAAGTTTCAAAACAGATCGTAATGTCATTCTAACGCAAGAAAGGGCAAAGAATTCATCATAAGGCTTCACCAATTTGCATGAAGTTGTCAAGAAAGAAGTAAGCAATAGAAATATATATGTTCTCGAAGTTACCTACGTATCAGCAACCATAAACACCACAAATAAACATCAAAAATCATCAAGCAAGATAAAATTGAATGGAACACACCGTGTTTGAATTGTGCACTTTGCTCGGGGCACCAACAGCCCTAATTTCACCCGATTCTGAATCCGACAACAATTTCTCAGCGCAACTAGCAGAAAATTCCTCGTCTTCAACAATTTCACCCTCCTCCATCTCAGAATCCGATTTGGCCTGCGTCGACCGAGCAATTTCTTCAGCCTCCTCGATACCTACAACGTAATCATCCCCGTTAGTGACCTCGGCATCCCCTCTCCTTTCATCGTCGTGACCCTTGCTTCCGCTGCTGTGGCGTTGGTGGCTGCGGCGACGGTGGCGATTGTGGTGGCGGTGCTTGTGGCGTTTGGAACGGTCTAGAGACTCGTCATCGGAGGGAGGATGAGGATGCTTTCGACGGGAGTCCGGTGAATCACTAGCCATGAATAATTGAGCAAGAAATTCTAGGGTTTGGAACCAAATTAGGGTTAGAGACGGAATAAGGAATTGGATTGGGGGAAAGCCTAGCGGTTCTTTTTGAGAAGTGAGTTTGGGTATGAATATTGGGATATTGGGATATTGGGAATTTGGGATGGGTCGTTTCGGATTGTATTGAGGCGATTTTTTAATTATTTTTATTAATATATTAATGAGATGTTTTTTTGCTTTATTTTTATTAATATAATACGTTTTCTTATGGAACTTTAATATGTTATGGTGTAGTTACATTAATTTTTAAAACTTATCAGCTCAAAACAAACGATAATAAATTCTTAATTTCTAAAAAACTTGTTTTAGTTTTACAACAAAATTAAGGTTGTTTACTATATCAAAATTTCTGAGTTTAATCACGAAGTGCTTTTTTTTATAAGGAAAGAAATTAGGGTGACCACTAACAAGCTAGTGGTTGCCCTAGAACATCCTGACGGATGAGGGTAAGGAAACCCGGATCAGCTGCAAGTGGGACGGAGGAGACATGCCTAAACGATGCAGCGATGAAGTCTGCCGCAGAATTGCACTCCCGCACAACATGAGAAATGCTCCAATCCTGGAAACGAGCCAACAAGCAGTGGATGTCCGCACGAAGCAACTCAATCTCCCACGAGCAGCGCCAGTCACCGAGTACGGCATTGACCAGCTACAAACTATCGCCTTTAATCTGGATCCGGGGAATGCCATGTATAGTGGCCTCGAGAAGTCCCTGGCGCAAGGCGATGGTCTCGGATATCAGCACAGACTGTCGACCAATCAGTCCTCCGTTAAAGTGGATGGCAGAGCCATATGAGTCCATGAGGATGAACCCAAATGAAGCCACGCCATCTGCATTAACTACACCATCAAAATTTAATTTGATAAAGTCACTTTTAGGTTTTTCCCATTTGGTTCGCTTTCTTCCAACCCGACCCCGTACACTATGGTTACGGGGTCCGGAGGAAGAGGTTGCTTCTGCAAGTTTCCAATCTTTAACCTGATTACGGGCGAACTCAATGATTTGATTGGCACTGGACAAGTTAGTTTCGGCATTGTAATCAAAGATTCTCTTGTTTCTCGAGAACCAAACGCTCCACCAAATGGTGGTGATGAGTTCAAAATCCTCTTTTGTTGTCATATTCTTGATTTCCTCCAGAATCTCGTGTGGTTTTCTCCCGTTCGGAGGGATCTGGTCGGTGATCCCCCGTAATTTTGGGTCAAATAAGTTAATGGTTGTCTTAGTGAGTGGGCATGATATTAACACATGGTAAGTGTCCTCCACCGTGCAGTTACATGCTTCGCAGCCTTGTGTTACCGGAATGTGGTTTTCCGCAAGCCTAGTTTTAGCTGGTAGACCGTTTTGGGCAACTTTCCAGATGAAGTTCTTCATTTTAGGAGGGACATTTAACCGGTTAATCCACTCTAGGTTAATTTTGGGTTCGCCTTTTGATTGATGGAGCCACTCCATTGCGGAGTGGGTGGAATACCACCCATTTTTGCTTGGTTGTCAATACAATCTATCTGGTATTTTATTAATGGGATTGATAATTTTGGAGATTCTGTTGAGGTCATCCGGCGATACGACCCAAGCCAACTTCTTCGTATTCCAGGTGTTGTCCTCCCGGAGTTAAGCCTCAACCGGTTCCTCCCAATCAATAGGGGTTTTGACCTCGGTTTTTGGGTTGAGAGAACCATTGTCGGTCCAATTATCTTTCCAAAATCGGATGGTTTTACCATCCCCCACTTGCCAGATAAGGCCCTTTACGAAGAAGTCTCTTAGGCCAACAAGTTTCGCCCATTGTCAGGATGTGTTTTATTTTTTTCTTATAGTTTAGGATGCTTTCCGTTTTTAGGTATTTTTCAGTCACAATTTTGACCCAGAGGTTGTGTGGTTCTGCTAAGATTTTCCAAAGCAGCTTCATTTGCAGTGCTTGGTTCATCTCGACCGCTTTTGCTATTCCCAACCCTCCATGGGTGGGGGCGACAGATGGAATTCCAGCTAATCAGTGGCTTGTAGTTGTTTTCCTTGTTCCAAGAGAAGTTTTTGTTTATCCGGTCAAGTTCTTTCAACGTTGCATGTGGTAGTAGAAATGATTGCATAATATAGTTAAGTTGTGCTGATAGGTTTGCTTTTAAAGTGTTTTCCTCCCTTCTTAGGATAGGGCGTTGGCTTTCCATTTTGCTAATTTGGATATGGTTTTTAACACTAGGGGTTTGAAAGTGTTTTGGGTTACTCTCCCGTTAATTATCGGGCATCCCAGGTATTTATCAAGTGCAACTGTGTTTGTTATTTGTAATATTTGTTTTATCTACTCCTTTGTGTTATTGTTAGTGTTTTTGGTCACTTGGAATGCGGATTTGTGGAAGTTGACTTTCTGTCCGGATATCTGACAGTAGTCATCAATAATGTCCTTAATCTTTTTGCATGACTGGCTGTTAGCTTTAGCAAAGATGATAATATCATCTGTAAAGGCCAGGAAAGGGATTTTTGTTCCATTCCTCGATATTTGGATCCCGATGCCACTTTTTGGATTAGCGCTCCAGAGGTTGAGTTGTCTAGCCAGAACCTCGGCAGCGAGGATGAATAAGTATGGCGATAGTGGATCCCCATGTCTAAGGCCCCGTTGAGGATGTATTAATTCAATTGGCTGATGGATCCAATGTTTACCCAAAGGGGATTGTAGAAGATGTGATTGTCATGGTTGATAAGTTGATCTTTCCCGTTGATTTCTATGTACTTGATATGGAACACGACAAGCATGCGACTCCAATTCTCTTAGGTAGACCATTCTTAAAAACGGCCAACACAAAAATTGATGTGCGTAGTGGCTCATTAACTATGGAGTTTGATGGGGAAAGGGTTGAGTATAGCATCTCTGATGCAATGAAATTTCCCTACAGTAACAATTCTTTATGCTCTATTAATGTTTTAGATTCACCTATCCCGGTTTTCTTTGATATTAAAGATCATGATAGATCGAAATCTTCTCTTGAGAATCTTGTAGTTAATGAAGATAAAGTGGATTGTATGTTATACACTGATTTGAAGGGAGTTATAGCTAAGTTGAACGCTCATTATGAGCGACCACCCTTGCTATCACCCTTGCTATCGGACTTTAAGCCCATGCTACTAACATTGCCAAGCAAGAAGCTTGTTTCTTTTGTTTTGCAGGGTCCTAATGTGGAGATCAAGCAATCATCGAGCCACTTTAAGTCCGCCTTTCTAGATTCGGGATCCACTCATTCAATGCAAAGAGGGGATGGACAACACTTAAAACCGTATTTTGAAGAATTTAGCAATGCTATTCTTGAAGAGACGGTTTTGGACGAGCCTAATACATGAGCAGTAATGCGTCAAGCTAATGACGTTAAACAAGCACTTCTTGGGAGGCAACCCAAGCTTTAATTTTAGTTTTCCTTTGTTTTCTAGAATACGTTTTGTTTTCGGGTTGTTTTTGTTTTGTTTTTGCTTTGTTTCGGTTCGTTTTTGCTCTTAGTTTTAGGTAAAGTCGGGAAACAGGTACACGCGGTTCGAGGAAGCCAAGACGCCCTCGCGCTCGTAAGGCTCGTGCCCGCGCATCGCCAGTAGGAAGTCGAAGAGGCTGAGCGCGAGCTAATCCAGGTGGAGCGCGACCGCGCCATGTGCGCTCAAGCCGCGCTAAGACGGACTAATTATATGTGGCCGCATCGCGAGGGAAACTGGTGAGAGCGCGACCGCGCTCCCGTGGGACCAAAACCGCGCCCCTTTGCGCGAATTCAAATCAAGACCGGATTCACTACATCAAAAGGCTTTCCGCCTTATGTTTATCAGCCATATCCCGGATACCTAGATCCAGCATATCCATACCCGGGATATCCACCACCACCACCACCGCCTGAGGAGTAGATTCTTGAGTGTGTCAAGCTCTTGTGATAAGGTTAGTTTCTTTTTCTCTTATCTTTTCTTTTACTTTGGAGACAAAGTAAAGTTTAAGCATGGGGGAAGGGGATTCTTTATTTTGTCACAAGTGCTTAGTTGTAGTTAGTTCATGTAGTTGCATTTGCATGTTTATTTTATTGTTATGCATTGATTAAAAGTTTGAAAAAATCCGATAAAATTTTGAAAATTCAAAAAATAAAAAAAAGTTTTGTTTGCATTTTAGGATTCATTTTTTCCCTTGGAACCACTTGTTTATTGAGTGAGCATGATTTCATATCCCATGACTTGTTAGTTATTGATGAAAGTTCTAAAATAAGAATTGCTTAATTATGAAGGAGTATGTATGAAAGTGATAATTTGAGTTATTTATGAAGTTCTAACCAAATATTGCCTTGTGAGATATTTTTGAGCCTTTATATGCTATTTTTGCATGAAATTCTTGAGTGCATCTCTTTGATTGCTTAAACTCTAGAACTTGCGTTTAAATTCTTTTTCGAGGCCATATTATATGATTTGAATGCATGATGTAAAAGTGATTGAGGCAACTTTCTTAAGCTCATTTGTATCCTTATCTACCCTACATTATACCTTTGTTTTTGTAGCCCCATTGTTTTTGAGCCTTAGCCTTGATTTATTAGCTCCACAAAAATTATTCCTAGCCGAATAAGCTTGACCCTTATCCGGGAATTAGGATTTGACTAGGGAAATTTTGTGGGATATAAGTTGTACTTTGGGGTTTGTAAGGAAGTTTGAAAAGGTGTAATTGAGGAGAATGTGAAAAATTGTTAAGAAAGTTAAGGATGTTGGGAATGTTTATTGAAAATCCTTTGAAGAAAGTTTGGTATGAATGGTTGATTGAGATGAATTTTGTGTAAAAAATTGCAAAGATGTTCTTGTGAGAGAATAATGAAAAGAATGAATCTCAATAAGGTTTGTGGAAAGAAAATAAAAAAAATGAGCAAAAGAAAGAAAGAAGTGTTCAAAGCAAGTAATGGAAGAAAGAGAAGTGCAAGTTGGGAAGATATTTTGAGAGTGAGTATTAATGTAATTTGAATTTTAGTTGATTCTAGTTCCCGGATTTAGCACCACATGGCCATATAATGATCCCCACCTACTTGTCTATACCTTGGCCCCATTACAACCTTGAAAAAGTCTTCATGATTTACGTTTTGCATTTGAACATTCGTGGTGGAGATTTAGTACACTGATGCAAGCATATGGTAGTTGGCATTCAAAGATGATCTTTGAGCGAAAACACATACCCTTTTAAACACTTGAGCATTGAGTGCAAACACATATACCTTGGTGAGGGTTAGAATGAATTAATAGCTTGGTTTGAAGCTTTGATTAAATGTATGCAACGATTTCATGGTTAAGTTTGAGTTTCTTGAAAATGAATGGAAGTCATGGCTTGCTTGTTTGTGGTGTGATTGATTTTTATGTCTTGCTTGAGGACAAGCAAGGTTCAAGCATGGGGGAATTTGATAGAGCATATAGATATAGGTTTTAGAGCATATTTTTATTCCCATTTTATGCATGTTTAGGTAGAGTTTTACTTTAAGTTGTAGTTTAGGTTTTATTTCGGTTTAGTTCGGAATCTACACGTTTGTGTGTTTTATTACAGGTTGAAAGGTGAAACATGGTTGGTGTGAGGTTAAGGGCCGGACCTAGGGACGCATGGAGAGCATTGAAGAGAAGAACCGAAGGAAAATCACAAGTCAAGATTAAAGACCAAACCGCGCTCAGAGAAGTGTGACAGCGCCGAAGGGGACCAAGATTCTGCGGCCGAAGCGCGGGGAGAACCGGTCATAGCGCGACCGCGCTTTGGGTGACCTTGACCGCGCTCCGGCGCGTGTGTACGACACTGACTCGAGTCTTCGTGTTATCTTTTGGGCTGACTTTATTAGTATTTTTGGATATTTTTGATATCATATAAATACTTTTCTTAGGGTTTATTTGGAGGATTATGCTATCTATTGTTTGGCTTTTATGTTATTTTGAATTTAGAGAGAATTGTGGGAGAAAAAACCCTAGTTTGCAACATTGAAAAGAAATCTAACTCTTATAAGTTTGATTCTTCTTTAATGTCTTATTCTAGCTAAATTTCCCATGTCCAACTAGTTAGTTGAAGTTGTATGCATGATTGTTTGTGAGATTTGAATTATTTCTATTTGTCTTGACTAGATTGAATCTCTCCATGCTTGTTTGATTAAATTCACTTAGGATTATAATAGCTTGATCACCTATTTTATTTCTGGGTTGAATTACAACTAGAATAATTAAATAGACGGTGGAATTTGGTTATTCATGGATGAACCCTTTGATTAAACTTATAGACGGTGGAATAAGATTAATCAAAGGAGGAGAATTTAATCACAAAACTTCATGAATAGATGGTGGAATTCATGAATTATGTTTCTATTGAATGCTTTGAACTTATTTGCATGATCAATTTAACATAGAAGGTTTTCTAGGTTAATTGATTAAAAGGTTGTTAAAGATGGTGTATATTAATAACCACCTTAAGCTTGAATTTCATAAATTCACAATAGATTAGTCAAGGGAAATCGAAATAAGAATAATCAATTATCAAAACTCATGTATGCAATGGATACGAAACTAGTTGGACGCTTTTCTCTATATTTGAACTTCTAATCGTTTTATTTGCTTTTCTTGATTTATTTAGATAAATAGTTTGAAATCATAAAAACCCCCCTTTTACTTAGTAATATTATTTAAATACAAATAATCTGAGTCCATGTGGGTTCGACCCTTGCTTCCACTTTACTCAGGTTAGGAAGTTAGGATAATTCTTTGACAGTTCTTTTACAGCGACATAAAAGTGCTCACCAGTTTTCTATGGTTTATTTCCAAAGCTCGGAAACAGTTTTAGAAGTCCCTTTTGATTTCTGTTTTGATGTTTTCTAGTCCAGTGATTTGAGTTCCCTCAGTTGTACGGATTTCTTTAATGTTGGTTCTATTTCTTCTGCCGCTTGCAATCCGGTGGAAATATTTCATGTTCTTGTCATTTAGTTTTATGTGGGTGTTTTTAGCCCTTTGTTTCCAATAGGAGTTGTGGAAGTTGATTAGGCATGACCGTTTCTTGGCCAATCTTTCCTGTTTTTGGACTAGTTGGGTGTTTTTATTTTCTATGATATCTTTCTGAATTTGAAGCAGATCTTCGTCTAGTTTTTTTATTTGTTCAAAGATGTTTCCAAAAGTGTTCTTATTCCATGCTTTTGCTTTGATTTTAAGGAGCTGTGTTTTTTTGGTGAGGTTGAACATATGTGATCCACCAGCGTAATGACACCAGGCTTGTTTGATGACGTTGTGGAAATCTTTTCTAGAGGTCCACATCATTTCAAATTTGAACGGTTGTGCTTTGAATGGTGCTCCTGTTTGGAGATCGCACGAGATAGGGCAGTGATCGGATGTTGAGAAAGCGTGGTTTTTCGTCGTTATGGACGGGTACCATTGAATAATTTGGTTACTAACTAATGTACGGTCTAATTTTTCAAACGTAGTATCTTCGAGCTGCTTGGATCTTCTCCAGGTAAATTTGTTTCCTAACGTTGGAATATCGCAAATGTCACAGTCATTTTTAAATTTAATGAGCCGTTCAAACCTGGAATGGTTTGGGCTCGCGCCCCCTTGTTTTTCATCGGAGTGTTGTATTTCATTGAGGTCTCCCATAATGATACATGGAAGGTTACAATTCTTGATAAACTCTTTGAGCTTCGTCCAAAACTGATCTTTTTCTTGTGCCCTTGGCGGAGCATAAGCAAAGATAATGATCAATTCATTTTTAGTTTCCAGGTTCGTATAATGGAAGCCAATGAAGCGTTCGTCTTTATGGAGAGTTTGGATTCTTTTATTCGAGAGTTGGGCCCCCTTCCAGAGGACACAGATCCCACCAGCGAGTCCAATTGATGGGATAAACTCAATGGAGTCAAAACCTGCCTTTTGCCAGGATTTACATTTCGACGGGGTTTGGGATTTTGTTTCAACTAGCGTTATTAGTTGGATATTTTCAAGGCGACATAAAGCATTGACCTCGGTTCAGAAAGACCTTCGCTTCATGCCCCTACTATTCCACATACTGATCTTCATAAAAAACCGTCTAAATTGTGGCTTTTGGCCATTAGGGGGTATGGAGGCTTCCATGATTTTCTTTTCAAAGCTTTTCTTATGGATTCGGTTCGTTTTACATCTTTGGGCGTGGAATTGGTGACTTTTCTGGTATCGTTACTAAGATGTGGGTTTATTCCTTTGAAACTGGTTTTTCCTTTTGTTTTTGTGCTGAAATCATCCTTTAATTTTCTTTTAATGTTGTTGTGTCGTTGCTTGAGATAGTTCTCTACAACGATGGTATCTTGGTTTTTTGGATTTTGTAACCCGATGTATGCTCCAAAAATGTATTTAGTTGGAGCAATTCCAATGTGAGAGATTTCCTTAAATTTTTTAATCACGTTACCACGCCTTTCCTTAATTTTACAGATTTTTAGGTTCGAGTGTTTCGGGTTTCCGCCCGGGCTATTATATGGTGGGCGGATTATGGTTCCGCGTGATGTGGTTTTTGTATAACATTGGCTTTTTTGCCTTTTGAAGGTTATTGCCTTTAGACAATTCTCCTTAAATTCATAGTTGTGTATTAATTTCCTTGGTAGAGAGGCAAACTGCCCCAAGAAACAGGTCACACACGGAAAGAACAAAAAGAAAAAGCGAGAAAACGAATAACAAAGGAGGACACCAGAATAACGCAAACATAACAGTACCAAATTATTATACTCAGCGACCCAACACCACCCGCAATTCTCCACTGCAACACACAAATAAGAAACAAGGAAAAAACGAAGATCAACTCTAGGCTGGGACAACAGACACACCTCGGCGGTTGAAACACAAACCAGCCGGAACAAACAAAAGACGAAAGAGCTGAGTTTTTTGGTACACAGCAGAGTGTTGATGATCGTTTTAGTTCTCGGGGTTTTAATTCCCCCAACAGCTTGGATTCTTGGCTTACTTGTTAGCCTCTCCACGAGGCATGGGAACGGTGTACATAGATAGATCATAATATCCGTTTTTTGAGCCCTTTGAAGGCGGAAATGGCCGAATCATCAATAGCCATTGTGCGTCTTTTCCGACTGTTTTTCGAGGTATCCATCTCATCACCAATAATGTTTGCGCTAAACTTGTGTTGTTTGAAAGAGCTAGATACCTTGACGGAGTTGTTTGAGTCAGCCGAATTGAAGTCATCAGAACCGTCCTTCTATCCGGCAATAGGATTATCTTGGGCGTCTTCAAATTCTCCATTGGAGAAATTATCCCCTTCATGTTCGATTTGCTTATCTGCCTTCTCCAAGTTAACACAAGCAGTGGGGTTGGGGCTCATGACCGCCACTGGAGTGCTCACGACGGTCGGCTGGACAGGGGGTGAGCTAGTGGCAACAACCACACCCAGTTGAGCGGAGCCATTGAGTTGAAAGGATGTATTTTTGATTGGATCACTAGAAACATTCTCAGTGGTATTGGTTCCCACAGCTACGACAGTAGGAGGGTGAGGCATCCAGTTTGGGTTGCTATTATTTTTCGAGATTTTGTGGTTGTTGGAAGAAGCTTTCTTAATGCTACAATGATTCCACAAATGGTCCCTAGCGCCACAATAACTGCAGCTTTTTTTAATGTTTTCGAACCAAATGCTGAATTCAGCTAGCTCTCCTTTTTCATCAGGAGCGACAATAGTCTCCATATTGATATCCTGAACATCAACATTAGCACAAATCCTATTATGGGTTAGCACAATTCAGATTAGATCACCGAATCCGTTAGCCTGAAGGATATGTGGGAGCGCTTCTTGGGTGAAGTAGAGCGGGGATAACTTTGGTATACGGAACCACAAGTCCACTCGGTTTTTCGGTTCTTTCTCCGGGTTAAATTCCGGTCGCCATTCTTTAAGCACCAGTAGTTGGCCAGCTATATGGTATGGGTGCGCCTCCCAAATCTTTTTTTGATCTTTTTGGTTCTTGAAGCGGATCTCAAACCAGAATTGTTGCTTGTTGATTATCATGAAATCTTGCCTGACCATTCCATGCCATCGGTTGCGCATTTTCTCGCGCATTTTCGTGAACTCCATGGGCTCACCAAGCAGGAATCCGAAGAGAGAAGATTCCATCGATTTGATGGTAGCATCTTTTGCTTTTTGCAGGTTTGATCGAAGCACTGCTGGGTCGATTTTCAATTTCGACATGCGGTTGGCTAATTGGTTTTGGTTGCTTGTTTGCTTTTCATTGGGTTTAGGCACTTGGCCGCCCATACGAGATGAGTTGGTATTGTTTTGGTTTGCAACATCAGCATAAGTGGGTTGTTCTTTGGGAAAGGCATGGTTTTCTAAGAGTTCAGCCATGTGAGAGGGCTCGAGAAAGAAGACATCGTAGGAGCAAGAATCAGTAAGGTTGTAACCGTGAACAGCACAACACAAGGTTGGAGGAGACGTGAGATTGGGTTTCTGTAATGAAATGTATTTAAAGGCCAACACTCTGGCACTCAAGAGATTGTGGCCTGGCAAGACGATAAAGGATGCGATTGGAAACGAGCACCGAATTGAAGCCGTCGGAACAGAAGTAAATAGGGGCTTCACCCGCCTCCACAACGCGGCCACAACACCCAACGAGTAGATACCGCCGACGTCATGAACCAGGCGCCAAGGAGATTGAAATTCCCCCGAAACACCTTGGGATTAATTTGAGTAATTGCGATTCGATTGCGGCTAACTTGAATTCATGCTTTCTCTCGAAGCCATCAACAAGTGGTGAGATCAATACGCCCGATTGAATGCAGATGAATCCCCCCAGATTACTAATCCGGTGTGAACGGAATTGGGGCTTGGTGAAGTTACTTATTCTTTGCTTTAATTGGGCATCGGGAAACCTTTCTTGGCCTTCATTTGGGTAGATTTTGGGAGGTGCCCTCAACGCTAGGCGGCACAGAAGTGGAGATAGAGCAAGCGTCGTTAGAGTTTCGGCCGTGAGGAAGGCGATGAGCCAGGCGCGTATACAACGCGTTCTTTTTTCCTTCATTTGCATTTTTTAATTATAAAGTGCTTTAATTTTCATACTAATTATATTAGAATAAGTGGTATTAATTTTAATCATCATAATTTACTCAAAACTAACTAACAATAGTTAAATTTTTATTTTTATAGGGATAAATTATACAAAGTCAACCTTATTTAGGGATGGACATTAGTCCAAGACCGGACCGGACAGGACCGTGCCTGATTTCCCCCAAATCTATGAACTGAGGACCGGATCGGGGAAATATTCCAGTCCAGTTCGATCAGGTCCACTTTCGAATCGGTTTTGGGCAGAGTAATTATTTTTTAAAAAAAATTAATATTTTTTGGGAGATTATATATTATTTATAATAGAATATATAATATTATTAAGTATATAACATAAAAAGGAAACTTAAATAGTAAAAATTAATATTTTTTTGGTCAGAGTAAAAATTAAATTTTATAACATAAAAAATTATTGTTTATTTATATAAAGTTATATTTATACTTATAATTTTTAAAAAGTCGTATCGAACTGGGGACCGATTTTTAAAAATTTACGGACTGACGACCAAACCGGAATTGGATCGGTTCAGTCTGGTCCAATGTCGGTCCGAACCGGATTTTGCCTAGCCCTGCCCTTATCTTAAGGCGTTTGCAAGAAATTATACAATTTTCACAAGAAACCACTTATTAAGTTATTTCTTTTTGCATTCAACCACCCTTCCCTTTTCGTCAAAACTTCTTTTAAAAACACAAAATACCAAGGTTGTGTTAGATAAGGGTCAAAATGACATTTTCACTTGAATGTCAGCCCTTCAGGTTATTCGAGCAATTTCCACTCCCACCTGTAAAATTTAATTTTACTATTCACTCGTGACCTTTTGGAGAGGTAAATTCGATACTTCCTTTCTCAAATCCACACAACCCGTTGACGACACTACAAGGAGGAGATTCGGTTGAGGCGACACCATCGTGAATGGAAGAGATCACCATGGAATTCGCTTATTCGATCACTAACGACACGCATAGGAGGCGCTGGTGGTTGTGGTTTTTGAGGCAATAAGTTCAGAAATTAGGGCAAGCGACTCTCAGAGTTTCATTCTCCCCTTGAAGGATGGTTGGGGAAGATGAGGTCCACCGTCAAGGTGGTTAGTTGCATCAACGAACTCTGGTCGGAGAAGGGACAAGGTTGCACACCATTAATGGAACTTGTAACACCCTGTATTTGAGATCCTTTATAATATATTAAAGTGTTACTCATGTCAGCAAGAGCTCTTCCTTTTCTGGGTTCAAGTGAGGACAAAGAACTCAAAAGTTAAGCGTACAGGGGCGAGAGTAGTACCAGGATGGATGACCTCCTGGGAAGTTCTCGGGTCGGCATGGGATTGCGCTTCTAAAGGCTTGGGGTCTTAAAAATGGTATCAAAGCCGACTCTAAGTTACGAGTTGGCTTGGCTCGTCGGGCAGTCACTCGACCTAGAGGGCGGTGCTTGGGCCTTGACAAGGTCGTCAAGTGTTTAAGTGGGTGAGATTGTAACACCCCAGATTTGAGATCCTTTTTAATATATTAAAGTACTATCCATTTCAACAAGAGTTCTTCCTCTTCTAGGTTCAAGTGAGGACAAAGAACTCAGAAGTTAAGCGTGCAGGGGCACATGTCAACAAGAGTTCTTCTTTTTCTGGGTTCAAGTGAGAACAAAGAACTCAGAAGTTAAGAATGCATGGGCAAGAGTAGTACCAGGATGAGTGACCTCTTGGGAAGTTCTCGGGTTGGCATGAGATTGCACTTCTAAAGGCTTGGGGCCTTACAGAACTTTTCTATCATCGAGGACAAGTTAGATTGGTTTATATTTGTTTTGCAGGGGTGATTGTTGAGTTTAAACCATCGAGGACACGTTAGTAGATGGGACGACAAATGGGATCTCTATTCATTTCTTATTGAAGACAATAAATATAAGGTAGTATAACCGACTTGATTGTTTCTGGAAAGGGTATTGAAGATGTATTTTGATGGTTAAATAGATATTAGTAATCCACTTTGATAGTTAACCTGATGTTAGTAATTGGTGGTTATGTAAACTTAGTTTCAGACTCTTCTATTTCATTTAGTTGGATTATGAAGAAATTTACAATTTGATGGCTTTTAATTTCCTTTCATGCTTGGAATTTTTCTTTCTTGTAATCTCTGGAGTAGGGCTGGACATTATCCGTGGGTGACCGACCCACCCGCTTCACTCGAACCAATTATACAGGTGAAAAATCGTAATGAAGCGAGTGACGGGTGGGTCAGGTGACGGGTGAAATGGGTGACGGGTCGGATATGGGTGAAATTTTACACCCGTTTAACCCGACCCATCACCCACAGTCCACCACCCGTTTCACCCGTCTACCACCCGTAAAAATTTATCCTAAATTAAAATTAGGTTTAGTTTTTTCCTAAAAGAAAGTTTGAGACTTGGTTTTTTTTAAATATTAAAACTATACGGACCCTAAAGGCTAAATCCCTAAGAGAATGCCATTATGATAATGTAAATGTTTTTGCTAAGGGATCTGAATGACCTAGAAACTTGTTTTAATGAGAGGAAGTTAAGGATTACTGTTGGAACTTAAGCAAATGAAAGATATAGAAATTTGTGGTCAACATATATGAATCTTCACGGATAAAATGTTTGAGAATATCTTGGATATCACTTCAGTAAGCATATTGTTGCATTAACTTTTTTTATATTAATTCTAAAAATTTTATTATAATTTTAGAATTCGCGGGTGACGGGTCATCCGACTCACCCGCGGGTGACGGTGGGTCGAATATGGGTGAAAGGTTCCGCGGGTGATGGGTGGGTCGGGTGATACAATTTATTTCACGGGTCGGGTGGTGGAAGTGCTCCACCCACCCACAACCCGACCCATGACCAACCCTACTCTGGAGCAAGCTGAATCATAAGGTTTAAATGAAAGATGATTTTCTTTAGGTGGCATGAGGCTTGAATCATGTCTCACTAGAATGACAACCTATCGCGAGGCTTGGATCTTGCATACATCATAGCCATAGGAACATTAAGAATAAAGTCCCATGTCCATTTCATGCCAAGTATGAATAAACTCTTTTATAAGGTCAAAGTGAACAAGGCCATCTACTATAATCAACTTTCAGTAAAGAGTGGCAGGATAACTATTGAACCATGATTATATATTCATTGGTGTGCATTCCATTAAATGAAGCCATCAATCCATACTATACTTTCTAATAGGATGACATGATAAAAAAATACGATTATGTCAGCAATTTCCAATAAAGGGTGACTAAATAGCCTTTCATAATTGTGCTTAACCACCCTTTATCCAAGTTGGTTAGTGATTTAACATCGATGTCTATTTTAAACTATAAAAAAATTAATATATGAAATGTCCAAAATACTAGCATTAGGAGATTTCATAGTCAATGAAAAACTCTTTTATAAGGTCAAAGTGAACAAAACTATCTACTATAATCAACTTTCAATAAAGGGTGTCAAGATAATTGTTGAACTATGACAATATCTTCACTGGTGTGCATTCCATTAAATGAAGCCATCAATCTATAATATAATTTCTAATAGGATGACAGGTTAAAAATACAAGTATGACAATATTATTAAATAGTAATGGAATTCTAAACACATGATCAAGTTACAATAAAGGGTGGCCATATAGCCTTTTTTATAATCAAAATTGTGCTTAACTACCCTTTTTTCAAGTTGCTTGTAGATTGACAAGATATTTAATTAGTGTGAAAAGTTGAAGCCATCAATATATAAAGACTTGTGAAACACAACATAAATTAGGTTTAATAACTACCTAAACAATATTAAGAAACCAACTATGATATGCTCCAAACTAACCAAAACAAATATTCTCTTATCAAACTAATACAAAAAAATTTCATAAAATGAACCACAACCAAATGGATTAGCTCAAAGAAAACAAAACCCAACTAGAACAAATATGTTCAAAATATAGCAAAACAAATATGCTCCAAGCAAACAAAAAGCTAAACAAACTAGTTATAATGGTCATTTGATCACAGTAGAGGCCTTGTACGGTTGCTTTGAAAATGTCTCAAACATTTGCACCTCCCGCAACGTCTATGTTTAGTCCAATTCCTCTCCCAATGTGCAGGAAACCTGTTTGTCTTAGGTCATCCAACAACTCTTCCCTTCTTACTAGCGGTGGATGGCACTTAAATACAACAAATGATTGAGGAATTTCATTTAGTTGAACTAGGGAAACCAAATACAGAGTTTCCTTATACACTTATTTCATCTTATCATTCTTCAAAAATGAATTAACTAAGTCTGCAAGATCCACTCCCTATTTGTATCTACAACTACGACATGAGTGCAATTACAAATTGTACTTTTCACAATCATGGGACAATTTCTCTACTATTTTATTGATAAGGGATTCAAACTAAATTTTATACTTTAAAATACTATGAGTGTTGTTTTGGCAGGATAATCACACTAACGTGTTACCTACTGTAATGTGGAGATTCCTAACCAAAGAACGAATGAAACGCGTTATGAATCAAGGACAGAATGCAAAACAATACAGGAAATAGAAATTACAGAAATAAATCGATTGCGAGGCGTGAATTGTGATTATGGTTTTAGAAGAATCTTCTTCAAATACAAGTGAATCCTTGAAGGAGAATTAAACAAGTGAGCGAGAATGAGCTTCAGCTTGTGGGTTTTTTCCTCTAGTTTTCGTGTGTCTCGTCTTTTCTTCAATCTCGCTTTATAATGCCTCTCCCCTGTTGACCGTTGAAAGGGACGCTCCCCGTCCCCGAGGATTTCGCCTCCGTCCTCCACGAAGTAACCGTTGAAGGCAATCAATACCGAATCCGAGATTCTCGCTCTTCATGGACTAGTTCTTCGGCCTTATCTTCCACCGTTTGAAACCAAGCATTTTGGGCCTTCGTCATTCCTATTGGGCTTAGATTTGA
Organism: Fallopia convolvulus; assembly: GCA_964016875.1. Taxonomy (NCBI): domain Eukaryota; kingdom Viridiplantae; phylum Streptophyta; class Magnoliopsida; order Caryophyllales; family Polygonaceae; genus Fallopia; species Fallopia convolvulus. The sequence continues at coordinate 46,116,325 of OZ024721.1, forward strand.
GAGGGCCCAACAATACCCCCATCGAAAACCCGGGAAAACTCCCGCCCCCACTTTTCTAGGGTTTTCGATTTTCATGCCTTGGAAGTTGTAGCGGGTTGTGTCACGTCTAATCAACCTCTTATTTATAGCGGTTATGATGACCCCCATTGATTCAACTGTGCTTCTCGGTATCCAGGTACGTTTCCCCTTACTTTTGCTTCTTCATCCTCGACTTTCCTCCTTCCCTTACTATGGCGACTTCTGGTTCTTCTCCTTTCTCCCGCTGCCTTGATCCGCAAGTACTTCCTTCCTTAACCTCTTCCAAAATCCTTACTCCCACCCATCGTAGAAGCAGTATTTCAGAAGATCCCCATGCACTTGCGTTTTCCGTGGGGTTCCCTTCTTCTGCAGAAATCTTTCTCCCTCCTCCTGGAATTTGGGCAGACTTTTACAACGATGACTGGGTTTGCTTATACGAGTACCCTTTCCGCATTGGACATCGTTTTCCCTTCTCTCCATTGGTTGTCGATTTCCTTTCCACCCTCAACGTTTCCCCTGGTCAAATACTACCACAAGTCTGGAGATTACTATTATCGGTTGATCTGTTGTGCTCCTCACATGGTCTCCCCTTTAAAGCTGTCGACTTTTTCCACAACTATCGCCTTTCCAAAGGTGGCCCGGGTCGATTAACCCTAAAAACCTTCCAAGATAAATCTGACCTAATCTTCAATATTTCCAAGTCCGACCGGGGTTGGGCTGACAAATTTTTCTTCGTAAAGCTCTCTTCTCTGGGGATTGACACATCTTTCTTAAAAACTCGGTGGATATCAACAGGTAGCACTTCCTTCTTTTCCTCTCACCCCACTTGATTTTTTCTAACCATTGATCATTTCCATACTGTATGCAGAAAACTTTTCTTCCTCCCAACCACGTTCAGTATCGGCGCAAGTGATATCTCATATCGAAGCTATCCCCTTGGAAGAGAGATCCTACCCAAAACTGGTGCAAGCGTGCTTCATTGATTCAAAGGATACCGAAATGTCGAGTACGTTGCGCTTTCCCCTTCCTTCTTATATTGCTACTACTTTCCCTGTGACCTCTTTATTTCTTTGATAACAGGTTCCGGGACTACCCGTTCTACCACTGCGCTGACTACTATGGAACGAGTTGAAGCTCGGAAGAAGAGGAAGGTTGAATCAGCTCCAACTGCGGATACTGCGTTGACGATCTCAAATCCTAAGAAGTCCCCCGAGGCTCGGATTTCCTCCCCTAGGAAGAAAGCATGTTCAACCCTTTCTGATCTCCCAAAGACAATGATGTCCCTGGACATGGCTGCTGAAAAGTGTTTGAACTCCCTGGCACCTCTTCACGTGGGCTGCTCTCGTGGCAAGGAAGACCAACCTTCTTTCCCGGAATTCTTTGGTGAAATTTTGGCGACATAATGGCAGGTACGTCTTCTCCAGATGCTCTTACTCCATGTTCCACTTTTTACCTGATTTCCCCTTTTCTTATGCAGGGCTTGCAACTCTCCCTTTCTGCTTTTGAAGCTTTCAAGGATCTGCCTGATCAATTGGCTCAAAGCAAGATCAACCTTCAGCTTGAGAGGGACAGGAGCACTATCTTAGGACATGAGAAGGCCGCTCTGGATAAGAAAGTTCGCGATCTGACGAGTAATCTTGAGAAGGCTTTTAAGGACTCCAAGGAGTGGGAAGAGAAGTTCGTAGTCTCTTCTGGTAAAGAAGCTGCTCTGGCTAAAGAGATAGAAGATACCGCGGACTACTGGTCTTGCCGAGCTCGAGTGGAAATGATGGAGGAATTCGCAGCGGGGAGGCACACTTCGTGGGACGCTGTGAAGGAAAGGGAGTTGTTCGAGAGTTTGTTTTCTGATGAGGTGATCGCGGCTAAGAAGTCCTCCGTCGTTGATGACATCGCTTCCGTCGCCAAGGTGGTTGCTCAAGTGGAAATGGATAACCAGTCCAAAGAATGATCCCTTCTTGTTCTATTGTGTCTGTCGAATTCTGAACAATTTCCTACCCCCAGCGTGTTGGGGTTCTTAAACTCTTATTTTGTATGGCCTCTTGTTCTAGGGCCCTAGTGTGGACAAGTTTTATCCCTTGTTAGTTTTTCAGGGGTTTTATGTTTGTTTATTGCCTCTACTATTTTGTCATGCTTTGGATCTATTGTTGTTTTTTGTGCAGGTGGGACAGGTCTGCCGTGGAGTAAATGAAGATCAACCTGTTCGTGACAAACTTTCTCGTTTGAGGAGAGGTGTAGATTAGTAGTAGACTTTTCACTGTATAGCGCTTCTTATGTAAGATGCAAAGGGAGAGAGAAAGTAACGTAATTGTAGATGTTTGTAATAAACTTGTTGAAAACACGTTACAATCCTTTAATGAAAATTTCACTTGTTCATGATACATGTTCTCGTCTCTTGCATCTTTTTGACTAGTCGTTGTGTGCACAGCGTTACCTGATCACAAGGCGAGGGCCCATGTTTTGGCCTGTAACATCACAAGGCGTCCCTTGTTAGTTTTCTTGATACCGTTGTACTTGTGTATGTACGAAGATTTTTAGTGATATAATGTAAGAGGAGAAAATTTATGAAAATTACCTTACTAGAACTCGTACGTTTCAAAAGTGATACAACTTCAAGTTCAGCGCATTCCAGCTTCTGGGGACTGTCTTCCCCTCTCGTGATATCAACTTGTAGGCTCCTTGTCCTACGATCTCTGTGATCTGATATGGTCCTTCCCAATTTGCTCCCAACTTACCAGCATTCAATTCCTGCGTATTCTGAAAAACTTTTCTTAATACCCAATCTCCTACTTGGAATACTTTGGCGTTAACGCGTTTGTTGTAACTCCGAGCTACCCCCTGCCTATATGCCGCCATCCGAATTGAAGCCTCATCTCGTAACTCGTCCACTGTATCCAAATGATGTAACAGGTTGGACAGGTTTGATTTTTCAGTGGTGAGTCCGTATCAGACTGTAGGCAAAGTTACTTCTACTGGTAGTACGGCTTCACATCCATAGACCAAAGAAAAAGGTGTATGACCCGTTGCTGTCTTAGGGGTTGTTCGATCTGACCACAAGATAAGGGGTAACTCGTCTGCCCATTTCCCTTTTGCTTCTTTGAGCCGCTTCTTCAAGTTGTTAATAATCACCTTGTTACTTGCTTATGCTTGCCCATTAGCCTGAGGGTAACGAGGTGTTGTCATCACCAACTGTATGTTGTACTGCTAGCAGAATGATCTCGTCTTGTCACTGATGAACTGGGACCCGTTGTCGCATACTATGGTGGATGGTATTCCGAATCTGCTCAGAATGTTCCTCCTTATGAAGGAGATGACTTGCGTATCTTTAACTTCTTTGAAGGCTTCGGCTTCAATCCATTTGGAGAAGTAGTCAGTCATTGCCAAGATATAAACACGTTGCCCCGAAGCTGGAGGAAGTTTTCCCACAATGTCCACCCCCCATTTCATGAATGGCCAAGGGGATGTTATAGGATGCAACAACTCAGAAGGTTGGTGTGGTATAGGTCCATGACGTTGGCACGCGTCACACTTGCGAGCAAACTCCACTGCGTCTTTGTTCATGGTAGGCCAATAGTAACTCATCTTGCTCGCCTTCTTCGCCAAGTTGCGACCCCCTGTATGGTTTCCGCATTCTCCATCGTGTATGTCCTGTAACACCTTCTGTACTTCCTCTTCCTTTACGCACCGCGCGTGAACTCCTGACGACATCCACTTAAACAAAATGTTATTCTTAACAGTGAAAGTGGAAGCTTTTACCTTAAGTCGTTGAGCTTCTTCCTTGTCTTCTGGCAAAACTCCATCTCGTAACCACTTCAGATAAGGGATTACCCATGACTTGTCTTCATCAGGGCTTCGAATCTCCAACATGTCGGCTTCTTTGGTTATAGATGGTGAATCAAGATATACGAAAGGTATCTTGTCGTACTCCCTTGGGTCAATTGCGGATCCGAGGTTGGCTAAGGCGTCTGCTTGCGTGTTAGCATCTCGAGGAACCTGTCTTATCTCAAAATGTTTGAAGTGCTTTACGATCTCTTGTACCTTCTCCAAGTATGCCTTCATCTTTGAATCCCTGGCAACATACGAGTTCGTAACTTGATTCACAATAAGTAACGAGTCACAGATTACCTCAATTTCCTGTACATTCAGATCTTTAGCAACAAGTAACCCCGCAATAAGCGCCTCGTACTCTGCTTCGTTGTTAGTAGCCTTGAATGTACATCGAACAGCCTGGGCTATCCTATCCCCCTGTGGTGACTTCAGGACTACCCCCAATCCTACACCAATCTGGTTCGACGCTCCGTCTGTATGCATCAACCATTTGTTGTTTCCTGTTACGTGCATCACATCTTGATCTCCATTCTCTGAAGTGGTAGGAGTGAAGTCAACCACAAAATCTGCCAACGCTTGAGACTTCATCGTTGTTCGGGGCTCGTAGGTAATGTCGTAACCATTTAGGTGGATCAACCATCTCGTTAATTGACCTGACAATTCTGGCTTTGACATGATACTTTTCATTGGGTAATTAGTTCTCACGATTATAGAATGACTTTCAAAATAAGGGCGCAATTTTATTGAAGCCATTACCAAAGACAACACTAATTTTTCGATGGGGGAATACCTCGTTTTTGCGTCAAGCAAGGTTTTGCTTACATAATAGATGGGCAATTGGTCTCCATTTTCCTCTCGGATCAGGACTGCACTTACTGCTACTTCTGTCACGGCCAAGTACACATACAAGTTCTCGCCCGGTTTGGGTTTGGATAGCACCTGTGGATTAGACAAATAATTTTTCAATTCTTCAAAGGCTTTTTCATGTTCCTCTGTCCACTCGAAAGACTTGTTTTTCTTTAGGATGTCGTAAAACTGTTTGTTCCTGTCTGAAGATCTCGATATGAACCGGTTTAATGCAGCTACTCGTCCTGTTTGCCTCTGGACATCCTTGATGCACTTGGGTGATTGCAACTCCATTATGGCCTTGACCTGTTCTGGACTCGCCTCGATTCCCCTCTGCGTCACTATGTAGCCGAGGAATTTTCCTGACGTTACTCCAAAAGAGCACTTGGTGGGATTCAACTTCATCTTGTAACTTCGCAGGATCTTGAACGCGTCTCTTAAGTGATTAACGTGGTCCTCCGCCTTCAGTGACTTGACCAACATGTCGTCTATGTATACTTCCATCGTATCCCCCACTTTTTCCTGAAACATCTTATTAACCAATCTCTGATAAGTAGCACCTGCGTTTTTTAACCCAAAGGGCATAACTTTATAACAATAAGTTCCTTGATTGGTCACGAATGCGGTTTTTTCTTGATCGTTAGGATGCATCATTATTTGGTGATATCCGCTAAATGCATCCATGAAGGTCAATAATTCATGCCCTGTCGTTGCGTCCACAATTGCGTCTATATGAGGCAAGGGGAACGAATCTTTGGGACATGCTTTGTTTAAATCGGTAAAATCTACGCAAACGCGCCATTTACCATTTTTCTTTTTAACAACAACCACATTCGCAAGCCAATCAGGATATTGTACTTCTCTGGGTTTTCCAGACTCAAGTAAGGATTTTACCTCATCTTTGATTACCTGATTTCGTTCGGGAGCGAACTTACGCCTTTTCTGTTTTACTGGTGGCACCTTTTTATTGACATTTAAAGCGTGGGTGATTACGTCGGGATCAATACCTACCATATCCTCGTTCGACCAGGCGAAACAATCTTTGTAGGACCGTAGAAATTCCACTATTTGCTCACGTAAAGTCGGTTCCAAATCTGCTCCTATTTGGATTTTCTTGGATGGCTCCAAGGGATCAAGGGCTACCTCTTGGAGCTCGGGCGTCTCCGGCTTCGCATAGCATGTGGTCGTTCTACAGTCCTTTAATTGCTAATCCGACGCCTTCTTCCCCGCGCCAAGCTGTAAGTTTTTGGAAGTCGTTGCTTTCATTGTTATGGAGTAACACTCCCTTGCCAGTTTCTGTTCTCCCTTAATCTCTTGAATCCCCCATGGTGTCGGGAACTTCACACATTGGTGATAGGTGGAGGGGATAGCCCTCATCCCGTGTATCCATGGCCTGCCCAAGATGACATTAAAAGGTGAAGGGCAATCAAGTACTTGGAATTTTACCTGGTAGTTAACTCCTCCTGCAACGGTAGGTAATGATATCTCCCCAAGCGTATTGCGTGATTCTCCACTAAAGCCTACCAAAGTCGTCGACTTTTTGGTGATATTGTCCATCCCGAAACCTAAGCTGTATAAGGCGTCCAACATGAGTAAATTAGTAGAGCTCCCATTATCTACTAAAATTCTTTTGACAAGAAAATTAGCTATTGTTAAAGAGATTATTAAGCAGTCATGGTGAACTTCCTCTTCTTCGACATCGTCGAAGGTGATTGGCATCATGGCAAGACTTGTTCGGGATGGTGCTTTTGGGCACTCTCTTCTAGTATCCCTTGCGATCCTTTTGGCTGCGGAGTAGGTTATACCACAAATCTCCGATCCCCCTGTGATGACATTGATTACTCCAGCGTGCTTTGGTAGGGGTGGTGGACTTGCTCTTTCCTTGTTGCGCTCTAACTGCTCTTTTGCTTTCTCCAATATTAATTCTCTGAGATGACCCCTTCGTAACAATTCGCTTACTTCTTTTCGCAACGCGATACACTCATCGGTCCGGTGCCCGTGATCAAAGTGGAAATCACACCATCTGGATTTGTCTTTCTGATGTGCTGGCATGTTACTCTTTCGAGGCCATTTAACAGTGTCTCCCATGGCATTGAGGGTTCGGACCACTTCGGTTGCGTCCACGCGAAAATTGTAGTAGGAGAGTTTCGGAGGTAGCCTAGGATTCTCGTATCTGTCACCTTGTCTAAACATCGTTGCATTGACGGTAGTCTTAGCATGAGGTGCAGTTGGATACGGAATGTATCTAGTGTCCCGTCTTCCTTGTCTCCGATCAGGTCGATGTGGACTCGTTGCTTTTTCGGTGAAGAGGTCGTCTTCTTCTAGCCGAACATGGGCTAAAGCTTTTACCTGTACCTCATCAAAGTTGGAACAAGGATATTTAGTTAGTTCACGATACAACTCAGGATTACGTATTGATATGCCCCTTCGGAACGCCTCCACAGCCGTAGCGGCATCACATCCTTCAATGGTCACCAATTCCTCATTGTAGCGGTTGAGGAAAGCTTTCAGAGATTCTCCCAGTTTTTGGACCAAACGGTATAAATCACTCGATCGCTTTTTGGCGTGTCGACTGCTTGCGAACCTAATCCTGAACTTGTCAATCAACTCGGCAAAAGATGAGATACTTCCAAGAGGTAAGTGCGAATGCCAATTGAGAGCGGGTCCAGACAACGTGTTCCCGAACCAACGGCACATAACAATTTCTTTCATATCAAAAGGGACTGTACTAATATTCATAGCCTGTTTGAATGCGGCTATGTGTTGATCGGGATTTGTCACCCCTTCGTATTTAGGTACGTCGGGGACGTGATACTTTCGGGAAATATCAACCCTTGCAATAGCAGGTACGAAGGGGGAGTCGGTGTAACCGTCTCTCCTCTCCATCGCTATCGGTTGAGGTGCCCCCGGGACCTGAGTAATTCGGTCCTCCAACGCTCGAAGGCGTTCCCGTAATTGGGAAACCTCGGTATCTTCCCGTATCGCCTTACCGTTTACCTGATACCCGGTTACTGGCCTGACGACATCGGGTGTCACGAGACTCGGATCATCCATGTCTAACCGCCTGGCGACTCCTTCCACCACATCGGTTCCACGGGGACGGGTTGGAGCCGATTGTACCTGCGATCGAAGCAAGTTGCGTTCATTAGTTAAAGTTTCAATTTGTTTTTCATATACCTCGGTGAATATGGCATTGGCCTCTTTTTGGCTTTCCAAGTCCTTCCGAAGAGCAATCATTGTTGATCGGAGCTCCATAATGACGTCGGCGTCGCCTCCCCCAGCTCCTCGTTGCTCGGAAGTACCAGGATTGCCATTGGTGTCCTCAGAACCTTGCTCGACTCCATCACCATTCCCTGTTCCATCTATGTTTCCTGTATCGACTACGTTTCCAGTTCCGTTCATGTTTTCATCGCCTTGATTGTTCGTCACTTCATTGACCTCGTGATTGTCGAGATCCCCTACGTGGATGTATGTAGTTTGGATTCCCTCCATGTGACGGATCTTGCGGTTGTTTTAGCGTGACTCCTTTTTTGGCTAGGCCCCACGGTGGGCGCCAATTGTTTTGGCAGGATAATCACACTAATGTGTTACCTGCTATAATGTGGAGATTCCTAACCAAAGAACGAATGAAACGCGTTATGAATCAAGGACAGAATGCAAAACAATACAGGAAATAGAAATTACAGAAATAAATCGATTGCGAGGCGTGAATTATGATTATGGTTTTAGAAGAATCTTCTTCAAATACAAGTGAATCCTTGAAGGAGAATTAAACAAGTGAACGAAAATGAGCTTCAGCTTGTGGGTTTTTTCCTCTAGTTTTCGTGTGTCTCGTCTTTTCTTCAATCTCGCTTTATAATGCCTCTCCCCTGTTGACCGTTGAAAGGGACGCTCCCCGTCCCCGAGGATTTCGCCTCCGTCCTCCACGAAGTAACCGTTGAAGGCAATCAATACCGAATCCGAGATTCTCGCTCTTCATGGACTAGTTCTTCGGCCTTATCTTCCACCGTTTGAAACCAAGCATTTTGGGCCTTCGTCATTCCTGTTGGGCTTAGATTTGAGAGGGCCCAACAAGTGCTATTGGCTTCTTATCCCCTTCGTTAGACCATTTATCTTCCAACATCTTCCATTCACCCTTAGTAATTAACGTGAGTAAGTAGTTGCTTCGAGATGGAAATGAACAAATCATAATTAATTATAAGCAAACAAGGATAATCTAAACAAGTCAATAGTATACAACTTACCCGTGTTAGAACCAAAGTATATCAAAATAGGTGACTTTTAGGATGAAAAGATGAAGCAACCTAGAGGAATGATGAGAGATTATGCAGAATATATGTTTATAATTGTTTCTTTGAAGATTGATATTGTGGGACCAATTATTTTAGTATTTATTTTTATATACTCCTATATTTAATTATTTAATTAGGGTAGATAATATTTAGGAAGATAATTTTTCCCCAAGAAAGGATATAATTATCCTAGGGGATATTCCATGCAAACCTATTTAAAGGGGGGTCTCCCATCAATAAAGAGGTAATTCATCATGCTTTCATGAAACCCTAGTACCAAATCTCTCGAACAATTTTTTGGTACCACAATTGGTGTCATTTGTGAGAAGCATGAACAAACCGCTAACAACCACCAAGAGGTGGCCAACGACGCAACTGCACCACACCGTCGGATCGCCGCCCCGAGTCGCGCCCGTCTACAAGGAGCCACGACAAGACACCACGTGAACTGTTGTCGTGAACACCGTGAGCGCGAAAAGCGGCAAACACTGACGAGTCGCCGCCGTGATCGCCAACGCTCTCGTTCGTCCACGGCAAGGAGAAGTCGTCGCCTACTCACTGTGATCGTCGACGCAATTCACTCGTCCAACATGATTGCCAAGTATGCCGTCAGTCGTTGCTCGCCACCGCGATTGTCAAGCATGTTCAGACGCGAAGCCACGGTGCGAAGCTACCAGCCCCCACCGTCATCGATCGCAAAGACCAAAGCCGTCAACGGGCCACTCGCAATGTCGATAATCATCTCTTCCGACGGAAGGCGATACGACACAAAGGAAGAACAGGACCAAATTGCACCTCAGATCTAATCAAGGAACGAAGCCAATCGCCGTTGAGTAAAGATGTCGACAATCAAGACGCCACAACAAGCACAAAACCGGTAAAACCAACAAAGAGCGAAACCAAGGCAGCCCCCCAAAAAGAACCAAGGCAATCCAATCTCAAGCGAAATTAGAGAAAAAGACCGTCGGAAAGGAAACGCATAGGGCATTGACATTAGAGGACAGAGATTCAGAGTCGGTCATAAGGAAAGGCAAATCCGATGCCACCCAAGTTAGCAAAGCAGCGGATATTGAGAAAAAGGGTGAAGGTCCTCCCGTGATTGCACAATATGAAAGGTGTGGAAAGACGAAGATAGAGTTCGCCGAGGAATGAGGAGACTTCATACAACAACAAAATCCCAACGTTGTGCTCGCCTTACCGGGGCAGGTAACAAGACTAGCAGTACCGTTGAGTGCCCATAGAAAGAGGATCAAGATCGTTCAAAAAGAACACTCCACGTCCAAAAAGGGAGACAAATGAGCCAACTTGGTGAACAAGCAAGACGAGGAGGTTGACAAGGATTACAAATTCACAAACTCTAAAAAAGAAAACCACCTCAGGATCAATCACTCTCGGAATCGTCTAAAAATAGCGAGAGAGACACAACGCACAAAGAAGATCGGGACAACTACAATCGGAAATTGGTGAGGGCTCTAATCAAAGCCCTAAATGACAATGAGCGGTTTAAGGTAGACTGTCACCACCTAGAAGCACGGCTGAACGAGGCTTTAGTAGGAGTAACTCGATCGAAGAATGAAATGGTGAAAATCAAGTAGGAATTTGAGGTTGAAAAAGTGGAGCGTTAGGAACAAGAAAATGTGATGAAGCAAGTCGATGAAGAAATCCTCCACCTAAAGACTGCACTAGCAATACTCCAAAGTGAGCGCCCCCTCAAAGATTACTCAATTGAGAGGAGAGCTACAACGAAGAGAGAGACAGACAGAGAGAGAGAGAGAGAGAGAGAGAGACCAATATTATGTGCGGGGAAAGCAACAAGAAAAGGAAGCAACCTAGCTCAAGATCGAACGACACTCGAGAGGCACCGGTGCGAGAAAAGCGATCGGACATTACCTCGGACCGGACTCAGAATGATAGGCGCAATTCAAGGGGGCAGTGACCCTAGACTCGTAGTCTCACGCCCGAGCATAAGAGACGTCGCGTCACTCATCAACATGTCAAGCTCCCATGGTCGACGCACAAAGAACCTAGAGAACGTCGATAAAACATTGACTACACGAGAAGCGGATCCTCCGACAATTATAGCAAGTATCAATCAGAGGAGAAACGTCAACGTAACGCTTAAAGGAGCAAATCAACACATCACAATCTAAAATCCCCTTTTGGGACAAGATATGATTACATCATTAATTTTGTACAAGGATGATGCTCTTTCCTCATCAACGGGTTTTGTCCTACGAGTTTTCTCGCCGAAAGGTTTTAATGAGGCCTCCCCTTCATTAGGATATTTTATTTTTTCTAGTTATTAAAGCACTTTGATTCCAATAAATTAAGTTTGGCCCATTTTGCCCCTAAAAACAAACATCAAACGGGAATCGATTATCAAACGGGAATCAACTATCAAATGGGAATCGACTAGCAAGCAAGAATCGTCTACCAAGAAGAACAACAATCAAAACTATGTCACGGAATACCTCCTTGAACGTTATAAGCCAAGCAGGCTCGTCGAGCGACCAACTATGTCGTCGGACACCTCCCTGAGCATTAAACGTCAGGCAAGCTCGCCCAACGATTAACTATGTCGCGGGACACCTCCTTGAGCATTAAACACCAAGCAGGCCCGTCTAGCGACCAACTATGTCGCGGGACACCTCCTTGAGCATTAAACATGAGGCAAGCCTGCCCAACGACCAACTATGTCACGGGACACCTCCCTTAGCGCTAAATGTCAGGCAGGCCCGTCCAACGACCAACTATGTCGCGGGATACTTCCTTGAGCGCTAAACGTCAAGCAAGCCCGTCCAACGACCAACTATGTCGCGGGACACCTCCCTGAGTGTTAAACAACAGGCAGGCCCGCCGAACGACCAAGAGAAGATAGGACACGCACAAGGCTAAAAGAAGACAAGCACAAGGACACACATTAGACACAGCTCAAACTCCCAACCTGTTGACACACTCGACTGTTTGATGGGAAAATTGTGGGACCAACTATTTTAGAATTTATTTTATAACCCCCTTTATTTATTTAATTATTTAGGGTAGATAATATCTAGGAAGATAGCTTTTTCCCCAAGAAAGGATATCAATTATCCTAGGACATGTTCCTTGTAAACCCTATTTAAAGGGGGTCTCTCATTAAGAAAGAGGTAATTAACAATTTCTAAATTTGAGTAATCTTTCTCATTTTACATGTAAAAGGAAGATCATATAGAAAGATGACTGTATAATCTACAAGGTCGACAATATACAAATTACCATGGTAGACTTCGATGAAAATCATAACTAACTAGTTTATTTTACAATCAAAACCAACTAAGTTATTTTACAATATCTTTTACTTTCATTTTATCTTATTTTTTATTTTCTTGTTTTCTTAATTTAAAATCATACAATATCTTGTATTTTTTATTTTATTCATTTTTTAATTTCCGTTATTTTAATTTCAAGACTTTCATTAAGGATTTAATTTTACATAATTAAAGAGTTTTTCCATAATTTTTTAATTAAACAAAAACATAAAATAAAGAAAAATATATTACAAAAATGCCCAAAAAACATGTTTTACGATTTGTTAGATTAGATGGTACTTTTACAAACTTTTTTTATGAGTAGGGTACTCCTACAAATCCGCAAAAAAGTCGTCTAATCAAATTGTCCTTTGCATTAGTTATAGGGAGTGTTTCTTGTTCCCCAAAACAACTTTTCACCCAAAAATTATTTTTAACACTCTTAAAATTCATTCATATGTTTATACTTTTTACGTTTTCCAAGACAAAAAATAACTTTTCACCCAAAAACACACCCCTAATTGCTTTCCTCTTAAAAACATACTACTGAGGTTTGCATTAATTATAATTGCTTTCCTTTATAAATAAAACAGTAATCTACTATGTATATAAAAGTAATAAGGTTTGAAGCCTCCACGTCAGCTTTTTCCACATGTCGTTCTATTATTAATCCACATAGGATTTTGCCACATGTCATTTAATCCTTGCTCCATAAAAAATTTATATTAATTATTCTTTCCAGTTCATATTCCACATGGAAAATATTTTCCACTTAATTAAAATTTATTTATTTCCCAAATTTAGATAATATCTTAATTTTTGGTAGGAGATAATATCTTAACTAAAAGAATTTAACTAATGGTTGAATTTTTTCCTTATAAGCCAATAAAATATATATACTTAATCTTTTTAACATTTTAGTTGTTTCTTTCTCTCTTATATTAAAATATAAATATACTCAATTACATATATTATTTTTCAAAAACTCATATCTTCCATATTTTCAAAATATATCTTTTTTGCTTTATTTTCTTCATATTTTCTCTCTTTCTTTTAAATTAAACCTATTTATGAAATATTGTCAAGGAAAATGAGCAATGTAGATTATTTTATCTTAATAATCTATATTTATTCTCAATTTTAAACTTAATAATCTAAATTTAATTTGTTTCATTTGATTTTAAAAAATAAAATAATACATATTATGGACAACAAATTACTTACATTAAATTTTATATAATATTTTTATTTATTAATATTTTTTATAGTATATCTAAAAAATATCGAGTCATGGTCGTGCATGGCACGACAGGGACAGCTAGTAATTCATATTTTTAAAATCAAATTCTTAAATACTTTTTATTCCCTACAGAAATAGTGCCCATTTTAAAAAAAATACAGATTGAAGTTTATATGCCTATTGGTAGAGGCTCTCGTGTGTATGGTTTGATCAATTGCGATAAGGTATTACGCCTTATTGGTCGATCTTGATCACGTTAATAAATGCCACATTTTGTATTTCCTGGGGGAGAAATTGTAGTAGTATGGTAGACTGGTAGCATTAGCACAATTCATAACTTGAGAGCTAAGCTCTTTCAAAAAATTTCAACCATATGTAATTTCCAAACGATAATCAAAGAGAAAATAAACAAATAAATAAATAAAACTCTTCTGCTTCGACTAACAGTGACATTTAGATTCCAACTCCCTGGCGAACCAGAATCAAAATCTGACCAACTTATTTGACAATGAAGCTTCACACTTCAACATGAATCACACTTTTGCCTAAAAATCCCAATACCCAACAGATTGAAAAAAAAAAAACATTTCTAAACAAACTACATTATACACACACACACACTAAGAGCAAATACAGCCTTAAATTGTGCCTCTAGGCAGGCCCTCTCTAGCCATATGGTGGCTGTCCTCCGGATCCATCAAACTCCTGAATCTCGAGAATCCCGACTCTTCGATTCATGCCGTTTTGAACCTTAACCGCCACATCCGATGGCCTGAACCGCCCACAAACGCTCACCCGGCTGAATTGCCTCTCTATCATGTGTGTTTCCACCTCTTTAAAAGAAGGTCACAATCATCAACAATTACCATAAAAAAATTTCATATATGTAGTTAAATATGAGGGGTAGAGAGATTTCTTTTTTTTTTTTACCTTTCATGCTGAGGAGGATTCTCCTGAGCTTTGTTTGGCATGCTTTGCAGTCAACTGAGACCTTCATCATCATGCAGCAATACTGAGAGATTTAACAAGATTCAGATCAGAAAATAATCAGTAAGAAACATATTAAGGTCTCATCAGAAGTTGAAAAAACTTGCCTTTGCGTTCTCCAAGGGATGAGTTGAGATCATTTTTGTGGTCCACAATATGGAAAGGTTAGCTTGTTGAGTTTTGAAGGGTTGAAAGGAATGCAAGAGGGAATTTAGGCTTCTGGCAGATTCCATGGAATCTGATTCTGCTAAAAAAAAAGGATTGTGAGAAAGGAATTTTTTTGGGAATTTTGTTTTCTGTTGTTTGATTCTTGGGTATTCCTTCTCCATGTGGATTTGAGAATTGTTAAGGACCTTTCTTTTTCCTGGCTTCAAAGCTAAATTATTGATCAGGAAACATTGTTCATCTTCAAGTCTTGCAAATTTTCCTGACACCCAAGTCAGGAGAGAAGGCAAATTGAAGAGATTGAGAGGGTAGCCTCATAGCTGATACATTGCCCTCTTTACCCATCATAGTAAGGAAAATACATAGTTGGGAAAAACTATATTCCCTTCAAGTTCATATTTATGTGATTCTTTAGACAAGCAATGCCCTCTTTACCCATCATAGTAAGGAAAATAGTCTCTGAGATATTTCATGAAGGTATGTTAGGCAAAGGATAAAACAGCTGGAAATGCACAAGATTGATTTGGGGGCAGCGCAGGTTATGACAACACTTTGTGTCAAACTGTCAATGAACAGAAGTTCACATTTCATAAACTTTAGGCAAATCAGTTTCAATGCAAATTGCCACACACCCAAATATCAATTTATCCATTTTGAGATTCATCACACCGAAATCAGTGGAGAGGCCAACATCCTGTACTTGCTTCAGCCCACGGCATAAGAATTGAGGACATAATCCGGAAGTTAGCTGAAAACTCAGCAAAAGAATGTCACACCTAGTCTGGATCTGGATCAATGTGATGTAGAGCTTCTTGTACTAATAGAAGGCATTTTGTCAAGATACACACACACAATGTTGGTTTGAGGGCATGGACAAGGATATGCAAGCCATTCGATTGGACTTCAAGAATACAGCCATTCTTGAACCGAAAGAACAATCACAATCCTTTCTTGTTTTTTTTATATGTTTCTCACAATGAAATGAATTATGACAGAGAGGCTGGGAAAACGTCAAAAAAGAAAAAAGTTAGAGGGACAGGACACTGAAGTGGTGGAATAGTGTGGGCAACACAAAAACAATGGTGCAACTTTTAACTTGGCCGTGAATGGCGATAAACAAAGATGCTTCACAAAAGCAGATTGAGGCCCACCCACATTTCACTTCAATCATTTCTCTCCCATTACTAGCAAGCATGCTTAAATATCTTCTTTTTTTTGGCAACACGATCACCTGTATAGTGATTACATGAGGTGTAGTACATCAAAAAGGTTATAAATTCTCTATTAATATATTATGCCCAATGTTAAATGAACATACATAACTTTTCTCAAGCTTCTAATTACAAACGTCACAAGAGGCTCAAGCTTCTCAGTATTCAGCAGCACAAACGATTAACTAGGATAGTCAAAAAAGAAAGAAGCACCACTGATAAGGGCGGCACAACTTGCTACAACTGGACAAAAGAAGAAACGCGTTGTACAAAATGAGTCAACAAAAGAAGGGCAAGGATAAAAAATCAGTCGCCAATTATGAAATTTCCAAAAGCAGACTTCCAGCCGCATCATACCAAAACGTCAAAAGTTTCAATTTAGACTGACCCCAACTTGGGCGGAAAGTTCTAAGCACGTTGGCAATTGAAAATACAACACCGGAGTGCAAAGCAATTAGCATCATCAGGGAATCATCATCGTTGAATCTAAACACCAAAATTTAACATGTGCACAAAACCCAGCAGAAGAATAACATTAGATGTTATTAGAGGATGTACAAAAACGCATCAAGCTGTTGGAACAGACATGTGTGCCCTAACACTAGAAACTACAGCAACACAAAACTGCTATACCCACCAAGAATGCTCAACTACTGGTCATAATTAGAGGGTGTTGACAAAAACCGCCTGCAAGAAGCTTTTTGGGTCACTAAGACTAGTGAGCCAACACATTAATCCTTGAGGATAGAAAAATTAATTATCTAGACATAATTACTAAACTTCTTACAGGTGGAGCAGCTGAAGAATTGAATAGAGAATCACCCATGTATTTGCAATTCTCATGATCAACCTTCAACAATTTTGCCGGGGATGGTGCTAAGAAGTTTTGATTACTTTTATGCATCACTGTTTTTTTAACATTCTTCTTGAGTTGACTATGGTGTGGCTTCTCAACAAAATGCCCAGTGCGGCTTCTCTTTCTCAAGGACTTCCACTGTAACTGAGCAAGAAACTTATCTTTAGAGAGATCCTGTACCCCTGCTGAATTATCTGTTTCTCTATCACTGTTGTCCAATTGTGAATTGCTGGAATAAGCTTCAATCTTGTGCAACAAACTGTATTGCGGAATATTATTGCCAGCTGAGGCCTCTTCAGTTTTGTTGTCATAAGTTTTATTTCCCTCACCGTGGTCTAGATCAGATAATATTGCGGTGGCAAGATCTGCTCTTCCATGCAAATCCTTCCAAGTGTTACCCAGCCACTCTTGAGAGTGCCTTAGTTCTCCGAGAGGGAAAACTGCATCTCTTTTCTCTCCTGCAAGCACACAGAATTGTCAGAGATTAGTTTTCTCAATTTACCTCCAAATGCAAAATATATGAGATGGGAATCATAAAGCAGAAGACATGAAAATTGAATTCATACCCGGAAAATAAACTCGCACTCTTTCATCAGATTCTCTGTAAATCACAATTCCTTCCCACCACCCATCATACCACCGAGCATCCACAAGAGACCCAACATCAAAGGACCATGAAACTCTGCCGCTGTGGGGTTGAGGCAAGGGTCGAACAGTCGTCCTTCCATTGATTCTAAGAGCCAAATTATCATCAACAGCAATCCTTGAAGATGATACCCACTCCTGCAGCAGATAAAATGGACTTACATTAGAAGTAAATTCTAACAGGAAAAATCATCAAGGCAGAAGACTAGTAAATACTTTGAAAACCCTTACCTCAAGATGATTGACTTCATCATCTGCATCCTGAAGATCATGGTAGCGAACCTTGATTTTGTCTTTGTGCTTCTTGACAATAGATGCCCTAAACCAGCAACCTGTTATTCCGCTGTCTTGAGAAAGCACCTCAACCTGACAGCCAACTGGGAGAGAAGACAGTAGCTTCTCTGTAACAGTTGCGCCTTCCCTCGAGATGTTACTTTTTCCATTTAACAAAGAAGGATTGTCTACAGCACCTTTTTTAATTCCATGTTGCATATCAATTCTTGAGTCTTTCAGAAGACGGAGTCTCTTTCTAGGTCTAGATATGAGGTGAGAGTTGTCAAGCTCTTTAACATTCATATTACGATCAGGATTATGAGATTTATCCAGAGTCCTTGTACTGAAAGTGGAGAACATACGACGCAACAAGTCTTGTGTCCAATAACCTTTAATCTGGGTTATATCGAAGGGCTTGATATCACAGTCATCAAAAAGCCTCTGGCACACAAATGGATGGACCCAAGAGTCTCTACCTTCATTCATATACTTCTCAAAATGCGGCGGACTGAGAACTATTGCTAGTCCATCTATGCACTCGATGTTGAGATCTTGAAGACAAAGAGAAAAGAAAATCTCCCTGTCACTAAATTTGTGAGGTAAATCAATATCAACCTCATCAATTCTATGAAACCATCGTACCACAACCATCTTGCTCCCTTGCGAATCTTCATACATATCTTCCAAGTGTGCAACAAGCCTTTTCTGATCTTCAGCCAATACAAAGACAAAGTCATTTACCTGACAATACAAGGAAAAAGGTAAGATTAGATCTCCAAATATAATCCTAAAAAAACTAACAAGGACCTTCTGTAAAACAATAACTATGCTGATCAAGCAAGATATCAGAGATAAGACCTTTGGTACATAAATGACTCAATGCAGTCCAGAGGAGGTAAAAGATACTTACTGAGATCTTAAACCCATTGCGGCAGAAAGACTGATAGTGTGTTCGTTTCTTTTTACACATCCATGAAGAGCCCAACCACGCGAGCTGTTTTCCATATTGACCCACCTTTTGCATCTGAACATCCTAATCAGAGAATAAAGTATCAATGATGAGACCAAAAAAATAAAAGAATTTTTAATCCCCTTAAACATCAAAGGTCAAAAAATAACTAAAAATAAGTATTCAGTTCATAAGAATGTTAAACACACCTTTAAAGGTCTTCCAATTGTTAAAAACCCAGCATCTCTCTCATCAAATGAACCAAAACCAGAGCTTTTATCCACTCCTACATGACAGTCTGGAAATTGCAAAACAAAGACACAGGCTCAGCTACTGCATTGATAAGAACAACAGCCAATAAAAAGAGTGCTAATTCCAACTAAAATGCAGCAAACATAAGCTAACAACATCAACAATTAATCACATGGTGGCATAGATGATAATGACACACACAACTTATAACGAAGAGCGTTCGAGGACCACAAAAGGAGATTCAGATAAGTTAAGAAATCAAACTGAGAGAGATATAACATACAGATCTTGACCTATATTAGACAAATGAGGATTAAAGGTCGCTTTGTTCTCAATCAGCTCTTACAATGGTCTAGAAATCCTGAAGATCAGATTAAGTCAGATCCAAATAAGTATCCTCACAAGCAGCATAAGATTTGGAAGGGAGAAGGTTCAATATATCTAACTCAAATCATTTACTGAGAAGAAAATAGGCATATGTATGAGCTTCGTGAGAGGTTAGTACATGTTTCAATTGCACATCCAAAAAAATGCCCATTTGGGAATAGGTTTGGCATACAAAAATCATGAGAGCAGAATTATATAAAAAATGACCCTACATGCCCCTAAAGGAAATAGAACAGGGTTTGAAATTGCATAAGCCTCGCAAATAAGACATTATATAAAATAAGGATGGATTAGGGTAACAGATTTGTTGTACCAAGTGCACAAGAAAAGAAGAATTGACAAAAAAAATTCCATTTAAACTTCTAGGTTCAAAGAAACAAGCTTTGAGTGCAAATATGAGAACGTTTCATCCACCAATTCAGCAAAGTAGATCAGTTTTCAATTAAAAACATTGAACTTTGACGTGATAGGGAATTGAGGGAGTTCAAAAAAAAATGGCCATATTTCCTGTCGATCCAAAACAGAGAAGGTAAGGCCATAATCCTATATTAGGATTCATGAAACCACGAAACATATTGTCACAGAAAATTCAATAGGAAACCATGAATTTTTTTCGACAAAAAGGAAGGTGCTATATGGAAAAAACCGGTCATCCCCTGAGGGGGGCAACTCACCAGTAGTCAGACAACACAACATTAATATGAAAGTTGAGCCGGTAACATGAAACCACTAGGCAGAGCACATAATGCCTGCAAAATCCTTTTCCTACAAAATAAGGGTGACGGGTTGGATGAAGGCAGATTTTCGGATCTGGTGACCCAAGGCGTCAAATAGTAAAACGAAATTGGTGGATCCAGCAGATTGACATGAAAATGAGACGGTCAATTCAGAAATCAGAAAACGGCTGTTTGGAAGGGCAATTTTCTTGCGTGAAATCCCAAATTGAACAAACCGGAAAAAAAAACAAGATGAATGTTTGGAAGGGTTCAGTTTTGACGGGAGAATAACAGGCAGAGAGAACATGATGTGTACCTTGAACGATGGAATTCAACCAATGGATGACTTCCCTTCGAGACCTCAGCTTTAGGAACAAGGAAGGAGAAGAGCCGCTAATGAGGAACCTATTCTGAACATCGTAGCGGAAGTTTATATGTCCCGGGTTCTTCTCCTTCCCAACGACGACCAGATCTGAAGCTCCGTCTCTCCTCTTCAGATAGTAATGAACCTCTCTCCTCCCTTTATCGCTCGACATGAACGCCTCCTTCCACCCCACATACGCCGACGAAGACGACGAAAGTGCTCCGGCCGCCCCAGTTCCCATATCCTACCTTACCAGCCGAATCCCAACCGGCTTTGCGCGGAATCAATAAGTCTCGATATCGATTTGCAACGCAGAGAAGCTTCGAATCAGCTTCCGCTGGTTGATTGAAAACTGGACACAAGGCTCGTATCTCCCTTTTCTCTTATCGGTTCGAATACGCAGGGAATCTCAGGGAGCTTCAAGAATAAAGGTGTGATCTTCTTCTCCTTCTCCCTCCTATTTCTCTCTCTCCTCTCTGAAATTCTCTAGTTATAAGGAGGGGGAGAAGAGTGGGAGAGAAGGGTGCAAATTGAAACGGTAGAGGAGGAGAAGGGAGAAAGCCTAGGCCCTAGGGTTCCGAGATCGAAAATCGACGGTCCAGATTAATCAAGCGACGATTACACGTTCGAAGGTCTCAAGAATTTACGCGTTTTGTGAATAGACATTTGTACCCTCATTGCGTCTCCATTTTTACGAATTTACTGTTTCGATTTTTTGCGCGGGATTTCACCGAGAATATAATCCGGAGTGCCACCTGGCAGATAAGGATTTTTTTTTTCCTTATTAGAAGGATTTTTGCCTTTAAAATTTGAATTTTCATTTTTAGTTTGGAAGTTTTATATAGTTTCCGACTTTCCGTTACTGGTTTCTTCTCCACATTGAAAGATAAGGATATCGCTCAAAACATCAAACGTGGCAGCCATGACCGTTAGGCAATTAACGCATATTATGTTTTAATTATTGAAAATTATAAGGCTTCGTTTGACAACTTGCTACTTATCGATATTGGTGCTGATGTTAATGTTGATGCTAATACTTATGGTTGGTGATGCTGATTATGGATACTAATATCGTTTACTTATTTGTTCGGTAAACTAAATTGTTGATATTATAAAGGACTAAAGGAGTGTAAAATTACTGAAATGTGCTTTAAGTCTTTAATAAAGGGTAAAAAAATAGTTGAGTTGGCTGGACTTTTTTTTCATGATCGTGGATCGCCACCGATTGACCTCGATATCGTCGTTGTGTTGGCTGAACTTTTTTTTCTCTCCCTTCGTCTCATTTTTGCTACTTGTTCACCATCGTCTATTCTTGCCGGCTATGGTGGGTGATCGTCCGTCTCGGAATTGCTACTTACTACTTGCTACTTATTTTTTTTATTAGTATTACTATCAATTATTTGAGTTGATTTTGCTAGTGAAATCGAATTATAACTTCGATGGACTTGATTAGTGTCAATTAGCAGGAGAGGAGACGACGCCCGACGACGAGGCGACGCCGGCGAAGAACTAGCTACAAGATCATAACCACCTACCCAATACAACAAATTAAGTTCCTAAAAGTTAACAAAATCATACAAAAAATGGTGGAATCCGACGGACGACTGAGCTAGTGGTGGCCAGAGACGATAATGGGGAAGGAGGGTTCTCAAATCTGTAAAGGAGGAGACAAGAATGGCAGAATCCAAGTCCTTCTATTTGATAGACTCGATCGGCGGAGCTAGTGGTGTCGTGGTGGTCGATGGTGGTCGGAGACAATAATGTGAGTGATACAAGACACTGATGTGTAGTACCAAGAATTCGATCAACACACAGGGGAAGGGAGATTAGGGAGATTTAAGGTTAACTGTGATAATCTTCTTGTTGTTATAATACTGCCCTAGCGGTTCAATAAATGCGGCATGGTAAAGAACCGAAAGGAAAACCCATGAAAGAGTTTATAACCTCTATTTAAAAAGATTACATTAATAAAAAATACTAATAATAGTCCTTAAATCGCACCGGGCTATTGCAGGCTCAGATTGTATAGTATCAATTCTCCCCCGTTGACAATCGACTTGTCCTCAAGTCGAAAATCAGGAAATGAAATCATGAGTTGCTCAAACATCAACACTTCAGCACTCGCTTGACAATCCTAAACCAAAGCCAACTTCAAAGGAGTTGCAAATTCAGCACTTAGCAACACTTGTAGCCAACTACCGCCAGGGTCAAAAACAAAAGTCGATCCATCTCCATCTACATCAGCAGACCTATACTCAAGGACGGAACTTAAATATATCATTAGTAGAATAGGTAAAACTATGATAGCTAAACTAGCCTAGTGGCCATAGGTACGGGGTTCGAATCCTTACAACTAGTTTTGGGGGGCTCTTCTTTCCTTTTTTTTCTCCCCCTCAATCACACACTTGCTTTATTTATTTTTTTAATTTTGCCCCCATCTTTTTACTAAGTATGTAATTTACCCCTCAATTATAACTTTTACCTTATATTTAGCCCACCCAAAATTTTCGGGTTGGTTCCGTCCCTGTCCATACTCCACCTTAAATCTCCTACTAATGCTCATCACCATGCTGAAATCGTTGTACAATTGATAACTAAGCATCCTTTATGCCCAAAAATTAGTAGAGATCAAGCATCCACCCGAATCAAAACTAAAAGAACTAGAAATTCTTGGATCATACACTAATATAGGCATTTTATAAAACACGTTATATGCACTTGAATTAGCAAAGAATCGAAATGAAGACACTTTAGAGCCATCCAAACTAATTTCAACAGAGGCAACTTATTCATCAACAAGTTTGCCCGTACTATAAAATGCAACATCGACCATCATATCTTTAGAAAAAATAAAACTTACCTAGTTTTAAAGATTGATCGTTACCTCTTAGAAATTCCTTCAATGGTGAACCCATGATTTCACGATTTCTGCTCCAATCTTGGCAATCTTTAAAGGCACCCTGAAATGGCATGGTTCGCGAATACCCTAAGGTCGAATTCCACTTTGAATAGCCCAAGGTCAAATTCCACCATTCTTGTTTGACAATTTCCAAGTCCGAAGGGGTCGCGGGTGCCGCGATAGAGGCCGCGGGCGCGGGGAAAGGGGTCGCGGGCGTGGGGGTCGGAGCTGCGGGCGTCGTTGAGTCGACTTTGTTGGTATCTTCAATCGAAACTTCAGGCCGATACAATTTGTCATTGCTCGCATCACCACTCGAAGCTTTGATCTCACTCAATCCTCCGTTGATTTGGCCACCAAGGAACAACTCCATTCGACAACAACCATCATTGATGCACCTTCCTTTAAAAGAGTTGAAAGCATCCATGGCGGATTCTCTGTTCTTGAAACAAATTTTGAATGAAACCCTATTTCTGGGCTTAATATCTCAAGGTCCTCTATAATTCCGAATGCGAACAACCATTGCTCCAATACGTTGCAAGAAATTGGGTCGAGTTCCCAATGAATCTTGATATATAGAGTTCGGTTCTCCACCGGATTACCTCTATTAGCATCGATTCGATTCTCGAGCAATAATTCCATTAGACGACGCTTTTATTATTAGCATACATGGGTTGCAAAGTTCAGGGATGAAAGCACCATTTGATACAAGACAATGATGTCTAGTACCAAGAATTCTATCAACACACAGGGGAAGGGGTGAATGGCCAATGGATAAGGTTGAGGAGAAGACAGACGAGAGAGAGTAGAAGGGAGATTAGGGAAAATTAGGGTGAACTATGATATTTTTCTTGTTGATTGTTATTTTCTGAAATACAATATAAGTTATTTATAATACTCCCCTAGCGGTTCAATAAAGGCGACATGGGAAAGAACCGAAAAGAAAACCCTTGAAGGGGTTTATAAACTCTATTTAAAAATATTATATTAATAAAAATAATACTCCCTCCGTTTCACAATACTTGTTCTTAAAGCCTTTTTTTTGTTTCAAAATAGATGTTCATATAAAGTGTATACCCCACGTTACACTTCTCCCAAAAATTTTTTTTTTTGGTTGAATCTCCCAAAAAGAAAGAGTATTTAATATGGGCAATTTGGGGAAAAACTTTTTCCTCAATATGTGTGAAATTTTGTATAAGAACAAGTATTGTGAAACGGAGGGAGTAATAAAAATCCTTAAATCGTACTGAGCTACTATAGGCTCGAATTGTACCATATCGGTGAGTGAGGACAGAGGACGATAAGAGGACAAGAGAGAGTGAATGAATGAAAAGAAAATGGGTGAGGGGTAAAAAAGGTGAAAAGTAATTTAAGTGGGTCCTACTTGCTTGTATTTTGGTAGATAAGTTTGTTTATTTCAATAAGGTGGGGGTGCTGATTATTTTTTAAGCAGATAAGTATCGGAAAGAAGTACCTTAATTCAAATAAGCAAATGTTGTCTTACACCTACAACGATGCTTTTTTCATATAAGCAACTTGGTGCTTATAAACAACCAAATAAGCGTTACCGAACGGAACCTAAATTATAATGTGATACTACGACTAATTTTTTTTGTCAAAAAGCGGAGCGACGCTCCTGCGGAAATCTTTATTGATCAATTAACAGAAATATTCCCCATTGAAGGGGTAACATCCAAGTCTAAAGCTTGAGCAAAGCAACAATAAACATGAAAGAATTCAACAAAAGAGTTATTTAAAACCAAGGAGTGATTAGTGAGGGTTTCCGCAACTAAATTTGCGGTCCTTGGAATATGAGAGAGCTTCTTAGACCACGAACCATCATGGAGCAAGGATCGAACATCCTGAATCATAAAATAATACTTATGGGGCTTGATTTGCTATTGACGGAACAAATTGAAGGCTTGAAGTGAGTCAGTCTGAATAACTATCTGATCAAAGCTCTTCTCTTTGCAACTATGAGTCCTTTGTGAATGGCCTGAATTTCACTTTCAGCATGTAATGCATCACTAATGCCATGTTTGAAAGAGATAGCTTGAATGAATCGTCCAATGTGATCCCGGAAAATACCCCCGCCTCCAGCAATACCAAGATTGCCTTTCGAAATGGCATTAGTATTCAAAGCTATCCAGCCCAACGGAGGAGGTTTCTAGGTAAACGGTTATGAAATTGCATCCACAAGTGGTGGTATGGCACGGAAAAATCCAGATTTAGCAACAATGCGGGCTTTTGCAATCGTAATTTCTCGTGAGCTTAAGCGATTAACCTCATCTTTGGATTCAAAAAACAAACCATTACTGACCTTCCCAGAAAACCAAAGCATGGTTGTAAAAATCGAGCTCCATTGATCTAGCTGTTGAATGTTGGTGATGATCCAATCTCGAGTATCGCAAGTCAAGAAAAATCCCATGTGCAGAGCATTTCCAGCCAACGCAAACCAAACATGACTAATCTGAATGCAGTCCCTAAGTAGATGGAAAACAGATTCAACCTCACCATATCTCAGACAAGCCATCAAATCACCCATATGTCTACGCACCCTCTCCTCATTACACAGAATGGAATTGTGCGCCACAAGAAAAGTAAAGTGTCTAGCCTGTTGTTGCGCATGCACCTTCCATATTTTGTTCCATATTGGATGATGAATCTTGTGAGCATGCCTACAGATTAATTCCAAAGCTGATTTCATACTAAAAATACCATAAGAGGATGGTTGCCAAAATAACTTATCATTGGCGGCATCATCATCTCGAAGAGAGACAATAGAGAGCCTATGCTTATGGGCCGACAAAAATTGTGACAGCCGACCATTGCCACCCATTTGGAGAATAATAATCAGCAACCACTAAGCATTGTTCAGACACAAGAATCCTGCATTGCTCTTTAATTTATAACATGGGATGTTGTTAAGGATAGGGCGCCTAGTCGCCTACTTTAGAACGATTTCACCGCATTGACATGGTAGACAACGAAATTTGCCTTATGTTTAACGTGGAACGAGAAAGCAGTGGATATAGATGTTTCACATGTGTGTTTTCTGAAAAAGTTACTAGCCTCATCTTGGATTGGGAAGCTATTAGTAGGGATGGCAACGGAGTGGGGAATACCCTCCCCACTCGCATCCTTGTTTAGATATATGTTCCTCGTACTTGTCCTTGTTCCTCATCGAGAATAAAATTTGCTAATGTCTTCATCCCCGTCGGGGATTCCTCGTCCCTCTTTGATTTTCCTCATTTATAATCCCTATGAATGTGCTTGTATAATTTTTACAAGTTTTTTCATTTAATTGCCAAATTATTTGGCATTTTACTTTGCCAAATTATTTTTTCACTTCTAGAAATTTATTATATTATATACTACTATAAAGTCAGAAGGTTTGAACTTAAGATCTATGGGTTAAAGTTAGAAGGTTTTGCTCAATAATGGTCAATCTTAATTTTACAACTTTGGCATTACACACATCAACCTTTGATATTATACACAAAGCATAATATCAACATTTGGCATTACACCATTAACTTAGCAACCATTGATATTAAATACAATGATAACATCAAACTTTTGGTATTACATAACTAATTTAAAATCATTAAATTATAACTTTTGAGATGACAAATAAAAGTAACAAAAATAAGACAACCATTGACATTAAAAACAAAAGATAAGTTCTAATTTAATGTATAATTTTTTATGTTCTACTCTTTTCTTATTATAAGTTTTTCACTTTTTACAAATGTATTTCATTCACTATTACGAAAAAAAAGACAATCCAATTTGCAAGCAAAGAACGAACAATACAAGATTTTGCTTGAGAGGGTATTGCGGAAAAATAATAAAAGTTAACTAGAAACATATTACATACCATACACAAAATAATATATTTCGTTTAAGTTAAAATTTTCACGATTTATTTTTATTTAATTTTTATATAATAATATTTAGATTTTAGTCAATACATGTTATAATTACCTTATGATTACCAAAAATATATTCATTTTTCAAATAACAAACATAGAACATGAATTTGCCCCGTCAAACGGACGGGTTAAACATTATAGTTTCTAAAAAAATCCTATTAATTCGCATTTACATAATTTATTGATTAAACTTTTATAATTAGTAAGCCTTTAACAAGAGCTTCCAAAGACAAAGTGATTTTGTAAATCTAGTGATCATACGTGATCAAGTGTATGACTGATTAAGAATATCAAAATACCAACAATTGAAAACCAAAGTAGTGTATCTAGTGATCATATAGGATCAAATGTATGACTAAAGTTACTTTCATATAAAGTTACATTCACAACCCCAACGAGGATTTCCCACGACAGTTATTCCGAATAACTCGTGGGAAATCCTCGTTGGGGTGCGAATAACTTATTCCCACGTCATTCCCCAACAATGTCAGGTTCAGGTTGGGGGGTCAGGGCGGGATACCTATCCTCGTCCTCGTCCCCATCCCCGTGTAGAGAATTATTTTCTCCCTGTTCGAGAGGTTTATTTGGAGGCATTAGTGGTTTTGAATAGGGGTGTCCAAACACGGTTAACCGATCATGATTTCGGTTAGTTAAAATCATGAACCGTAACCGAACCATGAATTTTGGTTAACCGTAGTTTGGTTAAGCGTTTTTCTGTTCGGTTTTCTCGGTTAACCGATAAGCATTTATGTAATTTTACCTTAAATAATTAAAACTAAAATAATAAAATTTGAATAAAAAAGTGATCAAGCTTGACTTTTATTTTAACTATGTACTTATACCATATTGTTCCGGTTGTTGCAAAGATAACTAATAATTGAAAAAAATATTAACATATTTTCGATTTTTCGGTTAACCATTATATGTAAAGTTGTGAACCAAAACCGAATCGATAAACCGAAAATATTTTCAGTTCGGTTAACCAAACCGAAATTTCAAAAAAAAGTCGGTTTGGTTAACCTAAAAAATAACCGGTTTTTCGGTTTTTCGGTTCGGTTTTTCGATTTCGATCTTTTATGGACACTCATAGTTTTGAATGGGACTAAGAGCAACCCCAACAGGTTCTCCAAATATTTCTTCAAATTGGGGAAACAAAAGTCATTTTCTCTAAAAAATATTTGCTCTAAGTCCAACAATTTCTCTATTTTAGAGAATGCATCATTTATTGTTGTATAATAAATTATTTATATATTAATCAAGCCAATCAAAAATCATTTTTACCCTCTCTCTCTATTATAGAGAATTGTCTCATTCCCCAAATTTAGGGAAGAGACTTAATTTTTTTGGCTCCTTCCCCATTATAGAGAACAAGATGGGGAAATTGTTGGACCAAAAACATGCCCCTGCTTCCCCAAAAATTCAATTTTCAAGAATTTGGAGAAGCTGTTGGGGTTGCTCTAAATTACCGCATTTGGGTGGTTATATGATAACTTTCTCTTTTAATGAGCAAAATTGTGCATTCAACGGTTAAAATGGTGATTGCTGAAATTTAGCCTAATCATGTACTCCACAATGTTGCACAATTGGCTAAGTATATATGTAAGGGGATGTAATTAAAAAAATAAAGGGAAATTCCTTTTGGTGCCCTTAAGGTTTTGTCTTTTTCTTTTGGTGTCCAAGAAAAAAACTTATTCCTCTTGGTACCCCTGAGGTTTTGGCTTTTCCCATTGATGCCCCTATCCGATTCAAATTAGCTAATTTCAAGCTTACCATTATGTTCATCACCTTTAAATTAGTAGGATTCAACTCTTAAAACACTTAAATTCATTACCAAACTACATCAATTTGAATTTTTAAACAATCCTCTATTTTAAGGGGTTGTTTACAAAATTGTTTAAAAAATCAAATTGATGTAGTTTGGTCATGAATTTTGATGTTTTAATAGTCAAATCCTACTAATTTAAGGGTGATGAACATAATGGTAAGCTTGAAATTGGCTAATTTGAACCGGAGAGGGGCGTCAACGGGAAAAGCCAAAACCTTAAGGGTGCGAAAAGAAATAAGTTTTTTTCTTGGACACCAAAAGAAAAAGACAAAAACTTAAGGGTACCAAAAGAAATTTCCCAAAAATAAAATAAAGACCCTAATCAAAACAAACAAGAGGTCAAGCAAATGCATTAGCTTAAATTCATAAGTTTTTTATGCTTTGCTTTGAGGTCCATCTGCGCATGGAGGGACTCGGATCATTTGATTCAATAAAAAAACATTACGGGCCTGGTTAGCTTTTCAACCCAAACCAAAAAAGGAAATCATGAATTTGGTGGCTTTACGGGCCTAGTAAGCTAATTAATATCTAGCTTAACAATAATGTCATTCACTTGAAAATAGAGATTAACCTTAAACTTATGATGTTTCCACACACACACACAAAAGGCGAAATTTTAGGTACTCTCAATTTTATGTTGCACACCCCGATATGTGCGAATTCGTAACATGCACATGTTTTTTTAAAACCGGGTTCACTTTATGCGGATTCGAAATGTGCACAAAATATTTAAAATAAACCCGGTTCGATCGTGCGTGAATCAGAATTGAGGTAAATTCTTGGGCGGTTTGAAAACCCGTCCTAGAATGACCTAAAATGTGCGGGTTATGGGCGGGTTCACCTCAGTAATACCGCCGCACAACGACTTCTTCCTCACTTACATCTTCGTCTTCCTCAATTCAAATTCAACGAGCGATTACGATTGTAAACTCGGTCCCGAGCGAGAGATGGAATCCCGAGCGAGAGAGGAAGAGTCGGGGGCAGAGACGGGTGGCGCCCAAACCCCGAGCGGTTCTTGCCCCGCACATCCGTCGACGGCGGGTTCCGGCCCTGCACATCCATCATTTATGGACTCATGCCTCGCACAACCTTCATAGGCAGATTCCGGCCCCGCACAACCGTCGTCGGCATGTCCCGAAACCGCACAAGGAGGAGCGACAACAAATGCGGCGGCGGTGGGGAGCGGGAAGGGAGAACGGGCGGCGGTGGGGAGCCGGTGGGGAGAGAGGTGGCGCTGATGGTGGGAGAGGAGGCGGCGGTGGAGATGGAGGAGGGAGTGGGGTCGAACGAGTTGACGACGACGGAGGATGCGGATCCGAGTCATCCAGTGCGTTAGAGGAGACCGACTGATGATGTATTGTTTAAAATATATTTTGAATATATAGTATATATAGATTTATATTGATGGTTTATTTATTATTTAGCAAAATCATGTTTAAAATATATTTTATTTAGATAAATATATACCAAATGCATATTAAAATCGTAAATTATTAGAAAATTTCCTTTATGTTATAGAAATTATAAATTATATATTTATTAGATTCTTAGATTGAAAATTGACATTGTATTATAGAAATTAAAAATCGTCTTAAAAATAATATATTTATTAGATTAGAAATTCTATTATATTGAAGAAATTATATGATGGAAATTAGAAATCGTACCGTAGAAATAATTTATTTATTAGATTAGAAATTATATTTTATGTAGTAACAATCTTAAATAGAAATAATATAAATTTGGATTAGTTTTAGTGGAATTAAATAAATGAGCGAAAATTATTAAATAATTAATAATACATTAAATAACAGGAGGTAGTAGTGCACATTCGACAGTCTACACTTAGCAGTAGACATGTCGATTATCGTGTAGTCACAACTTCGGGTCGCAAGAGGCGACACGAAGAATCCACCTCTGAGCCAGATGCTCAGCCTGATTCTGTTGCGACGGGAGAGTCTCATCCTCCACAGGGTGACATCCCGGATGAGGCCCTCGACTCATTTGGAGGATATGTTGGTTGATTCTGTTGGGACAGCAGAGGCTCATCGTGATTCTGTTGGGACGGTAGAGGCTCCGCATTCCGATGCTTTGCTCTCCGACCCGACTCAGACTCATTTGGATGATCTGGTTGTTGATTTTGTTGCGACGGCAGAGGCCCAACCTCCACAGGGCGACTTCCCGGAGCAGACACCGTATGGGCTCGAGGATCCATCTGTACGGGATTTCGAGGGACACATCGCCGACGCGATTTGGACGACACATGACCCGTGGAGGAACAAGTTTGACGGACCTGTTAGACGTATTACGTGTCAGAGCAACCCGAGGGAGTTTGCCTGATGGAGGACTCACATTCCGTCATCCGACGTTGATGTTGTCAAGGGTTCGTGGTTATGGATCATTCGCCAGACCGGTCTGACGGAGCTGCTAGAGTTCGATTTTGGGAACGTCGACCATGCCCTCATTTCTGCTTTTGTCGAGCGTTGGCATCCCGAGACGAACAACTTTCACTTTTCGTGGGGCGAGATCACTATTACACTCCACGACGTAGCCGTTATCCTCAGTTTGCCGATCGAGAGGCACGAGGTAGCTCACATGTTCTCCTTTTTTGAGTGCACTGATTTGGTTGAGTACGTGTTCAGCACAAGGGAGGACTATTTGTTACATGGGGAGCGTGACTTCCTCATCGGTCTTAGAAAGGGCTGTCTCCACAACCGCGATTTCTTCGATCATGTACTTTTGATGATGGCTTCCAATGACCCGCTCGAGTGCATAGCTGCCGGTTTTCTGTGGCATGCTATGTCGACCAACTTGTTCGTGAACAAATCCACGAACAACGTAGACGTTCGTATGTTGCCGTTGTTTGAGGACTGGGGTCGGGTAGTAGAGACTGCGTGGGGCACCGACATGTTGGCATTTCTTTACCGCCATCTTGGGGAGGCTTCACGGAGCGGGGTGGCTCAGATGGCGGGTTGCACATATCCTCTACATGTATTGGTTGTTTTTATTGAAATATCAATTTGTCGAAAGCTTCGTAAAGTGAATTGATATTATTTTTTCGGAGTGTCATAGATGTGGATACGGGAGCCATAATCTGCACATCATGGGCAGGTTGTGACCCGCACATTTTGGGTGATTCTTTTGCAAACGAAATATTTTTATGAGTGGTTTTTTTGCAAACGAAATATTTTTACGTTTTGTTTGTTGAAATTTCTATTTTTACGGGTGGTTTTTTGCAAACGAAATGTTTTTACGAGTGCTTTGTTGAAATTATAATTTTTACGTGTAGTTTTATGCACAAACCTATATTTCGCGGGTTGTTTGTGAAATTCACCCAAAACCCAAAAAACAACGAGAACCCAGTATCCATTTGGATTGAAGCTTAGCCCAAATTGCTCGATCTCCACGGCCCAACTTCCATGTTGCCGTCTACAACGGTCGCAGTCGTTGCCCTCTTTTCACCCATTCCGGCTAACCCAAATTCCTCCACCTCAAAACTTCCCCCGGAGTTCGTTTCAGAGAAAGACTGGAGAGAGCATCGAGGAGAGGAGCTTTCCAACGAGGACTTTTGTGGGAGATAAAAAGATTAATTTATTACATTTTTTTTATATATATTTTTAAGAAAAAAAAGGCGTGACTGGCGAGAAAAGAATAAGTCAAAATAGCTGGCGTCACTTGGAGTAGTTGGAGACAGCTAAACACGGGGCCCACCGCTTTAATTGCCGATTGCGATAGATGGGCGCCTGCGCGGGAGCGGCCATCGTATTTGAACTTTCGCGAATAATTCAAGCGGCAACCGCCTCGACCGGTTTGCCCGGTCAGCTGGACCCCACTTTTACCGGCGTTTGCGGGTTGATAAATTTTGGCAAATTGTGACCTTTGGCCCATCTGACTAGGCACCACATCAGTCCAACGTCCGGAAATCGCGTCGGCACGTGAGAGTCAGTGGCTTCTCGTCTCCTGATTGGCTACTGTGTCTTTTATATTTTTTATTTGTATTTATAAATTTCTCTCTATTTTTTTTTTATGTCTAGATCTTTTTACCAGAGAATTGATTGCCTGCGGACGGCACCACTGGGCTACCATCATCCATGATACAATCTGTTTGCAAAATCTACATAACTACTATGGTCAAGGTCTTCATTGCGTTCCAAAAGTGGATTGAAGTTGACTGATTTGTCCAGACTCCGGATGGATCAATAAGGCATCGTTTGGCAAATACGTCAATTAAAAATCTCTCCAAGTAATGTTGTGCAATATTTAGCATAGTAATTAAAAAGTGTACAAATTTGCGAATAACCATTTGTAAGAAATCAGTGGTTTTGACCCATTTACCCATATTTATCTTAAATCATCTATTAATTAAATGTATTTTTTTTTTGCAAAGTCACACCCATTGGACATAGGTCGGTTTATGAGTGACTGGAATCCTTCCACCACCTGAATCGTGAATGAAAATAGCTCACCCGATCCACCCATTACTCATCACTCGTAACACCTTTTCACCCATATCTGACCCACCTGTCACCCGTGGGTGAGTCAGTTGACCCGCTACATGTGAATTGTTAACTTGTAACAATGATTTATAAAGTTTTAGAATTAATAAAAGAAACATTGACTTGTGGTGACACTAAAAAGGGGCTGCGATCGGAGTGAGGAAGACTATGGTAAAGCAATTCAGGAGAGTTATTGGAAGTGATGTTAAGTAGACGACAGTGGAGACACAAAGAAAACGATCGATAAAGTGGAAGTGCCTATCGGGAAAGCCGGGGGAAGCCGAAGACTGCAAACAGAACACGACGAATGACTAGATGAGTAGTAGAATTTGCAGGTGGTAATGTTAGGTTAGGTTTGTTGAAAATATTAGAACATATCATATATATCAGGTTAAATTATGCAGGGTAGTAAACGGTTGAGTCGGGTGATGGGAGTTGGGTCGAGTGAATTAGGTGTAAAATCTCGCCCATATTTGACATGTCACTCGATTCGCCCATAACTTGACCTGCCCGTCACATGCTTTTGTTCGGTTTTCACAGTATATTTAGGTCAGGTGAAGCGGATAGGTCGGTCACTCGTGGATAATGTCCAACCCTACCCATTTGTTAGCCTCCCGTTAGCTTTTTTTTGTCAAAATTGATAAAATTAACATTTTAATTCCACCCTTTTGAAAACGTAAGTGCAAATGTGTAATTATTATTTTTTCATTCCTCCAGCCCTGAATGAAAGTTGATCCCACTAGTGGTTGGGCCAACACCAAGGGCCTTGCAGTGATAATGTTGGGGGCAATATATTTTTGCGAAGTCACACCTGGCCCCGTTCGTGCTAAACTCATTCAGTCATTCTTTCTCCATGTCAGTTTCCTAAGGACCAAAAGAATTTGTTATGACAAGATTCAACTACAATCTGAGTAGATTTTCCAGAATTTCAAACAAAAATACAAACGAGATAGTGTCGGGTTTCAGAATTTTGCAGCATTTGGCGTTTTGTAGAGATAGCTATGGGTAAAATCTCGGAATTTACGAAATCGAAAATGATCGACAAACAAGATTGTAATCTGAGTTTGAAAATTTGAATGTAAATGTGGAAATGAGTTAGTGATTCTCTGTGGACATTTTGATGTAATTTAGAGATAATATAAATAGAACCAAACATTTTAGAAAGTGGCACACATGCCTTTAAATTTTTGGTTTAATTATGCTTTTGGCCCAAACGTTTTAAAATAAAATAAGGGGTAAAATGTTAAATTCATATTTTCACAAAAAATCAAACGGAGCTGACGAACGGGTGGTTGTTTGCAGCAAAAATGCATTTAATGAGTGATTTAAAATAAATACGTATATAGTGGGTGGTTTCTCGCAAATATGACCATATATCATATGTTATTTCTCTAAAACATAACTCAAATTGTACAATATTTTTAAAAAAAATCTGAGTGATTAATGAAACAAATTGACAAAATTTATAACTAAATAAAATATTTGTATACAATAAGTCAATAAGTGAAGAACGCAAACTATGAGAGACATAACATACAAATCTTGACCTAGATTAAACAATTGAGGATTAAAGGTTGCAATCAGCTGTTACATTGGTATAGAAATCTTGAAGATTGGATTAGGTTGAATATATCTTAATAAATAGAATATAGACACATGTATGAGCTTCATGAGAGTTGCTTTTAAACATCTAGTTGAGCGGTTAGGATCTCAAAGACGTACCATGAGGTTTTTGTTTCAACTCCCATGGGCAATGCTCATTAAAAGAAAAAAAAACGAGCTTCATGAGAATTTAGTAGCACGTGTCAATTGCCCATAAAATTTTTCAAATAAAAAAATGAAACCATTGGATCCAACATATAAGCTTATGCTAGAGTACCAACATAAGCTTCCAAAGAATGTACGTGCTCCAATCATTTTTCTCCTTAAGGTTCATCACCATTCAATTTTTAATGAGCCTGCCTTGGGAACTGTAGTTCCTTTGTTGGCCCCCATTGTTCCTCTTGAACTTTCCCTTCTTGTAGAATGAGCGCAAGGTTTTTGTAATGTGTACGAGTTCCTCATCTTCATCTTCCTCTGACTCCTCATACTATTCATGTACGGAATTTAGCATCTTCTCAAGCTTCAAGACAATTCCCTTGTATGCCTTGTCATGTTCCTTGTCGTCCTACTTTCTCATTTCGTGGCTTAATAGTTTGCTGAAGACTTGGTGTGGCATGAGGTTCTTGTTTTCTGGGTTCTCCTTGAATATTGTTTATTCACTGGCCCAGTCAGAGGCTAATCCATTCAATAGTTGTTGAACCTTCATCTTGTCGGAGATTTCTTGTTTGGTGATCCCAAGTCCGGAAAAAGCTTAGTGCACAATGACTCAAAACGAGATTGGTAGCTATCTACTAATTCTCCCAACTCCATTCAGAAATTGAAGAATTCCCTCCTAGCGTTCATCTGGTGGTCCTCTCTAAGTTAGTAACTACTCACATGCATTTGATGGATGGCTTCCCATATTTCCTTGGTAGTCTCAAGGTTGGCCACCCTATCAGCGTCTTGCTCGCACGTAACGCTGTTGAGGTACATTTTGGCCTTGAAGTTGGCCTCCATGCATTTCCACCCATTTTGTCTCCATTTGGACAAGTCATCTCGAATGGTTGGATCTACCTCGAAGTTCCCTTTCTCGATGACGCACCATGCTTGGAAGTTGTGACTTCTCATCCAATCCTTCATTTCAATTTTCCAGTTTTCGAACCTACCGGCAATAAGCCTTAGCGGCTTGTTGTTCCCATGACCAATTTGAGCTAGCCCAATCGGCAATAAGCCTTATCGTCTTGTTGTTCCCATGACCAATTTGAGCTAGCTCAGTTGACATCTTGTATACATGCGAAACTAACACACAAATCTAGAGCAACACCTTCTCTGATACCAATTGTTGGATCGTACGTGTAAGTTAAGAGTTGGGAATAAGGATGCACATGGGGGCGGGGCGGGCAATGCATTCCCCGACCCCATCCCCGACATACTATTATGCCCCCCATCCCCGCCCCATTCCCATCTAATCCCCGCGGGGAACGGGGCGGGAAATCCCCGTCGGATATCGGGTTGTTAACATGCCCCGTTTATTATAAAAAATAATTTAATCTTTAAAAAAGTTTACAAATATCAAATCTAATAACATAAATATTAAATTTCATCATATAATTTGTAAATATATAAGCTTTTAAATTAAAAACCATAATTATATTTAATATCTATTTTTATTCTATGTTTTTATAAATAAAAAAAACAAAAAAAAACATATCAGGTATAAATAGCGGGGATTCGGGGCGGATAGTACAATCCACGCCCCGTCCCGTTTTAAATCGGGGATACGAAATTGATCCCCGTCCCCACCCCATTGTGTACCAAGTCGGGGAATCCCCACCCCATTAGGGGCGGGTCCCCGCGGATCCCCATCCCCGCGGGTTTTTTGTGCATCCCTAGTTGGGAACAATAGTTGGATTGTTCCCAAGGAAGCTAAAACAAGTAAATCACAAGTAAAACAAGCAAAATGGGACACAATTCCTTTATAGAGGAACCCTACTACAACCAATTAACTAGTTGTATGGGTAAACCTATACCTCCGCTTGGAGGATTTTTGAATGACTTTGTTCTTTTATTGATTGTTCTCTTAGCTACTACAAGGCAAAGTTCAAACTTCTTTGTTCCTAACAATCTTCGAACTTTAGGAACACTAATGAACTTTCTCAACCTAAGTACTAAGACAACAACTCAACTAAAATAAGAAACATAAACCTTACACTCTTCACTTGATCTATACTCAGTTCCCTAGCTTCAGGTAACACACTCTTCACCATCGCCGAGATCAGATACTCGCCGTCGGGGACTTATCTGGATCGCTTTCTTCTTGCTTGCTTGGCTCCTTTAGGGTTTGCTTGAGGCTTTGTTGTATTTCGCATTGAGTTGTCATTGTCTTCACATGTGAGTTCCCTTCTAATGGGAACTTGTCACTCATGAGTTCCCTTGATGGGAACTTCTTCATTTAGCTTCCATTTAGTATGTCGCTATCTTACTCCCGAGTTCCTTTGAGAGAACATCTGTCTAACCTGAAGTTCTCTTGAAATACTTGAACATAACACATTAGTTCCCTAATGGTATTTATTATTATCAAAATTGGAGAGTTTGATTGTTGTTCTAGTGTTGTAGAGCCTGAGTTCCCAACACCCGTCCCAACTGTTGTATTTGTGGTAAGGGCTAAAGAGAATAACGTAAAATACAAATTAATATATGATAGAGTGGAGCGATGCTCTTTCCTACAATATTATTTGGCCTATTATCACGCCTAAGTTTACTACCAATTTTTTTATGAAATAAAACTTTCAAAATTAACACTCGAGATTGAGGCTACGAAACTCAAGCAATGATTATGATTGTGTATAAGGTAAATAAATCCTTCGAAATTGAGATAAGGATACTCAAATTGAACATGTATCAAGAATGGCGCAAGTCATGTCTATTTATAGGCACATGTCTATGCCTAAGGCACATAAGTGGCGTTCACTAGGCCCAATTCATGAAACAAGAAAATAACCACCTCAAAGATGAGTGTAAAATGGATTAGGATGATCACACTCATGGGCCTCTCCAAAAATTCCCAAATCCCAATAGTGATGACCATAACCGTCGAGCGATTAGGAGAGAGGCATGCCCATTGTGCCAAATGACAAGAGAGAGAAGAAATGCTATAATTGTTCTCAACTAGTTTTAACAGTGCATCTGCCCCTAACCAACCCCATAACCGTATAACCACCCATAACCGCCTAACTACCGCTAACCGCCCTTATGGGCTCGCCCATGGCCCATGGCCATGTGGCATGCCAAGTAGCTAGCTTGGAAAGTCAGGCCTTGCTAGGTGTTCAAGCGTCCAAATCATTGTAAATGATCCAACTAGTCGAATGCCTCGAGACCGTTTTCAAAAGCTTGAGTGAATTTAAAGTTATATCCAAAACAGTACGGGTCTTGATGATGTACATTGGCACACACGACGCCCCATGCTCCTCGTGCAGGTCATGTAACCTCAACTTGCTTTGAGAGACTTGAATCATGGCACATTGTATTTTCCCTAGCCATCCATGGCATGGCACGATGAGCCCTAGCCATCCATTGTGACACGATAAGTGTCCCTTCACCCTTGCAACGCATCTTGAGGTTCGTTGAACCACAATTTGGACTCGACCAAAAGTTTGTCTTTGTTTAATCCTTTGAGCACATAGTCCACACGAGCACATATTCCATGTGATCCCAAACTCAAGTGTGGCTAAAATTAGACCTTGAAACATATAAATATTCCCAACTATATTAATCGAGTACTTAAGATGTAAAATCACCAACATAGTTCTCACCAGCGCACCCTATATATCTATAGCATATCATAGTAAATGTGAGAATTGGAAACGATTTTCACAATTATCAAATAAAAGTACATAGTTCATACTGGCAGTCAGACACGTAAGATAATCATCACAATTAACCATATAACATACAACAAGTAAGACTATCTGCATCCATGCATCTGCTACAGTATTATGCACCCTAACTTTTTCCATTTCTCTCTCTGCCACATCATCTATGCACCCCATTTTAATTTATACCCACATCCATGTACCCCATAAATTCATATTTTTAACATTTTTCTCTCTCTTCATATACAATTACACATATACTCACTTCTCCAATTAAAATTATATACATGCCCTTATTATAAATAATTTTGTTTATTAATGAGAATTTTAGTTTACTATAATTATTATAATTAATAAAAAATTATACCCGTTAATTTATGAAAAAATAATTTTCCATTTTTTTATTTAAAAGTCATTCTACATTTGTTAAGAATTTTACGTATGAATTATCCAAATAGACAATTTAATCAAACATATGCAATATTACTGTCTATGGATAGATAAAAAACAAATATTAATTATGGTATAATTTTTTATTTTTTTTAATATTGTATAAAATGTCCAAATGAACAATTTATAAAAACACCCATTTTATTCATTAGAGTGTGCCATATGTTGATTTATGAGTGGCTGATGATTTGGGTTGTTTGACACACGCGCCTAATTTATTTCGTGCTCCTCTTAAGGGTTGGGTGCAAAATTTGCACCCCATTTTCTTGGAACATGCACCACTATAATTAAAATATTGTGTTTTAATGGAATGCACCCTATTTTTGCAGGCGTTGTGGATGGTCTAATAGTATAATTATTGACATAGCCACATAGGTAGTTTAGAAACAACCCAGTGCATCTAATAGGTAGATAAGGATGCACCTTAATATTTGCAAAGTACAACATATCACGTTTTGGTATTTGTAAACAACCCACGCTATCTTAAACTTGAATCCCCACGAATTATTGGCTAGCAATATATTAGAAATGACAAACACATGTAGGTTTAAACCTTTTTTATTTGGTCTTGAGCACTATCTGTAGTAGTTGAAGCGGAAATCTCATGGTACTATCGTGAAGTCATAATTTGGTTTGACTAGATGCCCGAAGGCCACTTGATTGCATATTTGACCAACCCCGGGAAGTGTATATTAAAGAAGTAGTCCTCCCAGTTAATGTCTTCAGGATCAAAGTAAAAGATTTCAGTTTCAACATTGCCCTCTCTTGCAGCCAATCGTAGCTTCTCAACGTTCATGTCATCAAACCTACAACAAGTTAAGAACACATTTAAGAAACACAATTGAATTAGTTTGGATGCTATTAACTTAAAATGTGGAATTATATATAGCACTCGAAACTTACGCGCCCTTGAAGAACAAATAGGGTCTATAGAGATCAACCATTCTCAATACCCATTCAACCTTTGCCCTAAGCTCCTTGCACGTTCTCGCAAAGTGTTGACAAGATGCTATGTTTACTAACTCAAATCCCTTTAAGTAAAGCAAGGGCTTTAGCTTTGATATATGATTGATTGAATGAAAAACTACCTATCGAATTGGCATTACAAATTAACAAAAATGAAAAGGAAAAACTAACCTTTAATGGAAGCAAGTAATTGATGGCCATGTATTTATTGAAGCGATCCATGGAGTCGAGAAACTTACAATCGTCAACTATAATCGGCTTGCCTTTCTTGTCAATCAATGGATTCTTTGTAAAGTAACAGAACGCTGCCTTTGCAAAATTTCTGATTTTAAAAGGATTTCTTAAGGAGGAGCCTATTTGGTAGATTAATGGATTCTTTGTTTCACCAAGTTGAGTCGTTTGGGCAAGCATTGCTACTAGGGTCGCGTTCACCACCATATCCCCTGGAATCTACATAATACGTACGATTGTAAGTTTAGTTAGGCTAAACTAATGATATTATTACCATACACAATGGCAATTAGCTTTCATATTCTTGACAACTATAGATTAAATAATAGGATTAGAGATCTATGTTATAAGAATATAAGGAGTTACGTACCAAATCAATCACAGAGTCTATATCGCTAACAAAGAATGGCAATTTCCCTTTACCATATCCCAACGCAAGGCTATCAATAGTCCTGCAAGATTGGAACGAGTGGGTAAGAAAACATATAAATATCACTCTATCTCCTTTTAAAATGAACTTTTTATGTACATTTTTTATTAAAATGATTTGTTGTTTTAATTATGAAATATGAATATACCTTATGCCTTC
The DNA here is from genome assembly GCA_964016875.1 of Fallopia convolvulus. Lineage (NCBI taxonomy): Eukaryota > Viridiplantae > Streptophyta > Magnoliopsida > Caryophyllales > Polygonaceae > Fallopia > Fallopia convolvulus. The sequence goes on from OZ024721.1 coordinate 46,157,479, forward strand.
AATCCAACCAGGAAAGGGTTGTCTGTAGTTGCTTGTGATTATGGTGGGACGGATGATGACAACAGGAAGATGTTCCTTGTGATCCATTATTAGCATCTCTCCAAGTGCCTTTGTGAATACGTACACATTTGACCATCCGTACTTATTTGCCCTTGTATATATATACATAACCAATATCAAATGTATTTAAATTAGCTATATAGTCGTAAGCAAATTTTGTTTAAATATCTACATATAATATTAGTTGAATTTTTATGTCATAAGCAAATTTTGTTTAAATATCTACATATAAATCTGACAGATGAATATCATCCGGATCTTTACTAGTAGAAAATCCTATTTTTTTATATTGAAAAACATATGAGTTTTTAATTGGAAACAAATGAACATTTAGTTTAAAAAAATGAAGTGTCAATAAATGCTAGTCGTAAATCTAAGTTTTTATGAAAAATACAAATTAACTTGCATCTAGAAAATGAGTTCATACTATAAAAATTATGTTAAAAAAATAAAATACGAGATTACAAAAGATAATGTAAAAAAAATGTATTAGTGGACTAAGATAAATGAGACCCATTTTGTAAGAAAAATTGTGTTAGAATAAATTTCTTCTGTAAAAGTTTTATTTTTATTTTTATTTTTAAGTTTTAAAAATTTGGGGGTTTCATGCATTATTGGAGATGCTCTATAAGAAGTAGAGATATATGATGAATTGAATCACCCTTTCCAACAAGGGATTTCTTTTCACCACCATATATATAATTAGGACGCTCATCTAAAACTTTTTAGATAAGTAGCTAACTAGTTTTAGATTACCTCTGAAGTCCTAAATTCTTCATAACTCTCTTCTCCACTTGAGAATTAGTTCCTTGTTCTTGGAGTTCCATTAGCTTCTTCTCCAAAACCCTCTTCTCCTCTTCAATTTGGAGTCCGTTCAATGACGTTTTCTCATTATGCATGCATGGCCTCTCTAATATTACCCCACCTTGTTCAACCGATACATATGCTGGATTTCATAAAATTAACTTCAGAAATCCATCGATGTAAAATATGAGATCGTATATTTGGTAGGTAAACAAATGGGTGTTTTAAGTTAAGTAAGATTATTATTATGTTAAGACTGTCTGAACTAATCTTATCATACTTTTAAGTTGTATATATATGCATGTTTTTAATGATTATATTTATGTTTTTAAGTTGTATATTTATACTATTGAGTTGCACACTTTTATAAATATGCAACTTAAAAATATGAGTATACAATTCTATAAGCATAATAAAGTGATGGAAGATGAGAAGTTTCGTGAATAAAATAATATAAAAATATGAATATGCGACTTAAAAAAATAAATGTGCAACTTTATAAAAACATGAATATTGTGGAATATGAAAACATGAATATGGAATTTAAAAGGATGATACAATCATTCAAAAGTATATATATGTAACTTCAAGTCATAAATACATATTGTTCACACGGTCTTATCATAATAGTGGTCTTATATAAACATATGCATATATATTTAAAAACATTTTTTATTATATTAATTAGTAGGTAGTCTTATGGAACATTTTTTTTAGATTATATGGAACAAAAGCATTAGGTTGGATTTTTCCAAATTGATATATTCCTACAAGCACGCACGTACACTAGCCATTTATTTAGAATTCCTACAATAGTATTTTTATGCCTTATAATGGCACATAATTTAATTTGTAACACATACCTTTATAGTGTCCATAATATATATCTATATAATGATTCAATTCCACCTGAGGTCTAAATATTAAAACGTAAATACAGAAAATCTCCTTTTTTCGAGCGTTTGTAAAAAAACCTCTTATTTTACTTTCTGCAAAAATCCATCCCTTATTTGTATTTTATTTTCCTTGAACCATTTCATTCCATTTTCCATCCATTACATCGTCATATTAGGGTTAAAATAAATAACTACCTGCAGGTTAAAATACCAAATTAATAAATACAGATAATCAACTCCACTCAACTGCTACTGTTGTTTGCTCGAGAGAGGCAAAGTTGGCTCAAGGGTGCTTCATGATCGACGATCTTTTTAGGCACTCAGCAAGATCGACGATCATGAATCACCCTTGAGAAGCCCTTCCTCTCTATTAAACTTTCCATGGGTTGATGGACTGGGAGTCGTGTATACGTAAGCCGGTAAGCCCAATACACAAGCCCAGTGGAGTTCCATCCTAAAACCAATTAGCAATAGGAGGAGTAACCCACTAGGTTATATATTAGTCTTGTTTAATCCCAACTTTCATATGTGAGATGAGTATTCTAACACGCCCCTGCAAGTAGAATTGGGGAACTGACCCGTCAACACTTGGACAACACAATGGGTGGTGGGCATCTCATTCTCTTTATAGCCAAAACAAACCCAAGGTGGAAGCATCTCAATCTCTTTATAATTGAAACCACCCATGCACAGGAAACGGGTCCGGACAGAGAGAAGCTATTAGACGGATAGCTCTGATACCATATTAAACTTTCTATGGGTCGATGGACTGGGAGTCGTGTATACGTAACCCTAGTACACAAGCCCAGTGGAGTTCCATCTTAAAACTAATTGACAATAAGAGGAGTAACCCACTAGGTTCTATACTAGTCTTGTTTAATCCCAACTTTTCAGATGTGGGATGAGTATTCTACACACTCTCTCGAGCAGCAACAATAGTCGAGTAGGGGTAATTATCGGAATTTATCAATTTTGCAAATGCTCCAATATAAAGAGCATTTTCTATAATAAGTGAAATAAGGGGTGGTTTTTTACAAATATTTTAAGATAAGGGGTGATTTTATGTATTTTATTAATTTTAAAAACTAGAAAGAGGAATTTGGAGCACTCACCGGTGGACATGTGGACAAAAACCTTTAAGTTGATACATTTCTTAGCAAAGTCCAAAACATTCTTGGCTCCATAAGTATTGAGAAACAAGGAGACATCATACCTGCAAATTAGCATACATGTAAAAACATATACAAAAAATTAGTGTAGTAATTAACTAGCTTGTTTGATATATATTTGTGCATCAAAACCAATTATATATAAATCAAAATAATCTGAAAAATATGTATTATTTATATATATGCATAAAAACTAGTTGTATGTGCACCAAAATAAGTGAAGAGTGCATCTTATTTATGCATGTGCATTGAAAATAATTGTATGTGCATCAAAAATCATCAATATATTATAACTAAAGTCGAATCTCTCTATCCTACGTGTCATCGCCTTAACTATGCCACGTAGGCATTTTAATTTTTCCACTTACCTCTTTACCCTTCGTTTATTTAAGTATTTACAATCCTTATATTATAACAATATTACTTATATTACTAATATACAATTATATTTAGAAATCTTAAATTTTGGCAAGTTTGGGTATGGAGTATAATCCATTTTGGAACAATTTTATTAAATATAATAATGTTACTAACATTGCTAATATACAATTATATTTAAAGGTCTTAAAATATGATAAAAACATACTTTTAATTATTAAATATTTTTTTAATATAATAATATTACTAATATACAATTATATTTAGAGATTTTAAAATTTGGCAAGTGATAGAAACATAATCTTCATTATAAAATAATTTTTTTAAATATAATAATAGTATTAGTATATAATTATATTTAGAAATCTTAAAATTTGCAAGTTTAAAAACATAATCTTTATTATATAACATTTTTTAATTAAAGCCCGTACCTTGTACGGGAACAAATGCTAGTAGATAACTATAAGCGAAACTTTATGTATGTCATCATTCATTCACGTAATTAAGTTTAAAATAATTAAAAAAAATATAAAAGTTTAAAATCGATGCACAATGTGTCAATTTGCATCAAAAAAATCAATCCTCAAACAACTAGTTTTGATGCACATCTAACGCAAAGCCGATGCAAGTTGCTCATATTCCCCAGAAACGGATTTTTCAAAAAATATGCAAATAATTTGAGAAAAATATGTTTGTGTGTGTTGTTTTTTCCCTCTTTAATGAAAGCCTAATTTGTAACGTTAATCTTGTTTAGGGGACAAATGAAATTTGTTCTTCTTTCTCATATAAACGATCGTTCTTATGTGATCCTCCTCCTCTAATGGTTCAAGTTCAAATAAGTGCACTCTTACAGGAAGACCGTGAGACTAATCAGTATTCTTGCTTTTGAATACTGTTTCATGTTTTTGAGTTGCATACTCGTGCTTTTTAATGACTGTGAGACCAATTGGTATTTATGGTTTTGAGTTGCATATGCATGCTTTTGAAGTGTATTCATGTTTTTAAGTTGCGTAGTCATAATTTTGAGTTGCATATTTTCATGCATATGTAACTTACAAACATCAATATCTAACTCTATAAGCATGATAAAGAGGTGGAAGATGAGAGAAGCTTCATGAATACATGCAATAATATAAAAATGTAAATATTTGACTTAAAAACATGAATATGCAACTATGAAAACATGAACATAGTCATAAACATGAATATAGTGGAATATGAAAACATGAATATTTAACTACCAAAAAATAAATACAATCATTAAAAAGGATAAATACAGTCATAAAAATACGAATACTATCATAAGAAGTACGAGTATAGTCAACAAGAGAATGAGTACAGTCTTTAAAAAGCATGAATATGCAACTTAAACATATAAATACAATCATTCAAAAGCAGTTAATGCAATTAAAAAATATGAATATCGATTGATCTAACGGTCTTCTTATAAGAGTGGTGTTATTTAAACTTAATAATATATATATATGTGTATACCTTTCGTGAAAGTCAGTAGTGGCAGCACTGTTGATGATAACATCAAGTTCTTTCAAAATCTCAGACTTGAAGCATGCATCTTTTATACCCAAGTCTTGGCAAGTGATGTCACCCGGTACCACTCTCACCTTCTCTTCTATGAAGCTATTAAAACCGTCTCCCATTTTTTGCTTTATGATTTTAAACAAGTCTTTCCCTATTACCTGTTCATAATTATATATCTTATAACAATTAGCAATACGAACAAAAAAGATAATAATAATGATCATTTACAAAGATAAAAGATATACAAATTAAGTTGTGCATGCAAAAGAGAATGAATATTGCTTTGACTGAAGTTGTGAATAACCTCTATTAGTTGGGCCAACAATTCCAGCCACTAAAAGAAATATTGGAACCTCTTAGTTCTCTTAGATTTTATTGATGAAAAAATGTGTGATTTTATATTTTGTTCTAAGTATTTTAAGTGAAACAAATATGGAAGTCACGAACTTTCATTCCGTTGCTCTAAATAACACGAACTTTGAAAAAAACAAAAATAATCACGAACTTTCTGTGTGGTGGTGTTTAATAGCACCGTTTTATTTTTAAATGGTATATCTCCAAAATAAGAAAATGACATGTCACATATATGCTTAGTTGGCAAATTTAATTAATGACATGTCACATATATGCTTAGTTGGCAAATTTAATTAATGACTAGATAATAAATTAAGAAAAAATGGTAATCTTAACAACATATAACTTGTCTCCATAAATGTCCCATTAATTTATAAAAATCTATTAATAAAATAATTTTTTTTGGCAACATAAATGCCCGTATTAATTGAAAATAAAAGATCAAGCAATTATAAGAATTTTTTACCAATAATTATATTTTGACAATTTAATATTAATCCTAAATTTAATTAAATAAATTTTTTAGTAAAGTTATTCATTTTGGTCATATAAATCCAGTGCTATTTTTGTATTAATTTTCACCAAAATTGAAATATAATAAGTATGTAAATACTTATATGAAAGAAACTAAATTAGATATTTCATAATGTAATGCAATTGACTCCGATATAGTATGTTTGATCACATATTTTGATTTTCAAAAAAAAATATTTAAATTATATAAACGTAGAATACAAACTTGTCCCGTCCAAAAGACGGGGTTAAAACTCTAGTTTAGATAAAAACCCTAACTTTACCCTAGTGTATGGGTAAAGTTAGGATTTTTATTTCAATTACCATTTTTTTTCTTAATTTATTATCTAGTCATTAATTAAATTTGCCAACTAAACATATATGTGATATGTCATTAATTAAATTTGCAAACTAAGCATAGATTTGACATGTCATTTTCTTATTTTGGAGATATACCATTTAAAAATAAAACGATGCTATTAAACACCACCACACAGAAAGTTGATGATTATATTTGTTTTTTTTCAAAGTTCGTGCTATTTAGAGCAACGAAATGAAAGAAAACTAGAGAAAAGAACAACCATTAAAGTTAGCTCATGTGTGTCAGAACAAGCTAGGGAATGGTATGGGAAACGAGTTCTCGTACAGGCCAAGTTAAAAAATGTTAAGAGTGAAGGAAGCCATTAGGGAACGACGAGTGCTAGAAGAAGCTTCAATTATGGAGTATATATTAGACTAGTACCTCATTTTGAAAGCGTTGGTTGGCTGATTCATAGTCGGTTGCTCTTATAAGAAGGTAAAGCTTCTTCACATTTGGCTGGGTCCTCAGTATTTTCTCCACCAGAACTATATATAATATATATACATGCACATAAGAAGCTTACCATCCTTCTACCAAAACAAAGCAAGAAACTTACCATCCTAGCTAGCTTCCAATATTTAAGAGGGAAAAGTAAAGTGTAAAATTACGTACTCTTTGCTAAGAAGCCAGTAGCTCCAGTCATCAAAAAGGTCTTGTTCTCAAGAAAGTTTAGAACGCTTTCTAACTCCATTAATTTGGTCTTGAAACAACGTCCGGTCCAGTTAAGATCGATGCTAGTAGGAGAGGAAAAGACGATGGTATATGGTAATATGGAGGAGGAGGAGCAAGAAGCAAGGGCTATTTATACATATATGCGCGCATTTAATAATGAGCGAGCTACTAAGTGCCCGTTTGGTATATATATATATATATATATTTTTTTTTTTTTTTGGTAGTATCCTTTTGGTATATATTGAAAGGGAAAATAGAAACCTAAACAGATTGAAAAAGTGATGGAAAAGAAAACAAATTAAATCCATCCATACCCGAAATTGTTTGGTAGATGAGAATGAAGAATGAAACAGATAAGGAATATCATGCCCTCCTCTCATTTTCAATCGCTGCTTGTAGCTTTCCATTGTCAGCAATCCTTCCTGGCTTCCTGCCTTACTTCAGCTTCAAAATCTCCACCTTCCATCATATCTCCTTGCATTAATTTCACTATACCACATATATATATACATACTTGAAAATTCAGAGTTTTTCAATGGAAAAGTTTTAATTCGTTAGGCCTTAGCAATCCGTCGACATGCCGAACTGATCGGTGATTGAGTACGTAGCTGTTAGTGGTTGCCTTTGAGGAAGATTGCAGACGACCCAACCCAAGGCCTTTGAGATTTTTAGTGTGATTATTTTTTTACGTAATAAATAAGTAGCTTTTTTATTTTTAAAAACTGTTTCTTGTTTCATAAACGTTAATCATAAAGATTGAAGGAATCATAGAGTTTCGGGTGAAAAAGGAAGATGGCATAAATTTGGTTTTCAGAATTTTGTCGTCATCAATTCTTGTTGGATCGTGGCGCGGTAGTAACAAATTGGGGAATTAGTAATGTTTCCTAGGCAGCGGAAATAAACAATAAGAACACATAATTTAGAGAGGAAAACTTTCCGTCCGACCAACAAGTCGTAGAAAGAAAAAACCTCTACCTCTGAGACTCCTTCTCAGAGGATTTTCAATAGAATACTTTTATTAAGTTTCAACGGTTACAAGGCAAGTCAAGTTCCCTGGTAACTAAGGCACCAACCAAAGTTCAATCAACTAGACTTCTACAACCCTAAATGTAAACCTAAGAGAAAGTAAACTACTGACTTACTTGTGGATTCTTCACTGGAAAAAGCCATACACTCGTACACTTGAAAAACTCTCTCTCCAAGTTCGCCGTCTACAACCACACTTAAACCCTAGCTATTTAATTATAAGATATGTCAAGTCTGATCTCATACGTAATTCTTGCCTAATGACGCAGATTTTCCACTTAACAAATCCCACACAATAAGGAGAAAGTATTGTTTGTGATTTGGATCCTCAACCATGTCGATTCTTGTCAAAACCGAATGATCTCGAATTTCTTTAGATAAGATCGTGTGAAGTTTGATCTTATCCTTCCTTTGATCTCCTCAAGCAACCGCCTACAGCTGTCGTATCTTCGTAGAAGATTGCTCGCAGAAGATCTGGTAACTTGCCATTAATAGAAAGCCGTGTTCCGTCTGAGACGCGCTTCCTAAATCTGTCACTCGTTCATTCCATCGTTCCTCACAATGTTCCATCACTCGTGACTATGTACCTGTTTTTCTGAAACACTTACATGTAGAAGCAAATTATATCAATTAAGTTTGTTATCATCAAAACTAAGAGAAACCATGGAACAACCATTGTTCCAACAATTCTGAAACCCGGTTTTATTGTACTGTATCTTGGACCCCGTAAAATTAAATAGACAATGACGTAATATAAATCCTACTGCTAATAATACTAGAGGGCTAACCTCGTCGTCCGTTTGACGAGATCAATATAATGTTAATTTGAGAATAAATATAAAATAAAATCTAAATTCTAATGTGATTTGTATAACTAAGATCTTTATAGGATCGATAGTACTAGGACGAGTCGGCGACTCCTACGAAGTTGGCGACTCCTACGAAGTCGTCGACTCCTACGAAGTCGTCGACTCCTACGAAGTCGTCGACTCCTACGAAGTCGTCGACTTTGAGTAGTAAAACAGCGGAATAAACACACAATAAAATAAACGTTATCAATGGTCACTGACAAGCGATGTATAGTGGAAACTCTTCGTAAACCAACTAGTTTACTTAGAGAAAAACCACTCCCTTCCAAGTTTATCACTTGGTCGGATTTCAAGAGTCCTTAGACTCGCTTTATTGATTTCTTGAGTGATTACAAAGCTCTCCCGTGTACAAGAATGAATCCCACACCCTTGAACCACGCTCTACCTTTGCACTCACACTCTCAATCTCACGCTATGCCTAAGATCTCTTGACTCACCACTTGTACGAATCTCACGCACAAACACACTCTTTCTTTCTTACACACGATATGAAAATTAAGCTCACAAGTCCTACCGATTAGCCTAAACACACGAGTATTTAAACTAAGTTAAGAGAGATCTCATGTATATTATTTTCCATTCGATTAGGAAAACAATATACACTTAATCTTTTACAAATTTTTCCAAATAAATAATTGTACGCATACTCAAATATTTTAGGAGAATCACAATTATCTTCATCTTGATTTTAGCACTCTTTTGATGATCTTCTCCTAAAATAGAACACGCAGCTGTCTTCAATTAAACGCATAAGGTCTGTGCGTTCCTTCCGTAAATAGATCGCTTCGCCAACTGGTTATGTCAGTGACTTTTCCAAGTCGCCGATTCGACTTGCAAACACAGGGTCACTGCCTCTGGAACCATCAAAACTCAAACTTCTATCTTCTAACAAATTCCCCCTTTTTGATGGTGACAAACAACCTGTTCTGATAAAAACTATCCAGCATACAAGAGCATCATAGTAGATAGAGGAAAGCACAAAAAATCATAAACAGTTCCCCCTAAGCTTAGTAACCACATGATTTCAGTATCTTGATCCCCCTAATAAATCTATTCCCCCGGTTAATTCCCCCTTTTGGCATCATCAAAAAGATTGCTAAAACAAGAAAAGAAATCAGAGGAAAATATATAAACTTAAAGCATAATATCAAAACAGTCATAGAGAGTCATCCACCATGGCAAAATAAAAGTACGATGCAAACACACACAATCCAAAAATACGTTACAACCAAATTGAACTAAAAAGTCTTGTAAAGTGGAGGAATAATGTGGCAAGGAAAGAAGAAAGGGATAGAGAAGGTCATGAGTGCACGATAGTCACTGACATTAGGCTCCAAAGTCATTGAGCCTCTCCTCTATTGCATCCAGCTTTGACAGTGCATTACCGACCATATTCTGAAGCTTTTCCATCACCTCCTTCAGAATCATGTTCTGCTCCCTGATTTCCTTCAACTCGTCGTTCGCTGGAGCAGTCTTCATTCCTTCTTCCTGATTCCCCTTGTCACTGACCTCAGATGACTTCGACACCCACTGTCCATCAACCCAGTTCCATCCAAACTTCCTGATCATCTCTTTGTTGAGAACTCTGGTGTTGAGGACATCAGCACGACTATCCACATATACTTTATGCTCGTACATCATCAGAGCAATCAGCATCCCATAGGGAAGAGCATGCTTGGCAGTTTCAAGCACGTGCTTCATGTGAAGCATCATCAGTCGTGGCATGTTAATCTTCTTCCCTCGTATAATCCTGTCCATGACCAGCATATCCTGAATAGAAGCAGCATTCCACTTGAGTTCCCTTGGCAGCAGGTTGCTTATGAGGTAATTGAACATCACCTTCTTCTCTATTCCCATCTTGTTGACCAGATAGGGGCTGGTGAAATTATCATCACTGTCAGTGACAATTTTGATGATCTCACGGTCGTCGACCCCTTCAGGCCAACCTCCTTTGTAGTACTCAGCAAAACCTTCATGAGGAATCTCCAAAATGTCACTGACATCCTTGCTTGTGAAGGAATACGTCTTCTTGTCTATCATGTATCTCCCTATGGTCATATTTCTTGTATCTTCAATCACCAGATTTTCATAGAACATCTTAACCATCAGGGGATATTATTCATGCTCCCCTTGCACTAACTTGTCCCATTTCTGCTTTTTCAACCAGTCAATGACCTTGGTCAGTTAAACTCCTTCATGAAATTTTCATCCCACAACAGATCCTTAGTGAACTCCCTAGACGACATATCAATGCTTACACTGGTTTTCTTGCTCTTTTTACTGGACCCAACAACAAACTTAGGAGATCTTCCCCTTTTCTTCCTAGTGACTTTCTCAGAGAAAGAGGAGTCACCTCCCTCTGAAGCAGCCTCAGGGGTTTCCAACCCCTTGCCCTTTTTGGCTTTAAGAGCCATTGACGAGGCTCTAGCACTAGCAGATCTAGTCTTAGGGCGAAAAGGAGGAGGCATCTCAATCTCTTCATCCTTAAGCAACTCAGAGTCATCTCCAAAAAGTTCTTTTTCTAAATTTTTCTTAACAGAATCACCATATTTGGATTTCTTAGAAACCAACATGGGATCAGAGGGTGTACCTTCTTCAGATGTTTCTGATGGTTCCTTTTGGGAGAAATCCTTGTCAGCCACCTTGTCTACATTCTCCATACCAGCATCAGTGTCGATGACTTTTGGGGAGTCATTGACAGCCTTTTCTTGATCGTGAGGAGATAGCCGTTGGTTCTCCTCTTCACCAGCCTCTTCTTCTTTTTCCTCTGCAAAAGACCTGACAACGTTCTCTGTTTCCTCAAAATCCATGGACCCCATAATCGGAGTCTTCACTCTCTCTTCCTCTACAATCTCTGGGTTTGAGGGTTTGGGCAAGGAAGATTCACTAGTTTCTGGAAAAACCATTGGTTGCGCCGTTTGGCGCATTTTTCCAGATTCTGGTGAAGGGGCTAGGGTTTCGGTTTCAATTTGGGGAAGGGGATTTTGGGGTTTCTCAGTGGTAATGGGGGATGAGGGAGTTGATTTTGGAGGAGAAGGGTTCGGATTTTGGTTCTGTGGAGGAATGAGATTTTGAGATGGAGATTCCATGGCGGTTGGAGGGACAATTGAAGACGACGATTCCCCAGACAAAAGGGCTCGAAGAAAATCGTCACCAAAGAGGGCGAGAATCTTCTTCTTTGCCGATTCAAGGCTTTCGATTTTGTTCTTGGGAGAAGCAGGGAGGTCGGAGTTTAAGGGAGACGCCATTGGAGAAGGATGAAGGTTCGAGGGTTTTGGGTTCGAGAGAGAGAGAGTAGAAGTTGAGAGAGAGAAAAGGATTGAGAAAAGTGTACCTTTAAGTTTGACGGTTGAGGCATAATAAAGGAATCCACTCCATCATTAAGGAAGTTATCAAATCACAAGATCTTCTCTTTCCTCCCTTTTGAAATACACTTTCCAATTTCAAAAGATATTGTTAAGCCATGATCTTTTTCTCGCGCCAGAATTCGTAGTCACTGACCTTGAACACGTCGGCGACTCCTATTACAAAACTGCTATCTTCATATGTCCGTGACTTTTGCACACACATGACTTTATCATTTAAGAACTTACTTGGTGATAGGTTTGCACAGGGAGTGCCAAAGAGAACCAAGTAAAAACTTTATTTTTGAGGTTTTGTCGATCATGATGATAAGTCTCCGTTTAACAATATATTTCAAATAATGGGCTCATAGAGACTCTCAAACATGATATGGTAAGGGACATGTTTTAGAATCAACTATCATATGGGCTTGTAAGAAGGGTTAGGATCATCAAGTTGATTCTTTTGGGCCAAAATAAAAAGCTCAAAAAGTTGCACACATACTGAATGTAGTGAAAGTCATTGACAATCAAATTGCATGGGTTTTCCTAAACATGATGTTTGTCAAGTATGTCTAAGAATTATACTACAAAAACATGATTTCAAAACATATGCAAAGCAATCAATTCTAACCAATCATCGAGGGAATTTATGTAGGGAGATAGATCATTGAAGAGAGATCATACCTAATTCCATGTGGAGTTGTTCAAAGGGTTCACGATTCAAGGCCTTTGTAAAGATGTCTGCTCTTTGATCACTTGTTCTACAAAATTCCATAGTAACCATGCCTTTTTCAACACAATCTCGAAGAAAGTGGTGCCTTATCTCGATGTGTTTTGTCTTTGAATATTGCACCGGATTCTTTGAGATGTTTATTGCGCTAGTGTTGTCACATAGTATGGGTACTGACTCACACTTCACACCATAGTCACTGACTTGCTGCTTCGTCCATAAGAGCTGTGAGCAACATGCTGCAGTTGCAATATACTCTGCTTCCGCCGTTGATAGAGCCACTGAACTTTGCTTTCTAGATCCCCATGAGACTAGACAAGGTCCAAGAAATTGAGCCATGCCCGAAGTGCTTTTTCTATCAACTCGGTTTCCAGCAAAATCAGCATCTGTGTAGCCGACAAGTTCAAAATCAAATCCTGTTGGATACCATAAACATAGATTGTCAGTTCCCTTAAGATAACGAATGATTCTCTTAACAGCTTTCAAGTGGGATTCTCTCGGGAATCTAGCACAAAGACAAACTCCAAACACAATATCAGGTCTACTTGTTGTGAGATAGAGCAATGATCCAATCATACCTCCATACATAGTAGCATTGACCTCAGGATCCTTATCATCTTTTCCAAGTGATGTAGTCGACGACATGGGAGTATCAAAAGGTTTAGCATTCTCCAGACCAAACTTCTTAACACATTCTCTAAGATACTTTTGTTGATGAAGCCGTGTCCCATCCTCACTTTGAACAACTTGTAGTCCTAAAAAGAACTTAAGCTCGCCAACCATACTCATTTCAAATTCGCTAGACATGAGGTCATCGAACTTTTTCACTAGCTTATCATCTGTTGAACCAAAAATGATGTCATCGACATAGACTTGAACAACTAGTGTGTGACTTCCTTCTTTCAACAAGAACAGAGTCTTGTCGACTTCTCCCCGAACATAGCCATGTTGAATTAAGAAATGAGACAGACGATCATACCAAGAACGCGGGGCTTGCTTCAATCCATTGAGTGCTTTGTCCAATTTGTAGACATGATCCGGGTGGGCGACATCTTCAAAACCCGGAGTCTGTTCAACATACACTTCCTCCTTTAGATAACCATTTAAGAAGGCAGTCTTGACATCCATTTGCTGTAATTTAAAACCATGATGGGCAGAATAGGCAATGAGCAATCGAATAGCCTCAAGACGAGCCACTGCAGCAAACGTCTCATCATAGTCAATGCCCTCCTGCTGATTGTATCCCTTAACTACCAGCCTTGCTTTATTTCTGACCACATTTCCTTCATCATCCAGTTTATTTCTGAACACCCATCGTGTTCAAATCACAGATCTCCCCTTTGGCCTTGGAACCAAATGTCAAACCTTGTTTCTCTCAAATTGATGCAGTTCCTCTTGCATGACACTGACCCAATCCGAATCTTTCAACGCTTCTTCAACATTTTTGGGCTCCAACATTGAGATATAAGCATTGAAAGCAAAGAAATTGTGCAGAGAAGATCTGGTTTGCACACCCTTTGAGAAATCAGTGAGGATGTTAGTGACAGGATGAGCACTTTTCTGTTGATAATTTCTAACCTGTATATCTATCAAGTCACCGACTTGAGTCCGAGGCGTTCTCTCCGGATCTTCTTCTGAGTTCTCCGAACTTGTGCTTCTATCAGGTGTTTTCTCATCATCAGACTCACTGTCACTTAAATTTTGATTTTGACTCCTTCCCCCTGTATTATCTGAGTCGGTGACTCCAGCGTTGTCACTGACTATTGATTCTTTTATAGACATTGGAAAAGAGTCGTCTTGAACCAGATTGTATCCTTGATCACCATCATCAAGATCTTCAATCATTGATCCTCCCATAGTGTTCTCATCAAACACCAGATGAACACTTTCTTCAATTCTCCTTGTCCTTTTATTGAACACTTTGTAGGCTTTGCTATGAGGGGAGTAGCCTACAAAAGTCCCAACATCACTCCTTGGATCGAATTTTCCCAGACTATCCTTGCCGTTGTTGTGAGCATAGCATTTACATCCAAAAGTGCGCAAGTGGGCGACACTGGGCTTAACTCCTCTAAGCAGTTCATACGGAGTTTTTCCAAGAAGTGGACGAAGCATAGCACGATTCATCACATAGCACGATGCATTAATGGCTTCACCCCAGAAATTTCTTGGCAGACCACTTGAGATAAGCATGGTCCGTGACATGTTCTCCAAGGCACGATTTTTCCTCTCAACAACGCCATTCTGTTGAGGAGTTCTTGGCGCTGAGAAGTTGTGACTTATGCCATTTTTCTTGCAAAAGGACAGAAACTCAGATTTGTCGAATTCTGTTCCGTGATTTGATCTGACTGATACAAGATCAACTCCAAGCTTTTTCTCAACAACCTTCACCCATGCTTCAAATTCTTCAA
Organism: Fallopia convolvulus; assembly: GCA_964016875.1. NCBI lineage: Eukaryota > Viridiplantae > Streptophyta > Magnoliopsida > Caryophyllales > Polygonaceae > Fallopia > Fallopia convolvulus. The sequence goes on from OZ024721.1 coordinate 46,172,602, forward strand.
AGACCTGATCTTTAGAAGACAGAAAATTGTCCAAGTATACCTTGAAAAGTCATCAACAATGACAAAAATATAGCTATTTGCTCCACGACTTTGGATTCTCATGGGACCACATAAATCTATATGAATGAGTTCTAAAGGTCTAGTGGTACTTACCTCCTTTTTGGATTTGAAGGAAGACTTTAATTGCTTACCTCTCACACAAGTCTCACAAACTTCATGCTTGTTTGAATCAATCTTGGGTAATCCTCTAACCAGTTCTTGCTTATGAAGCTTGTCAAGAAGTTGAAAGCTTGCATGACCAAATCTCTTGTGCCAGAGGTTGGCGACATCTGTAACTGTTCTAAGACACAGTTTTTCTTCAGGCTCAAAACAGGAGTCCACCTTATACAGATTGTTTTCGCATACCCCTTTCAGAAGAATCTTGCTTGAACTAATCTCTTGCACCTGACAACCATTCTTATCAAAAACAACTTGATATTTTCCATTAGCACATATTTGAGAAACACTTAGTAACTTGAAACTCAGATTATCAACAAGATTCACATTATCTATAGATAGCTTATCAAAATTTTTTACCGTTCCTATACCAGAAATACCACCTTTATTGTTGTTGCCGAAGGTAATCTTACCTCCCTTGTATTCTTGAAGTGTGGCGAAATCCCTGGGGTTTCCTAACATATGATTTGAGCACGCACTATCAATGAACCAGGGCTCCTGGTCACCCACTTCAAGCAGCATTGAAACAATTAGTTCTTACGAACCCAAAGTTGTTTAACTCCTCTGGGTTTGGCAACATAATAACTCTTAGGACAACATTTGTCACAATTAGCACACACGGATCCTGGAGGACAGTCAGTGACAGTGGATCTGTCATGATTATCATTCAGAGTTTGTGACCTTGCATTTTCATCATCTCTTGCTTTTTTGTGACAATCATGTTGATAGTGACCAGGCTTGCCACAATACCAACATGTCCTGTGAGACTTCAGGGCAACGTATTTGCTGTAGCCCGGATAGATGGGTTTGTTGTTGATGCGAGATTGAAAGTCAATTTGTGATGGAGTCAAGTTCTGGAGTTGTTTTTGCCATATGTTGTGCACTTTTTGATCAGGATACCACTGTTGCTTCCCTTTGTCAAGCTTAGCCACCACATGTGTAGAACAACTTGCATTGTCACTACACATAGGGGTTTTACCTTTAGACGCAAGGGGAGCAACCTTGATACCCTGAGTATTGGGTGCACGAACAAAACCAATTCCAGATCTGTCTACCTCCTTTACAAACTTCCTTTTATAGTCATTTCTGACCTCTTGAGCCTTTTCAGCAACAAACTCATCCAACCATTTCTTTCTTTTGGTCTCATCCTCGACTTTAAGATTTTCTAACTCACTGGATAACTTAGCATTACCCAGTCTGAGCATGAGTCTTTCATCTTCTAGGTCAGTGACTTGTTTTTCCAGGTCATTGACTTGTTTTTGCAAGTCAGTGACTTGGATCTTTGAATCTGAGCACAACTCACAAGTTACTGACTTAGGAGATGAGATTTTTTCAAGCTCGATTGCTTTAGAGGACCAGTGTTTGTTATCATCGAAGAGATTGGAGATTGTTTCTTCATTTTCTTCCAATTTTTCTCTTAACTCAGTGACCTGAGTTCCAAGCTTTTCGATGATAGCAACCAGCTGTGCCCTAGACTTTTTGATTAAAAGAGAAGAAAGTTCAGAGTCATTTACCTCTTGGGAAGAATTATCTTCGATGGCCATGCAACATTTTCCTCTTGCTGGTGCCACCTCATCATCATCGTCGGACATGTCCCAAGTTGCCATCATGCTTTTGCCAGTTTCTCCACTTTTCCTCTTTGGACAATTCTTGGCAAAGTGTCCTTTAGCTTGACATTGATAGCATATGACATCCTTCATATCTTTCCCTTCTTTGGATGATTCTGGAGCCTTTATGGGAGCTTTGTTACGATTCCACAGTCTCTTCATAGCTTTAGAGATGAGAGCAACATCCTCATCTATTCCATCAGTGTCATCATCTCCCTGAGCCAAGTCAAAAGCTCTTTCAACCTTGAGAGCAATGTTCTTTACTTTATCTGAATCGAGCCTTTCAATTCTTCTTTGCTGAATGCCTCCATACATAGTGAGTTGTCCAACAAGGTCTTCTAAGGTCAGCGACTTGGTTTCCTTTTGAGTAAGAAGAGATGAAGCAATGCTGTTCCAACTTTTGTTTAAGCCAGAGATCAACTTGTTGGTGAGTTTCCATTGAGGAATTTCTTCACCAAGAAACTCCAATTGATTCACAATCGTCTGAAATCTGGAATGATAGTCACGAAGAGATTCTCCTTTTCCTTGAAAAATGTTGTCATACTCTGTTTCGAGACTAATGATCCTGTCCTTCTTTACATCATCATTCCCTTGATGAAGTCTTTTAAGAGCGTCCCAGATTTCTTTAGCCGTTTTGTAGCCTATCAACTTCTTGAGATCTCCTTCAGTAAGAGCTTGATGTAAGACCTTCTTTGCTATAGCATTCTTTTCTAGTTTTTTGAAGTCAACATCATCGTACTCAGCTGTGGTCTTTTCTGTTTTTCCATCCTTTCCAAGAGCAAAAGTTTCTGGACCAACCTCTATCACCTTCCACAGTTGACCATCAAGAGAACAGATATGAGTTTTCATCTGTTCAACCCACCAGTCGTACTCTCCTACCCTTAGAATTGGAGGCTTCCAGAACGAGTCATTCACGGAGGTGTTGGTGGACGTTATTTTCCTGTGTGAAAAGTACTAAAAACACAATCTAGAGCCTTCGCTCTGATACCAATTGTAGGATCGTTAGTACTAGGACGAGTCGGCGACTCCTACGAAGTCGTCGACTTTGAGTAGTAAAGCAGTGGAATAAACACACAATAAAATAAACGTTACCAATGGTCACTAACAAGCGATGTATAGTGGAAACTCTTCGTAAACCAACTAGTTTACTTAGAGAAAAACCACTCCTTCCAAGTTTATCACTTGTTCGGATTTCAAGAGTCCTTAGACTCACTCTATTGATTTCTTGAGTGATTACAAAGCTCTCCCGTGTACAAGAATGAATCCCACACCCTTGAACCACGCTCTACCTTTGCACTCACACTCTCAATCTCACACTATGCCTAAGATCTCTTGACTCACCACTTGTACGAATCTCACGCACAAGCACACTCTTTCTTTCTTACACACGATATGAAAATTAAGCTCACAAGTCCTACCGATTAGCCTAAACACACGAGTATTTAAACTAAGGTAAGAGAGATCTCATGTATATTATTTTCCATTCGATTAGGAAAACAATATACACTTAATCTTTTACAAATCTTTCCAAATAAACAATTGTACGCATACTCAAATAATCTAGGAGAATCACAATTATCTTCATCTTGATTTTAGCATTGTTTTGATGATCTTCTCCTAAAATAGAACACGCAGCTGTCTTCAATTAAACGCATAAGGTCTGTGCGTTCCTTCCGTAAATAGATCGCTTCGCCAGCTGGTTATGTCAGTGACTTTGCCAAGTCGCCGACTCGACTTGCAAACACAAGGTCACTGACTCTGGAACCATCAAAACTCAAACTTCCAACAATCTTTTCGGCTACTCATTATATATATCGATATTTATTTCAAATTATTATTATTTAAATAATAATATAATAATAATATGTTATCTATTTGCCGATCCTTATAGCAGAATCCGCCCCCCTTCCAATTTGTTCTGGCTCCGCCACTGAATAGAGGTGTCAAAAGCTGACCCGACCCGAACCGCCCAAAAATTTTTGGGTCAAGACCCGAAAATCTAAACCCGAAACCCAAAATAAACCGAACTCGATAGACCCGAAACCTATTGGGTTCAAACCCAAACCCGTTGGGTTGACCCGATTTGTTATATTTTTAGAATATATAATATATTTTAAAAATTATAATATATTTTATTATTAAAGTATATAAAAATAATAGATTATTATTAAATATCATTTTTAAACAATATAATATTTTAATAATTTTAAAAAATTCGATTTTCTTGACCTGTTGGATCGACCCGACCCGCCCAAAAACCCGAAATTACCCGAACCGATTTGACCGATGACCTGTTACGACCCGAACCTGACTTAACCCGAACCCGAAATAACCGAATCCGAACCCGACATGACCAACCCGTTTGAAAGCTCTAGTTACAAATTATTATCTATTATTTATTAATAGACATTGGCTACTCAAAATATCTAGCACATTTGCACTTTGTTTGGCTTAATAAATCAAATTTTCTTGTATTTTATTATTTAAATGTAAGCATTTTTAAGCTAGAAAAGGCCACATTAAATTTTAATTGCGCGGAGTTTGAAATCTCTTTAATGTCCAAAATTTAAAGTTTATTAATTTTAATGAAAAAACCTATATAAATATTGCTTAAATATTATTAAATTGGTGAAATAATCATATATAAGTTGAGTGTGACCATATGATTGTAAGAATTGTATGTTTCTCTTCAATATTATTAAAATTGGTTAAAAAATATTAATCTAACGAATTATATGTTTCTCTTTTATATTGCTAGAATTGGTTAAAAAGTATTTAACTAAATCTAAAATATAAACATATAGGAAAAATTATGTAGGATCGTTAGTACTTAAATGAGTCGGCGACTCCTGCGAAGTCGTCGACTTTGAGTAATAGTCGAAGTCACCGACTTTGGTAAAGTCAGCGACCTTGAAATAAGCAGCGGAATAATTAATCAAACAGGAAAGATATTACCAAATTGTAAATGACAAGCGATGTATAGTTGAAACTCTTCGTAAACCAACTAGTCTACTTAGAGAAAAACCACTCCCTTCCAAGCTTCTCACTTGGTCGGATTTCAAGAGTCCTTAGACTCGCTCTATTGATTTCTTGAGTGTTACAAAGCTCTCCCGTGTACAAGTTGAATCCCACAACCTTGAACCACGCTCTACCTTTGTACCTACACTCTCAACCTCACGCTATGCCTAAGAACACTCTAACTCACCACTTGCACGAATCTCACACACAAGTCTTCTTCACTACTCGTACGAATCCAACACACGAGTCTTCTTCACTACTAGAACTCTGTCTTTTCTTTTTTCTCAAGATATACAAATTATGTGTAATATCCGCAATATTCCAAGGTTTTAAAATCGAATAAAATATAATATTTAAATGATTAATTTTTCTTCTCTACATAAAAGAGAATTTATAATAAATTATAATAACCCTTAACCTTCTCTTTAAAAAGAAATTCTTAAGTAAATTAAATTAAATAAAATTCAAGAATGCATTATAAGGGTTATGAATAAATCAAAAGCATTTAAATAAAAAATAATGCATTATAAATCTCGATTTTTATTAAATAAATTGAGAGACAACAAAGCATTAAAAATACATTGGGTGTTAGTAAAAAGAATGCAAGACCCGGGACTTGAACCCGAGACCTCTTGCAACACACCCACACGCCCATCCCCCTCAATCCGCTAGACTATTTGCAATTTCTTACTTAATCACCCCACCCTTGTTATTTTATATCAACTATGTCTTCTTCTTCTCCAAAAGAGACATCAGAATGATGTCTGATTGATTGACGTAGTTTCAAAATCCCACCATTGCATGCCTTTGCTTCTTCTTCTCCCCCTCTTTTGCTTGCAAGACACCCATTGATGCATCACTCTTGCATCACCCTTCAACAAACACACTCTTGCCCAATTGATGAGCATCCCCTTCTCCTCCATTGGTCCTCCACCATAGCCATGGATCACAAGCTTCCTCCCCTTGGCCTATAAAAAGGGCCTTCATCCTCTCCTAACACCCACACATTCATCCTTCTCTTCTCCTTCTTGCAAATTGCTCTCAATTGTCCCAAAAATCAGCCCCTTTCAAGCTTTGTTTCTCCCTCCAAAGCTCCACCAAGAGCCTCCTCTTTTCTCCCTTGAGACTGCCGGCCGCCACCCTGCCCACCGGAGCACCGCCCGACGCCCGCCGAGCCTTTGCTGGACCGCCCTGCCCCGCCGGAGCCTCCCTGGTGCCGCCGCCCATCACCGCCGGTTCTCCCCAGCCTCCTTCCTCTGTATTCTGTAATACAGACAACCAAATAGTATATATTCTAAACCCCTTTTTATTTTATTAAATTAATTAATTCATGTATTTAAAATAAAGTTGTTAGTAGAAATAAATAAAATAAATATGGGTTTATTTGGAAGATCTAATCTAATAAAAATATTTGGAGAGATCTTGTTAGTTGAAAATATTATTAGTTCAAATAGTTAAAGTAGTGATAAATCTTATATCATATTATAATAGTTGCAAGACATGATTATTTTAAATAATTTTTAAGAAGCTCTTATAAAAAGTATTGTTATAAAATTAGTAGCATATGGATTATAGTTTTATATTAAATATTGCTTTTATAAAGGGAGAATATTATTTATATAAAACATTATGTTACTTATCTCTAAGTGTAGAGAGTAACAAGTTATATGAATATAATTATATTAATGATAGTTATATTAATAAAGTTATCATTTATAAAATATTAGTTTAATCTATCTCTAGGTAGAGATTTCCTACAAGACATAAGTTTTTATTATAAATATGACAATTGTGATCTTAAATTGATATATAATATGTTATTATATTGTTAAGAGGTATTGCATGAAAAGATACTATAAGATATTGTTTTTAGGACCTAAGATATCATAATATACTATAAGTATAAAGTAAGATATTTTAAGCCATGACCATATTTATGTAAACTATAGATATAGAAAGAATTATGGGAATAAAATAAATAAAATAAATTTAATATTATGTTAGTTTTTGGAAAGCTTACTTTATAAAGCAAATAGAAAGTTATAATTATGGAAACTACTAAGAAATGGGCCTATTATTATTTTATCCCTATATAATATGGTTTTTATAACTAGACAAGGTTTTACTAAAATGATGGATATTAATAAATTATCCTTTATTGAGAAAATAATATTTTAAAGCATTATGTGGATATGATTGAAAATAAAGAAATATTATAATAACTCTAAGTTGAAACATCTTAATAAGGTTATAAAAGACTTTTATAATCTTAAGGTGATATAAATTAAAAATACCTTTTAGGTAAAATATGATGTCATATGCTTTTATGAGATTATACTTGCTTATTTATTTTAAGAAGTTAGCAAGTGAAATTACAAGAATTATTTTAATAAATTGAATAAGAATTTTAAGGAATAAAAGGATATTACAAAATTAAAATAATAATGAAGAAATATTATTATTTTAGTTAGCCACCTAAATTATTATTATAATAATTTAGAATCTCTTCTCTTATACTAAGTATATAAGAGAATTCCAAACTTTAAAAGAAATTCATATTTAAAGATCGTTCGTAAATTCCGTGTCGATAGCTCGAGATTCTTGTTCGAAGTCGCGAACCACACCTTCCGTCTTATCGCTATCCTACTCGTGAGAACAAGGCAAGTTGAAATTCCCCTTGTGACCTTATATATTTCGTTTTTCGTGAAATTCTCGATGTTGGGAACAACTTGTGTGCTAAGTAATAAATGAACCTAGGAAATATCGATTGTTAGATATAACGACCCCACTGTTAGCATAGTTCGTTCTTTATTATTTGATAGGACTATATATGCTAGTATGATTGTGCCCTTGATTGTTTACGGTCTCGTTTAGAGATCGATGTCGAACAAACTAGTGAGGGGCGCGGAAGTAGCCCGGCGCCTCTATATAATATTACTAAGTCGTATGCCTTTGCGCTTAAAGTACGAATTTCAGGATCTTGATCCAGTCCGCTCCGATTGCAGGGAGGGACGAGTTGCACTCTAGCTAAGTGCCGGAAACTGAGTTTCCCTTGGTGGATCGGGCCATCTGAGCCCTCACCCCCTTTTTAAAAATCATTAACGAAATCGAATATTTTCGTCACTATATAAGATAAGTGCCCAATGCACATTTAAAAGACATCAAAACCGGACCGATCTCAAATGATCGATCCGGCTCTCGGTCCGCTCAGGGCACGAGAGGTTTTCAACTTGTATGAATTAATAACGTTCCCAACATACTTTCGATTCTAAAAGAAGTCTACAATCTAGTAGCTCTTCTCTCGATTATCGAGCTATCTCCGCTTGAGATACGCTCTTCTTCGTACCGTTAAACCTCACATAAATAAACCTTATCTTAAAACACAACCCGATAATATCTTCCTCGATATTACTCAAATTACCGAATTACCCTTGGGAAGTCTCGTTCCCGCTTGCTTAGTCTCTTAGACTAATTCTTCTTTTCCGCATTTTGCCTGGCATATTCTCTCCCCTCGCGAATTATGTCAGAACCTAGGAATCCCAACAAGGCATAAGGTGAAGGCAAAGGAGGGACGAGGAGCTTCAAGATGTATTTGCAATCCTTTTGGTTCATTTCCGTTTATGCTTCAAGGACAAAGTTTTTATGAGTTTTATTCTCGAACATCTTTTGGTTTAAAGCAATGTAAGATGGGTTGTACGAACAAAGTCTCTTTCGCGAGCATCTTTTTATTATATGATTATGTTTATTTCCGCTTTTTATTGTTCTATATCATTCTAAAAGCCTTGGGTGACTTTGGGCGGTAAAATCCTAGGTCACTGGCGGTAATACCCAATGTTGTAAAATAGGGGTGTTACATTATGCACGAAAGTCCTTACTTCTAACCTAAAACAACTCGGTATTTAAGCTAGAATAAGGTGTGATTTCGTGTGATATTATTTCCTATTCGGTTAAAGAAATAACATCCCACACAATCTTACAAGATCTTTCCTAATATAACATTTATGTACACATAAAATATCTCAATAGAATCATATCATCCTCTTATGATTTTAGCACTCTTTTGTGATGATATTCTCCATAAATAAATGCCCCAGCTGTCCTACACACAATCGCACACGATCTGTGTGTTCCTTCCATAAATAGTTTTCGTCGCCAACTGGTCATGTCAGTGACTTTGCCAAGTCGCCGACTTGGCTTGCAAACTTGAAGTCACTGACTTCCTTTGAACCATCAAAACACAACTTTTCAACAATAGTTTCTTGCCAGTTATCCTTTGTCAGTGACTTCTTCATAAGAACTTGATGTCGCTGACTCTCCATGCAACTTCTGTGTCACTGACCTTTGGAACCATCAAAACTCTATCTTCTAACAAATTAAATGCTAAGCATTTATTGACACAAAAAGGACAACTTTATATGTTGTAAAGATATGTGGTAGTGAATGCAAAGAGACGATGGATGAAACGATTAGGTTAGGTTATTATACATCTGCCAGTCAGTACTCAGTAAGTCAGTTACGTATATTAACCTTTTATCGAGTGTTCCCTGGACATGCCCGACTGTGGCTGTTGTTCATTCTCATAGAAACCGATATGCCCAATAGGAACCTGTAAATATTGGAAGACAATTGTATTGTATGCCATCATTATTTATACAATAGTGTCTTGGAACTCATGTTAGATTTTGGCTCAGTTAAAAATAGAATAAAGATTACAAGGAAATTATATCTTTTGTACTTGGAAATTGTATCTTTCCTAGCTCATGATGGTGAATGAACTTATGTAGCTTGGAGCGAAAAGTTTGAAACCAACAACCTTTGTAAAGATGTCAACAATTTGATCAAGAGATCTCATATGTTAGCTGAGATCTACCCGTTCTCGGACAAAGCGATAGCCGACATCTACAGAGGACTATGGGCGAAATCTATATCGGTGCATTGAGCTTTGTAAGAAATTGTTGTATCTAAATCAATTCTATAGCAGTGCAGGCAATGGCTTGATATTCTGCTTTAGAGTTAGACTTAGCAACTACATTTTGCTTCTTAGAGGACCAACTAATCAAATTTGTTAGAAGACGGAAGTTTGAGTTTTGATGGTTCCAGAGTCAGTGACCCTATGTTTGCAAGTCAAGTCGGCGACTTGGCAAAGTCACTGACATGAGCAGCTGGCGAAGTAATTTATTTATGGAAGGAACGCACAGATCATGCGCGTTCAAGTGAAGACAGTTGTGTTGATTTATTTTAGGAGAAGATCATCAAAAGAATGCTAAAATCAATATGAAGATAATTTGATTCTCCTAGAATATTTTAGTGTGCGTATGATTATATATTTGGAAAGATTTGTAAACGATTGAGTGAATATTGTTTTCCTAATCGAATGGAAAATAATATTTATGAGATCTCTCTTACCTTAGTTTAAATACTCTTGTGTTTTAGACTAATTGTAAGCGTCTCAGCATAATTTGATAATCGTGTGTAAGAAAGGAAGAGCAGACTTGTGCGAGAGATTCGTACAAGTGGTGAGTCAAGAGATCTTAGGCATAGCGTGAGATTGAGAGTGTGAGTGCAAAGGTAGAGCGTGGTTCAAGGGTGTGGGATTCATTCTTGTACACGGGAGAGCTTTGTAATCACTCAAGAAATCAATAGAGCGAGTCTAAGGACTCTTGAAATCCGACCAAGTGATAAACTTGGAAGGGAGTGGTTTTTCTCTAAGTAAACTAGTTGGTTTACGAAGAGTTTCCACTATACATCGCTTGTCAGTGACTGTTGGTAAACGTTTATTTTACTGTGTGATTATTCCGCTGCTTTATTACTCAAAGTCGACAACTTCGTAGGAGTCGCCGACTCGTCCTAGTACTAACGATCCTACAATTGGTATCAGAGCGTAGGCTCTAGATTGTGTTTTAGTACTATTATTGCAGGAAAATGACGTCCACCAACACCTCTGTGAATGACTCTTTCTGGAAGCCTCCAATCCTCAAGGTTGGAGAGTATAACTGGTGGGTTGAACAGATGAAGACCCATATCTGCTCGCTTGATGGTCAGCTTTGGAAAGTGATTAAACTAGGTCCAAAAACTTTTCTTGGAAAAGATGGAAAGACTGAAAAGACCACAACCGAGTACGATGATGTTGATTTCAAGAAGCTCGAGAAAAATGCTAGAGCAAAGAAAGTGCTTCATCATGCTCTCACTAATGGTGACCTCAAAAAGGTCATCGGATACAAGACGGCAAAAGAAATCTGGGATGCTCTTAAGAGACTTCATCAAGGCAACGATGATGTAAAGAAGGACAGAATTATCAGTCTCGAAGCAGAATATGACAATATTTTCCAAGCAAAAGGAGAATCTCTTCGTGATTATCATTCCAGATTCCAGACGATTGTGAATCAACTAGAGTTTCTTGGTGAGAAGATTCCTCAATGGAAACTCACAAACAAGTTGATCTCAGGGTTGAACAAGAATTGGGATAGTATTGCTGCGTCTCTTCTTACTCAAAAGGAGACCAAGTCACTGACCCTGGAGGACCTTGTAGGACAACTTACCATGTATGGAGGCATTCAACAAAAAAGAGTTGAAAGACTCGACTCGGAGAAAGTAAAAAACATTTCTCTCAAAGTTGAAAGAGCCTTTGACTTGGCTCAGGGAGACGATGACACTGATGGAGTAGATGAAGATGTGGCTCTCATCTCTAAAGCCATGAAAAGACTGTGGATTCGAAACAAGGCTCCCTTGAAGACTCCAGAACCAACTAAAGAAGGGAAGGATATGAAGGATGTCATTTGCTATCAATGTCAGGGTAAAGGACACTTTGCCAAACATTGTCCAAGAAGAAAAAGTGGTGAAGCTGGTAAAGGCATGATGGCAACTTGGGACATGTCTGACGATGATGATGAGGTGGCGCCAGCAAGAGGGAAATGTTGCATGGCCATTGAAGATAAATCTTCCCAAGAGGTAAATGACTCTGAACTTACTTCACTTTTAGCCAAAAAATCTAGAGAACAGCTGGTTGCTATCATCGAAAAGCTTGGAACTCAGGTCACTGAGTTAAGAGAAAAATTAGAGGAAAATGAAGAAACAATCTCCAATCTCTTTGATGATAACAAACTCTGGTCCTCTAAAGCAATTTAACTTGAAAAGACTTCATCTCCTAAATCAGTAACTTGTGAATTATGCTCAAATTCAAAGAACCAAGTCACTGACTTGCAAAAGCAAGTCAATAACCTGGAAAAATAAGTCACTGACCTAGAAGGTGAAAGACTTATGCTTAGGCTAGGAAATGCTAAGTTATCTAAAGAACTTGATGATCTAAAAGCTGATGATGAGACTAAAAGAAAGAAATGGCTGGATGTGTATGTTGTTGAAAAGGCTCAAGAGGTCAGAAATGACTATAAGAAGAAGTTTGTGAAGGAGGTAGACAGATCTGGAATTGGTTTTGTTCGTGCACCCAATACTCAGGGTACCAAGGTTGCTCCCCTTATGTCTAAAGGTAAAACCCCTATGTATAGTGACAATGCAAGTTGTTCTACACATGTGGTGGCTAAGCCTGACAAAGGGAAGCAACAGTGGTATCCTGATCAAAAAGTGCACAACATATGGCAAAAACAAGTCCAGAACTCAGCTCCGTCATAAATTGATTTTCAATATCGCATCAACAACAAACCCATCTATCCGGGCTATAACAAATATGTTGCCCTAAAGTCTCATAGAACATGTTGGTATTGTGGCAAGCCTGGTCACTATCAACATGATTGTCACAAGAAAGCAAGAGATGATGAAAATGCAAGGTCACAGACTCAGAGTGCTAGTCATGACATATCCACTGTCACTGACTGTCCTCCAGAGTCTGTGTGTGCCAGTTGTGACAAATGTTGTTCAAAGACTGTTTATGTTGCCAAACCCAGAGGAGTCAAACAACTCTGGGTTCGTAAGAACTAATCTTTTCAATGCAGCTTGAAGTGGGTGACCAAGAGCCCTGGTTTATTGATAGTGCATGCTCAACTCATATGTCGGGAAACTCCAGGGATTTCGTCTCACTTCAAGAATACAAGGGAGGTAAGATTACCTTCGGCAACAACAGTAAAGGTGGTATCTTTGGTATTGGTACGGTAAGATTCTCTGATAAGCTAACCATAGACAATGTGAATCTAGTTGATAATCTTAGTTTCAAGTTACTGAGTGTCTCCCAAATCTGTGCTAATGGAAAATATCAAGTTGTCTTTGATAAGATTGGGTGTCAGGTACAAGAGATTAGCTCAGGCAAAATTCTTCTGAAAGGGGTATGTGAAAACAATCTATATAAGGTGGACCCCTGTTTTGAGCCTGAAGAAAAACTGTTTTAGAACAGTTTCAGATGTCGCCGACCTCTGGCACAAAAGGTTTGGTCATGCAAGCTTTCAACTTCTTGACAAAATTCATAAGCAAGAACTGGTTAGAGGACTGCCCAAGATTGATTCAAACAAGCATGAGGTTTGTGAAACTTGTGTGAGAGGTAAGCAAGTAAAATCATCATTCAAATCCAAAAAGGAAGTAAGTACCACTAAACCTTTAGAGCTCATTCATATTGATTTATGTGGTCCCATGCGAGTCCAAAGTCGAGGGGGAAATAGCTATATTTTTGTCATTGTTGATGACTTTTCACGGTATACTTGGACTATTTTTCTATCTTCTAAAGATCAGGTCTTTGAAGAATTCGAAGCATGGGTGAAGGTGGTTGAGAAAAAGCTTGGAGTTTCTCTAGTGTCAGTTAGATCAGATCATGGAACAGAATTTGACAACTCTGAGTTTCTATCCTTTTGCAAGAAAAATGGCATAAGTCACAACTTCTCAGCGCCAAGAACTCCTCAACAAAATGGCGTGGTTGAGAGAAAGAATCGTGCCTTGGAAAACATGTCAAGAACCATGCTTATCTCAAGTGGTCTTCCAAGGAATTTCTGGGGTGAAGCCATAAATGCATCTTGCTATGTGATGAATAGAGCTATGCTTCGACCACTTCTTGGAAAAACTCCATATGAATTGCTTAGAGGAATTAAGCTTAGTGTCGCCCACTTGCGCACTTTTGGATGTAAATGCTATGTTCACAACAACGACAAAGATAGTTTGGGAAAATTTGATCCAAGAAGTGATGTTGGCACTTTTGTAGGATATTCTCCTCATAGCAAAGCCTACAAAGTGTTCAACCAAAGGACAAGGAGGATTGAGGAAAGTGTTCATGTGGTGTTTGATGAGAACACTATGGGAGGATCGATGATTGAGGATCTTGATGATGGTGATCAAGGATACAATCTGGTTCAAGACGACTCTCTTCCAGTTTCCACAAAAGAATCAACAGTCAGTGACAATTCCGAAGTCACCGACTCAGACAATACAGGGGGAAGGAGTCAAAGTCAAAATTCAAGCGACAGTGAGTCTGATAATGAGAAAACTCCTGAAATAAGCTCAAGCGTGGAGAACTCAGAAGAAGATTCAGGAAGATGCCTCAGACTCAAGTCGACGACCTCACAGAAATACAGATCCGAAATTATCAACAGAAAAGTGCTCATCCTGTCACCAACATCCTCACTGATTTCTCAAAGGGTGTGCAAACCAGATCTTCTTTGAACAATTTCTTTGCTTTCAATGCTTTCATCTCATTATTGGAGCCTAAGAATGTTGAACAAGCATTGAAAGATTCGGATTGGGTCAGTGCCATGCAAGAGGAACTTCATCAGTTTGAAAGGAATAAGGTGTGGCATTTGGTTCCAAGGCCGAAAGACAGATCAATGATTGGAACACGATGGGTGTTCAGAAACAAGCTGGATGATGAAGGAAATGTGGTCAGAAATAAAGCAAGGCTGGTAGTTAAGGGATACAATCAGTAGGAGGGCATTGACTATGATGAAACGTTTGCTCCAGTAGCTCGTCTTGAGGCTATTCGATTGCTCATTGCCTATTCTGCTCATCATGGTTTCAAGTTACAACAAATGGATGTCAAGACTGCATTCTTGAATGGATTTTTAAAGGAAGAAGTGTATGTTGAACAAACTCCAGGTTTTGAAGATGTCACCCACCCGGATCACGTCTACAAACTGGACAAAGCACTCTATGGATTAAAGCAAGCCCCACGTGCTTGGTATGATCGGTTGTCTCAATTCTTGATTCAACATGGGTATGTTCGTGGTGAAGTAGACAAGACTCTCTTCTTGCTGAAGGAGAGAGGACACACACTTGTTGTTCAGGTCTATGTCGATGACATCATCTTTGGCTCAACAGATGATAAGCTGGTTAAGAAGTTCGTTGACCTCATGTCTAGTGAATTTGAAATGAGTATGGTCGGCGAACTCAAGTTCTTCTTAGGACTTCAAGTTGTTCAAAGTGAGGATGGGACACGAGTTCATCAACAAAAGTATCTTAGAGAATGTGTTAAGAAGTTCGGTCTGGAGAATGCTAAACCGTTTGATACTCCCATATCGCCGACTACCTCACTTGGAAAAGATGATAAAGATCCAGAAGTCAATGCTACTATGTATCGGGGTATGATTGGTTCATTGCTCTATCTCACTGCAAGCCGACCAGACATTGTGTTTGGAGTCTGTCTATGTGCTAGGTTTCAAGCCGATCCAAGAGAGTCCCACTTGAAAGCTGTTAAAAGAATCATTCGGTATCTTAAGGGGACTGACAATCTGTGTTTATGGTATCCAAGAGGATTTGATTTTGAGCTTGTCGGATACACAGATGCTGATTTTGCGGGAAATCGTGTTGATAGAAAAAGCACTTCAGGAATGGCTCAATTTCTTGGGCCTTGTCTTGTGTCATGGGGATCTAGAAAGCAAAATTCAGTGGCTCTATCAACGGCGGAAGCAGAGTATATTGCAGCTGCAGCATGTTCTTCACAACTTTTGTGGATCAAGCAACAAGTCAGTGACTATGGTGTGAAATGTGAGTCAGTGCCCATACTATGTGACAACACCAGTGCAATCAACATCTCAAAGAATCCGGTGCAACATTCAAAGACAAAACACATTGAGATAAGGCATCACTTTCTTCGAGATTGTGTGGAAAAGGGCATGGTCACTATGGAATTCTGTAGAACAAGTGATCAAAGAGCGGACATCTTCACAAAGGCCTTGAATCGTGAACCTTTTGAACAACTCCGCATGGAATTAGGTATGATCTCTCTTCAATGATCTGTTTCCCTACATGAATTCCCTCAATGATTGGCTAGAATTGATTGCTATACATAAGTTTTGAAATCATGCTTTTATGGTATAATTCTTAAACATACTTGATAGACATCATATTTAGGAAACCCATGCATTTGACTGTCGATGACTTTCATCATATTCTGTATATGTGCAGCCTTTTTGAGCTCTCTGTTTTGGCCCAAAAGAATCAACTTGATGATCCTGACCCTCTTTATAAGCACAAATGATAGTTGATTCTAAAACCAGTCCCTAACCTATCATGTATGAAAGTCTCTATGAGCCCATTTTTTTTATCTTTACTTAACGGAGACTTATCATCATGATCGACAAATCCTCAAAAATTAAATTTTACTTGGTTCTCTTTGGCACCCCTGTGCAAACCCATCACCAAGTAAGCTCTTAAAAGAGTAAGTCATGAGTGGACAAAAGTCACGGATATACGAAAGAAGCAGTTTTGTGGTAGAAGTCGCCGACGTGGTTAAGGTCAGTGACTGCAATTTCTGGCGCGAGAAAAAGATCATGGCTTAACATTATCTTTTGAAATTGGAAAGTGTACTTCAAAAGGGAGGAAAGAGAAGATCTTGTGATTTGACAACTTCCTTAATGATGGAAGTGGATCCCTTTATTATGCCTCAACCGTCAAACTAAAAAGGTACGCTCTTCTAAAATCCTTCTCTCTCTCTCTCGACTTCCACTCTCTCTCTCTCTCGAACCCAAAACCCTCAAACCTTCATCCTTCTCCAATGGCGTCTCCATCCAACTCCGACATCCCTGCTTCTCCCAAGACCAAAATCGACAGTCTTGAATCGGCAAAGAAGAAAATTCCCGCCCTCTTTGGCGATGATTTTCTTCGAGCCCTTTTATCTGGAGAATCATCTTCCTCCACTGTCCCTCCAACCGCCATGGAACCCCCATCCCAAAACCTCATTCCTCCACAGAACCAAAATCCAAGCCCTTCTCTTCCAAAATCAACTCCCTCATCACCCGTTACCACCGAAAAACCACAAAATCTCCTTCCTCAAATCGAAACCGAAACCCTAACCACTTCACCAGAGTCTGGAAAAACGCGCCAAATAGCGCAACCAATGGTTTTTCCAGAAACTGGTGAATCCTCCTTACCCAAATCCCCAAACCCAGAGATTGTAGAGGAAGAGAGAGCGAAGACTCCGATTATGGGGTCGATGGAGTTTGAGGAAACAAAGACTGTAGTCGGGTCGTTTGTAGAAGAGAAAGAAGAAGAGGCTGCTGAAAAGGAGAACCAATGGCTATCTCCTCAAGGAAAGGCTGTCAATTACTCCTCTAAAGTCATTGACCTTGATGCTGATGCTGAGAATGCTGACAAGGTGGCTGACAAGGATCCCTCTCGAAAGGAATCAACAGACAACTCTGAAGAAGGTACTCCCTTTGATCCCATCTTGGTTTCTAAGAAACCCATTTATGGTGAGTCTGTTAAGAAAAATCTGGAAAAAGACCTCTTTGGAGATGACTCGGAGTTGCTCAAGGACGAAGAGATAGAAATGCCTCCTCCCTTTCGTCCTAAAACTAGATCTGCTAGTGCTAGAGCCTCGGTAGTGGCTCTTAAAGCCAAAAAGGGCAAGGGGTTGGAAACCCCTGAGGCTGCCTCAGAGGGAGGTGACTCTTCCTTCTCTGAGAAAGTCACTAGGAAGAAAAGGGGAAGATCTCCTAAGTCTGCTGTTGGGTCTAGTAAAAAGAGTAAGAAAACAAGTGTGAGCATTGATATGTCGTCTAGGGATTTCACTAAGGATCTGTTGTGGGATGAAAATTTCATGAAGGAGTTCAAACTGACCAAGGTCCTTGACTGGTTGAAAAAACAGAAGTGGGAGAAGTTAATCCAAGGGGAACATGAGTTCAATCCATTGATGGTTAAGATATTTTATGAAACTCTGGTCATTGAAGATACAGGGAACATGACCATAGGTAGGTACACCATAGACAAGAAGACGTATTCCTTTAAAAGCAAGGATGTCAGTGACATTCTGGAGATTCCTCATGAAGGTTTTGCTGAGTACTACAAAGGAGGATGGCCTGAAGGGGTTGACGACCGTGAGATCATCAAAACTGTCACTGACAGTGATGATAACTTCACGAGCCCTTACCTGGTCAACAAGATGGGAATAGAGAAGAAGGTAATGTTCAATTACCTCATCAGCAACCTACTGCCAAGGGAGCTTAAGAGGAACGCTGCTTCTATTCAAGATCTGCTGGTCATGGACAAGATAATTAGAGGAAAGAAGATTAACCTGCCACGTCTGATGATGCTTCACATGAAGCATCTGCTTGAAAATGCCAAGCATGCTCTTCCCTACGGAATGCTGATTGCTCTGATGATGTATGAGCACAAGGTCTATGTGGACAGTCATGCTGATGTCCTCAATACTAGAGTTCTCAACAAGGAGATGATCAGAAAGTTTGGCTGGAACTGGATTGATGGTCAGTGGGTACTGAAGACATCTGAGGTCAGTGACAAGGGGAATCAAGAAGAAGGACCAAAATCTGCTCCGGTGAATGATGAGCTGAAGGAGATCAGGGAGCAGAACATGATTCTGAAGGGGATGATGGAAAAGCTTCAGAATATGGTCGGCAGTGCACTGTCAAAGTTGGATGCATTAGATGAGAGGCTCAATGACTTTGGAGCCTGATGTCAGTGACTGTCGTGCACTCATGACCTTCTCTATCCCTTTCTTTTCTCCTTGCCATATTATTCCTCCACTCTAAAAAGACTTATTTAGTTCAATTTGGTTGTAACGTACTTCTGGATTGTGTGTGTCTGCATCGTACTCTTATTTTGCCATGGTGGATGACTATCTATGACTGTTTTGATATTATGCTTTAAGTTTCTATATTTGCCTCTGCTTTCTTTTCTTTTTTTAGCAGTCTTTTTGATGATGCCAAAAGGGGGAATTAACCGGGGGAATAGATTTATTAGGGGGGATCAAAATACTGAAAACATGTGGTTACTAACCTTAGGGGGAACTTTTATGGCTTTTGTGTTTTGCTCTATCTACTATGCTGTTTTGTATGCTGGATATTTTGTTTATCAGAACAGGTTGTTTGTCACCATCAAAAAGGGGGAATTTGTTAGAAGACGGAAGTTTGAGTTTTGATGGTTCCAGAGTCAGTGACCCTATGTTTGCAAGTCAAGTCGGCGACTTGGCAAAGTCACTGACATGAGCAGCTGGCGAAGTAATTTATTTATGGAAGGAACGCACAGATCATGCGCGTTCAAGTGAAGACAGTTGTGTTGATTTATTTTAGGAGAAGATCATCAAAAGAATGCTAAAATCAATATGAAGATAATTTGATTCTCCTAGAATATTTTAGTGTGCGTATGATTATATATTTGGAAAGATTTGTAAACGATTGAGTGAATATTGTTTTCCTAATCGAATGGAAAATAATATTTATGAGATCTCTCTTACCTTAGTTTAAATACTCTTGTGTTTTAGACTAATTGTAAGCGTCTGAGCATAATTTGATAATCGTGTGTAAGAAAGGAAGAGCAGACTTGTGCGAGAGATTCGTACAAGTGGTGAGTCAAGAGATCTTAGGCATAGCGTGAGATTGAGAGTGTGAGTGCAAAGGTAGAGCGTGGTTCAAGGGTGTGGGATTCATTCTTGTACACGGGAGAGCTTTGTAATCACTCAAGAAATCAATAGAGCGAGTCTAAGGACTCTTGAAATCCGACCAAGTGATAAACTTGGAAGGGAGTGGTTTTTCTCTAAGTAAACTAGTTGGTTTACGAAGAGTTTCCACTATACATCGCTTGTCAGTGACTGTTGGTAAACGTTTATTTTATTGTGTGATTATTCCGCTGCTTTATTACTCAAATTCGACGACTTCGTAGGAGTCGCCGACTCGTCCTAGTACTAACGATCCTACAAAATTTCCATCATAGAAAATAGTGAAACCATATTGGGATCGACTATCATCAATATCAAAAGATCATCCGGCATCAGAGAATACAACAAGTCTACTATCAAAAGCTAGTTGGAGAACTAAACATGTGGTCAACGTTCTCTTGAGATAGTGTAGAAGACGCTTGATAGCTTGCTAGTGAAGTTCCATAGAAGATTGCATGAATTGAAATACCTGATTAACAACATATGAAATTTTGGGTCTTGTGATTGTAATGTATTGGAGGGCTCCAACAATGCTCATGTATAGTGAAAAATCAATGATCGGGTCACCTGATTGAGTACGTCATGATCCAAGCTTCGCAAGAGAAGCAATGGACTTGGCATCATGCATCTTGGCTCGCAAAAGAAGATCTCTAATGTACTTTTGATGGGATAGAACAATAGAATTTTTAGAGTGAGTTAATTGAATACCTAAAAAGTAGTGTAAATCACCTAGATCACACAAGGAAAAGGCCTCATTAAGCAAATGAATGAATCGAGCAATCTCGACAGAATTGGAACTTGTGATGATCAAGTCATCAACATAGACCAATATAAATATGGTGGAAGACGCCTGTCGGCGAATAAACAAAGTACTGTCTGGTTTACAAGTAAAGAACCCATGTTGATAGAGGAAGAATTTCAATTTTGTGAACTAGGCTCAAAGGGCTTGTTTTAACCCATAAAAGTGCTTTTTGTAGAAGGTAAACATGACTTGGGAGTGAAACAAATCCAAGAGGTTATTCCATATAAACCTTCTCAGAGAGATCCCCATTCAAAACAGCATTATTGATTTCAACTTGCCTAAGACTCCAATTATAGGTGAAAGCAATAGACAAAACAATGCGGATAGTAGTAGGCTTAACAACATGACTAAATGTGTCCAAGTAGCCAATACCTTCTTCTTAATTGAATCCCTTAGCCACCAACCGAGCTTTATATCTCTCTATAGTTCCATATGCCTTTTGTTTCATCATGTAAACCCACTTACAACCAACAATGTTAGTATTACTAGGAGGTGGGGCAAGAATCCAAATCCTATTACCCATTAGGGCATCGCATTCAACTTGCATGGCATGTTGAATCCAAATCCTATTACCCATTAGGGCATCGCATTCAAGATTAGAGTCTTGGCTGAAAGTTTTAGGCTCATAAGGATCATTATGAGAGGGTGGAAGTGTATGTTTTATAGTAGTGAAGGTTTTTCGTTTTAGGCTCAGTTTTGGATCGCATCACCATTTTATGACGAGAATGTTCATCTGGCCTATAATATGATGGATGAGTGGGCTGATTAGTAGGTAAAGAAGCAAACATAGGGGTGATTGTTTGTTGGCATCGATAGAGTCAGAGTCCAAAGTAGATGTTGAAACCAGGCTTTCATCTCGAGTGGGAAATGACTTTGGCGGGCTCGAATCGGTCTAGGTGGGTTGCATGGAGTGGGTTGGTGATTAGGTTTTGGGAGAGGGACTGATCATGGGACGTGGTGAATGAGGGTGTAGAGGCTAGATTTGGTCACTGAGAAGGGTGAAGGTTCCCTGGTGAGACGCTTTAATTTGGCCAAGAACCTAATCAATTTGAAGGAGATTGGTTGGGATGGAATCGACATTAACGGGTCGGGTATTTTGAGAGGAGATTGGGCATGTGAGGGGTATGGATACGCAGTCTCATCAAATATTACATGGCGAGCTATGTAAATCCTATTAAATGGAGGTGAACACACAAATACCCCTTATGGTGAGAGCTATATCCTACGAAGATGCATGGTGAGGACCGAAACTCTAGTTTGTTAAGAGTGTAGGGACGCAATAACTGATAGCAAAGACAACCAAATGTTTTAAGGAATGAGTAATTTGGATTTTTATTGTATAAGCACTCAAAAGGTGATTTATGGGTAAGAATTGGAGTTTGAGTGTAATTGTGGAGATAAACCAAGGTATATAAGTCATGTTCCCAAACGGAAGTAGGTAATTGAATTAGCATGAGACAATAAGGCAAGAAGTTTATCCACAATGGTTCTATGAAGACACTTGACTACACAATTTTGAGACTAAGTATGGGTGCTAGAGACTCGATGGACAATCCCATGTGTTTGCAAATAGGTAGACACATTACGATACTCTCCTCCTCAATCAGATTGGAACTGTTTGATTTTCTTTGAAAATTGAGTTTCAACCATACAGTGGAATAGTTGGAAGAAATGCAATACTTGAGATTTTTGGTGCAAGAAATAAATCCAAATAAATTTGGTGTAGTCATCCACAAGAATTAAAAAAATACTTATTGCCTTAGTATGCGTATTCTACATAAGTAAATAAATAAGGATACATTTTCCAATCTTCTAGATAAGTTCAATTGTAAGTTGTTTGGATGGAAAACTAACTCTGTTAGCTTCGCGGGTGGAGTGACCTTCGTTAAATATGTGTTGACATCCTTACCTGTTTATTCTATGCGAACGGCTCTTCTTCCCGTTAGTATGTGTAATAAAATCAACAAGCTGAATCGTGGTTTCATATGGGGCAACAACATGGAGAAAAGAAGATTACATGAAGGAAGGTGATCTTTTGACGTTGGTTTTAAAAAATAAGTATGTTGATACGATGTTAGGGAGGACCTCCGATAGTTCTCATATTTGGAAATGTATTGAGATGGCAATTTTGGATATAGTGGTTAATGGGTCTAGGTGGTTGTTGCGGGATGGGAAATGAATATGTTTTTGGACTGATTTAGGGATGTTCGACAAACCATACCGTTAATTAAAAATGTTGTTAGCATGATAAGTAACACTCAAAAGCGAGTTGTTGTTAAAGATTTTTGGCAGGACAATAGCGGTTGGGATTGGGCATCATTGGAGCCGTTTCATCCATTTATGGTCTTTTTGAAACCGGCTGCTACTTTAGTGGTGTCGTACTTGGATGGAAATGGAGATGAACTCGGGTGGAGGCTAGCTTCGAACGGAAATTTCTCAGTGTTGTGGAGGTCTAACTTGTTGCAAGGAAGTTATGATAGAATTTACATGGATGGAGCCTTTTTCAACAAGGTTTGGAAACTGGTGGTGCATGAGAGAGCAGTGTTTTATTTAGTTGTCCAGCAAGGGTGATGTTGGAAACGGGTGGTGCATGAAGCTGCATATACGTGCTCTTTTACTAGTAGAATTCCCAATAGAAATTTACAAGAGGTCTCGTGGTGCAACCCGGAGGTAGGATGGGTTAAGGTGATCACTGACGGAGCAGTCAAGGATGGAAGTTTGGCTATGGTAGGAGGTATTTTGAGGGATAGAAACGGGCTTTGGATTGGAGAATTTGTGCATAATATTGGATTCAACTTGGTGTCGATGTCAATGCTCTTGGGAGTGCCAAATGGCCTCAAGTTAGCTTGGGATAAGGGTTTTTGCAAGCTTATTCTTGAGTCGGATTCTGAGCTGGTTATTCGTCTCTTACAATCAAAATTAAATAAGAGTCATCCTCTTTCTAGCCTGGTTGTGCAATGCCAAGGCTTTTTAGTATGTATTGGATTATTCAATTCCGTAATGTGTATCATGAGGCATACACTACGGTTAATCGCCTTACTACTATTGCTTTTCTTTTTCGTCTAGGTTTTCATGTATTGAGTGCCCCACCCGAGGGTATTTCTTTAGTGTTGCTTGATGATGCTAGGGTCAGGTTATTCCCTGTTTGATGACTACTTAGCCTATTTATTATTTTTTTTAACAAAACTCCCCCTTGAGGGGAGGAGTGTGTTGCCTCTCCTTCACCAAAAAAAAACAATGTTTGTCATTCTCATGGAAATATATAGTCAAATGATATTTTTTTTAATTCTGGCTTTATCAATATACTTACAAGCCTTTACCTTTAGTCTAATGTTTTGGACAAAAAATGAACAAAGGATAACTATTTGTTGCATTTGAGGGGTAGATAGCCAAAGGAAATCTTCCTTTATTGGCAGGTGAACGAACGGAAGTACAATTGAAAGCAATAAAAGTAATTAAACTAAATGTAATAACAACATAAATAAGATAGAGATATCCTTATCTTTATTGGAGAAAGTAATAACAAGGGGTTTAAAATCTGGTTTCCAAGATTCGGGATCCTGTAGAAACTGCCGAAGAACTTCTGCGGATGCTAGAGAATTCAAGAGAACTACAACTTCATGAATACACAAGCGATGTTCACGGCTTAAAAATCATACGTATACATTTATGAGAGAATGACTAAGTGATTACAAACATATATCTATGAGAGAAGACAATTTTGGGAAATGGAGTATAAATGCGGAAGCAGTGTGAACTTCAGAGATTGTTTGTTCTAAGGCTGAGTTAAGGCTTCATTTATAGGCAATAAGTTCCTCAACTATAGATCAACGTCCTCCTAAAAATCTAATTTGTGTTACTTGCCAGACCTGGTCAAAGTTGTTAGAATTGCTCCCAGAAATGTTGGGATCTTCCTTACAATAGCATGTTAATATAGTAGATTTCCACGATTGGGAGAACTCAACAAAAGTCTTTAGTCAAACCTAGAACGTAGATGTGTCTTCTTAGATTACTTAAATGACATCGCTGACGAGGGCATAGCCAAGTTCCACGAGCCAAGATCCTCACGTGAAAATCTTCTTGAGAATTACACCTAACATATTTTTGAGAACTAGTGTATTCATTTTTCCGCATTCTGTTTTGCTCAATTCCGTAAGTTTATTCACCCAATCCAATATCTTTTGATCTATTGAGATTAATTGCTTTGTCGTTTTGCTTTAGTCTCAATGTCGTGTTAATAACAAATGAAAGAATGGCAAGAAACATGCCCCACAAAGACAAAAAAAAGAAGAAAAAACGACAACAATATGCCACTAACGAGTGCAAATAAACCAAGACGAAGACTTGGGATTAATTGCTCCACAACCTAATTTGTTTAAACTCAATTTCGATGGGGCCAAGAATGAAGCTAACACCTAATTGTTCGATTTTATTCTCAAAACCCCCGAGGTAACATTATTAGTTTGAATGGTGGTTTTGTAGGATCCTAGTTTGCATTTATGGATTAGGATCTTGCCCTTTGTGGAAGTATCCAAGAAATCGTTCGTTGCGGTTGCTCCGGTGTTGAGATTGGAGACAACTAGTGTCTGATTGACACCATCAATGGAATTCACCACCCATGGGAAATCGAGGTCGTCTTCATGACATCCTGTTTGAGCTACAACATCATCAGTCGTGGAGCCTCACCAACGTGTTCAGATAGGTCAATTATGTCGTTGACTACACTGCCTATTCGTTTCTCAGAGTATCCTCCACTTCTCTATCAATCGATTTAGGCCTCCATGATTTCATCCTTGTTGATGTCTAAGGAAGAGGACGTCACTCTACTAATACCACTCCCTAATCCCTTTCCTAAATAAAAAAAGTGGTTGGGTTTTTTACACGCAATTGTATCTCGTCTACTATATAAAGCTCATATGTGCTTTTCCCACTTAAAAAATTCTCTGTAACCATAAAACACTCTCTTCCACAAAAGAAATTTCTCTTATTTTATCTGGTTTCCATCACTTTCTGACCAATTTTTGGGAAGTTATTTGCATAAAATTAAATATCCCTTTGAATTGGTTGATTTTTATAATATCACCCTTGAATTCAGGATATATAGAACAACAAGATTACATGTTGCTTTATATATGACTGCATTATAACTTTTGTCAATAAGAGCTCTTCTTTTTCGGAGTTTAATGGGAAAAAAAATCTATAAGCTAGGTCTTACAACTAGAGCAATACACCTAAAAAAATAGAGTTTGCTAAGTTTTTACATATATTAACAAAATATTTGTTTTCCGGCTTTGTTCGGTAAAACAAAGTTTTTAAGGAGGTGAAGGTTTTTAGGAGATTTTTAGGTAGCTATAAGTGTTTTGATAAGTGGAGATTTTTTTATTTAAAAACTCAAAACACATAATTGAGCTGTTTAATATTATATGGCTTTTGAGTAGGTCTTAGGTTTAAATTTTTAAAAGGACTTAGTTTAAATTACTTAAAAAAATAGTGTGTTAATTTTACAAACCTTCTAAAACCTATCTATTACAAAATTTTTAATTTTGTGTTTTCAACCCTCATCAAAAACTTCACCTTTGAAAAACTTTATTTTACCAAACACTCATTTAATTATATTTTAAATAGTAAAAATAATCAAAATTAAAACCTCCATAAACTTACACCAAACAAGGTCTAAGATATGAGGAAAACCCATATTCTCTAAGTGATGGTCGTCTACATGATTTTGGCGGAAATAAGTGGAGATCATACTGGTTTTTTTCATTTTTGTTTCTTTAATTTAAAGCATCTACGTTAGTGATATTGGGAGTTTCTTAGATATTTTTTAAAAAGAAAATAAAAATAAATGTGTAATATTATCAGTTTTTTTGAATAAAATATAATAATTAGAGTAAATCGCTAAGTTGGGCCATAACTTGTCCATGTCTTTCTTGTCTCATGACGGGGTCTTCGTGGCCATTCGACTGCTTATGCTTGTCCCTTCGATTCAGCCTTGGCGGCGTGGGTTGAGATGGGGGCTCTCCATCATGGAATAAAGAGGAAACTAGAGGCTAGGGTTGTAAGACTTTGTTTTTGGGCATGCTGGTTCTTCGTTGGGGCGATGGGAGCACTGGAGCGGCGCAATGAGAGACAGATTCTCGGGGTTTAGAGACTGATGGCAAGGATTGGGATAGAGCTTCGCCTTCATCTATGGAATTTCTGGCAGGATCTTCTTTGTTCCATAATCATCAGGTTGATTCATTCCTCCCTTGTTATTGATCACCTTCTCTTATCCTTAGTCATCTGTATGTGTTGTGATTGTGCCTATATATGGAGCTGGTGGAGTTCTCCTTTCCCGACTAGTTATCCTTGTCGCCCTATTCCATTAATTTTGATAATTCCAATTTCTCTCTTTGGATTTCATCCCTTGTTGATGTTCTAATGGAAACAGACTGATCTGAAGAAAAACATGAGATCCTTTATAAAGATTATTTGTTTTGATACTCAATTCTATAAAGAACAGGAGGAGTATGAGCTTACTCATGCTCATCCAAAAACTATGCCTACCAGGGTCGATAAGACCTTAAAGGGTAGCAATGTGGTCATGCCTTTTGAGGCTTGCCCTTCGGGGATTAAAATAGAAAAGGGCAATGGAAGAAGCAACCTAGGTTGAGGAGACCAAAAATGGTGGTGTTTATACTATCCAATCCTTTTGATAACATGGTTATAGTAATGGTTTGATCTTTTTTTACTCTCTTTTGGGGAGTCAAGTTTACATGTTGGATTGTTCTTTTGGCCTCATCCTTCGTCAGTTTTTCGATCTCTTCTGTTGGATAGTTTGCCCGACCTCAGTCATCGGATTCGTCCGTCGCTCGGCTTGAACTCCTGCTGGTCTTGATTAGTAAGATTAGGAAAAATTAAAATTTTTGAGACAATCTTTGTGCTTGGGTCGCAAGCAGACATTCTTTGCACTTGGACCGCAAGTCAAATTTATTTATATATTTATATTTAAATAAATTAAGTCCTTGCTAGGTAAGGCATGTTTGTTTTCTTTTGTTGCAGGTTTGCTTGAGGCTTAGTTTAAGTACTCTTTCCGAAGAATTGGAGCTGAGTTTGGCATTGGATCGAGTTGTATTGGGCAAAGTCGCTTGGTGCTCTGAGGCTTCTGAAGACCCTTCATCTCGGTGGAGGGAACGTCAAATGTCCATTTCGCATGCCCAAAAGGGTTTGACATGTTCCTTGTGGCGCTATTTTTATAGTGCTTTACTCACCCCGATCCCAAACTCTTATTAGTTCTTATTTTGCGGAATCTTGTACTTGTTATAGCTTTTCCTGCATGCTTTAACCTTCTTAGCCGTTCATGGCTTCCATTTTCTAACGGCCTCTCGGATTACTAAGTCTGTTTGGTATTCGAATTCTTACCTTATCAAAAAAAACTATTGCTTGTGTATCAAAAATCTATTGTTTGTACATAAAAAATGGACAAATGTGTATCAAAATTGTATGCAATATGCTCATCAACACCATGATTTTGTTCATACAAAACGGAAATAGGACATGCGTCCAGATTGTTCATCTAATCTGTGATTTTGTTCATCAACACTGTGATTTTGTTCATCAACACTGTGATTTTGTTCATCAAAATTGTGATTGTTCCTCTTCGGTTTGCAGCTGGCTCGTTCTCTTATCATACATCATATTATTGCAAAGTCATATTCTTTATCTATTATCCTTTGCATTCAAGCTTCTACATCAAACTTATCTTATTTATGTACTATATTGAGCACTTCATTCGTTTCTTTTGTTGTGCTCATATAGGTAGACATGAAAATTGTGTAGCTCACTTTATCACACATTTGTATCTTAATCCGGACATGAACAAGTCGTTGTAAATGATATTCCGTAATGTATAATTGACTTTACTGAATTGGATATTTAATATATTAACACTTTTCTCTCAAAAAAAGAATTCGTATAACAACTACATAAACTAGATAAATATATGTGTGCATTGAAACTAATTATATGAGTATGTGAGTGAAAACTAATTATATGAGTACGGAAAAAAAGATAGCCTTAAAGCACAAAATAAATACAAAAATGTACAAATAGATAGTCCTAAATGTACAAATTGATGGTATTGATACATAAACATAAGTTTAGTTCAATTCACAAATAAGGGTATAATAATGAACAAACAAGGTTATATCAATGAACAAATAGCGGTATATTCATGAACAAATAGGGTATATCAATGAACAAACAACTGACAAACAAGGTTATATCAATAAACAAAAAAGGTTATATCAATGAACAAATAAGGGTATATTCATGAACAAATAGGGTATATCAATGAACAAACAATAGACAAACAAAGTTATATCAATGAACAAAAAAGGTTATATCAATGAACAAGTAGGGTATATCCATGAACAAATAGGGTATATCCATGAACAAACAAGGTTATATCAATTAACAAATAGGAGTATATTAATGAACAAATATGAGTATATCAATGAACAAATAATGGTATACCAATGAACAAACAAGGTTATATCAATGAACAAATAGAAGTATATCAATAAACAAAAATGGGCATTGAGACCTCTTGATCTAGGTTCGGGTTTGTCTAAACTTGATGTCTAAGCATGATAATCCATGGAAGTTGTGAAGCTTGATCCTTCATGGCTCCTAAAAGATCTAGAAGAGCATGAGTTGCATCTTGTATCTTCTTGGTTCGAGTTCTTGTGATTGGTCCGTCAAATGACACCTTTAGCTTTTCCTTGGTGTCGTTAGGAGTCATATACGGATGTTTGACATCATTTATTGAACTTGAAAAAAGAAGACCTTTGGAGTTCAACTTTTGCTTATATGTTGTAGACAACTTGGAAGTATCGTAATGACCTTATCTTTAACAATTAGAAAACCATTGCTGCTTTGAAAATAAATATATGTGCATCAAAAACTAGATAACATTGTATTCATACACATAGATAAGGTTAAAAAATAAAATTAAAAAAGTTCGAAATCGATGAACAATGTTATCAAAAAATTCGATGCATAATTAGTTAATATTGATGAACAATTGGTGAATATTGATGAACGTGCGTCTCATAAAGACATATTTTTGGAAAAATACGGGAAGAATTCTCCCGTGCCGTATTTTATTGAAATATACGCGAATAATACGAGTAAAATTCGCACATGCCGTATTTTATCTTTTTAATGAATGTTTAATCAGGGGTGTTGATTTTTTGGAAGGGACGAGCGAGATTTATTCTTAATTCTCACTTGAGCGACCATTCTTACACGACTCTTTCTCTTAATTATGGGTGGATTATTCTCCAAGAAATGATATTATAGATCCTCATGAATAATCTCCTGTAAAATCCCTATTTAAAGGGACCTCTACCTCAAGAATACAAATCTGATCTTTTGGCTTTCAGTGAAACACTAGTACCAATTGTCTAGGACAATTTCATGTACTACAATTGGCGTCGTTCGTGGGGAGAGTAGAAGATCGCGATCACCACCATTACACAACGTTCACACAACCACTTTTGACAATTTTGAAAGCCCATTGTAGTTGCCTAAAGGGAAGCCTTCGTCGGTCTTGTTTGCGAGCAAGCGCTGATCGAGGATTATGGCAAAACAGTCACATCATTGCCTATCTCCCACGAAATGAGTGACACCACCATTGCACATCACCACTTTCGATGCCGAAGAGGTCGAAGTCGATTCCGTCTTCCAACAACCATGGCGATCGAGAGCGTGCCCACCAAGCGTTGAAGCGGTCGGCAGGTGTGGCGACGAGCGAGGTAGTTGCTCCCTCGAGGTCGAAGCGGAGCAAGTTGACAACTTTAGAGGGGAACGAGCTGGTCACGCTGAAGCAGGATCGGCTTTCGCCTAGCGCTGAAAAGCCAGACCCGACATTGTCCTCTACAACATCAAAATGGGGTCCGACAGTGACAAAGTAGTTTGAAGACGCACAAGCCCGAATCAAGCCCGAGACTAAAATCACAAAGAGTGAGGAGCCTAGGGCAATGGCATCGGGAAATGCGATCTGATCAGAGAAAGATTCGATGCAAACTTTAGGATAAGTCAAGTCCGGCTCCAAGACCGACCAATTCGGAAAATTAATGGCTACACCATCAAGGGGCACCAAGCCACCCTTGACATCTAAATACGTAAGATGGGGATGAACGAAGAAGGAACTCACAAAGGCAAGGAGGAACTATGTAGAACAACAAAATCCTGACATATTGGTTGCCCCACCAAGCCCGGTGACACAGTTTACCAAGCCACCATGTGCGCAAAAGAAGAAGCCCGACGAGGTTTTACGTGAATATCCCGCTGACGAGGAGGAGTACGAGGAAGACTCAGCAAGAAAGCACTATAGTTAGGTTTGCAATGGGTGTAATCCTATGATTCCACGAGAAGAGAAATCATGCCCACTCCAATCAACCTCAAATGTTGTTAAAGTTAGAGAAAAATACACTTTGCGGAAGGATGATCAAGATGAGTGCAATCGAGAACTAGTTAAAGCTTTGATAAGGCCTAAAATGATATTGAGCAAGCTAAGGAAAATAGTCAGCGCTTTGAGATGCAATTGAAGGAAGCTCTAGCAAGAGGAGCACGGTCGGAAAACGAGACAATAAGGTTCAAACAAGACTATGAAGAGGAAAAAGAAGGCCGTCTGGAGCAAGAAAAAGTATCAAAATAAGTCCATGAAGAGATCTTTCATTTAAAGACAGCCCTGGAGAAGCTACAAACACTCACAATCACTCAATTGAAAGTCGAGTTGCAAAAGGAGTAGAAACCGCATCGATGAAAAAGGGAATTGACAAGCAAGGGATTGAGGACACGATTCACAGTCCACTGACATGAAGGTAGGGTCGGGCTGTCACCAAAAGGAAACTTCCAGTCTGTACTGCATGGAGGACGACAAGCGGAATCCAATAAGTTAATGACTTCGGTCTCACAATCATATGTCCGAGCAAAAGCAGCTTCACATTGAGAAAGATGACCAATAACGCATCGAACAACGCCACCAGCCGCATAGCAACAATGTCTGGGACAACGGTGGTCGGAGGTATCACCAAGAGCGGTCGTTCAACTAAGTGTCAGTTTACGACGATAGTTCCAATCCACATCTCATTGATTCAAAGGACAATGAGCGACACGTATCCCAGACATGCAAACGGGCCCGAAAGCGTAGAGAAATCCCGAGCCACATGCAGAGAGTTTCCACTCTTCCTCGTGGCGAGCATCGACATGAAGACAAGAAACGTTGTAGCCCAGGAAGGGGAAAGACGTCAGACCAAGATAGAAGAGCCCTTGCTTGGGAAAAATAAAACTAGTTTAGTTTGCCTTTTAGGAAGGATGATATTCTTTCCTCACTGGCGGGTTTTGTCCCACAAGGTTTTCCTGCCAGAAGGTTTTAAAGAGCCCTTCCTATCGTAGGTTGTTTTATTTACTAGTTCTTAAACACTTTCTTTTAATTAATGAAGTCATGTTTTGCCTATTTCTTCTAAAAATGACTGGTGGCAGGGTTCGCTCAATGAGCATGTCATGAATATACCATTGCCGCTCCGGGACACCGGCCTCCTAAGTTTTGGATTTTAGAAGGTCTAGCCCGACGACAAAACCGTGTCGTTTTGGGATTTCTCCTAAACGTTGGACACTAGAAGGTCTAGCCCAACGACAAAACTGTGTCGCTCCGAGACGCCTCCTAAGCGTTGGACGCTAGAAGGCTTAGCTCGACGACAAAACAATGAGAAATCGATTCGCCCGCAAGGCGGCAGGAAGACTGTTACACCTGATATTGCTTAAAACTTTGACCTATTAACACGCTCAACCATTTAAGGGGACAATTATAAGTACAATTATTTTATGACATTTATTTATATCATTTGTAATTAATGTAATCAATTACGGTTAAATTATTTCCAAAAAAGGATAAAATTCTCGGGAACGTTCTTCTGTAAAATTCCTATTTAAAAGAACATCTACCTTAATAATACAGATCTAATTTTTTGAAACAATTTCGGGTAGTTAAAAAAAAAATTCTGTACTTATCTTACAATGCTTTGTTTGGATGGATTGCCTTTTCGCAACTTGCTTTTTATGGCCTCTAAGCAATTTGAGCTTTCTCCATTATTTTGATAAGGACGCTCTCCTCCTCCTCTGCGGACCCAGAAATTCAACATTTATTATAGATTAGATGAGCTTCCTAATTCTCACATGCTGTATAATACTCCGTACTGTATAAATTTGGCATTTTGAACAAATTTTCTTTGAGATTTATTGTAATTCTTTCATGTTATTTCAATTTTTTTCGCAAGAAAAAAGATTCAAAATAAATTTATTCTATTTAATAAATACGTTTTATACTTTTACTCTGATTGATTGCTTTCTTGTATATAAATTTCTATTGAGATTTATTTTGATTCTCATTTCATTTTATTTGATCTAAATTTATTGATTGAGAACAATTCTTGCACGATTATTGATTGAAATGTAAATGAAACAGTTGGTTGAGAACATTTCTTGTAAGATTATTCATTGAGAACAATTGGTTCAGTTTCTTTCATTTATATTTCAAAGAGTTTTGCTATATATCGTGCTGTAGCAGCGAATAAGATTCCAATTTTTTTTTTATCTGCTTAAAATTTATAAATCTAGATTTAATTTGTTTTATTTGATTTCAAAAAAAATTCTGTACTTATTATGGGTAATATATTACTTACATTAAATTTTATATTATATAATATTTTTCTTTATTAATATATTTTTTATAATATATCTAAAACATACCGAGTAATAGTTGTGCAAGGCACGACGAGTACAACAAATATATTTTAAAAAAATTCCATATATATGCCTAGATAAACGTACAATTATTTAAGAGGAAAATAAATAAAGGATAAAATTATGTACTCTTTGATAAGAGCATCTTCAATCATGATATTTGTATCAAATATCTTAATGTACTTTTTTAGGTTTCTCTTTTTTCCACTTAGGCTCCGTTTGGCACACCTAGCTGGAGCTGACAGCTGGAGCTGGAATCTAGCTGAAGCTGGAGCTGGTAGCTGGATTATTAGTAGAAGCTGAAACAAAATTTATGAGCGGAATTGATAAAAAAGTGTTTGGCAATTAGTAGCTGATTCTTAAAACTTTTAATACAAAAAGACTAAATTGCCCCTAAAAATAAATAATATTCTACCCCTCATGAGCAAGTCACGTGACCCCATTACCAATTTCTTTCTTTCACAGAGAGCGGCAGCCTACCCGACGCCGGCGCCTTTCTTGCAAGTTGCTCGCTCAAGAGGGAGGAAGGAATCGAAGGCTGCTCCAAGGTCGACGCCGACACCTTTTGCGACCATCTCCGGTAAGCTTCGAACCATTAAGCCACTTTCGAAATTGTCTTCGATCTAGGGTTCGAAATTGTCTTTAATCTATGGTTCGAATCAATCCGTGTTCACCACCGACGACGTCACCCTGGGTGCCAATCGCCAGTTGCAGACTCGCAGGTGTTGAAGACAAGGGTATCGTGTGTTCATATTTGGGGAAAAGTTGAGACGCTAGGATAGCGGACGCTTGAGAAGCTGGGGGGGGGGGAGGAGGGGAGAAAAACTAGCGGAATTCCGCTAGAGGGGGACCAAGACCCTAATCCGAGACGCTCATGCCGAACAGTTTATTAGAAGCGGGCGCGTCTCAATTCCACTCTATCTCGCTCCATTCCGCTGCTACCGAACGGACGCTTAAGCATAAAATTATCTCCCTGCAGATACTCGTACAAAATTATTTTCAACCTTTAGCATATAAATGGGAGGTTGATTCACATGGAAATGGGGCTTATCATGAAAACTAAGAACAAATGAGGACCCTTAGATTTGAGAAATAGATGGTTAAGATTAGAAGATATAGGGGCAAAATGGTAATTTTGATAAAAAATAAAAAATAAAAAAATAAAAAAATAAAAAAATAATTTTTTTTTAATTTTCTTAGTTTCGCTTGTTTTTGCCAAAAACACGAAATTTGATTTTTTACGTTACGTTCACGTATTTTATGCATATGTTCACACTATTATAAGACATGTTCACATATTATCACATTTTTCGGTTCAGAGATTTTATAATACGTTCACATATATTACAAGTGTGTTCATATATTATTACTGTTTGTTCATGTTTTATGGTCATGTGCTCATGTTCGATTAAATCATAATACAGGCATTAAACGGCTTAAAAAAATTTGAGAAAAAATTTAAAAAATAAATTTTTTTATTTTTTTATTTTTTCGCTTATTTTTGCCAAAAACACGACGGTTGACATTTTACGTTCTGTTCACATATTTTATACACATGTTCACATTTTTACAAGGGCTGTTCACATATAACCACATTTTAACTTCAGAAAATTTAGTATACGCTCACATATAATATAGATACGTTCACATATTAGTATTGCATGTTCACGTTTTATGGCCTTATGTTCATACTCGATTTACATCATTTTACATACGTAAAAAGACTTAAAAAAATAAAGTAAGAAAATAAAAAAATTAAAAAAAATTTATTTTTTATTTTTTATTTTTTATTTTTTTATTTTTTTTTATTTTTTAATCGGATGGCTTAGATTCATTTCTAGTGTTTCAATCGGATGGTCCAGATTTATTTGCAAAGAAAAATTGATTTTTATATAAATTTGGTCCAATATGGAAGTGAACTTGTGTCAGGTTGAGTATGATCTACAAGATACTTATACTAACAAAGTTTCTTAATTTTCTGAATTTTTGTAACATTAATTTAATTTTCTTTTTTATTCAAGGATTTGTAATGCTTGAAAGTTCACCATTGCACGTGTTCTAAAAAATTTGTAACTCTTGTCACGTGTTAAAAAAAATGTAAAAAATAGAGTTCTAGAAGTAATTTTTTTATAATATTAGTTTTTAAAAACTAATAGAACAAGACGTACAAAAAAGTCATTGTTCTCAAGAAAGTTTACAACGCTTTCTCTCCATTGCTCATGAAACAACGTCCAATTATTACAAGATCGGTGCTAGTAGGAGAGGAAAGCGGGATCCACGTACAATTTAAAGAGGATGAATTATTACATGCGATAAATTATTACAATGGCTATTTGAAGAAGATGTACTATTGCATGCAATATGAGCGAGCTATTATAACTACAATATTTCATTGCAACTTACGGAAAATTAGAACTTGCTACCTGAAAAGGAGTGACATACCTATTTAATTGCTGGGAATACATGATTATTTGCATAGAAGCTCGTTTTCATTTAATAGTTCGAAAATGACACCAAAGTTTGTCCGATCCATGTGAAAGTGTTAGAGATGACCGGTTATGGTAGTTAATGTTGGACCACACTATACCATTCCGCTAATTTAACGACCTAAATAGTGACCATATGGTCTTCAAATCCAATGCTGAAAAAAAAACTTTGCGACCACGTAGTCTCTAAATTAGCGACCACATAAGAATGGGTGGCTAAATACTCGAGGGAAATATTAGAACGAGTAGTTAGCAACCACATGGTCTCTAATGTTAGCGACTACGTGATCGCTAGCTACTCGCGCCAAAGACCTTTTTTTTGGCTCGTGTTCTACCGTGCATTTAGCGGCCACATGGTCGCTATTTACCGTTGTCGCCGGAAAATTGCCGCTAATTTAGTCTTCATACGACTTATATGTATGTAATTGTAGGTTTTTCGTCTAATATAGTAAAATGTTCCTTATTTACGTAAATATTGTTGTTATCATATTTGTTATTCTAAATAATTATAGGAAATTGTGTTATATATGTTTGGATTAATTTTCTTTCATAGAATTGGAAAAAATTTTAGGATCGTAATTTGACATTTAGCGATAACATGGACGCTAACATTAAATGCATGAAAAACAGGCTCTTAGGCAAAATAATTTATAGTGTAGAAATGGATTTTTATGCTGTGATTAACTTTAGCGACCATGTGGTCACAAATACAGCTTAGTGTCCATGTGGTCACTAATTGCCACATTAAATTAAATACGAAGTATATATAGGTTTATAAGTAAAAAATACGCGAATAGATGTATTTATGTATTATGAACAGATTTTTGAATGACCAATTTGTTACTAGCGTGATCAATTTATTGTGTTCTGCAAGTCGATGCCGAGATTTAACCCGCAAGAATTATGGTGCCATTGTCAGAAGTGCAAGAATAGGAAGCTTATTTTTGTAGATGATGTGTGATATCATCTTATTTTCAAAGGTTTTGTTCGTCAATATTACTAGTGGAGTTCTCATGGAGAGACAAATGAAATGTTTACTATATTGCTGGTGGAGTCTAGACAACATGAAGATTGTATTTGTACTGATCAGACGCAATATTTCTTGGGTATTAGAATCAAATGGAGCAGATGATCTATGATGGTTTTAATTCCCAATCTCATTACACTAATCTCGTGCAAAATGAGGAGCTAAGGACAAAGAGAGCAATATTATCCTAAAGCGCTCAATCCTGATGCACAATGTATGTACGATATGTTGGCGACCGCGAATTGGCAATTGTGGTCTAGATGTGATGTCACCCATTTGGAGGCAGCAATTGAGCTTCTTAGCCTGAAATCAAAGTTAAGGTTGATGGAGCGAGGATACGACATGATTTTAGACTTCAGCGGATGCATATCTCACCATGAGACAACATTATTGCCCATGTTTTATGACACAAAAAACTAGTTGAGGGTCTCGGTCTGCTGTACGAAGCGATAGATTATTGCCCAAATTCTTGTATGATATACTAGGGTGCAAATGCAAAGTACGTGTCCTGCAAGATATTTAAAAATCGTAGATGGAGGCAAGGCAAGACGAAACTCATTCCCTACTCTCGTATGGTTTACTTGGCAATCACTCAACAATTGCATAGGTTATATGCATCGGTGGCGACTGTTAAACACATGCGATGGCTAACTACAGAGCATGTACAAGAAGATGGGGTAATGTAACACCCGTTAGATGCAGTTGCATGGAATCATTTTAATGTAATGTGGCCAGATTTTGCCGTGGAATCACAAAATGCTAGACTAGGATTGTGCACAGACGGTTTCAATCTGTTCAATTCGTCGGGGCGACAGTACTCTTCGTGGCTTGTGATTCAGACACCGTACGACCTTCCTCCATCAATGTGTATGCAATACGAGGTTATGTTTTTGATGGTTCTCGTGCCTCAACCAAAAATCCCGAAGCAAGAATTGGATGTCTACTTGCAACCGTTTATAGTCGAGCTCAAGAGTTTGTAAATTAACAAAGCATACACATACGACGGTGGAGGAAGCAGAATTTTGTCATGCATGCGGTTGCACTGTGAACTATTAGTGTCTTTCCGGTATATTCGATGTTGTCACATGTGTTCTGGTGCAATATGTTTCAAATTTGTTAATTATTCATAATTAATCTTGCATATGTTCATGATAGCTTGTTTAGGTAGTGTTTAGGTGCATAGTTATGTTTATTTTGCATGGTTTTAGTTTAGTTTAGTCTAGTTCTTAGGTTTTTAGGTTTTCTAGGAAATTCGGGTTTTTTTCTTGTTTTGTTCGGTTTTGCAGATCTTTAGGTAAACAAGCGTGGACGGGGTGGATCTTAGATGATTGTGGTGGATTTTGATGAAGCTTAGAGTGATACAAGTGAAGATTAGAAGAGCTAAGGCCCAAGAGCTTAAGGGATAAAAACGTTTACACCCGAGGTATGCATTGGAGTCTTGTTTTGACACCTCTATCTTGTAATGCTTTGTTTGGGAGCTATAGTGGTCTAATGAAGCTGAATTTGGTATCACTGGAAAGCTAACTCGAAGAGCTATCCGAGTACAAATTCCAACTCCAAGGGGGTCAAAATAGCTTGTGAAGTGCCACCTGAATGCTGAACCGAGGGTAAAAGAGCGGGATAGCATGTGAAAG
The DNA here is from genome assembly GCA_964016875.1 of Fallopia convolvulus. Taxonomy (NCBI): domain Eukaryota; kingdom Viridiplantae; phylum Streptophyta; class Magnoliopsida; order Caryophyllales; family Polygonaceae; genus Fallopia; species Fallopia convolvulus. The sequence goes on from OZ024721.1 coordinate 46,210,999, forward strand.
CGTGGCCGCGCTTTTGGAGGTCAAGCAGCGTTTTCAGGATTTCACACAAAGGTGATTTGGGCCGATATTGGGTGAAGTTTTGGGCCAAGATCTTTATGTTTCCGACTTGTTTCTCTTGTGTGGCTTTGGAGGATTTGTTTCCTTTATTATCTTTAGTAGTTTTAAGAGAGACGTTAAAAACTCTTGTCAGATCTATCTTTTCCATAACTTGGGATCATAATTTGGAGGCTAGGGTTTCTTCTCTCTAGAGGCAACCCTTAAACCTTTGTAAGTTTTTCTTTAATTCAAGTATGCATTGCTAAATTCCATTGTGTTTGGCTAGTTAATTGAAGTCATGATTTGCATGAGTTGTGAGGTTTGATTGATTCGCAACAAGCTTGAATAGAGTTTATTCCATGTGCTTAATTGAATATGAACTAGGGTGTTGTTAGATTGATCACCTAATTGAATTTCTAGTTATAACTGAATCTTATTAATTACCGGTCGGAGTTAATTTGATCAAGAGTAGAACTTTAATCAACTTACGACCAGTTGGACTAGTTGGTTGAAGATGGGAATAAATTCACAAGTCACATAGATGTCTGGTTGCTCTAAGTGTTTGTTTCTATTGATAACTTGAATCGTTATGTTGGTTTCTAATTGAATCTAGAAGGTCTTCTAAGTTGTTAGATGATTAAGATTGTTAGATTGGTAGTTCTGTCAACTAATTTTGAAGTTTGGGTCATAATCCTTAGTAGGGTCATAATCCACAATAGATTATTCAAGTGAGTAGAGAATCAAGAGAATCGATGATCAATAAGCATATCTATGATGGATTTAACTACTTGAACACTTGTCTATCATATATTTATAATCAACTTTGCATTCATATTTACTTTTTAGTTTGCATCTGATGTCGCACTTTTTAGTTGGTTTTTGTGGGTAGTTTTCTAGCTAGGTCGAGTCTTTTCTAGCTCTATTGTGTTGTTTTGCATATAATTCCGACCCTCTCTAGAGAGTTGGAGTCGTTTGTGCTTGTTTGTTGTTTTTGTAGGTATTTGAAGCGTTGAGGAGGAGATATCCCGATTTTTCAAGCTTTCTAGGAGTTAGCGTTAAGAGTTGTGTTGGAACGATGTTGGGACCTCTGGTTCTAAACATCGGATCAACGATACAGTTTTCCGAGTTTTGATAATGACAAACGCTATAAGGGAACTAATGTGCCTTGATCAAGTATTTCTAAGGAACACAGGTTTAGCAAAGAACTTCCATGAATGAGCACACAATGAAGAGTTCCCATCAAGGGAACTCTGAAGACGAAAGTTCCCATGAAATAAGAACTCCCAGGAATGACCAAAGAACACAGGCTTACACAATGAAGAGTTTCTCTCAAAGGAACTCAGCAGAGGACAGTTCCCACGATATGGGAACTCACATGTGAGGACAAGGACCGATCAGCGCATATCACGGGATCCTGTCTTGGACAGGATGAAGGCACAGTCTGAGGAGCAGACTGTCACGATTGATCCAACGGTCCGATCATCTCAAGAAGTTGACCTAGTTCAAATCGAAGTCACATGTGAAGAAAGTACAACTTGGGCATCAAGCAAAGGGCATTTCGGACACAAATGAAAGATACGATTGAAGCCCAAGTTCACTCGAGTATAAAGCCAAATGAATAGTGCTCGGATTGAGCACTTCTCCTAGAACCCACAAATACCCACATCAGAAGAAAGAGAAAAGAAGAAGAGAAGTCCTCGGCGGCGAGTGTCTGATCTCGACGACGGTGAAGCCGAGTTCCCAGGAGCAAGGGAACTGCGATTTGGTGTAAGGTTTGAGTTACTTATTTAGTGATTGTTGTTCGCTTAGGAACTCAGTTGAGAAGATTCATTAGTGTTGCTAGAGTTAGGTAGAACTCGTAGGAACAGAGAAGTTTGAATCTGGCTGTTTGTAACCAAGGAACAAATCAATAATATAAGTAAGTCATTCAAAATCCTCCAAGCGGAGGTAGAGGTTTATCCATACAACTAGTTGGTTGTAGTGGGGTTCCTCTATAAGGAACTGTGTTTCTTCAGTGTCTTAATTACTTGCGATTATTTCTTCCGCTGCCTTGGGAACAGCTTAACAGCCAGTTCCCAAGCTCTTGCTAACTCGTTTACGATCCAACAATTGGTATCAGAGCAAGGCTGCTCTAGATTTGTGTTAGCATCGCAGGTCTCAAACATGGCTCACGAACTCACCCAAGTCGGTCACAACAACAGCAAGCCACCAAGGCTCATCACTGGGAGATTCGAAGTCTGGCAACGCGACATGTAGAACTGGATGCGCAGCCAGGACTACCAAGCTTGGTGCGTCATTCAGAAAGGGAACTTCAAAATTGATCCAGCAATTGAGAATGACCTGTCAAAATGGGGACCTAATGAGTACAAGTGCATGGAGGCTAACTTCAAAGCCATCCAGTACCTCAAGAATGCCATGTCGGTGCAAGACTGCGACAGAGTGGCAAACCTAGACACGGCAAAGGAAGTGTGGGAAGCCATTCAGCAAATGCACATTGGGAACTCAGACCTCTGAGAAGATCTTCAGATGAACGCAAGGAGGGAGTTCTTCACCTTCCAGATGGAGATAGGAGAATCCGTTGATAGTTACCAATCCCGTTTTGAGGGACTCTGCACCAAGATGAATGGCCTTGGGATCACTAAAGAGGAAGTCACCGACAAAATGAAGGTTCAACAACTCTTCAATGGGTTGACTGGAGAATGGACAAATGAAAGAACGATGTTCAAAGAGAATCCCGAAAACAAGGCTCTTATGCTCCACCAGGTTTTTGGAAAACTGGTGGGATATGAGAAGAGAAAGATAGATGACAGGGAGCAAAAGCGAGCACATCAGGGGATAGCTCTCAAACTTGAAAAGGTAATCAAGGCAATACAAGAGCAACATGAAGAATCTGAGGAAGATGAGGATGAAGAGCTAGTCCTTGTAACAAAAGCTCTTCGATCTTTCTACAAAGGGAAGTTCAAGAAGAATTATGGGAACTCAGGAAAAGGATAGAGTTCCCAAAGAAAATCTGCTGAAAAGGACCTCTCGGATGTAACGTGCTACAAGTGTTACAAGAAGGGACACTTTGCCAAGGAGTGCCCTCAGGAGGCGGACAACCGAGGAAAAGGAAAAAAGGCCTACATAGCCACATGGAGTGACGATGAAGACGAAGAGCCTGAATCATGGGCTCAACCTGACATGTGCGCCATGGCCTTAGGAGAAACCACTGGGGAACAACCCAGTGAGGTAACCCCCGAATCCGTTCTTGCTTCCGTGTCAAATTATGAGAAACCTGAACTGCTTAAAATTCTCACAAGTCTTGTCAAAGATAATATTAAATTGCAAAAGAAGTTGGAAAAGTCGGAACACACAAATGCTGAACTAGTTGGTCTAGAGCCATGTCCCAACTGTGTGTCCCTTCTAGAAAAACTTCAGTCTTATGTGTCTCACATCGTAGAACTTGAGAATGAGCTTAAAACCCTAGAAAGTGATGAAAACACCCTTCTACAAAATCTGAGTAAAGAAAAAGGGAACTCTGAAGCCTCTAGTTCCCAAACCAAGTTTGTCCCAGCCAGACACGGAATAGGGTATGAGTCAGAGAGCCCTAGAAAAGGGAAGTCCCCCTTGAGTGAAAAAGAGATGAACGAGTGCAGGGCCCTAGAGCTTCAGTGTGAGAAACAGAAAAATGCACACTTGGAAGAGAAAATCCGTGTTCTGGAGAGTGGGGTGAATGGAGAAGTAAATTATTACACTGGGAACATTGGACACAAGTTGTATGTTCAAATAGCTAAGGGAAACAGGTCTAGAGTGTACAACAAGGAAACTATGGATAGGAACAGGATACAGAGACCCCATCCTAAGTACTACCTAGGAGAATACTATAAGACCTGCTGGAACTGTGGTGCTCATGGGCACTACAAGGAAAGCTGTCCCAAAGCCAAGGCCCAAGCCCAGAAAAACCATGAGTACTGGAACAAGCAGAATCAACAAACCAACAAGCCTGCTAGAGTTCCCATTAAAAGAAACAACTATAGGAACCTTGCCTATAACAAGTACTCTCATGACATTAACATTGCTGATTACGTGCTATTTGAGACTGTCTTCCCTTGCAAGGAACCAAGCAAGAGTCATCTTGCCTGGGTCCTCAAAAACTAACCTTTTTTTGTAGGTGGCAGTGAGGGGGAACAGCACATGGGTCATTGACAGTGGATGTTCCAACCACATGACTGGAAACAAAGACAACCTCACCTCACTCCACCCAAAGGCCGAAGGAGGTCACGTGTCCTTTGGCAACAAAAATAAAGGAGAGATCATAGGAACAGGGGAAGTGCTACTCAACAAATCAATCAAAATCAGCAACGTTAACTTGGTAAAAGATCTGGGATTCAATCTCTTGAGTGTCTCTCAAATATGTGATCAAGGGAACAACATCGTCACCTTTGACTCAAAGGAATGTCTAGTGATCAACAAGAAGACTAACAAAATCATCCTGAAAGGAAGAAGGTCCAACAACATATATGTGGTGGATACAAACTTTGAGCCACCAAGGAAACTGTGCTTGGCAAGTTCCCTTGATGAAACGGAACTTTGGCACCGAAGGTTAGGACACGCAGGTATGAACCAAATCTTGAAGCTCTATCTACAAGATCTCGTCGTCGGTCTCCCACGAATCAACCTTGAAGGAGTCAAGATGTGTGAAGCCTGTGCTCGAGGAAAGCAAACAAGGACCTCCTTCAAGCCCAAAAGGATGGTGAGCACGACCAGGCCCTTAGAGCTAATTCATATGGATCTTTGTTGTCCCATGCACACCGAAAGCTATGGAGGAAAGAGGTACATGTATGTTTTAATCGATGATTTTTCATGATTCACATGGGTGCTATTCTTGAGATCAAAATCAGATACCTTCAAGGAATTCGAAGTCCTAATCACAAGAATGGAGGTCAGCATGGGACTCAAACTAAAGGCTCTCAGATCTGATCATGGAACAGAGTTTGAAAACTCACAGTTCCTCAGATACTGTGACAAACATGGGATCTCTCATAACTTCTCGGCCCCTCGCACTCCTCAGCAAAACGGAGTTGTCGAAAGGAAGAACAGGACCTTGGAAGACATGGCTAGAACTATGTTGTTTGAAAGCGGAGTTCCAGAGTACTTTTGGGCTGAAGCCATCTCCACAGCTACTTATATCCTGAATCGAGCCATGATCAGACCCTTGATCAAGAAGACATCCTATGAGCTCATCAAAGGGAGAAAGGCAAATATCGCTCATCTTAGGACCTTCGGATGCAAATGCTTCGTCCACAACAATGGGAAAGACAACCTTGGCAAATTTGATCCCAGAAGCGATGAAGGGATATTCTTGGGATACTCTTCCCATAGCAAGGCGTACAGGATCTATAACAAGAGGACCAAGAAGATAGAGGAAAGCATTCACGTCATCTTCGACGAGAAGTCTGTAAAGATGGGAACAGAGGTTCAAGGAAAGGGAACTCTGTTTAAGCTGGTCAGACAAGAAGAAGACGACGACGAGGATGAACCAAGAAAGAAAGATGAAGACTATCCAAGTGGGAACAATGCCCCACAATCAGGGAACAACGAAGGAGATCAAAACTCCACAGATCAAAGCTCCTTTGAAGTTCCCACTTCAACAGAAGAACCACAAGATGCCTCCAATTCTCTCTTTCCTCAAAATGAAAATGCACCAGAATCTAGTGTGCAGGGGGAACAACAAGGGAACTCCGAAGAGAATCCTTACGAAAGTCCCAGCGAAGAAGCTGAACATAACTGTTCTCCTGAGAAAGAGGAAACTCAAGACACAGATGGAGAAGAGTCAAGGGAACAGGTTGACGTCTCACACATTCCAACAAGAAACTACCAACAAAAGAGAGATCACCCCATCGACAACATCATCACTCCATATGAAAAAGGTGTTCTAACTCGCTCTTCTCTCAATAATTTTTGTGCTTTTAATGCCTTTGTCTCAATGGTGGAACCAAAAAGCATAAAAGAAGCTCTAAAGGACCCAGACTGGATCCAAGCTATGCAAGAAGAACTACACCAATTTGAGAGGAACAAGGTATGGAAGCTAGTTCCTAGGCCCAAAAACAAGAACATCATAGGAACTCGATGGGTGTTTCGGAACAAGCTAGATGATACTGGGGCCGTAGCTAGGAACAAGGCTCGTCTGGTTGCTCAAGGCTATAGACAAGAAGAAGGAATCGACTATGACGAGACATTCGCACCAGTTGCAAGGATCGAGGCCATCCGCCTTCTCATAGCCTATGCAGCCCACAAAGGATTCAAGCTATACCAGATGGATGTGAAGACGGCATTTCTCAATGGGCACCTCAAGGAAGAAGTATACGTAGCACAAACCCCAGGATTCGAAGATGAGAAGCTACCCAACCACGTCTACTTCTTAGAGAGGGCCCTCTACGGACTCAAACAAGCTCCTCGAGCATGGTATGACAGGTTTGCTCAGTTCCTTCTGTCTCATGGATACCTTCGAGGTTCCATAGACAAAACTCTTTTCCTTAAAAAGGAGTCTAAGGATATCTTGATTGTTCAAGTTTATGTTGATGACATTGTTTTTGGAGCAACTAACGAAACTCTTGTAGAGAAGTTCAAGGACCTCATGAGTAGTGAGTTTGAGATGAGTCTCATAGGGGAACTCACGTTCTTCCTAGGACTCCAGATTTCTCAAACAAAGGAGGGAACAAGGATTCATCAACAGAAATACATCAAAGAAATGCTAGTCAAGTATGGGATGGACCACTCACGGCCCATTGATACTCCCATCTCCCCAAATTCCAGGCTCAATGCTGATGAAACAGGGGTAAGTGTCGATCAAAGGAACTTTAGAGGTATGATTGGCTCTCTCCTATACTTAACTACTAGTACGCCTGATATTATGTTCTCAGTGTGCTTATGTGCACGTTTTCAAGCTAATCCCAAAGAATCACACCTGGAAGAGGTGAAGAGGATTTTCAGGTACCTCAAAGGGAACGACAACTTGTGCCTCTGGTATCCAAGGAACAGTTCCCTTGAGCTCATTGCTTATACAGATGCAGATTTTGCTAGGCACCTAGTTGATCGAAAGAGCACATCAGGAATGGCCCAGTTCCTTGGGTCATGCCTAGTCTCTTGGGGATCCAAGAAACAAAATTCAGTGGCACTCTCCACAGCTGAAGCAGAATACGTGGCTGCCGCATCATGCTGTTCCCAAGTACTATGGCTCAAGTCCCAACTTCAGGACTACGGTATGTCATTTGGCCCAGTTCCTATACTCTGTGATAATACTAGTGCCATTAACATTTCCAAAAATCCTGTGCATCATTCTAGGACTAAGCACATAGACATTAGGCATCATTTTCTACGTGACAATGTTGAAAATGGGAACATCTCTATGCAACACTGTAGAACGGAAGAGCAAATTGCGGACATTCTCACCAAAGCTTTAGACAGACGTCCCTACCAGCGTTTTCGAATGCTTCTAGGGATGATAACTCTAAACTAAACAAGTCCCTGTTTGTCTCTCCCTCAATGCTTGATTAGTCTACCTAGAAATGCATGATAGGGAACTGTAGGACTCAGTGCTTTCATTTTGCGATATTACTAGTCTAGAGCTTGATGTGTATAAAGGAACATTATTTCTTTTGACCCAAAATCATCAACCAGAGTTCCCTTTAACCCTCTCTACAAGCCACTATGACGGTTGATCATAAAACCTACCCTAAGCTAAGGACCAGACAAACGTTTCTCATGAGCCCCACTCTTTATCCCAAAATCGAGTTGCAATTGTCTGGTTCTCTTTTGAGTTCCCCAGCCTCACAAAGAAAATTGAGTGTGAGTTCCCCTAACCTCTCCACTCAATACGACCTTTCTAGAGATCATGGGAACTGGTGCTAACAAGCAAGGGAACACTGGATCTGAAAAGATGAACCGTCACTAGGGAAATGGGAAATTGTGTCAGACTCTGAAGCGTTTTGGGCCAAGAACTCAAAATTCAAAAGACTTCCCCTGGAAGAAAACGACGCGTGTCAGAGGCATGCTCGAGAAGTTGAAACGGCTCTCCGCTCTTATTGGCCAACGGTTATCACGGCCTTTCTCAACTTCCCTTTCTACCCTCGTCTCTCTCTCTCAACAAAACCCTACTTTACCACTTTTGGGTTCCTTCTTCCTCATTCTTCCCTGTCACTCTCCTCCTCTGCAACTTTGCCTCCTCCCTCCTTCGAGAAAACTTCCAAAACACTCTCTTTCCCAAACCTTTCTCAAATGGCTCCAGCCCATTCTTATGCCAAGATGAAGGCATGGATCCAAAACAACCCTAAAGCTCTCTTCCTCACCATGATGGCGGACGTCGAGAAGGAGCAAAATGAAGCCCTTCGCGATGTTCTCATCGAGGGACTTTACAATTATGTAAGTCCCTTTCTTCCGCCTCCCTCGGCGGCGCAACCTCCAGCACCGCCGACCTCCACCCTTCCACCTCCCTCTTCCTCCGAAGTTCGCATCGTCGACACTTTCGGATCCGAACCCCCTTCTAAATACGAAAAACCCAAACAATCCAAACACAAACACTCGTCCAAAGACCCCTCCAAATCCAAACACCACTCCTCAAAATCCAAACACAACTCCTCCAAACGCAAACACTCACAAATCTCCACTTCTTCATCCCCATCTCTTCCCATTCCAAAGAAAAAGTCCCTCCTCAACATGGCGGAGGTCCTTAATCTCTCCAAACCCGACACCTATACCATCATTCACCCATCCGAGGTCGAGAAGCTCTTTCTCCCTCATCCCCAATCAATCCCTGAGACCTCCGGTCCCAGGGACTCCACGATAACCACCTCCTCCCCTGTTCCCATGGTTGAGGGAACTACTAACCCTCCATCCTCTTCCTCCCCCAGGGTTCCCCCACCCACCTCACCCATTCCCACACCCCCCATCCCTTCAAAATCTGCCTCCGGGACCTCAAGTCCCAAGGCTCGCACCCCTACTCCTCCTCCTTCCACTCCCAAGGTCCCAACTCCACAAAACTCTCCTCTACTTCCCTCTTCTCCCACCACACTCAAACTCCCTTCCCCATCTTCTTCGGCCCAGAAAACAATAGACCTCGACTCCGACGAGGATAATCCCCCATCGGAATCCTTGTTCGCCAGAAGGCCAATGCCCCCATTGTGATGGGAACTGCTGAAGAGGAAGCCCAACTAAAGGCCCTCGAAAAAGAATTCGAAGGCGCACTCCACGGGCCTTCAGAGAATCAAGGGGGCCAAGTCCAAGAAGAAGGGAACCCTGCACCAACTGACGGTGCTGAGACAAGCAGTCGTCGTCAGGAAGACGACGAGGAGGAACCTGGGCTGACCTCCTCCAATGATGAAGGGACCTCCAGTGATGACGCTGAAGAGGAAGAAGAGGTCCCCACTTACAAAGAGTTTGCCACCACCCCTGCTCCTGAACAACAGATGGTGGTGTCGGCACAGGTCCCAGAGGAAAGGACCCGCCCACTGCTGATCGAAGCGGCTGACCCCCCTCAGCAAAAAGGAAAGACTACGGTCTCTAGGGGGAACTCCAAGAAGAAAGGGAAAGGAGCAAAGCCCAAGAAAGTCCATATCTCTGAGAATCGCAAGCTCCTTCCCCCACTCATTCTCTCTGAAAAACAGCTCGTTGATGAAGGGCTCGGGCAACTATGGGACCTGATCAAGGCCCAAAGGATGGAACACATGTGCAGTGAGGCTGTGAGTATTGATCCCTCTCAAGTGCGTCGATTCTACAACCATTTTGTGGTCCATGACAACGGCACCAAGGGAACTCTCTCTCTCGAAGGCGATGACTTCATCTTCACTACCTCCACCATCCGCCTTCAACTACAAGTCCCTGTCCAGGGCCTACAAGAACTGCCCACCAAGAGCTGGGGCGACTTCAACAGTGAGGAGATTTACAACACGATTTACGAGGGCCGTGTTCCCACCACTGGCACCTCTATTCATCACTTGTCCCTCATTGCAAAGCTGGCTCATCAATTCATCATCAATATGGTGATCCCTCGCCAGGAGAAGCGCCTTGTTATCAACATCCCTGATGCCATTATCCTCTACCACTTCCTCCTCAAAAAGCCCATCAATCTTCCTCGCATAATCTTGGGGCACATGGAGAAGTGCATGGCTTCCAAATCCCACTCCCTTCCTTATGCTGGCCTCATCAAGAAACTCTTGCTAAGAGAGGGCCTCTACGACACATCCCAGGAAGAGGTCACCATAGGTAGGGAACTGGACATCTCTGTTGTCCACAAGATGCGGCACTCTGAGCCTGTGGAGGAACACGAAAGGCTGCCATCTGGTGAAGGCACTCAGGATGGGAACACTCCAGTGTTGGTGCACATTGCCAACACTCTTGACAAGATCGCCAGGGAACAAGAAAAGATGGCAAGGGACCAAGAACAAATTGCCCAAGGCCAGGAAAAACTTGTACAAGTCTTGACACGGCTTTGTGATGCCCTGTTCCCAAGCCAATGATCTTTCCCTTCTTTTTCCTAGCCTCAATGTTCCCACAAAAATTGTCTCTTGTGTTCCTATGTACAAATTTTTGCTTAAGTAATACATGGTTTTTAGTATGATTGTGTGTTCTCTTCCTTCCTTATCTATGTGTTTACTTGTTTTCGATGATGTCAAAAGGGGGAAAGACAAAAAATCGAGATGAGTTAAGTTGAAAAGATATCACAGAATACGCTATAGCTAAGGGGGAACAATTGCATAAAAGCTAAGTACGAACTCAGTGATTCACAAGAAGTGGCTCCCTAGGAACACGCGTAGGAACTCATTTGCATATCATGCTTTGAAATACTTGCTGATTTTTGTGATAGGTTTGTCATCATCAAAACGGGGGAAATTGTTGGAACGATGTTGGGACCTCTGGTTCTAAACATCGGATCAACGATACAGTTCTCCGAGTTTTGATAATGACAAACGCTATAAGGGAACTAATGTGCCTTGATCAAGTATTTCTAAGGAACACAGGTTTAGCAAAGAACTTCCATGAATGAGCACACAATGAAGAGTTCCCATCAAGGGAACTCTGAAGACGAAAGTTCCCATGAAATAAGAACTCCCAGGAATGACCAGAGAACACAGGCTTACACAATGAAGAGTTTCTCTCAAAGGAACTCAGCAGAGGACAGTTCCCACGATATGGGAACTCACATGTGAGGACAAGGACCGATCAGCGCATATCACGGGATCCTGTCTTGGACAGGATGAAGGCACAGTCTGAGGAGCAGACTGTCACGATTGATCCAACGGTCCGATCATCTCAAGAAGTTGACCTAGTTCAAATCGAAGTCACATGTGAAGAAAGTACAACTTGGGCATCAAGCAAAGGGCATTTCGGACACAAATGAAAGATGCGATTGAAGCCCAAGTTCACTCGAGTATAAAGCCAAATGAATAGTGCTCGGATTGAGCACTTCTCCTAGAACCCACAAATACCCACATCAGAAGAAAGAGGAAAGAAGAAGAGAAGTCCCCGACGGCGAGTGTCTGATCTCGACGACGGTGAAGCCGAGTTCCCAGGAGCAAGGGAACTGCGATTTGGTGTAAGGTTTGAGTTACTTATTTAGTGATTGTTGTTCGCTTAGGAACTCAGTTGAGAAGATTCATTAGTGTTGCTAGAGTTAGGTAGAACTCGTAGGAACAGAGAAGTTTGAATCTGGCTGTTTGTAACCAAGGAACAAATCAATAATATAAGTAAGTCATTCAAAATCCTCCAAGCGGAGGTAGAGGTTTACCCATACAACTAGTTGGTTGTAGTGGGGTTCCTCTATAAGGAAATGTGTTTCTTCAGTGTCTTAATTACTTGCGATTATTTCTTCCGCTGCCTTGGGAACAGCTTAACAGCCAGTTCCCAAGCTCTTGCTAACTCGTTTATGATCCAACAAGTTGTCTTGTGGCGGTGTTGGCTAGAAGGGCGAGAGTCGTTGTCTTTGGAGATTTGATGAGTTTCAAGATGAAGTTTGCAAGAGGAAGATGCCTTAGAAGGAGCTTAAAGAAGTCTAAGAAGACCAAGGACGATTAAAGAAGAAACATTGAAGAAGAACCAAGCTTTGGAGCAAGTTTCGAGTAAAGAAATGAAGAGATAAAGAGCTGGCCTAGCTCGGTGACGACCCACTTTGGGTCGGTACCGAGAACCCTCCGTGCCTTGCGGAAAGAGACTTGCGCCTTAAGTTAGGTTTTAGTAAATTTTTTTATGGGTCTTTTTAAGATAGAATTTAGTTTCCTTATAAGAACATTCCTACTACTATATAAGGTCATTTAAGGTTACTTTTGAGGGAAAGACGTTTTTTGGAGAGCACGAGACGGAACGAACCAGTTTGCTAGTTGTTTTCTAGGGTTAACTTTTATTCCAAGCTTTTGGACAAATTTGAGAGAGCCTTGGAAGTTTGCTTTTAGATTTGTAAGTTGTTATTTCAATTGAAGTTTGCTTTGTTTTGAATCATGTCTTCTCTTTTCTCTTTGATTGTTGATTGCGTGATGAATCGTGAGTAGTCTATTTTTCTAGGGTTGGGGTGAAACCCGACAAGTTGTGCATGATTAAAGCATGAATCTTTAATTAAAACCATTCCTTTTAATCTCTATCCTTTATCCTCTTGTTTGTTCTTAATTCCTTGATGAAAGTTGAGGCATGTTCATGTTCATGATTGATTTGAAAGATTAAATTGTGAACTTTGAATAATATTCGGGTTGTAGCGAAAGTTAAAACCTTTAGATAACAAGTAGGATTGCGAGTTTCTATCTTTAGAAAGTTGAGATAGGTCTTGATTATTTATGACGAAAGTCATACATGAGATTATTGTTGGTTGATCTTTAATTCATGTTTTCATGCATAGCTTTGTTGTGGTGGATCTTTCGTCCTAGATCTCTTTTATATTGATTTTTCGAAGTTTATCGTTACCCGGATAGGTCGTGACCGACCCTCTTAAGGTCGGTACCGTGCTCCCAGTTTTTCCTGCGTTTTTGTGTCGTGTGCAGGTCGGTGACGACCCATTTGGGGTCGGTGCCAAGCCATTATTGCGTGTGTTTTGTTTTGTTTGCTTTGTTCTTGTTAGGATAGATTGCTAGACTTGGATTCTTCTAATTCCCGTGGACGAACCTGACCTCCCTGTACTCAGCGGGGTCTTGATCTATAAATTTATTTGCTTGTTAGGATCAAGGTAAAACCCTTACAACAACATCTTAGACTAGATAATCATTCCAAAAACCCCCTTTTAGTTACTTGCATCTACGTAACAACATAAATACACGAGTCTATGTGGGTTCGACCCTTACTTACCATTCTACTCAGTTTGGTTAAGTTAGGATTCTTTGATAAGTAAACGACTGAAAAATACCTCATCAAATTTGGCGTCGTTGCCTGGGACTTGTCGCTATTTATGTTTTAATTTGTGTGCTATTCTTGGTGTTGTGAACCTATCTTATGGTTCATAACACCCGTGCTACTAATCTATGGCTTTGTTTGAACACAGACAGCTACAGGATGAACACTTCCATGATTATTTTTCTAGATTTCAAGACCATGTGTCCGGGCTTGGTACATGGAGAATACGATACAGTGATGGAGAGGTAAACATGGGAGCTATCCATGGTATGAATCTTGAGACAAGGGGATTGGCTGACTACATGAGCAATGAGAGGCTTTTATATATGGGACCTGAGGAATGTTGGGATTTCTTATGTTTCATGAGCCATCAAAGCTTTCTGGTTGAGTCATCTTCCCAACCACCCCAACCGGTTGATAAGTCTCTTGAGGATATAATCAGGGATCTCTCCAAAGGGGCAGATGCTATAATCATGGAGCACTGTGAGTTATGTTCTTCAAGTTTTCATTCCACAATCTCATGCCCTTTTGAGTTGTGTGAAAGGAGTGGTGAAATCACATTAGAGTCAAACGATCATGAGTCAAACACTCAGATTCAAGTTGAGGAGCAATCTACTACACTTGATGTGAGTTATGAAGATGAATTTGATGCCCAACATGAATTTACACCTATAAGACACGCTGAGCAGAGCATCATAGAGCCCAAGGAAGTCTGTGCAGGCATAGAGATTCTTACAGAGCCTAGGGAGCCTGAGTCATCTTCACTCACGTGGAGTCAATTGCTTGAGGGTTTTGTGGTTTTGGAAGAAGACTCTTTTGTCGATCATGATGACTTCTTTGCTGATGAAGTAGACAACCGTGAGGGAGAAAATCAACATGACGCATCTATTAAGTCTCCCATTGTCATGGTGTGCCCTATGTTAGGCCTTGACATCCCATGTTTCAATTTCCCCACTTTCTCACATCTAGAGTTTATGGAGTTCCAAGATGAGAAGCCAACTCTACAACAAAAGGTGGATGATGAGAAATATATGGAGTTCATCTTTGAAGAAAGTGGTATTGCTACCAAGTGCTTGGACTCATACTGTAAGTATTTTCTAAAGTCACCACTTGTGTTGAATTTATTTGAACAACTGCCATCTCATGAAAATTGGGCACACATGTTTGATAAATTAAAATGGTCTTTGAAAGTTATACTATTCATTTTTAATTTATCATTATGCTACTTATGTTTTTCTGAGATGTGTGCACATGGGTTTGACAAGTTGTAAAGGGCATTGACAATGTCTAATCTTGTCAATTCATGCTCAAGGTCAAGCTAATGACGTTAAACAAACGCTTCTTGGAAGGCAACCCAAGGTTTAGATTAGATTAATTTTCAGTTATAATCTTTTTCTTTTTAGGTAGTTTTTGTGTATGTTGTAGATACCCAGGTCCGAAGACAGATTACACGCCACCACCACCGTCAGATTACCAACACTGCCCGGATAGCTAGATTCTTGTGAGTATTTCTCTTCTTTTTTACCTTTTACTATACTTTGGGGACAAAGTATGTTTTAAGCATGGGAGAATGGAATTACTTATGCATTGCATGTAGTTGCATTAGTTTAGGGATATTTAAAAATCTGTCATATTTAAAATTTTTGCATGCATTGATTAAAAATCTTTAAAAAAATGAAAAAAAATCAGAAAAATTTGAAAAAATACAAAAATATTACATTTAGGTTTTATTTCCCCATTGTTTGACACCTCTTGTGTTTCTATGCTAAGTATGAGTCCTAATCCATGATTTGCATGATATGTTGAAGTTTCTATGATATGAGTATGATCTTTTATTATTTACTTTGACTATAGGACTGAACATGTATATAGTTTGAGTTTTAGATACATTCTGAAGTTCTAGACACAATTTGCCTTGTGATAGTTTTTGGCCTTTCATTGATTATATTTGTTCTCTTATGTCTTGAGTGTATCACCATGATTTTCTAGCTCTAGAACTTGCGTTTAGACTCTTTTTCAAGACTGTTTTTCATGATTGAATGCATGACATTAAGATGATTGAGGCATGTTTCTTATTTAGTCTATTATTTCCCTTCCTACCTTGACAAGATCCATGTTTTTGACACCCTATTTCTTGGAGCTGTGAGCCTATTTTGATAGCTCCACAAATTAATCCCTAGCCTAATAAGCTTGACCCATCCAGAATTTAGGACTTTAGGTTGGTTGTTTTGTGTGAGTTTAGTATAAGTATGGGGGAGGTTGAAACGAGAGGTGGAAAAGAGGAAATACAACTCCAGTGTGCAAAAGTGAAAAAATGAAGGAGAAAAATAAGTGCAAAGAAAAAAAGTGAGTTTGAAAGGTTAGTAACCTTCATAAGTATAAGAAGCGTTGGAAACAAGAGAGGCAAAAAGTGAAAAAAAAGAAGAAACAAAGTGCTTAAATGAGATTATGGAGTTGGTGAAGTTAAGTTTGGAAGTGTTATGAAAAGTGAAGTGTGTTGGTTTTGGGTTTAGGATTAGTTCTTTATCCCGGATTTAACACCACATGACTAAATATGATCCCTTCCAAATTTCTCTTTACCTTGGCCCCATTACAACCTTTGAAAAGTCCCCATGATTTTATTTGTGTGTTTGGTCCACATCGGTGGAAAATTAGAACACTGATGCAAGCCTATGGTAGTCTAGTTTGTCTTGGTTGATTTTAAGCAAAACACGTCCTTTAAACGCTTGAGAGTGAGAGCAAACACATTGCCATGGTGAGGTCTAGAATGAATGAATATCTTTGCTCTATGCTTGATACAATGCATGCTATGAAGTCTTGGTTAAGTTTTAATTATATGTTGAATTGCTCGTTTGATTATGAGATGGATGCATGATTGTAATGATGTGGTGTGACTTGGATTTATTTCTTGCTTGAGGATAAGCAAGGGTTAAGTATGGGGGAATTTGATAGCTTGCATTTAGGTAGTGTTTGGGATGCATATTTATGTTTATTTTGCATGGTTTTAGTTTAGTTTAGTCTAGTTCTTAGGTTTTTAGGTTTTCTAGGAAATTTGGGTTTTGCGCTTGTTTTGTTCGGTTTTGCAAATCATTAGGTAAACAAGCATGGACGGGGTGGATCTTAGATGATTGTGGTGGAGTTTGATGAATCTTAGAGTGATACAAGTGAAGATTAGAAGAGCTAAGGCCCAAGAGCTTGAGGGATAAAAACGCTTACACCCAAGCTATGCATTGGAGTTTTGTTTTGACACCTCTATCTTGCAATGCTTTATTTGGGAGCTATAGTGGTCTAATGAAGCTGAATTTGGTATCACTGGAAAACTAACTCGAAGAGCTATCCGAGTCCAAATTCCAACTCCAAGGGGGTCAAAATAGCCTCTAAAGTGCCACCTGAATTCTGAACCGAGGGTAAAAGAGCGGGATAGCATGTGAAAGCGCAGCTGCGCTTTTGGAGGTCAAGCAAAGCTTTTAGGATTTCACACGGAGGTGATTTGGGCCGACATTGGGTGAAGTTTTGGGCCAAGATCTTTATGTTTCCGACTTGTTTCTCTTGTGTGTCTTTGGAGGATTTGTTTCCTTTGTTATCTTTAGTAGTTTTAAGAGAGACTTTAAAAACTCTTGTTAGATCCATCTTTTTCATAACTTGGGATAATAACTTGGAGGCTAGGGTTTCTTCTCTCTAGAGGCAACTCTTAAACCTTTGTAAGTTTTCTTTAATTCAAGTATGCATTGCTAAATTCCATTGTATTTGGCTAGTTAATTGAATTCATGATTTGCATGAGTTGTGAGATTTGATTGATTCGCAACAAGCTTGAATAGAGTTTATTCCATGTGCTTAATTGAATCTGAACTAGGGTTTTGTTAGATTGATCACCTAATTGAATTTCTAGTTATAACTGAATCTTATTAATTACTGATCGGAGTTAATTTGATCAAGAGTAGAACTTTAATCAACTTACGACCGGTTGGACTAGTTGGTTGAAGATGGGAATAAATTCACAAGTCACATAGATGTCTGGTTGCTCTAAGTATTTGTTTCTATTGATAACTTGAATTGTTATGTTCTTGTCTAATTGAATCTAGAAGGTCTTCTAAGTTGTTAGATGATTAGGGTTGTTAGACTGGTAGTTCTGTCAACTAAATTTGAAGTTTGGGTCATAATCCTTAGTAGGGTCATAATCCACAATTGATTATTCAAGTGAGTAGAGAATCAAGAGAATCGATGATCAATAAGCATATCTATGATGTATTTAACTAGTTGAACACTTGTCTATCATATATTTATAATCAACTTTGCTTTCATATTTACTTTTTAGTTTGCATCTTAGACTAGATAAGTATTCCAAAAACCCCCTTTTAGTTACTTGGCATCTAAGTAACAACATAAATACACGAGTCTATGTGGTTTCGACCCTTACTTACCATTCTACTCAGTTTGGTTAAGTTGGGATTCTTTGGTAGGTAAACGACTGAAAAATACCTCATCAGTTCATGCATATTTTGATTACTTTTCGCATTTACCCAATGTTTACGCAGGATGGGGGACATAGATGCCTTTTATCTAACCCATGGATGCAAAAAGTGTTGGTTCGATTGTCACATGAGGTTTATCGAAGAAGATAATCGCTTCCGAAACAACATGACCAATTTCAAGAAATGTAAAAGGGTTAGGAGCGGTCCCCTAATACTCCGTTATGCATGTGATATATTAGACCAGATTGATAGTGTGAGTGTGGTAAAGATAATTGAAGTCGGAGACGAGAAGCATAATGTTGTTGTGAGTAGAGGTTCGGGTTGGAAGAAGAATTTTTTTTTCTAGGACTTGATGCGATCCCTTCTATGATCTCCACCGAGGAAGAAGAAGCCATGTTCGTTCACTCCAACGGGCCTTGACGCGCGCCCACCCAAGGCCATGACTCGGGGCACGACTTCCTTTATTGGTCGGGCTACTCAATCCATTAGCTCGGTACAAGACCTGCTTCCACCATGGTGCTTACATTTTTGGTCCAAGACGACATTCCGAGCCAACTTAAGGAGGCAAGGGCCGATCCTCTGCAAGGCGTGACCATGCCTGAAGACGCGACCTCGTCCTAGAAAGACGCGACCGCGCCATAGCAGCCCCAGCTCGCATTATGACGACAAAGGCCTCTTGTAACACCCCGTCTTTCGACAGGACGCTACGTGGCAGTAGACCTTACCAGGTACTACTTAGGTGGATTGACAACTACACTTTAGGATCTTGCAACGCGGGCACGACGAGAAAACGAAATAAAAACATCCAACCTTTATTTTTATAAAAATATAGAAACGTAATTATGCATGAATTCCCGAAACATAATTATAAATATCTCAAACCCGACGAATCACCACCAACAATAAGATCCTTCGATAGAACAGAAGACAAGTAATAATACCAATTCTAACGTATTAGTAAAATCAACATCCTAGAAAGTCATAAATAAACTAACGTAAAACCCATCCCACTATGACACACGCTCTTTACCGCTCCGGCCCGCCATCTGACCTCGGTTCCTGCACGGCTCCCTGGTTCATACCTGGAATTGAAAAATATTCCCCGAAGGGTCAGCTTCTAATCTACCAAGTTAGAGAGAATACGGAAATTGCAGAACGTTTTGAAAACATTTCTAAAGTCAGCATACAAATCCACAATCGCAATCATAACTCTAAAGGTCAATACCTAAATTAGTTATAATCAGTCACACATAGCCACATACACATTTAAAATCACAACCTCATAACAATGCAATTCCTCCTTTTTCACAATCTGACTCCCAAGGCGCTCATCACCGCGCCGAGTGCAGAGGCAGGCCCTCTCACTCCACTTCACAATCTCCCTTCTAACCCCGGCTAAGCCTCCACTGGAGCACTTGCCAAAACACATAGATAATAATTTTCGTTTTGAAGGGGCACGGTTTCCCTGTCACACGAGTCATACATAGCCAACCCTTCCTCCACGCCAGCTACGATGGGCCGTGTCGGAAACGGTACCAACACAAAGAAAACGTTCCAAAAATATCTTTCCGATAAAATACATTCAAAACCATTTTACGCACACAACATTTCAAGAAGTTCAAAACAAATTAAAAGGTATTCGGGACTAGTTCCCAAAACCCGCCCTACAATAACGGTATGCAATCTAACAGGATAGAGAAGAACCGAGCAAGTCGAAAACGACTTACCTCAATGGATTCTTGACATGAAGAGAACTAAGAGCTTGAACAGAAGAGGTTCCCTAAACATAACAACGAGCAATATTACAAAATCGAAACGAAGTACTCTAATCGAATTTAACGCTGGCTAAGACCCAACTTGGTTTATTTATCCCGGTGGTACGCATGAATAAATTATATACATAGCCCTTCACATAAAATACAAACTAAAAGAAATTGATCCTATTACCCTAATCTAACGACTAACTATCCCCATTAGTCCCATTAATTTACTTTTGATCAGAACAACTCCCACATATGGATTAACCTATTGATTAACCTTTTTTTTTTAAAAAAAAGTAGCATAACAATACTAATTTATGGAGATAATTAACATGATCAATTAAGATGCACATCAGCCAAACGAACTTCTTAACAGGGCAAATACAAACGTCTCCACCACAATTCGTTCAGCTTCACTTTCAGATCGGTACAACCCACCAAACCAGACTATCCCTATTGGAATAGCACACGGAGGACAAGATCGGGGTGGAAGTACTCACCGGTACGCGAGGAACCGAACAGAGATGACGACGACGATTCATTGTGAGATCGATCGAGGCCGGATTCTTGAGAGCACGGCAAAGTCGGAGATTAACGATCAACAGGATCGGTGTTCTGTTCAAAGTGAAGGCGGCGATGATCTACATCGGTAGCGATCTTGTACTGACAGGGCAAGGTCTGTTTGCTCGTGTTTTGCGGTGATCCACTACTCTCGGCGCAGACAGAGATGATTCCGGCGTGGTCTGTCAACGGAGATCGTTGAAGATTCGAAATAGCGTCGTACACGGGGAAGGAGAAAGATGAACGATCGGCGGATATGATTAGGATTAATCATAGTTATATAGGTTAGGTTTAGCTTACAATATTATTATTTTAATAAGGATATACTTAATTAGTTGAATTAAGTAGGAAAAAGAAATATATACATATCTATATACGTATGTATATAACAAGGGCTTAGGAAAAAAAATGCTAACGGATATAAAAAAACTCCTCTACCCCGGTTACTAGCGGAATAAGTCAAGAGATTACTTGTAAAACAAGAAATTCGTTTTCCGACCTCCAAAAGGGCAAAATCAGGAAAAGTGAAACCCGACTATTACATATTACCCCCCCTTAAGAAAGTTTCGTCCCGAAACTTTTATAACAAAATCTCGATGTTTCACAAACTTCTTCCCCGTATAGGAAGGATTCGTCCTCGAATCAAAATTTATCGATAAAGAAAAACACAATTAATGCTAAACATCCAAAATACAAAGCACGACAATCAAACTGTTGGATCGTAACCGGTTAGCTTAGAGCTTGGGAACTGGCTGTTAAGCTGTTCCCAAGGCAGCGGAAGAAAATATCGCAAGTATTAAAAGGACAAAGTGAACACAGTTCCTTATAGAGGAACCCCACTACAACCAACTAGTTGTATGGGTAAACCTCTACCTCCGCTTGGAGGATTTTGAATGACTTACTTATATTATTGATTTGTTCCTTAGTTACAAACAGCCAGATTCAAGCTTCTCTGTTCCTACGAGTTCTACCTAACTCTAGCAACACTAATGAATTTTCTCAACTGAGTTCCTAAGGAAACAACAATCACTAAATAAGTAACTCAAACCTTACACCGAATCGCAGTTCTCTTACTCTTGGGAACTCGGCTTCACCGTCGTCGAGATCAGACACTTGCCGCCGGGGACTTCTCTTCTTCTTTCTCTTTCTCTGTTGTGGGTATTTGTGAGTTCTGGGAGAAGTACTCAATCCGAGTACTATTCATTTGGCTTTATACTCGAGTGCACTTGGGCTTCAGTCGCATCTTTCATTTGTGTCCGAAATGCCCTTTGCTTGATGCCCAAGTTGTACTTTCTTCACATGTGACTTCAATTTGAACTAGGTCAACTTCTTGAAATGATCGGACCGTTGGATCAATCGTGACAGTCTGCTCCTCAGACTATGCCTTCATCCTGTCTAAGACAAGATCCCGTGATATGTGCTGATCGGTCCTTGTCCTCACATGTGAGTTCCCATGTCGTTGGAACTGTCCTCTTCAGAGTTCCTTTGGGAGAAACTCTTCATCGTGTAAACCTGTGTTCTCTGGTCATTCTTGGGAGTTCCCATGTAATGAGAACTTTCATCTTCAGAGTTCCCTTGATGGGAACTCTTCATTGTGTGCTTCTGTGATCTTTGGTCATTCGTGGAAGTTCTTTGCTCAACCTGTGTTCCTTAGAAATACTTGATCGAAGCACATTAGTTCCCTTATAGCATTTGTCATTATCAAAACTCGGAGAACTGTATCGTTGTTCCGATGTTTAGAACCAGAGGTCCCAACATCGTTCCAACAATTTCCCCTTTTTTGATGATGACAAACCTATCACAAAAATCAGCAAGTATTTCAAAGCATGATATGCAGATGAGTTCCTACGCGTATTCCTAGGGAGCCACTTCTTGTGAATCACTGAGTTCGTACTTAGCTTTTTATGCAATTGTTCCCCCTTAGCTATAGCGTATTCTATGATATCTTTTCAACTTAACTCATCTCGCATTTTTTGTCTTTCCCCCTTTTGACATCATCGAAAACAAGTAAACACATAAATAAGGAAAGAAAAGAACATGCAATCATACTAAAAGCCATTCATTACTTAAGCGAAATATGTACATAGGAACACTAGAAACAATATTTTTGGGAACATTGAGGCGAGGAAAAAGAAGGAAAAGATCATGGGCTTGGTGGGAACAGGGCATCACAAAGCCGTGTCAAGACTTGGACCAGCTTTTCTTGGCCTCTAGCGATTTGTTCTTGGTCCCTTGCCATCTTTTCTTGGTCCCTGGCCATCTTGTCGAGAGTGTTGGCAATGTGCACCAACACTGGAGTGTTCCCATCCTGGGTGCCTTCACCAGATGGCAGCCTTTCTTATTCCTCTACTGGCTCAGAGTGACGCATTTTATGGACCACAAAGATGTCCAGTTCCCTACCTATGGTGACCTCCTCTTTGGTGGTGTCGTAGAGGCCCTCTTTAAGCAAGAGTTTCTTGATGAGGCCAGCGTAAGGGAGGGAGTGGGATTTGGAAGCCATACACTTCTCCATGTGCCCGAGAATTATGCGAGGAAGATTTATGGGCTTTTTGAGGAGGAAGTGGTAGAGGATAATGGCATCAGGGATATTAATAACAAGGCGCTTCTCCTGGCGAGGGATCACCATGTTGATGATGAATTGATGGGCCAGCTTGGCAATGAGGGATAGGTGATGAGTAGAGGTGCCAATGGTGGGAACACGACCCTCATAGATCGTGTTGTAAATCACCTCGCTGTTGAAGTCGCCCCAGCTCTTGGCGGGCAGTTCTTGGAGGCCCTGGACGGGGACCTGTAGTTGAAGGCGGATTGTGGATGTGGTGAAGATGAAGTCATCGCCTTCGAGGGAGAGAGTTCCCTTGGTGCCGTTGTCGTGGACCACAAAATGGTTGTAGAATCGGCGCACCTGAGAGGGATCAATACTCACGGGCTCGCCACACATGTGTTCCCATCCTTGGGCCTTGATCAGTTCCCATAGTTGCCCTAGCCCTTGTTCGTTGAGCTGTGTTTCTGAGAGGATGAGGGGGGGAAGGAGCTTGCGATTCTCAGAGATGTGGATTTTCTTGGGCACAATTCCTTTCCCTTTCTTCTTTGTGTTCCCCCTTGAGACCGTAGTCTTTCCTTTTTGCTGAGGGGGTTCAGCCGCTTCGATCATCAGGGGGCAGGTCCTTTCCTCTGGGACCTGTGCCGACACCACCATTTGGTGTCCAGGAGTTGGGATGCCGGCAGGCTCTTTGTCAGTGGTGGCCTCCTCGTCTTCTTCAGTGTCATCACTGGAGGTCCCTTCATCGTCGGAGGAGGTCAACCCTGTTTCCTCCTCGTCGTCTTCCTGATGAATGTTGTGGAGTTGGGACCTTGGGTGTGGAAGGAGGAGGAGTAGGGGTTTGAGCCTTGGGACTTGAGGTCCCAGGGACAGATTTTGAGGTGGGTGATTTGGTAACGGGGGAGGTGGGTGGGGGAACTCTGGGGGAGGAGGATGGTGGAGGAGTGTGCTTTGGGGACGAGTGAGGGAGGTTGGAAGTTCCCTCAGTGATGGGGAGAGAAGAAGGGGGAGTGGTGGAATTGGTTTGAACAGGAGGTGGTAGAGGTTGATGCTGGGATTGAGAGTTCCCAGAGGTGGAAGGAAGGGGAAAATGAGTGGGGGTTTTTCGACACATGAGGTGGGTTTGGAGCAGTTCAGGTATTTTTCAAATCTGAAGTGGGGTTTCTTCTTTTCGGAGTGAGAGGGGGAGGAAGAAATCTCTGAGTGTTTGCGTTTGGAGGATTTGTGTTTGGATTTTGAGGAGTGATGTTTGGATTTGGAGGAGTGATGTTTGGATTTGGATTGTTTGGGTCTCTCATGTTTGGAAGGGGGTTCGGATCCGAAACTGTCGACAATGACAATCTCGGAGGAAGAGGGAGGTGGAAGAGTGGAGATCGGCGGTGCTGGGAGTTGCGCTGCCGAGGGAGGAGGAAGAAAGGGACTTACATAATTGTAAAGTCCCTCGATGAGCACATCGCGAAGAGCTTCATCTTGCTCTTTCTCGATGTCGCCCATCATAGAGAGAAAAACGACTTTAGGATGTTCTTGAATCCATGCCTTCATCTCGGCATAAGAATGGGCTGGAGCCATTTGAGAAAAGTTTGTGAAAGAGAAGATTTTTGGAAGTTTTCTCGAAAGAGGGAGGAGGCAAAGTTGCAGAGGAAGAGAATGACAGGGAAGAATGAGGAGGAAGGAACCCAAAAGTGGTAAAGTAGGGTTTTTATGTGAGAGAGAGAGACGAGGGTAGAAAGGGAAGTTGAGAAAGACCTCGATAACCGTTGGCCAATGAATGTGGAGGAGCGTTTCAACTTTCGTATCACACTTCTGACGCGTGTCGCTTTCTTCCAAGGGAAGTCACTGCTTGGCTCATAATGCTTCGAATTCTGACATAATTTCCCGTTTCCCAAGTGACGTTTCATTTCTCAAATCCAGTGTTCCCTGCTTTTGCCCATCAGTTCCCATGATCTTTGGAAAGGTCATTTGGAGTGGAGAGGTTAAGGGAACTCACACTCAATTTTCTGTGAGGCTAGGGAACTCAAAAGAGAACCAGACAATTGCAACTCGATTTTGGGATAAAGAGTTTGGCTCATGAGAAGCATTTGTCTGGTCCTTAGCTTAGGGTAGGTTTTATGATCAACCGTCATAGTGGCTTATAGAGAGGGTTAAAGGGAACTTTGGTTGATCATTTTGGGCCAAAAGAGATAATGTTCCTCTATACATATCAAGCTCTAGACTAGTAATATGGCAAAATGAAAGCACTGATTCCTACAGTTCCCTATCATGCATTTCTAGTTAGACTAATCAAGCATTGAGGGAGAGACAAACAGGGACTTGTTTAGTTTAGAGTTATCATCCCTAGAAGCATTCGAAAACGCTGGTAGGGACGTCTGTCTAAAGCTTTGGTGAGAATGTCCGCAATTTGCTCTTCCGTTCTACAGTGTTGTATAGAGATGTTCCCATTTTCAACATTGTCACGTAGAAAATGATGCCTAATGTCTATGTGCTTAGTCCTAGATAATGGCACTAGTATTATCACAGAGTATAGGAACTGGGCCAAATGACATACCGTAATCCTGAAGTTGGGACTTGAGCCATAGTACTTGGGAACAGCATGATGCGGCAGCCACGTATTCTGCTTCAGCTGTGGAGAGTGCCACTGAATTTTGCTTCTTGGATCCCCATGAGACTAAGCATGACCCAAGGAACTGGGCCATTCCTGATGTGCTCTTTCTATCAACTAGGTGCCCAGCAAAATCTGCATCTGTATAAGCAATGAGCTCAAGGGAACTGTTCCTTGGATACCAGAGGCACAAGTTGTCGTTCCCTTTGAGGTACCTGAAAATCCTCTTCACCTCTTTCAGGTGTGATTCTTTGGGATTAGCTTGAAAACGTGCACATAAGCACACTGAGAACATAATATCAGGCCTACTAGCAGTTAAGTATAGGAGAGAGCCAATCATACCTCTAAAGTTCCTTTGATCGACACTTACCCCTGTTTCATCGGCATTGAGCCTGGAGTTTGGTGAGATGGGAGTGTCGATTGGCCTTGAGTGGTCCATCCCATACTTGACTAGCATTTCCCTGATGTACTTCTGTTGATGAATCCTTGTTCCCTCCTTTGTTTGAGATATCTGGAGTCCTAGGAAGATCATGAGTTCCCCTATGAGACTCATCTCAAACTCACTGCTCATGAGGTCCTTAAATTTCTCTACAAGAGTTTCGTTAGTTGCTCCAAAAACAATGTCATCAACATAAACTTGAACAATCAAGATATCCTTAGACTCTTTCTTAAGGAAAAGGGTTTTGTCTATGGAACCTCGAAGGTATCCATGAGACAGAAGGAACTGAGCAAACCTGTCATACCATGCTCGAGGAGCTTGTTTGAGTCCGTAGAGGGCCCTCTCCAGGAAGTAGACGTGGTTGGGTAGCTTCTCATCTTCGAATCCTGGGGGTTGAGCTACGTATACTTCTTCTTTGAGGTGCCCATTTAGAAATGTCGTCTTCACATCCATCTGGTATAGCTTGAATCCTTTGTGGGCTGCATAGGCTATGAGAAGACGGATGGCCTCGATCCTTGCAACTGGTGCGAAGGTCTCGTCATAGTCGATCCCCTCTTCTTGTCTGTAGCCTTGAGCAACCAAACGAGCCTTGTTTCTAGCTACGGCCCCAGTATCATCGAGTTTGTTCCGAAAAACCCATCAAGTTCCTATGATATTCTTGTTCTTGGGCCTAGGAACTAGCTTCCACACCTTGTTCCTCTCAAATTGATGTAGTTCTTCTTGCATGGCTTGGATCCAGTCTGGGTCTTTGAGAGCTTCTTTGATGCTTTTTGGTTCCACCATCGAAACAAAGGCATTAAAAGCACAAAAATTATTGAGAGAAGAGCGAGTTAGAACACCTTTGTCATATGGAGTGATGATGTTGTCTATGGGGTGATCTCTCTTTTGGTGGTAGTTTCTCGTTTGGATGTGTGAGACATCAACCTGTTCCCTTGACTCTTCATCATCTGTGTCTGGAGCCTCCTCTTCTTCAGGGGAACAGTTATGCTCAGCTTCTTCGCTGGGACTTTCGTCAGGATTCTCTTCGGAGTTCTCTCGTTGTTCCCCTTGAACACTAGATTCTGGCACACTTTCATTTTGAGGAACAAGAGAGTTTGATGCATCTTGTGGTTCTTCTGTTGAGGAGGGAACTTCAAAGGAGCTTTGATCTGTGGAGTTTTGATCTCCTTCGTTGTTCCCTGATTGTGGGGCATTGTTCCCACTTGGATAGTCTTCATCTCTTTTTCTTGGTTCATCCTCGTCATCGTCTTCTTCTTGTCTGACCAGTTTGAACAGAGTTCCCTTTCCTTGGGCCTCTGTTCCCATCTTTACAGATTTTTCATCGAAGATGACGTGGATGCTTTCTTCTATCTTCTTGGTCCTCTTGTTATAGACCATGTACGCCTTGCTATGGGAAGAATATCCCAAGAATATCCCTTCGTCGCTTCTAGGCTCAAATTTGCCGAGGTTGTCCTTCCCATTGTTGTGAACGAAACATTTGCATCCAAAGGTCCTCAGATGAGAGATGTTGGGCTTCCTTCCTTTGATCAGCTCGTAGGATGTCTTTTTGATCATGGGCCTCGTCATGGCTCGATTTAGGATGTAAGTAGCTGTGGAGATGGCTTCAGCCCAGAAGCTTGGAGGAACTCCACTTTCTAGCATCATGGTCCTTGCCATGTCTTCCAGAGTTCTGTTTTTCCTTTCTACCACTCCATTTTGTTGAGGAGTCCGAGGAGTTGAGAAATTGTGGGATACACCATTGTTGTCACAGTACCTTAGGAACTCTGAGTTCTTGAACTCAATTCCGTGGTCAGATCTGACTGACTTGAGCTTGATTCCCATGCTTACTTCCATCTTCTTGATTAGTCTCTCGAATTCTTTGAAGGTATCTGATTTTGATCTCAAGAAAAGTACCCATGTAAATCTCGAAAAGTCATCAATTAAGACATACACGTACCTTTTTCATCCGTAGCTTTCAGTGTCCATGGGACCACAGAGATCCATGTGAATTAGTTCCAATGGTCGTGTAGTGCTGACCACCTTCTTGGGTTTGAACGAGCTCCTGGTTTGCTTCCCACGAACACATGCTTCGCACATCTTGACTCCTTCAAGGTTGATTCGTGGGAGACCAATGACTAGATCCTGTAGATAAAGCTTCAAGATTTGATTGATACCTGCGTGTCCTAACCTTCGGTGCCAGAGTTCCGTTTCATCGAGGGAACTTGCCAAGCACAGTTTCCTTGGTGGCTCAAATTCTGCATCCACCACATAAATGTTGTTGGATCTTCTTCCCTTGAGGATAATTTTGTTGGTCTTCTTGTTGATCACCAGACACTCTTTTGAATCAAAGGTGACAATTTTGTTCCCTTGATCACATATTTGAGAAACACTCAAGAGATTGAATCCCAAGTCCTTTACCAAGTTAACATTGCTGATTTTGATAGATTTGTTGAGCAATACTTCCCCTGTTCCTATGATTTCTCCTTTATTCTTATTGCCAAAGGACACGTGACCTCCTTCATCCTCAAGTTCTACAATGTGAGACAAATAAGACTGCAGTTTTTCTAGAAGGGACACACAGTTGGGACATGGCTCAAGACCAACTAGTTCAGCATTGGTGTGTTCCGATTTTTCCAACTTCTTTTGCAATTTAATATTGTCTTTAACAAGGCTTGAAAGAATTTTAAGCAACTCAGGTTTTTCATAGTTATTCAAGGAGGCAAGAACGGATTCAGTAGTTACCTCACTGGGTTGTTCCCCAGTGGTGTCTCCTATGGCCATTGCGCACATGTCGGGTGATGCCCAAGATTCGGGATCTTCGTCTTCGTCATCGTCCCAGGTGGCGATGTAGGCCTTCTTCCCTTGCTTACGATCGTCAGTTCCCAGTGGGCACTCCTTTGCGAAGTGTCCCTTTTTGTAGCACTTGTAGCATGTGACGTCCGAAAGATCCTTCTCAGCAGGTTTTCTTTGGGAACTCTGTCCTTTCTGTGAGTTCCCATTTCCCTTTTTGAACTTTCCCTTGTAGAAGGATCGAAGGGCCCTTGTTACGAGGACTAGTTCCTCATCCTCTTCTTCTTTAGATTCTTCATGTTGCTCTTGAACAGATTTGAGCACCTTTTCAAGTTTGAGGGCGATCCCTTGGTGTGCCCTCTTTTGCTCCTTGTCATCTATCTTTCTTTTCTCATGTCCCACCAGTTTTCCAAAGACCTGGTGAAGCATAAGAGTTCTGTTTTCAGGGTTCTCCTTGAACATCGTTCTTTCATTTGCCCACTCTCCAGTCAGCCCGTTGAAGAGTTGTTGAACCTTCATTTTATCAGTGATTTCCTCCTTAGTGATCCCAAGACCACCCATCTTAGTGCAAAGTCCCTCGAAACGGGATTGGTAACTATCGACGGATTCTCCCATCTCCATTTGGAAATTGAAGAACTCCCTCCTCGCATTCATCTGAAGATCTTCTCGGAGGTCTGAGTTCCCAATGTGCATTTGTTGGATGGCTTCCCACACTTCCTTCGCTGTGTCTAGATTTGCCACCCTATCACAGTCTTGCACCGTCATAGCATTCTTGAGGTACTGTATGGCCTTGAAGTTGGCCTCCATACACTTATACTCATTTGGCCCCCATTTGGAGAGGTCATTCTCGATAGCTGGATCAATTTTGAAGTTCCCTTTCTCTATAACGCACCACGCCTAGTAGTCCTGGCTGCGCATCCAATTTTTCATATCGCGTTGCCAGACTTCGAATGTACCAGTGATGAGCCTTGGTGGCTTGCTGTTGTTGTGACCGACTTGGGTGAGTTCGTGAGCCATTCTGAAACCTGCGATGCTAACACAAATCTAGAGCAGCCTTGCTCTAATACCAATTGTTGGATCGTAACCGGTTAGCTTAGAGCTTGGGAACTGGCTGTTAAGTTGTTCCCAAGGCAGCGGAAGAAAATATCGCAAGTATTAAAAGGACAGAGTGAACACAGTTCCTTATAGAGGAACCCCACTACAACCAACTAGTTGTATGGGTAAACCTCTACCTCCGTTTGGAGGATTTTGAATGACTTACTTATATTATTGATTTGTTCCTTAGTTACAAACAGCCAGATTCAAACTTCTCTGTTCCTACGAGTTCTACCTAACTCTAGCAACACTAATGAATCTTCTCAACTGAGTTCCTAAGAAAACAACAATCACTAAATAAGTAACTCAAACCTTACACCGAATCGCAGTTCCCTTGCTCCTGGGAACTCGGCTTCACCGTCGTCGAGATCAGACACTCGCCGCCGGGGACTTCTCTTCTTCTTTCTCTTTCTCTGTTGTGGGTATTTGTGAGTTCTGGGAGAAGTACTCAATCCGAGTACTATTCATTTGGCTTTATACTCGAGTGCACTTGGGCTTCAGTCGCATCTTTCATTTGTGTCCGAAATGCCCTTTGCTTGATGCCCAAGTTGTACTTTCTTCACATGTGACTTCAATTTGAACTAGGTCAACTTCTTGAAATGATCGGACCGTTGGATCAATCGTGACAGTCTGCTCCTCAGACTGTGCCTTCATCCTGTCCAAGACAGGATCCCGTGATATGCGCTGATCGGTCCTTGTCCTCACATGTGAGTTCCCATGTCGTGGGAACTGTCCTCTTCAGAGTTCCTTTGGGAGAAACTCTTTATCGTGTAAACCTGTGTTCTCTGGTCATTCCTGGGAGTTCCCATTACATGGGAACTTTCATCTTCAGAGTTCCCTTGATGGGAACTCTTCATTGTGTGCTTCTGTGATCTTTGGTCATTCGTGGAAGTTCTTTGCTCAACCTGTGTTCCTTAGAAATACTTGATCGAAGCACATTAGTTCCCTTATAGGTTTGTCATTATCAAAACTCGGAGAATTGTATCGTTGTTCCGATGTTTAGAACCAGAGGTCCCAACATCGTTCCAACACAAACAATCAAACAGTCAAGTCAAAGAAAAGATAGTCACACAAACAAACATCGAATTTGCGCCCTCGCTAACTACTAACCCTCCCTTCAAACAAATCTACTAAACTCGGGTAGAGCTCCGGGTAACTTTTCCTCATCCTAGACTCGGTTTCCCCAGTGGCCTCCTAAACTCCTCGTCGAGACCATTGAATCAACACCAAAGGACTCTCTTTGTTCCAGAGCTTCTTTATTCGTTGATCCAGAATCTTCAACGACTGCTCCCGGACATTGTGATCTGGTTCCACCTCCAACTCGTCATAATTGAGTCCGTGACTAGGATCCGGGACATACTACCTCGACTGTGACACGTGGAAAACAAGGGGAACTCCCTCCAAGGCTGGTGATAGAGCCAACATGTAGGCTACCTCACCTACCCTCTCTAGAATCTCAAACGGGCCAATATAGCGGGCTTAGCTTCCTCTTTACTCCGAATCTCTTGACCATACGAGTAGGCGACACACTCAACCAGATATGTCCCCTATCTCAAACTCTAATGGTCATCGTCTCTTGTTCGTGTAGAACTTCTATCGACTCTGAGCGGCTAGTATCTGCTCGCTGATCAAGGTCATCTTCCCAGCTATCTCCTTAATCATCTGTGGCCTCTCTCTTCTATCACATCTAACGGTTTATCTCAACATAACGACGTCATGCATCTCTAACTATACAAGGACATGTATGGTACCCTCTGGATCAAGGGATGCCAACTATGAAAACCTACAAACTCCATTGATCTCCTAGTACTTAGTACCTCATGCGGTTGTCATTCCAAAATCCATCTTTAAAAGCACGCCTCTATCATACGATTCATACCTAATGTAACGACACTCCTTGAAGTCTCTGTTATTCTACATATCCCATATGTGTCCTAATAACACATTTCCACTATCGTTTTATAACCTTCTCCATTAATCTCTTCTTGAATATTGCCAAACTTCCAGGTCATGATCGACAAGTAACTTGAGTCGTCCTTGCGTCTTCAGCTTCAACTTTACTTATGGAGGTGCTCTATAGTAAACGTTTTCCTATCCAAACTTAGCATATACCAAATACAGTTGTGTCAAATCCCTTGGCTTTGGTCACTCGTTCCTTATCATGTTTCTACGCACATGACTTCTATGACTTTATCTTACTAGATACATAGGCAAACACTCTATCTTGTACGAACTTCAAGGCATCATTATTATCTCCCACAATCTGGCAATACAAGAGGTTTTGGTATACAAGTCATCCTACCCTTCAACTAGTTAAAACTCTTCTAGGTAATCTACAATCCAAGCGATTTTCTTATCTGCTCTCAAACTGGTCAATAGTAATTTAGACTAGAAGCCTTCCTTATGTCCCACAAGTAGCACCATTTTAGTTTTAGAAGTTTCATGACGTACCCATGTGTCTAAAGGTACTTCTAACATGTTACAACACCAATCCTTTCTAGATCAACCCTTATTTTCTCTACATAGATCACCTGCTCTCAACATACTCCTCGAATATCCAAATTCATACTTTGTGAGCCATAAGCACCATTGGCATCATTTATTCTTCAGTGCGGTCTCTAAAAGGGAGAAGTTTGCTCTTCCTAGTCCGGTAGTAGACAGAGATATCATTGATAAAGAACCCTACATTCGGTCCAGTTAGCCGATAGAGGTCCTTGCTCAACAACTTCACACACCGTACATGACATTGGTGAACTTCACAACATTATTTACACCATTCACAATGCTCATATCACATGCAATTATATTTTGAACATCCTCTTCTAGAGTCTTCAATTGAAATGAACTCGTCATTTAACCAATTGTGAAGGATTGCCAAACTTCACCATGGTCAAACCATCGAGCAATGTTTCATGACATCTGATTCTTAATCCTAAGGTCAAGTTCAGCTTCTTGCGAACCAAACCGAACCCCTCTCAGAGGTGGACTCAACTCACTTAATCCTTGACCTCAACCTACCACTCCCTTCTCTTATGATCAAACTCCAAGTGAGATCAATTATGGATCACTTCTAATCTCTCATAACTTAGATGCTTAGGTTAGATTTGCTCAAACTTGCTCCATTCTCTTCTATCTCGAGCACTTCTGCCTCCTTTTGTGCTAGATTCAACTACTCGATGATCAATATTACGAAGCTCTTGGAGAACATATAACCCAACACTTCAATCCCACCCTTGTTGCTTCCTCACACTTCCTTAATACTTCTAACACTACGAACAAGAGTAGTTTCTGTCAAACTTACACTTAGGATTAGAATGTTAAAAGTACTAAACTACCGGAGGTCCTTCGGCTGATGGTGGTGGAGTCGCGACGTGTCACCTACCCCCTATATGCAACATGACTACCCCACTTAAATCATTTTGAAAATACCGGCCGGTTTTTGGTTTTAAGTTGGACCTCGGGTACACTCGTTGGTCAATTCCATGTGCCCTGTTGTCAACCTGGCTCAGATACCAATTTGTAACACCCCGTCTTTCGACAGGACGCTACGTGACAGTAGACCTTACCAGGTATTACTTAGGTGGATTGACAACTACACTTTAGGATCTTGCAACGCGGGCACGACGAGAAAACGAAATAAAAACATCCAACCTTTCTTTTTATAAAAATATAGAAACGTAATTATGCATGAATTCCCGAAACATAATTATAAATATCTCAAACCCGACGAATCACCACCAACAATAAGATCCTTCGATAGAACAGAAGACAAGTAATAATACCAATTCTAACGCATTAGTAAAATCAACATCCTAGAAAGTCATAAATAAACTAACGTAAAACCCATCCCACTATGACACGCGCTCTTTACCGCTCCGGCCCGCCATCTGACCTCGGTTCCTGCACGGCTCCCTGGTTCATACCTGGAACTGAAAAAATATTCCCCGAAGGGTCAGCTTCTAATCTACCAAGTTAGAGAGAATACGGAAATTGCAGACCGTTTTGAAAACATTTTAAAGTCAGCATACAAATCCACAATCGCAATCATAACTCTAAAGGTCAATACTTAAATTAGTTATAATCAGTCACACATTGCCACATACACATTTAAAATCACAACCTCATAACAATGCAATTCCTCCTTTTTCACAATCCGACTTCCAAGGCGCTCATCACCGCGCCGAGTGCAGAGGCAGGCCCTCTCACTCCACTTCACAATCTCCCTTCTAACCCCGGCTAAGCCTCCACTGGAGCACTTGCCAAAACACATAGATAATAATTTTCGTTTTGAAGGAGCACGGTTTCCATGTCACACGAGTCATACATAGCCAACCCTTCCTCCACGCCAGCTACGATGGGCCGTTTCGGAAACTGTACCAACACAGAGAAAACGTTCCAAAATTATCTTTCCGATAAAATACATTCAAAACCATTTTATGCACACAACATTTCAAGAAGTTCAAAACAAATTAAAAGGTATTCAGGACTAGTTCCCAAAACTCGCCCTACAATAACGGTATGCAATCTAACAGGATAGAGAAGAACCGAGCAAGTCGAAAACGACTTACCTCAATGGATTCTTGACATGAAGAGAACTAAGAGCTTGAACAGAAGAGGTTCCCTAAACATAACAACGAGCAATATTACAAAATCGAAACCAAGTACACTAATCGAATTTAACGCTGGCTAAGACCCAACTTGGTTTATTTAACCCGGTGGTACGCATGAATAAATTATATACATAGCCCTTCACATAAAATACAAACTAAAAGAAATTGATCCTATTACCCTAATCTAACGACTAACTATCCCCATTAGTCCCATTAATTTACTTTTGATCAGAACAGCTCCCACATATGGATTAACCTATTGATTAACCTTTTTTTTTTAAAAAAAAAGTAGCATAACAATACTAATTTATGGAGATAACTAACATGATCAATTAAGATGCACATCAGCCAAACGAACTTCTTAACAGGGCAAATACAAACGTCTCCGCCACAATTCGTTCAACTTCACTTTCAGATCGATACAACCCACCAAACCAGACTATCCCTATTGGAATAGCACACGGAGGACAAGATCGGGGTGGAAGTACTCACCGGTACGCGAGGAACCGAACAGAGATGACGACGACGACTCATTGTGAGATCGATCGAGGTCGGATTCTTGAGAGCACGGCAAAGTCGGAGATTAACGATCAACAAGATCGGTGTTCTGTTCAAAGTGAAGGCGGCGACGATCTACATCGGTCGCGATCTTGTACTGACAGGGAAGGTCTGCTTGCTCGTGTTTTGCGGTGATCCACTACTCTCGGCGCAGACAGAGATGATTCCGGCGTGGTCTGTCAACGGAGATCGTTGAAGATTCGAAATAGCGTCGTACACGGGGAAGGAGAAAGATGAACGATCGGCGGATATGATTAGGATTAATCATAGTTATATAGGTTAGGTTTAGCTTACAATATTATTATTTTAATAAGGATATACTTAATTAGTTTAATTAAGTAGGAAAAAGAAATATATACATATCTATATACGTATGTATATAACAAGGGCTTAGGAAAAAAAATGCTAACGGATATAAAAAAACTCCTCTACCTCGGTTACTAGCGGAATAAGTCAAGAGATTACTTGTAAAACAAGAAATTCGTTTTCCGACCTCCAAAAGGGCAAAATCAGGAAAAGTGAAACCCAACTATTACACCCCTGTTTTCAAAACGCGGGCCAAGGACCCCAAGACGTGCCCGCGCCCCCTTGTGCCAGCCCGCGTCTTTCCTCGTGCCAGCGCCAACGCCTTCGGTTCCTTTGACACTTATCCTAGTTTAGTACTTTCTATTTGTGTAGAACTTTTATAAATACCTTTCTATATTTTCTAGGTCTTGTAATTGCTTTATTTATATTGCTAGAACAATAAAAGTGCCAAGTGCACTTCTTATATTCTTAAGTTTGATCAATTGAAAACTGCCTTGAGAATCGAGTTCCTCTTCCTATGCATTCAGACATCAAATTTCTCAAACTTTTACTTCCTACGAACGCCCTACAATTTCTAAGGCATCATGCTAGCGACGCCACCTCCGCAATAGAGACATCGTTGATGCGCGTCGAGCTCTAGTGCCTCGCTGATCCGCGTTGTGCCACTCGCTCCCCTGTGTCGCGCACCCCTCGTGTTGACGCCCATCCCGGCATGCCCCCATCGTGCCATTGGTACCATCCAATGTTGAAACCCCTGTGCCTTCGCTGCAACCCTGAGTCGCTCACCACTCACGCATCGCTGCCCCGTGCCATTGCCAAGAACGGAACGCTCCTTTTCGCCTTTTGATCGAGTTCGAGATTCCGCATACGAGGCTTTGGTCCTTGTTAAGGCGATCCAACCCGCATTTGCGAGAAGGGAAAACATCAACTGACATTAGAGCCATTGTCACGTAAGTCTCTTTGTTCGGTCTTTGTAGTTTTACCATCACTTTTCCGCCATAAAATCATAAAAAAAATCAGATTTTTTTTCTTTTCCCTAACCCTAATTCGATCCTATTGCCTTGTTTCGAGTAGACCCATGCTGTGATTTTGTTCATTTCTTGCTTATTTGCATGGTTGATTGTCCATCATTTAGTAATTTTCATTACTTGATAGGATTTATTGCTTGCTATTGCTTGCATTGAACTTCATTGTGCCTTCAATTAAGGTTTCTTTTGCTTGTTATAGCCGCAAATCAACATAAAAAAATCAGCATAAGGTGATTCGAAGAACACCTCAAGAGATTCGAAGAACTCTCGTCTAAATCAAAAAAATTATTTGTGGGTGACATAGCCAAAATAAGGTAATCCATGTCCACACTTGTTGGTTGATTGTGTCATTGAGAGTGCAATCTTGCTTTTAGTTTGCTTTGTCAATAAGTTCATTGTTTTACTCGTGAGCCTAAGCCGCCTCTCGCACAAAAGGCACACATGACCTTGTGTGAGTGCATTGCTCAGATCAAGGGCTAAGACTTTGTGCATTTGTTTACTTTATTTGGTTGTTGTTCCTTTTTACTCGCCATATCTTCCAATGTGGTTTTAGGTACCATTTTGGAGCATGAGGTAGACCATACAATCAACCCCACTCCCATGGTTCAGCTTACTCCAATCGATCAAGAACTCGCTCTATTGCGTGAAGAACTTGCCGATTTGTGTGCCTTCTTGCTTGCCCAAGACAAAGAACGGGCACCACCGACACATCGGCACCTTTGGACCAGCCTGGCGTCGCCATCACTAGCGCGCCTCAAGACCTTGTCTTGCCCCCCCGGGGTCGCAACAGCTCCCTCACGGGCCGGTAACGCGAGCGCCAAGGCTAAGATGGAAACTCTTGACAAGAAGGCACATTCAATGATCATGTTGTGCCTTGTTGATGATGTCATTGTAGAGTTTTGGGACACTAAGGCCATCTCCAACAGCTTCTCTAAAACTTTCTCCAAAATGGAGAATCAACTGCCATATTCTCCAAAAAAAAATCTAGTCAAATTGCAACAGATTCCCTATTTTCAAGAATACTGCATTTAATACTTAATTTTTACCATATAAAATATTCCACAACACTTATTTAATTATAATTAAATTTATCTTATGGAAATAAAAAAAGTTCTAGAATAGTAAGCTAATAAATAATAATTTTTTTGTTATTTGACTAATAAGGAAATGAAATATTCTAGAAACTTAATAAATGATAAATTATTCATTATTTGACTTATAAGGAAATAAAAATATTCTAGAAACTTAATAAATGATAAATTATTTATTATTTAACTTATAAGAAAATAAAAATATTATAGAATCTTAATTTAATATATGATAAAAAAATTATTATTCACATATAAATATCAACATTATTGTTATTTCATTCACATATCAACACTTTGTAGTTTGTACACATTCCAATTTTATTTTAACATTAAATGTTCTAAAAATGAAAAAGGAAAAAAATAAAATAAAAAAACCCAAATGGAGAAACCCCCAGATTTAGGGAATGGTGGATGATTTTTTTGCTTCTACTCTATAATGGGGAATCACATGGGGAAGCTGTTGGGGCATATTTTCTACCCAAATTCTCCAAAATCACAACTCCCAAGATTTTAGGGAAGCTGTTGGAGAAGGCCTAAGACTACCATTGGTCTGTGGTTGAAGTTGGAGAGTTTGTACATGAGAAAATCTCTAACCAATAAGTTGCTTCTAAAACAATGCCTATAAGCCTATTCGGATTGCGAATGCAAGAACATATGCAACTCATAGATCATTTAGATCTAGTGAACACTATTTTACTTGAACTGTGTAACATTGATGTCAAGATTAAAGATGAGGATGTTGCTTTGATTTTGTTGGTGTCTCTACTGATGAGGTATTTTCAGTGGTCGTTGTACCTATCAAAGAACCTAATTTAACCAAACTTAGTAGAATGGTAAGTAAGGGTCGATCCCACAGAGACTCGTGTATTTATTTTATTACTTATGTGCCAAGTAACCAAGATGAGAGTTTTTTTGAATGATTATATCTAATCTAAGATACAAATAAAATCTAAGTATGAATGCAAATATGATTGTGTTAAACAAATATGAGGAAAGCGTGTTCAACTAGTTAAATCCATCACAGATATGCTTATTGATCATTGATTCTCTTGATTCTCAATTCACTTGAATAATCTATCATGGATTATTATCCAAACTTTATATTTAGTTGAAAGAACTAACAGTCTGAACAACCCTAATCATCTAACAACCTAAAACAACGTCTAGATTCAATTAAACGACAACTTTAAGTTCAAAGTATCGATAGAAACCAATACTCAACGCAAACAACTAATCAAGTTATATGTGGTTTATCTCTTCTATAACTGAATAGCCCGAACGGGTCCAAAAAATTATAGTTGCTACTTTATCTAATCAATCCCAAACGGGACTTAATCAGATTAGTTGTAAAGTATCCTAGAAATTCTAATAGGTGGCCAATCTAACAAAACCCTAGATATATTTTGATTCAATTTAAGCACAGGGAATAAAACCTATTCAAGTTGTTGAGAATCAATCAAACCTCACAAGATTATGCAATCTATGATTTCAATAACTAGTCAAACACAATGAATTTAGCAATGCATAATTAAATTAAAGAAAAACTTACAAGAGATTCAAAGGTTGCTCTAGAGAGAAAAACCCTAGCCTCCAAAATATAATCAATGTTATGAAAGAAAAGGCAAAACCAAGGTTTAAATACCCCTAAGATATCCAAGACCCATAAATCCCGAAATTACATCTAACATGTCAGAAAATATATCATAAAAGCCCATATCGAAGCCCAACTTCACGGCCCAACTCTTCCGCGGAGAAAATGATGGTGCAGTCTCTTCCTAGGGTGGCGCGGCTGTGCACCCTACCTTCCTAGCCCGCGACACTTCTCAGTTCAGCATTCAAGCAATACTTCAGAGTCTGTTTTGACCCCATTTGAGTTGGAATTGGACTCGGAGTAAAAATATGAATTATAGCTCTTTGAATCAGCTTTCTAGTGATACCAAATTTAGCTTCATCCTACCATTGTAGCTCCCAAACCAATCATTGCAAGATAGAGGTATCAAAACAAGACTTCAATGCATAGTCCGGGTTTAAGCGTTTTTATCCCTCAAGCTCTTGGACCTTAACTCTTCTAACCTTCACTCATATCACTCTAAGCTTCATCAAAATCCACCAAAATCATTTAAGATCCATCCCGTCCATGATTGTTTACCTAAAGATCTGCAAAACCGTACAAAACAAGCGCAAAATCCGAATTTCCTAGAAAACCTAAGAACTAGACTAAACTAAACTAAAACCATGCAAAATAAATATAAATATGCATCCTAAGATATACCTAAATGCAAGCTATCATCTACCATCATATGAGAACTTTGTTCAATCATTTGTTGTTGGGAAGGATACATCACTCTGGAAGAAGTCATGTCATGGCTTCATAGTAGGGAGTTGATCCATAGGGCATCTAGTGCAAGTACAAATAGTCAAACCTATGGACTAACTATCAATAGTGGTAAGGTTCATGGAAGCGGTAAGAAGAAGAAAGACAAGAAGTCGTTTTTAAAGCATCTTAAGGCAGATGATGTTTGTAAATATTGCAAGGAAAAGCACATTGGAAGAATGAGTGTCGTAAGAAGAAGAAACATTAGTCAAGGTCTGTTGTTGTAGTAGAAGGTGACACCAAATCTGAAGAAGACATTGCTCTAATTGTTGATGGACAAACTCATCGCTCTAATGTGTGGGTCTTAGATTCTAGGGCATCCTACTATATTTGTCCTAGAACAAAGTAGATGAGGGTACATTTCAATAGCTAATAGTTTTTCTTGTAAAGTAGTTAGAATTGGATCAATCAAGATAAGGACTCGTGATGGGAGGTTCTTCACATTAAATGAAGTCATGCATGTTTCATTAATGACAAAGAATCCGATATCTTTATGTCAACTGGATAATAGTGGTTTTTTTTTTAGCGGGGAAGATGGAGTCTTGAACGTTTGCAAGGATTCTAATGTGATTCTGAAGGGTGTCATGCATGGTACCTTGTATTTCTTGCAAGTTTCCACAATTACCGATGCAATTGGTATTGCATCGTCAGAGATTCTCGAGGAAAATATGACTAAGTGATGTTCGCCTTTTTAGTCATGCTTTTATGGTGTGTTTTTGTGTGTTTGAGTCTTTTTCTTTAGTTTTCTGTTTTGTTTTGAGTCGTTTGTGTAGGATTTCTTATTTTCTTAAGATATGGAGTCTACATAAGCTTTGGTGGTGTTTTATAGGTTTTTAGAAGCTGTTTGGAGCACTTTTGAGGAAAAGAGCAAAACCGAAGAGAAGCGCTTAAGGAAAATCTCAAGGAATGAAGTTCATAAAGAAGTTGAAGATCAAGTTTGATCTTGGAAAGAGGTATATAAATTCGTTACAAGAACATAGGAAAAAGAATTGAGTCAAACGGAGTTGTAACGAATCTGCTACGCAAGTTTTACTCAAGGCTGTTCGTAGTGCTGTCACAGGTCGGTAACGAGGCTCTCAGCTCGGTACTGAGGCATCCCATGTCGTAGCGAAGACCGATTCGACGCAAATTAAAAGTCTTTTATCCTATTTCCTTTTATGTTATTAGATAGATAGAAGGGATATATCTTATTAGAAGATATTATTTCCTTATATAGATCTTAGATAGATTAGTTTCTCTATAAATACTCTAGTCTACCCTTTGTTTTTCACAACACAATCAATTGCCTTGAAGGGCAAGTAAGGGGAAAAGAGAGAAGAGAGAGGGGGCGTGAGGAGAGGATAGAGAGACGAGTTTGAGTAACTTAGAAGACAAGTTTTGGATTCAAGTTGTAAGCTTTCTCTTTTATTTAATATATTTGTTTGTTTTCAATTATGAATTGTGAATAGTCTTCCTCTCTAAGGTTGGGGTTAATCCCAACAATGGTTGCGCATGCTTTTTTATGATCATGTGTTGATTGTTTTTATTGCATGAATCTATTCTCTTGCTCTTAATCCTTGAAACGAAAGTTGATAGGAAATTTCTCATTCATAGTTGAAGCGAAAGCGGAAACCTTGAATCAGAATAGTCAATTTAGGGGTTTGAAGTGAAAGCGGATCTATCCTAGTTGAGGTAGAAGAGATTAGATAGTAAGTTTGTTGATTGAACGAAAGTTAGTTGATTTACTTGCTTTGGTTGACGAAAGTTGACACCTTTATGTGATAAAAGCATGATTTATGTGTTTCATTAACGTTTGGAATGCATAATTGTTGTTGTGGTGACACCTTAAACCTTAGAATCTCTCTTCCTTGATATAAAAACCCTTGCTTTTCTCTCTTTCTTGTGTGATAAGTAACAAAACTTAGCACTGACTTTCTCCCTATGGACGAACCCGACTTCGCTATACACAGCGGGGTCATGATTATAAATTTATTTGTTGTCAAGAACCCTATCAATAAATTGGCGTCGTTGTCGGGGAAGCAACAGTGTTTGTTTGTTTACATGTGGGTCTGGGAATAGCCCGACCCCGTTTTTGTTTTTAATTTTGTTTTCTTTTGTCTGTTTTCTCAGCTTATGCCAGCAGGACGTCGCAGGCGCGAGTTTGATAACACTGGTTATTATTCTGAACCAGAACGCACCCTGCACCGTAGAAGAAGAGAAAACCAAGTCATGGCAATGACTCCTGAACAGATGGAACAACAGATGGCTGCTCTCAGGAGGCACATGGAGGCGTTACAAGCTGATCGAGACGCTGCTGCTACTGCCGCTGAATGTGAATGAGTAAATGATGAGCGTGAACGAGCGAACAATGCCTGTCTACAGGAGCAGTTGAACGCCTATCCGAGGAATGCCAAGCAATATATGCATCCAGAATTGAGGGTGCCGGAGTCTGCAATCGTGCTTCCAGAGATAGAGAAGACATTTGAGATCAATCTCAATTCATATCCTTAATAAAAAGGGCTCAGTTTGAATGGAAACCTACTGAGTTCCCTATGAAACATATTAAACATTTCCTTGATTTATGTGACACTATTGCTGCTGAAGGTGTCTCACTTGAATATGTTCTATTAAAAGCTTTCAGGTGGTCTCTTACTGGAAAGGCCCTGAGCTGGTTGGAGAGCTTACCTCCTAAGTCTATTAGGAATGGGAAGGCTTTGTATGATCAATTTCTTACAAAGTTTT
The DNA here is from genome assembly GCA_964016875.1 of Fallopia convolvulus. Classification (NCBI taxonomy): domain Eukaryota; kingdom Viridiplantae; phylum Streptophyta; class Magnoliopsida; order Caryophyllales; family Polygonaceae; genus Fallopia; species Fallopia convolvulus. The sequence goes on from OZ024721.1 coordinate 46,253,304, forward strand.
TCCCTCATACCAAGACAACGGAGTTGAGAAAACGCATCACCTTCTATCACCAGCTGCCTAACGAGACCTTTGTAAAGACATGGGAGAGGTTCAAGGAGATGTTCAGACAGTGCCCCACTCATGGGAAACCCCTATATGTGCTCCAAGAAATCTTCTTCCAAGGGATCAATGTAGAAACAAAGAACCGCATCAACACACATACTGCTTGCGTATTTATAGAGATGGATCCCACTACTGCATGGGAACTGCTGGACAAGTTGTCTAACTACGATGCCATGTATGGGACCCAGCAACCATCCAAGCCCAAAAGCGTCTCTACATACCTAATAAAGACGAAGTTGATCTTGATGTCAAAAATCAATTCCTACAAGATGAGATCAACCGTCTAAAGAAACAGGTAAGTTTTCTGAAAACCTCTCAACCTTGTCAAGAGTGTGGTTCTTCTTCCCATAATACTTCTGCTTGCACTAACGTCGAGCAGGTAAGAGCCGCTGATACATATGCTGAAATGAACTACATGAGAGGTTAATACAGGAACACGCCTAATAACTTTGACAGGCCAAACAATTATCCAGCATGGGGAAATCAAAATCCAAATCCAAGTTATGCAGCACCCCCACTGGATAGACGGCCCGCACCACACCGACCTCCAGGCTATCAAGAGCCATCATCATGGGTGCAAGGATTTCAAGAAGGAATCAATGGACTCCAAGCTAACGTCAACAACCAGATGAAAAGATGGGGAGAGTTTGATGTTTGGAATAAGAGTGTCGACTCACAACTAGGGAACCTGGCTGCACAGATTCAGAGGCCGCAAGGGCAACTCCCGGGCTACCCCGAGGAGAACCGTAGAGGACAAATAGCGGTCGTGCACCTAAGGATAGCAAAAGACACTACCGGATTGTGCCAAAGCCAAGGAGAAGGACCCCGAATCTAAAGAGGACGCCACGGCCCAGGTCGACAACGAGCCAAAGAGGGTCGTTACCGAGCCTGAACAACTAGGTACCAATACTCCTAAGGTCGTTATCGATCCCAACCCAGGTAAGTTTTCTACACCGAGCTCCTCTCTTAGTCCCAGGCTCGATACCGACCCCACGAAGGTCGGTACCGATCCTTCTAAGGCACCTATTGACCCTATTGTCGACCTGGTAGCATCACCTCTCGAGCCCCATTTGGCTTCGAGATTGGTGAAGTATCTTCCTTTCCTACTTATAAGTCTAAGGACTCAACCAAAGGCAAGGTCAAGCGTTTCATTAAGATCCTCCAGGGCTTAAATATTTCTATACCATTCGCTGAGGCCGTAAGCGAAATGCCGGCTTGCGCAAAGTTTTTGAAAGATATTCTTAGCAGGAAACGGTCCATAACAGAGCTTACAGATGAGGTCCGATCTATTAATCTTCCAGAGAAGTTAGGTGACGCAGGGAGATTTGCTATCACAATTGGCATAGGTACCCACCGATTCAAGGCTTTATGTGACCTCGGTGCCAGTGCGAGTCTCCTACCATTGTCAATTTGCTCGAAAGCCAACATGGGACCATTGGAGCCAATCAACATGCGGCTATACATGGCAGATGGCTCATACGTTAGTCCAACAGGAGTTGTAGAAGACTTTCCGGTTCAAGTGGGCAAAATCTTTGTTCCCAATGATTTTATGGTTATGGAAATGCCCGAAGATCCGGTGGTTCCAATTATCTTAGGGAGGCCATTCCTCGCCACAGCCGGAGCCATAATTGACTTTAGGAGGGGACTCCTAACTTTCAGAATTGGGGATGAGGTGGTGGAATTTCGGTTCAACCCACAAATGAAGGAGATAGATAGAACCAAAGTTAAGATGCTCTACACCCACAATGAATTCATCAAATGTAGGGACCCTGTTGGAAGACTATTGGCAAGTGATATATTCTCAGGTCGAAGATGGGCCGAGATAATTCCTGCAGTCTCGGTACCGAGCCCATCTACTTTGGTACCGAGTCTCCTGGCAGATAAAGACAACTCAGTACCGACCCCCTCATCATCGGTACCGAGCCTGGCCGAGGAAGAAGAAATCTCGGTGTTTGAAAACCTTGAAGAAGTCTTGAAGACAGAGCCTGATGAGCCTATTCTTATTCCAGCTGAGCCTTCTCCAACGCTCAAACCCCTTCCAGACTCTCTCAGGTATGAATTTCTTGGTCCTAATTCTACTTTCCCTGTCATCATCAATGCTAAATTAAAAGATGAGCTAATCCCCACTAGGACCACAACTAGTTGGAGGATGTGCATTGATTATAGGAAGCTCAATAGTGCTACTAGAAAAGATCATTTTCCGCTTGCTTTTATTGATCAAGTGTTAGAACGCTTAGCCCAGCATGATTATTTCTGTTATTTGGATGGCTATATCGGATTTTGGCAGATTCCCATTCATCTTGATGATCGGGATGAATGAGAATCTGCCATTCGGGCTTTGCAATGCCCCCGCCACCTTCCAAAGGTGTATGATGGCCATTTTTTCTAATATGATAGAGGATATTGTAGAGGTCTTTATGGATGATTTTTCTATGTATGGTTCTTCCTTTGATGCTTGTTTTGCTAACCTTGCATGTGTTCTTAAAAGATGCGAAGAAACCAACCTCGTGCTTAATTGGGAAAAATGTCATTTTATGGTTCAAGAGGGGATAGTGCTAGGTCACCTTGTCTCCAAAAGAGGGATAGAAGTAGACAAAGAAAAAATTGAGCTTATTGAAAAACTACCTCCTCCCTCTTCTGTTAAAGACATTAGGAGTTTTCTAGGGCATGTTGGCTTTTATAGACGCTTTATCAAAGATTTTTCTAAGATAGCTAAACCACTGACTAACCTACTAATGAAGGATGTAGTGTTTGAGTTGTCTCCAGATTGTCTTGAAGCATTTTACAGGTTAAGAGCGGCCCTCGTTTGCGCTCTTATTATGCAGTCCCTAGATTGGAACTTGCCTTTTGAGATTATGAGCGACATGATTATGTTGTCGGCGCAGCTTTGGGACAACGGAAGGACAAAAAGCTCCACACCATCTACTATGCGAGTAAGACGCTTGATGAGGCGCAGAGTAAGTATACTACAACGGAGAAGGAATTCCTTGCTATAGTATTTTCTTTTGAAAAGTCTGTTCCTATCTTGTTGGTTCAAAAGTGATTGTTTATACTGACCATGAGGCTGTTAGATTTCTAATGGCCAAAAAGGATGCCAAGCCTAGGCTACTTCGTTGGATGCTCTTATTGCAGGAATTTAATCATGAAATCAGAGATAAAAAGGGAGAAGCAAACTTAGTGGCGGATCACTTATCTAGGTTGCCAGTTGAACACATCACCGAATCCAACAACGAAGTGCCAATAAACGACTCCAGACCGGACGAACACCTCACGCTGAACGAGGTTGGACACGGCAAGACCCTTGTTACCGACCCTGAAGGGGTCGTTACCGAGTCATCACCGAGGCTGGAGAGTGTCGATCACATCGGCAATAAATCAAGGCACATCGATACCATAATCGGGAGGCTTGATACCGAGCCACACGAGGTCGTTACCGACGGGAATACAACAGCTCCAGGGTCAACACCGACCTAATCAGGTTCGGTAATGACCCAGTCAGGTACGTTTTCTCAACTTGAACTCATTCCTTTCAATTCAATTCCTTCCTCATCTCTTGCTTCTACATTGTAGGTGGCGTAATTCCCGAGGGCGTAATTCCCGAGGGACTAACCCCACAAAAGAAAAAGAAGTTTTTGCATGATGTCAAACAGTACTATTGGGATGATCCTTACTTGTTTAAACAAGGAAGTGATCACCTCTTTAGGCGCTGTATTCCAAAAGAGGAGATAGAGAGTGTGATCCGTCAATGTCACACACTTCCTACCGGTGGCCATGCAAAAGGATTCAAAACCACGACGAAGATCCTTCAAAGTGGTCTCTATTGGCCAACCATTTTTAAAGAAGTACATGACTATGTGACAGCATGTGATGAATGCCAATGCTCTGGTAACATCACTTGGAGGCATGAAAACCCGCTAATCGGGATATTAGAGGTCGAACTATTCAACGTTTGGGGCATAGACTTCATGGGACCTTTTCCTGCATCGGGCCCCTACAAATATATCCTGGTTGCGGTTGATTATGTCTCTAAGTGAGTGGAGGTCGTTGCTACAAGGGCCAATGATGCTAAAACCGTGGCTAAATTTATTAAGACTAACATTTTTCCCATGTTTGGTGTCCCAAGGGTCCTCATTAGTGATGGTGGATCTCACTTCATAGAGCGGAGTTTTGAAGCACTTTTGGCTAAGTATGGGGTATCACACCGGGTGGCAACACCATACCATCCCCAAACTAGTGGCCAAGTTGAAGTTTCAAACAGGCAAATCAAGAGCATATTGGAAAAGACGTTGTCTTGCTCAAGGAAGGATTGGTCATCTAAATTGGATGACGCTCTATGGGCTTACAGGACGGCATACAAGACGCCCCTACGCACCACTCCTTACAACTTAGTGTATGGCAAGGCATGCCATTTGCCGGTCGAGATGGAGCACAAGGAATTATGGGCTCTCAAAGAGCTCAATATGAACCTCGACACAGCAAGAGCAAAAAGATTCATGGACTTGCAAGCACTAGAGGAGTTGAGGCTAAAGGCGTACGAGAACGCCGAGATCTACAAGGAGCGTACCAAACGGTGGCATGATCAGAAATTGGTGCCCAAAATTTATGAAGTTGGCGACAAGGTACTTCTCTTCAACTCTAGACTCCGATTATTTCCAGGAAAGCTAAGGACAAGATGGAGTGGGCCGTTTGTGGCTCACCGCATCTATCCTCATGGAGCCATAGAGTTGATCGATAATAATGGCGCCATCTTTAAAGTGAACGGCCACCGATTAAAGAAATTCTATGAGCAACCCGACACGGAAGAAGAGATTAGAGTCACCATGGCTCTCACAACGTCGGATTAGCCAAGGTAAGTTCGTCGGGCTAACGACATTAAAAGAATGATAAATTATTTTAAATGGAATATTAAATTCAAGTTAATTAATATTTAATAATTTGAATAATGTTAAACCTTGATCTTCAAAAGCTTATAATAATTAAATTAAAATAAAGAGTTTATAAAGAATAAAAGGATATTACAAATATAAAATAATAATAGAAAATATTATTATTTTATTCATCTCCACCTAAATTATTATTACAATAATTTAGTAAATTAATTCTCTTATAAATATAATAGATAATTTAGAACTTTAAAAGAATTTAAAGAAAATTCTTATTAAAGCTCGTTCGTATATTCCGTGTCGATAGGTCGAGCTCCTGTTCCGTTTCGAGAACAACGTTTTCCGCTCTTTCGTTAATTCGCTATCGTACAAGCAAAGGCAAGTTGAATTTTCCCCTTGTAACCTTATATATTCATTCCGTGAAATTTCTCGATGTTGGGAACAACTTGTTTGCCATTAATAAATGAACCTAGGAATATCGATTGTTAGATATAACGACCCCACTGTTATCGTATTCCGCTATTTATTATTTGATAGGACTATTATGCTAGTTTGGTTGTGGCCTTGATTGTTTACGGTCTCGTTAAGAGAATGATTTTCGAACGAACTAGTGAGGGGTGCGGGATTAACCCGATGCCTCTATATAACTTACTAAGTAGTATGCCTATGCGCTTAAAGTATGACTTTCAGGATCATGATCCATGTCTGCTCCGATTGCAAGGAGGGATGAGTGGCACTCTAGCTAAGTGTCGGGAACTGAGTTTTTCCTTGGTGGTCCGGGCCATGCAAGCCCCCACCCTCTTTAAAAATCATTAACGTAATCAATATCTTTTCGTCACGATATAAGATAAGTGCCAATGCACATTTAAAAGACATCAAAACCGGACCTGTCTCAAATGATCGATCCGGCTCTCGGTCCGCTCAGGGCGCGAGATGTTTTTATACTTGTTGGAATTAATAACGTTCCCAACATACTTTCTACTCGAAAAAGAAGCCTACAATCTCGTAGCTTTTCTCTCGATTAACGAGTTATCTCCGCTTGAGATACGCTTTTCCTCGTACCGTTAAAACCTACATAAACAAGCCATACCTTTAAACACAACCCGATAATATTCTCTCGATATTGCTAAATTACCGAAATACCATTGGGAAGTTCCATTCCCGCTTGCTTAGTCTCTTAGACTAATTCTTCTTTTACGCATGTTTGCCTGGCATATTCTCGCCCCTCGCGAATTATGTCAGAACCTAGGAACCCGAACAAGGCGTAAGCGAAGACGAAGGAAGGGCAAGGATTTCAAGAATGTATTTTCCGTACTTTTGGGTTTAAGTTCTATTTACGTCAAGAACCAGTTTAATGATTCCGTTATCAGACTTATGTTTTATTGATTTATTGTAACAAAAGTTTGTATGAACAATGTCTCTTTCGAGAGCACCCTTTGATTTTATAAATTATGTTAATTTTCCGCAATTGTATAAGTTCAATATCATTCTAAAAGCCTTGGGTGACTGGATGGGAAAGTCCGAGGTCACTGAAGGTAATACCCAATGTTGTAAAATATGGGTGTTACACCCGACGATCATGGCCTCATACTCGGCCTCGTTATTGGTGGCGTTGAAGGCGAAGTTAAGGGCATAATCCGTCTCGATTGAGGGACCGGCGAGAAATACGACAACCCCACCTCCGACGTCACACTGCGATCCATCAACAAAGACCTTCCATTCCACCGAGCTCGCATCAGTTTCGGGGAAGGTAACTTCCACCACGAAGTCGGCGAGAGCCTGTCCCTTCATGGCGGTCCTGGGTAGGTAGCTGATATCGAATTCGGAGAGCTCGATCGCCCACTTCGTCATCCGCCCGGAAAGGGCAGGTTGATGGAGGATTTGTCGAAGAGGAAGATCGGAGAGGACCTAGATGGGGTGTGCATGAAAGTATGGGCGCAGGCGCCTCACGACGGTCAATACGGCCAGAGCCATTTTTTCTGTCGGGGAATATCGCTGCTCCGTAGGTCGGAGCACACAGCTTATAAAATAGATAGGGTGCATAGCCTTTCTCGTCAGCAACGCGCTGACCGTCTCTGGGCTTACGGCTACGTACAGCTGCAAGTCCTCGCCGCCATTTGGGGTGACAGTGTGGAGAGTTTTGATAAGAATGCCTTCAAACCGGAGAAGGCAAGCTCTAGCTCCTCGTCCCAAACAAACTTGTCGTTTTTCTTTAGGGCCGCGAAGAAGGGTAGAGACTTGTCCGCCAAACGGGAGCAGAACCTCCCCAGGTAGTTTACGGCATCGTTGAGCCGTTGTACCTCAGTACGAGATCTCAGCGACCTCATCGAAAGAATTGATTCAATCTTGGTAGGGTTCACATCGATCCCGCGTTCGCTGATCATGAAGCCCATGAACTTTCCCGATGACACTCTGAATACGCACTTCTCGGGGTTCAGGATGAGCCGGTTGTGCCTGAGTTTCGCAAAGACCTCAACGAGGTAAAGTAGATGATCCTCGGGGGTTTTACTTTGAACCACAATGTCGTCGATGTAGGCAGACACATTCCTCCCCAGATGATTTTTACAGATTCGGTCTATGAGGCGTTGAAAGGTTGCCCCCACGTTCTTTAGACCAAATAACATAACCTTGTAACAGTAGGTTCCTCGTTGTGTGATGAAGGATGTTTCCTCCTCGTCGCACGGGCTCATCAAGACATGATTGTATCGTGAGTACGCGTCGAGGAAGCTCAAGACCCCGTGCCCCGCCGTTGAATCGACCAACTCATCGATCGAGGCAGAGGGTAGCTGTCTTTGGGACAGGCCCTGTTGAGATCCTTGAAGTCCACACACATTCGCCATTTTTCGCTGGCCTTTTTGACCAGCACAATGTTGGATAGCCATCTAGGGTATTGGATCTCGCGGATAAACCTCGCGGCCAGCAACTTCCCTATCTCGGCATTCGCGGCCTTTGCCATCTCCTCATTCATCTTCCTTCGTCGTTGTAGAATAGAAGGTGTGGTAATGTCACCGTTCAAGGAATGTTGGGCCCCAGTCCGCGGGATGCCGCGGAGGTCCTTCGCGGTCCATGCGAACACGTCACCAGATCCAGCAAGCAATGCCTCCAGCGACGTTGCTGATTTCCCGAAGAGACACTCTCCCAGGTAGATTTTCTCGGCTTCATTTTTTAAGGGGGTAATAGCCCTTCTCTCTGCCTCTGGGATGGAGATCGTGAAGTCTCGGATTTCGAGATCAGCCTCGCCGGGAGACTCCACCATGAACACGGAGCATTTTGGTTTTGCAGAAGTCGCATAGCAGAAGCGACCCTCCTCTTGGTTGCCCTTCACCTCCCCGACTCTGCCGTCGACGGGGAACTTCATCTTCAGGTGGTAGATAGACACCACCTCCGAAACTTCATTAGCGACACCCTCCCGATGATTGCTTTATACACCGAGGGTAGGTGTACCACGGTGAATTCCACCATCTCGGTTCGCCTCGTCGAACCGGTGCCCAGCATCATCCGAAGGTCTACTAAACCCGCGACGTCGACCTCGTCCCCTGAGAAGGAAGTGAGTTTCGCATCGTAGGGATTCAAGGACGTCTCGGAGATGCCTAACTGCTTGAAGGCGTCGTAGTACATGATGTCCATGGAGGACCCCGTGTCCACCAACACCCGCTTCACCATCTTCGAGCCCATCTAAGCATGCACCACCAAGGGGTCAGAATGGGGCATGTGTAGACCCTCGGTATCCTCAAGGGTGAATGCCAGCCCTACGTGGGACCGCGAGGTCTGTGCGACGCTGAATACCGAGGGCTCATGGTGGCTTGCCCTCGCGTACCTCTTCCTTTCTGCCTGGCTTGATCCAGCCAACGAAGGTCCACCCGAGATGGTATGAATATACCCATCGGGCGTCGTCGTCTATCTGGACCGTGCCTATTTTGCTGGAGCCTACTGTTCGACGTTGTTGGCCCTAGCCTGGCTAGGGCCTTATGGCACAATGTTTGCTCCCGAGGCGAGGTTGGCACGCCCCTTCTTGTTTGGGTTATACAAAGGGCCACCCTTTCCTCTATAACCTCGTTGCCTCCCGCCAAAATAGTTCCAACTCCCACCATCGTTACCTCGGTTGTTATTGCGGTTGTTGTTGTTGTTGTTTCTGTTGTTGTTGTTCCTGTTGTTGTTGTTGACGGGGTTTTGGGCCTGCGTTACATACGCATCCCTTGTAGCCGGTGCACCCCCTTTGCCTTTCCCTTAGCCTCGGCCATGATTTCCTTGTCGGTCCTCGGTCGAGAGCTTTGGTTGGCGGCATCCTCGGCATATACCTGGGCCATGATCCGGGCGCATAGGCTGTCGTATGTCGCCGGGCATTTTAGGAAAATGTAATTCTTGAAAGCCCATTGGCATAGGTTGCCCATGAGGGTGTCGCGCACAGACGATTCGTCGATATGCGCTATTTCTGCCACCGCGGTTGTGAACCTCGTAAAAAAGGTACCCAGCGACTCGCCCTCCTGGCCCCTGCTCGATACCGCGGAGATCCCGCATGTTCTTCTTGCGCTTCCTCAAACCACTGAAGTGGACGATGAAGGATTCACATAATTGAGAGAACGAGGCCACATACCTGATTTTGAGACTTATAAACCACGTCATCGCGGCCTTCTCAAGGGTGGTTGGGGAGACGTGGCAGAAGATGGCATCGTTGTAGGAGTTGACATTCATCTGGACGGCGAAGTGCTTCACATGCTCCTCCGGGTCTGCCGTGCCGTCGTAGAGTCCCATCTGCGGCCTATGGAAGCCCTTGAGCATCGACGCGCTTTGAATTTTGTCTACGAAAGGCAAGCGGCTCCCGGCCTCGATGGGGCGACGTTGCAAGCGTGACTTCAGGGTATGCATCACGCTCCCTGCCGTCTCGGACAACTCCGGGTCTTGCATCCTCGAGCGCCGCGAGCGAGACTTCGAGATCTGCATGGGGTCCCGGGGAGGCCGCTCCGTTGACGATCTGTTGGTCGATGCCTCTTGCCTTGGCACATGCCCAGGGACGTACACGGGTACGTACACGGAGTGGGGTTGTCCAGGGGCGGGAATGGGGACGTATGAAGGGGCGAAGCTTTGTTGGTATTGCCCATAGCCCAGGTAGGGATATCGGTTCAGGGGAGCACCGCCCGATTCGTACCCTTAGAATGGGTAAGGGTTTTGTGGCGTGTTGTACGCCCACCCCGGACGCACCCCGAATGGGCAACCTGGTGGTGGCCCCACATTCATCCATTGTGAAGTTTCGGGCATGTTATCGGGGTGTTGGGGGAAGAAATTGTTTGGATAGGCCATTTTGAGCGGTTCAAAAGCGAAGGTTTGCGCGAGTCGGGAAACTGCTTAGGGTGAAGAGGTTCCCACACACGGCGCCAGTGATGAAACCCGAAATAAACCAGCGCTAGAAGACAAGAAACGAGATTACTTTTATTCGGCTATGCAAACACTTGCTTTTTATTTATACTCTTGGCATGAGGTTACAGACTGCGATATTACAAATAACGAGACTATAAACAACAGATTATGCCCTAGATCCCTTTTTAGAGGATTCGAGATCTCGATCTAACAGGGTTCGAGATCTCCTAGTTACAACGAAGTTCTATCACCAACAGACTATTAGCGAGCTCTAATAGCGAGGTCGAGGAGCTAATGCAACACGTGGTGATTGTAGCATGCGAGGTGATATAGCGGGATCTTTGATCGGGACGAAGATTCTTTGGGTGACTTGAAGTCTTTTTGTGGACCTTCACTTGGCTGTAGCGCGGTATTTAACGATGAATCAGTCACGTCGATCTTCAACGAGCAAGATAGTTCTTGAGTTCAAGATGTTTTTCGACCCCTTCCTACCTACGAGGTTCTCCTCTATTTATAGAGATTTGAGGAATCGGGTTTTGATGTCTGCTCGATGTGGGATGCCCGAGATCAGGCTCTTTGATTGGTTGAGAGCGAGGCAGTTGTTCATTGGTTAAGGAGACGGTGGTCGCTGAGTGGCTGAATGGGGCGGGTATGTCAGCTTTTGGACAACGAGGTTTAGACCTCGTGACCGAGGTCTTGAGGCCTCGCAAGGGCATGGATTTGCTGTTTTTAGGAGGGGTACGACAATGGCCCTTGAACTTAACCCCGGGAATCCCGCCGAATCCCGTTATTCCTCGTACCCCGGTCCCACCTCTTATTCCGCTATTTTGCGCACCATCACTTATCAAATGGATATCCAAGAAAAATGGATGGAGATGCTCGTGCTTGAAATTTGTCTCTTCCTTGTTTAAGGGTAGAAACAAAGCACAAACAACCAAAAGTTTTAATATGGCTATAAAGAGGTTTCTTGTGATACAAAAGTTCAAAAGGTGTTTTGTTGTGAAGGATTTTGGTAGGAATTCAGTTGATCAAATAGGTTGCAGTCAGGACACTATCTCCCCAGAATTTAAGTGGCAATTTAGACTGAAACATCAAAGCTCGAGCAACTTCTAAGAGGTGTCTATGCTTTCTTTCTACTACCCCATTTTGTTGGGGTGTAGAAACACAAGAGGTCTGATGTTCAATCCCTTGAGATCTCAAAAAATCTGTAGCTTCTCTGCTAAACCTAAGCTTAAATGCATTATCAGATCTTATCACTTGTACTGATCTCTGAAACTGTCTTTCAACCATAGCTAAGAAAGCCTTTAGGACTGTGAAAGCATTCCCCTTGGTTGACAACAAATGCACCCATGTGGATCGAGTAAAGTCATCCACAATGGGGAGAAAATACCTATGGCCATCATAAGTGCTAGTGTGATAAGGACCCCACACGTCTATATGTATAAGCTGAAAAGGTTGAGAAGTGGTTATGGAACTTGAAGGGAAAGGTAGTTTGGTTTGTCTGGATTTAGCACAAACATCACAAGGTGAAAGCTCGACTTTATGGTCTTTGAAGGTGTCAGAAAAAGGTAAATTTTGAAGGCTATAATAAGGTAAATGCCCCATTCTATTATGCCAAAGAATCATATCAACATGGCTAGCAAACATGACATGGTTCTCAGCTTTATTCTGTTCCTGCTTGTCCCCAGGAACCAGGAAGTAAAGATCCTTATCTACCTTACCAATCTCCACAAGCATCCTCATAAAAGGAGCCTGCAATAAGCATTTCGTAGGTGTAAACAAAATTTTGCATCTCATATCTCTAAAAAGCTTGCCAACTGAGATTAAATTGCATTTGAAACTTGGCACTAGTAATACATCTCTTAGCACCAAATTAGGAAGAACTTGTACAGTCCCACAGACTTGCACAACAGAATTTCCTCATTTGGCAAAGAGAAAACAAAAGGTTTAGGCAACTGGTGTGTGGATTCAAACAAAGCAATGTCACTACACATGTGACAACTTGCTCCACTGTCAACAATCCAGTTTCTCTTATCAAAAAGTTTGGTAGTAAAAAGTGTACATACAAAATCATCACGAGCAACCTCTTTGCCTTTATCAGCTTTAGCATTCAACAGCCTTAGCAACTGAGCAATCTGATTCTGAGTCAATTCTGCAACTGCTCCACCAGATTGTGTTGCACCAGCAAAATTTTCTTCCTTTCCTGAATTCTTAGATTTGATGCCATTAGTTTTATAATCAGGTGGAAACCCTATGATGAAATAGCATTTGTCCACTGTATGGTTTGTCTTTTTGCAATTTGTGCAATAAAGAGACTTCCTATCACCAGTCTTCTTTTGCTGTGTTGTAGAATTGTTAGAAGAACTCGATGATTTAGCAACAACATTCATTGAAGCCGATTCATTATGTATATGAGATCCATTCTGAATCTCTCTTTGTGTTTCCTCTTGCAGTAATAGATTATAAGCTTGAGTCAAATCAGGAAGGGGCTTCATCATCAAAATGTTGCCTCGAACAGTGGTAAATCGTTCATTCAGTCCCATAAGAAAGTCAAGAAGATGATGATCTTCTTCTCGCTTGAGCATTTTTTCTACTGAACCACATGTACACTTAGGAATTTCCTGGAAACTATCCAGTTCATCCCAAAGTTACCGAAGCTTAGTGATAAGTTGAGACAGAACTCGAACCGTGTGTTGTCGAGTTTAGCTCCTTCCTGATAGAATAGAGTTGAGCTCCACTAACTTGATTGAACCTTTCCATCAACTGATTCCAGAAGTCGTCTTGATGTAAAGCACAATTCGACGAATTTCTGGACTTAATCCATTTAAAATCCAGGATTTTACCACGTTGTTGCAGCGACACCATCGACTATACTGCGAATCTGTTCTCACTGGTGGTGCTAGGGTTCCATCGATGAATCCAGTCTTATTTTTTGCTGAAAGTGCAATTGTCATCGAAATTCGCCATTCTCCGAAACTAGATCCGTTGAAAACTAGAGAAGTAAGCGATAATCCAGGATTATCTGCTGTAGTGAGATGATATGGATCGTTTGGATCGATTGTTGGAGTTTGTCTTGTCATCGCTCGTCGGATGAAAAACCAAAAGAAAGAAGGATCAAAAGAAAATAGATAGATGCGGAAGCGTGAAAACCGATCAAGAAGATCGAAGAACAAGCTCAGATTCGTTGATTGAGCTCTGATACCATGAGATCAGAATTCATCATGGAAAACTTGGAGGAAAAGAAAGAAGAAGGCGGGAGAGAACGGAAATAGGGGAAAGTTCAATGTATTCATCATCTCGTTATGAATAGATTACAAAGCTTTATATAATACTCCCACTAAACAAAGTCACAATGCCACGTGGGCTACAATATAGAAGTAGAAGTATAAGCTATAATCCCAATAAGAGAGACTTAAGACTCAATTGAATAGAAGCTAAACTGTATTAATAGTGGACTTGTAGAAGAAAAACCATGAATTGAGAAAGAGATTATACAACAGTCCCTCGATCTCCCTCTCCCAAAGCCTCCCACCAAGTCCCTCGATCATCTCAAACATCCAAGCTCTCTCTGGCTCCCTCGAAACCGCCCTTTCTGAGACAGCCAAGGTCTCCACCCTCCTCTCAAACACCTGTATAAATTATACAACAGCAATGAACCATTTCAATTTTTCAAGAAACAAGTCTAGAGCCCTAGGTCAAACTTCAATTCAGAAATTCCGTGGATAAAAGCCAGATTGAACACAATTTACATCCTTCAAGTATCAATATGAAATTCTAGGCCAAAACGATCGGATGCAACTCACCTTTGTAAAGCAACTGTAGATCTTCTAAAGACCTCTTCAATCGCCAACTAAGACTTCCAATCTCTCTCTTTTCTCGATTGAAGCCCTCCTCAATTTGATCTTCAGTTCAATCAGGAGTCTATCGCGTTTCCTTTGAACCTTAAACCATCGATCTTTCTAAAAAAACTCCCAACCCTAATTTTTCTTTAGCTGGATATACATATGATAGCGGCAAAATAAATTAGTACTCCCGCTTAATATTTGGCACCGCGCGCTCAAAAGAGAGAAATGAGAATTATTTTAGCAGGGGATATATAAAACCGCTCCCTTATCTATCACCCCATATATTAAAACTGCTACAATAGATCACACCACCTGCTACTATTGCTAGAGGATTAAAAAACCGCTGCTTAAACCGCGCCTATAATATGAACCGCTACTACGAGCCGCCACCTTATTATTAACCGCTATCTGAACCACTACAATAATTAAACCGCTGCTATTACCCGCTTCTATAGGCTTCAATTGTAGTAGTGATTGTAGTAGTGGTATTAGAGTGTTGCTAGTAATAGTGACACATCAAGATTTGGAGCTTGAACAAATCAATGTGAAGGGTAACTTTCCAACATATGATTGTTATGGTGAAGTTAGGCTACTCCAAGAGTGCATATGACTGTTATGTCTACTATAACAAGTTGTAAGATGATTCCTTCATCTATATGGTTCTATATGTAGATGAGAAGCTAATAGCTACTAAGAGGAAGTATGATGTTCAAAAATTGAAGGATCTTCTTAGTGTTGATTTTGAGATGAAGGATCTGGGGGCATCACAAAAGATATTGAGAATGGAGATTCTTAGAGACAAAAATCATAAAAAGCTTTTCTTCTCACATAAAGGCTACATCTAGAAGGTGTTGGTCAGGTTTGGTATGTCCTCTTCAAACCCTATTGACACTCCAATTGCTACTAATATTGATCTCTATGTTTGCTCCTCAATCAAAGGAGGAAAAGGAGTATATGTCGCGTGTTCCTTATGCAAGTGTCATAGGAAGTTTGATGTATGATATAGTCTATACAAGACTAATTTTAGCACATGCAATTAATGATGTGCGCAAGTTCATGGGAACCCTAGGAAGAGAGCACTAGCAGACTATAGAGAGGATATCCCAATACCTTAGAGGTACATTTAATGTTGGTCTCATTTGTGGGAGTGATACATAATGCCAAGTTACAAGCTATTCTAATTTTGATTATGCTAGAGATGTTGATAATATGAGATCTATGACTGGCTATATGTTTACTTTGGGTGATTTTATGATTAGTTGTAAAGCCACACTCCAACCAACAATGATCTTGTCTACTATTGAAGCACATTATATGGCTTTGGCGGAAGTTGATAAAGAAAGGATTTGGCTGAAAGGGATAGTTAGTGATCTAGGTCTACGTCATGACCATGCTATAGTTTTTGTGACAATCTAAGTGCAATTTGCTTAGCCAAGGATTAGTTCATCATTAGAGGACCAAACATATTGATATAAGGTATCATTTTCTGAGAAGTGAAAGAAGGATAAAGGTAAAGAAAGTATATATTACTAATAACCCTATTGATATGTTCACCAAACCGGTTCTGCGGAGCAAGTTTCGACATTGTTTGGAATTTATGGATGTCAAAAGCTCTTAATGGAGCTAAGAGGAAAATTTGAGGCAAAGGAGAAAGTTTGCTACATCTGGCACTGTAATGGTGCATCTAAGATATTTTATCGGGAGGATTCAAGTCAACGTGTTCTCGATATATATATACACTCTTAAAACGCCTCATATATGTACTTTTAAATCTAGAATATTTTTCCTTCTAATAAATTCAGTTCTCCTTCTGTCCACGGACGTATCAAACACTACGTTGGTGAATCACATAAATTTGTGTGTTCTTAATTATTTTTTTTCTTGTTGAATCTTTTCACATCTATAATAGCATATGTCAAATCGAGGCTCTAGGCAAGAGGAATATATATATATTGTGAAGATATGAATGAAACAGTGGACTCACACGAAAACCATGGAGATAGAGAGCAAAAACTTCTCTGAATTTTGTATTATGGTGAGTCAGTCTAACCAAGAAGACGAGTTAAGTTTATATACACTGCTAGCTATCTAACTAGAGTTAGTGTAACGGCTAACTAGAGCTAACAAACTAAAGGAGAGGGTTAGTCCTAGCTAAGCTATACAAAGCGTGCTACTCACATGTCACAGCTGGCTCAACATATTATAATATGCTCATAGCCCCCACCCCCCCCTCAAGTTGGACTTGGTGGTCTAGAGACAAGTCCTAACTTGGAAACAAGAAATTGATGTTGTTGCTCTCCAAGGGCTTTAGTAAGTAAGTCTGCCAGCTGATTAGAGGAAGAGACATGATGTGTAGAGATGAACCGTTCCTGCACCTTGTCTCGCACATAATGACAGTCAATGGTAAGGTGTTTTGTCCATGGAAAACTGGGTTCTCTACAATGTGCTGTGCAACTGTGTTGTCACAGTGAAGAGGAATTGGTTTTGGTATTTGAATGAGCATATCACTGAGTAGACCATCTAGCCACAAAAGCTCACTCGCAGTACTAGACATAGCTCGATATTCAGATTCAGTTGAGCTCTTAGAAACCTTTTTTTGTTTCTTTGTTTTCTAGTATATCGGTGATTTTCCTAGAAAAACGCAATATCCTGTAACAGATCTTGCGCTAAATGCACAGATGCCCCAGTCTGCATCCGTATAACCAGAGAGCACCATGCTAGAATTAGAGGGATAGAAAAGACCTAAGTCAAGAGTGCCACGCGAGTATCTAATAACATGCTTGGCAGCCATAAAATGAGGTTCCCGAGGTGAGCTCATGAACTGACTTAGGTTTTGTGTTGCATATGAAAGGTCAGGTCTGGTTAAATTTAGGTAGAGTAATCGCCCAACCAGCCTTCTGTAGACCTCAAGATCAGGGAGCAAATCGCCTTCATCAAGGGAAAGTTTGGTGGCTCTGGCCATAGGAAAAGGTGCTGACTTACAAGAAAGCATTCTAGTATCTTTAAGTATGTCAATGATGTACTTCCTCTGGTTTAATAAAGTACCTTGTGAGGACCTTGCAACTTCTATGCCAAGAAAGTATCGAATATCTCCCAGATCCTTGATGGTGAAGGCAGAATGCAAAGCTTTCTTGGTATCTTCTATTTCGGTTATGGAATTTCCAGTAAGGATGAGATCATCCACATAAACAAGGGCCATTTTAATGGAGCTGGTTTTGGCTCTAATGAATAGGGAATAATCCATTTTGGATTGAATATAACCAAGTGATAAAAGAAGTTTGGTGAGCTCCACATTCCATTGTCGAGAAGCTTGTTTCAATCCATAGATTGATTTCCTCAGTTTGCAAACTTGTCCAGGTAAGGCCTTAACATATCCTTGTGGAGGTTCCATGTAGACTTCCTCATCTAAATAGCCATGAAGAAATGCGTTGTTGATGTCAAGCTACTTAATCAACCAATTCTTTGATATTGCAAGGGCTAGAACAGTTCTAACTGAAGCAAATTTAGCTATGGGGGAAAAGGTGTGTTTGAAATCTTTCCCTTTTACCTGATTATAACCTTTAGCAACTAGTCTTGCTTTGAATCTCTCCACTGATCCATCAGGGCGAAACTTCACTTTGTATACCCATTTACTTCCTATGGCTTTCTAGTTTGGAGGTAAAGGGACTAAGTCCCAGGTTTTGTTTTGCTCAAGCGCATGTATTTCCTGGTTCATTGCTGAAATCCAGTTATGATCAGTAATGGCTTGTGAGTAAGAAACAGGTTCTTGAACTTGCATGACATTTGCCAGGAAGAAAGATAATTGGAAGAGAAGGCCTTCAAATCTGAATTGGTGACCAAGAAAGATAAAGACATGGAAGGTTCAGAATCTAAGGTAGGGCATACAAAGTCTTGATATATAGATGGAGGAACAATGTTCCTTCGTGGTCTAGGAAGTATGTTATGGTCAGGAATGGACGCTGCTGAAGGAAGACTATTCTCCATTTGTTGTGGTGAAGGAGAATCCATAGAGGAAATGGTGGTTGGTAAAGGTGCAGTTGTATGGTTAGATGTGGAGGTAGAATTAGGTAGGTTTGAATGAGAATGAACAAAATTAGGAGAATTGTGGCTGGAAAAGAGTGATGGTAGATGATGAATGGGATTATCTGTAGATGTTGGATTGACAAGAGGTAGGGATGGTTGAGTTGTAGGAAAGTCAGAACTAGGAGTGTTTTTTTGTTTAACAAAAGGTAAGATATGCTCTCTGAATAAGACATCTCTGTTGACCAGCAACTGATGACTATCCAAGTCATATAGTTTATATGCTTTCTGTGCATATGGATAACCAACTGGGATGCACCTTCTAGCTTTACCCGCAAATTTATCGGAATTCTTATGCAAGGCATAACATAAGCAGCCAATGACTTTTAATCTGCTGTAGTCAGGTGGTTTCTGCATCAGAATCTCATAAGGGCTCTTGTCATGCAACACTGAGGAGGGCATCAAATTGATTAGGTAGGTTGCATCAAGAATGCTTTCTCCCCATAACATAGTAGGCAAACAAGCATGAATCATCAGAGATCTTGTCGTTTCAACTAAATGGCGATGTTTCCTTTCCACATGCCCTTTTTGTTGTGGGTTTCCTGCAACAGATCTCTGATGGATGATCCCCTTGGAAGCAAAAAATTTATGACACCTACTATTGACAAATTCAGTGCCATTGTCACTTCTGATTGCTTTAATGGTAGTATTAAACTGGTTCTGAATCAGGGCTACAAAGTTAACTATGAGCTGAAACACTTGATCTTTGGTGGCAGGTAAATAAGTCCAAGTGGTGCGACTATGATCATCTACTATAGTTAGGAAATATTTGGCACCACCTATGCTAGGTTGTTTATATGGACCCCGAAGGTCCATATGAATCAAATCAAACACATTGGAAGCAATAGACAAACTCCTAGTGTATGGCAACTTATGATGCTTAGATACATCACATGTTTCACAAGAAAAGTGTTTCATATCATGCAAAGATATCAAATTCAGAGATCTGATTTTAGACATAGAAATATGTCCCATCCGGGCATGCAAAATAGATAAATCAGAAACTGCAACAAAATTTACTAGAGTCAAGTACTGCTCATCTTTATTAGCAAAACTACTATCATTTAGACTGCTAAGATTGTAACTTGTGCCCCCTGTTGTTGAATTAAGCCCTCTGAATCTGTATAGACCGCCTATTTTGTCTCCCCTTGTTGTAACATCCTTAGTTGAAAGGTCCTGAAAAAGACACCCTTCCTTAGTAAACTGAGCCATGAAGGTTGTATCGTCTAAAAGCTTAGAAACAGACATCAAGTTATGTCGAAATTCAGGGATATATAACACATTGTGTAACACAATGCCCAGTCTAATTGCAATGTCACCTGTGCTAGTGACTTTCTTGACTGTCCTATCAAGTAATCCGACCATCATGGGCTTTTGTATAGTTTGTAAATTGTGAAACAAAGAAGAATTGTAACACATATGGTCTGTGGCACCAGTATCAATCACCCAATCACAAGCCTCAAAGTCTGATTTAGCATTTAAAGCAGATGATGAAATATTTATACCTGCAAAATTTGCTAGGTACTCCTGCTTCTCTTTGCCCTTCGCAGCTCGAAGTAAATCTTGACAGAATGCACTCATCAGATCCTTATCAATCTTAACAGAAGTTCCTGCTGCATGAGCCTTGGGTTGGTCTTCATACGCAGAAGCAAAAGGATTATCCATCTGACTGACTGAATTAACTGCATTCTTGTTATCTCTAGACTTTTTTTCTTTGTACTCCTTGAACCAATCCGGATAGCCATGCAGTTTGAAACAAGCATCCATAGTGTACCCTTTAAGTTTGCAAAAGTCACATTTCCTCTCTAACTTTTGCCTCTTGTAATCAATGAACTCCTTCTTGCCATTACTAGAAGGAACATTAGCTCTCTTGTCAAAGAAATTTGAACCATTATGCCTCTGATTCCCCACCTGTTGACGACCAGTAGCTAAAGCAATCGGATCCTGACTTCTTGAAATCTCTCCTGAGATAGTTTTCTGTGTCTCTAGGGTTTGGACAAAGTAGAAAACCTTGTTGACAGATGGGAGAGGATCCTGCGCCAAAACCTGAGTTCTAATTCCATCAAAGTTGTCGTTCAACCCCATGAGAAACTGCATCAACCAATTTTTCTGCTCAGCATCATACATCGTTTTGAGCAATAGACAAGTACAATCAGCCATGACACCACAATCACAGTGAGGAATAGCCTCCATAGTACTTAATTCATCCCAGAGTCGTTTCATTTTGGAATAATAGTCAAGAACAGAGAGATTCTCCTGCTTCAGGTTGGCTAAATTCTGTTTAAGCTGGTAAATAAGAGGATCATTAGTTTGAGCATACCTTTCTTCGAGTTCTGATGGCCGGATCGATGGAGGGGATGATGGTGCAAAGAGATCGCCACGAGAATCCAAGGAATTCCAACAACAAACACCACGCAACTGACCCGTCTTCAACTGGCTGGATCTCCCTCGTCCGAACTCGGAATTAAGTGATTCCAATTCGAGAAGTAAGATCTCTGAGTCTAGTTTAATCCCTCAAAATTTAAGACCTAGATGATGAGTGGATTGAAATATATGTCGATTTTACTGAGGGGGTGCAGAAACCATCGAGATGGATGATGGATCGAAATGGGGAGAACAAGGGGATATGGATGCTTGAGAACTTGGATATGACTCACCAAGCTCTCAAACAAACTAAGATGCCTAAATTGTCGGATATTACTCACCAACAACTTGAACAACGAGAATTGAACGAACGAAATACAAGAACAAGAACTTGAATTGAAATTGCAAGGGAAAGTAAGCAACAAGAGAGTATTTTCGTCCAATCTCTAGCAAATGAGGAGGAGGAGGAGGCCGACCTTAAACCTAACACAAAGCCTTACAAAATCAACCCCCTCACTTAAGGAAATTACATAAATTAACCCGAAATCCCGAAAACTTATAAAGTGTCCTTAACCGTAGAAATGTCACTTAGAACCGTGAAGCACAATAAAACTCCAACCTTCACCGTCATTAGCCATCGGAAACTTATGAGCCATGAGCTCCTCCTTGATTTTGTCTAGCATAGACTTAGCTAGGGCTCGTGTAATGCGCCCAAGATAGGGCATGGCTCCTTGACTCGGCTTCTTAGCGCCTCGAACATCGTCTTTGGTTTCTTGTCCAAGTATTGGCTCCCCTTTATCGTGCACATTGGGCTTGTCTTTAGGGATGGAATCTTCACTCAACTCATGGGGCCATGACTCGGTAGATGGAATCACATCAAGTTCATTCCACAATTGCTTAGCAGACTCCACAAACATGAACCCTTCAGCAATATTAGTCACAATAGAGTTAAGTATCCAGCAGCGAACCATATAATCAGCCTTTATCCAACGCTGAAAATCCTTTGTGCCAGAGTCAGGTTTAGGACAGGACCCATTAATGAACCCTAGTTTTGGATTTCGCACCAAGGGCGAACTTCACAGATCTACTCCAGCTCGAGAAATTAGCACCGGTGAAGTGTGCCAATGTGAGCTGAGCACCCGGAGAATCGGAATTAGACAAAAATAGAGGATCGTTGTTTGACATCACACTCGATCGTTCTGGGTAAAGGGGATTTCGAACCCTAGGAGAATTTCCCACAGCTGAATGTTCAGAATCAGACATCGTAACGTAAGAAAAAGGAATTGAAGTTAAACAAGAAAGAAGCGCACAAAGGCGGTGAAAAAATTTGGATTGAGGATATATGCATGATCCCTTTCGGCCTTATACTAGCTCCACCCCTGATAATATGTATCAATGTGAGAATTGCAAATAAATGAATGGATAAACTAGACATTATATGTTAAAGTTTGGTTGGACAATATAACTTGAACGGACGAACATATACCCGTTTAGGTCCACCACATAAACCTATAAAATTCTACCTGTAATTAATTAACAATAAGAGAAATACTCTAAATGCTTATTGTTGAAACAATGGTTGTTCCATGGTTTCTCTTAGTTTTGATGATAACAAACTTAGTTGATATAACTTGCTTTTACATGTTAGTGTTTCAGGAAAACAGGTACATGGTCACGAGTGACGGAACATTGTGAGGAACGATGGAGGGAACGAGTGACAGGTTTAGGAAGCGCGTCTCAGAAGGAACGCGGCTTTCTATAAATAGCAAGTTACCATATCTTCTGCGAGCGATCTTGTACGATGATTTACAATTGTAGGCGGTTGCTTAAGGAGATAAAAGAGAAGATAAGATCAATCTTCACACGATCTTATCTTGGAAAATCCGAGATCATTCGGTTTTGGGAAGAATCGGCATGGTTGAGGATCTGAAATCACAAACAATCTTTTTCCTTATTATGTGGGATTTGTTAAGTGGAATATCAGCGTAATTAGGCAAGAATTACGTGTGAGATCAGACTTAACTTATCTTATAAATAGCTAGGGTTAGCTAGGGTTAAAGGTGTGGTTGAAGACGACGAACTTGGAGAGAGAGCTTTTCAAGTATATGAGTGTGTGGTTTTTTTCCGGTGAAGAATCCACAAGTAAGTCAGTAGTTTACTTCCATTTAGGTTTACGCTTAGGGTTGTAGAAGTCTACTTGGTTGAACTTCGGTCGGTGCCGTAGTTACCAGGGAACTTTGGTTGGTGTCTTAGTTACTTGACTTGCCTTGTAATCGTTGAAACTTAATAAAGGTATTCTATTGAAAATCCTCCGAGAAGGAGTCTCAGGGGTAGAGGTTTTTCTTTCTACGACTTGTTGGTCGGACAGAAAGTTTTCCTCTCTAAATTTTGTGTTCTATTATTTATTTCTGCTCCCCAGGGAACCTTACTAGTTCCCTGTATTGTTACTAACGCGTCACGATCCAACACTTATATCTTAGACTTTTTATGTTTTAAATTTTCAATGTAAAAAACTTTTATTCCCCATTATATCTGCAAAAATTAAACATAAATATTATATTTATTATTTATGGCATTAAGATTGCGTGCACGACATGCACATACATTACATGATCCATATTGACGTACATGCATATGAGATAGATCTTTATTAATGAACCATACCAGGTTATAATTAATAATATCACGAATGACCGAAGAATGAGAAACAACTCTCTTTTTTGAGGGAGAATGAGAAAAAACTCAATGCATCAAATAGATGGATAAAAGATTTCGACCAAAAAAAAACTAGATAGATAAAAGATGCTCCTAATAGAAAAATATAACGAGTACATTTTTTTGATAGAATATAAAGAGTACATTTTGGTATGTGTAATAAATGATTGATCCACTTGCACATATATCCCAAGAATTTGCTATAAGTAAATATCATTTTTTTTAATATAGCAATTCTTTTTTATCGATAATATAGCAATTCTAAGGAAATATCAAATGTGAAAATTGAGCCATTTTACTTAATTGCATATTTGACCAACCCCGGAAAGTGTATATTAAAGAAGTAGTCCTCCCAGTTAATGACTTCAGGATCGAAGTAAAAGATGTCAGTTTCAACGTTGCCCTCTCTTGCAGCCAATTGTAGCTTCTCAACGTTCGTGTCATCAAACCTACAAAAAAGACACATTTTATGAAATTCAAATCAACTAGTTTCCAAACCACAATTAATTGTTTTTGAGGACGTTATCTTTAAATGAGAAACTTGTAATACAAGAAACTTACACTCCCTCGAAGAACAAATAGGGCATGTAGAGATCAACCATTCTCAATACCCATTTAACCTTTGTCTTAAGCTCTTTGCACGTGCTCGCAAAGAATTGACAAGATGCTATATTTACTAACTCAAATACCTATTTATCGGAAATCAAAGAAAAACATACAAAAAATACGACCTTAGCTCGATGTGAATGAAAAACTAGTAATTAACTTTACAAGTTAAATAATGAAAGATGAAAATGTGAACTAACCTTTAATGGAAGCAAGTAATTGATGGTCATGTATTTATTGAAGCGACCCATGGAGTTGAGAACATTACAATAGTCAACTACAATCGGCTTGCCTTTCTTGTCAATCAATGGATACTTTGTGAAGTAACGGTACATAGCAATGTTGAAATCTTCGATTTTGAAAGGATTTTTCAAGGAGGAGCCTATTTGGTAGATGGTAGTAATTTCACCAACTTGGCTTGCTCGAGCAACCATTGCTACTAGGGTTGCATTCACCACCATATCCCCCGGGATCTAAATAATATGAAACGAAAATAAATAATATTCTTGATTATTAATTGACAATTAGAATATACTCCATCCGTCACAATTTAGGGACTTTTACACTTTGAATAAATTTTCAAAATATAAGTCTATTTTCCCACTATATAATGCAAAACATTCCAAATTAAGGTATGGATACATTTTACTTAACATTAACTTCATTTAAACAACAATACTAGCTAGTTTTAATGCATATATGTCATGGAAAGTGTAAATTGAAATGGTGTTTTTAATTAGAGAGAGAGAGAGAGTCACAACATTTTTCTATTGGAGTACAACATTGTTAAACATAATTGAGTTCATTAAATTTTTTTTGGTCGAAATTGAGTTCATTAAATTTATTCGTGAGTTGTTACATTGAAATACTTATTGTAAATGTAAAAGCAATAATTATTAAATATATGAGTATTCTATTTTAAGCTTGTCTTAATATATGTGCAAAGTTCTAAAAGCCTATAAATTGCGAAACGGAGGGAGTACAAATATTTACCAAAAATAAATCCATCTCAAATTTAAGGGCATCGTGCTATTAATAACGAAGTAGTTAATATGATTGAAATGTGTGTCAAAATGAGTTACCAAATCAATCACAGACTCTACATCGCAAACAAAGAATGTCATTCTCCCTTTACCATAACCAACCGCTAAGCTATCAATTGTCCTGCAGATTTAGAATGGGCGAGTAAGAAACATATATAAATATAATAAAAAACATCAATGCCTCCCTCCTTTACAAAAGAACTATTTATGTTTTAAAATGATTTGTGGTTATAGTTATCTGAATAATATGTGTATATACCTTATGCCTTCAATCCAACCAGGAAAGGGTTGTTTGTAGGTGCTTGTGATTATGGTGGGACGGATGATGACAACAGGAAGATGTTCCTTGTGCTCCATTATTAGCATCTCCCCAAGTGCTTTTGTGAATACATATACATTTGGCCATCCGTACTTCCTTGCCCTATTACATATAAGTTCAGGTAAAACGAGTCTTAGAGTAAAACAATGTGGAATGATCTAGAGTATTGGATCAAAATTAGATCAACGTACCAGATTTCTTCTTCCTTAAAAATATGAATATGAACCTTAAAAATATAATATGTAACTTGAAAACATGAATATATATATAATTATATGAAAATTTAACTTAAAAACACGAACATACAACTTGAAAACATGAATATGCAACTTTCCCGAATATACATATAAAAACAAAAATATGCATAAAATTATAAAAACATGAATATGCAACTTATAAACATGAATACAATCATTAAAAGCAAGAATACAGTCATAAGAAATATGAATACGGTCAAATGAAAAATGAACATGCAACTTAAAAATATTAATACAATCATTAAAAACAAGAACACAATCATACGAAAACATGAATTCAAATGAAAAATGAATATGCAACACAAATTATGAATATACAAGTGTAAACGTATGAATATATTCTACTACAATCTATAGTGCACAAATTATGAATGTGATCCAACGATCCAGATTAATCCACCTCGTTTTACTCTGAGACTTGTTTTACCATGCACCAATATTAAATCTATAATCTAGGGTCCTTTTTTAAATTAAATCACATATATACTATTTGATATAGTATAATATATACTAGTAGAATCTTCGTGCAATACGTAGATTTCGCTTAAATTTCTAAATAAAGATCTGCAAATTTATAAAGATATGGCATACAAATACTCCCTCTGTGTAGGTCTATTGGCTTTTTAGACTCAAATATTTGTCTAAGTCTATTTGACCTTTTAGCTATTTTTCCCAAGACTTTTCAAACGGGTCAGGTCAGGTCGATCAAACGGGTCAAGACTCAATAGTGACTACTTTTTTAAGATTATTAAAATATTATTATATACTTAAATTTGTATCTTAAGAAAATTTCAAGTTCATTTTTATTATAATAAAAAATTTTATGTTTGTGTGATTAAGCCAATAATATTAGCTCATATATTTGCTTTACAATTTTTGATAAAATCCATAAATTACTTTATTCATGAATCTTATCTATGTATATATATAAAAGACGCAAGGAATAAGGCCACCACGTTGCGCCACCTAGGATTTTCCTACGTGTCGTTCCCACGTTAAGCCACCTAGGATTTTGCCGCATAGGATTTTTTATTTTGGGAATTTATATATGTTGAAATTATTTTAGGATAATATAGAAATAGGATAAATTAATCTAGGAAAAATTCTATCTATGTTATCTATTATATATTAGGAATTAGCATACATCTAAAAGATTTTATCTAAGATTTAAATAAATTATAGTATATTAAGATAGATTTATTAATTTAGTTTTTCCAATTAAATTTCTATCTATTATATGAAAAAAATTAAATTCGAATTTTATTTTAAATTAAATAAATTTTTTTATCTCTATTTTTATCGATTTATGTAAAAGATTTATCTTAAATAAAATTTTGATAAAAAAATAGAACTTTCAATCTAGATAATTACTTGCCTAAATTGAATTTTGATAAAAAAAAATTACGTTATCTTTTCCTTAATTTTCTCTTTGAATTATTTATGTAAATATAAATGATTTTCTTATCATTAAAAAATTCATTCTTTATTTATATTTTTTCGTTTCTCATTAAGTATATTTTTAATTTTTATTCAATTTTTTTAAAGGGTTGAATTTGATAAAAAAAATTACAAGAATTTAGATTATTTTTACCTTTTTATATTTTTTGTAAAATATTTTAAAATTAAATGATTCTAATTCAAATAATTTATATTTATATTTTTGCATAAATAAATTATCATTAAGTCTTCAAAATTATAGTGGGCTCACCTTAATAATTTTTGCCCCATTTCACATGACACGAATTGTGAAATTTTATATAATTTTGTTTTCTAATATATAAGTTTTTTATATAAAATTAAAATCAGATTCATTAAATAAATTAAGTATTAAATTCATTTAGTAGTGCATGGCACGACGGGTATATCTAGCATAACATAAAAAAAATAGTATAATGAACTTACAATTTTGTTAATTTAATTTATTATTTAATTTTATATCTAATGATCTACATCTTATTTAAAATTACAAACCAATATATATTTAAAAAGTCAATACGCAAGGCGTAGGTCCTAAACTAGTATACAAGTATAAATATATGCATATATTCTACTACAATATGAAATATAGAAATTATGAATATGATCCAACGATCCAGATTAGTCCGCACCATTTTACTCTAAGACTCGTTTTACCATGCTCCAATATTAAATCTATAATCTAGGTTCTTTTTTAAATTAAATCACTTGTAATATATACTAGTTGAATCTCCATACAATACGTAGATTTTGCTTAAATTTCTAAATAAAGATCTCCAAATTTATAAAGATATGAAGTAATAAAATGAATTTTTAGACTTGCAAACAAATTGAAGTGAAATGGGCAGCTAGATTACCTTTGAAGGCCCAAATCCTTCATAACCAACTTAACATCCTCAGAATTAGCTCCTTGTTCTTGGAGTTCAATTAGCGTTTTCTCCACAACCCTCTTCTCCACTTCAATTTCGAGTCCATGCGTGCCGTTCAATGATATTTTTCCATTGTGCATGTATGAGCTCTCCAATATCACCCCGCCTTGTTCACCCGATACATATGCTAAATTTCATAAACATAAATTTTGAAATCAATCGATAACATAATATGAGTCCTCTACAAGGGTATACTTGGTAGCTAGGTAAAAAACAAGGTATTTTTTACTGTATATATTTTAAAACATGTTTTTTAAAGGGCCACTAGCTATAAAAGTCGATCGGAGACCTCTGTTAATTACTATCCTTAAAGACTTAACGGTTTGACTAGATGCCCGAAAGAAAATATATTTTTTTATCGTAATAGTTCGTAACCTTATAAAAAAAAGTATCATAAATACACACTTTTTTTTGAAATATTTTACAATGTGTAAATAAATCTATGGAAACCAAACACAAGGTTGAACTTTCTTAGTGGGTACGTGTTTGGTATAAAATCAGGTTTGAATTTGGAATGAGGTATGTAATTGAAAAGATATAGAGTTGGAATTTGATTCCTGAAGACATGGGTTTGGTTACCAAACCCATACTCATATTTGGTATTATTAAATATGGGATCTGGAATGAAATTATAAATATTTTAATTTAGTCTCTAGTATTCCACATTTAGCACTAGTATTATGTAAAATAATTATAATTCTGAGTTAGTTGCAACCATATGCAAATTGAAGGATGAAACAAGATACACTATAAATCAAATAAGACAAAACTCATGGCCTTGGAATCTAAATCAGAATACAATTTCTTCCTAAGCTCTAAATTTGTGAACGCTAGATACAAATCACTTAAAATCATCAAATTTCAAAACAATCAAAACCCAAATAATTGGTATATATATATATATATATATATATATATATAATGGCACGTATTTAACCTAAATAATATTGCTATATCTCATATATAATGGCACGTACATAACTTAATTTGCAACACATATTTAGCTAGCTAGATATTGTTTCAATTCCCCCTGAGGTCTAAAATTGTGAACGCTAGATACAAATTACTAGAAATCATCAAATTTCAAATCAATCAAAACCCAAATGATTGGTATGTATATTCCTAGAAGCAAGCATGTGCTCGTCATTTATTTAACCTAAATAATACTATTGTTATGCCTCATATATAATGGCACATAACTTAGTTTGCAACACATACTTAGCTAGCTAGATATATAATGCTAGAAAGAGGAATTGGAGCACTCACCAGTGGACACGTGGACAAAAACCTTTAAGTTGATACATTTCTTAGCAAAGTCCAAAACATTCATGCCTCCATAAGTATTGAGAAACAAGGAGACATCATACCTGCACATTAACATGCATGTAAAAACATATACAAAATCTACTTAGCTTGTCGATTATAAATTTATAACGAATATGCGTCATATATATCATCATTATCATCTACCCAGATGAATTCCGATACAAGTGGAATCTGGGGTGTCGAGATGAAGATACCCTTACTCCGAGCCGAAGTCGAAAAGGTATGTCTGGTGGACCCAGAGCAACTTAACATCTTTTATAATGAATGTGCGTCGTATATACCATCAATAATATATTTACCTTTCGTGAAAGCCGGTGGTGGCAGCACTGTTGATGATAACATCAAGTTCTTTCAAGATCTCAGACTTCAAATTGGCATCTTTTATACCCAAGTCTTGGCAAGTGATATCACCCGGTACCACTCTCACCTTCTCTTCTATGAAGCTATTAAAACCGTCTCCCATTTTTTGCTTTATGATTTTAAACAAGTCTTTCCCTATTGCCTGATCGATCAATCGTCATAATTAAGTAAGTTAATTATGAAGCTGGTACACTTGGCAATGGACTAATTAACAACAATATCGGATGTTCATTTAGTTAATGATACATATGATCGAGTACCTCATTTTGAAAGCGTTGGTTGGCTGATTCATAGTCAGTTGCTCTTACAAGAAGGTAAAGCTTCTTCACATTTGGCTGGGTCCTCAGTATTTTCTCCACCAAAACTATATATTATATATGTGACATAAGAAATTTACCATTCTAGGCAACAAAATTAAGTACGTGAAAGAGAAATACAAAAAGTACAAATATAATTATTTAAGAGGGAATTAAAATAAGGTGAATCACGTACTCTTTGCTAAGAAACCAGTAGCTCCAGTCACCAAAAAGGTCTTGTTCTCAAGAAACTTCACAACACTTTCTAACTCCATCAATTGCTCGATCTTGAAACAATCTCTAGCTAAGATGCTATATATTAGGAGAGGAAAATTACAATATTTCTTGTGTGATATGGAGGAGGAGCATTGCAAGGAGGAAGGCCTATTTATAGGGGATGTATGGCTTGCAAATGCAAATGGGCGAGCCATTAGAAGTACAATATTTTAATTACAACTTATTTAAAATAATATTTAGAACTACTTGGAAAGGAGTAACATTCCTATTTCCTGGACCAAATACTTGATTATTTGTATAAAAGCACGTGTTTCATTTTTATAAAATTAAAAACCTACTATCATTCAAAGGAGTCCACACACAATTTAGAAAATGACACTTCAAAGGTTGCCCATCCATAAGTAGCTCATTTCTCATAGCTGATTTTGTTTTTCAATAAATTACGTAGATTGAAGGAACCATACTAATGCCTTCGTCAAGTCTCAAGAGGTTTTCAATTCGACTTTCATGCAGTGCCCTTAAACAAAAGAACCATACTAATAAAGTACAATTCCGCAGCAAACACGTCCATGAATTTGTGTAAAAAACTCAACAAAACAGAACTCCCAAAAATTAAGGCCTCGTACTCCCTCTGTCCCCGAAAATTTATGTTGTATTCATTTCCGGGCGTCTCGAATTTTTTTTCCACCTTTTCATCTTTCCTTTTATATCAATCTTTTCTTAACAATATTACTCTCATCCAATCTCATATCTAACAAAAAATCTACCTCTTTTAACACATCTTTTCTTTCGTTTTTCTCTTCCTTCCCACCTTTATCCATCACAATCACAACTTCTCTTCTTTTCCTATTGGTTGTTTTTTCATCTCTCTCCTTACATTAATTTGTGTACATTTGATGTTTTTAGACAAACTTTTGTGGACGGAAGAAGTATAATTTATTAGTCTTACATATGAGATTAAAAAATGTCCACTTTTGGTAGAAGGCCCATTTTTTTGATAAGGTAAGGAATTAGGAGACCCCTTATGTAATACTCGGGTTTCCGAAAATCCAATAACTAATTCTTCCGTCTCAATTTCTCTCCTTTTTATTACAACTTCAACTCTTCTTGTTGATTGGGCCGAAAAACCAAAAAAAATCCTAACCCACCTCCTTTTCTCCCCCTTACCCTAACTCCTATTTACATGCTCTCCTTTGAGTGCCGCTCCCACATAGTAGAGCAAGAGAGGGAAGGCAAAACGAGATCCACCGGAGTTGATGCAACCTCGATTGATGTTGTTGTCTTCGTGCTCCCATAGCCTTTCACCCTCGTCCTCGGATAACACAAGTGGTGCATCATTGGAAACGCTCAGCCCAAACGGAAGTCGCGCTCCAAGCTCACCGCCGCGCCGATCTGTTTTGTGTGACCACCGGTCTCGTTCGTCATAGTCAGGCTCGAAACCGATCAAAGACAATAGGCCGCTGCTGCACGCCGGCGTTGATTTCAGTCGTCCAATCGCACGGGTTCGTGGCTCCGCCCTCGCCTAGTCAACCCGCCACACCACCGGTAAAATCTCGTCTTGGCTGTCGATCTTCTTTCCCTTCTCTTCCTCTCCATCTCCGTCTTCTTATTCCTCTTTTGAGAGCCCCTCTTTGTGTTAGGGTCTGGCCATGGAAACCACCGCAAGCCAGTACTCAATCCTTGTCTCGACGAGCTCTCTGCACCATCGACCCCGCTCCTTTTGGGCCGAGCGGGTCGAGCAACCTAGATTCGTGACTGTACACCGACAACGAATTGGAGAAGCACCGGCTGGACTCCACCAAAAACTGCCCTGTAGTAAGTGCCCTTCCGTCCAGAGAACCTAGCTTGGAGCTTTGCCCGAACCTTCGCCTCCGAGGTTGGATCTTGCTCTTGTGTACGTTTTGTGAAATCTACACTAGAAACCAAAACAGGTCTAATCTAATCTTGTTATTTGGGTTTTACGCTTGTTTTGGTGTATGTATGCCATTAAAGGTTTAAATTAGGATTGTGTGGTTGTATGGTTTTATGGCAATACTTTTTGATTAAATTTGATTGAATGAGTTGTGAATGGTGGAATGGGAATTTTGTTTGAATGGCGCAAAAGATCAGTTATGCCTTTTGCCGATATGAATTAACAGTTGTAATTCGACTCGGGATTGATCTTGAGTAACTCTTGATTGAGATATTGATGTTTGTGTGCTTGTGAACAGAATCTGAGTTTGTGTGGTTTGATCCTTCCTAGGATGCGAGTAGCATTAAGGCTTTCTAATAGAATGTATGTTAGTCTCGACCTTTGTTGCTTGGTAGAACTCGTTTGGTTTTGATTTTGCTTTGAGTGAAAGCTTTGAGACCTAGTGTTATAATTTTTGTGAACTTGGACTTCGATTTTGGATTGCCTTGGTCTTCTACTCTTTGAGGCGCTTTAGGCCTAGATAGGAAATAATATTTTGTTGCGGAAAGTTGATGTGATCCGTGAGTCATCACGTCTAAACTTTGTTTAAAAAATAATGAAATCGAGTCAAACTGCTTTTGTTTGGATACCATGAAAGTATGGTGGCTCGCACTTGGCGAAGCCACTATAGTTGTGCTTGCCTAGAATCCAAAGTTACTTCTTGTGGTTAGTCGGTTAACCGTGAATTTTATGATTCGTAGGTCTTTAGTATCGACGCGTTTCTTATTTCATTCGAGGATCGCCATCCAAGTAAGTCATTCTCGAATTTCTCGGCTTTATTCTAGTCTTGTTAGATTTCATGTCGTGATTGTGAGATTGGTTTTGGGAATTAGTCGCGAATGTATGTTCTTTCTTGCGAAACGTTTTTCTTGTATGATGTGATGCACTTTCCATTCCAAACGTTTTCTCATAAAAGAAATTGTCATTGTTTTCTCTGTGATGGCAGCGTAACCGGCACAATCATGTGCGATGATTGTCGGTGGTGAAGAGGCGTCTAGCCATGGTCGTGTGTCGGTCGGGCCCCTTCAAAAATTAAAATTAATTGCTTTGTTTTTGGCAAGTGCTCCAGTGGAGGTTTGACCAGGGATTGGAAGGATGATGTATATGAGAAGTGAGAGGATCCGCCTCTGCACTCGGGTGCAGGTGAGTTAGTGTCGTAGATTGGAATGCAACGGTGGGGGGAAGAATTGCATTTCCGAGTAGGTTTGTGAATGGTTTTACTTGTGTTTGTGTGTGGTTACTTAGTTGGTTCCTGGCTTGTGAATTGTTGGTATGTTTGATGAATTGTTTGTTTCGTTGTTTTTCCTTTCACTTGTGGAATGTCAAGTTGTTGGTTATTGTTTTCAAATGTCTTACTTTTGCCGCTTGTTATTTAGACTGTTGATATGTGTGTTGGACTATTATGTTTTGTTCTACTCACTTGTTGAAGGATAAGTTGTTGGCTATTTATTGTTTTCAAACGTCTTACTATTTCCGCTTGTTATCTAGCTTGCCTAGGATAGTAGCTAACCCCTCCGGGAATTTTATTTTTTTAGTTCCAAGTACTCCTCTAGGACCCGTGGTGGAGCCTAGGCCGGATCTTGGAGCGGATCGTTAACACACGTGTCATTAGGTGTTGGAGTTGGTTGGATGTTCTGGTTTAGTATTTAGTTTCTACTTTGAAAGTTTTCTCTTTTGCTGACTTATGTGGGTTGTCAGTTTGTTTGTGTTTCGTCTTAGTTGTTGGGACCTCATGTATGACATCGTTTTCTCGTCGTGCCCGAGTTGCAAGGTCCAGGTGTTTTAGTTGTCAAACTATTTCAGGTAGTGTCCGAGAGGGCAAACTACCGAGTAACACCCCGACATTAAGACGGGGTGTTAGACCCTAAGGGGGCGTCCTAGAGCATCCTTTCGAATGGGATCTTGAAGCTCTGGATGATCCAATAGAATGTCATTAGGGAAGTTGTGGCCCAGCTTAGCAATTTTATCGGCCACAGCGTTGCAATCCCTAGCAACATGTTGTATTGAGGTAACCCTGGACTCATGGATCGAAACCATAATGTCCGAAATTACCATCTCTATTTCACATGGGCATAATCCAATACCTTTAACCACATTAATGACAATGAGATTGTCTCCTTTGACTTCTATGTTTGAGATTCCTAATCTTCTAGCTTCTCGAATACCATCTCTCAAGGCTAATGTTTTCACTTGTAAGACTGAGAATGCACCATATTTCTTTGTTCCTATACTTATTACTTGTCCATTATGGTCTCGAATTACAAAACCAGTTGTTGCATTATTTTCATTATACTTTGATCCATCAAAGTTTAGTTTATAGGAATTTGTTGACAGTTTCATCCATCTTTCGGATTTTCTCTTTCTTTTAGGAAGGTTTTGTCTTACTTTCTCTGATACCTCTACTTCCTCGTTCCATTGTTTTGTTTGGGTCTATTGACTGATCTGATTCCTGATGTGTTGATCTAAGTTTTGGATAAAATCATCCGGGGTTTGCTGGAAAACAAGTTTGTTTCTTTTGTGCCAAATACACCACCATATAATTGCAAGTTCTTGGAATTCTATTTTTCCTAGTTGATGATATAAATCGTTAAGTATTGATGCCGCAGTTTTTTCTCCTATATCATAGTTTTGTAGAATCATTTCCGTTTTAGCATTAATTTTCCGAATTGTGTTTCCGGGTATGTGGACATTCAAGAAGCAGGTGTTCTGTATCCTTAAATGAACAGAAACACATTAGACAGCCCGGGGGTTGCAACATATTTTTCTAATAGTCTAGCCTTAGTGGGGAGGCCATTATGAGATATTTTCCATAGAAAATTCTTCACTTTTAGGTATGAATCTAGTTTCCAGATCTAGTCAGTTGGGTTTGGATTTAGTCGTTGCACACCTGTGATTAGCTCTATAGCCGAGGCTGTCGAGAACCAACCATTTTTGCTAGGAACCCAATAGAGACGGTCTTGTATCTGATGTTCTGTTAATGGAGTTGCAATGATTTGATTAACTATATTTGGAGGGAGGAGCAGGCTTAGGGCGTCATACTGCCATTCTTTTTCATTGGAAATAAACTCTTGTACTAAAGTGGATTCATTAATTGTATTGGGATTTAGTGCATATTTTTCTAGTTTATCCGGGAACAGCCATCTATCTGTCCAAAATTTGATAGTCCTTCCAACTCCTACTTGCCATATTAGTCCTGTATAGAATTCTTCTCGTAGATTCATCAATTTCGTCCATTGCCACGATGTGTTCGTCTGTTTTCTATAGTTTAGTAATGGAGTGTTTTTCATATACTTTTCATTCATAAGCTTGACCCATATATTCTCTGGCTCTCTGCTAAAAGTTTCCACAATAGTTTCATCTATATAGCATTGTTGACATGTTCCGCTTTCCTGATTCTAAGTCCTCCATATTTTTTAGGTCTACAGATTTTATCCCACCCTATGAGGGGTTTATAATGACTATCTTTGTTCCATAAGAAGGTACGGTTTATTTGGTCTAGTTCTTTGTGTACGTAGCTAGGTAGCATGAAGCTCTGCATTAGATCATAGTTAGGCTTCGTGGCAAGATTAGATCGAATTGGGATAGACCTACCCTCTTGGGATATGACATTGGATTTCCACTTAGCTAATTGGGTTTTCGTTTTACCGACTGTTTCTTTGAAAGTTTCTTGGTTCACTTGTCCATTAATGATAGGACATCCTAAGTATTTATTGGTTAGTCATAACTGTTATTCCTAGTGTTTGTTAGATTCTACTTTTTTGTTGATTATCCACGTTCTTGGAAGTTTGAAATGCTGATTTGTGATAGATGACTCTTTGTCAAGAAATGGCACAGTATTCTTCAATAATTGATTTTGTAAGGCTACATGCTTGATGGTTTGCTTTTGAGAATATTAAAATGTCATCATTCAAGGCGAGAAATGGAATTTTGGTCCCCGATCTAGCTAATGTAACCCCAAAAGTGTTTTTAAAGTCATTACTGGCTTCTTGGAGTTTTCTTGCTAGCACATCCATACCTAAAATAAACAAAAACGATGATAATGGGTCCCCTTGTCGTAGCCCCCGTTAGGGTACAAATGGTTCTGTTGGACAATTGTTTACTAAGACTGAAAAGGATACTGTTTGAACACATTCCTTGATCCATCCTATAAATTTCCTATCAAATCCAAATTTATCAAGGATTGCAAACAAGAAGTTCCAATCAATTCTATCATATGCCTTCTCCATATCTAGTTTTACTACAACCCAACCATCTTTTCCTTTCTTCCCTTTGAAGGAGTGGAAGATCTCGTGTGCTATCAGGGCATTCCCTTGAATCGATCTTTTTACAACAAAGGCTCCTTGAGGGGGATGGATCAATTTGCATAGAATTTGTTTCAATCGTTTTGTTATGATTTTCGTTATTAGTTTGTAAATAGTATAGCATAGGCTTATTGGGCGATAGTGGTTCGTGGTAAATAATGTATTTTAAATGGTGCAATCCAAACACGCCATTAGGCTTAGATGAATCTTTGTAAGAAAAGGCATATGATGTTCACGAATGCGAGCGCACGAAGCCCTATACGAGTATGTGAACAAGCGGTAGAATATACGCAAAAGTGTGCTACCATACCCTATACAAGTACGTGAATGAGCGGTTTGAGTGGATGTAAATAAATTGCGAGAAATCATACGAACTTACACGCGACGAGCGCCCACCAACTTTGATCTCGCAATGACTCGAATGTCAAGTTTTCCCGCGAAAACGTCACATTTGAGGGGCAATTTGTGATAATTTTTTATAATGTATTTAATTAAATATATGAGTTAATAATAAATATGGCTATAGATAATTAAATAAGGAAAAAATTAATTCAGATAAGATAGAATCTTTTATTTACAATCTTTTCTTTCGCTTCTTAAAGCCTCCCCATTCGTGAATAAATAAAGGGATCCCATTTTTCTTCTTTTCTAGTTTTCTTGTTACATTTTTTCATGTATACAAAATGTATTACAAAAAGTGGTTTTATTTCAATAAAACTATAAAAGATGGTTTGTTAAAAGTTAATCATTTAAAAATATTTTTTGCGAATAATCCTTAATAATAATAAATTTATAAGCCATTAATTAAATATACGTATAATTAGTTTTGAATCCTCGTAAACTTTTTACCCATGGTACAACCATCGGGGCTCGGAAGTATCACGGTATAAAATGGGGGAATACAACAGATCGAGCTGATGTAATGGAAAAACCGGATTGTTTGAGCGGGTAAAATAAACATAGCTACCATAATTATTATTTTCGTTATCATCATAAAGGTATTTCCTAAATATTACGTATTTATTATTATTTTTATTTATTTTCCTATTATATTAAATATGGTGGTTATGCAACTTAATGGGAGATTTTATCTTTCAAATAAGATAGAATTGAAGTTGGAGAAGGGGAGGAATATTCCTAGCTTGGGCTCCAAGGCAGTTGACTAGCCCTAGGAGTCGGAGATATAATTTTCGGGCCCCCTAATCTCCTTCTTCCATTATAAATACACGTCTTCCTCGTGTAGAGAAGGCCACATGTTGCATATCGGCGCATATTGAGAACTTGAACAGGCTAATACTCGCTTAGCTTGACTGTTCAGGAAGATCCATACTCGTTGGATTTCTTGCTTTCTTGTTGTACCTCGACGCTCAATTCGACAAACTTTTCTTTTCACTTAAGCATTGTGTCCATTGTTTTGTAGGTGACAGGTTGAAAGAAGCAATTAAGAGCGAAAGAGAAAGGTCATATAATTAGTGCATTGAAGGCGGAACTTTTGTACACTAACAGATTGTATTGTAGTGTATCTTGGACCCATAAAGTTGAATAGACTATTGAATAATAATTTAGTGAAATGCAAGGCCATGCATAAATAGCACCTAAACTACCCATGCCGACCATCATAAATATAATTATTTAATTTTCGTAAGCTATCATAAATACATTTCAAACGTCATTTCACGTTGACGTACGAACTCAAACATTAAGCAAAATATTTGTTTTAAGATTTCAAGAAAACCCATCCATATTCTACTAGTGATGGTCTTCTACGTGATTTTTGGCGGAAATAATTCTTGTTTGTTTTTTTTAGATGAATTTTCTCATTTGTTTCTTTAGGTTCTCAAATGTTTCTCGTGTATCTCGAGTACGAGTAGTATTACTATTAGTTAGAGCTGTCAAACGGGTCGGTCAGGTCAAGTTCGGGTTCGGGTTTTAACGGGTCACCAATCAAATCGGGTCGGGTCATTGCGGGTTTTCGGACGGGTCGGGTCTGCCACAACAGGTCAAGAAAATCGAATTTTCTACAATTATTAAAATATTATTTTATTTAAAAAATAATATTTAATAATAATCTATTATTTTTATATATTTTAATAATAAAATATATTATAATTTTCAAAATATATTATATATATTCTAAAAATATAACAAGTTGAGTCAACCCAACGTGTTTCGGGTTTAAAACCCAACGGATTTCGAGTCTATCAAATTCGGTTTATTTTGGATTTCGTGTTCAGATTTTCAGAT
Organism: Fallopia convolvulus; assembly: GCA_964016875.1. Classification (NCBI taxonomy): domain Eukaryota; kingdom Viridiplantae; phylum Streptophyta; class Magnoliopsida; order Caryophyllales; family Polygonaceae; genus Fallopia; species Fallopia convolvulus. Next base: position 46,291,993 of record OZ024721.1, read on the forward strand.
TTTGACTCTAAAATTTTTGGGCGATTCGGGTCGATTTTTCAGGTCGGGTCAGTTTTTGACAGCTCTACTATTAATGCTTTTCTTGAGTGGGTGGATTGCCTTTCGCAAATTGCTTTTTATGGCTTATAAGATTTGATCGCGCAAATTGCTTTTTATGGCCTATAAGATTTGATCTTTCTACATTTGAAAAGGACGTTTCTCCCCTGCAACTGATCTAGAAATTTATGGAAAGGGCTTTTGTTGAGTGGTTTGCATTAATTTAGATTAGATTTTTTTGATCTGAATTAATTTAGATTAGATGAGCATCCTAATTGTCACATGCTGTATAATTGTACTCCGTATTAGATAATTATTGAGAATAAATCTGGCATTTTGAACAAATTTTCTTTGAGATGTATTATCGTTTTAAAATTTGATTCTATTACCCGAAGAAACATAGAAGCCTCATAACTAGAGCTATTAAAGTTGACCCGATTTGAATCGCCCGAAAATTTTATGGTCAATATTCGAAGAAACTCGAAAGTTGAAATACATTGAACATGACAGACCCAAAACTAGTTGGGTTGAAATTCGAAAACTCATTAGGTTGACTCGATTTGTTGTATTTTCAGAATATATATAATATATGTGTAATAGCTGCGGTTTGTAAGGATATTTTCGAATTTTTCTCGGATATCTTTTTAACCTTTTTGTCCGTTTTAACGCTTAATCCAATATTTTTGTTGGAGATTAAATCCTAGAAAATTCTTGGTGATATCCTAAAATCACAAAGAAATGATTCTATGGATCGGTGTGAATTCTAGGATTTTTCAGTGGAAAAAGAATATTTATTGGATAAGCCGTCTTTTTAATTATGTACCGGAAGGAATGTAAAATACGAAACGGAAGCCTTAAAAATTGAGGGTAGCAAGATAAAATCATGGAAAATTGGTTTTATTGGTCTACATAATTTACGGGACGTTTTTCGTTTAGTGAGTTTTTCCACCCGAGGTACATAATTTTACCGCTTTAACGCGAGTCCCGTTCCGGGACGGAAAATTGCACTTTACCGTCTCTTGCTTAGATGTTAAGGAGTTGAGAGATAGGATTGTATAAGCCATTTTGTTTGACTTTTCAAACCTCATCTTCTTCCATTTCAAATCAAAAGAACCGAGAGAGAGATAGAGAACGGACGGAACGACGAACTCGGGCGATAGAATTTGACCTCCACTGCCGGCCATCTTCCTCGCCACCACCTTGCCAGCCACCACCCTCATCACCTCCTCTTTGTTGTGTGAAACCGGGCTGTTTGAAAGCCGAAACCAGGGAGACAAATCAGGACGGAACGGACTTGGGAGAGGGAGCACCATCTCCATCTTCGGCTTCTTCTTCTGCCTCGCCGCCCCGCCTCCGGCGAACAGCAGCTCGCCGACCACCACCCACCACCAGGGGTTGCCACCGGACACCACACCGCCACCCGTGGGCCCTTGGGTCGAACCACCATCGAGCCGAACAAGCTCGAAGTTCGAGTGAAGGTATTAACGCTCGAAATTAATTAGCGGGGTGGTTACGGAGCCACCGAAAGGACCTTTCGGGTCCGCTTTACTAAGTAAATTTATGGCTTTTATAATCTTGACGTTAATACGGTTCCACAGGTTCAAACCGCTCGAGAAACGGACGTCTGGATTATTACTTATAGCGAAGACAAGTTTAGACATCGATTGTCAGGTAAAGGACTTCGGATAATTACTCAGGATTCGTGGTTAATCTGTTTGATCTGAGATTTGGTAATCTTGTAGAACTGCTACTAATGAACCATTTTTATTTAGAAAATTGTTTCAAAAGTGAAGCGGATAATTAGTTATAATTCCGCCAAGATGGCTCCTTGAAGCATGAAAACTAAGGATTTATATATATATCAATATTCGGAAATCAAATCGTTTATCGATTAGGAAGTTGTAGAATTGGATTATACAACTAAGAATTGTATCCATGAGCTTGTGGTTGAAGAATCTGTTGTTATAATTGGCAGAAGGCAGATAAAGATTTCTGTTGGAATCGCTGAGAGCGTAGAGCACGCCTTATAAGGCAAGTGGACGGTTCGCTCTTGCATTAATATTATTAAATGAGGAATTGAATCCCATTTAATATTTGTGTTGGGAACAACTTGTATGCTTAATAAAATATGATAGGTTGTTATATTGTTAGAAATAATGACCATGTTGTTTATTCAGTTTGCGCTAGAACTGGATTTGGGTCCGTTATATGCGACCTTGTATGTTGTCTCATGCTGAGGCATTGTTGTGAAGTAAATTAGTTTCAGGGGTAGGAGCCGAGTCTCCGATGACCTCTTTATAACACAGTTTATGTTGGGAGGTTTAGCTCGTTACTATCATATCCCAACATTCGGGTCATGACTCATACCTCGCTCAACGCCAAAGGAGGTGTTCGTGCACTCTAGCTAAGTGCAAATTGGTACTAGGTGTTCGTCAATGATCATGGAATTCATCCCTCTCATCTTGACGTCTCCATGTACAGGTGGATTCTCTGCGGTTTTAGCCGCTTAAAAGTTACCAACTTGGTTGTGAAAAGTGTTGAAAGTAATACAAGATAAGTGCGTTAAGCACATTAATGTACCCGAATGGTTAGTCTATCCGACAACCATTCTTACTCCCGGTTATGAATGATTCTTAATCAAACTCTGATTAAGTCAATCTGATTAGTCGATGAAGGCTTTTAAAAATATTGTGTGATTAATATAAGTTCCCAACAATTGTTCATATTTCATAATGGAACCGCAAGTTGTGGTGTCCTATCTTTTGATTATGCATGCCTCATTTCTTATCCTCTATGGGACTGCTAACTGTTGGATCATCGACCGGTTGTCATTCGGATTTCGATGCCAATATGTTTAGTCACTACCATAGGAACCAGTCATTTTCTCCACTTGCTTAGTCTTTCATTAGACTAATCCGACCACCTTATTCAATTGCATGGCCGGCTGGTGCCTACCGTCTGTATATGACGCATCAGCTACTAAAGAAGTTAATCCGCGAAGAGAAGGCTAGCCAAGGAGTTTAGAATGTAAAAAGGTTTTGAAAGTGGTCGCTTGAAGAAGAACAAGTCTGCTGTAAATATTTTATTTTTGCCCAAGTTGTGGTTAGGATTTTGTGTATGGAATACTTGTTGTGATTATAAGTTTTAAAGCCTTGGGTAACCTTGAATTAGGACTAATTAGGGTTACTGGCGGTAACACCTCAAGTACAATAGGGAGGGGGTGTTACAATATGAGTCTGATTCAGGTGCGAATGGGCGCTCAGGTGCGAAATAAGAAAGAACAAGAGCCGTTGGATGAAGAAAAATCAAAGTCGCTGATCATTTCACTTAAAAAGGGGAAAAAACGGCACGGGCGAATTATTGGTGAATTATTCGCATATTTTTGAAAAAACGGAAATAGGACGCGCGCCCAGATTGTTCATCAATAATGTGGATTTGTTCATATCAACACTATGATTTTGTTCATCAAAACTGTGATTTTGTGCATAAATAAACTATTGCTTGTGCATCAAAAATCTATTGTTTGTACATAAAAAATGAACAAATGTGTATTAAAATTGCATGCAATATGTTCATCAACGTTGTGATTTTGTTCATAAAAACGAAAATATTTGTTCATTGGTTTGGGCATATTTGTTCATCGGTTTGTGCATATTTGTTCATTACTAACATCAATTTGTTCATTGGTTTATGCATATTTGTTCATTGCCTTTTTCATACAATTGTTCATTGCTAGATGCATATTTGTTCACTAGTAACCTCAATTTGTTCATTGCTATATGCATATTTGTTCATTAGTAACATCAATTTGTTCATAGCTAAATAAGGCACAAGCACTCCTCTTCGATTTGTTGCTATCTCGTTCTCTTAGCATACACCATATTATTGCAAAGTCAGATTCTTTATCTATTATCCTTTGCGTTCAAGTTTCTACATCAAACTTATCTTATTTTGGTACTATATTGAGCACTTCATTCGTATTGACAAGTTAGCCTTAAAGCACTTCAATGGACAAACAAAGGTTAGATCAATGAACAAAAAAGGTTATATCAATGAACAAATATGGTATATCAATGAACAAACAATGGTATACCAATGAACAAAAAAAAGTATATCAAAGAATAAATAATGGTATACCAATGAACAAATAATGATATATCAATGAACAAACAAGGTTATATCAATGAACAAATATTGTATATCGAAACTAATTATATGTGCATCAAAAACTAGATAATATTGTATTCATACACATAAATAAGGTTAAAAAATAAAACTAAAAATTAAAAAAGTTCAAAATCGATGAACAATGTTATCAAAAACTCGATGCACAATGAGTTAGTATTGATGAACAAATGGTGAATATTGATGAACAAATCGCTATTTCTGATGAACAAACTGGGTGCGTCTCAAAAAACGTATTTTTTGAAAAATACGTGAATAATACGGGAAAAATTCGTCGGTACCGTATTTTATTGAAAAATACGCGAATAATAGGGAAAGATTCGCCCATGCCGTATTTTATCCTTTTTAATGAATGTTTAATCAGGGGCATTGATTTTTTTGAATGGACGAGCGAGATTTATTCTTAATTCTCACCTGGGCGCCCATTCGCACATGACTCTTTCTCATTATATATTGTATTATTAAAATATATATTCTGATATATTAGAATTTTTAAAATATATTCTTATTAAAAAATATATATTTTGATATATTATAATTTTTAAAATATATTATATATATTTTGAAAATATAACAAATCGAGTCAACCCAACGGATTTTTGTGTTTCAATCCAACGAATTTTGGGTCTATCATGTTCAATTTATTTCAAGTTTTGGATTTTTTTCGAATATTGACCCTAAAATTTTCAAACGATTCAAGTCGAGCCAACTTTTGACAACTCTGAATATGAGGCTTCTATGTTTCTTTGGGTAATATCGTCAAATTTTAAAACTATACTATATATTTAAGTCACCTTTTAAAAAAACTTATAATTTTTCACGAAAAAGTGTAATATATAATTGAGAGTTTGGTTCAAATGAAACATACTCTTATCCTAAAACGTGAAACGAATGCACTTTTCCTAGTTAGTAGGGCACTTTTTATACGAAAGTGCATTGCAAAATATGAAAAATGCAATTTTAAAAAGTGCACTACAAAAAGTACGAAAAGTGCAAATTCAAAAAAAGTGTATTACGAATTAGAAAAGTACACTACGAACTTGAAAAAGTGCATTCTTTTCAGAATAAGAGTTCGTTTCAGAATAAGAATTTGTTTCATTTGAACCAAACACTATATATTGAATATACAGTAGAACCTCTCTAAATTAATACTCGGTAAATTAATAAACTCCCTAAATTAATATTTTTCTTCGGTCCCGACTTGTGCGGATGCAAAATTTAACAAATTTCGATAAGATAATAAGATAATATATTTTAAAAAAACCACTATATAAATATAAGGTCCCATTAATATTATAAATTAATAATTATATAAAAAGTTTCATAGTCATAACTAAGAAAATATAATGAAATATGATTGTAGTGTTGTTTGTTTTTTCTTAGTTCTATTTGGAGCTCATCTTTAACTTTTCTTATTGGATCCAACATTTCTAGCGTTGTTTTGGAAACAAATTTTGCAATGTCAACTATAATCATTCCTTGAGACTTCATCTCATGAACAAATTTTGCAGTGTCTAAAACAATTTGCTATTGCCTCTTGCTCAACATTAACTATCGAAGTTGAGACTACAAGATTGATAGCAGCCAAAACATTAATCTTACATGGATCAGATTATCCCAACTCATAGCCTTCTAATTAAGATCCTACAATAAAATCTTGTATGATGGTGCATTTTAAAAGCTCTTATTATAATTTTTTTTTAAATTAATAAATATTAATTTATCGGTTAATTAATATCTTTATAAAATAATAAAATATCATGGTCCCAATTCTATTAATTTATAGAAGTTTTACTGTTTTTTTTGGTGAAAAGGAGGGCAAAGCCCCTTAAGCTTTTATTAACTTAATGGAGAGCCGGAATAGAGTTCATAATGCCCAACAGCGGTAAAATACAAACCGAAGGAGTCGGAAAGAAAGCATAATTAGAGTCTAAGGTAAAAGCATAATTAGTCATGCTGTCAGCCATGGAGTTGAAACGCCTGGGAATAAATTGAAATCGGACTTGCCAATCGTGCCGAGTGATCAGAGTACGACACCGATCAATGAGATGAAAATCAGGATGGGTCGTCACCATAACATCATGAATTAATTTGCACGCCACAGCCGAATCAATTTCAACAATAAGGCATCCCAATTGTAATTCCAAACCCTTGTGGAGAGCATGGAAAATTGACCACAACTCGGAAGTCAGAGCTCCTGTCGAGCCACAACGGAAAGCGAAAGCACCTTTAAAACCACCCAGATGATAACGAAACACGCCACCACCTCCTGCCGGACCCGGGTTACCTCTAGACGCGCCATCAACATTAACCTTGACCCACCCCTCGTTTGGCGGAATCCGAGCTGTAATGACATTAGCAGAGGACTCGACATTCACCCCTCCTCTCTTACGGTCAGCCAAGCAACTCACATAACTTTCGGCCGAGGGTCAGCCGAACGAGTAGCAATGAGTGGTACACTTGAAAGTTGGTCCGAGTGTCTGAAAACCAATTGGTTACGAGCCTTCCAAATGTACCAGATGGCATAAGAAAACAAAGAACTCTGATGGTTTCGAGAACGGATGTTGCTCCAGATCCACGCCTTGATGTCCAAGCTATCAAAAAAGGCAGCTCGGTTTACCGATGCCGGGAGAAAAGCTTCCCACAAATTTTTGACTTTAGGGCAATCACGTAACACATGGAGGGTCGTTTCCGAGGAAGGGCAACGAGGACAAGTATCCGAAGATGTGAGGCCCCGGCTTTGCCTATTGGCGTTGCAAAGGAACGCATTGTGGCAAGCCAAATGGAGAAAGTGTCGAACCCGCTATTGAGCTGGGCAGTGCCAGATAGCGGTCCAAACCTGGTGCATTTGAGACGGGGCAGATTCTTGCAACAGAGCACGGGCGGTGCCAGAAGAAAAAAGACCCGATGGTGACGGTCCCCAAAAGTAGCGATCTTGGGCGTTATCCTTTGATCGAAGAGCCACGGACATCAATTCAGCACAAATTTGACTAGGAAGAAGATGATTTAGCCTATCCCAGTCCCAAGTATGCTCTGCCCAATAATCGGCAACAGTACATCCCAATTCTTCATCAGATAAAGGAAGCAGAGCAAAATCAGCAAGTGGTTGCATCTTCAACCAGTGGTGAGTCCAGAAAAAAGTGCGATTGCCATCTCCGACCGCTGATCGAACACCCCTTGATAATAACTGTTCGCCATGAACCAGGCCTTTCCAATTATATGGCTGGCTTGGCCGGCGATGAAAAACATCAATATCAAAGCGGTTGTTACAGTACTTCCCTCGGATCACGCGACTCCAAAGTCTTTCCGGTTCCTGAATCATTCTCCACCCTAACTTAGCCAAAGAAGCTGCATTTGAATCACGCATGGGTCGGACTCCAAGGCCTCGATGCTTCTTAGGGCGGGTAATTTTATCCCAAGAAAGGAGATGAATTTTACGCTGCTCATTTTGGGAACCCCAAATAAAACCACGGACCGTCTTGTCGATAGAATTACAAATCGAACGTGGGATCATAGTCGATTGCATCATGTAGATTGGCAAGCTAGTCAAGACTGAATTAGCGAGAGTTACACGGCTGGCAAAGGACAAAGATCTCGCTTGCCAACCCCGAAGTCTAGAAGTGACTTTATCGAGCAGAGATTGAAACCTCACATTAGTAATTCGGCCATGAAGCGTTGGGACACAGATCCGAGGTCATCGGGATATGCAATTGGTTGCTAATATTCATCGCCGAGGATTGCAAAACGGCACGAGAAAAGAGGATGGAGCTTTTATCGTTATTAACTCTCTCACCCGACTGCCAGCAAAACATATCAAGGCAAGCTTCGATTATTACTGCTTGGGAAGAAGACGCTTCAGCAAACAACAACAGATCATCAGCAAAAAACAGATGGGAGAGCGGAACACCCCCAATTAAAATCGGAGACCATAAACCTGCCCCGACTGCAGACTGAATAATATGAGATAGGCGCTCCATACATAAAACAAATAAGTAAGGAGAGAGTGGGTCACCCTGTCGGACACCCGTGTTGGAGTAAAAGAGCCCACCGATTCCCCATTCCAAAGGACATTGGTTTTCCCATTCGTTTGGCATGCCATAATGGAATCGACGAGTTTCAGAGGAAACCCCAACTCCATGAGGATGTCATTCAAAAGGACCAGCGAACCCGATCATATGCTTTAGCCAAATCTACCTTGATAACCATCCAATTCCCGTTGTTAGCTTTGTCATGAAAAGTATGAAGAACTTCCTGAACCACAACAACATTTTCAACAATTTGTCGGCCCGAAATGAAGCTCGACTGCATGGGGGAGACAAGATCATCAATGAACGGTTTCAAATGCCTCACAATCATCTTCGTACTGATTTTAAAGATAACATTCAGCAGAGAAATAGGCCGAAGTTGGGAGGGGCTGGTTGGATTCTCCACTTTAGGTAGTAAAACAAGCAAAGCATCACAAAAATTTTGTTCAAGGATATTGTGATTGAGAAAATTCAGTACCGTAGAGATGACTTTGTCGCTAACTGTAGCCCAACTTTTTTGGTAAAGGATCGCTGGGAAGCCGTCAGGTCCAAGCGATTTAAACGGCCTCATTTCACGCAACGCATCCCATACATCAGATGACTGGAAAGGCATGTTAAAGGAATCGGCAAAACCAAGATCGCTAGGGAAGTCGTGGTTGACTGAAAAGGGCAAACTTGGTTCAGCCAGTTGTTGCGCTTCTTTCTTGTAAAGATCAGCAAAATACTGAATAACAAGACGTTGAAGCGCTTGTTTATCCACGACCCAATCACCATTAGAATCCTGAAGTCGTTCGATCATGTTCGCTCGACGAAGGATAATTGTTGAAAGATGATAGCATCTTGTGTTTCGGTCTCCATCAATAAGAAAAGAGGCCCTGGATTTTTGGAACCACAAAAGTTGTTCCTGCTCAAGAACGAGATCTAATTCCTTAGTGACTGGGGATTCGAGATCAATCAGATGTTGTGAGATATACCTCGCCTTTGCTTTCTGGATACCAGCTAAGCGCGCCCAGAGGCGCTTCTTTCTATGGAAAATGTTGTCGAAAACCTCCTTGTTCTAATCCTGTAGTTTCGATGATAAAAGGAGTAGCGATTCCATGCAAGGCAAAGTATTGTCCCAACAAGAAGTAAGAAAATTTGAGTACTGATCATGAGACGCCCATGCCGCTTGGAATCGAAAAGGACGTTTACCACTCACTGGCTCATGCAAATTTTGTAGGTGAAGAATAAGGGGGCAGTGATCCGAATGCGGGGCACTCGAGTGAAGGACCCAAGCATCAGGAAAATTAAGGCGCCATTGTTCATTACAAAGCACTCTATCCAGTCTTGCCGCCTTGTACGTTTGAGTCGAGTTTCCCGTGTGCCAGGTATAGGGAGCACCCAAGAAACCAAGATCAATCAGCTGAAGCTCATCAACAAGCACACTGACTGACGAGTGTTATTAGTGGACCCAACTGAGGATGTTGTATGTTCATTAGCCCTCAAAGTAGCGTTAAAATCCCCGGTAAGAACCCAAGGTTTATTGTGAGAACGAGCAAATTCACCAAGTTCCTGCTAAAGAGCCATGCGTGTAATAGAATTAGGAAAAGCATAAATCGCCGAGAAAAGCCAAGGGTCTTCGTTAATTCTTGTGACCTCAATCGTGATATGCTGAGGATTGAGGGAAATTGGATCAACCCTCACTTCAGCCGTGTTCCAAAGCAACCATATTCCACCAGCAAAGCCTTCAGCTTTAACCCGAAGAATGCCATTGAATCCAATGCGTTGACAAACCAAATCCGCTTGATCACCACTAATGTGAGGTTCAACAAGGGCCAAGACATGCGGCCTATGTTGACGGATGAGCTCGCGAATTGTTGAAAGAAAGTGTGCACTACCAGCACCACGGACATTCCAGATAAGAAATTGGAGTCTAATAATGGAAAACATAGAGTAGTTGATGTAACCAAAAATCGGCAAAAGATTCAGAGTCATATTCGAAGCGAAAGCATAGACAGAGTCAATGAGTCTTTGAGTTGTGGTTTGAATTTGTTTTGGTATTGACACCCTGCATAGGATCGGATTCGTTTCTGTCACCAAAGGCAACATCTCGATCACCATCTTATTTGCCAATCGAGGGGCGAGAAACTTGAATGGCCCCGTCAGGTGGTTTGAGACCAGCAAACTTTGCCTAGTCCAAACCCGTTGCACTCACACGTTGGGATTCTCCATCGTGTACTGTTGGTAGCTGTGTCTGACTAGGGTCAACAGGATTGGTGTTATCTGTTAAAATATTCTGCTTAGACTCTGCAAGTTTGCGAGTGGCGTCTCTGAGCTGTTTCTTTAAAGACGAGGATTGCTTGTTGCCAGCCGCCGGGCAATTAATGTCATTCACCGAAACTGGTAGCGTGGAGATCATGTTAGGGTTTACTCATTTTTTGGCGGATATATTCTGAGTCCAATTAATGGATAGAAAATCAGACTTCGATGACTCAATAGTATCTTTTTGAACTGATTTCGGGGGCCCACTCTTGTAAAAAGGATGGAAACGAGAGCTCGCCAAATCTCTATCTTTCCTTGTGGCAGAAGATCGGATCTTCTGCTTTGTCGTATTACTAGGAAGCTTGGGCGATTTGGATATCTCTTCCTTCTGATTTTGCATGATTTTCGTGATGGGATTACCTTCCGAATTTGGCGTCGCCAAGCTCACAGATTTCGGCTTTTCTGGGCAGGAAATCTCATCCGAGATACTAAGAGTCGCAAATCTCGAACCGGTATTTTCCGATGACCCAACTGTCCCCGCCGGCCTGGAATTAACTTTCGTTTGTGAGGGCTGGTTTTGTTTGGACGGTGTAACGCCAGATCTTGTTGATGGGATAACAGCAGGCGGCGTATTGGTATTTGTTGGGCGTTGCGCCGCCCCCGTGTTATTGCGCCGACGTACTGGCTTCTTGACTTGCATCCATGGGCCAAAGTTAGCTTCTTCCCTCTTGTCCAATTGGATAGTTGATGCAGTCTGAGTAGAAGATGCATGTGTCATTTGTTGATCACCATCAACAGGTTGAGCACTTGAGGGTTCAATAACAGTTGCGGGTCTTGAAGGGCAAGCATCCATTGTGTGGCCAATTTTTCCACAAGAATAGCAAACCATACGTAGTCCTTCATACTGAATTTGCCATTTACGACCTCGAAAGTAAAGCTTTGACAGGAGTTTCTTGTTCAAATCAATCTCAACTCCGAATCGAACAAATTGACCCCTCTCAGCATCTTTTGTAGTCCTGTCAACTTGAACAACCTTCCCGATTTTCTCACCCAAGCAGCGGAGGCATTGCTCATCAAAATATTCCAGCCCTAACCCAGAAATGCGAACCCAAACAGTAAGCACAGATACCGAGTCACTGGTGGGGCAGAAATCCGGTGTCCAACGACGTATCATTTATGAGATAGTTATCGCCTATCATCCAAGGCCTTTGGGTAAGCACATGATCGTAGTCATCACCATTTGTGAACCGAACCACATACCGATCATTGCCCACATCAATCAGAGAGAAAGAGCCCTTAAGTGCCCATTTCAGTTCTAAACTTCGCCGAAGCAGCTTGTAGCCCGGGCTTTTGTCAAACATTCGCACGATCAAAGCACGTGACCATGGAGCCCTAAGTCTTCTTTTTTCTTGGGCTGTAAGTGTCACTGTGGGGCAATCGGGATCCTCTTCCTCCGGAGCCACATCATCATCCGTGTCATAAAGATCTGGCCGTTCTTCCTCCAAAGAAGCTAAAGAATCGGAAGTCGCTTGGTGAGTGCTTTGTGCCACTGTGTCACAAAATGACTTCGCTGCAGATTACAGAGTTGGGAAATGGTTTCCATTCAAATCAGGCGTCACAGACGAGTGAGACGGGCCTTGGCCAACGTCCACGTCCATCCCCGAGGGAGGGGGTGTCTCCGCAGGTTGGTGACCAGGCGACTTGGCCATCTAGTGACCAAGCCGGGGCAAGAACCGGAGAAGATCCAAGGCAGAATCGCCGGCGAGGGGGAGGGCAGAGGAGAGAGCCTCGAAAGACGTTGGCATAGAAGTTTTACTGTGTAATGAAGACAAACACTTAATTACAAGTTCTTAAAATCAATTGTGGTTGTGGTTAGTCCGCGTGGGAAATCACTAAGCAAACTTCCTTTGTAGTATTTTTTTTCCATAGAATGAAGTTAATTTGCATGTATTTTGATTTTTTTTTATATAAAAAAATGGCATCTCACCAAAATCACTGCTCAAAGCAGCGACTTTTTTTTTTTTTATATATAAAGTCCTTGTTTGAGACAACGACTTTTGTACAAAAAATTATTGTCCCGTTCAGCGATTTTTATCCAAACCCCGACCACCAGCCTATCTTTGGATTTTTTTTTAAAACCAGCCTATTAGTAGATGATAATGCTTAATTTAGTGTATATTTCTCATATTTTATATTTATTTTATTTTATTATGCATTCGGAATGTACACTTGGTTTTATATATATTTCAGGTATTTTAAAGCTAGGCTTTATATATACTAGTTTTATCCGTCGTACCATGTACGACTACGATTCGATATTTTATAGACATTATAAATAGAATATCAATAAATAAATAAAAATATAATATAAACTTTTATATAAGTAATTTATTGCTCGTAGAATGTATATAATTTTTTAATCAAATATTATATTCTTCATATTTTATTACTTTTCATGTACGTAAATTTAGTGTTTATCAAATATTTCAATATATCTATTAAATACTTTATTATTTATTTTCAGTAATTTTAAAATTTTTAAATATTTATCATTATTTTTTTATAAAAATAAATCACTATATATCTATAAATAAATTCGTCAAAAGATATATGCTAAAATATTTATATTTATTTTAAGGTATTTTAAATATTTTATCTTTAATTTTAAATACTCGTATAAGGAAGCTTATAAAAATATTATTATACTAAATAGATATTTTTTGATGTTAGAGATAAATTTAAATAAAAAGAATTTAATAGAAAGAAGTTATAATATTAATTAGATATAAAAAATTAAATTTTTAAATATGAGGTGGGGCTAGAATCGTTCTGGTGACTCGAAAAGATACATCTTTAATATATAGCTATAGATATTGAGATATTACCTATTTTTATTATTTCTAAACATTATAAGTACTAGTTATACCCGTCGTGCCATGCACGACTACATGAATTTAATACTTAATTTATTTAATGAATATGCTTTTAATTTTAATATAAAAAACCTATTTATTAGAAAAAAAATTATATAAAATTTTACAATTGGTGTCATGTGAAACGGGGCCAAAATTATTAAGGTGAGCCCACTATAATTTTGATGGATTAATGATAATTTATTTATGCAAAAATATAAATAAAAATTATTTGAATTAGAATCATTTATTTTAAAAATCTTTTACAAAAAAATATAGAAAGGTAAAAGTAATCTAAATTATTGAATTTTTTATCAAATTCAATTCTTAAAAAAATTGAATAAAAATTAAAAATATAATTAATCAGAAACAATGAAAAAATATAAATAAATAATGAATTTTTTAATGATAAGAAAATCATTTATATTTACATAAATAATTCAAAAAAGAAAAATAAGGAAAAGACAACGTATTTTTTTTTATCAAAAGTCACCAAGTAATTATCTAGATTGAAAAAAAAAATCTAAAATAATAAAAGTCACCAAGTAATCATTTATATTTGTATTTTTTTTTTGTAATCAAAATTTTATTTAAGATAATTTTTTTTCATAGATAGATAAAAAATAAAGATAAAATAATTTTCTTTAATTTTAATAAAATTCGAATTTAATTTTTTCCATATAAATAGATAGAAATTTAGTTGGAAAAACTAAATTAATATATCTATCTTAATATATATATATATATATATATATATATCTAATGTTCTATTATTTATTTTAATTTTAGATAAAATCTTTTAGATCTATCCTAATTCCTAATATATAATAGATACCATCTTTATTTTAAATAGAATCTTTTCTAGATTAATTTATCATATTTCTATATTATCCTAAAATAATATCAGCATATATAAATTTCCAAAATAAAAAATCCTATGTGGCGAAATCCTAGGTGGCTTAACGTGGGAACGACACCTAGGAAAATCCTAGGTGGCGCAACGTGGTGGCCTTATTCCTTGCGTCTTTTATATATATACATAGATTTATCATTAATTTTTTTATTACAAAATAAAAAATATATCTATAAATAAATTCTTAGAAAGAAATCATGCTAAAAGATAAAAGATATTTATACTTATTTGAAAATATTTTAAATTTATTATCTTTAATTTTTAATATTTGCATAGAGAAGTTTTCAAAAGATATTGTTATACTAAATAAATATTTGTTTGATGTTAAAGATATATTTAAATAGTTAAAGAAGAATTTAATAGGAAAAAGTTAGAATATTAGGAATAAAAATTAATTTTGTAAATATGAAGTGGGGCCAGAATCGTTCTGGTGGCTCGAAAAGGTATAACTTTAATATATAGTTATAGATTTTTGGTATTTTAAAGCTATATTTGGAGATTTTCGTTAGGAGACTATTTGAAGAGGACCACATCTACCCTAATACATTATAAAGCAGAAACCAAGTCTGTGTAAAAATTTGCGCCACGTGGCATAACCTGAATATAAATAATGAAAAATCTTTTTTCAACTTAAAAAACTAAAATAATAATTATAGACATACCCCTACACATTATACTCTAATAATAATTCTAAAAATCAAGATAATACATTATAAAGCAGAAACCAAGTCTGTGTAAAAATTTGCACCACGTGGCATAACCTGAATAAAATAATGAAAAATCTTTTTTCTACTTAAAAAACTAAAATAATAATTCTAGAAATACCCCTACATTTTTTACTCTAATAATAATTCTAGAAATCACGATTTATCTTAAATTCTTAACCACTTCATAAAATAGATAATGGATAGATATCATATTATATGTCTAGACTGTTTCATATAGTGTAAAAATTTGCGCCACGTGGCATAACCTGAATAAAATAATGAAAAACCTTTTATTCTAGAAATCACGATTTATCTTAAATTCTTAACCACTTCATAAAATAGATAATGGATAGATATCATATTATATGTCTAGACTGTTTCATATAGTAATTAATTAATATGGAATTATATTTTTTAAAAAATTAATTAAGTACGGAGTAATAAACATTAATAAATAAATAAAATGAATTTATAAAGATTGAAGATTTTTTAGGGTAAGATTTAAGATTTTATAAAATAGATAATATATATATAGTTTTCTATGTATGTAAATATTGATCTTATTCTTAAAAAATCATAAATATAAAAAAAAGGCAATTTTAGATTTTATAAAATAATTAATGTATCAAAATAAAATTTTATCTATATAATTTTCTATCTATGTTTATTGATATTGAAAAGTAATATTATATATGCTATCTTAAGATTATGCTAAAATATTTTTATCGGGTTGTTGAAAAAAGGTTATCGATATAAATTTCTATATATATCTAAATTAATACATAATAAAATAGAAATAAATTATCTATAAAGTTTGTGCTACATGACACTTTAAGAACCAATCATTTTTTTTCATTTTATTTATTTTTATTTATTATACTTAAAAGTGAATGTAGAAGGTTTGATTTAGAAAAATATTTTCCATGTTTATTTAGTTTTATCTTAAAGATTAGAAAACAAAAAAATCGTTAAATTTTATATAAATATCATTAATAATTATAGTAATAGAATAATTATTAAAATATACATTATTTTTGTTTTTCTCTTTAATTTATTATAATATATTATATAGTATAATTTTTAAAACTATCCGTAAATTTACGGGAATTACACTAGTTACAAATTAAGCTTAAGAGAAGAATCTTGCAATGTGTCGGTTGCATACAAATTTGGACGGATGAAAGCTTGAAGAATTGGGCTGGATTTGTTACTTTGTGAGGCCTGGGAAGGAGAAGCCCGTTTGATGATTAAGCAGACCTTATTATTTACAATGGGCCAAATATTTGGTGGGCCGGATGACTTGTCAATTGAAGACCTAGAAAGATAGAAACGTAGGTGAGGAGTTTATATATATTATATTAGCTTAGGTTTAGTTGTTAGTTGATATTTTTTACGGAAATTCTATACGGTAACCCTAGGATTTAACATTATTTACGAGGTGTACAAATGTTTTACATAATACACGTGGTAACCCTGAGATTAATACAAAATTTACAGTATATCCAAAAAGTTAAATTTAATGTTAACTTAATTAGTTTCATAAGTAAAAGGAAAATAAAATCTTTGAAAAAAATTTGTTCAAGCAGTTTTCTGATTTTCCTAAAAAAAAAGAAAGTTTTCTGATTTGCTACCAAAAATTAAAATCTTAAATAACAAAAAGATAGGGAAAATTAAAATCTTAAATAACAAAAAGATAGTGTTCTGTTCTACCAAAAAAACCGAGTCTTCTGATTATAGGGGAGTTCAAACGCGATGCAATTGACGGCCAGCCAGGCCACCAACGAATTAGATTATCAGTCAGACTGATGCAAATATCATTCCTAATCTAAGATATGATTTTGCAAAAATTCAGACTCATATATTAATCAGGTCGGGATTATATTACGCACTGTATTAACTATTTAAGAATTAGTATATATGATGGATTTCTTTTTCTTGATCGTGCTTGCTTTACATATGAATTACTCCGTATCATTTAGCAAGATATTCAAGGAAGGTTCAACCAAAAAAAAGATATTCAAGGAAGAGAAAAATCATTCCACATTTGACATATGCACCGCATAATCCCGTTGGAACCCCATAAGTAAACTGAGAAGCTATTGTTCTGTCTCATCGGATAATTCCACATCGGAAGGGAAAAATCATCCAAAGTTGTTGTTGGGATCATCGGTTCTATTATTCAGTCCATCGGATAATTTCAGCAGCGTTAACTGAAGCGACTTTGTATTATTCAGTCAATTTAGTTTTTTGGTCAGCAAAATCAGAATACTGTTTAATTTGAATGAATCTTGTTTTTTTATTTTTGTAAGATTTTAATTTTTTTCTTATAAAACTAATTAAGTTAATAGAAAAAGGAGGTTAAATTTAACTTTTTGGACATATTGTAAATTTTGTAATAATCTCAGGGTTACCACGCACATTATGTAAAACATTTGTACACCTCGTAAATAATGTCAAATCTTAGGGTTACCGTATAGAATTTCCGTATTTTTTAGCTTTGTTCGTAGTTAAGCCGCACAGACTTTGAAGTTTAACGAGGGAGTTCGGCCGACGATATTGAAGTCTTATTTGTTATTCAAGATTCTTGTTTTCATTTTGGATTATCTATATGACTGAGACTAAGTTTTCTTACTCTTTTATTGTATTGAATAATTTTTGGCTAAATTATATATTTTAATTATGTCTTCAATCATACTTGGCTAAATTCCTAATTCTAGGGAGGCAAATTGAAATATATTTGATTCGATCATATGTTGCTTTATGCCTTATTTGTTTTATGCATATAGGATTTCTATTAGGGTTTGAGACCGAGAGGAGCTAACAATAATAGGATATTGATTAATTGAATATATTGTATGTTCATGTTAGATCCCTAGAATTGGACTTGAGAATTATTTGCGCGAGAGCGACTTAATTTCTCTTGTGTGATTTTTAACTATCGTAGTTGTTTTAGGGTTTGAGTAATTTCAGTGGAGCGTTGACTTTATTTTTCCCTAATCTCTAAAGAGCTTTGAGGATCTAAATTAGACTTGCTTTGTGCGAGAGTGACTGCTAGTCGAGTTTAGGTACATGCACTATTCGTGGTAGTGTTTACTTTAGATAGTTGATCCTTCAAATATATTCCGACAGAATATAATTTTATTTATTGAAGCATTGTTATGGTGATCCTTAACCTTAGACACATCTATCCCATAATTTTTATCTCTTTTATATTAATTTGTTGTTAGCTTAGTTATAGTTTTCCCTTATTTCTTATATTTTTGGCTTAATTTACTAGTAGAGTTACAATTGGTATTTCATTGGTCCTTGTGGGATCGACACTTGAGGTACTATAATTGACTTCGTTCACTTGCAGGTTAGTTTTGGCTGCATCAGTAGAAATAAATTTTTCAAAGAGCCTAGAACGGGAAAAAAATCTTTTTTAGAAAGGAGAATAATTACCAGCCAAAATTTTTTTTCAGGCACTAGGCCGCCCAAACCCTCATTTCCTCTTAGTTGCAACTTGTTCCCTTTATTTTTACTTAATTACAAAATTAATTATTAAGTTTTGCTCATATTAAAATTATCTTTAGATCTAAAAGTAGTTGTTTTAAAAATTGTTAGTCTTTTGTAGTGGTCTTGTAATTAAAATTCCCACATATTAAGCATCTAAATATAGACGGAAAAACTATTTTAAAGCTGCATTAAACAATATATCGCGAATTTAAAAAGCTATATTTTTAGATTAAGTGAAAATCCAAAACGTTCACAAAGAAGAAAATAAAAAAAATTATTGTTATACTCACTAACGAGATTAGACATCAGGGCAGTATTACAAAAACATTAGTATAAAAAACAATTCAATTAATTTCCACATAAGTATCCATTTCAAAATTAGAACCCATTAAAAAAAACTGTCAATGCCAAGTATAAAAGTTGAAAACAAAATAGAACCTTGATGAAACATGAAGGAGGGAATAACTCTTTAAGTTACTGTAAATATCATGGTATTAGTAGTAGTGGAGAATCTAAATTTGATATTGAAGAAGAAGAAATGTATCAACAAATGAGATGGTTAAAAAATATGGAAACAATAATGGAATGGAGGAATAAATAACGACCATAATGTTAAAAGACACGAATGAAAAAAATTGATCCTACTATAAAAATATGACGAGGAATCATGACGAGAGAGTCTAAGGGAAAAAGAGTCCCCACCGAGAATATTTAGAACACTTTGTGAAACCATAGAAGAAGAGTTTGTTGGAGAAAGAGACAAAATAGATAAAACAAATTTATCGAGTGGTAGAGGAAGTTAAACAGCCTTGATATTTGTAATATGAGATATTTAAACAACTTCTATATCATAAGAAGTATTACAAGAAATTGCTCATTAAGAAAGATGGTTTTATAGAAAAGCTTCCTATTACCTTGAGAAGAAAAGAAAGTGTGAATATTTGGCATGTGAAGAAACAAGGTATTACACTAATGAGTGCAAAAATAAAAAAGAACAAAACTTAGGAGAAGCACTAGGAAGCATAGATTAACATTGAGATATCTTAGGACGAAGCGATATAATTAGTTGTAAGTAACAACAAAGGAGTTGTTGAAGTAGTGGAAGAAGAAGAAGTTTTGGATTTACGCAATGAAGAACTCAATGAAATGATGTAAGAAGAAGGTTCAGATGCTCTAGACTTCATAGAAGAAGCTTTCGATTCGAGAGGAGAAACGACTACACTAGTTGAACTCCAAGAAGTAGAATCTTCCATAGATGAAGAATAAATAGAGAGTATGTAAAAATAAAGGGTAGAATTCCCGATTATAGCTAAAGAACAATTCTTTAAGAAACTTCTCCCCGACACTTTCTAAATTCGTGTGTGAAGAAACCCTATGAGATATAGTAATAAAAAATAATGAAAATCAAGCTGCTGAAATCAATCTAATTAATTGAAAAAATATTTACAAACACAACAAAGATAATAAAAATACAAATATATCTATGTGTGTGGAATCCAAATATTCATCCCTCCTCTACAAGATTTCATTAAGAACGTACAATATTTTAACTTGTTCGTGACTTTAGGTACGAGAAATTTATGCATATTAATCTCTTTTTTAATAATTTTAACGATAGACACTTAGATGCAAATTAGTGATGATACTATTAGTGGAGTAGTGTATAACCTAAGTCAAGGACTAGTATCCAAGATATGTAGGCCAAACCACTATATTAGTTTAAAAGACCAATTTGCATCTAAGTGTCTTATCGTTAAAATTATTAAAAAAGAGATTAATACGCATAAGGGAACATGTATAGTTTTTTTTGGTAAATGAGAATATAGGTTGAGGGGATGACGCCCCATTTCAAGGATACGGAAGACCCAAGGGCTCAGAGAGCTCTTACAAGGGGATTTACATTTGCCTCACCTCAAGGAGACTAGTGTGGAATTGAACCTGTGACTTGTCCTCTATAGTTAAAATGGAAGGTAGTCTATGAGTTAGAAAATACCACCAATCCTCCACTTATTACTCAAATGGTAGAAGCTAATAAATATAAAATCAATGGATTGGGACAACTAGCAGTACCAGTGATAGGATTATAGTCGTCGTGCCTAATCAAAAATAAATCCTTATTACTTAACTACAATATAGCAAGTAAGTCGGGGTCGAACCCAAAGGAATATTGTATCACAAAGTTAATATCTTTATCCACTAAAGAAGTAAACAGTGGAAATTATGATTGGATTTCTAATTCCTAGAAAACAAAGCAAATAACAAAGAAGTAAAAAAAGTTGGATTTAATCAAGTAGGACGATAATTTCATTCATAAGTATCCACTTTTTCCTCAAGTTTATTGATCATTGATTCTTATCAAGTATTTCCTTTCCTAAGATTATTCTTATCACGATCTTATGTAATTAGCAAGACAATGGGTCATCCAAATACTTAATATCAAACAATTATGAAACGATCATCAATCAACTTGACATTAGCATTAAGAACAAGGATAATTCAGGATACATGCAAATAGTTCACAACGAGTTAAACATTAGCATGCAATCATTTCTCTTTCTCAGTTGTTTTAGTCCAACAAGTCCTAAAATAATGAGTTTGCTACAAAGATAAGGCTTTTCGATGAGAAAACCTAATTTCTTGCAGTAGAATATAATCAATCTCAACAAGTTGGCCAAACAAGAAGAAATCAATAACTTTCACTATTAATGAAGCACAAGAAGAATTGAAATAACCAAAGGAACAATACTTGAAATCAAATCTCAGAACTTACTTGCATCCAAAAGCTTCAACTAGGGTATGAAAACAAAGATTTAGTTCTCTATCAAAGGGTTTCTCTAAAACATGGAATAATACTGAAATTAAAATTTAGAATAATGAAGATAAACTCTAAATGTCTTTTTAAACTAAGGAAACGCGAAACTTAAATGATAAGAAAAAAGAAACTAAATAAGATAAACTCGGAATGTCTTTCGTGCGTGTGATCCGGCACAACCGTGGTCGCAGTTTGACTGTGTTGACTACTTCGAGGCGACGTATTAGCGCGAGCACAGTTTTGGAAACCGGGGTCGTGGTTCTTCAACAAACAACATTCTAATAGTACTTTTGGAGGATATTTTGACCACATTAGAGGAGGAATTTGGACTCGGAGTAATATGATTCGATCCATATGACCATTGTAGCTCTTGAATGAAGCATCATAAGATAGATGTGTTGAAACAATAACTCCAAATCAACACTTCAACTCTAATCTAGTCTTGAATCATCCTTATAACTCTTGACTTTGAATTTCATAACATCCTAAAGATAACATCCTAAAACACGAATAAATAATGTTAAAAATACCTAGTTACATTGTACAAAGTATAATTATCAATCAGTTAAGGTAAAACCTGAACAACTGTAACACCCAAATGGTTTTATAAGGGATTGAGGTACTACCCACGTCCAATAGAGCTCTTCCTTTTCAAGGTTCGAGTGAGAAAAAAGAAGTTTGAAGTTAAGCATGGAGGGGTGAGAGTAGTACTAGGATGGGTGACCTCTTGAGAAGTACTCGGGTTGGCATGAAATAGCGCTTCTAAGGCTTAGGCCTAACAAATGGTATTAGAGTCGACTTTGGATTATGAGATAACTTGACCAGGAGGGTGGTCACTTGACCTAGAGGGTGTTTCTTAGGCATTGATGAGGACGTTAAGTGTTTAAGTAGGGGAGACTATAAGACCTTGGTGGTTTATAAGGGGTTAAATTAATGCCCATGTCAATAAGAGTTCTTCCTTTTCAAGGTTCAAGTAAAGGACAAAGAACTCTAAAGTTAAGCATGTAGGGGCGAGAGTAATACCAAGATGGGTAACCTGCTAGGAAGTCCTTGGGTTGGGATTAGAAAGCGCTTCTAAGGCCATGGGCCTTATAACTGGTATCATATCTGACTCTAGGTCACGCATTGACTTGGCCCAAAGGACCGTCACTCGACCCAAAGTGTGGTGCTTAGGCTTTGGCGAGGACATCAAGTGTTTAAGTAGGGTACATTGTAACACTCAAGTCGTTTATAAGGAATTGAGGTTCTTCCTATGTCAACAAAAGCTCTTTCTTTTCATGGTTTGAGTGAGGACAAAGAACTTTGAAGTTAAGCGTGCAAGGGCGAGAGTAGTACTAGGATGGGTGATCTCTTGAGAAGTCCTTGGGTTGGTATGGGATGATGTTTTTAAGGCCTCGAGACATACAAATGGTATTAGAGCTGAGTCTAGGTTACGAGTTGGGTTGGTCCAAAGGAAGGTAACTTTATCTAGAGGGTGGTCCTCAAGCCTAGACAAGGATGTCAAGTGTTTAAGTCGGGGAGATTGAAACACCTCGGTGGTTTATAATGGATTAAAGTGCTATCCATATCAACAAGAGCTCTTCCTTTTCAAATTTCAAGAGAGGAAAAAAACTATAAAGTTAAGGATGTAGGGGCGAGAGTAGTACTAGGATGGATGACCTCTTAGCAAATTTTGGGTTGGCATGAGATAACGCTTCTAAAGGCCTCGAGCCTTACAAATGGTGTCAAAGTCGACTTTGAATTATGAGTTACCTTAAATCTAGATGGTGGTCCTTAGGCCTTGATGAGGATGTCAAGTGTTTAAGTGGGGGAGACTATAACACCCGGTGATTAATAAGAGATTGAGGTGCTTCCTATGTCAAAAAAAGCTCTTCCTTTTCAATTTTTGAGTGAGGACAAAGAACTTTGAAGTTAAGCCTTTTGACATAAATACCTTTTTCAAAATTCTTATAGAGGAGGATGCACTATTAGAAAAAGACTACTTAGGGTTTATTGTTCTTCTCTTCTTCTCTTTCAAGTGGGAGAATTCTCTTTGCAGTTTGGATCTCTTGCTACTTTCTGTTCAATTGAGTTCCTAGTAAGTTTTGCTTTTCCTTTCTTTTTCTTACTTTAGTTCTTTCATGGCTTATTTCTTTGATTTCATGATGAATCCAATCATGCAAGGCTAAGTTCTCTAGTTCTATGTTTGGGGTGATCACAACGACGTGAAGCGGATTAAAATCAATATCTTTTGTTTGAAATGAATAGGAAAATATTATGATTTGATTCTAGGAGCTTATTCTAATTTGTTAAAACTTGTTAGAGTCTTACATAGGTTGAACATCGATAGGTGTGGTTTAAGTGAGCATTCAAAATAGAGAGAATACAAGGAGAGATGGTTGTGTCTATTTGGAAAAACTAGAATTGAACAAAGATCAATTTCTCATGTGGTTAATTATCATAGAACTTTAGGTGTTTGAGTTAAATTTGATGCATCATGTGAGTAGGGAAAGTTTGATTTACCATCTTGATTTCTAAGTGCTTAAAGGGCTTCTATTGATTTTATTTCGTCATGAGGGTGAGTTTGTAGTTGGTAGAAGAACATTAAAATAGACTTTGAGAGAAGTTAATTTACGAGTTTAGACCTTCATAATAAAATATCCAACTTTATTTATGTAGAAGTGAGATTTAAAATTCGTGGATCGGAGTTGTTGGGAGTCCTAACCTTAGAGCTTTTCATTCTCATTGATTCTTATTTCCATAATTTTACTTGTTTTTATTTGCTTTTACTTAGTTAGAATTAGTCCAACATCATTCTCTTTTAGAGTTAGCGATTGGTTTTTGGATTGACTATAACAAGCATAATCCCCATGATTCGATCAATGATCAAATACTACAATAGATCTCGCATTCTTGCAAGTGTGTGGAAAACATCACATCAAGTGAGTGGAATACATTTATCCTTGTCAAGTTTAGGGACTAAGAAGGCCTTGTCTTATTTGATGACAATGATTTTCAATTATGGCATTTGTCTTTCATTTTTCAATTAGCATGATCATGGGAGTTTGAAAAAGTTGAGGCAATTGTGGTATTACTTGGTAGTAGACCTTACCGAGTAGTACTTAGGCTAGCTTGACCAGCAGTTCATTTGGATCTTGCAACTCGAGTACGACGAGAAAACAAGTTAAAACATCCAACTCGTAATTTATAAAAACTAAAGGTTAGAAAGCATACATGAAACCCAACCCTTAATCTTAAAAGAAAAAATAACTTCTACCAAACTTCACAATGCAAAACTCATTTACTCATTTCAACTCTAAACAGTTCTAACAACTCAACCAAATGAAAAGAACTAAAACTTTCAAACTATTCCAAGCCTATTGACATGTGCACCAACAACCGCTCCACCACTCGACTAAGGATCCATCACAGTTCCTAACTCGTACCTGCAACTAAAAAATAAATCCTTAAGGGGTCAGCTCCAGTCCAAGTTAGAAATTACACCGCACCAGTACGGCGTTTTAAAAACCAACACACAACTCCTAACATTCACAGTCAAGATTAGCAACACACAAACCAACTACAGTCCATTCCTATTTTCCAATTAGTCACACATACAAATAAACAAATTCTCATTTATATAATTTTGCACATCCACCTACACACCCGCCTCTGCACATTGACACAGACCCATACAAATTCTTTTTGCAACAATGTAACCCTTCTCCGCCATTGCATTCTACGTGACAATGGAACCCTTCCCCATCATTGCATGTCATTCCAACAAAACAACCCTTCCCCATCATTGCATGCTATTCCAACAATACAACCCTTCCCCATCATTATATGTCGGTTCTCAATCAAAGAACAAAGAAGCCATTCACAACATTAAACATAGATAAAAGTATTTAAAAATTGGTCGACACATATCGCATAAAAATAACAATTTCCAATTGCAAACACAATCACAATTGCAAAAACAATGACCATTTCAAACATAATCACATTTACAATCATAATCACAATTGCAATCACTCAAGCAATTACAGTTACAATTCTCGCAGACACGTATGGAATTCCGGTTTAAAATATTATGCAAAAAAGGACTAATTCCCCAAAACCAATCATACAAGCATAATGTAACATCTAAAATGAACTGAATAAAAACCGAATAAGTCACTGAACGAATTACCTCAAAAGAAGAATTCACTTGAAGTGACGATCAAATAAACCGAGTAAAGCAAAGAAACCTAGAAGAATAAGGACGTAAGATCAACAAAATTAGGATTGGGAAGAAGTTTGTCTCGGCTACTACAAAAACCCGATTAAGCCATTTAAGGGCTAACCCATACCACCGATTTAGCCAACTCCCGGGCTTCCAATACAACTTTGAGCCAAATAAAAGGCAAAATGATATGACAACTCCCAAGTTTTTTTTCTTTCCTTAAAAACTATTCCCAAACTAGTCAAGTGCACACTAATTATAAACAGGCGTGGTTAAAACCTTACTAACCGGTTATCTAGATTTTTTACCACCAACATTAACCCAAAACAAAGACAAACCCTTACAAGAGTGTAGTTGCAATACGAGTACTACTAAAGCAATTACCGAACCCCAAGGTTACTTAAGATTACTTCCTAGCTGAAGTCTACCAATTTATCATTATTACTATCAAAAGTACTATATTATACACATTTTTCGCAGTTGAATCGACGCGAACAATTGATCCCACATACATATTATACAACCAGCAACAGGCGGAAATAAACTAGATTCACACTTTACAACCCTTATTACATGATATTATACAACCAGAGGACCGTGAAACAAATGCCTGTTGATGGAAAAAAAAAAATCATGAATTTATATTATTCATGATTTTATGGTCAATAAAAAAATTTAAGTGAAATAGTTAATTTTATTAATTTATTAATTTTGGGTTCTAACAAAAAGCTCTAATTTAATATTGGGCTTTTACGTTGTTTATTTTGGGTCTAAATTAAGGGTTAAATTTAGCCCAAATGACAATTAAAGAAAAAAAGAAAAATAATAATTAAAACATGCATTGAATATGGAAGTTGTGTAACTTCCAAATCCACGCATCAATCTGCAGAAAAAAAAAAAAAGAGGAGAAATAAAAATATATACAGGAAAAGGAGGGAAAAGAGACGGTTTTCAGACAAAGGGGTAGTTAATTAACTACCTCATTAAGAGAATACCAAATATATAGCCTCCAAAATGCCTCATTGATCGGGTTCCAAACGAAAAAAGACTTTACAAAAAGAAAAGAGGCTTAATCTGCCAAAATCAAATGGAGAAAGGAAGTTACGAAACAAAAGCCAAAAATTAGTTTTCTTTTTATATATAGGCTTCTTCCGTCTCGTGATCTCTTCCCAAGTACTCCTCCATTAACGACTACTCTAGGTGGTGACGGACGTTGCGAAAATTGTCGCCGTCTGCGGTGAAGATAGCAAGGTCGCTCGGTGATCGAAACGAAGAGGAGCAGCGACGGGATCGATAAGACCAAAGACCGCTGCCCGTTCCCATTCATGAACTACGGCTCGTCCTGACATCCACCGCCGTCCAATAAATGAGTCAGACCAGATTAAAAAAATCATCGGAGTTCTACATGCTCCGCCATGTGTACCGACAAGTTCAACGTTGAGGCAAATTCCCCCTGGGCAAACCTCAAGTGTACAGGCTTATTCCGATATGGCCATGGTCCTTCATCTACATGTCCATTCATCTACAAACAAGGAAAATACAAATCCCTGCAAATCAAATAGATGAGTAAAAGAAATAGCTCATCCACGGTGCAAATTGGCATTGGGTTCCTAAAATCTGGTTGGAACTAATTAGTTCCTAAAACATGGAAATTAATTAATTTCCTCTTGGTTGATTGCTTCAAGGATTTTGTAGTCTTAATTAAGACTCCTAACTAATAAACAAATATCTTTTAGTTTGTTTGTCTTATGCAGGGAATCAAGAAAGATTTATAGTTGGATTGAAAGTAATTACTTTCATACCTCTATATCATATCAATATTCATAGTTGATTTGAAAGGTCTCTATGTCATATCCTGGATCGTGGTTGATTTGGAAGTAATTACTTTCGGGTCTTCACATTAAGTAAAATGGTGATGGATTTGAGAGTAATTACTCTCGAATCATTGCACCCAATGGAACCTTCTCTAGGCGTTATAATGTCCGTTTGATTTCATGATCAAGTCTGTGCCAATTGAACATGGACGGTTGTCAGTGGATATTGAACATGTATAAAATATCGCACTTAATGGGAGTCTCACCCACAAAAAATATGGAAAGGACGTATATTACGTACATATATGTTTGAAGGGCTATTGCACTGGTGTTTGAAAAATTGGAAATTAAATAAGCAATTTCTGTTCTATAGTGTGGAGAATGAAGACCATTCATCGTATAAATATACCAGTGACATAAAATCCTCTTAAATCATTGATTAATTATGTGAAATGGTTCTTCAATTAAATTCATGGAAGGGTGACTTTCAAGACAAAAGAATATGGTCAAAAACTCTCACAAAACTTTGTGAATGAGGTTTCGTGGAATCTCAATTAAAAAAATCAGAAACAACTAATTCACATTAATCATGTGAGTTGTACACTGCTGGAAAACGCGTCTGTAGCCAGAAAATATTTAGCCACGAATTTTGGCGAGGGTAATTTGGGTGGCAACGGCCATAAGTTTAACCACAAATATTTCAGTTTGCGGTAATATGGCCATGAAATATAGCGTTGTGGCTAGTTTTGGGGCCAATAGCCCCGAAAATTGAGCGCGGCTAGATTTGATTGTAGATTTCTGGCCATATTATCATGAAAACAAGCTCGTGGCTAACGTTAAGGCCCAATGGACGCGAATTTTTTGCGCAGCTAGATTCATTTCTAGAGTAGTAGCTAATTAGCCACGAAAAAAGATTCGTGTGTATATTCAGGACAAAGTCTGGAGCTAAGTACCCACATACTAGTCGTGGCAAGGTTTGTGGATATTTGTGTGGGTAATTTGAATCATTGTCTCATAAATGGTCCTTCATTTCTTTAGAATTTTTAGAAATAACCACGAAACTAGCCACGAGTTCTTATTTTCGTGTCTAACATAGTTTGTTTGGAAACATCTGCGATAACAGTCACGAGATTAACCACGAGTTCTTTATTTCGTGAGAAATATGCAGAAATAACCACGAGACTAGTCACGAGTTCTTCGTTTCGTGTCTAACTTTGTTTGTTTGGAAAAATTTGCAGAAACAGTCACGAGATTAGCCACGAGTTCTTCATTTCATGAGAAATCTGCAGAAATAACCACGAGACTAGTCACGAGTTCTTCATTTCGTGGTTAATCTTCAGAAATAACCACAAGATTTCAATGAAGGAAGAGGAGAAGAGTTTCGATTGGGCTGCTCCTCCATATGGGCCGAGTACGGTGATCCAAAAACGGGCTCATTTCTTTTGACTCCCAAGCCCATCAGATTTGCAGAAACAGTCACGAGATTAGCCACGAGTTCTTCATTTCGTGGTTAATCTTCAGAAATAACCACAAGATTTCAACGAAGGAAGAGGAGAAGAGTTTGGATTGGGCTGCTCCTCCATATGGGCCGAGTACGGTGATCCAAAAACGGGCCCATTTCTTTTGACTCTCAAGCCCATCAGATTTTCATTACCTCAAAATCCCATTCCTAATTAATTTTTATTATTTGTAAAATTATTTCCACTATAAATTACATCTATTTTAAAATTTAAATAAATATTACCCATAGGCCTTTATAGAAAAATATTTATTAAAATAAAATATCAATCATGCTCACCTAGGAAATTAATAATTTTTAATAAATTATAAATGACTTCCTAGGAAATTAATAATTTTTAATTCTTATGAGAAATCGTTATATTCATTTAGAATCGTTCATTCTTATGAGAAATCGTTATATTCATTTAGAATCGCTCATTCTTATGAGAAATCGTTATATTCATTTAGATTCGTTCATTTTATGAGAAATCGTTATATTCATTTAGATTCGTTCATTCTTATGAGAAATTGTTATATTCATTTAGAATCGTTCATTCTTATGATAAATCGTTATATTCATTTTGATTCGTTCATTTTATGAGAAATCATTATATTCATTTAGATTCGTTCATTCTTATGAGAAATTGTTATATTCATTTAGAATCATTCATTCTTATGAGAAATCGTTATATTCATTTAGATTCGTTCATTTTATGAGAAATCGTTATATTCATTTAGATCCGTTCATTCTTATAAGAAATCGATATATTCATTTAGAATCGTTCATTCTTATGAGAAATCGTTATATTCATTTAGATCCGTCCATTCTTATGAGAAATCGTTATATTCATTTAGAATCGTTCATTCTTATAAGATATTGTTATATTCCTTTAGAATCGTTTATTCTTATAACAAATCATTATACTCATTTAAAACCATTCATTCTTCTAAGAAATCGCTATAGTCTTTTAGAGTCGTTCATTCTTATAACAAATCGTTATATTCCATTAGAATCATTCATTCCTATAAGAAAATGTTATATTTCTTTAGAATCGATCATTCTTATAAGAAAGCGTTACTTTCATTTAGGGTCTAGGGTCTAGGGTTTAGGGTCTAGGGTTAGGGTTTAGGGTTAGGGTTTAGGGTCGATCATTCTTATAAGAAATCATTATATTCCTTTATAATCATTCATTCTTATAAGAAATTGATATATTTATTTAGAATCGTTCATTCTTATAAGAAAACATAATATTCACTTAGAGTTCATTGTTATAAAAAAATTGTTATATTCATTTAGAATTGTTCATTCTTATAAGAAAACGTAGAAAATGTTATATTTACTTAGAATCATTCATTCATATAAGAAAATATTGTATTCACTTAGAATCGTTCATTCTTATAAGAAAACATTGTATTCACTTTGAATCGTTCATTCTTATAAGAAAACGGTATATTCACTTAGAATCGTTCATTCTTATAAGAAAACGGTATATTCACTTAGAATCGTTCATTCTTATAAGAAATCATTATATTCCAGAATCGTTCATTCTTATAAGAAATCATTATATTCCTTTATAATCATTCATTCTTATAAGAAATCGTTATATTTCTTTAGAATCGTTCATTCTCATAAGAAAACATAATATTCACTTAGAATCATTCATTGTTATAAAAAATTTTTATATTCATTTAGAATCGTTCATTCTTATAAGAAAACGTAGAAAATGTTATATTCACTTAGAATCGTTCATTCTTATAAGAAAACATATATTCACTTAGAATAGTTTATTCTCATGTGAAATCGTTATATTCCTTTAGAATAGTTCATTCTTATAAGAAATCGTTATATTCCTTTAGAATCATTCATTCTTATTAGAAAATGTTAAAGTCCCTTAGAATCGTTCATTCTTATAAGAAACCGTTATATTCATTTAGAATCGTTCATTCTAATATGAAATCGTTATATTCCTTTATAGTCGTTCATTCTTATAAGAAAACGTTATATTTCTTTAGAGACGTTCATTCTTATAAGAAAACTTTATATTTATTTAGAGCCGTTCATTCTTATAAGAAACCATTATATTCCTTTAGAGTCGTTCATTCTAATAAGAAGTCGTTTATTTCTTTAGAACTGTTCATTCTTTTAAGAAACCTAATTAGTTCACATGTTATAGTTAAACCTTAAGATTAACAATACATAAACCTCTACGATGATCTTCATATGCTTGATGTTAACAAGTACACGCCAAGGGTTCGGGGGCGGAGCCCCCGACAACACCAGGGGTCCTAGGAGGCGGAGCCCCCTAGTAGGGGGTTCGGGGGGCAACGCCCCACGGCGGTGGTCTCGCTGAAGATTTATTTTATGTATTGAAGATTTATTTTATTATCATGTTAGATTAATATCGATTTATATAAAAAAAATTTAATTTCACACTTTTAATTATTATAATATCCAGATGTGAAAGTGTATATATAGGAAAGTGTTTTAATTGTTTAGATTATTCATATATAGAAAAGTGTATTTAGTTAAAGATTTTTTTTTAAAAAAATAATTGTTATTTTAATCATCTAAAACATTTGGTTTAGGAGGGAAAATGAAGGAAATATTTGATTAAAAATTTTTTGGGCGGGGTATAAATATTACAAGGAGGGATAATTTGGTTTAATGAAATTTTGGGCGGGCTAAGGAGGGAAATTTTGATTGAATGAAATTTTGGGCGGGCTGAACATAGTGGGCCTCTTTCTTATTGATTAATAAAATTCCAAAACTCAAACCCTAACTTCTCCGCTCACACTTTACGCCCCCTTGGTGCTCACACTTTACGCCTCCTCTCACAGAGAATCAAGAACGGGAGAGAATCAGGAACGATGACGGACTCGTGGAGAGGGAATTCGGATTCTTCGCTGCCGGCATATCTTCTCCGCCTCGTCAGTCTACAGATTCGTATCCAAGTTGAAAGGAACCCGAGAGACGGACTGGAGGAGAAAGAATCCAGATTCTTCACCGGCATATCTTGTCCTCCTCGTCAAAATCTACAAATGCGTCTCCAAATTGATCGGTTTGAGCTTATCCTTCTCAATTGATTTTTTCCCTAATTTCTTTATGTCAACTGTGGGTTTTTATTTCTGCTTCTCAATTGATTTGTCCCCAAATTTTCACTTGTTTTATGACCTAAATCCTAATTTCTGCTTGTCTAGAAACAAGGAAATGTAGATCAAAAACCCCAAGCAAATCGTTTCATGTGGTTTCTGGCTCTTTGGAAACGAATAGTTTCACCTGGTGAATCTTTTGCACACATCATGGGCACTCTCGATTTTGGCCTATTGCTCAGGTGAATTGGTAACCAACTTCTAAATGAACCTTTCTACTTATGAAATCTGACAGTTGAACTCCAAGCTTATGTTGAAATAGTTTCTGCTAATTGTTGCTGCTTTGAATGATTTTCATATAAATTCATCTCTCACTTACCTTGACACTGTGCTTGGCTCTTCAAACGGTGTCAAGAATGCTAGTAATCAGAACCAACCTTCTCCTAGTAGGAACTTGTCAAGGAAAGCTGAGCATTCTCCTTATAGGAGAACTCCATTGACTGATCTTGATATGAACTCACTCCCCTATCAGCCCCTTGCAAACAAATCCAGCTCAATTAAGGCAAATCAGAAGATTAGAGAGCTTAATGAAGAAGGTTCAGCTAAGCAACAACCTTTGACTTCAGTTTCTCAAGTATAAATCCATTTTTATTCTTACCCATTTCTAGATTCAATTGCCAATTTATAGATCAGTTATTGAAACAACATTCAATTTGTAGCAGAACCTTGCATCTCCTAGAAACCAAGGTCTTCACATAAAGTTTTGTGGCCTCTTTCCTTGATTGGGTTGCATTTTGTCTTGTTGTTTCTTTCATTATCTTTTGGGTTAGAGAATGCGCAAGAAATCGGCATGGCAACTTTACACTTCCCCCTCACACCAATTGAGATTTCTCAATACAACACAAGAATACTTGTTGTAATTTTTTCATGACATATTACTTGTTCATGGCTGATTGCAGATACATATCACCTGCTTGTCATTGCAATTTAGAAACTGTTTGTGGTATCTTTGGTGTTGCAACCTGGTTATTTTGTTTAAAATGAATGAATATATTTATTGCGTTTTGATTGAGTTCTTTCTATGTTTTTTATATTCTTCATTATATCTATCCATTCTGAATTAGGAAAATATACAAACTTTCAAAGTGATAGTTATTAATTTTGCTAGGCAATTTGATTAAGTAGACGTGTGATTTATAAATGAGGCACATGAAAAATTATGCATTTCTTGCCTTGCTTAAAGAGTAGCTTTTGTCTAAGATTAATGAAGTTGAAAATTGTGTTTGATGCAAGTAGATTTCAGACGCATGAATTGAAGCTGTGTGAGTTTGGCAGTGCAAAGAAGTTGGTATGTCTATTTCATTAACTTAACTTGTACACATGAAAGTTAAACTTGCAGCTGTAATTTTTTAAAATTTTCTCCTATAGGTGTCATGTGAGCCCAAACATATCATACATATGCTCAAGATATTATAGAGCTCCAGAGCTGATTTTTGGGGCTACAAAGTACACACCTGCTATAGATATGTGGTCAATTTGTTGCTCCACTTGCTAGGATTTTTTTGGTTTGTTGTATGTTTTGGTTAGCATGTGGTTTGTTTCCAATATATATTATAGACTATGTAATTTCATTATTATGATAATGAAAAAATGCAATATTATGATATAATATTTTTTTATTTTTTTTAAATGTTCAATTATTTAACCACAAAATTTGAAACAAAATAGATTCAATGCAAACTTCAAGGCTAAATGGCCACAAATTTTCCCACTAAACAGATTCATTGCAAATTTCACGGCTAATGGCCACGAATGAGGGGCGATAATGAGTTCAAATTCGACTCGAATTTAGATACAAAATATATTTGTAGCTAAAATTTGATGGTGATGCACTCAAAACTAATCGCGAAATTCAGTTCTGGCTAATATGGTTGAATGTGACTTTCGTAACCAATAGCCACACATTTAGCAATGAACTAATTCGCGGCTATTATTTGCAGCTAAATAGCCACAAAACTAGAATTCTGTGGTTCTTTTCCAGAGTGATATTTAGCCTCGCGCGTTTTAGCCCCAGGGCTCCTTTCGTAGGGCAATCCGTTGGGGATGTCGTGGCTAACGTGATTTCGTGGTTATTTTTGTGGCAGAAGTCGTGTCTATTTTCCTGGCTACAGACGCGTTTTCCAACAGTGGTAGTGGAGGTTTTAAAGACCTTAATTAACATGAGACCAATCTTCTCATTCAAAATCTAAAAGATGGGAGTGACTGAGTGAGTATTGGGGGTATTCTCGAATGCATGTAATGCCTACATGGGTTTCACATTTAATATAATTGAATGGAATATCCACAAAATATAATGTATTTATAATGGTACCCATTATGGGAATGCCTATTATAATTATTAATATTTATCTTGGCTCTCTCAAATTTAAAGCTAAGATTAAAATGTCAATACATTGATTTTAGAACTGCGTGAGGGTTTGATGTTCTTTCATGAACTACGTAGGAAACTTAATACCAATTAATCAAATCAAGTTCAGTCGCAAATTTTTTAATTAAAATAAAATATATGTTCTTGTTAAAGAACTACGTACGATTTGATCCCTTTTCTATGGGTACGTAGGAAACTCGACATAAAGCGCACAAATGCTCGTTGGGTTCAATCACAACCACAAATTAAAATTAATTAAATGAAGACCATATACCATATTTATATGGTCTTGTTTGAGAACTACGTAATGACTTGACGCCTCCATAGGCTACGTAGGAACTTGGTAATAAATATAATATATACTAAGTACAGTCGCACCCATAAAAAATTAATTTGAAATACTTGTTCTATTTTCAGAACCATGTATAATTTGATGTCCTTCTTGGGCTCTTTGAAAAACTTGATGAACATAATATCGAGTTGACTCACAAAATTTAAATTGACTCTAAAACATGAGGTAAAGTCGACAATAAAATTAAAGAACGACCGACTTGATATCATGCAAATGATAGTTGAAGAGAGTTTGGGCAACCCTTCCTAGAAGGTGGGTCCGAATTCAATTATGTGATGCATGAGAACAAATACAATAGACATAATATCTAAAGCCTTAAGTTTGAACTACGATGACTTGATTCTGATTCGTCAGATACGTAGGAATCTCAATATAAAGCAAAAAGCTCATTGAGTTCAGTCATGATCGAAAAACAAAAATCTTATTTTAATCGAACCCATGGTTCATTGAGACCTACATTTGACTCGATCTCTTTTAAAAGAGTCATGTAGGAGACTTGGCATATATAAGGTTGAGTCCAATCATAAATATTAAGTTGACTTTTAAATGTAAATATAAAGTCAAAATTGAACCTATATTATTTGATTTCTAGAACTACGTTTGACTTGATTCCATATTATATAAATGGATACGTAGGACGTTTGACATAACATATAAATATGTCATATTCAGTCATAAATTAAATTACAAATATATAAATCTTTAAACACATATTTGATAGTGAAGAGATTAGACAACTCTTCCTAGAAGGTGGGTTTAATCATATTCACGTCGCGTAGATGATAGTTGGTTTGAGTCCGAGCAACCCTTCCTAGAAGGTGGGTTCGGGTTCGTTCCACTGATGCGTGAAAGTCAAACCAAACACCAAAATTAAAACACTCTGAATTACGTAAGGCTTGATTCTCTTTAAAGAGATACGTAGGCAACCCATCAAAACTGGGTGCAGCCCAAATACCAAAAACCACTTAATATTTTGTATCAGTATTGTTTTTAATCAAAAGAGTCAAAAGAGAGGGTCGAACTAAAATAAAAATAATTTAAATGTGTTTTGCAATTTTGTGTACATTTTTGCTCAACATATTTTTGGCACGCACGGTGGGACCCTTTCTTTCTTTTCATCTTTAAGTAATGTCGATACTTTAAACTTAATAGGTTGTTGCATGGAAATGATTTTGAATGCAACATCCATCTTAGACGAGCTCCCCACGACATACATCATATTTGGAGTGTTGTGGATTAAGAGGAAATCGCTAGTGTTCCTTCACTTTATTTGGGACTCAAGTTCTTTAGAGAGCTTAAAAAAAACTCCTATGGAGATTTCATTGCCTCCATCTAGGAGAATATCTCTCAATGTGTTTAAAAGATGCTCATCATAGGCCCATGCCAGGGGGTAAAGTTCCTTGACCAATATGAGCTGAATTCCAAGGGCACAAGCCCTATAACATATGAGTTTGTGGTATGATGACCCCTAAGTAAATGTGAAGAAAAAAAAACGAATTGAAGATTGTCACAGTCATGACCACGCATGACGATATTTTTCCGACTTTGTACTTATTATTCTTAGTTTATATCTTATTTTGACTCCTTGGAAGATAAGTTAGATTATTATTATTATGTATGTTCTATTATTCAATTTTCTAGTTTAGAAAGAGAAGAGGGGTTTTTTCTAGGGTTTTTGTTCTAATTGATTTCAATTTGGGAGACTTCTTACACTTGGATCTACTTTGTCCTTTCAATTCAAGGTCTAGTTAGTTTTGTCTTTGAATATTGTTCTTATTTCTTCTTCCATACTATATCTTATTGATTTGATCATGAATTCAATTATTCTAGGCTAAGTTCTCTAGTTCTAGGGTTGGACTTGGAGGTGATCCCAAATGTGAAGGGATCAAAATCATTATTTTTTTCTTGAATTAAGTTGAAAAATAATATGATTTCATTTTGGGACTTAATCTATTTTTCTAAAACTTTTTATAGTCTTGCTTAGGTTGTGCATCGAAAGGTGGTGGTCTAAGTGAGTAATCAATCTAGAGAGAACACAACGAGAGATGGTTATTTCTATTTGGAAAAACTAGAATTAAACTAACAGAGAATCAGGACGAGACGACGGACTCGGGAAAAAGAATCCTCTGGCATATCTTTTCTGCCTTCGTAGTTCATTCATCTGATAGACCCTAGGAAGGAATTGACAGAGAATCAGGACAGAACGACGGATTCGGGGGCGAAAGAATCCCTCACCGCCGGCATATCTTGTCTGCCTCGTCAAAGTCTGCACAAATTCGTCTCCAAAATTGAATGGTTTGAACTTGTCCTTCCCAATTGAAGGAACAGAGAGAGAATCAGGCCGACTGACATATCTTGTCTGCCTCGTCAAAGTCTGCACAAATTCGTCTCCAAAATTGAACGGTTTGAACTTGTCCTTCACAATTGAAGGAACAGAGAGAAAATCAGATCGACCGGCATATCTTCTCTGCTCGTCAAAGTCTGCACAAATTCGTCTCCAAAATTGAACGGTTTGAACTTGTCCTTCACAATTGAAGGAACAGAGAGAGAATCAGGCCGATCGGCATATCTTCTCTGCTTGTCAAAATCTGCTAATTCGTCTCCAAAATTGATCGGTTTGAACTTGTCCTTCTCAATTGGATAAACCAAATCGCTATCAATTCCAAATGAAACCACGACTGTTTGACGACACATCTTCCTTACTCCCTTCTTCTCATCACTACTTGTGCCATGGTCCAACCAAGATCCCACCTTTTTCTTTCATAGGCTGACTAGAAGAACAACAATCTGTGTTGTCTCTTTCTTCGGAGAAATTCCCACCGTCAGTTGGTGGTGCTCCCCTGCGTGACTGCGTCCCTCGCCCCTCTTTTTTATCTGAATGATTCATGTAAAAGAAGTAATTTCTTGGTTTTAATCCTTTTTTTGTTTCCATTATTAAGTAATTATCTTTTATTTTTTTAGTTTTTACCGGTTACAATGGTAACCCATCCTATTGTGCTATTTTCGGTAAAAAAAAATTAGTTTATGTTTATTTTAACTTGTTTAAAAGTTTGTGTTATTTTCGGCAACTAAGGTGAAAGTTTGTGTTATTTTAAGCCATTTTTTCATTAAAATATTATTTTATTTTTCTTGAAAAATATAAAAAATAGAAAAACTTTCGGCTTCTTGAAAATTTTAAAGTGTAATTTTAGAAAGAAGTTATTTTAAGGCTACGCCTTTTTGCACAATAATTTCGAGCTTTATGCACCACGACATATTATAGCGTAATAATTTCACGCTATGTCGTGCCGTAACATTAAAAATATTAAAATATTAGATTTTTAATCCACAATCGAGTCGATGCGCAACAATCAAACCACCACGGCACGATATAGCGTTATATTACGCTATAACTGATGGTGCTCAAAATGGCAAAATAAGAAGTGGGCCCGGGGTACGAGGAATAACGGATCCGGCGGGACTCCCAAGGTTAAAATCGGGGCCCATTGCCATACCCATCCCTAATTAAAATCAAATCCCTACCTCTCTGAGGCCTCGAGACCTCGGCAACGAGGTCTGCTCGAAAGCTGACACCCCCGCCCTGTCTAAGCCACTCAGCGGTCACCTCTCCTCCTCCAACCAATGATCGACCACCTCACACTCGACCAATCAGAAAACTTGATCTTGGGCGTCCCACATCGAGCAAGCACCAAAACTCAACTCCACAAATCTCTATAAATAGAGGAGAATCTCGTAGGTAGCAAGGGGTCGAAAAACATCTTGAACTCAAGAACTATCTTACTCGTTGAAGATCGACGTGTTGAATCATCGTCAAAAGCCACGCTACAGATAAGCGAAGTCCACAAAAAGACTTCAAGTCGCACAAAGAACCCTCACACCAAAGATCTCGCCGCATCATCTCGCAGACCACAATCACCGTGCTCAAACTCAAACTCCTCAACCTCGCCACCAGAGCTCGTTAAGCAACCTGTTACTGATAGAATCCTGTAGTGACTAGGAGATCTCGAACCTTGTTAGATCGAGATCTCGAATACTCTTGGGAGATCTGAAGTGTAATTTCGTTTGTTTATAACCTCGCGACCTGTAATTTCCTTTGTTTGTAACTTCGTGACGTGTAATCTCGTCATAAAAATAATAAATAAAGAGCAAGTGTTTGCATAATCGAATAAAAGTAATCCCATTTCTTGTCTTCTAGCGCTGGTTTATTTCGGGTTTCATCAGTGGCGCCGTCTGTGGGAACCTCTTCATCCTAAGCAGTTTCCCGATTTGTGCAAACCTTGGCTTTGAACCCCTCAAAATGGCTTGTCCAAACAATTTCTTCCCCCAACACCCCGATAACATGCCCGAAACCTCGCAATGGATGAACAGGGGACCACCGGGTTGTCCATTCGGGGTCCCTCCGGGGTGGGCGTACAACACGCCACAAAACCCTTACCCATTCCAAGGGTACAAGTCGGGCGGTGCACCACCGAACCCATATCCCTACCTGGGCTATGGGCAATACCAGCAGGGCTTTGCCCCTTCATACGTCCCTGTGCCCGCCCCGGGCCAACCCTACTCTGAGTACGTACTTGCGTACGTCCCCGAGCATATGCCAGGACGCGAGACGTCAACCAACGGCTCGTCAACAGAGAGGCCTCCCCGGGACCCCATGCAGATTTCGAGATCCCGCTCACGTCGCTCAAGAATGCAGGACCCGGAATTGTCCGAAACGGCGGGGAGCGCGATGCACACCCTAAAGTCACGGTCGTGACGTCATCACGTTGAGGTCGGAAGCCTCTCCCCGATCGTGGACGAAATTCAAAGCGCGTCGATGCCCGAGGGTTTCCATAGACCACAAATGGGGCTTTACGACGGCTCGGCAGATCCGGAGGAGCATGTGAAGCACTTCGCTGTCCAGATGAACGTCAACTCCTACAACGACACCATTTTCTGCCGCGTCTTCCCAACCACCATGGAAAAGGTTGCGATGACGTGGTTCATCAGTCTCAAGATCGGGTATGTAGCCTCATTCGCTCAATTGTGCGAGTCCTTTATCGCACACTTCAGCGGATCGAGAAAGCGCAAGAAGAACATGCGGAATCTCTGCGGAATCGAGCAGGGAGAAGGAGAGTCACTAGGCACCTTTTTTACGAGGTTCACGACCGCGATTGCAGAAATCGCGCATATCGACGAATCGTCGGTGCGCGACACCCTCATGGGCAACCTGTGCCAAGGGCCTTTCAAGAATTAAATTTTCTTGAAGTACCCGGCGACATACGACAGCCTATGCGCCCGGATCACGGCCCAGGTGTATGCCGAGGACGCTGCCAACCAAAGCTCTCGACTGAGGACCGACAAGGAAATCGTCGCCGAGGCTAAGGGAAAGGCGAAGGTGGCCGCGCCGGCCGCGAGGGATGCGTATGTGACGCAGGCCCAAAACCCTGTCAACAACAACAACAGGAACAACAACAACAACAAAAACAACAAAAACAACAACAACAACCGCAACAATAACCACAATGGTGGCGGTGACAGTTGGAACTGCTTCGGTGGAAAGCAGCGAGGCTATAGGGGCAAGGGCGGCCCTTTGTACAACCCAAAGGAGAAGGGAAGCGCCAACCCCGCATTAGGATCAAACACCGTGCCGCAAGGCCCGAGTCAGGCGAGGGCCAACAACGTCGAGCAGCAGGCTCCCGCGAAGCAGGCGCGGTCTGGGCAGACAACAACACCCGATGGGTATATTCACACCATCTCGGGTGGACCTTTGACTCGGCTAAAGTCATTGTTACCAAGATCAAAAATAAATAACCCTATTCTACTAACTAGTATAGTAAGCAAGCAAGGGGTCGAACCCAAGAGAATCGGTTTTCTGGTCAATCAGCAATTAACAAGATAGGGGTTTTGGGATTTAGGCAAGCAAATAAATTCAAGTAATAAATCAATTAAGGAAAGCAGAGCTCATTCAATCAATTCCACCTTTTTAATCATTCGGTCATTGATTCACCCACTTTTCTATTAATTCCCAGGTTAATTCCAATCCTTATAAAAGATTTCCGCTTGTCCACGGTCCAAGCAGAATTAAGATATGAACAAGAACGCTGATATGTTGTATTTCATATAGCATAACTAGGACTAGATAATAAATTTTATTTATAGATTTAGGTCTTTTTAGTGCTTGTAATGATATATGAGTAGAAGACCGAAGACTTGAAGAAATTGGAAGAATTGAGGTCGGGATTAGAAGACCGAGAAGTGAAGGCCGCGGAGTAGAGTGCCCGCGGTGGAGCCAAGATCCAGTTCCGCGATCGCGGAGGCCTAAGGCCGCGGTCGCGGGTCAGCGCTGACTCGGATGAGGATTTCTACAGTGCCGCGATCGCGGAGGTTGTTCACCGCGCCCGCGGAGGTCCACGTCAGAATAAATCTGAGGTGGCGTTTGCTATATCTATCTGTTTTTATTTTATTATTTCCGAGTATTTTTATTTCGTACGAGTTGTTCGAGACTATTTTTAAGACCTAGTTTTTCAGCCTTGTTTTGTATTCTCTTTTAGACCTAGTTTCCATTATTCAGACTTTGGTATTCTCTGTTCTATGGAGAACTAAACTCCCTTAATCTTATTCAAGTTGAAGCTTTTCAGACTCAAGTTGTTGTGAGATTCGTCTATTCAGGTTTATTTCTACAGGTTATTTCAATTCTCTTGTGCATAATTATTATTGATTGTATTGATTCTTTCAGGCCTAGCTAACTTGTTGGAATTTAATACTCTCTATTGCTAGATCTAGGTTTTCTTGTAGCAAAGCCTAATCTTTGTAGCAACTCAATTGATTTAGGACTCGTTGGACTAAAACAATTGAGAAAGAGATTTGAATGCATGTTAATTGTTTGACTCGTTGGAATTCAATTGCATGTATCCTGCTTATCCTTGTTCTTAATGCTAATATCCCTATTATTTATGATCGTTTCATGAGTTGTTTGGATATTAAGTTTGCATGTCTCGTTGCCATGTTATATTTCTGATCAGGATAGGAATAACCAAAAGAAATAACTTGTTTGAATCTAGGATCAATAACTTGAGAAAGAAAAGTGGATACTTGAATAGGATTCTTTTCCCTAATTGATAAAAATCCAATCTTTTGCTTGTTTGATTGATTGCTTTGCTTGTTTCAATTCTTAGTTGTAGTTTACAATTCCAAAATCCCCCCTTTTTATTACTTCGTAGTTGATAATAATATTGCTTAGAATTACAAGTGTCTCTTGGGTTCGACCCCGACTTACCGACTATACTAGTTGAGTAACTAGGGAATTATTTTTGATTTGGCATCAACGATTTTCAGCCAGTCAAATTTTGGCGCCATTGCCGGGGACACTTTTGTTTAATTCTAAGTTTTTATTGTTACCAACGCTAGTGTGGATCCTAGTTTATGGTCCACACCCGTGCTACTGATTCTTCTATTTTGCCTTTTGATTCAGAGATTGAAAGGACCCTTTCCAGGTTGAGACGTGAAGCTCGGGAACTACTCCATGAATTACCTTTCAACTTGAATTCTGTTGAAACTG
The DNA here is from genome assembly GCA_964016875.1 of Fallopia convolvulus. Taxonomy (NCBI): domain Eukaryota; kingdom Viridiplantae; phylum Streptophyta; class Magnoliopsida; order Caryophyllales; family Polygonaceae; genus Fallopia; species Fallopia convolvulus. The sequence continues at coordinate 46,334,244 of OZ024721.1, forward strand.
AGGCAATGGAAGATCGGACTTTGAAGCAGCTAACTGCTCCAAACTTTCAACAACAGCCCCTGGCTGTTCAGTTCCCTACGCTGAATGAAGGTGTCAAGTTTGAATTGAAATCAGGGCTGATCCATCTTTTGCCCCAATTCCATGGGCATGGTGGAGAAGATCCAAACAAGCATCTTATTGAATTTGATCAGGTCTGCTCAAGTATGAAGCCTGCTGATGTAACTGAGGACCAGATCAAGCTGAGGGCGTTTCCTTTCTCTCTGAAGGATTCAGCCAATGAGTGGCTCTACTATCTTTCTCCAGGCTCCATAGATACCTGGACTAAGATGAAAGCGGCATTCTTGGAAAAATATTTTCCTGCCACCAAACAGAAGAGTTTGAAGAAGAGCCTGAGCAATATTGAACAACAGGCTGGAGAGAGCCTGTATGATTATCATGAGCGATTCAAGAGACTGTGTGCTAGCTGTCCATATCATGGGTATTCTGATCAAGACCTGGTATTATATTTCTTTGGTGGATTACTGGATGAAGAGCGTAGAATGGCGAATGCAGCTTATGGTAGAAGCCTGATGAACAAGACACCAGCAGATGCCCTTGAGCTCTTTTCTGAGCTATCTGAGAACTCAAGGCAATTCAACAAAAGAACTGGCACTAAAGGAGTCAATGCTATGGACTCCTCTTCTGTTATAAGATCTGAGATGGCGGAGTTGAAAGATATGATGAAGAGGTTCATGCTGCAAGGAACCCCTCAACAACTGAAGGCATGTGAAATCTGTGCTGACACACTTCACCCTACTGATGCCTGCCCACAACTCCAGGAACCTCAGGCTGAGGTTAATGCTGTAGGAGGATATGGACCTCCTAGACCTCGTTTTGATCCCTACTCTAATACATACAACCCAGGTTGGGGGGCTCATCCAAATCTGAGATATGGGAATCAGAATCAGCCTCAATATAATCAGCAAGGAGAAAATCAGCAAAACAAACAACCTTATGTTCCTAGACCTCCAGTTCAAAATCAAAACAACTCATTCAATGCTGAAGAGATGTTTGCAAGGCTAGCTAACACAGTAGACCAGTTGGGACAGAACACTCAGACTAGTTTCCAGTCCACTCAAGCTAGTATCAAGAATATAGAGACTCGGATAAGTCAACTGGCTACTGCAGTAAGCAAGCTAGAGGCCCGAGATTCTGGGAAATTGTCATACCTATCAATCCAAGGGAGAATGTGAGTGCTATCACATTAAGAAGTGGAAGAGAGCTGAATAGAGACGTGGGGGTGAATGAAGATCCACGAACTGAAAAACTCGAAATTCTGGAGAATGCCTCTGTGCCCGCGGAGAACGATTGTCGCGATCGCGGAACCTCAACTGAGAGCACGGGGATTCTGATCGAAGACACCGCGACCGCGGTGACCAACTGCCGCGACCGCGGAGGCGAGAAAAAACCGGATACCGAAAAATCCGAATTTCTGCGACCGCGGGACCCTCTCCGCGGCCGCGGTACTGAAGCTGAACCCAATGATTCTTACGTTCGTCCTCAGTATCCTCCCATGAATTCACAGAAGCCGATTCCACCATTCCCTGAGGCACTCAAGGATACGAAGAAGCCCGAACAAGACAAAGATATCTTTGAGACATTCTCCAAGTGTGAGGTAAACATCCCTTTGCTTAATCTTATTAAAAGTGTTCCTAGATTTGCTAAATTTCTAAAAGAGTTGTGCACTATTAAAAGGAACCAAAAATTGAAAGGGAAACAGAAAGTTAAGGTTAGTGAACATGTCTCTGCTGTATTTCAAAGGCGTATGCCTAAAAAGTGCAGTGATCCAGGCATGTTCAGCATTCCCTGCATAATAGGAGACACTAAAATTGATAAAGACATGCTTGATTTAGGTGCTTCTATTAATGTCATGCCTTATTCTGTTTACACTTCACTAAGCTTAGGACCTTTGCAAGAAACTGGTATTGTTGTTCAACTAGTTGATAGGTCCACAGTCTACCCGAAAGGGATTGTTGAGGATGTTCTTGTTATGGTGGATAAATTGATATTCCCTGCTGATTTCTTTGTGCTTGATATGGACCATGATGTGCATGCTGCTCCAATTCTGTTAGTTCGACCTTTCATGAAAACTGCTAGAACAAAAATTGATATGTGTAAAGGTGTCCTAACCATGGAATTTGATGGGGAAATATTTGAATATAGCATGGATAATGCTATGAAATACCCCCAAGATGATCACTCTCTATGCTTAGTTGATGTAATTGATCCTATTGTACAAGATGTATTTGATACTACTTGTGTAGAGGAGTTGCAATCTGTTCTAGAGAATGACATAGATCCTGCATGCTTGGATCATGAATTGCCTGAAAGATATCATGAAATTTTTGTTGATCTGAATGCATGTTGTGAATCTCCTGCTGATGCTTTGGCCATTGGGCCCATACCACTAACTCTCCCTAGCGAGAAATTGCTTCCTTCTGTAGTGCAGGCACCTGAAGTTGAGCTTAAACAGCTCCCTGAGCATTTAAAATATGCCTTCCTTGGAGATGGTGACACTTTGCCTGTCATTATTTCTAACAAACTCTCCAAGGAGCAAGAAGATAAATTGGTGCAGGTACTTAAAGAGCACAAGACAACACTAGGTTGGACCATTGCTGACATTAAAGGGATTAGTCCCTCTACATGTATGCATAGGATTCTCCTAGAGGATGGTGCCAAGCCATACAGACAGCCACATAGAAGGCTCAACCTACCTATGATGGAGGTAGTCAAGAAGGAGGTGATGAAGCTCCTATAGGTAGGTATGATTTATCCTATCTCTGATAGTCAGTGGGTTAGTCCGACCCAGGTTGTGCCCAAGAAGGGTAGTATTACAGTAGTTGAGAATGTGCATGGGGAATTAGTCCCCACACGAGTCCAGTCTGTATTGATTATCGTAAGCTGAACACGGTAACCAGAAAAGATCACTTTCCCTTGCCATTTATCGACCAAATGCTTGAGCGACTTGCCGGTCGTTCATATTATTGCTTTTTAGATGGCTATTCAGAGTATTTTCAGATCGCTATTGCACCGGAGGACCAAGAGAAACCGACATTTACATGTCCTTTGGCACTTTTGCATACCGCAGAATGCCATTTGGATTATGTAACGCACCCGGTACGTTCCAACGGTGTATGGTAAGTATCTTTTCTGAATACATTGAGAATTTTATAGAGGTTTTTATGGATGACTTTACAGTACATGGTGATGACTTTGATGCCTGCTTAAACCATCTCTCTTTAGTCCTTCAAAGATGTGTAGAGACCAATTTGGTTCTAAACTCGGAGAAGTGTCACTTTATGGTTGAGCAAGGCATTGTTTTAGGTCATATAGTGTCATCCAGGGGTATTGAGCTCGATAAGGCAAATATTGATATCATTCAGTCCTTGCCTTATCCTACTAATGTGCGTGAAGTGCGTTCTTTTCTAGTCCATGCAGGTTTCTATCACAGGTTTATTAAAGACTTTTCCAAGATCTCAGCCCCATTATGTGATTTGCTGAAGAAAGATGTGCCCTATGAGTTCAATGAGGCATGCAAAAAGGCGTTTGATGAGCTGAAAACACGCCTTACAAGTGCACCAATAATTCAAGCCCCGGATTGGTCTCGACCTTTTGAGATCATGTGTGATGCAAGTGACTACGTTGTTGGGGCTATTTTGGGTCAAAAAGAAGCTAGAGCATCCCATGTTATACATTATGCTTCTATGACCTTGAATGATGCCCAAAGGAACTACTCCACCACTGAGAAGGAAATTCTTGCTGTAGTGTTTGCTTTGGAGAAGTTCAAACAGTATCTGCTGGGGACAAAGGTGATAGTATACTCAGACCATGCAGCACTTCGTTATTTAATGACGAAAAAGGAGGCTAAGCCAAGACTGATAAGATGGATTCTCCTGCTGAGTGAGTTTGATATAGAGATCAGAGACAAAAAGGGAGCTGAGAATCTGGTGGTTGATCATCTAAGTAGGATTGTGCATGAAGAAAATACGCCAGGAAACCAAGATCAGATTCAAGGACGTTTTCCCGACGAAACATTGTTCGAGGTTCGAAACAGCGATTCCGCGATCGCGGTGAAGGCTGTCCGCGCCCGCGGCACTGTAACTGAGACACGGGAAATTGCTGAGAATGGTCCGCGATCACGGAAACTAGTCCACGCCCGCGGTACTGATTTCGACAGTGACATCGATCCTCGGTTTGAAGAATTTATTCTTGAGATCCATTCATTCCGACCATGGTATGCAAATAGTGTTAACTACCTCGTCTCAGGGGAGATCCCACCTAATTTTACCAAGCCCCAGAAGGACAAGGTTCGTCATGAATCTCGATTCTATGTTTGGGATGATCCATATTTATGGAAGCACTGCACAGATCAGGTAATTCGACGTTGTGTCCCGGATTTTGAGGTACAATCTATCCTTTCTTTTTGTCATTCCTATGCATGTGGGGGTCATTTTGGGACTAATAAAACTGCTATGAAAATTTTAGAAGCTGGATTTTATTGGCCTCATATTTTTAGGGATGCTTATGCTTTCTGTAAATCATGTGATCGTTGTTAGAGGGTGGGTAATATTTCTAAGAGACATGAGATGCCTCAAACTCGTATGATATTTTGTGAAATTTTTTATGTTTGGGGCATTGATTTTATGGGACCCTTCCCCTCTTCTTATGGGAATCTGTATATTTTACTTGCGGTGGACTATGTTTCCAAGTGGGTGGAAGCAAAGGCCACCAGAACTGATGATTCAAAAGAAGTTGCAGGTTTTCTTAAGGACAACATTTTCTCAAGATTTGGGATTCCAAAAGCTCTAATAAGTGACAGGGGTACTCATTTTTGCAACAAGACTGTCAGTGCTTTATTGAAAAAGTACCATGTCACTCAGAAGATCTCTACAGCATATCACCCCCAGACCAATGGACAAGCTGAAGTGTCTAAAGGGAGATAAAAACAATCTTGGAGAAGACGGTGGCACCCAACAGAAAAGATTGGAGTTTGAGACTCAATGATGCTTTGTGGGCCTACCGTACTGCTTATAAGACACCCATCGGGATGTCTCCCTTCAGATTGGTTTATGGAAAAGGTTGTCACTTGCCGGTGGAACTTGAGCATAAAGCTTATTGGGCGGTCCAAAAATGCAACTTCAATATCAAAGAGAATGGAGAGTTCAGAAAATTGCAATTGCAAGAGTTGGAAGAGCTGAGATTGGATGCTTATGACAATGATGTGAATTACAAGAACAAAACAAAAGCATGACATGATAAGAACATCCTAAGGAAGGAATTCAAAGTTGGAGACAAGGTCCTTCTCTTTCAGTCTCGTCTCACACTCTTCCCAGGCAAACTCCGTTCTAGATGGGCTGGACCGTATACAATTACTCAAGTCTTTCCACATGAGGTTGTGGAATTATTGGATGGGGACTCTCAAAATGTGTTTAAGGTTAATGGTCAGAGACTAAAGAAATACCATGAGGGAGTCAGCCAGGAAGTGCTAGAGGAGGTGGGTCTTGATGATCCAACCCCAATTGCTAATTAAAAAGGCACTAATGTCGAGCCAACGACATTAAACAGAGGCGCTGCTCGGGAGGCAACCCGAGGTAAGTTTTCTTTTTCTTGATTTTCTTTAAGTTTTAAGTGTTTATTTTTAGTTTTGTTTTTCTTTCAATCTTGTCGGACTAACATGCAGGTACTAGGTTCGAAAGAATAAAAAAAAAATTTGGGGAATTTATTCCTCGAAATACACAGAAAAAAGGCGAACATGTACTAGTAAACAGATCCGCGATCGCGGAGGTCCTTCACCGCGATCGCGGTACTGTGCATCGGCGGCAGGATATTATTTAAAAAATATAAAAAGGATTTGACGGATTTACCCTCATCCTTAACCGCCGGCCCTACCTTCTTCTTCTACCTCTTTTCTTCTACCTTCTACCATTTCCTCCATTATCAAACCTTCAAGCTTCATACCCTCTCTTACCCAATTTTTCAAACTCCACAAAAATCAAATCCAAACCCGTTTTTCTCATCCTTTCACCATTCTAAACACAATTCCACCATCCAAATTCCCATCCAAAACCCCACAAATTCAAATCTTAAATCCAAACAAAAAATTTCTAAATCTCCCTCAAAACCTCCCTAAATTCACTCTTTCTTGTCGGATCTTCCATTAGCAAGACATCGCGTGCCACCGCGATACAGTTCGGAGTCACCGCGTGCCACCGAGAGCAAAATCCAGATCCGCGGGGTACTGTACGTCCGCGATCGCGGCGACCGCCATCCGCGCCCTCGGAACTGCTACAAAAGCCGATAATTTCCACTTTGTGAGTCTGATTTCGCCCTTTCCTCGGTTTATTCATTACTATGGCATATCCGGTTAGACTGAGTAGGGCTGAGAAGGGATTGTGGAATGAGATTGATAAGAAAATCATGTTGTCTACTAAATTTTTCCATGCACCGACATTATATTCGTTGGGTTTATATCAGTCGGTTCATCAGTTATTACAGCAGGGTGGTTTAGGTGGTTTGATCCCTTTGCATGCATATACATACAAGCCTCTAGTATTGGAGTTTCTGGTTACTTACAGAGAGCTTAGTGATGGTAGTATTGGCTTTAGATTGTTTGGGGGAGATTACTCACTGACTAGGAATCAGTTAGCTGAGTGTTTTGGGGTGACGGGTCAGCCTACAGCTGGTTGGGCTGATGTTGAGGATAACCCGGGGGCGATGCATTTTTGGACTGCAGTGACTCACACTCAGTATATACTTGGACCTGGGTTACAGAATTATAGTATTGTTCACCCATGGTTGAGGCTATGTCGTAAGGTGATTACTAACACCTTTTTAGGGAATGGGGAGGTTAACAAGATGTCAGCTAAGAATGTTTCTGTGATGTGGTGTTTGATGAGGGACCAACATGTGGTCCCTGATTGGGTAGAGTTGTTCCTACGTGCTGTGAGGAAGGCCCGGTCTTAGTCCGGGGAGATTGCTTTTGGGGGCTTGGTTACTTTGATAGCCCTGCGTTTTGTGAGCTTAGATGTTATACAAGGCAGATACAGAGTGGCAGTAGGTGGTGGGATTTGCTTTGATCTGTCACAACTGAGGAAGGCTAAGCTATTATCTGATGCTGAGAATGGAGGTTGGATATGGCACTGTGGTAGGTAGCATGATAAATATTTACGTCTGCCTAGGGAGTTTGGAGCTGAGGAGACAGTTGATCATTTTTATTTGGAGTCTGATGTGATGGTAGTAGAGGAGGTAGAAGAGGAAGAGGAGGCAGAGTATGAGCATCACGACGAGCCTCCTCAGGGACAGTATGAGGCTAGTCCTTCTGGTGATGGAGGAGCTCCAGAGTGGTATCAAGAGATGAATTCTGCCATGGAGAACCTGAGTATGAGGGTTGATTTTATGGCTGATCAGCAGAGTTACTTTATCAGAGAGCAGGCGGCCATGCGGAGTACATTAGAGGATGTGGGGAGGAATGTCAGGGACATGTCCTTGACCATGGACCAGATGAGGGAGCGTCAGGAGGCATTTTATCAGCATTATTGGCCTCAGTACCCTCAACATTTTCCACCGTCAAGTCCACCACAATGAGTCTACTATTTTCCCTTTATTTTTATCTGATTTGTCTTTTATTTCATTGAGGGCAATGAAAGGTTTAAGTATGGGGGAGGGAGTACTCACTGTTCTATATATGTACAATTGCATTTCAGTTAAAAAAAACATTAAATCATGTGTTGAGTTGAAAACCCGAAAGGGCGGCTCAGGCAAAATTGCAGGGGCCCGGACCAACATTAGGCTGGGGTAATAAGAGGCTAAAAAGAGTGAAAGTGAGTTGGTGAGCACATCTATAGAAAAATGAAATGAGCGGTTAGGTGAAAACCCGAAAGGGCGCCTAAGCAGGATGAGTGAAAAAAAAGAGTGCTTAGGATCATTCTTGCTGGGGCTTGGGGTTCATTGTTTATGGGTTCTTACTTTGATCTTTGATGTATTATTGTTCTAAGTGATAGATTGTGCTAGGACGTCATTGTATACACTTTCATTCTTTTACATGGGTTTGGGTTGTGAGCTTATTTTGAGTGTTTTTTAGTTTTAGATCATTTTCTCCCATTGCTGTCTGTAGACCTTTGTTGCATTATCATTCTTGATTTCATTTTGAGCTTACTCGAGGACGAGCAAGGTCTAAATATGGAGGAATTTGATATGCTGTATTTCATATAGCATAACTAGGACTAGATAATACATTTTATTTATAGATTTAGGTCTTTTTAGTGCTTGTAATGATATATGAGTAGAAGACCGAAGACTTGAAGAAATTGGAAGAATTGAGGTCGGGATTAGAAGACCGAGAAGTGAAGGTCGCGGAGTAGAGTGCCCGCGGTGGAGCCAAGATCCAATTCCGCGATCGCGGAGGCCTAAGGCCGCGGTCGCGGGTCAACGCTGACTCGGATGAGGATTTCTACAGTGCCGCAATCACGGAGGTTGTTCACCGCGCCCGCGGAGGTCCACGTCAGCATAAATCCGAGGCGGCGTTTGCTCTATCTATCTGTTTTTATTTTATTATTTCCGAGTATTTTTATTTCGTACGAGTTGTTCGAGACTATTTTTAAGACCTAGTTTTTCAGCCTTGTTTTGTATTCTCTCTTAGACCTAGTTTCCATTATTCAGACTTTGGTATTCTCTGCTCTATGGAGAACTAAACTCCCTTAATCTTATTCAAGTTGAAGCTTTTCAGACTCAAGTTGTTGTGAGATTCGTCTATTCAGGTTTATTTCTACAGGTTATTTCAATTCTCTTGTGCATAATTATTATTGATTGTATTGATTCTTTCAGGCCTAGCTAACTTGTTGGAATTTAATACTCTCTATTGATAGATCTAGGTTTTCTCGTAGCAAAGCCTAATCTTTGTAGAAACTCAATTGATTTAGGACTCGTTGGACTAAAACAATTGAAAAAGAGATTTGAATGCATGTTCATTGTTTGACTCGTTGGAATTCAATTGCATGTATCCTGCTTATCCTTGTTCTTAATGCTAATATTGATGTTCGTGTTTTTAGTATAGTTTTTAGTATGCTTTCTTAGTTTGTTAGGAGTAGTTTTGATAAGTTTAGGGTTAGTTTTGTGTGTTTTTGGATAGTTTTGCATATTTTGTGAAAAGTATGGAAGCTACTCCGTTTTGTGTATTTTTGTAGGTTTTAGCAAGGAAACGGTATTGTTTAGAGCTGAATTTGGAGTGCTATGATGAAGGACGGAAGAATACAAGATGAAGAAGTCGAAGTCTAAGTTTTTGAAGAAGAAGTGTTGAAAAAGCCAAGTCCAGGCTCGTTAACGAGGCTGTGAGGGCTCGTTAACGAGGTTACGAGATAGAGTTTTTCGAGAGTCTGATTTTATGACTTACCGATCCTGTGCGGGAATTTATTTCCGTGTCGGTAGAGAGTGCTTTTTATGAATTTTAGGGTTATTATATTATGTATTTTAGGTCTTGTTATCTTTCTAGATTTTATTTCTATCTTTTAGGATTTTATTTCTATCTTTTTAGGAAAGTTTTTATCTTTTAGCCTTTTTATTTTCTAGCCTTATTAGTATAAATACCCTTCTTATTAGCCTAGTAGAAGGGGGGGAGAAGTATTAGGGAGAAGAGGAAGAGCCGAAGGAGAGAGAGACGAGTCGAAGATCGGGAGCTCGGTGGACGAGAGTTACCGAGGTCGTTGGTTGTGGTTCGAATCAGTGTTCTGTATTTTTCGGTTTCTTCTGAATTTCTGTAAGACGATATTTATTATTAATTTGAGTAGTGTTTTGTTTTCAATGATCTCTTTTGTTGAATTTAATTGTTTCTTAGTTATGAGTAGTGAGTAGTTTTCTTTTCTAGGGTCGGGGTTTAGACCCGGCGTAGTTATGCATGTTTGATGAGTGAGATTATGTGTTGACTGCCTTCTATCTATTTTTGAGATTGTTTGTTGTGCTTATACCTAGATGAAAGTCAAGGTTATTTAAGTTTTTAACTTGATTGAGAGAGAAATTTATAGACTTGAAGGTTGATATTGTTTGAATACGAAAGTTTCAAGCTTTAGATCCGAAACAAGCAATTGAGTGAACTAGTTTATGAAAGTAGATTAATTTGCTTGCTAGTCAATGAAAGTTGATGAATTTATCTATTTAAAGGCATGATCTCATTTTCTTACAAGTTTTTATGCATAACTATGTTGTGGTACTCTTGTCCTAGATCTTTGTTTTTATTTGAATTCTTTTAAGTAATATTCGTTACTGATTTTATAACCTCGGTACCAAACCTGTTTAGGTCGTTATTTTTAGTTATTTGTTAGCGGTTGTTCGTTAACGACCCTGACAACGTCGTTAACGAGGCTGCTTGTGAGTGTTTTGCTTGTTTTTGTTTAATTTTTGTTATTAGGAGTCGATAAACAAACAACTTTGCTTCTCGTGGAACGATCCTGACTCCCCTATACTCAGCGGGGTCTTGACTTATAAATTTATTTGTTGTCCAGAGTAATGGCCCGTCAACAAATATCCCTATTATTTATGATTGTTTCATGAGTTGTTTGGATATTAAGTTTGCATGTCTCGTTGCCATGTTATATTTCTGATCAGGATAGGAATAACCAAAAGAAATAACTTATTTGAATCTAGGATCAATAACTTAAGAAAGAAAAGTGGATACTTGAATAGGATTGCTTTTCCCTAATTGATAAAAATCCAATCTTTTGCTTGTTTGATTTATTGCTTTGCTTGTTTCAATCTTAGTTGTAGTTTACAATTCCAAAATCCCCCCCTTTTTATTACTTCGTAGTTGATAATAATATTGCTTAGAATTACAAGTGTCTCTTGGGTTCGACCCCGACTTACCAACTATACTAGTTGAGTAACTAGGGAATTATTTTTGATTTGGCATCAACGATTTTCAGCCAGTCAAACGCTTAATTCAAATCATGCAAAATATTAAGGATAGAAGGATATTAATTCATGCAATCAAGGTACGAGTCTCATGCATAAAATAACAATCAAATACTCTTCCTCAATTCTAGTCCACGGTCCTAGAAAAGAGTTGTTTCAAGGATAAATAAGATTGCACAGACAACAATCAAACTAATCCAAACAATAGAATATCAATCAAATTCAACAAGTCGTGCGCCAAGAGAAATCAATTGATAATCATATAAATAAAAACAAGAGTTTTGATATTAACCAAGGGATAGAAAAGTTACCAGAATCTCACGAATTACATAAAAAAGCTTCCTTGATCAAACAAACTCCAAAGGAAATTAGTTCTCCATAGTAAAACTAAAAACTAGAATAATCTCTGAAAGTGTGCTAGAATGTCGAACTAAAAATACGAAACTAAACTTAAATAGTCGGAAACCTAAAAGTTATAAATAATATAAAAAGATAGAATAGCCGAGACGAAGTCGGCGCGGATTGAAACCGCGAGCGCGGATCAAGTAGACCTCCTTGGCCGCGGAATCTCCTCGAACCGCGAGCGCGGTTCTGAACCTCGGCCGCGGATCTTGCGTCTTCAATTTCTCTCGAATCTTCTCGCCACCGCGGGCTCGGGTCCAACCCGAGGGCGCGGTCTTGACTTCTTAACCTCTTCAGCTCGATCTAGGACTTCTGTCTTCCAAATCTTCAACTGTAGGCTCTTCTGATATTACAGATAATCATCCTAATCTAGCCTAAAACACTCAGAAAATCCTAATAAAAATACAGAATTACGCTGTACTAAAACCAGCGTATCAAATTCCCCCATACTTAGATCTTGCTCGTGCTCGAGTAAGCACAAAATAAATCTAACAATAAATCCTATCAAAGATCCACAGGAAGTAAAGGGAAATATGAAAAATCTAACTCTCAACTCACAACCCGAACCCATGTAGAGAAATAATGAGCAAAAGACATGAAAGCTCAAATCACACACCTCACCAACACAAGATATAACACTCAAGATCTAAAAAGTGTAGAGCAACCTAGGATCTACCCAACATCTAAAGTGTAATCCCCAGACCCCAAAGTAGAATATGAATCCTAAACACTCTGATTTTACCACTCATTCTACTTAGGCGCCCTTTCGCGTTTTCACCTAATCACTCTTTTCATATTTCTTAGGTGTGCTCACAAATACTCACATCTCTCATTAACCTCATATTACCCCAGCCTAATGCTGGTCCGGGTTACCTGCTTATTACATGAGCCTCCCTTTCGGGTAACTCATCCCGGGATTTTATATGCCTTTTTCTCTATTTTTTATGGTTTTTTTTTATATTTTTTTTATTCAAAATTTTTTCTATACAAAACATGGAATAAGTATCCCATAAAAATAGCGAAAACTAAACTGAAAAACAACTATCTAAGATAAGCGTAGTGAGTACTTCCTCCCCCATAATCAAATCCTTCATTGTCCTCAATGAAGTAAAGAAAAAGGAAATAAGCATAGAAGAGGAAAATCAGAAGACTCACATACGAAAGAAGAGATGAACTCTCGGAATTGTAATGCACCAAACTCAGGAACAAACGGATCTGTCTGGGAACGAACCAAGAACGTCGTCTTCACAACTCAGCAACCAGATCCACACCATAGGACGTCTCCAATGAGAATGAACTGGACTCCTCAAAATAATAAAAACTCTGACGACGGCGGCACCCCCATACTTAAATTATACCGCAAAGATGGTGTAGACGCGTACTAAACCACAATAGGATGGAACCTAATAATAGTACCAAACAATTCCAAGAAACTAGACATGGAAAGATATAGAAAAGTGGATTGGTGGATGATGGTAGAATATGGAAGAACACTCTTTTTTTTTCTCTCTTCTTGTTTCCTGATTTATCTCGGGGGTTTCACCCGAAAACCTTTTATTTCGGGGGTTTCACCGAAAAACCTTTTATTTTTTATTTTTATTTCTTTTTTTAACTAAAAAACAAAAATTGGGTTCCGTTAGGACCGACCCGCGAGCGCGGTTCTAGGCCGCGGTCGCGGGTCCAGCCGCGAGCTCGGATCCTTGCCTCGGCTTTGCTTGCTTTTTTTTTATAAATCGCTTCACCTGCAAGTTAGCCCGACACAACCAAAACGAACTAAAACTAAACTAAACTAAAAAGACAAAAATAAAAGAAAAGAAAAACTTACCTCGGGTTGCCTCCCGAGCAGCGCCTTTGTTTAACGTCGTTGGCCCGATGTCAACCTATTACCTCAAAACTCGGACATCGTCAAAGCCCTGAGAAGTCTATCAAAATCCTGCGAACAACTCTCATGCAGGCAAATATAACACAATAATACTTTGAAACTAAATAATATAGCATTCAGACACCGTTTCAGTATATCAAACCCACTAGAGAAATCAGGATTAGTCGGTTTAGGATAGAACCAGTTGAAAGGACGAGGTAGTTTTTCAAAATATAAATCAAGAGTAATGATTTTCATGTTAGCACTACCACCCTTAAAATTTGAGAAATCACTAGGTAAACTATCATGCTCAGGACCTTTTGCAGAAATATCAGGCAAACGGATATCAATAGAAAGTAAGGAAGAAGAGGAAAGGATACAAGGATCATGATCGATCATAACAAAGGGCTCCACGGCAGGAGACATAGACATCTCCTCAGGTGGAATGGAAATTTCCATATCATCATCTGGCTCCTTCTTCGAGTCATCATGCTCGTCGTCATCACTCCAAGAGTCGTCAAACTGAAGGAAATATTCCTCCTCCGTCATCTCATGACTATGATCATCCATCTCTTCATCCAATGAAGGGTCTTTGAGTGCCTCTGGAGAGGGTGGAGCTAGCTCTTCAGGGAGATCTGTTGGTTCTTCAAGAATTTCCGTCTTGATGGCCAACACCTCCTTTAATTTTCTTTGTTCAGCAATTTGGTTCTCCAATTTCTGCATCTCGATCTCTTTGGCTCGGATATAACAAAAGAAATCCCATTGGTCGATGGGTTTCCAAACGACGTATTGTCCATCGCTCTCGCGGTATATCCTTAGTTGGGACTCAAGAGTCATCCCAATAAAGATGTGATGGCAAGCATCATCAAGCCCTACGTGTAACCCCCAAACAGAGAGATCAAGATATAGTTTCTTGCACCTAGTGAAGTACTCATGAAAGGGTTCATCCTGCAACTGACCAAACCTAAACGCAGACATTAGTATATACAAGTGTAGACCGTAAGATAGGTCTACACAGCGAGATTCGGGATTTCTGGACGAACAGAAACCGCGAGCGCGGTTTAAAACCGAGGGCGCGGGTCAGCCGCGAGCGCGGTTTAAAACCGAGGGCGCGGGTCAGCCGCGAGCGCGGTTACAAACCGAGGGCGCGGGTCAGCCGCGAGCGCGGTTACAAACCGAGGGCGCGGGTCAGCCGCGAGCGCGGTTACAAACCGAGGGCGCGGGTCAGCCGCGGGCGCGGTTACAAACCGAGGGCGCGGCTCAGCCGCGGGCGCGGTTACAAACCGAGGGCGCGGGTCAGCCGCGGGCGCGGTTACAAACCGAGGGCGCGGGTCAGCCGCGGGCGCGGTTACAAACCGAGGGCGCGGGTTAGCCGCGGGCGCGGTTACAAACCGAGGGCGCGGGTCAGCCGCGGGCGCGGTTACAAACCGAGGGCGCAGGTCAGCCGCGGGCGCGGTTACAAACCGAGGGCGCGGGTCAGCCGCGGGCGCGGTTTCAAACCGCGAGCGCGGGTCGTCAGAAACGCCGATTGAACAGAAAAATTAAAACCGATTCCCCAGAAACGGCGCCAAAATTTGACTCGGCTAAAGTCGTTGTTGCCAAGATCAAAAATAAATAACCCTATTCTACTAACTAGTATAGTAAGCAAGCAAGGGGTCGAACCCAAGAGAATCGGTTTTCTGGTCAATCAGCAATTAACAAGACAAGGGTTTTGGGATTTAGGCAAGCAAATAAATTCAAGTAATAAATCAATTAAGGAAAAACAGAGTTCATTCAATCAATTCCACCTTTTTAATCATTCGATCATTAATTCATCCACTTTTCTATTAATTCCCAGGTTAATTCCAATCCTTATAAAAGATTTCCGCTTGTCCACGGTCCAAGCAGAATTATGATATGAACAAGAACGCTTAATTCAAATCATGCAAAATATTAAGCATAGAAGGATATTAATTCATGCAATCAAGCTACGAGTCTCATGCATAAAATAACAATCAAATACTCTTCCTCAATTCTAGTCCACGGTCCTAGAAAAGAGTTGTTTCAAGGATAAATAAGATTGCACAGACAACAATCAAACTAATCCAAACAGTAGAATATCAATCAAATTCAACAAGTCGCGTGCCAAGAGAAATCAATTGATAATCATATAAATAAAAACAAGAGTTTTGATATTAACCAAGGGATAGAAAAGTTACCAGAATCTCACGAATTACATAAAAAAGCTTCCTTGATCAAACAAACTTCAAAGGAAATTAGTTCTCCATAATAAAACTAAAAACTAGAATAATCTCTGAAAGTGTGCTAGAATGTCGAACTAAAAATACAAAACTAAACTTAAATAGTCGGAAACCTAAAAGATATAAATAATATAAAAAGATAGAATAGCCGAGACCAAGTCGGCGCGGATTGAAACCGCGAGCGCGGATCAAGTAGACCTCCTCGGCCGCGGAATCTCCTCGAACCGCGAGCGCGGTTCTGAACCTCGGTCGCGGATCTTGCGTCTTCAATTTCTCTCGAATCTTCTCGCCACCGCGGGCTCGGGTCCAACCCGAGGGCGCGATCTTGACTTCTTAACCTCTTCAGCTCGATCTAGGACTTCTGTCTTCCAAATCTTCAACTGTAGGCTCTTCTGATATTACAGATAATCATCCTAATCTAGCCTAAAACACTCAGAAAATCCTAATAAAAATACAGAATTACGCTGTACTAAAACCAGCATATCAACCTTCACTGGTTGGATCAAGCCAGGCGGAAAGAAAAAGGTACGCGAGGGCAAGCAATCATGAGCCCTCGGTATTTAGCGTTGCCCAGACCTCGCGGTCCCACGTAGGCCTGGCCTTCACCTCTGAAGATGTCGAGGGACTCCGCATGCCGCACTCAGACCCTTTGGTGGTGCATGCTCAAGTGGGCTCAAAAATGGTGAAGCGGGTGCTGGTGGACACGGGGTCCTCCGTGGTCATCATGTACTACGACGCTTTCGAGCAGTTGGGCATCTCCGAGACGTCCCCGAAGCCCTACGCTGGGAAACTCACTTCCTTCTCCGGGGACGAGGTCGACGTCGCAGGTCTTATAGATCTCTGGATGACGTTGGGCACCGGTTCGACGAGGCGAACCGAAATGGTGGAATTCACTGTGGTACACCTGCCCTCGGTATATAACGCAATCATCGGGAGAGTATCCCTGATGAAGTTCCAAGCGGTGGTGTCTATTTACCACCTAAAGATGAAGTTCCTCGTCGAAGGCGGGGTTGGAGAGGTGAAGGGCAACCAAGAATACGCGACCTTTGCAAAACTGAAATACCCGGTGTTCATGGTGGAGTCCCCCGGCAAAGCTGATCTCGAAGTCCGGGACTTCACGGTCCCCATCCCAGAGGCGGAAAGAAGGGTGGTTACCCCCTTCGGGGATGAAGCCGAGAAAATCTACCTAGGAGAATGTCTCTCCGGGAAATCAGCAACATCGCTGGAGTCCTTGCTTTCCAGGTCCCGCGACGTGTTCGCTTGGACTGCCAAGGACCTCCGCGGCGTACCACGAACTGTGGCCCAACACTCCCTGAACGTCGACATTACCACCCCCCCCCGTGGTGCAAAGACGAAGGAAGATGAATGAGGAGAGGGCGAACGCCACAAACCTCGAGGTGGGGAAGCTATTGGCCGCGGGGTTTATCCGCGAGGTCCAGTACCCTAGATGGTTGTCCAACGTTGTGCTGGTCAAAAAGGCCAGCGGCAAATGGCGAATGTGCGTGGACTTCAAGGATCTCAACAAGGCTTGCCCCAAAGACAGCTACCCACTGCCCTCGATCGATGAGCTGGTCGACTCAACCGCGGGACACGGGGTCTTGAGTTTCCTCGACACGTACTTAGGATACAATCAGGACTTGATGAGTCTGCGCGACGAGAAGGAGACGTCCTTCATCACGCAGCGAGGTACATACTGATACAAGGTCATGCCCTTCGTCCTTAAAAACGCAAGGGGCAACCTTCCAGCGTCTCATAAACCGGGTCTTCAAAGATCATTTGGGGAGGAACGTGTCGGCCGACGTCGACGACATTGTGGTCCGAAGCAAGACCCCCGAGGAGCATTTGGTCGACCTCGCAGAGGTCTTTGCGACGCTCAGACGCAACCGGCTCAGCCTGAACCCCGAGAAGTGCGTATTCGGCGTGTCATCGGGAAAGTTCCTAGGCTTCATCATCAGTGAGCGCGGGATCGATGTGAACCCCGCTAAGATTGAATCAATCCTCTCGATGAGGTCGCCACGATCTCGTACTGAGGTGCAGCGGCTCAACGGTGTCGTGAATTACCTGGGGAGGTTCTGCTCCCGTTTGGCGGATAAGTCCCTACCCTTCTTCGTCGCCCTAAAAAAGAACGACAAGTTTGTTTGGGACGAGGAACTAGAGCTCGCTTTCTCCGGATTTAAGGCATTCTTGTCGAAACTCCCCACATTGTCACCACCAATGGCGGGCGAGGACTTGCAACTGTATGTGGCGGTAAGCCCGGAGACCGTCAGCGCAGTGCTAACTAGAAAAGCTATGCACCCAGTCTATTTCATAAGCCGCGTGCTCCAACCTGCGGAGCAGCGATACTCCCCGGCGGAGAAGATGGCCCTGGCTGTCGTGACCGTCGCTGGACGCCTGCACCCTTATTTCCACGCACACCCTATTCAGGTCCTCTCCGACCTCCCACTTCGGCAAATCCTCCATCAGCCCGCCCTCTCGGGGAGGATGACGAAGTGGGCAGTCGAGCTCTCTGAATTCGACATCAGCTACCTCCCCAGAACTGCAATGAAGGGACAAGCTCTCGCCGACTTCGTCGTGGAAGTTACCTTCCCCAAGAATGACGCATGCTCGGAGGAATGGAAGGTCTTTGTAGATGGCTCACAGTGTGACGCCGGGGGCGGGGCTGGCGTATTCCTCGCCGGTCCCTCAATTGAAACGGAGTACGTCCTTAACTTCGCCTTCGATGCCACCAATAACGAGGCCGAGTATGAGGCCATGATTGTCGGGATAGAGATGGCGCTCGTTAGTGGGGCCCACAAAATCAGAGTCTACACCGACTCTAAGCTGGTGGCGAGGCAGTTGAACGGACAATACGACACCCGAACGGGGTTCCTGCCTGCGTACCGAGAAAAAGTTAAGGCGTTGGTGTCTTGCCTAGAGACCTTCGCCGTAGAGTCCATCCCATGAGCTGCAAACACAAAGGCAGATGCACTCGCGAGGTTGGGATCGGCCCTCCCATTGGAAGTAGGAAACCGCGTGATGGTGGAAAGAAAGCTCTCGCGGAGCGTAACCAACGAGGTTCTCTCCGTCACAATCGGAGATTGGAGGGTTCCAATCACGCGATATGTGGAAAGCGACGTCCTCCCTGAAGATCCCGCAGAGGCTAGAAAGCTCAAAATGCAAGCGGCCCGCTACTACGTCATCGGCACCCGGCTCTATTGTCGAGGCTTCGCTGAGCCCAACTTGCTATGTGTGTCAACCGAGGCTGCAGAACACATCTTGTACGAAGGGCATGAAGGGGTCTGCGGTGGCCACCCTGGGAGGCGCGCCTTGTCGCATAAAATCGTCCATTTGGAATATTTTTGGCCTACTCTCTGACAAGACGCGAGGGCCTACGTCCAGAAATGCGACGAGTGCCAGAAGCATGGGAAACCTCCAACACACCCCGACCTCGCGTCTGCGCTCGATCCACGCACCATGCCCCTTCGCGATGTGGGGGATGGACATCCTGGGACCTTTCCCCAAGGTTGTCGGCCAAGTGCAGTACATACTGGTCATCGTTGACTATTTCACGAAGTGGGTCGAGGCAAAGGCAATGGCAAAGATCACAGGGACAAAGGTCTGCAATTTCCTATGGAAGAACCTCGTGTGCCGCTTCGGGGTCCCCATGACCATCATGACTGACCATGGCCCCCAATTCGACTGCGAAGAAACTCGGACCTTTTGCTCCGAGCTAGGCATAACCCTCAAGTTTTCCTCTGTGGCCCACCCCAAGTCCAACGGCCAGGTGGAGAATGTCAACGCTCGCATCCTGTCCCATCTAAAGAAGCGTCTGGGCATGGCACAAGGCCGCTGGGCGGAACTTCCCCCACTCGTCCTATGGACATACCGCACCACCGCACGACGCACAACGGGGGAAACGCCTTTCGCTCTAATCTACGGAGCAGAAGCGCTAGTCCCCGTAGAAACCTTGGTCCCTTCGGCAAGAGTTTTTGACTTCGATGAAAAAGAAAACGAGGCCAACCTCAAGATCGAACTTCTGTTCAAAGACGAACTACGCGAGGTTGCAGCCCTGTGCTCCAAAGAATACAAACGACGCGTGGCGGTGTATCACGACAAGAAGGTTATGCCCCGGTTTTTGGTCACAGGTAGCCTCGTTTTGAGGCATACCGAGGGTGCCAAACTGGATCCTAACTGGGAAGGTCCGTACCTCCTCGGGGAAGAAGTCGCGCCCGGAGCCTTTAAGCTCAAGGAAAGGCGAGGGTCGCACTCTGAGCAAAACATGGAACATCGATCGGCTCAAAAGATATTACATGTAAACTCTCCGAACCCTTTTACCATTTCCTAAGAATTTCGTGAATAAAGGATTACGTGGAATTTTCAAATCTTGTCTCAAAAATAAAAACCTCGCTGCGCCAGTCCACCCCTCGCTTCCCGCTTGGGGTTGGAGATTCTTGGTTTTAAGAAGTTCAATTCCACCCCTCGCTTCCCGCTTGGGGTTGGAGATTCTTGATTTTAAGTTCAATTCCACCCCTCGCTTCCCGCTTGGGGTTGGAGATTCTCGATTTTAAGTTCAATTCCACCCATCGCTTCCCGCTTGGGGTTGGAGATTCTCGATTTTAAGTTCAATTCCACCCCTCGCTTCCCGCTTGGGGTTGGAGATTCTCGATTTTAAGTTCAATTCCACCCCTCGCTTCCCTCTTGGGGTTGGAGATTCTCGATTTTAAGTTCAATTCCGCCCCTCGTTTCCCGCTTGGGGTTGGAGACAATAAAAACAATCATGCGCAATCCGAGCGAGGCTCGTGATCACGGCATAAAATCTATCATGCATGATCCGAGCGAGGCTCGTGATCGTGGCATAAAATCTATCATGCACGATCAGAGCGAGGCTCGTGATCGTGGAATAAAATCTATCATGCACGATCCGAACGAGGCTCGTGATCGTGGCATAAAATCTATCATGCGCGATCCGAGCAAGGCTCGTGATCGTGGCATAAAATCTATCATGCGCGATCCGAGCGAGGCTCGTGACCGTGGCATAAAATCTATCATGCACGATCCGAGCGAGGCTCGTGATCGTGGCATAAAATCTATGATGCGCGACCCGAGCAAGGCTCGTGATCGAGGCATAAAGTCTATCATACGCGATCCGAGCAAGGCTCGAGATCGCGGCGTATAACGAACGCTCAATGTGGCCCGAGCGAACAACAAATGTGGCACTCGTGCCATGGGGTTGGATCGGGATATATAGTGAACTAAATCAATGGAAAACACGCAACACAACCGCAAACGAAGGAAAGAAAATTATATAAAATAAGGCCACAAGGGCCGAAGTGTCATAATTACAAACCCCAGCGGGGCCACCAAAATAAAAAAAAACAAACAAAGAACACGGAAACTACAAGTGCGGACACCCTTCACTCCTCCAGGATTTCGGCGGCGGGGTCCATGGGAACTTGGCTGATGGGGGAGGCAATGACCATCGCGGGGTCGGGGGTAGGCGCATCTGCGGCGGGTTTGTCTGAAACAGGCACGTCACCCGCTGCTGGCGCCTCGGTACTCTCGTCTGGCGCGTCCCTGCCCTCGTTGTCGAGGAAGAACTCGCATTCCCCCTCGGGCTCTTCCCCAGTCTCTTCCCCCATGGTCAGCGCGTAGTTGGGGTTGAAGAAGGCAATGTGAGGGTCAATGTGCCCATACTTCGCAACCGCCTACCTTACCCCCATGCGAACGGCCTGTCGGTACATCTTGTTGACGCTGCTCAGCAACTGTTCCTTGTACTCGGCAGACGCCACATACTTGGGGCTCGCAGCCTCCACCTCCTCGTTAAGCTCATTAACGCGTTGTCGGAGGCTGCTAATCTCCTCCTCGGCCTTCCGAAGCTCCGATTCCTTCTCCCTAAAAAACTTGTGCTCCGCGAAAAGTTTGCCTCGGAGCTCCTTCACCTCACCCTGTAAGCCCCCAACAAGGGTCTTTGCCTTGTTCTCCTCCTCCTTCGCCCTCGCCGCCGCCTTAGCCTCGTCCCTCGCTGCGACCTCCGCTGCCTTGGCCCTCTTCCCGGCCTCAGCGAGGTCTTTCTCTTTCTTCGCACACTCCTCTATGCGAGCCTTGAGCGCCGCCTCCATCTTGTCCATTCTCTTCTGGAGGAGGGCGAGGCGGCTACGGTTATAATTCTCGAAGAAGGAATGCTGAAAAGTCAAAAAAGAATGCTAGGAAAAAGGCACCAAACTTAAAAAGTGAGGCTTTCAGAAGCGATACATACCATCGCCGAGTAACGGAAGGCCTCGTCATTCAAGGCTTCCTCAGAGAGGTTGTTTGCCCACGCAACCTCCTCCTTCCAGTCATCCCGATTCCAATTCTTGAGAGCGGCCCGGGATGGCCCGGGGCAGTGGAACTTCGCAGGGGAGGGCCTGTCGGCAGAGAGGGCACGTCCCTCGAAGTTGAAGCTGGGGATGACCTCCTTCCCTGAGGAACCACGTTCGCTGTCCCCCTTGTGTTTCTTCCTTTTCTCTCCACGGGGGGACTCCGCGCCCTTCCTCTTTGACCCGGCCCCGTCGCCAGATCCTCGGGGGGCATGGGAGTATACTCTGGTAGCATCTCCCTTGTGTGGCCCCCCCCAGAAATCTTTACCCCTACGACCTGCGGAGGGGCTATCTCCTTCATCAACAAGGTTGGCGGCCTCGCCAGGGGAGATGGTGCCTTCACTTGAGGGCCCTTCGAGGCCCGAGAACTCTCCGCAGCTGGGGCCGCAGGCTTCTTCCCCTGCGCCCTCGAGGCAAGAGCATTGAAAAGGTCTACTGTCAAAAATATAAGAAAAACACAAGTTAGATGAGAGGAATAAGGGAAGGCTCATCGCAAACGAATCAAAAGGTGCATGATCCGAGCAAGGCTCGTGATCATCACTAGATAGGCGAGGTTCAAGCTACTGCAGGTGGCCTAGACTAAAAATAGAATAAAAAGCAATTAAGAGTTAAGATAACCTACCCTCTTCGCCCTCGCGGGGTGGAAGGGTAAGACTCAGGCCGGCCTGCTCAAGCCGTTCTTGTGCCAGGTACTCCCAATACGGTGCTTGGCTCACCGGTGCGAACCGAGTCTTGAGCTCGGCGGCGTCCTGCGTTCTCTTGGGTCGGACGAAGTTGTCCAGGGCCGTGGGGAAATTAAGATACCTTTCCGTTAGATCCCGGACCAAGAACCACTTGTCCTTCCACTGACCCACGTTAGACGGGGTAGTGGTGATCTTTAGCCCGGGCAGACTCAGATGACAAGGCATGAATCGTGTTCTCGTCGCGCCATGAATAAACTCGACATGACGTCCAGATCTGGCTCCTCTCCGAGCTCGCGGCTTCGAAGGGTGTACGCACACAGAAGCCTCCACGCATTGGGAAACAATTGTGCGGGGCAAACGTGCATGGCCCACAAGAAGTTGACAATGTGCGGGGCCAGCGGTAGCCTGAATTCGGCCTGAAGACTGGGCAAGTGCACAACCACGCACCTCTCGTATAGCGCCAAGGAGCAGCCTTCCCCTTCGGGAAGCGCTAGCTCAACCCCCTCAGGCCATGCAAAGCTCTTGGCGATCTTCTCGAGGTCTTCCCGCTTCAAAACCGTCGGGGCCCCCTCGGGCAGACAGATCACTCTCGCAACGTTCGGGGACATGGGTATCCGCTCCTCGAGGATGGGCGGAACGCTGGACACGGCGTCAGTAATATGCTCCGCAAAAAAGCTCGCTCGGTCGTTAGAGTCGGACGACCTCGCGATTAAACCAGCCACTTCCTCGTCAGAAATTGAAGACGAGGCCATGTCAACACCAGAAGACGTTCGAAGTCGGGGGAAGCACGAACTAACAGAAACGTTGGAGTCGCTAGAAGCACGAACTAACAGAACTAACACAAGTCCTTACAAAGGAGTTCGCCCAACCTCTATACCTCGCTTCTCGCAACATGGTGTCGTGATCTCACGCAACCTGGTGCCGTGAGATCTGGACTGGGCCGGGCCCAATCTGGCCACCCCAAATCTGGCCCATGTGTGTATAAAAGTCCATGCTTTGTTCTGCAGTTATATCACGGCACTAGATAGCGTGATATCACGCAGTTTTTGGAACAACCCTGAAAAAATGTCTTGAAATTGAATATTTTAATACCTTTTAATGTTACGGCATGGTATAGCGTGAAATCATTACGGCACATTGTGTCGTGGTGACCGTGGTGCAATAAGTTCAAAAATAGTGTGCAAAAATCCCCAGCGTATTTTATTGTTAAAAATGAATATACGAAAGTGCTCAGTTTATTGCCTGGGCCCCGCTCCTCAGGTTCTCACCTTGATGTGCCCAACATTTAGGTCGCACGCCAACAGCTGGACGCCACTTGTCACAAAGCAAGGACACGTGTCAGGACTGGCCTCGCTGCCCCGCCCATAAGCCTGGGCTTTAGCATTGGCGCCAAAATGAGCGGAAATCCCGCCATGTCACGTCATCTTCCATGACGGCAAAACGAAGCAACCCCACACCCCTCAAGGTCCCACTCATACCCATTTGCGTAACCAAGTTGTGCTTCCCAAAATTACTTATCCTAAATGGTGTTTCGTTAACTATTTTAATTATTTTTATCCGAAATAATAATGTTAAAATTATTTTTTTTTATTATTCATAATTTTAATATCAGGATAGTTTAAAAAAAGGATATTATTGAAGACATGAAATGGCCGGTAAGGTCATGTACACACAACAAAAATATTGACCCAGTTCAGTACCCCTCAAGTGAGTATCTAGGAGGTCAAAATGGGGGCACTCCTGGCTTAAAGCTGAGGAGGTGCGACCGAGAGACCCGACGAGACCGAAAACTCACGACCGTTATAACACGCAAAGAGCGAAAGGAAAACAAAACGAGAGCAAGAGCAAAGACAGAACACAAAGAAAGCTAAAGGAAATAAAACACAAAAGCAAACATGAGGAACAGAAAACCAAAGCCACGAAAACCAAAGCCAAGCGGAAATCGTCTGTCCAGGCGACTAGCTGTTGTCTGCCACTCTTATCTTCTCCCTCCACCTATCCCTGCAAGCTGCCAAATCTGCTGAAATCCCCAACTGGCTGATATCCTGTCTTATACTATCTTTCCAACATTTCTTCGGTCTTCCTCTCCCTCTCCGAAGGTCTCCCAAGTCTAGGTTCTCGCACCTGCGCATTGGCTCCCCGGGCCCTCGCCTATGTATATGTCCAAACCAGCGCAGTCTCGATTCTCGCAAGTTGTCCCCTATATTGGCCACCCTACCTTGCTTTTGATCACTTCATTTCTAATCTTGTCTAGGAGCGTGTGTCCGCTCATCCACCTTAGCATCCTCATCTCGGCTACCATCAGCCTCTATTCATGCGCCTTTGTGGTGGGCCAACATTCTGCCCCATAGAGGATGGCTGATTTAATGACTGTCCTATAAAACTTTCCCTTAAACTTGAGCGGCACCTTCTTGTCGCAAAGGACCCCCGACGCTGCCCTCCACTTTTGCCAACCTCTCTGTATCCGGTGTGTGATGTCTTCATCTATGCCCCCCGTCACTTTGTAGGATTGAGTCCAAATACCTGAAACTATCTTTTTGCGTTACCACTTCTCCTCCTAAAAGCACATCAGCACTGTCTGTCGCACCCTGTCCGAACCTAAACTCCACGTATTCCGTCTTGATCCTGCTTAGTCTGAAACTCTTAGACTCCAACCTCTCCCTCCAAATTTCGAGTCCACTATTAACTCTGACTCTGGTCTCATCTACCAAGACAATGTCGTCTCTAAACAACATATATACATCACGGGATCCCACAGTAAGTTCATGTACGTTAAGTGTTAATGCGCATGTATATCTATCCATGGAGTTTATATGCATGATCATGTAAAAATGTGGGACATGGTCATACATGATCAATGCATGCAGCAATGACACGTGACTAGCTCGTTTATGGGGGACAGAGTAAATTACTACTCCACTCTGTGAAGTCCTCGTTCAGTAACAGTAATATTCAATTCATTAGTTAATGTTTCTCAAAAAAAAAATCATCAGTTAAATATTTTACCCCAGAAAAGACTATTTTAATGTCAGGTTTCTAAATTTAAATACAAAATAGTGAAAATACAGTGGATTTCATGACGGGAGTGCCCGTATACGTGGGAGGTTGTAAAAGGAAAAAAAGAGAATACTCGGAAGTGGATCTGGGGCTCTGGGCATCGCTTTATTGACTGACGTGGCGAATTTGGTAGCCGTTGATCCCTTTCCCGAGCACGATCATGTGCGAGGCGTGCTCCTCTGTTTCGTTCTTGATCACATTTATTTTTATATTTTTTTAAAAGGTAAGAATTCGGATTGCCAAACATATTTGATAGTCCAAGTGATCGTTAAAAAAAACGACAGTCTAAACGGCTAAAAGAGTCAATAAAAGAGCCACATGGCTAATAAAATCGACTAAGAGTAGTACAAATCGTTGAAAATAAAGAGTAAAATGAGATCGAAATCGGGGTGAGTAAAGCACTTAAGTAAAAGCGTCGCAACCTCGCAGGCAACAGGCCAACTCATCATGGGGTGTGCGAAACGGATAGCTGACGTTCCCTGCACCGAGATGAAAGAACTTCAGAACACGGATCACATTTTTTTGATCGGATAAGATTTATGTAATAACTGTGATTTTTAAGGATATTTTTGAATTTTTCTCGGATATCCTTTTAACATCTTTGTCCGTTTTTAATGCTTAATCCAATATTTTTGTCGGAATTTAAATCCTAGAAAATTGTTGGTGATATCCTATAATCATAAAGAAATGATTTTATGGATCGGTGTGAATTCTAGGATTTTTCAATGGAAAAAGAATATTTATTGGATAAACCGTTTTTTAATTATGTACTGTAAATAGACCTGTACAAAGTCGGGTTCGGGCCGGATCCGGGCCGGGTTTTGAACAAAAATTATGCCCATTTGTCCGAGCGGGTTCGGGTCAAACGGGTGATTCGGGTCGGCAAGGATGTCCAAGCCCGCCCGAACATCCGGACACGGGTAGCCCATCGGGACCCGTATATAAATTTATAAATAATTATTTTTTCATGTCCATTAAAAAACTAGAAAATCCTAGTATTATAATTACACTATCTAACATTACTTAAAATTAAGATCCTATTTATGCTAGCTTTTTAGGTGACAAGGTGAAGGAACTATAACAATTAACTCTGTTTTGTACTAATTCTACAATCAATAGCCTCAAGATATTTTTCGCAGACATATCTTTATTTATAAATATAAATATTTATTTTAAATATTTAATATATTCGGGTATTCAGGCGGGTTATCCGGGATATTCGGTCAAAAATATTGTCCGTGTCCCGCCCATGAATTCGGGCAGGCGGGCTTATTTACCCTTTCGGGTTAGAATTCTTGTCCAAGTCCGCCCAATTTTCCGGGCGGGCGGTACGGGTTGGGCGGGTTAGTCCGACTTTGTTCAGGTCTAACTGTAAAGGATTTAAAATACGAAACGGAAGCCTTGAAAGTTGAAGGTAGCAAGATAAAATCATGAAAAATTGGTTTTATTGGTCTACATAATTTACGGGACGTTTTTCGTTTAAGAAGTTTTTCCAACCGAGGTATATAATTTTACCGCTTTAACGCGAATCCCGTTCTGAGACGGGTTTTGGCTTCAAAAACAATGTCTTTTCTGCCTTGTTAAGTAAGGGGAATCGAGAGAGTTAGGATTAGGATGGAAACAGAGGAGAGAGTTCGAGCGCCTTCACCGCCGGCTGCTCCCCTCTTCCCCCGCCTTCTCCGCCACCTCCTTAACGCCTTCTCCCTCTCTTCCATTTTTTTTTCTGGATTCTTTAGTTGCTGCAACCAGAACCAGTAGGAGAATCAGGAAGAACGACAGACTCGGGAAGAAAGAAATGGAATTCGTCACCGCCGGCAATCTTCTCTGCCTCGTTGTGCGTCGCCGGAGACCACTCTCCTGGGCCAGCCACCAGCAGGCGCCTCACCAGACCATCACGGCTCGAGCCAGGGTGAGCTCAGCCGTGCTGAGCCTGCTGCTTCGAACCTCGTGAGATCCTTCACCCTCTCATGATGTGTAGACTCCGGCGAGTCTTTCGGGCCGCCATCGACCACTCCTTTAGCCACTGCTGAACCACCCACCGCGAGGGCCGCCACCGGACAACACCCAGCCACCCTTGGGCTCTTGGATCGAGCCATTAACGAACCAAACGAGCCATAGGCTCAAGTAAAGGTAAAGGTTGAGTTTAATTAATTAGCGGATTGGTTGCGGAGCCACCGTAAGGACCTTTCGGTTTCGCTTTGCTAATTAATTTTGAAGTTTTTAAGATCTTGACGTTAATACGGTTTCACAGGTTCAAACCGCTCGTGAAACGGACATCCGAATCTTCAGTTATAGCGAATACAAGTTTTGACATCGATTGGCAGTAAAGGACTTCGGACAATTACTGAGGATTCGTTGTTAATCAGTATGAACCGAGATTTGGTCACCTTTAAGAACTGTTGCTAATGAACAATTTTTATTTAGGAAATTGTTTCAAAAGTGAAACGGTTAGTTATTTATAAGTTCGCCAAGATGGCTCCTTAAAGCCTGATAGCTAAGGATTAATTATAAATCGATATACGGAAATCAAGTCGTTTATCGATTAGGAAATTGTAGAATTTGAATATACAACTAAGAAGTGTATCCGTGAGCTCGTGGTTGAGAAATCTTTTTGTTATATTTGGCAGAAGGGTGATTAAGATTACTGTTGGAATCACTAAGAACGTTGAGCACGCCTTCTAAGGCAAGTGGACGATTCTCTCTTGCGTTATTGTTATTAATGAGGAATTGAATTCCATTTGATCTTCATGTTGGGAATAATTTGTGGGTTGAATAAAGTTTGTTAGATTGTTATTATGTTAGAAATAACGATCATGTCGTTATTTCAGTTTTTGCGCTAGAACTGAACTTAGGACCGTTGTTTGATCTTGTGTGTTTAGCTGTCTCATGCTGAGACATTGTTGTGAAGTAAGATAGTTAGAGATGGGAGGTTAGACTCCAAAACATTTCTTTTAGTGGTCCTATGCTGAAACACTGTTGTAAAATAAGTAGTCCAGGGGTAGGAGCAATGTTCTAAAAAACGCTAGGCGGACGCTGGGCGGGGAGGGACTGCCTAGCGCCTAGACGGCATAAACGGTAGCCTAGGCGGTCCTAGACGGGTGCTTAGGCGGTTTGGATGGCTAGGCGGGCTAGGACCTTCCAGCGCCTAGGCGGGGCCTAGACGGGGCCTAGAAGGGATGTTTAGAATAGTGGGTAGGAGCCGAGTCTCCAATGACCTCTTTATAACAAAGTGTGTATTGGGGGGCGTAGCTTGCTAGCGGATCCCAATATTGGAGTCATGACTCATGTCTCGCTCCACGTCGGAGGAGGACAATGGTGCACTCTAGCTAAGTGCAAAAAGGAACTGATGTGGGTCAAGTGGTCACGGATGAAATAGGCCCTCTCACCCTGACGACATCAGTTACAAGGAATTTATCGGTAGTAGTTTGGGTCGATTAAAAGTTATTAAAATGAATGTGTATTGTCAAAATCATAAAGTGAAGAGAGTGCGATAGGCACGTTAATGTAACTGAATGGTTAGTCCTTGTGATAACCATTCTTGTTTCTGATTAAGAATGATTCTTAATCAAACTTTGATTAAGTTAAGCTGATTAGTCGTTGAAGACGTTTTGTGAATGTTGTGTGGCTAGTATAAGTTTCCTTTAATCGTTTATGCTTCTTAAAGGAACCACAAGCTGTGGTGTTCTCTCTCTTAAATATGCAAGTCTCCTTCTTATTCTCTATAAGACTGTTAACTGTTGGATCATAATCCGAGTCTAATCGGATTTTGATGCCAATATGTTTAGTCACAATTATAAGAACCTAGTTAGTTTCTCCACTTGCTTCGTCTTTCATTAGACTAACCCGTCCATCTTCTTTTCTTTTATATGGTCGGCTGATGTCCACCGCTGGTATACGACACATCAGGTTCTTCTTGGAAGTTGATTCAAGAGGTAGATCCAGAGGTTTGAAGCTTCAGAAGTTGAAGAAAGGTTTCCAATGGCTATACTTGAGTGAAGTTCTTGGTTAAGTGCTGCAAAGCGAAGTGGAAAAGAAGTTAAGAACCTACAGAAAACTTTTTAAAGACTTTGTTCAAATAGAAGGTTGTTCTATTTATTCATTCTTTTTAAGTTAAGGTTTGTATAAGACCTTTTACTCGTTTTTCCGTTGTAATATTTTACTTAATTTTTGTTAGGTTTTAAATGGTTTCTTTTACATTGTTCTAGTAAGTTCTGTCAAGTTAAAGCTTTGGGTAACTTCAATTTAGTACTAATCGGGGTTACTGGCGGTAATACCTCCAGGGTAAGTAAGGGGGTGTTACAATTTAGGATAGCCCAATTACTACTTGGACTAGCCTAAAGCACCCTTGAACGGGTGAGAACTGTTACAGTTCTAGAGAAATTAATATTATGGTTTTGTCTTCGGTGACCTCGGGTTCTTCCGCCTAGGACAAACCAGTCCAACTGGGCTCCTCACCCGAACACGGATCACATTTATTTTATACCAATACCATTATTACAAAAATATTATTTTATTTTTATTTCATAAAAATTAACTAGTTTTTAAAGATTTTAACATAAAATATAATATTTTTTTTACTAAAAAGTATTTTTGAAAGTTAAGGAACTTAAATGAGCATCACTATACAATATACACAACTTATTTCAAAATCTAGTAATAAAATAAAGTAAATTTAATAGTTGAAATGGTCGTTGATCACTTTTCCATCGCAAAATTTATTTAGATTTGGTATATTGTAAATACTAGTACATAATAAAAATTCAAAAAAAAAACAGCTCCCTTTTGAAACAAATTATTTAAATAAGCTTCAATGATATAACTCCAACATTTTCTCCTATAAATTATATGAGATCAACATGTTATTCATACACATTCATTACTTGTCTCACACATATCATGTAGATGATTAATTTAATATTGTAGATTGGAGATAACTTGTACAAGGTAAATTATTCACATTTTTCACATCCTTATTTTCATGCATGAATAATGGAAATTCACCAAAGTTTACTCCACCATTGACCTATAAATAGGGTCATCATTCATTGTAAAGCTTGCACCAAAGTAGAATAAAAAATACACTATCTAAAGTTCTTACTCTCCCTCCATCTCTTTTAATGATATAAAAGTTCTTCTAAAATTGTTTGAATTTTTTTTCCAAAAATTCAAATGGCCTTATTTTTATAAATCTTTTCATAACAAATTTGATATATTGTAAATACTACATAATAAAATTCAAAAAAGACCATCCCCGTTTTGAAACCACATATTATAAGCTTCAATGATATAAAATTTAAGTTTTGGTATAGCTATAGTGCATTGGACCTAAATTGATATTATTATATACATATTTATATTTTATACAATGGAAGAAAAAACTAAGAATTTTTTGAAATTATAAAAATTGCGAAGGAAATTAAATATTTAAAATGTTAATGGTATATTTGAATCATATTATATTTTACATTAATTTTTTTTTAGAAAAAAATATATTAAATGATGTGATCTATGCACCTAAATTCCAACTACTAGTATTTTTTGATAGGGGAAGGATTAGATTCGCCACAAATACTACTTAGGCTCGCATAGAACCAATTCTAAAAAAAAAAAAGTAAACCACCGCACATGAAATTTGAAGCGATGACTTTTGAGATAGTACCCTAGACACCAAACTCTTGAACCAAATGCGCGAAGGCTCCTACAAGTCCTCCAACTAGTATTTGGCTATTTTCTGAAAAAAGCCCAAATTGAAAGTAGACAATTTTTTTTTACCGGGACGTAGCAACACGCGCGTAAGTAGACGTGGAGAAAATAGTGGGAGCGCAAAAGCGCATTAAAAGCACGCAGGATCCGCATGACTTGATATGCCCATCCATGTATCATGCTAAATGCATCCCCACACATGCCAGCTATTTCCCACCAAAACAAATTTAAATTAAAAAATGTTAAAAATAGTACTGCAAGTACTACTTTGCCCAGATTTTTATTTCTACGGAATAAGTATTAAATTTGCGTGGTAATAATTTAATTAAATTCATCCACCTCCCTTTAATGCCTCCATTTGACCGCTTGGGGAAGGTGAACGGTATGACAGACGTGGTGCCAGTGAAGAAGACGAAACACACAGGTACTATAGCTATTTACTCCCCATTCTACTGTATTAAATTAATTTAATCCCCTTCTTTTATTTTTATTTTTATTCTCCGGGAATTCAAACTGCCCATCAAATTTAAATCGTAGTTTCTTCATGGAGATCTGCGTTTGCCCTTGATTCCTTGTTGCTCTGCTCTCTGCCTTCTCTGTGGCCTCTCTGAGTGTGTCCTGTGTACTGTTCTCTGCTCTTTCTTCCCCCCTTACTGTAAATTAATAAGAAATTCCCATTTTTAGTTTCACTGTGAGAAAAGTGAGCAACTGACTGATCCAAAGAACATAAATAGACAAAGCGAGAAATTTCACAGCCATAGGCTCCTAATCAAATTATCCTGTGTTTTTTTTTCTCTCCACTTGGTTGGTGGGTCTCTTTCTTTTTTTATCTTTCTCAATTTGTTTTCTCTATAAATCTGTTGGGGCTGCTGAAAATTTGTTTTTCCCTTTGCTCTTTCCTCCTGTGTGTTTTTTTCTTCTACTAATAACTGGTGGGGTTTCAGAGGGAAAGACCAAGAACGAGAAGAAGTATTTCTTCTCTTCAAACTAAAGGAGAAGAGAGAATTTTGTATGTCGGCAGAGTTCGTGTTGCTGA
This sequence comes from Fallopia convolvulus, assembly GCA_964016875.1. Taxonomy (NCBI): domain Eukaryota; kingdom Viridiplantae; phylum Streptophyta; class Magnoliopsida; order Caryophyllales; family Polygonaceae; genus Fallopia; species Fallopia convolvulus. The sequence goes on from OZ024721.1 coordinate 46,366,499, forward strand.
ATTTGGTCCTGCTATTGAAGAAGCTTTGGATTTCTGAAATTTTCTTCTGTATTCAATTGCTCTGCGGATTCTCCCTGCAGAGAACCCACTTGAGTTCTTCGCCCGCTTCGATGCGTTTGCGGTCAAAAAGGTAAGAAAAATTCTCCTTTTATGCAGGGCTCTTCAAACTTGCTTGGAAATTTCATGCTGGAAAGAAAATTGGTGTGTTTTGGGGAGGAATTAGTCAAGTGTGTTTTCTAGGGTTTTGATTTGGGAATTTTTCTGATTTCCCCTTATGTTGTTGTTGTTGCAGGACTTGTTCTGGAGTAAAGTGCTTTTGTGGATTTCACATAGATCGGTTCACTTTTCTCTTCCTCTTCTTCAGAGCAATCCTCACCTGATAAACCCCATCAAAACCCTCTGCTTGATTTCTTCACTAAAAGAAGCTTCCTTCTCTCCAGAATCACCAAGACCATTTTTTGTTTAAAGATGTCAGTTCCGTGTACTACGCGGCTTCTCAGCAAAGATTCCTCTTACTACATCAAGCCAAACAAAAACAAACGGAATCGGATGAGTTCCAACTCCGTTCGAAAGATTCGAGTCATCTGCTACGATCCCGAAGCCACCGATTCCTCTTCTGACGAAGAAGACAACAGGAAGCCATCTGGGCTCACAAAACGCATCGTTCACGAGATCAAGCTCCCCCTCTCACCTTCGCCTTCACCTTCACCTTCAAGTAGTCCCGCTCAAACTGAACTCTCTTTCCAGGACAGCAACAATGGCGCCAGATTCAAGAAACCAATTAGCAGGGCTTGTGGTTCCAACAAGTACAAGGGCGTTAGGCAGAGGAAATGGGGGAAATGGGCGGCTGAGATTCGGCATCCGATCAAGGGTGTTAGAATCTGGCTGGGCACTTACAACACAGCTGAAGAAGCTGCTGAAGCTTATCAGCTTAAGAAAGCCGAGTTCGACGCCCTCGTTGCATCTACTACTACTACTACTACTACAACAACCACTTCAAACAACTCAAACCCTTCTGCTGTGTTGGAGGATTCTGAACACACTTCATCTGACAAGAGCTCTGAAAACATTTCTGCTGTGGAAGAAGTTCAAATGCTTGATTTGGTGTCAGTTGAGAAGCAATTTGAGTGTCAAGGGCTTAATTTTCAGATGGAGCTGGATTCGTTGTTTGTGAATGACTATGGACAGGTTTTTGATGATTTCAATCTGTTTAGCGATCTTCCAATCTGTGGATTTGACGGTCTGGATCAACCGGATGATCTTCCCAGCTTTGATTTTGATCTGGGTAATGAAGAACTGGCTTGGATTGAAGAACCCTTGAATCTTGCTTGTTGCCCGCAAGTTTTGTAGGACTGGCAAAAGAGAGTAATTTATCACTATAGTATAGTATGAGTAGTTAGTTTATCTTCTCTTGGGCCTGGGACTTTGGGGTCCTTTGAGATAGTGTTTGTTTTTGTAAGGTTTAATTTATGCAAGTTCAAAGTATATGTGTGTGTTGAGAGAGAGTTAGGTAAATCTTGTATGGTTAAAATGGAGGAGGAAGAGATTAGGCCATTGGGTTTTCCTGTGCTGTTAGAGCAGTCCACTGGTCTGTTTCTTGCCTGTGCCTCTTTGAGTTAATTGTAAGAGTGAAAAGTTGTTATCTAAATTCTAAAGCATATGAGATTATGGTGATATAAAATATAAATAGACATGTGGAGTTCGTTATGAGTAAGGAAATGAATGTGTTAAGAGTGTTCATATTTGATCTTTGCTTTGTCACATTCCGCTTAGTTCTTGTTTGCAGGTTGGGTTGGGTCTCATTTTGAGGTGTTTTCGATCCTCCATTCAAAAATGGTATCTCATTATTATTATACTACCGTACTTTTTTTTTTCCCAATAAATGTAGTTTAATTTAGAATGCACTTAAAATATGCGAAGTATATGTTATCTAATGATTTAAACATTGTGATACGATTTAGGATAAAGGATCTCCTTTTCATGGGAATTTTGCAGGTGGATTGAAAGATACTAATTCCTACTGCTTTCATAACGCCCTCACCCCACCACCGCCCACAATGAATACCAAGGACTTGTAATTCATAGTTTTGAATTGTAACTTGTATGGTTTCCCATGCTAAAAAAGTTAGATTTTAGTCAAAAATTAGTTATTGAAATTTGATTTATTTACAAGTTCAGTATTTTGAATGAGTGGCATATAATAGTCTGAAAAATGTTTCAAGCGATCAATTGGAATAACATGAATTTACAGGCTTATTCCAAGATTTGGATTAAAAATTCTCGTTCTCCATAAATTTGAGCGTTCTTGGAGGAGTTGAGATTGGAAACGTTTGGAAGTGTGTAATGGTAATTAAGGATGATATAGGATGGGGTCAAAAGGCTTTTATTGGAAGCTGGTTTTTAGCATGTGATAGGGATAATTGAGGCATGGTGGCTTGTTTTCAATCGGCATTTAATGGTGTGAGGGGCTTTTTTTGAATAATGAAATGTAGTGGGCCAAAGTTGAGATTTTTCCTTTCTCTTTTGCAAATCAAAAACACACCATCCACTTGCCTGCAGAAAAAGTTTTAAGACGACCATATTCTCATTCTGTTCTCTCTTTAGAGTAGTAGTAGTAGTACTTTATAAGCAAAGTTGAATTCTAATTTTCTTTTAATTAATTGCCTCCCTTTCATTTCAAAAAATAAATAAATTTAATGCGTCCTTGGGCTACAAGATCACACACCTGGACCCTCTCCTGATCGCACACCTGCTCTTTGTAGATTTTTCTTGCAGGAAATTAGAAATTAAAAGAATTAAAAGTGAGAATTGGTGAATGTTAGGTGGGAGAAGGTTTTTGTGACACCAACGTCGAATGGAATTACTTCAATTACATATTGGGTTGACTTGACTTGTGATTAATTATTTATGTGCGAGAGTTTATTGGAAGAATCGGATTTGCTGCTGCAGGTAGACTTCCACTAGCTAGCTTCCATATTAATTATGAAACTATGACATGTATTATTGTATAAAATTAAATTAAATTCAATAAAATCAATTTCCAAATATGTTTATATAAATGTTACTCCATCCGTTTCATAATATTTGTCATTGTAGTCTTATTTTTTTGTTACAAAATGTTTGTTATTTTAAATTTTTTATCATCTACTTTACAATGATGCCCTTGTATTTATTACTACTTTTTAATTAATTGAGGAAGATTTGTTAATAGTAGTATTAGAAAATAAAACAAAATAGAATAATAAAAAAGGTCATATATGTCAATTTACTACTTTTCTTAATAAGTGTGAAATGGTCTAAAATGACAAATATTTTGTAACGAAGGGATTAACGAGTAGTGTAAGACGATCTCATCATATTCTTGTACTTTGAAAATTGTGGGAGTAATATTTAATTTATTGTATATATTTAATGTAAAATAGATAGATTATTCCTTAAGAAAAGATAATAAATATTATCTAGAATATTTTTCTTGCAAAACCCTATTTAAAGGGGCCTCCTTCATCAATAAAACGATCTAATTTCTTTGCTTTAAAAAAACCCTAGTACTTATTGCACATAATAATTTTGGGTACTACAATCGGCGCCATTCGTGAGGAGAGTACAAGACCACCGATCGACATCGGTGAGTGCATGGCATCGCTGTTGAAACTTGAAAGGGTTTTTACTGACAACAAATAAATTTGTAGTCAAGACCCCGCTGAGTATAGGGAGTCAGGATCGTCCACGAGAAACAAGGTTGTATTACTTTACTGAACTAAAAACAAACAAAGAAAACAAAAGTAAGCAAGGGACACAGCAAAGCAAACAACTACACACGTCTCAGAACGGGCTCGGTACCGAGGGCAGTGCACTCGGTAACGATGTATAACAGAGAGCAAAGACGAACTTTTAAATAAGAGAAAAGATCTAGGACGAGGGTCTACCACAACACAATCATGCAATCAAGATAATATGAATCATGAACATCATGCCTTGAATACAAAGTCATCAACTTTCATTGATTAAACAAGTAAACCAATCTACTTTGATAAATCAATTCACTTTCTACTTATTTTTTATCCAAAGTTTGTAACTTTCGTTACCAAACATTATCAACATTCAAGTTCATGACTTTCTCTTTCGATTAAGCAACAAACTTAAATTACTTTGACTTTCGTCAAAGCATAAGCACAAAACAAGTAGAGAATAGATAGAAGGCATTCAATTATTCATCACATCATCATTCATGCACAATCGTGTTGGGTTTCAACCCCAATCCTAGAATGGAAAACTACTCACACATGCTTAAACATAAATAAGTAGAGTATTTGAATGAAAACATGTCTTAGATTAAAAACAAACTTACTTGAATCCCAAAATACAAACTTCTCTCCTAAACCGATCTTATACAAACCCAAAAACGAGAGCAAAAGGTGCGTCTTTGGTTCTTACGTGTCCAACCTCCCTAAAACTACTAAAAACAAGAGTATTTATAATATAAAAGCTATCTAAAAAGTTTCCATAAAGATAGAACTTTCTAAAACTAAAAGATCACGAAATAAAATCATTAAAAGCTCGATGTCGGCTACGTCTACCGACACAGGCGCCCTCAGTGTCGACCCTGTCAGGGTCGGTAGACTCTTGCTGAATTTTGCTTTGATTGTCTTCTTCCTAATGCCTCGGTACCGAGCCCTCATGGGTCGTTATCGAGCCTGTCTTTTTCCTTGTTCTTCTTTGAATCTTCACATCTTCTTTTGGATTCTCCGAGGTTTCTTTAAAGTGTCTTCAACTCTTCCTCAACATGCCATTCTCCTCTGTCTCCTCCCTATCTCGATGCCTCGAGAATGCTCTAACTCACTTCAAAACCTACATAAAAACACAAAAATAGAGTAGCTTCCATAGTTTTTACAGAATATGCAAACTCATCTATAAAGACACAAAACCAACATAAAAGCACAACTAAACTGAACTAAACAACCTAGAAAAACACACAAAACTAAGCTAAAAACCCGGACATCAATGGCCAACGCCGATCTCGAATCCCAACAAGGAGATCGTCGTCGCCGGCCGTTATTCGCGAAGGAAAGGGTCCTTGCCGCCCTTGAACGTCACCACTCGCAATGACCTCGACACCGGTATGCATTCTTCGACACCGCTCGTCGTGGATCACCGTGATCGGGAGAGTCGCCGCCAACTCTGGGATCGGAGACGAAGAATATAGACCACATCAATTAGAAGAGTAGCCGGCTAGTACTTACGTCGGGGCAGTGGCGAAGAAGAAGGCAACAATTCTGGGGACGAGTGGGCCAGCGATATCGGAATCGAAACGTGGCCCCGCAGAGAAAAGGTGGTCCAAATAAATACAAACCCCCGCCAAGCGCGAAAACAAGACCATGAAGAAAGAGACGCAAAAGGCGGCAACGTTGGAAAACAAGGTCGCGTAACCGCTCGACATCCAAGCGGAGAAGTCTGCCCAGGACAAAGTCGAAACAAGTTCTAGAAGAGGGCGATACCGATACGAAGGTCTATAGAGCAAACAAGTTAGTGGTCCCGACTATACCGTCCAAGACGAGGCCAACAAAGGGCGAAGGACCATCAACATTGGTGAAAATCGAAAAGCATGGAAGAACAAAAAAGGAGTTCGCAGAAGCAAGAAGGGACTACATATAACAACAAAATTTCGGCATAGTAGTTTCCCTACCAGGTCAAGTGACAAGGCTGACCATGCCATTGTGCACACAAAAGAAGCCTGGCGAGGTCCCACACGAGTATCCCACTTATGATGAAGAAAACGAGGAGGCAGATTCGGTGAGTGAGCGTCGCGATGAGGCCGACGATGAGTATCACGTCAACCTCAACTTCTCCAAACACTACCCGCATTAAAGTTAGAGACAAAAATGCCTTGCAGAAAGAAAGTCGAGAGGAATGCGATTGAGAGTTGATCAAAGCTCTAATAAAACCCAGAATGATATAGAACAAGCTAGGAGAGACTGTCACCGCCTTGAATCACAATTGGATGAAGCACTAGAGAAGGTAGCGCAGTCAAAGGGCGAGACCGTGAAAATCAAAAGGGATTATGAGACAAAGAAGGTTGTCCGAGGAGAGCAAGAAGGCATGTTAAAGCGGGTTCAGAAGAGATCCTTCACTTAGAGACAACTCTTGAGAAGTTGCAGAATGCACACCCCATCAACAACCAATCAACAAATGGAGAAACAACGAAAGGCAAATAAACTACAATACTGACCAAGGAGAACAAACAATAGAGGACGATGATCGACTCATAGCTTGCAGATACCGAGTTAACAACAACCCGAGTCAAGAAGCCGAATGTCATCCCGGAATGCACTAAAGACGACAAGCGGAACCCAAGAAGCCAACGATCGCGGCCCCGCAGTCGCACGCCCGAACTGAAGCGACGTCGTATTGAGGATAACGGTTATCCACATAGTGAACGTCGCTATTGATCACACAATGACGACATCCGGATGACCACACCGCAGGGAAGAACAAACACCGGAGCACAGTGGTAATAACGATCAATGTCGAGCTAACTCAAGAAACGATGGGGCAATGTACATGCCCAACACAAGATCGATCCTGGGAGCATAGAGGAGCCTCAAGTCGCGCCAAGAGAGATTCCACTCTTTATTATGACGAATGTCAGCACGAAGACATGAGACATCACAACCCCGGGAGAGGTAGAATGTCATATATGGATAGGCATGCCCCTAGGGGGCAAGATAGGATTAGAGTAGCAACTTTGTAAGAAGGATGACACTCTTTCCTCATCGGTGGGATTTGTCCCACAAGGTTTTCCCGCCGGAAGGTTTTAACGAGACCTCCCCTTCGTAGGTTTATTTTCATTTTCTAGTGGTTAAATACTTTCTTTTTACTTAATGAAGTTATGTTTTCGCCTTTATGTTCCAAAAAGGCCGTTAGTAGCATCGTCCGAAGAGCTGTCAAGAATGCACCGTTGTCGCAACAAAACCGTGAAAAATCGGTTTGACTACAAGGAGGCAGGAAGATCGCTCCGGGATTCCCCTGGCCTCTAGTTGTCATTGCTAGAAGGTCGATCTCTATGAAAAAATCTTGAAAGTCGCTTTGCTTGCCCGACATGAAGATTTTTATAACAACGTGCATCTGACATGACTCAAACCCTCGACCTATTGACGCGACAAACCGTTTGAGGAGGCAATTGTGGGTGTAATATTTAATTGTATTTAATTTATTGTATATATTTAAGGGAAAATTACATTTAACCACCCTTTATCTTAACTTTGTTACATTTAACCACCCTTTATATTTTTTTCAACAAGAAACCCCCTTTTATTTTTAAATGTAGGCCATTTAACCACCTATTGATAGAAAATGTTAATTTTCTCAGTTAAGTTTGACATAATTACATTTATACTCTTTATTTTTATTTTTTAAAAAAAAATAAGGAAAAGAGTTGAAATTCTAGTTTCCGCAGTAGATGCATGAATCCTCCGTCGGACTACATCGATGGCTCCGACGACGGAGAATAAGGGGAGAGCATGACCGCCTCTGTTGCATCCGGTTCTAGCGCCTAGATCCATACCCTTCGTCGACTTCTTTCTACTCTTTGTCTCGATCGATCGTGGCTCGCTTGGAGTTGCCTCCGATTTGGTCCATTACCAGATCTGATTTCTCTGCCTAGTTCTTTATGGGTATCACCAACTCATCTGCATAGATTTGAGTTCTCTTCCTAGATCTGGTCCACAAACAACTCAGATGGGTATCAGTGTATCACAAACTGTGGGTACCAGTTCTGAGTTCTCTACCTAGATCTGGTCCACAAACAAGAGGTGAGTAGTTCTCTGGCTCTCTGCCTAGATCCATTACCAGATCCGTTCTCGAGATGTGCTATCACCAACTCATCTCCGTCAAAGGCCTTCCCTAAGCACTCGTCTCTATCCTTGGCCATCGGAGGCGGTGTGTTCTTCTTCCCGTCATGTCCCCAGCTAGGGGTGTTCAACGGGTCGGGTCGCCCGCGACCCGCACCGACTCGACCCGCAATTTGCGGGTTGCGGGTCGGGTCGCGAGTCGATTTTTTTTATTTTGCGGGTCGCGGGTCGGGTCGGGTCAAACTCGCGCGGGTCGCGGGGCGACCCGCAATATTTTTAGAAATATATATTTTTTATAATTTTATTAATGTATAAACTATTTTTTAATAACAAAATCGATGGATTTACGGGTCGACCCGCAAATCCGACGGATTTTTTTAAAAAATACATGTTTTTAGGTTAAAAATTAATTATTTTAGGTTAAAAATTAATTTTTTTAGGTAAAAAAATTAGTTTTGACCCGATTGACTTAGTCAAACGGGTCGACCCGCGACCCGCAATATTTTTAGAAATATATATTTTTTTATAATTTTATTAATGTATAAACTATTTTTTAATAACAAAATCGATGAATTTACGGGTTGACCCGCAAATCCGACGGATTTTTTAAAAAAATACATGTTTTTAGGTTAAAAATTAATTATTTTACGTTAAAAATTAATTTTTTTTAGGTAAAAAAATTAGTTTTGACCCGATTGACTTGGTCAAACGGGTCGACCCGCGATCTGACCCGTTAGACCCGCGACTCGCGGGGTCGGGTCTCGGGTCGACCCGTAACCCGCAATTTCGGGTCGCGGGTCGACTCGCAACCCGCAATTTCGGGTCGCGGGTCGACCCGACCCGTGAACACCCCTATCCCCAGCGAAGTAGACCCTCCCGCCAGTAATTGTTGCTGCGAAGAACGATTGCGCGGAAGTTAATCGTGAAATGGCAACATATTTGGTGGTGTTGAACTGGAATTTCTAACAATATGTGTGAGAATGTGACCCGCATTTCGATGATTTATGGAACTAGTTAAAGGTTTAGAGGTTCGATTTGGGAGTTATGGCGTAAAGGGTTTTAGAATCGAAGCCGAGGATTACCAATCCAGGGACGATTTTTAGAGGGTAGCTACAGCAGGAGCTCCGTTGGTGAATGGGAACTTGTTTATCGCTCTCTTGGAGTTGCTTCCGAGTCAAGCAATGGAGCTCCACCACATGTTCTCATGAATCTCCGACGGGGTGTAAGGAAAGAAGAGATGAAGGGGCAAATTTTTTATTTTTTTTTAAATTAAAAAAACTTAACTAAGGAAATTAACATTTTCCGTTAAAAGGTGGTTAAATGGCCTACATTTACAAATAAAGGGTGGTTTCTTGTTGAAAAAATATAAAGGGTGGTTAAATGTAACAAAGTTAAGATAAAGTGTGGTTAAATGTAATTTTTCCTATATTTAATTTAAAATAGATAGACTATGAAAGAATGATAAAATCCACAAAAATATTTCTCTTATAAAAACTTATTTAAAGGGGGCCCTTTTATCAATACAACAACCTGATTTCTTTTGCTTTAGAAAAATCCTAATACCTATTATGCAGGTCAATTCCAGGTACTATAGAAATACATGTCACTTAGCCAAAGTATTGGATACACATGCTTGTATATCACAATCTTTTGACCAAGTAAATTCCGATAAATGCAACAAGGATGCTCTTATAGTCTTATTTATATAAAGGTACGTGCGCCCACTTTAGGTAAAGAATTAAAATCATTAGTAGATGTAGAGAGAATAAATCGTTAAATTATATTTAGATGGTTGAGATTTAGTCAAATTCGATCACCGATAAAGTTTTTGTAAGCTCCATCGTAACTAAACTCGTGCCCGTGTTTAGCAAGTAGGATAGTTATTAATTAATTTTAATATTTTCTTACTAAGATTCATTCATTCTAACTTAGTGAACAAATTTTAATTTATTTTTAAATTAAAGTTATTAATTAAGTATCTATTAAAACATACATAGCACTGGTGTTAATCTACTATAGTACAATACTAAAGCAATCATTAGTGGAATGAAAGTGTCAGAATTTATCACAGGAAATCGACGATGGAAAATTAATGAATTAGAACAAATTTTGCCACCACAACAAGTTGATATTATAAAAGCAATCCCAATTCTAGATCATGAGATCACAGATCGGCTCTACTAGGCTCCCAGTCAAAATGGATGGTTCTCAACTCACTCAGCAATAGCACTAATATCACAAATAACAAACCAAGAACCAAGTGAGGTAAGTTGGATATGGTAATTATATACTCTCCCAAAAGTTAGAAACTTCCTATGGAAAATTAGTAATAATGGCTTGCCAACTAAGAAAAGATTAAGAGAAAAAGGGGTGGCAACTCCTGGCGGATGCGTTATGTGTTTTAGCACGACAGAGAATACATCTCATTTGCTCACCACATGCCCTCACACCCTTAAAACAACAAAACAGATTAATCCAAGCATAGAACAATTAATACGAAACTATGATCCACAAAATAAAACACCAAAGACAATATTAAATGAAATTTTCGGTATAGTAGGAAAAAAGGAATTTTCGGACCTGGCAATCTCTTAGTGGTGCATTTGGCACCAAATGAACAAATTAATTTTCCAACAAGCACCAAATGATTTTATTCAAGACCTACCTCAGTACATTAGAAACCAAAGAGAACAATGGGAACGATCAAAACATTGGAATGAAGATGAAGAAACCATAAGCATAAACGGCAATAGAAGACAAAACAAAAAGAGAGTGAATCACAAATGGAAAAAGCCACCTCATCAAGTAGTAAAATGCAATTTTGATGGCTCCAAATTAGGAAATGGGCAAGTGTCAGGAGCATCCATATTGAGATATTGTAATGGAAATATTATAAATTTAAAACTGAAAATTATGGAAGAATTTCGGCAATCAAAGCTGAGGCCCTAGCAATGAGAGATGGAATTAGACTAGCAAAGCAGGGAAGACATACAAACATAGAGATCGAAGGTGAAAATATACAAGTGATAAAAAGCAGCTCAAGGTGATAAAAATTGCCCGTGGAAAATAGAAATTGTCATGACTGATATCCGTATGGCCCTTCTTAAATTCCTATCAGTACGAATATCCCATGTACCTAGGGATTGTAACGTTGTGGCTGATAAACTTGCTAGACTGAGCCACAATCTTCCTACGTCCGCCATTTGGAATCACCCAGAACTTAATGATCTCATCCGCCAAGATGCTCTATGACACCCTCCTTGAATGGAGCGCCTCCTAATCTTTACCTAATAAAAAAACCATGTTAGTGTAAAAAATTGTGCCACATGACAATTATTGAAAAAAAAATATTAATTATTTTTAATTTGGGTCAAATTAAATATATAACCACTTTTCCACTTTCCTTAAATATATATATATATATATATATATCCGCTCTCCTATTATCTACCTCCACATCTTTCCATGCTCCATCTCTATTTATAACATCATCTATGTGATCATCATCCTCAAAGATAATATTTTGCTCTCTAAGCAAGTGGAAAAATAGTAGGGGTGGGCAACGGTCCAAAACCGGACCGGACCGGGACCGAGTTTCTTAAATCTTTGGACCGAGGATCGGATCGGAATATCCTGGTCCAGTCCGGTCTCGGCCCCAGTCTGGTCCACTTTTGGACTGGTTTGGACCGAGATATTGTATTTTTAAAAAATTAATATTTTTTTTCCACCAAAAAAATATTAATATTTTTTAAAGAAAAAATTATGTTTTATTGAGAAAATTTGTATATTATTTATGAAAAAATATAATGTTATGAAGTATATACATAAAAGTAAAACTTAAATAATAAAAAAATTAATTTTTAACATGAGAATTATTATTTATGTATATAAATTTTTATTTTTATTTTTATTTTTAAAAAATCGACCCGGACCTGGACTGGACCGGGACTGGAATTTTAAAATTCTTGGACCGAGTACCGGACCGGTATACTCTCGGTACGGTCCGGTCTGGTCCAAAAATCCGGTCCGAACCGAAATTTGCTCAGCCCTAAAAAATAGTCTCATTCTTATGCTATCTTTCCCCTTTGGCGATTTACTCAATTCATATTTCGAATTTGTTAAGCAGTGATTGATCAATGCACATTGACCAAGTTTTGAATCCATCCTATATTATCATTGATATACATACTTGTATTGTAATACCTTTTTTTTTCTTAGGGTTGATGTTTTTAGTTATTAAGACTAGATCCTTGTTCTATTCCTGCATATGATAGAAAAATTATTAAAAATTATTGTATTATCTGTTATTATCCGTATATGGTACGGGATCAATACTAGTTATTGGTAAAAGAGAAAATTAAAAAAAAGAAGTAAAATATACAGTTAATTAAGCAACGCATTGCAGTAAATGAGCAGGAAAGGAATGGTGAATGATCATGGGATGAAAGATTAGGCATGTGCCGTAGTTACAAGACACGAGTTAGATAGAAGTCGCTATCCTAGATACCCAATAATTAATGTACGTGGCACACATTAACTATTCTGTCTTTGTAGATGCTAGATTGCTAGTACATTATATTAGACCATCCGCAACCGTGAACCGGAAAATGGATTCTTAACCCCCTCATATCAATTTTCTCCCTCATCCACCTCATTTTAAAACCCATTTCCACTTTATTCCCACAACCCACAACCCCATTTCATTCTTTTAAATTTACTAACTTTATTTTACTTTTATCTTTACTTATTCAATTACACTATTTAATTTCGGGTATTATGTAATAATACGGTATGATATTCAATATAAATATTTAATTATATTAATTTGATTAATTTATATCAATTACGTAATTAAATTATAAAGTTTATAATTAATATAAACGACAAACAAAACATTTTATTTCACTTAAAACTGAAAACTGAAAACATGGAAATACATTAAAACAGAGACATAAAATATTGTAAAAAACCAAACCATCAAACAAAAACACACTAGAAAAAACACATAAAATAAAAAAACATCAAACGAGTACATTTAAGATCAAGGAGAACTATTTGTTTGATATAGATAGAACTAATTTAGTGTCTTAAACCCTTCAAACGTGTTAATTTATATTCATAATACCGTAAAATATATTTATTTCACTATTAAAATGTATAAAACTAATATCTTATGTCATCATATCTATTAATTATATCATTTTATATAATAAATAAATTTAATAACATAAAAATACAAAGATTAATTTTTAATGATTTTTTAACTTGTATTTTTCATATATATCAAAAAAAATTAAATCAAAACATATACAAGATGGATGTCTATGGGTAGATAAAAACAAAACAAAAATATTAAAAATAATATTTTGAAAAGATAATATAGTTTTATTGTCGAAATAAGTTTCAAAGTTGTAATGAATATACCGAAAACGAAAAAAATCATGATCATTGGATCAGATCCAAGGGTATTCTATAGGGCCACGTGTGCCTGCCACTATGCTTGTGCTGTGTGTGCCTGGGCAAGTTAAACAAGGTGTTTTGTTGATTGGAAATGCCAAACGACGTCACTTTATATGGACATGGGTAAAAAATAAAATCTAACCCAAACAAGCCTTTGTATATGATTCTTTAAAACCCAAAAAATTTAGATTGCTATCTGAAGTCCGAAACCAGGATTGTTAATTTATTTACACTGTACGGAAGAACTCTATTACTATTTTAATCTAATAACCACCCATTGTGGGTGGTCTTATTGTCGAGCTTTCCGAGCTTGGTAAGGATGAAATCTCCTAACTAGTAACAATAAGATTACAAGTTCGATTTTTTTCATGCACTATAATAAAATTAAAGTCCACTGTGCAAATTAGTAATGGACAATATTCGTTGAATGAAAGTCCGCTTCAGGTCAAATAGGCGTTCATGTGCAAATTGTAGGAATGGACAATATTAATTGAATGAAGAGAAATTAAGGGCTCGAATTATTTAACTTTGAAATTGGAAAAAAAGGGGTTGGTTCCAAACTTGAGCAAAGTCTCTTCTAACAAAGATGGCTCGTTCAGTCACTTCACTCAGCTCCTTGCTCGTTGGGTCGGCCTGGCCTTCTAGAAGCTTCGCCAGAAGCGACTAGTCGCTTCCCGAAAGCCTGTCATGTGCGAATTTTTGTGCATAAAAAACGGATACAAAGGACACGCATACGATGTGCATCAAAACTAGTTGTAAGTGCATCAGAAAAGGCCGAATGTGCATAAAAGTCGGCGTCTTAGATATGTGTTTGTCCATCTTATTTATGCATATGCATCGAAACTAATGGTAAAATTAATTAACTACATGAAAAAACCTTATTCATGCACATAAATAAGATAAAAAAATAAAAAGTTTGAAATGAATCCACATTAACCCAACAACAACAACAACAACAACATTAACCCAGTGTTAACCCGCCTCAGGTGGGATCTATTGGGCCATGATATACACACCCTTGCCACAATATAAAATCGAGATGGTGTGTGTTAGAAGGCCCAAGTATTATCATTGCACGGAAGACCCAAGAAAAACAAAAATTCAGCTATGTGACAATGATAATTAAATCTAGTTAAAATGTACCAAAATTGATATAAGGGTTATATCCATTTCAAAGGCATTGTATAAAAGCCAATGAGCATGAGAATGCGCCCTATAAATAAATGCATAGTGTGCATCAAAAAATTGATGTGCAAACAATTACTTTTGATGAACATGGAGTTAGTTTTAATTCACATTCAAGGCGAAACCGATGCACAAAAAGTATCTTATTATGTAATGCATTAAAACTAACCATATGTGCATCCAAAGAGACAAAAAGTGCATATTATTTTATATGTGCATCGAAACTAACGACATGTACATCCAACAATAGCTCACTATAATTTTCATTCACATAACAAATGATAAAAAAAATAAAAAAAAAGTTTGAAATTGATGCTCAATATGCATAAAAAAATCGATGCACAAAGAATTAGTTTTTGATGCATATAGAGTTGCTTTTGATGCACATTCAAGGTGAAACTGATGCACAAAAGTGTCTCTTATTATGTGTGTATTAAAACTAACCATATTGCATCAAAACAACCAAAAAGTGCATGTTATTTTGTACGTGCATCGAAACGAATGGTATGTGCATCAAAAACTATCTAACTATAGTATTATAAGCGTAATTGAACGGTTTAAAAAAAGTTTAAAATCGATGCACAATGTGCATCACAAAATCGATGCACTAACAATCAGTGTTGATGCACATAGAGTTAGTTTTAATGCACATACAAGGTGAAATTAAAGCACAAAATGCACACGTTCTCTAGAAATGAATTTTTCAAAAAATACGTGAATAATTCAAATATGTATATTATTTATTATATAAAGAAACTTGATGAAAGTCAATGCATGGTACTTGGTTAAATTAAGTTAATTTCAACCTCAATAATAATGATCCGTGGACCTTCCCGCAATCCCGCCGCCAGGCAATTAATTAAGTAGGGGACTCGTCTTAATTAAAACATAACCATAATTTTTTATTGATCCTAAAAGAGCCACCTATGTACCTCTCCTTGTCTATATATCAAATACTAGTTTGTATTCCCGTATATTGTATGAGTTTTTCTTAAATAAAATATTAATAAAAAAATATTTTTAAATATATTTATTATCTGAGAAAAATAATCATGTAAATGTTTTTTGTTATGATCTGCGTAAGATGGCAAGAAAATTGCTACTAATATACAGTTAAAAAGATAACTATTCAATTAAGATATCTTAGTTAAAAAATGATTCTATCTAAAAATAAAATAAATATTCTAGAATTTGTATGATAGCATAAAAAATATCCTAATGATCTTCCTATCTATCATATCCAAAATAAATATTGTTTAATAATGGGATTTTCTATCCTATAGTCCAATCTAAAAGTGACATTTGTCGTTTAATAATTTTTTTAACCTCCGCTTTAGGTTATAGTTATGATCTAAATCTAAACTCTACAAAGTCTATCAACTCAAGGTTAAAGATCCGTTCAGCAATTAAGTAATTATATGAACTGATGTTAAAATCGTGGATGATGCTGAAACTAATATTACGTGTTGAAATTAATAGTTGAAAATGGATATTTATTTTTAAAATAAGCTAGTAAGGTATTTTTTTGGTTGAAAGCTAGTAAGGTATTTGATAAAGGATAGTTAATTTAGGTGTGAAATGAAAAAAGATAATCCACTATAATCTTGGTAATGTTGGAGTAGCTAATTATTTT
Source organism: Fallopia convolvulus (assembly GCA_964016875.1). NCBI lineage: Eukaryota > Viridiplantae > Streptophyta > Magnoliopsida > Caryophyllales > Polygonaceae > Fallopia > Fallopia convolvulus. Next base: position 46,382,624 of record OZ024721.1, read on the forward strand.
TTGAGTGGATTTAAGCTTCGTTAAGCTTTGATAAGCTCCTTAACCGAACATGTATATATATACAAACTTTCTTCCTTAGCTACAATAAGCTAACATAAATGTTTTGGACGAAAAATACCGAAATACTCAAATGTCCTACATGAGGGTCACAATCGGATTTGTGCTACAATTCAAGAGATTCGAGAGTATTGATTTTATGAACGAAGCTATTTGGTTGAAAAATATCAAGGAAAATCTATCAACAAATAAAGGAAAAATTGCTCTAAATATCCCGACCTTTTATTCAGTTGCGCGCTTTACCCCGACCTTTCCGAATTTCACAAAATATTCTATACTTTGGGGATAGTTGCGCACTCTACCCCCGAAGTGTCCACACTTTGAGTAAAATTATGAATTAGCCCCTCACTTTTTCATTTTGTAACAAAAATGTCAAATTCATGTACACATTTTTTTCCATTTATAACATAGTCTTATAGGTTTAATTTTTTCATTTATAAAAAATAATATAATTGGTTTTATTATTCGATAATATAAATTTCACCTTTATAATAACCACATAAATCATTAAACCATAACTTTTACTTTACAAAGTAGTTCATCTTAATACTCTTTTTATTATTATTTTTTTTAAAAATGGGACACGAGTAAAAAAGATTTCATAACCTTTTTATAAAACTTATATTATAGCTTCTCACCTTTAGAATTAACCACATAAATAATTAATCCATAACTTTTACTTTACAAAGTAGCTCATTTTAATACTTTTTCCATTATTATTTTTGAAATAAATTTAGACACAAGAAAAAAAAATCATAACCTTTTTTTTTTTATAAAAGTTTAAAAACTTGTGTTCTACCTTTTCCAACTTAACCAACAAGATAGTGTACAACTTATGTTCTAGTTTGTTTATTCAAACACAATGACACAAACTAATTAAATAAAAAAATATTAAATTAAATATAAAATCCAAATTTCCTTTTTAGTAAATGGAAAACTTAAAACTCAATTATTTTTTTAAAAAAGAAACCCAAAAAGACATTAAAAATATTCATAACTAAATTTTTTTTTTCGATAAACAAAAGTTGGACTCCGTGACTATGTAATAACTCAAAATTTTCAAACTTTTATAAAATAGGTTTATGAAAATTCTTATTAATTTTTGTCTAAAACTATTTCAAAAATGATAATGGACAAAAAGTATTAATATGAACTACTTTTAAAGTTAAAGTTATGATTAGAGATTTACGTGGTTAATTATGAAGTGGATAATTTAAATTAGCCACGTAAAAGTAATGACATTATTTTCATGTAAATGAGAAAAGTAAATCTATAAGGATATGTTATTACTTTGGACCTTACCCAAAATGTTATTAACCTTAACCAAATATATTTTTATATAAAGAAAATTAATTATTTTAAATTAATTTTCACTAAAATTGATTTAGAACAAAAAGAGATCTAAAATTATTATTTTTGAATGTTTTAATCCTTATAAGGACAAGATTTATAATTTTTAAAAACGATTTGTACACAATTTAGGTATTTTTGTCACAAAATAAAAAGGTGAGGGGTTAATCCACAAATTTACCCAAAATGTGGACACTTCGAGGGTAGAGTGCACAACTATCCCCAAAGTATAGGATATTTTGTGAAATTCGAAAAGGTCGGGGTAGAGTGTGCAACTGAATGAAAGGTTGGGATATTTAGAGCAATTTTTCCACAAATAAAAGATAATATTTTCTTAGGTGAGATTGTGTTACAACTGAATTTGCCGAATCTCTCCTAATGGGATAACTTAGATACAAAATTCTTGGGTTTTTCCTATAATCTATGACCTTTGTTGATGCAGAAACCGTTCGTGGGTCAACCTCCCCCGTGATCTCCGGCATGACCACCGTGGTCATCATCTTAGCCATCTTCTTCGTGATCCCTCAACGATCGTACTTGACTGGGTCTTCTGACCATTGTCATCAACCACCGCAAACACATTTCCATTACTTTGCCTCATGAGTTTGTTCATCAGAGTCCATCACTTGATGGGTCAAAAGTCTCTTATTGGGCTTCCTAAAGCAACGAAAAAGTGGGCCCAACAATACCCTCAAGTCTAACGCGATTCCGAGTGCGAGATTGAGATTAGATTTGTCCCCTTACTCCGATGTGACATGGGAATCGTGGGCTTCCGTTCGCCTTTCGATCATCCTTGGGAAGGTGAAGGGTCTTTCTTGCTAAGCATGTATGACGCATTGTGTCTATCTAAAGATCTTAGAAAGGCGCTGATTTAACTACGTCAAACCTTTCCTGAATAAAGTAATGCAGGGGTTGCCCAAAAGAAAACAATTCGCTCTTTAGAAAAATTCCACATCCGCTATTCCCATTACTTCTCTCCCGATGTCCTTCTTCGTTCTAGTTTTTCTTTCATCTTCTTCCAAATCATGGGGCAGGTTAAGATCGCCGGGTTTGAACCATCTCACTTGCTAGACGTTAAAGATTTCCATCCATGTTCCATGACCCAAAAAGAGATTGATGATATCATCCAGAATCACGGCTTCCTAGAGAAGACCGTGACCCATTATCCGGGGGTCAAAGCCCTTGACTGGATCAAGCCCGGATGGGTTTGTTTTTTGGAATACCCGTTTACCCTTGGAGCTACCTTTGCTTTCACCCCCTCATTCTTAGTTTTCTCGCCGCCCTAAAAGTCTCACCGACCCAACTCCTTCTTACAACTTGGAAGATCTTAATCCATGCTAGTGTGTTGGCTTTTGAGAGGGGAATTAATTTCCTAGTCTCAGATTTGCTCTTCTCGTATCAAGTTTCTACCCTCAAACCCGGGCGAATTACTCTTCGTGCGAGGGATGCCAAGAACACTTTAACCCCGAAGGTAAATTTCAACGATAAGGGTTGGGCCTCTCGATTCTTCTTCCTAGAACTTGCGTTCCAGGGGGAACAATATCACTTCCTCTTCCTGGATCACTGGAATTAATCTCAAGCGTGAGGGTCATTTTTTGATTTTTTGTTTGATATGTTCGTTCAACCAAGGTTCTAACTTGTCTTTTACTCTTATCTTTTTTTCAATGCTCCAAGACCTAGATTCTCGGATTTTGAAGAGCGAGTCCTGCTTAAGTTTATTTAACATCCTGACCGAAGAAAGGGTATTCAAGAAAGCGGTGGAGCCACGACTAGAAGGAGAGGCTGGCAGTGGCACTGACCACCTTTTTGGGAATTTGACCTTAGAGGAGGAAGCAGAGTCGAACGCCTTTGAGAAGACGATCGGAGGTAATGCTTCTGCTCAAACTGTAAAAGCGAAATCCCTAAAGGCTCCACCCGTGGCTACATCAGGTAATCCTTCGACTATTCTTGCTTTGGATTTTGCTTTCTTGAGGGTGAAACAGACTATTTATTTTCTCTCGTCTTCTCTTGTCTTTTGATGTTTTCAATCATTCTTCTATGTCGGCCACGAAATCGCACCTCACACTCTGGTTATGTTATCATAGCCGCCACAATGATATAATGCAAACTGCTATCTAGTGATCAGAACCCTCCCTTGGTCGCAAAGGTTAAGTATGAAGTCGTTTCAATAGCTATCCCGGCGAAGAGAGTCGCTTCTATCCTCCCATTGTGATAGATTTGGAAGGAGAAGAACCTTGAGAACTGTGGCAAGCATTTCACAAGCTTCATAAGCCGAAAAAGGCACATCTGGAGGCTTCCTCTTCCGAAATAGCTAGTGATGTGGGACTTTTTTCGTGGAAGTTAATTAATTGTTATTACTATCATCTATTTTTTCTTCTTTAATTCACTATTGGGTGTACCCTTTATATTTTACCCTTGACGAACCTCATCGTCACGTCCTTTCCTTTCTTCTTGTGGTTCCCAGACTTTTCAAGAGAGTTATTCAATCATGGAGGCAATGAAGAAAGATAAAGATGCGCTTGAATAAGAGAAATATTTGATGGAGGCTCATCTCGATAAGGCCACCCAAAAGATCAAAGACTTGAAGGGCATGGTCGTAGTGTAGACCAAACAAATTGCATCTGATTGGGGGAGGATCGAGGATCTGGAAGCTACTTATAAAAAGTTTGTCACCAAAGCTGGGGAGATTGAGGTTTACTTCTCTATGATGGCCCATGTTGAGATGATAGTGCAATATATCGATGGCAGTCATAAGAACTGGGATTTCGATGTAGAGCTCAAGACCTTCTACCTATGTTGTCCTTTGTGGAACCCAGTGCCAGGGTTAGAACTGCATACATCTTTTGTTGTAACCCCCGACGATGAGGTTGAAGAAGGTGGTCTTACTACCAAGGCAAGTGACGAGGTTGTACCCATGGATGACTCTTTGGCCCTTTTCCCTTTTGCTCCCTCTAATGTTTTCTACATGCCATCTACAATGATCTAGTTGGATGCTTGTACTTGTCCTTATGACAGGGATTAATACACCAATGAATAAATATTTCAAATCTCGTATCCTTTACAAAACTCCTAAAAGGCTGAGCTATTAACTGCGTGCCGTTATCGCCGACTAAGTTGTGTGGGATTCCTAATCGAGTGATTATATGTTCGCATACAAATTTTTGAATGTCAACATCTCGGATATTTGCTAGCGGCTTTTCTTCAGCCTATTTTATGAAGTAGTTTGTTGTCGTGACTAGGAATTTCAACTTTCCAGTGGCAAGGGGAAACGGTCCCGCGATGTCAAGACCCCATTGCACAAATGGCCAAGGGCGGGTTACAGATCTTAAATCTTATGTTGGTTGATGGATTATGTGGCGAATGTTTGGCATTGTTCACATTTTCTTACATATCTCTAAGCATCCTTGTATATATAGGGCCGCCAAAATCCTTGGATCATAGCTCTGTGAGTCAGGCTTCATCTCGCCCCGTGCATCCCACATACTCCTTCATGTATTTCATACAACACCCTTTCACCTTTGCCAAGGGGAACACATCGCATGTGTGGCCTTGAAAAAGATTTGTGATACAAAGTTCCTTTAGGATATATCCAATATCGCGACATGCTTCTACACAATTTCCTAGCTTCCTCTTTGTTACTCAGAATGGTTTCGCTAGTTAGATACTCGATGATGGGCATCCTCCAATCTGTTATATCGGTTCATGCACATAATATGTCCATCGGTTTTATGCTAAGCTTGGTCAGGCTCTTGAGTTGTACCCATCCGAGGGTTTGTCCCGAGGACATTGCAAAGGAAGTGAGGGCATCAACTGCTTTGTTTGAGCCACGAGTTACTTGTTTCACTTCATACTTGTCTATTCTCGACAAGAGATCCTTAGCTTTGCTGAGGTGCATGCTCATTTGCATAGTCTTGGCCTCGTATTCTCCGCTAAGATGCCTTACCACTAGTTGTGAATCCAAATAGATAATTAGATTGGTTAATTCCCTTGCATTCACTACTCCCAAGATCAAAGCTTCATAATCTGCCTCTTTCTTGTTTACTTGAAAATATAAATGTAACACCCCTATTTTGCAACGATAGGTGTTACCACCAGTGACCTCGGATTTTACCATCCGAAGTCACCCAAGGCTTTATAAGGTATTAAGTTAAATAAAACATGCGGAATTATAAAGTTATTACATATAAAAGAGAGTTGCTCACATGTGAGTCTTTATAAGTATCCATTACAAAGTTTGGACTTAGTTTGACAAAACATAAAGCTTAAGAGTTGTTTAGGAAGCGGAATTTAAATAACGTTGTTTAAGTAAACGTGGAGTAACCCGAAAGTAAACAAAACACTATTCTTGAAAATTCCTGACCTTCCTTCCTTCCCTTGAGTAGTCTTCGTCTTTTACGCCTTCGGTGAAGGTTTCCTAGCGTCTGGCATTTGGCGCGAAAGGCGATAAATGCCAGGCAAAGATGCGGAAAACGGAATTAGTCTAAAGAGACTAAGAAAGGGAGAACGGACATTCTTAAGGTAGTTTGGTAAAGCAACGAAACTATTAGCAAGGTATCCGAGATGTGTTTTGATGTAACACCCCGTCTTTACATAGGGCGCTACTCGGTAGTAGACCTTACCAGGTACTACTTAGGTGGGTTTGACAACAGAACTAATAATAAGATATTTTTAGATTTATAAGATGTTTTACCTTACCAGGTAAAACATCCAACTTTTAGATTTATAAAACTGAATATAAGATATTTTTGAATGCCCGAATGCATAAACAAAATTACCAAGTAACCCTTCTCGATTTTTCCTCAAAATATTCCAAACAACACTTCAAAATTAACAATTAAAATAATTCAACAGAACTAATAATAATAATAAATCATCCCGAAATACGCCCAAAAATCCCAAACTAATGACACGTGCGTCAACGATCCACTCCACCATCCGGCCAAAGCTCCTGCACGGTTTCCTGTAACATACCTATAACTAAAAAAAATAATCCCCGAAGGGTCAGATACTAATCTACCAAGCTAGATAATATGCGGAAATTATAAGACGTTTAAAAACAGTTTTCTATAGTCAGCAACCAGAATCCACAATCGCAACCATAACTCTAAAGGCCAATACCTAAATTAGACGGTTAGTCACACATAAGCCAAACGCACGTACACAGAATCGTACAATTAAAGCAACATAACTCATTCTCCCTCTCGTATTCCCATCCACAGTGCAGAGGCAGGCCCTCCCACTCCTCGATCACATCACTTCTTTCTTCTAACCCCGGCTAAGCCTCCACTGGAGCACTTGCCAAAACACATAGATAGCATTTTCTTTTGAAGGGGCACAGTTTCTCTGTCACACGGACCATACATAGGCAACCCTTCCTCTACGCCAGCTACGATGGCCGTGCCGAAAACGGTACCAGCACAGAGAAAATGTTCAAAACTTATTTCCGATAAACTTATTTAAACCAAAGTTGCACACAGCAAAACAAGCAAGTCCAAAACATTTCAGCAAGATATTCGGGACTAGTTTCCAAAACCAATCCTATAATAACGACACAAAATCTAACAAGATAGAAAAGAACCGAGCAAGTCAAAAACGACTTACCTCAAGAATAACAAACTTCCTGTGAACGTAAAATGCTAAGAATCCGAGCAAAGGAATTTTCGTACGCATGTTAACGGGTAACCGTAAACTACCGATAAAAAAAAACTAATTGCATTAAATAAACAAACACCATAGTATTAGCTGGCCACTAGGCTACTAACGAAAGTACTACGAGTAATAAACTATACCTTTCTTTTATATGTATAAGCCACTCTTTCAATGAAGCACTATAATCGGATCTTTCATTATTTAATTTTTTTTATAAGCAGGTGGCTTAATTAACAATGGTTGGTTATAGTAAAGGTCGGGATGCACGATCGGAAGAGAACAGGGGCAACGCCTCTCCTACCACTAACCCGTCGGCAACTCCTGGAACCGTCCGCGTAACCACTCCGGTACCCAGTTCAACGTGACCACCCACCCCCACCTAACAAGGTTCAAGTTCACAAAACCCGACCGGACAACCTAGTCTACACATAAGATTGCTTGGTGGGCGACTTACCGGCTGGGACGAGCGTCGCGGTTAAACGGTGATGTTGGAAATTAAACTTGATTTATAAATAATTAAATAATAAGTTAGTTAACTGTCATCCTAGTCGGTTATTGTTAGTTTATGACAGTTACAAAATCCTCCTATAAATATGTATGGAGGTGTGGTGAAAGGGGTTATCGGAACGAAGGTATTGTTCCGGGATTGTAACGGGAGCGAAGGTAATGTCTCCCGGGTAGTTATAGGCGAATGTAATGCCTGTATAAACACACATAAAGCCAATTTGTGTGTTGTAGGAGAAAAACCGAGCGTTGGAATTGTGTTAATGGAATTTCCGGGTTTGAGTTTTTTAACAATTGGTATCAGAGCGATCCAGAAGCCATCGTGGGGAAGTCAAGACAGAGACAAACGGATCGGGATTCATACCTTGGTGACACCGTCAGAGGACGGTGTGGTCGCACGAGTGGCAGAAACAGGCGTATGTTTCCCAATGGCAGAGGCTGAGGACGTTGTTGTAGATAAACGAGATCGTCGTTTTGGTGCCGATGTGGCGCGACAAACCGTCAATTGAGAAGAAAAGAAAGAATTTGGTGTGGCCGTACGATGGGGACGTTGTTGTTGATCGCGGCGGTTTTGAGGCGGATCACGGCCTTGGGGGAATCGCGGCGTCATAGTCGGTTTCGAGGAGGATGCCGTTTTTTCCGACGACGGCGCAGGAGGAGTACTTTTTCTGACAAACGATGAAAACGAGTAGATCTGAAAGGATCTTATCCGGAGAAGGACTAAAGATTTCTCGAATCTTCGGAATGACCAGGAGAGGAGAAGTCGGCCGACCTGACTCAAGTGTTGGCCGAAGGCGGATCCCTTGTTCTTGGTGATAAGATCTTGAAGAAGAGTCAAGATCCGGCACGGAGACTGCTTCGGCGTCGGACTCAGCGAAATCGAAGTTTAGAGGAATTGAGTGCTTCTGTTGTTAGCAATTGGAACACGACAATGGCTAGATGGGCCCATTGCAGATAAGATTTGTGGTGACATGGGCTTTGATGGAAGAACATTTGGGCCCAACATACTACTAGTCCAATGGAGATTAAGCAAGATTGTTTCTTTGTTAGCCAAGTAGTAATAAATCAAGTTTAAGGGGGTGAATGTTGGAAATTAAACTTGATTTATAAATAATTAAATAATAAGTTAGTTAACTGTCATCCTAGTCGGTTATTGTTAGTTTATGACAGTTACAAAATCCTCCTATAAATATGTATGGAGGTGTGGTGAAAGGGGTTATCGGAACGAAGGTATTGTTCCGGGATTGTAACGGGAGCGAAGGTAATGTCTCCCGGGTAGTTATAGGGAATGTAATGCCTGTATAAACACACATAAAGCCAATTTGTGTGTTGTAGGAGAAAACCCGAGCGTTGGAATTGTGTTAATGGAATTTCCGGGTTTGAGTTTTTTAACAGGTGATCTAAGGTGTCCCGGTGAACTACGGAAACAGGGGTGCGGCGAACCTGATGACGTTCGAGATGCAGGGCAGTCCGAGGTATTTATAGTGACGATGGCTTGATGGTTCAACACCGAGCGGAAAGACCACACTGTCGTTGGCTGCGTGATCTGGTGACGAAGACAATCGGCAATTCTGTGGCGCCGACAAACACGATCCGAGAGGGCTACAAGGGTGGCGGCTTCAAGAGAAAAGAAACGTTCTTGCTTGGGAGAAAAGAGCCGTGGGTTTTTGGAGTTTCGATGTTAGATTATACTTAGGGTTAAATAGGGCGATTTTTTTTAATTAATTGGTTAAACTAATTAGATAAGCTAGATTAAAAAGATATGAGATGTGATCTGGTGCTATACTGAAAAAGATAAAAGATTAGCTAGATTAACCGATAAAATATATAAAAAGAATTTAGGGTATGATTAACGGAAAAAAACCAGTACTTATTCTGTTCTACGAGATTACTTGCGGTTCAAGGTGTCCCGTTTTCCCGGTCTAAAAGGAAAACGAAATCGCAGTTAAGGATGAAACCGAATATTACACACTATCCCACTTAAGAAAGTTTCGTCCCGAAACTTTTATAGACAAGTCCCGAGGTTTCACATTTGAGAAGTGTATGCTTTAAGTGGAGATTAATAAGAGCGGAAATGAGTTATTCTCAAGATGAGATAACTCTAAACCGAAAGAACGAACTACGAGATTGTAGGACGTCTTATATTTGAATAAATGTTGGGAACGTTAATTACACACAAGTTTTCTAGAAAACCTCTCGAGCCCTTAACGGACCGAGAGCCGGGTCGATCTTTTAAGACCGATCCGGTTTTGATGTCTTTTAATGTGCATGGGCACTTATCTTTATGTCGTGATAAAAACTTCACTTACGTTAATAATTTATTAAGAGTGTGGGGGACCATGAATGGGCCGGAGTCCACTTATTGGAACAGAGTTCCCGACACCTAGCTAGGGTGTGCACGCCCCTCCTCCAAGTAGGAGCAAACATAGATCATGATCCTTAAACTCGTAGGAAGATAGGCATTTCGCAATACGACTTAACATGTTATATAGAGGTGTTCGAGCCGAGCCTGCACCCCTTATAACACTACTTATGAATTTAATTACGAATCTCGAAAAGAGATTTTAAACAAACAAAGGCCACAGAAAACAAGCCTAGCATTATATCTACTAACAATAGTAATAGTAATAATGCTAACAAAGGTCATTATTTCTAACAATCGATATTTCATAGGTTCGTTTTATTTAGCAAGCAAGGTGTTCCCACATTGAACAAGTTAACGGAATCGAATTTATCGAAAGGTTCAAGTAGAATATCCACTTGCCTTGAAATTTCTTTCAGGGATGCTACTAACTCAGAAATAGGACGGTTTAGTCAGGTTCAGAAGCTTCGACCTATTTAACCGAAAGAATGAGAATGATCATATATTAAAATCCTTATTTTAATTTTAGTTCTACCTTTCTCTTATTTTCCTCTTCTAAGAGAAGGTAGGCTAAACTAAATTATTAGGTTTTTAATTTAGCTAGGAAAAGGTTAAACATAATAATCCTTTTATTATTATTTTCTAGGTGACACTTTGTAAGGATTTTATAATTTTAAAATACTTAGTTTAAGAAAATTAATGCAAGGCTTTACTTAGTCTAATGAAAACCTTTTTAACCCACATGCAAATATATAAAATTTTAAAATAATTTATATATATGATTTGCATGCATCATTTTTATGTAAGACTTCTTTAATGAAAAATATGCTTATTATCAATTTTCATACAAATCATGATTTACTTATAGGAAATTTCTAGGATTGTCATGCATGTGCATAAATACCTTATAAAAAATACTTTTTATTCACACATGCAATACTTTAAATGATTTAATGTAACTTATGCTTATAAAAATGTTTCTTTTTTATTTAAAAGGTGTAATAAAACACTATCGTAGTAAATCTAGACACATGCAAGATAAGATTTGTTCTAGAAACTCTATGAACTCAACATGCATAACTTTTTAGAATTTATTTAAGTGTCTAGTAATTTTTATAAATGATTTTCGGTTCTTTAAATTCATAAATAAATTATTCAAGTGTGTTAAAACTTTTAGGAAAAGGATTTAATCCATACTATTCCTTTTGAAAAATCCATGCAAGACATATGTAATCTATTTGATCATCTTTTATTCTCAAAAAGAACTCTCACAATTAAAATTTCATCTTAAAACTTTTCCTAAGGTTTAATAAGACATGCAAGGGAATTTTATGAAATAAAAATCCTTTTAAGATTACATGCAAGAACATAAAAATTCATTTAAACATGTCTTATTATTAGTAGACTTATTTATCTTCAAAAACAACATATAAAATCAACCACCTACTCATATAGAACATGCATGAAGATTTAAATTCATGAAAACCTCATTAAAGGGACAAGCAAGAACAATTTCATCTTAGTAGCTTTTAACTTATGTTTGTTAGCTTATATAAATTAAAATTCCTCATAAAAATTCATTTCAAGGATCAAGAATGACATGCATGAAGGTTTTATGCATGATAGTTATATCTTAAGTAATTATCAAAGAAAATGTCTTTATAAAATCAAGGATTCTTGTATAAAAGAATACATTTTAGGCCCTTTTAATTTAAATAAAAATCAGAATATAATAAGTAAAAATCACCTTTTAAAAGTGTAGGATTTTAGTACAACTTTCTCATAATTTGTAGGAAAATTCCTCTTTAACAAAATCTTGCATGCATGTACAATTTGCAAGAGATAACCCATTTTTTTGTAAACTTCGATAATCTGATTTTTTTATAAAAATTATGATCATCTAAAAGAGCTTAAGATACTAAGAAAAAAGCTTAGAATAAATTTAAAAGGCTAGAAAAATATACCCTTAAAGTGTTTGATCTTAGGAGGAAAATCACCCAAAGGAGCAAAGGGGGAAGAGGGGCGGCGACCAGCCTGGTGGCGTTGCTGGTGGCGGCCAGCAGTGGTGGTGGTGGCAGCCGGTGGTGATGTGGTGGTGTTTGGAAGGCACAAGAAAGGCTTTAGGTGGGAGAAATAAAAGATAGACAAGAGAGAGAGAGCAAGAGGTGTGTTCTTTGTAAGGCTCTCAAATTAGTCTTAGGCCCCTTTAAATAGAGCATTTGGTTAGTGGAGGTTGTAGAGAGATTTGGCAATCTCTCTTTAAGGGTGTGTTTGACTAACATAGACATAAAAATACTAACTTAAGTCATGTTAGTGGATTGTAGGAGAATCTTACATTAATGAGGTAATCCACCGTAATGAGTGGAGAAACTCCACCAATATCTCCTTAGATCTTTCTAATGAGTGATCCGACGCGTTTGCAAAACGGTCCGAAAGTCGGTTTGAGACGCGCGTTGGAACGATCGGGTTTTACGAAAGAAAAATTCCGTTAGCTACGAATTTATTAAGTTATGTTCTTAATAAATCCATTTATTCGAATAAATATTTCATAATGATGTCATAATTTATTTATTTTAGAAAAATAAATTTTTGAAGTAAAAAGGCCCTTTTAATGAGTTATTTTATTTATTCGAAAAAAATTATTACTTCATAAGAATTATAATCTATTTATTTTAGAAATAGATTTTGAGTGAAAAAGAAATTTTATGAGATTATTTTATTTAATAAATAATTAAAGAATAAAAAAATTAAAAAAATTATTTATAAAAATAGCGAGTATTACAATAAATGAATTGAAGTTTGCACAACCTCTTCGGTGGGAGACTCCAATGCTAGTCTCGCCCCTTCTCCTTCACGATTCCTAGCCCCATCCACACTGAGTTCCCAAGGGGCATGGTAATAGCGTTGACATTGCATACTTCGAGGTTTGTGTCAGAGTTGAACTCAACAATGATGTTTGCTAATACTTGTGCTTTTACTTCCGTTCGTGGATCAAATTCGAGATCATATTGCCCTAATTCGACGAGCCACTTATCCACTCTCCCAATAAGGTATGCGCTAGCCAAAAGTCCTTTCAAGGGATAAGATGTGACGACTTGAATAGGGTGAACTTGAAAGTAGTGATTTAGCTTTCGTGAAGCAATGTCCAATGCTAGAAGTAGTTTTTCCAAGGGAGGATATCTTATGGCGGAGTCTTCCAAAACCTTGCTTACATAATAGACCAACCGTTGGACTTGATCTTCATTCTATATCATCACATCGGTAACAACATAACTAGACACAACCAGGTACAAAAATAGTTTCTCTCCTTCGCTTGATATAGCCAGAATCGAAGGTGATTGTAAGTATTCCTCTAATTCGGCGAATGATTTCTCGCACTTATCGTCCCAAGCGAAACCTTGGCCTTTCTTCAACCCTTTAAACAATGTACGAATTTTGTCTCATAACTTGCTGATGAACCGACCCAAAGTCGTCATCATCCTTACTTATTTTGCACTTCTTTTACCGAGTTCGGTACCTGCATGTCTTTTAGTGCCTTTACTTGCCTCGGGTCTGCCTCTATTCTTTTTCGGGAGACCAGGTGCCCTAAAAACTTTCCGTAATCCACTCTGAAAACATATTTTGACGCGTTGGGATGTAGGTTAATGAGTCGCATCACGCAGAAGGCCTTTTGCAAGTCGTTGAAGCGGGCTTTTAAGCTTCTACCTATTAGGTTTGAGAATAGGTTAACCACCATTATTTGAAATGTGGCACCTGCATTCTTTAATCCAAACGACATGACTTTGTAGCAGAAAATTCCTCTTGGAGTGATTAAAACCGTTTTCTCTTGGTCTTCTTCAAAGAGCGGGATTTGGTGATATCCCAGATAAGCATCCAAGAAACTCATCTGCTTACTTACAACAGTTGCGTCTACTAATTGATCTATTTTTGGGAGAGGAAACATGTCCTTCGGGCAAGCATTGTTGAAGTTAGTGTAGTCAACTCATACTCGCCATTCGCCATTCTTCTTGGGGACGACCATTGTATTTTCCAGCCAATTTGTGTATCGTACTTCTCTAATCGCACCTGCTTCTTTAAGCTTGTCGACTTCCGGTAATATGACTTTGGTGTGAGCAAAAAATGATCTCCTGTGTCATTGTACGACGGGTTACGCACCAGGCGTAATATTGAGATGGTGACAAGCGATGTTGGGACTTAGTCCAAGCATATTATAAGGGCTCCATGCAAACAAGTCGTTGTTCTTCCTTAATAAATTGAATAGGGTCGTGCGATCTTCATCACATAATCGCTCGCTAACTAGAAAACAACGAGTCAAGTTCGAATCCGATAGCGGTACGCGTAATAGGCATTCGATGGATCGACCGTCATGACATGTTTCCGATTCAAAGTCTGACACTTTGCGAGGCATCAATTGACGAGTGGCTGTCTTATCATCCTCGTTCGGCATCGGATCTTCAAGCTCCGATCCCAACTTTTCTCGCATAGTCAAAATCGTTGAGGGTCTCCTCAGACCTTGATTGTAGTGTTTGGTTGCAATTCGAACTGCTTGGTCTCGATCGAAAACGAACACCCTTAATTGCGGGCGGTGATATCCACGTTGTGCGGTTGCACCGTAACGGACCGATCAGCGATGTCCCCGAGCCCGAATGTTGGTAATTTGTGAAAAGTTACCAATCCCATTGTGTGCATGTTGAGAAAAAGAAGTCACAAAGGAATGTCGATTGATAAGATTGACTATGTGACTTGCCATTATATGATAATAGTAGTAAAGTGGTCATAGAAAAGATAAATAGTCCAAGAAAATTCCAACGCTAAGGTATGAAACCTCGTGTGTCAAAGGCTGCTACATGTGCAATGGTGCATGGAAAAGGGCACACCTTGTTGGCAAAGGCGCGGCACAAGCAACACTCGGGTAAGGCGCACCGACGCATGGCAAGCGGCACAAGCAACGACACTCGGTAAGGCGCGCCAGTGCAAAGCATGCACGCATACATGATACGGTGGTGGCGAAACGAGTGTGCGGGCTGCCGAGGCGCACCTACACCTTGGCGATGGCATGATCGAGTGTGTGTGGTTGGTTGGAGCAAGGGCGTGGTGTTGCGGCGCGCCTAGGTTATTGGCACAAGGCGCCGAGCGCTTGGTTTTCAGTTTTGAGCAAATGAAGAGTGTCTTATAGGTTTTGTGCAAGATTATATGTATGATTGAAAGCTTCTCTAAGCTTGGTGAATGTATTATACAAAGACCAAAGCATGAGAATAGCTTGGTACATAGTTATGAATACTAGAAAGGAGTATTGAAGCTTCAAACTAGTTTAAAGTTAGATCTAGAAGCTTAACTAAGCTCTTGACTCAAAGAACTAGCTTGGTAGGAAGCTCATGTAGCTAGGGTTTAGATCAAGGAAGCTCAAACTAGCTAAAGGTTAGCTCAAATAGCTTGTAAGTCAACTCAAGCCAGCTCAACTAGCTGAGGGCCAGCTACACTAGGTAAGTGACCTAGCTTGGTACCTAGCTATGCTAGCTTGCCATAGGCCATGGTGGGCCAGCCCATGGGGCGTGCCTTTGGGCTTTATGGGCCGCACATATGTGCTAGAGTATGGGCCACATAGTTTGCCATTTTGGGCTTTGTTTGTGGGCTTTCTAATGGGCTTTTCTAGGGGAGTTTAGGACTGATTCCTTGGGCCTTTTTGGGATGGATTTGGACGGCTCATTTGGACTCCTTGTGGGCTGGTTTGGATGCCTAGAATGATGACAAGGAGAGAGAGTTTGGATAAGGATAAGTTAGTTACAACTTCTCCTAACTTCTTTCAACTTCCCAACTCATTGGTAACTTCTCTTAACCGATTTTTGGACAATCCATGGACGCCTATTTATAGGTTGTTTGATCCTCCATGGAGAGGCATGTGCAGGACACAAAGTGTGGGTGCAAATACACAAAAAGTCGGTGAAAGACTAGGGTTTGTGTTAGTGAGCGTTTTCACAAGAAAAACAAACACATTTGTGTGATATCATGGAGCGACTTTCTCAAGTGGAAATCAAGGAAGAACCTCAAGATCCGTGGTTGGATGGCTTCGTCCATGTGAAGGAAGAAGAGGAATCATGGGGCTCGAACAAGGTACGTTTGTTCTTGATAGAATCATCTTGCCAACGTTTCTATTGTTGTTGTTGGAACGTTTTATCTCGCAACAATATTGCGAAATTCCTTGGCATGGAATAGGGGCAATATTCGTTGAAGGAAAACTCAAATTATTTGAGTGACTCGTTGTCATTATCCAAGACAACTTTATAAACTGTTTTAATTGGTCGGTTGTGATTAGCTTTATGGTCTACACCCAAACGAGACAACCCTTGGGGGTCTACTCACGAGATTACCTTTCGAGGTCTACTCAAACCGCCTTGTCATACAAGGGCCGACTTTTACTTCAACTTGACTATGCAAATGCTATTCTTTATACCCTTAAATATCAATAACAATCATGTAATTGTGGCGAGGAAGCTACTGGCAACTAGTGGTGTTGTGGGGTGGTGCGGGCAAAGCCATGGTCGACTGCTCAACGACGTGGTAAGAGCGGGCTAGTCTTCTCTTTCCACATACGATGCCAATTGTTCCTGCAAAATTCATCTCCTACATACTAGGGTATTGATTTTAGTGAAGAGAAGAAAGTGAATTGCTCAAAACCAAAAAATAGAGGTAACTAGAATATGCCTTTCTTATTAACAGGGATATGCTTCAAATAGAGAAGATAAAGGGGGCTAAGATTTCATAAGACGAACCCTTTTTGAACTTGGCCTTTAGCTAACTCGTTGGACCTTTTTTTTTTTTTTTTTTTATATTATGCAAGGCCTATTTAATAAGTCCCTTAAACTAATTAATTAATTGCATCAGTTGATTAAATAATGCTACAAACATGAATTTATATGCAAGGATTTTTGGTGAATCCAAGACAAGCAAGTTGTGCACGTAATAGAAGTTCCCTTCTTGACAGGGTAAAGAAAAGAGAGCCTAATAGTCTAATACATCATAAAATATGAATTCGGTCGTAACATCTCATCACGAGAGTTCCCAAAAATCCAAAGTGTGGAGTGAAATAGAATCGAGAAATGAATCAGTACATAAGATCACAGATCACTTGATCATCTAACATGTTATTTCCACTATGATGTGATGAAATCGGGGGAAAAAATGAGTTTGAGAGTTAACTAACAAAAGAACAATTTTTTTACAAGAAAAACTCGGTGACTTATATCACACGGAATTTAATAGAACAATAGGAATTTGAACATATGTAACGAACATGTATGTTTTTATTGTAAAATATTTCTATTTTAATAAGAAAAAGTTAACCAGATGAATTTTTAGTAGATAGCATATCCAAAAATCATCATCATCATAACTATATACTAAAGCGGAGATTAAAAAAATTATTAAACGACACATGTCGCTTTTAAATTGGACCACACCATCTTTTTTTTATTAAAACCAATCTTTGGCAAAATAATTAAGTTAAATATAAAGATAGTGTAATGTACGTACAATCTTATATCACTATAATCAATGGATAGAAATCACATTCTTAATTTAAAAAATAATCTTTTATTTTTTGATATGATAAATAGGAAGATTATTAATGTCCGCGTTTTAGGTAGGGTTTTTAGTGTCTAGATAGATTAGATTGAGTTGGTTTTCGTACTTGAGTCTTATGTTTTTGAGTCTTTTTGCTTTAGTTTTCGTATTTCCTTGAGATTCGGAAGCTACGCACTTTTTGTGTCATTTTGTAGGAGTTTTGGAGCTTAAAAGAAGAGTTTGGAGCATTGCAAGAGAAGGTGGACAAGCTAAGAGGAATGAAATCATGAAGAAAGATGAAGAAACGACCCAAGATCGAGCTAGGAAGGGTCGTGCACGAGCCAAGATGAAGAAGCTAGAAAACATGCCCTCAGGACCGACTGTTTTGGGAAGGGTAATCACACTAACGCGTTACCTGCTAAAATAGGGGAAATCCTAACCAAAAAACAGTCATAACACGTTATGAACTAAAGACAAGATGCAGAATCAAATGAAGAGTAGAGGACGAGGAGTAAGCAAGTAATAATGCGTAAATTGGGACTTGTAATTATGGATCAATCTCTGAAAAATATACGAGAGCACTCGAATGGAAAAAGAATGATTCAACAAAGATGATTTTGACTTCTAGTTTTTGGTTTTAGAGCTCATGCCGATCGTGCCTCCATTTCCGCCTCAACTTCTCTTTATAGTGCTTTCCTCCCTTTGGACCGTTGGTGGGGTGCTCGCCATATCCCGGGGATTTCGCCACCGGTATGAATGAGGTAGCCGTTGAGGTGAGTAAATGCCGAATCCGAGATCCTCGCCATACGTGGACTATTTCTTTGGCCTTCTCCTTTAGCCATTATTCTGGGTTGGGCATCCTGGGCCTTCGACGTTCTTTCTGGGCTTAGATTTAGGAGGGCCCAACAATACCCCCATCAAAAACCCGGGAAAACTCCCTCCACCACTTTCCTAGGGTTTTTGATTTTGAGTCTCGAAAGTTGCAGCGAGTTAAGTCACATCCAATCAACCGTTATTTATAGCAGCTATGATGGCCTTTCGAGACTTCATCTTGTGTCTTCCAGTGTCCAGGTACGTTCCCTTCTATTTTGCATCTTCATCTTCAACCTTTGCTCTTCCCTTCTCTATGGCTACTTCTAGTTCCTCTTCCCTTTACTGTCTTGAAACCACCATTCCTCCCTCTCTGACCTCTTCCAGTTTCCTCACCTCCTATCATCGGAGGGATAGTACTTCAGAGGACGCCCATATCTTCGCCTTCTCTACGGGCTTCCCTTCGCATGCAGAGGTGTTCTTTCCTCCCCCTGGCGTCCATGTGGATTTCTATGCCGACGATTGGGTATGCTTGTATGAGTACCCTTTTCGTATTGACCACCGTTTTCCGTTTTCTCCTCTAGTCGTCGATTTTTTGTCTACCCTCAATGTTTCTCCGGGGCAATTACTTCCCCAAGTCTGGAGACTTCTACTTTCCGTTGATCAATTGTGCTCCTCTCGAGGTCTTCCCTTCAAAGCTGCTGACTTTTTTCTTAAATTACCGCCTTTCCAAAGGCGGTCCGGGCCGTTTAACTTTGAAAACCTTCACAAATAAATCTGATCTAGTCTTTAACATATCAAAGTCTGACCGAGGCTGGGCTGATAAGTTTTTCTTTGTGAGGTTGTCTTCTCTAGGGATCGATACGTCTTTCTTGAGAAGTCGTTGGCGGTCAACAGGTAGTGTTTCCCTCTTGTACTTGTTGGTCTCTATTCAAGTCTAACTACTGATTGTTTCTTGTGCAGAGTGTCTTGCTACTCCTCAACCCTGCAAAGTGTCATCTCAAGTTATCTCCCACATCGAGGCCCTCTCGTTGGAGGAAAGGTCTTACCCTGAATTAGTAAAGCGTGTCTTGCAGAGCCTGAAGATATCGAGATGTCGAGTAAGCTACGTCTTTCTTTTACCCTTTACGTTATTGATTTTTCCCCTTGTAACCTCTTTGTCTCTTTGCTAACAGGTTCCAGGACCACCCGTTCCACTACTGCACTTACCACTATGGAACGAGTAGAGGCTCAGAAGAAGAGGAAGGCTGAATCAACTTCAACTGCGGATACTTCAGTAATGGTCTCTGCCCCAAAGAAATCTTCCGAGGCTCGGATTTCCTCTCCTAAGAAGAAAACCAGTTCGAACCTTTCCGATCTTCCAAAGATGATGATGTCTCTAGACATGGCCGCGGAAAAATGTCTGAACTCCTTGGCGCCTCTTCACGTGGACTGTTCTCGAGGCAGGGAAAATCCACCTTCTTTCCTGGAATGTTTCGGCGAAATTCTTGCGGCACAATGGCAGGTATGTTTTCTTCAGTTGCTGTTATTCCATGGTCTACTCTTTGCCTGATTCTCTGCTTTTCTGTGCAGGGCTTGCAACTTTCGCTCTCCGCTTTCGAAGCCTTTAAGGACTTGCCGGACCAGCTGGCTCAAAGCAAGATCAGCCTTCAACTCGAAAAGGATAGGAGTACTATCTTGGAACATGAGAAGGCCGCTCTAGAGAAGAAAGTGCGGGAATTGGTGGATAACTTCGAGAGGGTTTCGAAGGAGTCCAAAGAGTGGAAGGAAAAGTTCACAATCTCTTCTGGTAAAGAAGCCGCTCTGGCTAAGGAAATCGAGGATACTGCGGAATACTGGTCATGCCGAGCTCGAGTAGAGATGATGGAGGAATTTGCAGCTGGGAGGCACACTTCTTGGGATGCGGTGAAGGAAAGAGAGTTGTTCGAGAGTTTGTTCTCTGACGAAGTGATCGCAGCTAAGAAATCTTCGGTTATTGATGATATTGCTTCTGTTGCCAAGGAGGTTGCTCAAGTGGAAATGGAGAACCAATCCAAAGAATGATCTTTTTTACTCTTTCGTACTCGTTAAACTCTGAACACTTTCCTACCCCCAGTATGTTGGGGCTTTAAACTCTTGTTTTGTGTGGCCGCTCGTTTTAGGGCCTTGGTGTGGACATGTTTTTCCCCTTGTTGGTTTTTAGGGGTTTAAGTTTACTTGATGCTTTAGTATTTGCCATGGTCTTGGATCTTTTGTTGTCTTTTTTGCAGGTAAAATAGGTTTGTTGCGGAAGAATGAAGATTGACACGTTTGAGACAGACTAACTTGTTTGTAAAAATTTATAGTTTAATGGTAAACTTTCTGTTGTACAGCGCTTCTTATGTAAGATGCAAAGAGAGAGAGAATAATGTACTTGTCTGAATGTAAATACTTGCAATAAATTTGTGAATCGCGTTACAAATATTTGGTGAAAACTCCTCTTGCTCTAGATTGTTTGTTACATGTTCTCGTCTCTCGCATCTTATTGACTAGTCGTTGTGTGCACAGCGTTGCCTGATCATAAGGCGAGGGCCTTTGTTTTGGCCTGTAACGTCACAAGGCGTCCCTTGTTAGTTTTTTTTCGAAACCGTTGTTGTCGTATGTATAAAGATGTAGTGATATAATGTGAAAGGAAAAAGTTTGTGAAATATACCTTGTCGCGATTCATGCGTTTTAAAAGTGATACAACTTCAAGTTCATCGCGTTCCAACTTCTGGGGATTGTCTTCCCATCTTGTGACATCAATTCATAGGCTCCTTGTCCTACGATCTTCGTGATCTGATATGGTCCTTCCCAATTTGCCCCCAACTTGCCAGCATTCAATTCATGCGTATTCTGGAAGACTTTCCTCAACACCCAATCTCCCACTTGGAACGCCTTCGCATTAACGCGTTTGTTGTAACTCCGGGCTACCCCCTGTCTATACGCTGCCATACGAACCGATGCATCATCTCGTAACTCGTCTACCGTGTCTAAATGGTGTAACAGGTTAGGTAGGTTTGATTCTTCGGTAGTGAGTCCATATCGAACTGTAGGCAAAGTTACTTCTACTGGTAACACTGCTTCACATCCATAAACTAAGGAGAAAGGTGTTTGGCCTGTGGCAGTCTTAGGGGTTGTTCGATCTGACCATAGGATAAGGGGTAACTTGTTTGCCCATTTCCCCTTTGCTTCTTTTAGTCGCTTCTTCAAGTTGTTGATGATCACTTTGTTACTTGCTTCTGCTTGACCATTGGCTTGAGGATAACGTGGTGTCGACATCACCAACTGAATGTTGTATTGCTGGCAAAATGATCTCGTCTTGTCATTGATGAACTGGGATCCATTGTCGCACACTATGGTGGACGGTATTCCGAATCTACTCAGGATGTTTCTCTTTATAAAAGAAATGACATGGGTGTCTTTGACTTCTTTGAAGGCTTCGGCTTCGATCCACTTGGAGAAGTAGTCAGTCATTGCTAGGATGTAGACGCGTTGTCCTGAAGCTGGAGGAAGCTTTCCCACGATGTCCATTCCCCATTTCATGAATGGCCATGGGGAAGTTATAGGATGTAATAGCTCTGAAGGTTGATGTGGTATAGGTCCATGACGCTGGCACGCGTCACACTTGCGAGCGAACTCTACTGCGTCTTTGTTCATGGTAGGCCAATAATAACTCATCCTGCTCGCCTTCCTTGCTAAATTGTGACCCCCTGTATGATTTCCGCATTCTCCATCGTGTATGTCTTGTAACACCTTCTGTACCTCCTCTTCCTTTACGCATCGGGCGTATATTCCTGACGACATCCACTTAAACAAGATTTTATTCTTAACAGTGAAAGTGGAAGCTTTTACCTTAAGTCGTTGGGCTTCTTCCTTGTCGTTTGGCAAAACTCCATCTCGTAACCACTTTAGATAAGGGCTTACCCATGAACTGTCTTCATCAGAACCTCGAATCTCGAACATGTCTGCCTCCTTGGTTATAGATGGCGCATCAAGGTACACGAAAGGTATCTTGTTGTACTCTCTTGGGTCGATTGCGGATCCGAGGTTGGCTAAGGCATCTGCTTGCGTGTTGGCATCTCGGGGAACTTGTTTTATCTCGAAATGTTTGAAATGCTTTACGATCTCTTGAACTTTTTCCAAGTATGCCTTCATCTTTGAATCCCTGGCAACATATGAGTTCGTAACTTAATTTACAATAAGTAACGAATCGCAAATTACCTCGATCTCTTGTACATTCAAATCCTTAGCAACAAGTAACCCTGCAATAAGCGCCTCATATTCTGCTTCATTGTTAGTAGCTTTGAATGTACATCGAATAGCTTGGACTATCCTATCCCCCTGTGGTGACTTCAGGACTACCCCCAATCCTACGCCAATCTGGTTCGACGCCCCGTCTGTATGCATCAACCATTTTCCATTTCCTGTCACGTGCAACACATCTTGGTCTTCATGCTCTGAAGTGGTAGGAGTGAAGTCAACCACAAAATCTGCCAACGCTTGCGACTTCATTGCTGTTCTAGGCTCGTACATGATGTCGTAACCATTTAAGTGGATCAACCATCTTGTTAACCGACCTGAAAATTCTGGCTTTAACATAATGCTCTTCATTGGATAATTAGTTCTCACAATGATAGAATGACTTTCGAAATAAGGACGTAACTTTATTGAAGCCATTACCAAAGATAGTACTAGTTTCTCCACGGGGGAATACCTGGTTTCCGCATCGAGCAATGTTTTACTTACGTAATAAGTGGGCAACTGGTCTCCATTCTCTTCTCGGACCAAGACGGCACTCACTGCTACTTTGGTCACGACCAAATACACATATAACTTTTCGCCTGGCTTGGGTTTAGATAATACCTGCGGGTTAGACAAATAATTCTTCAATTCCCCAAAGGCTTTTTCATGTGCCTCCGTCCACTCGAACGACTTGTTTTTCTTCAGAATGTCGTAGAACAATTTGTTTCTATCTGAAGATCGTGATATGAACCGGTTCAATGCAGCTACTCGTCCTGTTAACCTCTGGACATCCTTGACGCACTTTGGTGATTGCAATTCCATTATAGCTTTGATTTGTTCTGGACTCACCTCGATTCCCCTCTGCGTCATTATGTATCCGAGGAATTTTCCTGATGTCACCCCGAAAGAGCACTTGGTTGGGTTCAACTTCATCTTGTAACTCCGCAGGATCTTGAACGCGTCTCTCAGGTGATTAATATGGTCTTCCGCCTTCAATGACTTGACTAACATGTCGTCTATGTATACCTCCATTGTATCCCCCAGTTTTTCCTGAAACATCTTATTAACCAATCTCTGATAAGTAGCACCTGCGTTTTTTAACCCAAAAGGCATAACCTTGTAACAATAAGTTCCCTGATTGGTTATGAATGCAGTTTTTTCTTGATCGTCAGGGTGCGTCATTATTTGATGATATCCGCTAAATGCATCCATGAAAGTCAAGAGTTCATGCCCTGCCGTCGCGTCCACCATTGCGTCAATATGAGGCAAGGGGAACGAGTCTTTAGGGCATGCTTTGTTTAAGTCGGTAAAGTCTACGCACACGCGCCATTTACCATTTTTCTTTTTAACGACAACCACATTCGCAAGCCAATCAGGATATTTTACTTCTCTAATCTTTCCAGATTCAAGTAAGGATTTTACCTCATCATTGATTACCTGATTTCGTTCGGGAGTGAACTTACGCCTTTTCTGTTTCACCGGTGGCACCTTTTTGTTGACGTTTAAGGCGTGAGTGATTACGTCGGGATCAATACCTACCATATCCTCGTTTCCCCAGGCGAAACAATCACTGTAGGACCGTAGAAACTCCACTAATTGTTCACGTAAAGTTGGTTCCAGATCTGCTCCTAATTTGATTTTCTTGGATGGTTCTAGTGGATCAAGAGCCACCTCTTCAAGCTCTGGCGTCTTCGGCTTTACATAGTAAGTGGTTGTTCTACAGTCCTTTAATTGCTAATCTAACGCCTTCCTTCCTGCTTCAAGCTGTAGGTTTTTGGAAGTCGTTGCTCTCATTGTTATGGAATAGCATTCCCTTGCTAATTTCTGTTCTCCTTTAATTTCTTGAACTCCCCATGGTGTCGGGAACTTTACGCATTGATGATAGGTAGAGGGGATAGCCCTCATCCCGTGTATCCACGGCCTGCCCAAAATGACATTAAAAGGTGAAGGGCAATCGAGCACTTGGAACTTTACCTGGTAGTTAACTCCTCCTGCGCCGGTGGGTAAGGATATCTCCCCTAATGTGTTGTGTGATTCCCCACTGAAGCCTACTAAAGTTGTTGACTTTTTGACAATATCGTCCATCCCGAAACCTAAGCTGTATAAGGCATCCAACATGAGCAAATTAGTAGAGCTTCCATTATCAACTAAAATTATTTTGACAAGGAAATTAGCTATCGTTAAAGAGATTATTAAGCAATCATGGTGAACTTCCTCTTCTTCGACATCGTCGAAGGTGATTGGCATCATGGCAAGACTTGTTCGTGAAGGAGCTTTTGGGCATTCTCTTCTTGTATCCCTCGCGATCCTTTTGGCTGCGGAGTATGTTATACCGCAAATTTCCGATCCCCCTGTGATGACATTGATTACTCCGGTGTGCTTCGGTGGAGGTGACAGACTGGCTTTCTCTCTGTTACGCTCCAATTGCTCCTTCGCCTTTTCTGATATCAATTCCCTGAGATGCCCCCTTCGTAACAGTTCGCTCACTTCCTTTTGCAACGCGATACAATCGTCAGTCCGATGTTCATGATCAAAGTGGAAGTCACACCATCTAGATTTGTCTTTTTGGTGTGCGGGCACATTACTCTTTCGAGGCCACTTAACGGTATCCCCCATAGTGTTGAGGGTTCGAACCACTTCGGTTGCATCCACACAAAAATTGTAGTGAGAGAGTTTAGGAGGCAGTCTAGGATTCTCATATCTTTCACCTTGTATGGCCATCGTTCCATTAATGGTGGTCTTAGTATGAGGTGCGGTAGGGTATGGAGCGTATCTTGTTTCTCGTCTTCCCTGTCTCCGATCAGGTCGATGAGGGCTTACTGCTTTTTTGACGAAGAGGTTGTCTTCCTCTAATCGGACATGGGCTAGCGCTTTTTTCGAAATGCCTCCACAGCCGTAGCTGCATCACATCCTTCAATGGTCACTAGTTCTTCATTGTAGCGGTTGAGGAAAGCTTTCAAAGATTCTCCCGGTTTTTGGACCAAGCGGTATATATCACTTGATAGTTTTTTAGCATGTCGACTGCTTGCGAACCTAATCCTGAACTTGTCAATTCACTCAGCAAAAGATGAGATACTTCCAAGAGGTAAGTGCGAATGCCAATTGAGAGCGGGTCCAGATAACGTGTTCGCGAACCAACGACACATGACAATCTCCTTCATGTCGAAAGGGACTGTGCTAATATTCATAGCCTGTTTGAACACGGCTATATGCTGATCGGGATCTGTTACCCCTTCGTACTTAGGTACGTCGGGGACATGATACTTCCGGGAGATATCAACCCTTGCGATAGCGGGCACGAAGGGAGAATCGGTGTAACCGTTCCTCCTTTCCATCGCTATCGGTTGAGGTGCTCCTAGGACCTGAGTGATTCGGTCCTCCAGGGCTCGAAGGAGTTCCCGTAATTGGGAAACCTCAGTATCTTCCCGTATCGCCCTTAAAGAATTACCATTTACCTGATACCCGGTTACTAGCCTGACGACATCGGGTGTTACGAGACTTGGGTCGTCCATGTCTAATCGCCTAGCGACTCCTTCCACCACATCGGTTCCTCGGGGGCGGGTTGGAGCTGATTGTACCTGTGATCGAAGCAAATTGCGTTCATTAGTTAAAGTTTCAATTTGTTTTTCATATACCTCGGTGAATTTAGCATTGGCCTCTTTCTGGCTTTCCAGGTCTTTTTGGAGGGCAATCATCGTTGATCGGAGTTCCATGATGACGTCAGCATCGCCTCCCCCAACTCCTCGTTGCTCGGAAGTGCCAGGATTGTCATTGGTATCTCCAGAACCTTGCTCGATTCCGTCCATATTCCCTGCCCCATTTACGTTTTCAGTACCATCTACGTTCCCGGTACCATCCACGTTTCCAGCGCCTCGATTGTTCGTCTCCTCATTGACCTCGTGATTGTCAAGATCCCCTACGTGACTGTAGGTAGTTTGGATTCCGTCCATCTCGTTGGGCGGTTCTTTGGTTGCTTTGGCATGACCTCTTTTTGGCTAGGGCCCCACGGTGGGCGCCAATTGTTTTGGGCAGGGTAATCACACTAACACGTTACCGGCTAAAATAGGGGAAATCCTAACCAAAAAACAGTCGTAACACGTTATGAACTAAAGACAAGATGCAGAATCAAATGAAGAGTAAAGGACGAGGAGTAAGCAAGTAATAATGCGTAAATTGGGACTTGTAATTATGGATCAATCTCTGAAAAATATACGAGAGCACTCGAATGGAAAAAGAATGATTCAACAAAGATGATTTTTACTTCTAGTTTTTGTTTTTAGAGCTCGTGCCGATCATGCCTCCATTTCCGCCTCAACTTTGCTTTATAGTGCTTTCCTCCCTTCGGACCGTTGGTGGGGTGCTCGCCATATCCCGGGGATTTCGCCACCGGTATGAATGAGGTAACCGTTGAGGTGAGTAAATGCCGAATCCGAGATCCTCGCCATACGTGGACTATTTCTTTGGCCTTCTCCTTTAGCCATTATTCTGGGTTGGGCATCCTGAGCCTTCGACGTTCTTTCTGGGCTTAGATTCAGGAGAGCCCAACACCGACCTTGTTAGGGTCGTGCACGACCCATATTGGGTCGTTCGTGGCGCCGACTCTCTTTATTCCGAGATCTTATGGATTATTCTATCTTTGTATTTTATGAAGGTTGTTTTATCTTGTTTCCTAGTTAATTTAGGGCTCCTTTTCCTCTATAAAAGGAGGTTAAACTCTTTAGTTTAAAGGTTCTCATTTTTAGTTCTGCTTTTTGGTTATTGGAAGAGAGACTTGGTGAACAAGTTTGAGAAATTTGTAAGACTTCTTTTTAGTTTAATTTGAATTTCGGTTTTGAATTGATCATGTCTTCTTCTTTCTTTTTCTCGTTTCTCTATGCTTTGAGTGAGTAGTTTTCTTAAATTCTAGGGTTGGGTGAAAACCCAACACAATCATGCATGTTTAAAAACGTGAATTCATAATTTGAATGCTTGATGATCATATCTATCTATCTTGTGCTAAATTCCTTTACGAAAGTTGAGGCATATCTTGTGGTTAACCTAAGCGAAAGTGTAAAGTTGATTGCTTGATTAGTTCTAATAGGATTATTTGCGAAAGTTGATATTCCTAGGTTGAAGGATAGATAGAAAGTTGTTTAATTTGCGAAAGTCGATTGAATAACTTGAATTGTTTGCGAAAGTTGACTCTTCTATGATCTAAATTGCATGATAGTTGTGAATTCTTGTTGGAAGCATGTATGATTGTTGTTGTGGTAGCCCTAGCCCTAGGATTTGCCTTTTATATTGATTAAAACTCTTGTCTTTACTTCGATCTCGACCCATAAAGTCGTGCTCGATCCTTTGCTAGTTTTTGTGTTTTCGTGTGTGATTGTGTGCTCAGGACCGACCCTCAGAGGGTCGTGCACGACCCACTTCAGTTCGGTCTTGGCGTGTTTTGCTCGTGATTTCTTTGCTTTTCGTAGTTTATTGACTAATACTTTAGCACTATTCTCATTCCCGTGGACGAACCTAACTCTGCTATACTCAGCGGGGTCTTGAATATAAATTTATTTGTTCAAGAAACCCTTCAACAAATTGGCGCCGTTACCGGGGAGTGTGCAATAGTGCCTTGTTTAGTTGATATTTGGGTTTGGGACTAGCCCTTACCCTTTTGTTGTTTTCTAATTTTTTTTCTTAGTCTTTGTTCGCAGTGTATGCCATCTCGTTTTTCCCGGAGAACCTTTAGGATTAACTACGACAGCGAACCCGAAAGATCCTTCCATCGACGTTTGAGAGAAAAACGAGCAATGGCTGACGCTGAGACTCTTGCTCGACAAATGGAGGAACTCTGCGTTCAGATGCATCGCATACAAGAGGACCGAGACGCTCAGGCTGAAGTTGCAAAGCGATTTCAGGAGCAATTAAACGCTATCCCAAGGAATGCCAAGCAATACATGCACCCGGAACTGAGGGTGCCCGAATCGGCGATAGTGCTCTCGGAGATCGCCCGCACTTTTGAGATTAAATCTCATTTCATATCCTTAATCAAGCGTTCTCAATTTGAAGGAAAACCCACTGAATGTCCCATGGAACATATTAAGAACTTTACCGATTTATGTGACACTATTACTGCTGACGGTGTCGCACTTGAATATGTTCTCTTGAAGGCTTTTAAGTGGTCTCTTGCAGGTAAAGCTTTAAGTTGGTTGGAGAGCTTGCCGTCAAGATCTATTACGACGTGGAGAGATTTGCATGATTTATTCATGACCAAGTTCTTTCCACCGGCAAAAACAACGGAGCTTAGGAAGCGCATCACCTCCTACCATCAACTTCCCAACGAGACGCTTGTGGAAACATGGGAACAATTTCAAGAGCTTCTACGCCAATGCCCTACTCATGGGCAACCTCCCTATGTTCTCCAAGAGATCTTCTTTCAAGGCATCAACGCAGCTACCAAGGATCGCATCAACCTTCACACTGATTGTGGGTTCATTGAGATGACTCCAGATGAGGCATGGGCGTTATTGAATAAGCTAACCAACTATGATGCCATGTACGGTACCCAACAAGCTAAGTCGACGGAGAGGAAGCTTTATGAACCACAATCCGATGTAGTTGATCGGGACGTGAAGTTCCAATTCATGCAGGATGAGATCAACCGATTAAAAAAGCAAGTAAGTTACTTTAAATCTTCTCAATCTTGCCAAGAATGCGGGTCTTCTGTCCATACTACTTCCAATTGCACTAACTTGCAGCAAGTACGAGCCGCCGAGGCTTATGAGGAGGCGAACTACATGAGAGGTTCCTATAGGAACCAAAACAACTATGCAGGGAGGAACAATGCTCAACAATCTTGGGGAAATCCCCATTACGACCAATATTAGCAACCTCCTCAACAAGAGCAACGCCCCCCTCCCTACCATCCTTCGGGCTATCAAGAGCAACCATCATGGGTGCAAGGGCTGCAAGAAGGAATCAACGGAATACGAGCTGAGCTTACCACACATATGAAAGGTGTTCATGCAAGGTTGGGAGAATTTGACTCATGGAGAAAGGGCGTCGATTCCCAACTTGGTCAGCTAGCTACTCAAATCCCGAGACCTCACGGACAACTCCCGAGCCGCCCCGACAAGAATCCTAGAGGCCGAATAAGCGATGGTGAAGTCCGAGCCATGCACCTAAGGAGTGGCAAGGTGTTTCCCGAGCCACCCAAGCATAAAGAGAAGGAACAAGCCCTAGGACCGACCCATTTAGGGTCGAGCATGACCCCCTCATGGGTCGATCCTGAGGATGCTGATAATGCGGAAGAAGGGGCGATTGATCAGATTGGGGTCGAGCTCGACCTCCCTTCACAAGGTAAGTCTTCTAACCTTTCTCCTTCTATTCAAAACAACCTACCTCGAACCAATCTCGATCCCACTTTTTGCTCTTCTAATACTAAGGTACTTCCTTTCCCTTCTAAGAAACCCAAGGACTCGACGGAAGGAAAGTTTAAGCGCTTCGTTAAGTTGCTTCAAGGCTTGAATCTTTCGATCATGATCCTTTCTCCTATTTTCATTCTATATTAGATCCTACTGTTAGTCATATGAAGGAGTCAAAACCTCCTTGGTTTTCGGATTTTACTAACCCTATTGTAGGATTACCGAGCATACTTGTGGATGATTGAGGGCCAAATGTCTTGGAGAGAAACTTTGAAGCTTTTCCATCTAAGTATGGGGTTTCCCGTGATCCCGACAAAGTTGGATGGAAGCCACCTTGATCCTCCAAGGTAAGTTCGTCGGGCTAACGACGTTAAAAATAGCGCTTACGGGAGGCAACCCGCTTTTAGTTTTTTTCGTTTTCGCTTTTAAGTTTTTGTTTTCTTAGATCTTTTTGCTAGCTTTCTTTTGACTTGTTTTTAGGTTAGATTAGTGTAGTAGGATAGAAGTTTTTCTAAGATGACTCAGGTACTACAAGAAGAAGAAGTGCTATACAAAAGAATCTGTGGCATTAGAAGCAAGCTTGTTACCGACCCTCACAGGGTCGGTACCGACCTCTACCAAACCGAAGAAAATTTCAGTAATGCTCCTTAAGTGATCAATGGTTTCAAACAACTTCAGTTTTATTTTGTGAGTTCCCTTTTCCTTATTCTCCTTATATTTCTATGTTTTAAATAGTGAGGACACCGTTTAGTTTAAGTATGGGGTATGGAAAAAGGAAACTCAGTTTTGTGTCAGTTTATGTCTTTGTTTTTGTTTTTAGGATTGATAATATTCCACTTAGATGTCCTATGATATGCTATAACTTGCTTGATCATGTAATTCAATAGTATGTTTGGATAGCTTTGCCTGAATCATGAAATTTTTTGTTTTTATGTGAAAATTGACTTGTGATGAAATTGAGCATATGTGTCTTGAGTAGAAGTAGTTGCAATCCAACAAAATTTTTACCTAGTGAGGAATTTTGGCCTTATAGGGAGATCTTCATAAAATCCCTCTTCTTTATATGTGTGATTTGCTCTCTTTATGCATATATCTTTTGTCATTGATATGGTTATCTATTTCTTGAAGCCGCTATGAGTTTTTTCATGCATGTTAATTATGATTAAGAACTTATTTTCATTAGCCTTATTTAATCCATATCCACCCTTATATTATCCTCTTTTTTTGAAGCCAATTTGAGCCTTTAAGCCTTTTATTTTTAGCTCCACAAAATTATTTCCTAGCCGATATAAGCTTGACCATATCCGGGGATTAGGACTTAGTGTTGGTTTGTGATGGTTTTGTTGAGTGAGATGTATTGGTTCAAGTGTGGGGTAATATTGGGTTGGGTAAAATAAAGATCTTGCAGTTTGTTATGTAAAAGGAGTTTGGTTCCCTGAATGCACTTACAAAAGAAACGAAGTGGAAAGTAAAGAAAAGAAAAGAAGTAAAGATCAGTACAATCAGAACTCGTTACCGACTCTGCAAGTTCGGTACCGACCTCCCACAGAGAAAAAAAATGAAGATCATAAGGGAGGAAAAGAAAGTGAAAAAAAAAAGAGCTGAATAGTGAAAGAGTGCATGAGCCAAATTTTCCTTAGTGTTTGTAAGCAAGATTAAGTTGGGATAAATGGGTTAGTGAAAGAAAAAGTGCATAAAGAAAGGAGGGTTTGGTTATCTTTTGAGTGTTTTGGTATTGTGTGAGTTTTTAGGAGTCTTTGATTCCCGGATTTAGCACCACATGGCCAAATAACTCCCTACCTAATGTTATTACCGAGCCCCATTACAACCCGACCGAATGAAGTCTTCTATGAAGATTTCATTGAGCCTAAGTTCTTATGATGATTGATGTGTTTTGACTTCTCTAGGTAGAGAGATTGGTGATATAAGTCTCAATGATAAAGTAGATGTTGCATAAAGATTGAGATGAGAGTTGATTTAATAGCCTAAACACATAAGATTTGAGAGAAACACATTAAAATCCCTTGTGAGGTTGGATTGTGATTGCTTAGGCTTGAGACTCATACATATGTGATGACGTTAAAATTGCTTGTCTACTTTTTCACTTGTGTTTAAAATGTTTTGACAAAGGCTATGCTTGAAGATTGTGTTATTGGTCTTGATTTTGCATGATTATTGCTTGAGGACAAGCAAGTCTAAGTATGGGGTATTTTGATGTCCGCGTTTTAGGTAGGGTTTTTAGTGTCTAGATAGATTAGATTGAGTTGGTTTTCGTACTTGAGTCTTATGTTTTTGAGTCTTTTTTGCTTTAGTTTTCGTATTTCCTTGAGATTCGGAAGCTACGCACCTTTTGTGTCATTTTGTAGGAGTTTTGGAGCTTAAAAGAAGAGTTTGGAGCATTGCAAGAGAAGGTGGACAAGCTAAGAGGAATGAAATCATGAAGAAAGATGAAGAAACGACCCAAGATCGAGCTAGGAAGGGTCATGCACGAGCCAAGATGAAGAAGCTAGAAAACATGCCCTCAGGACCGACCCTGTTAGGGTCGTGCACGACCCATATTGGGTCGTTCGTGGCGCCGACTTTCTCTTTATTCCGAGATCTTATGGATTATTCTATCTTTGTATTTTAGGAAGGTTGTTTTATCTTGTTTCCTAGTTAATTTAGGGCTCCTTTTCCTCAATAAAAGGAGGTTAAACCCTTTAGTTTAAAGGTTCTCGTTTTTAGTTCCGCTTTTTGGTTATTGGAAGAGAGACTTGGTGAACAAGTTTGAGAAATTTGTAAGACTTCTTTTTAGTTTAATTTGAATTTCGGTTTTGAATTGATCATGTCTTCTTCTTTCTTTTTCTCATTTCTCTATGCCATGAGTGAGTAGTTTTCTTAAATTCTAGGGTTGGGTGAAAACCCAACACAATCATGCATGTTTAAAAACGTGAATTCATAATTTGAATTCTTGATGATCATATCTATCTATCTTGTGTTAAATTCCTTTACGAAAGTTGAGGCATATCTTGTTGTTAACCTAAGCGAAAGTGTAAAGTTGATTTCTTGATTAGTTCTAATAGGATTATTTGCGAAAGTTGATATTCCTAGGTTGAAGGATAGATAGAAAGTTGTTTAATTTGCGAAAGTCGATTGAATAACTTGAATTGTTTGCGAAAGTTGACTCTTCTATGATCTAAATTGCATGATGGTTATGAATTCTTGTTGGAAGCATGTATGATTGTTGTTGTGGTAGCCCTAGCCCTAGGATTTGCCTTTTATATTGATTAAAACTCTTGTCTTTACTTCGATCTCGACCGTAAAGTCGTGCTCGATCCTTTGCTAGTTTTTGTGTTTTCGTGTGTGATTGTGTGCTCAGGACCGACCCTCAGAGGGTCGTGCACGACCCACTTCAGTTCGGTCCTGGCGTGTTTTGGTCGTGATTTCTTTGCTTTTCGTAGTTTATTGACTAATACTTTAGCACTATTCTCATTCTCGTGGACGAACCTGACTCTGCTATACTCAGCGGGGTCTTGAATATAAATTTATTTGTTCAAGAAACCCTTCAACAATTATTAAGATATTTTTTATGCTATATTATAAAAATATTAGGATATTTATTTTATATTTAGATAGAATGCATATGCTTAGTTTAGATAATTAAGTTTAATATAAAGATAGAGCAATATACATACAATTTTATATCACTATAATTACGTTTATTTTGAATAGTCCCATGTATATAATAAATTGATAAGTTTTTATCTTATTGCTTATCTATTTTCTTAATTAAATAAATTATCATGTTTTGTATATTAATTTAATTCTTAATATTAATAAAATATTATTGTTTCAAATAAACAACTTTTATAGTTTATTGATTTTAAATATTTATTCAAAATTTATATTTAAGCATTTACATGATTATTTTTCTCAGATAATAAATATATTTGAAAATATTTTATTAAAAAAAAAACAATACAAGGTACGGGAATACATACTAGTTACTTATCTATTTTCACAATTAAATAAATTATCATATTTTGGATTTTAATTTAATTCGTAATACTAATAAAATATTATTATTTCAAATAAACAACTTTTATAGTTTATTGATTTTAAATATTTATTCAAAATTTATATTTAAGCATTCTCATGATTATTTTTCTCGGATAATAAATATATTTGAAAATATTTTGTTATTAATATTTTATTTTAAAAAAACCAGTACAAGGTACGAGAATACATACTAGTTACTTATCTATTTTCATAATTAAATAAATTATCATATTTTTGGATTTTAATTTAATTCGTAATACTAATAAAATATTATTATTTCAAATAAACAACTTTTATAGTTTATTGATTTTAAATATTTATTCAAAATTTATATTTAAGCATTTACATATTATTTTTCTCGGATAATAAATATATTTGAAAATATTTTATTATTAATATTTTATTTAAGAAAAATCCGTACAAGGTACGAGAATACATACTAGTTATACACTAAATTCGGGATGCACATGGAGGTGGGACAGAGAATGAATTCCTTAACCATATACCTAACCACCTATTATGCCCCCTATTCGTGCCTCACCTATGCCTAATCCCCAACATAAACGAGGTAAAGAATCCCCGTCGATTATGGGGTTATTAATTGGGCCCTATTAATTAAAAACATATTTAAGATTAATAATTTAATATTTCATACTTTAAAAATATTTACAAATAACAAATCTAAATAACATAAAATTTGATTATCATTCTATAATTTGTAGACACACATATGTGAGTTTTAAAATTAAAAACTACAATTATATTTTAAATTCATTTTTTTGTGCTTTATGAATTAGAAAAAAATTTGATATTCGGGATGGATAATACCTCTCCCATCCCTCCCTCACCATAGATCAAGGATATGAAATTCACTCCGATCTCGCCCTGTTTCCAGCCAAGTTGGGAAATCTGTATCCATTAGAAGCGAGTCTCCGCAAGTTTAATGTGAATCCCTACATCTAATACTCAAACCTCATAAGAACTAAATGAAAATTGTTTAGGAGGAAAACAACATCTCAGGCCTTTGTTTATACTAAGAGATCGTGTGTATATTCTACCAAAAAATAAAAAGAAAGATACCATGAATCTATAATGAAAATTTTAACAAAATAACTAAATATTCAGTTTGGTTCAAATGAAACAAACTCTTATCTTGAAATGTGAAACGAATGCACTTTTCCTAATTCATAGTGCAATTTTCATAAGAAAGTGTATTGTTAAATACGAAAAGCGTAATCTAAAAAAGTGTAATCCGAAATACGAAGAGTTTGTTTCAGGATATGAGTTTGTTTCATTTGAACCAAACTCACTAAATATTACAATGAACCTTAAAAATTGGGGACTTTTTACAATAAAGACAAGATTGAAGATTACGAATAAAATTTATACAAATCAGTAAAATGAGAACAAAGATTTTGGACTTATCACCTCAAAATCTTGTCAGTGGTATACTTGTCATAGATTGAATGTCTTATTGTTTGAAAATTAAACTTTCGGTGTTTGCTTCAATGTGAAGGAGACCCACAAGTTTACTTGTGCTTTTGGCAATTCAATTTGATTGGTCTAATGCATCATAAAAGGCACGTTTAGTTAATTCCTTGACGACTCTGACTCTTTCTTCATTGACTTGTTGACAAAAACACATCGCAATAACTAACAACTACAATAATTCTGAATTATTATTTTTCTAACAAATCGTTGTCATTTGACAAGTCTGAAATATTGACTTTTATGGTTGGTTACACAAGTCAAGCGCGACATCACTGCCAAATCCATGGACGCAACACTAAACAAGGCGCAGAAAATCCATTTTAGCAGAACTAATGTTATTGGATCGGCCCAAATCAAAGAACCGGCCCAATCAATGAACAATTACACACTGTTTTGTTTTTTTGAAGCAAACAGTCATTTCTTCGAAGGAAAAAAACTAACCTCCTCAAAACACTGGCTTTCTGATCCCTAAACTTTATGTATATATACATCAATGGAGGTAGAGTGAAATTAAACTCTAGTAAGCTCCTCATAAGAAAGGAAAAGCAGAGCTCTTATCAGTTCCTCTCATACTACATAACCTCTTCAGGGCTTAAGATCCAAAGCAAGGTATTGTGTGCCTCCAATGGCGCCTCTAACATCGAATTGATCATAATCCCCGGGCCCGATAAACCAAAGCTCATCATCTATTGTGCTATACTCACCTATGAACTGCCCATAGCAATCGATCACACCAGATCCAAATTCATCTTCAGCTGCCAAGGGGAAACCGGGAATTTGCTTGTCATTGTTGTTGGCGTTGTTGCTTCCTTCACTATTTTGGCTACTGACAGCAGTGACAGTTGAATTTGACAGAGAAGTGTTGTTTGGCTCAGCTTTGATCACAACATCAACATCAACATCATCATCAGCTTCTGGGTTGGCTCCTTTGGATTTCGGCTTCTTATTACCATTTGATGTCAACTCATCCAATTCACGCTTTCTTTTTTTATAAGCATCAGCAGCTTCTTCAGGTGTGTCAAAAGTTCCCAAATGAGTATTTTTACCCTTAATTGGATCTTTAATCTCAGCCGCCCACCGCCCGGACTGTCTGAGCCTAACGCCCTTGTACAGCACAACATCAACATCAATATCATCATCAGCTTCTGGGTTGGCTCCTTTGGATTCCGGCTTCTTATTACCATTTGATGTCAACTGATCCAATTCACGCTTTCTTTTGTTATAAGCATCAGCAGCTTCTTCAAGGGTGTCAAAAGTTCCCAAATGAGTATTTTTGCCCTTTATTAAATCTTTAATCTCAGCAGCCCACCGCCCGGACTGTCTGAGCCCAACGCCCTTGTACAGCACAACATCAACATCAATATCATCATCAGCTTCTGGGTTGGCTCCTTTGGATTCCCGCTTCTTATTACCATTTGATGTCAACTGATCCAATTCACGCTTTCTTTTGTTATAAGCATCAGCAGCTTCTTCAGGGGTGTCAAAAGTTCCCAAATGAGTATTTTTACCCTTTATTGGATCTTTAATCTCAGCAGCCCACCGCCCGGACTGTCTGAGCCTAACGCCCTTGTACAGCACAAGATCCCCTTGGGAGTTTATAACATATGTAGAGATGCCATCTGTCAACGCCCCGTTTTCAAAAAAGCAACTTTCTTGATTTGCTACTGATCCTGATCCCGCATCAAGCTCACTTTTCTTCTTATCGTACACTTCAGCAGCTTCCTCAATAGTATCAAAAGATCCCAACCAATACCTAGACTTCAGAGAAGGATGCTGAATTGTTACTCCCCATTTACCAGTTTTAGTACGCATTATACCAGGGCGAATAAAACTGGCAACATCAGAATCAGTTGGAGAAGAAGCAATTTTGACATCAAGCTTCTTTTTACAGTAAGATTCCACCGCTTGTTCAGGAGTGGTGTAAGCACCCACCCAAATTTTGACATTTGAGATTGGATCTTTAGTCCAAGTTGCCCATTTGCCTATTGACGTCTCAAAAATAGTAAGATCACCGACAACAAATCTCTGACGTTTATTCCTTGACCTCTGGTTCTGCTGCTTAATGAGTTCACTCAGCAATGCAAATTCAAGCTTCTTATTCTTGTATATGTTTGTTGCCTCTTCAATGGTATTATAAGACCCCAACCATATTAGAGTTCCTGCCATGGGATGACAGATTTGCACATCCCATTTGCCCGGTTCCGTCATCTGAATACCAGGGCGGTTTGCCCTTAACAAGCTCCTGTGGTTTTCAGCAACTGTGCTATTGATTTCTTGATTGATGCGCCCATCCTCTTTTGTTGATGAATCTGTTGCATCTGTTTTTCAACATCAATGACAATTAGTGAATTGAAGAAAAAACATAAAATGGTGTGGTAAAACTTGTTGCAATAATCCACTAAAAACTAGCATTGCAAGAAAACAGTAACACTCCAGCAGAGTTTAGTCAAATTTTAGAAATCCTATGGCACTCCTGAAACCAACCCTTTAGTGAAATTTAACTTAATTTGAAATATCTTCGGTTTCTCCACCAATTTGGGTTACCCTAGAAATTTTTCTCTAAACAATGTGCTAAATCCTTAGAAAAAAAATTGAAAGAAGATCTCAGGTTTATCAATGTCACATCAAACGAAAAAGACATCCACAACCATACCGTGCGCAATTTAGCTTAGTTTGATTATCGATCTCACTGAAAATTGAAACAGACAAAGGGCATATGTATAAACACTAGGTAAATTTGGTTTCAACTAATACCAGATAAACCTAAACCAAATTGGACAGCTTTACACTTCAAAAGGGGCCGATGAAGTCAATAAATTCAATATCAACTCACATTCTATCTCCTTCACGCAATTAACAGAAAGAAGTCACACCTGATATCAGCTTGGAAAGACAATCCTGATGGATTGCGGGGATGGAAACCGAGATCTCCTGCACAAAGATTTTTCCATTCGCCGGTCTCCTGTTGTTTTCAATCGATTCATCATCATCGCTGGAACAGTCTGTGGCGTAAGGATCGCTACAGATAACCCTGATTTTCCTCATAGATTTCTGTGAAGAAAACCCAATTTAGAAATCCCAAAGAAGCAAGAAAGAATCGATCTTTGGCGGCGAAGAGACGGCACAGGAAAAAATAGGCTGTAATTTTTCGACAGAGAATCTTATATAACGAGGGTTTTTTTTTCAGTCTGATGAAAAATACAATTGAGGAAACCTCATCTTTTTGCGTCCTCCTCAACAGTAATAACCAAAATTTACTTCGAAGATTCGAAGAATCTCCCATGGTGCTTTTTATTATTGTTGGATAAGATAGTGTTGATTATGTCACTTGAGAGACTAGTAAATAATTGCTAACATGTGCATAAATAGAAATTGTTTTTCTATCATTTACTTATATACTAAGGGGTTGTTTTATTTGTGGGTATCTTCGAAGAATCTCTCATAGGTGTTTTTTTTATTTATTGTTGGATAAGATAGTGTTGATTATGTCACTTGAGAGACTAGGAAATAATTGCTAACATGTGCATAAATAGAAATTGTTTTTCTATCATTTACTTATATACTTTAGGGGTTGTTTTACTTGTGGGTAGAAATGGATTTTTTGGTAAAAAGTGATTTTTAGTGTCTTGAAAAACGTAAAAAACAGAGAGAGTTGTACGGATTTCAATAGCATTAAAAGTGGATTTTGGGTAGAAAGGGATTTTAGGCTAAAAGTGAAACAAGGCCTTTAGTGTAAGTTAAAATAATATTTAAAATAGTTTCTTATTATCTATCTTTTTTTAAATTACTCAAATTACATTATTTATCTTTTTAAAATAAATCTAAATGGTTGAAAATTAATTAGATTATTGTTAATTAGTTATATTTATATATTAAACAAAATAATTAATATATTAATTTTATTTTAAGATATGGTAGTTTTTTAGATAAGATACATATAGTTTTTTAAAAATATCCTTGACTAGCTATGTCAATTTCTTATAATTAATTTTATAAAAATGCTAGTTTTTTTTGTAGATAAGATACATATAGTTTTTAAAAATATCCTTACCTATATTAATTTAATCAAAAGTTAGTAAATACAAATAAATAATACAATAATAACATAAAATTATGTACATGGTACGAGAACTAAGACTAATTTGTTTTTGAAGTCAATAAATAAGATCTAAAAAATAGAATCATAATGCCTTATGAACAAAATGTAAAAAATACCATTGAAGATCTAAAATTTTCTAAAATGTAACCACCAATTAATTACTAATTATCCTTTAGTGTCAATAGATAGAGAGGAAAAAGTCAATAAAAATAATTTCCAACATATTGATTAAATAAAAAATTCTAGAAAGACAAGTTTTGATGAACAAAATTTTAAGGTTAAAAAGACAACTAAAACTAAACAGACGAAATATTATTAGTTCATATTTAAGAAATTCTCTATAATTTTTTATCTATTGATAATAAAAATAATATTATTTATATTATATATTAAAATTATGACGAATTTTGTAACACCCCTATTTTACAACATTGGGTATTACCGCTAGTGACCTCGGATTTTACCGTCCAAAGTCACCCAAGACTTTTAGAATGATATTGAAATATAAAAATGCGGAAATAAACATAATTCATAATAAAAAGGTGCTCTCGAGAGAGACTTTTGTTCGTACAAATAGTCTTACATTGTGATAATAAAATGATGTTCGACAATAAAATATATAAAAACTTGTTCTTGAGACATAAACATAATTAACTCAAAACGATATGAAAAATACATCTTGAAGATCCTTGTCCTTCCTTCGCCTTCACCTTATGCCTTATTTGGGTTCCTAGGTTCTGACATAATTCGCGAGGGGCGAGAATATGCTAGGCAAACATGCGGAAAAGAAGAATTAGTCTAAGAGACTAAGCAAGCGGGAACGGAACTTCCCAAGGGTATTTTGGTAATTTAGCAATATCAAGGAAGATATTATCGGGTTGTATCTAAGGTATGGCTTATTTATGTGGGTTTTAACGGTTTGAAGAAAAGCGTATCTCAAGCGGTAGCTCGTTAATCGAGAGAAGAGCTACGAGATTGTAGACTTCTTTTTAGAATAAAAAGTATGTTGGGAACGTTATTAATTCAAGCAAGTTTAAAAACCTCTCGCGCCTTGAGCGGACCGAGAGCCGCATCGATCATTTGAGACCGGTCCGGTTTTGATGTCTTTTACATGTGCATTGGCACTTATCTTATATCGGGACGAAAAGATATTGATTATATTAATGATTTTTAAAGGGGGTGGGGGTTGTACGGCCTGGACCACCAAGGGAAAACTCGGTTCCCGACACTTAGCTAGAGTGTCACTCATCCCTCCTTGCAATCGGAGCGGACATGGATCATGATCCTGAAAGTCGTACTTTAAGCGCACATGCATACGACTTAGTAAATTATATAGAGGCGTCGGGTTAATCCCGCGCCCCGCACTAGTTTGTTCGAACCGTTCTCTTAACGACACCGTTAACAAGCAAGGCCACAACAAGGCTAGCATAATAGTCCTATCAAGTATTAAATATCGGAATAACGCTAACAGTGGGGTCATTATATCTAACAATCGATAATCCTAGGTTCGTTTATTATTAGCAAACAAGTTGTTCCCAACATCGAGAATTTCACGAAACGAATTATATAAGGCTACAAGGGGAAATTCCACTTGCCTTTGCTTTCACGAGTATAGACTAGCGAGATGACGGAAAAATGTTGATCACGACTCGGAACGAAATCTCGACCTATCGACACGGAATTTACGGACGATCTTTAAATAAGAATTTCCTTTAACTTCTTTTAAAGTTTGAAATTCTCTTGTATATTTATATTAAGAGAATGACATTCTAAATTATTATAATAATAATTTAGGTGGGGCTAAATAAAATAATAATATTTCTTTATTATTATTTTAACTTTGTAATATCCTATTATTCTTATAAAATCCTTATTTAATTTATTAAAATATTCTTTTAATATCACTTGCTAACTTCTTAATATAAATAAGCAAGGACAACCTTATAAGAAGCATATGTTATAATATTCAACCTAAAAAGGTATATTTAATTTATAATATTCTTAGGATTATAAAAAGTCTATTATATCCTTATTAAAATATCTCAACTTAGTGTTATTATAATATCACTTTGTTTTCCAATAATATCCATAATAATAAAATATTATTTTCTCATCAAAGAATATTTTATTAAAGCATGATCTTAGTAAAAACCTTATTTAAATATATAAACCATATTAAATAGAGATAAAATATTACTAGGCCACTTTCTTAGTATATTTCATAAATAGAACTTTCTATTTACTTTATAAAGTAAGCTTTCCATAAACTTAACATAATATTAAAATAATCTTATTTACCTGATTTACATATATCCTCCCATATCTTTAGTTTATATAAATATATGATCAAGACTTAAAATATCTTATTTTATAAACAAAAGCATATTTATAAGATATCTTAGTTATAACTATAACATCCTTCCTATTTTTCCATTGTCTTATCATACAAGGCAACTATTATATTGGTTTTTAAAACCTTGGAATATTGAGGATATTACAATAGTACCCCCTTAAAATTAGTTTCGTCCCCGAAACTAGGAAAAGTAGAGCGGTACCGAGATGGAAGGAAAGATAGCTACATAACTCACCATGTGAGGACACTATGAGGTCTAGTACCCCCTTAAAAAGATAATACTAATTGTACTTAAGAAGACATTAACTGAGGAAAGCGTCTCATCATATCTTGCTCGGTTTTCCAGGTTTCCCATGTTGTATCCGCATTGCCATCTTTGGACCAAAGTACCCGAACTAAAGGTACCTCTTTGTTGCGTAGCTGCTTTACTCGGTGCTCTACTATTTTAAGCGGTCTCTCCTCATAGGTGCCATTCGACTGGATTTTGACGTCGTCGATTACGTGGGATTCGTCGGGCACATACTTCCTTAGGAGTGACACGTGGAACACATTATGAACGGGGTGAGCTGAAGGCGGTAAGGCAACCCGATAAGCTAGGTTGCCGACTCTTTCTAGGATCTCAAAGGGTCCTACATATCGAGGGTTAAGTTTGCCTCGCTTCCCGAAGCGGAAGACGCCTTTCGAGGGCGCTAATTTGACGAAAACCTTGTCTCCTACTATGAACTCGAGGTCTCGCCTCTTTAGGTTTGCGTATGATTTCTGTCGACTCTGAGCAGTCAACATTCTTTGACGGATGAGAGCAACCTCTGAGGCAGTCCTTTCCACTAGCTTCGGCCCGAGAAGTATTTTGTCGACATTGTCGTCCCAGCAGATCGGAGAACGATATTTCTGACCGTACAAGGCCTCGAAGGGAGCCATCTTGATGGTCGAGTGCCAGCTGTTGTTGTATGCGAATTCTTTAAGATTCAGGTTGTCATCCCAACTCGTTGTGCGGTCTAGCGCACAGGCTCGAAGCATGTCCTCAAGTGTCTGAATGGTTCTTTCAAACTGGCCATCGGTTTGAGGATGGAAAGCGGTGCTAAACTTCAGTTTGGTTCCCATGGCCTTATGCAATTCTTTCCAAAATGAGGCCATGAAACGATCGTCTCGATCAGAGATTATTGTCTTCGGGGTTCCATGGAGGCGGACTATTTCCTTAATGAAGACTGCTGCTAACTTTGGAGCTTTCCACGTCTTCTGAATGGCGATGAAGTGGGCGCTCTTGGTGAGCCGATCCACGATAACCCAAATGGAATCCTTTTTCTTTTGAGTCTTGGGCAGGTCGGTCACAAAGTCCATTGCGATATCCTCCCATTTCCATTCCGGCACGGGGAGGGATTGCAATTTTCCTCCAGGTCTTCTGTGCTTGATTTTTACTTTTTGACAAGCTAAGCACTTGGATATGAACTCTACGACATCTTGTTTCATGTTTGGCCACCAGAAGTTTCTTCGTACATCCTTGTACATCTTACTTGCTCCTGGGTGTATGGAATAGGCAGATGCGTGGGCTTCTTTCAAGATGATCTTTCGAAGCTCGTCCACTGCTGGCACACAAATCCGATTTCGGAACCAAAGGGAACCGTCATCCTGGATGACGAACCCAGGTGCCTTGCCTTCTTGTACTTCGCCACTGATCCTGATTAGCATAATGTCATCGGTTTGCTTCTCTCTGATTTCGGCTAACAAGTCGGATTGGATTTCCAAGGTGTTTAAGCAACCTTGTTGTCTTCCAAACCAGACCTCAATGCCTTCTCTTATCAGTTCTTGTTGTAGCTTTGGCTGAACCGTTAGCATTGCGATCAAGCCCTCTTGTTGTGTCTTACGGTTGAGAGCGTCGGCCACGGCGTTAGCTTTGCCCGGGTGATAGAGCAAATCGATTTCGTAGTCTTTCAGTAGTTCGAGCCATCTTCTTTGCCTCATGTTCAGTTCCTTCTGAGTGAACACGTACTTCAAACTCTTGTGGTCAGTGAAAATCTGACATTTTACCCCGTACAAGTAATGTCGCCAAATCTTTAAGGCAAACACCACTGCTGCTAGTTCGAGGTCGCGCGTCGGATAGTTCACTTCATACACCTTGAGTTGCCGGGATGCATAAGCGATTACATTCCCCTTCTGCATTAGCACGCATCCCAAGCCTTGCTTTGAGGCATCATTGTAGACCACATAATCTTCGTGTCCATCTGGCAGAGTCAGTATTTGTGCACTTGTGAGGCGTTTCTTGAGTTCTTGAAAGATTTCTTCACACTTTTCATCCCACACAAACTTCTTGTGGGTTTTCCGGAGTAACTTCGTCATGGGTAGGGCAATCTTTGAGAACCCTTCGACAAACCTTCGGTAGTACCCTGCAAGTCCTAGGAAGCTGCGAATTTCTTTTACATTCTTTGGTTGCTTCCATTCTGAGACTGCTTCAATTTTCTTTGGGTCTACCATTACTCCGTCTTGATTGATGACGTGGCCTAAGAAAGCCACTTCTTTAAGCCATAAGTCACACTTGGACAATTTGGCGTAAAGCTGGTTGTGCCTTAGAATCTGTAGCACAGTTCGGAGATGTTCTTCATGCTCAGCTTGATCTCCGGAGTAGATTAGGATGTCGTCGATGAAGACGATGACAAACTTGTCGAGGTATTCATGGAAGCATCGGTGCATCAGGTCCATGAATACCGCAAGTGCATTGGTCAACCCAAATGGCATCACTACAAACTCGTAGTGACCATAGCGGGTGCGGAAAGCTATTTTCGATATGTCTTCCTCGCGGA
This sequence comes from Fallopia convolvulus, assembly GCA_964016875.1. NCBI lineage: Eukaryota > Viridiplantae > Streptophyta > Magnoliopsida > Caryophyllales > Polygonaceae > Fallopia > Fallopia convolvulus. Next base: position 46,427,331 of record OZ024721.1, read on the forward strand.
TCCGAAGTTGATGATAACCTGATCTTAGGTCAATCTTGGAGAAGACTTTCGCACCTCGAAGCTGGTCTAAGAGGTCGTCTATCCTTGGAAGAGGATACTTGTTCTTGATGGTGACTTTGTTCAACTCTTTGTAGTCGATGCATAAGCAGAAAGTCCCATCCTTCTTTTTCACGAACAGCACAGGTGCGCCCCAGGGCGAGGCGCTCGGGCAAGTGAAACCTTTCTCAAGCAAATCTTCGTGCTGACTCTTGAGTTCTTTCATTTCAATAGGAGCCATCCTGTATGGTGCCTTGGAGATCGGCGCGGTTCCTGGCTCGAGGCTCACTGATAACTCGACTTCTCGTTGAGGAGGTAATCCAAGGAGTTCTTCTGGGTAGACGTCGGGAAATTCTCTGGCTACAGGAATCTCTTGAATATCCACGACCTTTTTCTCCGTCGGCTCGAGGTAGCAAAGATACCCAACACAGCCCTGTCAGAGTAGCTTCCCGACCTTCATGGCGTTGATCACCTTTCCATTTTCTTCTTCTCGTTTTCCTTTGAATTTACATATGTGCTTCCCTCCTGAGTTGATGGTTACGGTTCGGGTGTAGAAATCAATTATCGCTCCATGACGAGACAACCAATATCTTCCGAGAATGATGTCATAGGGATCCATTGGAATGCATATCAAGTTGGAGTTGAAACTTCCTCCTTGAATGCTTAACGAAAAGCTACCTAGTTGTTTCGCCCCTATGATTCTTTCTCCGTTTGGAAGGTTCACGACAAACAGTTCACACTCTTCTAGGTTATCTATTTCTAGGAGTTCTACAAATTTCTCCGATATGAAAGAATGCGAAGCACCGAAATCGAAGAGTATGAAAACATCTTTAGAGCGGATATGGAGGGTACCTTGACAGATAGGATCCTCCGGTTTGTCGGTGGTGCGCATCTCGTACAGCCGTTGTCCTTGTCCCTGAGGATGCATTGTTCCCTTTCCCTTGTTGTGAGCTGTAGACTGGACCGATGCAGTACCCGTTGTTCTGTTTGATGCTTGGGGGCGTTGAGACACTGTATTAGAACGGGCCTAGCCTGATGGGTTTGCTGATTGCTTACAGAATTGATGGAGATGTCCGTCCTTCCCACAGTTGAAGCATTTCTTGGGAGCTTTAGGACAGTTCCGGTTAAGGTGGCCTGGTTCTGTACAGTTGTGGCAGACAATCGGACCTTTCCTTGATTCCGAGCCTTGAAAAGATCTTGGTCCAGCTGACGAGGCCTTGTTCTTGCTTTTCTTATACCATTGAGATCCTTGTGGAGATGCCGACCTCTTGAACCCACTGTGATTGGAGTGGTGATGTTTTCCTCCACCGAACTTTTTGCGCTCGGGGCCTTTGAGAGTTGTCTCCATCCTATGGGCATGATCCACATACTCCTCTAAAGTCTTGAAGGAGCGATTCACCATCCAGGGTTTGATGGTGTCGCTCATCCAGCGGTGAAAGCGCTTGATCTTCTATTGCTCTGTAGTGATTTCATCCTCAACATACTGGAGGAAATGGTTGAACTTTTTAGCTCGTTCATGTACACTCAACCCATGGATCTTCGGGGAGTGGAGTTCATCCAGCTTTTCATCCTTCATGGACTCAGAGAAGAACCGATGCATCATCTTGTCTTTAAACATAACCCGGCTCAAATCAGGGCGAGTGGATAGATTAGAGCCTTCCCACGATTCTCCTGCTTCGTCTTTCAGCTTTAGAGCAGCCATGTACACCTTATCGGCTTCAGAGCAGTGTACATTCCTTAGTAGTCTCTCGACGTGGGAGAACCAGTATTGAATTCCTGACGGGTCGCCTGTCCCATCGTATGAGTCGGGCTTCATGGCGTTAAAGGTTTTGATTCCCTCAGCGAAGCTGACCTCTTTTTGTTTCCCAGGGATGATCTCGGCCACTTGGGCTTCTTCATGTACTTCCTCTGGCACCTCCTCTGGTGCTTCGATGTTTGCTGGGTTAGGTACCGCAGCAGGAATGGCCTCTTGTACTAGTTGTTGTACGAGAGTGTGTAATGCGGCCACTATCTCCTCATTGAATACTATAGGAGCTACTGGTGCAGAAGGGGGGTTAACTTGAGGTTCACCTCTGACCTCGGAATGGCTTTCATCGCGACTCTCCCCAACGGCGCTGGGATTTACACGGCGGTTGTTTCCTCTAGTGTTGACCATCTGAAGGGTTTCAAGTTGGTTTTATGTTGTTAATTCAATAATATAAGAAGGAATTAACGCGCAAGCTTTAGTGATGAAAAGAAAATTTTATTAGAACTTGCTCATACGAGCGAATACAAGGCTTTATAGCATAAGCCGTTACACTAAGGACAGAAAGGAAAAAGCTATGCCGACTCGACTTCCTATGGACAAAACGAAGTCGAGAGAAGTGGTCTAAGCTCACTTCTTGAAAATAGAAAAGTACAAGCTAAGGTAAACTAGATGCGGTCGGTGTACTTGTCGAGGAAGCCTTCCTCGAAGAGAGTCTCATCAATGATCCCGTTGTCGTTGTTGAGAAGGAGATTGGATTGCTCAATCCTCCTACGACGACGGTTTTCGCGGGCCTGTAGCTCCGCGATGCAGATCCTATGCTGGAGCCTCTCCTCTCGCTCCCTTGTCGTCTCGTTGACCCATTCTTCCTTGTGACTCTGCAGTAGACTGAAGTTCACCCTGCGGTTTCCGGCGGGCACGACGCCGGGAGGTGGTGGAGCATTGACCAGGGGCTGACGAGCTTGGCGGTTGGAGGATTCTCCTTCCATCCAATCGGAGAACCCCTCCATTTGTATCTCCTAGGGCACTTGGCTCGCCTTCTCGTACAGGGTTGGTCGGCCGGTGGGTCCCCATGGTCGGGTTCCAGGGAACCTCTCCTCTGAGCGGTCATGGTTGAGGGATCCGAGCCGAAGTGGCTGCAGAAGCACATCGTCTTCATGGCACCAAAAGTCTGTCATAGGCGGCATAGGCCCCTCTGGCTCGGTGCCCGCGGAGGTGAGACAACCTCCACTCTCGGGATCATGGGAGGTGGTGGTGCTTGTGGAGGTGGGACAAACTCCATCCTTGGGATCAATGGAGGTGGTGGGGCTGCTGGGTCAATGACTTCTCTGTCCGAGTCATCTTCCTCAGACTCATCGGATTCCTCGAACTCCTGGTTTTTGGGGTGCTAGGCATCCCATTCGGCCTGAGCTTTCCACTCTAGCTCGAAGTCATCACCCTCTTCTTCTCCAAGCTCGAAATTCAGGTCGGGAACAATTCCTCCTTCCCCCGCTGGTTGGTACTCGGGTACCAATTCCTCGTCCCCATCATCGGGATAGTCTTCCGGCTCATAAACTGGTGCCATTTCCTCAGCCCCAGAAGGATAATCCTCGGGCTCGTATTCCGGAGATGGGGGTGGTGCAATCGGCTGTGCCTCAATGGGGAGGTCGGGGTCTTCCTCCGGATCCTCCTCGGAGTCCTCCAGTGGATCCTCCTCGGGATCTACTTCCGTATCTTCCACAGGGTGTGCCTCCTCGGGCTCGTGGAAGGGGTCATCTTGTGCATTGTTATAAGGGAAGTACAGATTCGGAGCTTGGATTGCTTGAAGAGCTTCTTCGATTTGGTTCCTAAGTTGGGTGGTTCGGCGTGTCTCTACCATGATCTGAGGAAAGGAAGGAAAGGAGGTGTTAATATAGAACATCCTTAGTTTCTATAAAGTGAAGACATATTAAAGGAAGTTAAGGTACTATAAAAGATTACATATAAGACGTTTTTATTTTAGGACTTTTCATTTTCTTGGCCCTATTAAAGGGTCTAGGATTTTCTTTTTGAACATGCTACTTAATAAGAAATTTCCTATTTTACTAACACGTTTTCTAATGTAAAAAGTAAGCTTGCCAAAAAGTTCTAACAAAAATGTTTAGAGTTCAAAAGTTGGAACACTTATACTACTTAAGTCTTTGAGAGGTGAAAAGGAAATTTTATACGGATAGTAGTTCTAGAACTAAGTACTTGGTATTAATGTTTTTAAATTCTTAAGAAAATTTCTAAGCTAAGAATTTTAAGTTAGGAAGTTAACATTTTTAATTTTCTTTAAAGGATGTAGAAAGAAATTTTCTATAAATAGAAGTTTCGGATAGCAGAAGGAAAACTTAGATTTTAAAAGTTCTCGGTTTTCAAAAATTTTCGGTTTTTAAAAGTTTTTGATTTTGAAAACAAAACGTTCGGCTCTGATACCATAATTGTAACACCCCTATTTTACAACATTAGGTATTATCGCGAGTGACCTCGGATTTTACCGTCCAAAGTCACCCAAGGCTTTTAGAATGATATTGAACAATAAAAATGCGGAAATAGACATAATTCATAATAAAAAAGGTGCTCTCGAGAGAGACTTTTGTTCGTACAAACCGTCTTACATTATGATAACAAAATGATGTTCGACAATAAAACATATAAAAACTTGTTCTTGAGACATAAACAGAATTACTCAAAATGATATAAAAAATACATCTTGAAGATCCTTGTCCTTCCTTCGCCTTCACCTTACGCCTTATTTGGGTTCCTAGGTTCTGACATAATTCACGAGGGGCGAGAATATGTCAGGCAAACATGCGGAAAAGAAGAATTAGTCTAAGAGACTAAGCAAGTGAGAACGGAACATCCCAAGGGTATTTCGGTAATTTAGCAATATCGAGGAAGATATTATCGGGTTGTGTCTTAAGGTATGGCTAATTTATGTGGGTTTTAACGGTACGAAGAAAAGCGTATCTCAAGCGGAGATAGCTCGTTAATCGAGAGAAGAGCTACGAGATTGTAGACTTCTTTTTAGAATAGAAAGTATGTTGGGAACGTTATTAATTCAAGCAAGTTTAAAAACCTCTCGCGCCCTGAGCGGACCGAGAGCCGGATCGATCATTTGAGACCGGTCCGGTTTTGATGTCTTTTACATGTGCATTGGCACTTTTCTTATATCGTGACGAAAAGATATTGATTATATTAATGATTTTTAAAGGGGGTGGGGATTGTACGGCCCGGACCACCAAGGGAAAACTCGGTCCCGACACTTAGCTAGAGTGCCACTCATCCCTCCTTGCAATCGGAGCGGACATGGATCATGATCCTGAAAGTCGTACTTTAAGCGCACAGGCATACGACTTAGTAAATTATATAGAGGCGTCGGGTTAATCCCGCGCCCCTCACTAGTTTGTTCGAACAGTTCTCTTAACGAGACCGTAAAAAATCAAGGCCACAACAAGGCTAGCATAATAGTCCTATCAAGTATTAAATATCGGAATAACGCTAACAGTGGGGTCATTATATCTAACAATCGATAATCCTAGGTTCGTTTATTATTAGCAAACAAGTTGTTCCCAACATCGAGAATTTCACCAAATGAATTATATAAGGCTACAAGGGAAAATTCCACTTGCCTTTGCTTTCACGAGTATAGACTAGCGAGATGACGGAAAAATGTTGATCACGACTCGGCACGAAATCTCGACCTATCGACACGGAATTTACGAACGATCTTTAAATAAGAATTTCCTTTAACTTCTTTTAAAGTTTGAAATTCTCTTGTATATTTATATTAAGAGAATGACATTCTAAATTATTATAATAAAAATTTAGGTGGGGCTAAATAAAATAATAATATTCCTTTATTATTATTTTAACTTTGTAATATCCTTTTATTCTTATAAAATCCTTATTTAATTTATTAAAATATTCTTTTAATATCACTTGCTAACTTCTTAATATAAATAAGCAAGGACAACCTTATAAGAAGCATATGTTATAATATTCAACCTAAAAAGGTATATTGAATTTATAATATTCTTAGGATTATAAAAAGTCTATTATATCCTTATTAAAATATCTCAACTTAGTGTTATTATAATATCACTTTATTTTCCAATAATATCCATAATAATAAAATATTATTTTCTCATCAAAGAATATTTTATTAAAGCATGATCTTAGTAAAAACCTTATTTAAATATATAAACCAAAATAAATAGAGATAAAATATTACTAGGCCACTTTCTTAGTATTTTCCATAAATAGAACTTTCTATTTACTTTATAAAGTAAGCTTTCCATAAAATTAACATAATATTAAAATAATCTTATTTACCTTATTTACATATATCGTCCCATATCTTTAGTTTATATAAATATATGATCAAGACTTAAAATATCTTATTTTATAAACAAAAGCATATTTATAAGATATCTTAGTTCCAACTATAACATCCTTCCTATTTTTCCATTATCTTTTCATACAAGGCAACTATTATAACTTAGTAATATTAATATCTTATTATTATATCTACTATAGTTATCAAATAAAATTATAACTTTTAGAAATCTCTACACTTATAGATATGATATATTAATATCTTATATAATTAGAAGTATTCTCTTAATAAGGTAATATTTAATAAACAAAGCTATAACCTTAAAAATAATAATTTTATAAAATATTCTTATGTGATATCTTATTATGTCTTGCAACTTATGATATATATTAAATATTTAAATAGAATAACAAATTTATCAAACATGCTTGAAATTCTTTTATTTGATTTAATCTTCTTCTCAACTAACAAGATCTCCAATTTAATGTTTTGATTAGATTAAATCTTGCAAGTTAAGCCATATTTGTTTTATTTATTTCTACTAACAACCTATTTTAAATAAACATGAATTAATTAAATTAATAAAAATAAGAGGATTTAAGATTATACCCTAGACTTTGTTTTCTGTATTACAGAATACAGAGGAGGAGGAGGCAGGGGAGGGCGACGAGCAGGGCGGCGACACCAGGGGGTCCTCGGTGGGGCACGACGGCGCGCGGGAGTGCTCGGCGAGGGCTCGGCGGCGCTCCGGTGGGCTGGTGGTGGCCGGCGGTGCACACAAGGGAGGAAGAAAGGCTTTTTGGTGGAGCTTTGAATGGAAAAACTAGAACTTGAATGGCTGGTTTTTGAACTAAAATTGAGAGAAATTACTAAGAAGAGAGGAGGATTGTAGAATGTGTGAGTTTGAAGGAGGTTTAGGGCCCTTTATATAGGCAAAGGAGGGCAAGCTCTCAATCCATGGAAATGGTGATGAACCAATGGAGAAAGGGAAGATGATCGTCTATTGGGCAATTGTGTGCTAGTTTGATGGTGATGAGATGATGATGCATCAAGCTTGGTCTTGCAAGCAAAGGAGAAGGAAGGGAAGCATGCAATGGCTGAATTCTTTTCAACGTCAATCACATCAGACATAAGTCTGATGTCTACTTTGGGAAGAAGAAGAAATGGTGAATATAAAATTAAAAGAGTTGGGTTATTGAATAGAAAGTCACATTGGTCTAGCGGATTGAGGGAAGGGGCGTGTGAGAGGGGGATTGCAAGAGGTCTCGGGTTCGAGTCCCGGCTCTTGCATCCTTTTTATTGAATTTTCAAAGTGTTTTTAATGACTTAATGTACCCCTTTTTATTTAATTAATAACCGAAATTTATGAAGCTTTATTTTAATTTTAATGCTTTTATTTATTCATAACCCCAATGATGCATTCTTGAATTTTATTTAATTTATTTACTTAAGAATCTCTTTTTAAAGAGAAAAAGGGTTATAAAAATATATTTAAGAATTCTCCTTTATAAGAGAAAAGATTATAAAATTATATTATATTGGTTTTTAAAACTTTGGAATATTGCAGATATTACAAATTTAGTTATCAAAATAAGTCTATAGCAATAAACAATTTTTTTTCCCTTTTAGAGCATTTCCATAGTAGGCCAAAAGCCAAATACTCCCTCGTCCCTTAATGACCCCCCCCCCCCCTCACAAAAGGCACAAGAATTAAGAAAGAAGAATTTGAGAGATCTATGATATGACATAAAGTAGAGCAATTAATGATAGAAAGAGAAACAAGTATATTTAAATATATGTATGAATCCAATACAAAAAAATGGACCAATAGAATTCAAGAATTCATGATGCCACGGATCACCACCAATATCACCCCAAATTTACAAGTAAAAATTGTGTATTTAAGCCTTCCATCAATTCCTAATACAGTCGTAATTAAACCATTCAAATTTTAAAAGCTTTTAAACTCCAACAACTAGAATTTAAAAAGAAAAAGAACACAAGAGAGGGCATCATTGAATGGTGCTCAGCCTTAAATGGGGCTCCATTTCCATTGCAATCAAAAGGTGATTCAGCACAGTTTCCATTTGACCTCAACGAGGCAATAGGGGACATAGAAGACAGCCAAGACCTTTTTGATCTCAATCAGCCAACAAATGAGCAAGACGAAACAAAGCAATCAAGCCGCAGACTCAGCAGTGAGGAGAAGTTCCAGGTTTTGATATGGCTTCTTAACAAGGCAAAAGATGGAAGACTTGAACATGGGGCAATCAAAGAGGTTGCACATGAGTTCAAAGTATCAAGATGGTGCATTGGCTAAATTAGGAACACAGTCAAAAAACAGAGAAGCCAGGGGCAGGTATACAATGTCAGTACAAAATTCAATAATTGTGGGAGAAAACGAATTCAAGTCCCAACTAAAGCAATTACATCACTCAATATGGGAGATCGATCTTGCATTAGGGATTTAGCAACAAAACTGAACATTTCAAAGATCACAATGCACAAGATGGTTAAAAGGGGACACATCAAACCACACACAAATTCACTCCATCCTGGTTTCAAGGATGCAAACAAAAAAACCAGGTTGGAGTGGATTTTAATGCTTCTTCAAGTTGATACACGATTCACAAAGAGTGAGTACTATACAATTGTACGATTTTGTGCATTTAGATGAAAAGTTGTTTTATCTTAGCAAGAAATCACATAGAGTTCATCTTGAAGAACAGAGAAAGGTTAGTATATGGTTGCAAATTCAAGTAAGTTCATCCCAAAAGTGATGTTCACAACTGTTGTTTCCAGACCCAGATTCACTTTAGCAGGCCAATGCACTTTTGATGGAAAGATAGGAATCTTCCCATTCACTTACAAAGAGGCAGCCAAGAAGAAATCCAAAAACAGGGATAAGGGGACAATGTGATGCGACTCTGCCCTAGCTCGGATCCAGCTCCTACGGACCCGAGACGTCCTAGACCTTGGAGACCCCCTTGGATTAGGACTTAGTCTATTTATGTATTATTTATAGTATTATTGTCATTTACTTTCCGTCTTTTCTATTTTGGGCGTGTGTTCTCTTATGCTTAAGAGACCGACCCATTAAGCTGTCATAAGGCCCATTAGGCCATTAGGGTTTGTTGCACCTTTCCTTTTATAGTAGTTACTATTAGTAGTATTTTGGGCTTGGATGTTGGGCCCAGCATGTTGCTAACCCTAGTCCACTCCCAACTAGCTTCTAGGGTTTCGTGTGGCCTCCTCTATATAAAGGAGCCACGCCCCCTTGTATTATTTACGTTATAATGAAATAGCCAGAGCTTTGAGTCGAGTTCCTCCTCCCCTTTGGTCCGACGTCACCCACGGTTCCTTTTGTCGAGTCCTTCTTTGGGATCGACGTTCTAGTCCTTTATCTCGCCCCACCCTCGTTCCGATGAGCATTAGAGGCCCGCGAGTCCACTTGTGGTCTGGTATTTATCCCGTTACTATCCGTCGGAGAAGATCCGGACGTTTCGAGCCTAGATCCGCCCCTTGTGAGCCTAGGGTCGCATCAATTGGTATCAGAGCGTTAGGCGGTTCAAACGGTTCCTTCTCCGTCTCCACAAAAAAAACGTCTTAGACCTACTTGACTCTTTCAATTGATTTTGGTAAAATTGCATCTTTGTCTTGCTAATTGCATGCTCTTAGTTGCTTTGTTTGCCGATTTCTTGCCCTGATTGTGGAGTTCCGTCTCCAAAAAAAACCCAACCCTATTTGACTTTTTCAATTGATTTTGGTGAAATTGCATCTTTTCTTGCTAGTTGCATGTTCATAGTTGCCTTGTTCGCCGATTTCTTGCCCTTGAATCAGTCGAGCATTTCCTTTTGTCGACTTCTACCCAGATTTAGAACAAAAAAATTAATTTTTTTCTGCAATTTTCTTCCAAAATATTGTAGATCTTTTCGATACGAGTCCGGGCATATAAAATTCCCCCAAATCGGACTTCGTTTGCCCCTCCAAAGGGCCAAAACATCACGGTCGCGCGCCAGGATCGAGTCCAGCGTGCCAGGATCCGAGTCCTGGCACGCTGCCCCCGTGTGCCAGCTCGCGCCGAAGACGGAAACACAAGTTCTCCGGATTATTTTTTCGAGATTGTGTGGTTTATTTTCGGTTAGAGCATATCTTTTATTTCCGCTTTTTATGATTTATTTTGTAAGGAATCTTGCTTATAAAAGATCCTATATCTTTTTATTTTGTTTGTTTGATTTTTTTTCCTTTTGTACGAGATCTTATCTTATAAAAGATCTCATTTTATTTTATTTATAGTTTAGTTTTATTACTTTCTTATTGTAAGAGAATCTTTCGGATTGTGAAAGATCTCGTAATATTGTAAAAAAAAAACAAAAAAAATGAAGGGCCGAGCCATGCCTTGTCCGACCCACGTCGAAGCAAGGACGCTTCGAAGCTAAGCGGGGGAGAATGATGCGACTCTGCCCTAGCTCGGATCCAGCTCCTACGGACCCGAGACGTCTTAGACCTTGGAGACCCCCTTGGATTAGGACTTAGTCTATTTATGTATTATTTATAGTATTATTGTCATTTACTTTCCGTCTTTTCTATTTTGGGCGTGTGTTCTCTTATGCTTAAGAGACCGGCCCATTAAAATGTCATAAGGCCCATTAGGCCATTAGGGTTTGTTGCACCTTTCCTTTTATAGTAGTTACTATTACTAGTATTTTGGGCTTGGATGTTGGGCCTAGCATGTTGCTAACCATAGTCCACTCCCAACTAGCTTCTAGGGTTTCGTGTGGCCTCCTCTATATAAAGGAGCCACGCCCCCTTGTATTATTTACTTCATAATGAAATAGCCAGAGCTTTGAGTCGAGTTCCTCCTCCCCTTTGGCCCGACGTCACCCCCGGTTCCTTTTGTCGAGTCCTTCTTTGGGATTGACGTTCTAGTCCTTTACCTCGCCCCACCCTCGTTCTGACGAGCATTAGAGGCCCATGAGTCCACTTGTGGTCTCGTATTTATCCCGTTACTATCTGTCGGAGAAGATCCGGACGTTTTTAGCCTAGATCCGCCCCTTGTGACCCTAGGGTCGCATCACAGTGGTCACAAAGATAGTAGAATCAATCAATCAGAAAGTGACAAGAAACATGCTTATCAACACCATTATTCCAGCAATCAAGGCAAAATGGCCACAAGATGGACATGAAAAAATAATCTTCATTCAACAAGACAATGCCAAGACCCATATTAAACAAGATGATCCAGAGTGGCAACAGGTATATAAGCAAGATGGGTTTACTTTTATTCTCATTCAACAACCAGCTAACAGCCCTGACCTAAACATTTTAGACTTAGGCTTCTTTAGAAGCATAAAATCATTGATGCATAAAAAGATGCCTAAGGATGTTGACAAGATGTTAGAAGCTGTAAATGAGGCCTTTTATGAATTAGACCCCAAAACCCTGAGTAATGTGTGTATGACACTACAATTTGTAATGAATGAGATTCTCAAAGCAAAAGGGGGAAATGATTATGAGTTGCCACATGTAAACAAAAACAAATTGCAAGCTCAAGAAAACCTACACACTCAAGTCAAGGCACCACTGTGGGCAGTTATTGATGCATGGGATATTGTACATAATGGTGCAAATGCAAGTCAAACCAGTCGAGGGGCATCACCAACTGAAGCACAAGACAACCAAGGACCATCACCAAATCAAGCACAAGACAGCCAAGGGACAACAACAAATCAAGCAGAAGACGGCCAAGGGACAACAACAAATCAAGCACAAAACAGCCAAGGGACAACAAAAAATCATGCATAAGACAGCCAGGGGACATCAACAATTCAAGCATAAAACATCAACCCATCATCCTAAAATAGCACATTTGACTACATCAATGTGCTATTCCAGGATTATATGCAACATTATAATATGATTCATGCTATATTTTGGAAAGTTTTAGTTATTGAACATGGGACATCCATGTTGTAAATTTCTTAATGGATTTAGTTGATAAAACATGGTCTCGGATGTCCCAATCAATCATTGATTGATTCACCCTTTAGCTAAAAAACCAAATTAAACATGAGCCATCCTAAGTCTCAAAGAGACTAGTTGCTCAATTAAAATTAGGTCCAAGCTTCATTAGAGTGAATTGTCTCATCCTATAGACCTCATCGTTGACCATTTTTTTAGAAATGTCATTAACAAAAGGGGACAGTAAAGTGAATAGCACAAAATTACCAATAAGTGAACAATTTCCAAAAGTGAAAATAAGTGAACAATTTTCAGAAATGGGAGGATCAAATGGGAAGAACCAAAGGGGACACTTTAAATTGAGGCTCAAGCAGGGGACATCGCATACAAATACACAACAATCATCTAATCAAAGGGAGAATAAGCCCATTGCAATCATCAACAAGCCCAAATATATATACCCCACAAAGCATCACCACAATCATGTAGAAATAGAAATTCAGATTTAGGAACATTAGCATCTAAACACAAATCATATTCATCATCATCATCCATCATACATAAGAAATAGTAAACCAAATCAACCTACAATTAAGGGAGGATTAGGGACTTAGCTACTCATCTTCAAAATCAGGGACAACAAGCCCATTGCAATCATCAACAAGCCCTTCAGAATCAGGATCATTATCAACATAACAAGGAGGCTCAGATGGCTAGCCAGAATCACCATCATCAACCAAATCAATCTCATCATTCATCCATGACACAACGTCTTCAGAACGACGGGGACTAAACGAGTGAATTCCTTTACAATCAAGACCCCACTCGCAATATGGATACATAGAGCATGTAGAAATTTTAGAATCGAATTGAGGGGGCAAATTCATGCCTAAACCTGAAAAAAATGCAAAAAATGTCAACAAACAAAATAAGCTCAATTAAAATTGCAAGAAACCCTAGTTTAGAAAATAGGCAAAAAATAACAATTTTTTCTAATATCCGCTAAATTCTAAATAAAATAAAATGGATAATTATCCCAATAATTTTTTCTCTCTCTAAAATAGAGAATTTAATAAACTTTATAACTTCATATTATATTATGAAAGGTTACATAGGTTTACTACAATGACAATTAAGAATTTATTTAAATATATTATGCAAGTCGGATATCTATTTAAGTATTTTCTCTTAGATAGAGAGGTTAATTATTTTTATAATTGTCTTAATAAATAAAAAAAATGTTATAAATGTAATATCCGCAATATTCCAAGGTTTTTAAAACCATTATAATATAATCCTTTTTCTCTATAACAAGAGAATTTAAATGATTTAAATAAATAAATTCAAGAATATATTATAAAGGATTCTGAAGGCATAAAAATATTCAAATAAAAGTAAGGCTTTTATAAAATTTCGAAAATTTTAAATAATGGAGTGTGCAAGACTAAAAATAAGTACAAGTCAATTTAAATAAAAAGGAGTCAAGAGTCGTGACTTGAACCCGAGACCTCTTGCGTCTCCCCTTCCCACACACACACTCCAAATCCGCTAGGCTATAATAACTTATCTATTCAATTCACCACTCTTTTAATAATAAAGTCACTTTCTTCTTCTTCTTCTTCTTCTTCTTCCAAAGTTAAATTGAGCTTGATTGATTTGACGTACAAGCCAATGCATGATATAGTCTTCTTCCAATCTCCATTGTTGCTTGCAAGACCACCCTAGTGACATCCCTCCTTACCTCATCATCAAACAAGCACACCCATGGCCAATCCTCTTCCATCTCCCTCTTCTCCATTGGTGAGACTCCACATCCATGGATCACTACCTTGCCCTCCCTTGCCTATATAAAGAGCTCAATTCTTCATCAAATTCACACACGAACACTTCTCTTCTCTCTTCTAGCAACTTTGCTATTCAAATCCTCCAAAAATTCAGCCTAAGTGCACTTTCACCTTTGCTGATTTTTCACAAAAACACCATGAAAATCCCTCCAAGCTCCACCGGACCGCCCCGAGTCACCACCGAACCACCTCTGAGCCACCACCGGCCCACCTGTGCGCCGCTGGAGCCTCGCCGGAGCCCCGCCACCTTGCTGGTTGCCCGTCCCTGGTGGTGCCGTCCCTCCTTGCACTTCCTCTGTTTCATTGTACACACATCTGTACAAGAGAAGGGTAAAATTCTTTTTTTTTATTTATTTTGTTTTTAATCTCTTTAAATTTATAATAAAATAAATAATATTTTGGCATATCTAAATATCTTAAAAGATTCTAGTTGTTAGACAAAAATCAGATTTTTATGATTATTATTATTTACTAGTAAATAAATAGTTTTATTAACATGCATGTGAATTATAAAAGAAAATAAATTTAGCAAGACATAAAATAAATTCAAATAAATTATAAGAATGATATAAATGACTTTTGAACACATAAATTCGGAATTTAAAAAAAATATATATTACCTTGTTTGTATTTTTATTTTTTTATTAAAGAAATAGATTAAGATAAAAAGGAGTTATTAAAAATAAGACTATACTAATGGAAAAATATTATCTTAAGACCCTTTTATTAAAGAAGAAAGTTTGCATGCCATTTAAAGTTAATAATAGATTTTATAATAATAACTAAGTTAAATAAAGATATAAGATCTTGTTACTTAGACAAGATAAACTCAAATTATTACTTTCCTTATACATGGATAAAATTATTATCATACATGTTATTTTTAATATAAAATAGATCTTATGACATGAGTTTTCTTAAATAAAATAATGGATTTTTCATCATTAATTATATACATGGATAATGAGATATATCTGTAAGTATACTAGATTTAAAAGATATTATAATGTAAAGACCTAAGTTAGGAAAGACCGAACGATATACTAAAAATATTATTCATACTTATAAATATAAAATAATGAATTGCATGCTCATATTTTATAAAATAATGTTCTAGAAATGAGGAACCTTTTTAAATAAAATAATACTATTATCTTACATTGGAAAGCTAGATATAAATATTATGAATACAATTTTTGGAAAAATTACTATATTAATAAAAGAGCAAGAACAAGTATTATTAAATAATATCATAACACCTTTTTATAACCTAAAGGTGGTTTCATGTATTTTTATAAGAGCTTAGGTTAAGATAAAATAATAAAAATAAGTTATGATAAGTTGAAAGGTATAATAATAATGTATTCTAACCTTAAAGATATATTATATAAAAAGATATAAATGATATTATTATGATCTTAGATATAAATAAATAAATTATATACTCCTAGTTATAAAATAATATTCTAAGTCATGTTTCTATCTCATAATCTAAAGATATAAGGGTAACTATTTTAAGATGATATTATTAAATCTTATACTTGGATATTACTACAATAAGTATGGTATAGATTTCTATTTAAGTAAAGTTCTACAAAAAGCCTTATTACCTTATAGGTATCTTTACAAAATATGGTATGATGTTGTAATGAGAATATATTATAAAGATTTAAAAAGATCTTAGATGATAAGGTGAATATTAAAATAATAATAAGAGAAATAAAAGATATTCAACTACAAGGGTATTTTAGACTTTTCACGCCCTAAGATGAGTTTTATAAAAAACAATATTTCATATAGTTATGAAAACTATATCTTAATGCTTATGTAAAGATATTATCCTTGCTTCGTTATAATAAGAAAATAATAAGTTAAGTTAAAAAGAATATTTTAATAAATTAAATAAGGTTATGACTTGGCTTTCAAAGATGATAGTAAATAACATGAAAATAAGGATTTTATAAAGAATAAAAGGATATTACAAATATAAAATAATAATAGGAAATTTTATTATTTTATTCATCTCCACCTAAATTATTATTATAATAATTTAGCATTGATTCTCTTATAAAAGGAATATAAGAGACTTTTAAAACTTTAGAAGAATTAAAGAAATTCTTATTAAAGTTCGTTCATACCTCTCGTGTCGATAGGTCAAGTTTTCCATCCCGAATAAAGGCGACATTTCTCGTTCATTTGTTCGTATACAATCGCTAAGCTAAGACAAGTGGAATTTCTCCTTGTAGCCTTAATAATCCGTTTTGTGAAATTTCTCGATGTTGGGAACAACTTGTTTGCTAAAAATAAACGAATCTAGGAATACCGATTGCTAGAAATAATGACCCCATTGTTATCATTATTCCGTTATTCAAATATTTGATAGGACTATTATGCTAGTCTTGTTTGTGACCTTGATTGTTTATGATCTCTTTTCGAGAACGGTTTGGATGAAATAGTGAGGAGTGCGAGACTAAACCGACACCTCTATATAACCAACTAAGTCGTATTGCCACCATACCTAAATTATGACTTGTCGATCATGATCCATGTCCGCTCCTACGCCTCGGAGGGACGTATGCACCCTAGCTAAGTGCCAGAACCTTGTTCCTGTCAGTGGTCCGGGCCGGTATAAGGCCCCCCATGCCCTTAAAATACGTTAACATAAGTGAAAGTTTTCATCACAATACAAGATAAGTGCCCAAGCACGTTTAAAAGAAATCAAAACCGGACCGGTCTCAAATGATCGATCCGGCTTTCGGTCCGCAAGGGCGCGAGAGATTTTCAAAAACTTGTATGAATTAATAACGTTCCCAACATACTTTCTACTCTAAAGAAGTCTACAATCTTGTAGTTCTTCTCTCAATTAACGAGCTATCTCCTCTCGAGATACACTCTTCTCCGTCCCGATAAGCCCCACATAAAGTTTTATACCTCAAACATATCCCGATAATGTTTCTCGAATATTTTAAAATTACCATAATACCCTTGAGAATTTCCATTCTCACTTGCTTAGTCTCCTTAGAATAATTCCCCTATTTCCGCATTTTTGCCTGGCATTTCTCGCCCTTCGCGACAAATGCCAGACTGTAGGAATGTACACCGAAGTGTTGAAGACGAAGTCTAGAAGGTTCGAGAAGCGTTAGGCGAGAATCGAACGTCAAGGCAAGACGACGTTGAAGGAAGGAAGGAAGGAATTCTCATAAGAGCGAGGCATTCCGAAGATAGTGCACCAGCCCTTCCCTTTTTAAAACCAAGCAAATCATCTTCACATGAGTTGTCTTGGGAAAAACATACTTGTATTTTTAATTACGTCTTTTCAACCCTTTCTAAATAGGCTCTACTTTCCGCTGCTACATCATTTGTAAAACGACTCTCAATGTAATGAACGAAAGTTCTTATCAATAAACAAAATTCCGCTTTTAGTCAATTTCATCTTCAATTAAAGAACCAAGTCTCATTCGTGAGCATTCGTTTATTTATGTAACGTTTATGTAAATTTCCGCATTTCTATAAGTTTTAATATCATTATAAAGCCTAGGGTGACTTTGGACGGTAAAATCCAAGGTCACTAGCGGTAATACCCAATGTTGCAAAATAGGGGTGTTACAATTATGGTATCAGAGCCGAATGTTTTGTTTTAAAACCGAAAACTTTCAAAAAAAGATCGAAAATTTTCAAAACCGAGAACTTTCAAACCTAAGTAGTTTTCTTCTTCCGCAAACCAAAACTTCTATTTTTAGAAACTCCCTTTTTACTTCCTAAAAACTTAAGTAATAAACATGTTCCAACTCTTTAACTTAATCACCTAAGTTAGAATTCTTCTTAAACTTAAATTTTCATCTTAGGAACTTTTACAAGTTAGGAATTTCTTATATTTAGAATCTTTTAAAGAAATTCACCACCTTCGAACTTAAACATCTTAGTTAAGAATCTTCCTTTAAACTTAAACCTTCATCTTAAAAATTTATTCTAGAACTTCTTATGTTCAAAGAAATTCAAGACCTTTCAAAATAGGACCAAGAAAATGAAAAGTCTTAAATTTAATATTTTATGTCTAAACTTTATAACCAAGAATGCCAAAACTTCCTTCCAATATCTTCGTCGCATAGAATAAAAGGATATTCTATATAAACGCCTCTCTCTTCCCTACAGAAATGATACTCGCTAGAAGTCTAACCCGAATCAGGGACGAAGCTAGAAAAGCCGCTCAAGAGCTTGATGAGGCTTTTGCTCAATGGCCGCTTTTGCCATATGGAAACCCTGAGAATAACCCCGAGCTAGTACTACGAGAAGAAATGCATGAAAATGCACCCAAGGTGAATCTCGAGGAGGAGAAACCCGAAGAAAAATACCTCGAGAAAGGAGTTGATAATTCATTTCATGACCAATCCAGTCAAACTCCAATGGTCTATCAAATGGATGAATGGGCTAATTGGATTCAAGGGAAGTCATCCCATCTCCAGGCAATTGACCAAATAAGAAACCCATCTACAATCAGTGGTCCAAACCCAACGAGGGTTCGTCAGCCAATTTACGACTATCTCCTCCAGCGTAAGGAAGTGTGGTCAGAAGAAATGAGTTCCTACCAAAACGAGAACACTCAACTCCATACTCTTCTTGTTGTCAACCGTAGCTATATAACTGCAAACTGTCGACACATCTAGCAGGCCCAATTGTTGTTGACCCACGAGGAAGGAGCCCTCGACGAAAGTTTGTTCGATAAAGGATCTTTGGACAACCTTTGTTTCCCAAGCTCACCCTAGGCCTAAAAATACGGCTGTTATCATTAAGAAGTGTAAAACTCTAAGTAGTCCACTTCACTTGACTATCCATTTTGTTCTTGAATAGTCAAATCGGTAGTATTTCTTTCCGTCCTTAGTGTAATGGCTTATTATATAAAGCCTTTGTAATTCGTTTCCAGAAGAGTTCTAATAAAAAGTTTCCTCTCTTCTCTAAACTTGTGCGTTATTTCTTGCCTATACTTGTGAGTTAACAAAAACAACTATATCCTTCTTCAAATATAGAATTACGGATATTCTATATGAATGTCGATTGTTAGCTGTTGGGCCCAGAAATCACCAGCCCATCAACCGACTCAGCCCATCGACCGATCCAGCCCACTGATACAAAGCTTGGACGCAAGACTCAGATCTCCGGAAAAACCCACCAGATAGCAAGACTCGACAATTGGAGCTCAACGATAACTACCCAAGAGGTGGGACGCGGCACATGGGAGCGGGCTGGAACCACGATCAAGAAAGATGGAGGTTGACGCCGGCTGCTTGGGTTAAATACGGGGTAGAGGCCATAGAAAAAGGGGGATCCCATTGTACTCAAATTCACCAGTTGTACCCAAAAATTTCTGAAAACGAACGAGTGCTTTGGTTTCGAAATTGTGTTTATCGGTTAGTTTGTTCCCACAAATCCAAAGACTCATTCTTGATTGTCACCGGTCGGAAATTGATCAAAACAATTTGGCGCCCATCGTGGGGCCCTAACCGGTTTCACTTGTTTTCTCGATCAAGGCAAGATCGTTTTCGTTCAAGAAGATGACGAGCTCACAACCGTCCTCTCCCACTGGTGGAGGGATTGAAGGCAGCCAGGGCCCTCGCCTTGAGGGAGGCACTCGTGACGGCAATGCCGAAGAGATCCTGGACTTGCGTAACGTCCTGGATGAGTTCACATCCAAGATAGCCGCCCTCCAGAAGGACATGGTCAACGAAAAAGACCGTAGCCGGACTCACATGGACCATATCACTTAACTCACTACGGAGAATGCGAACCTTCGCGAGCAACTGCAGGCGGCCTCGGTCTCGCACAGTGGGTCCCGCCCAATCGGAACCGTCAAAGAGGCCACTGTCCGCCTCAACCTGGGGGAAACTTTCAACTCTCAAGTTGGAGGACCGTCCCCGACGGTAAATACAGCCACCCCGGCTGCCACCCTCCCCGGAGTACCCAATGCCCCGACGCCCGGAAACCGGGCCGCAGGCACCGGAGTCTTCCACCACTTGTACAGCGAAGGATCTGGGAGATAGGTACCCCCCACAGAACCCTTCCTAGAGGTACTCTTTAACAAATACATGCAGGATCGGCTCAAAGGGCTAGAGGACAAGATCGCACAGATACCAGGGGTGCCCCCTCCTCTCGAGAAGGAAGCCCCGAACGGCTACGACGAGTCTCCGTTCGCGGCTCCGATCGCCAGCGTAGATATCCCGAAGAGATTCAAAGTCCCGACCGTCCCTACCTATGACGGGACCGCAGATCCCGACGAGCACGTCGCTATCTTCAAGCAAAAAATGATGACCAGCTCGATACCGCGGGAGTACAGGGAAGCAATAATGTGCAAGGGGTTCGGCGCCACTCTGTCCGGCGCTGCCTTGACCTGGTTCATTAATCTCCCCAAGGGGGGGATAACGTCTTTTGCCGGGTTGGTAGACACCTTCCGGATGCAATTCGCCAGCAGTAGGAAACTGGTGAAACAATCCAACGATCTGTACCTTGTGGCCCAGAGACCCGGGGAGTCCCTACGTGCCTTCCTGAATCGGTTCAACCGAGAGAAAGTGGCAATCCCGCTTTGCGACGTGCCCACTTCAATAGAAGCCTTTCGGAGAGGCCTGTCGCCGGACAACGAACTCTACAGGGAACTCACCAAGTACCCGTGCCACAGCTTCGAAGATGTTCAGGTAAAGGCTCTGGCACACATTCGGCTCGAGAAAGACGAAATCCCTGTACGGGCCACTTCGGTCTTTGATCGGGTCGAGAGGAAAGTCTCTTCTGGCCAGCGAAGAGAACGCCGAGGCCAGCCGTATTCAAAGAGTAGACCCGAAGCACCGGGAGTCCACGCTGCAGGCGTCAAACAGCCAAACGGGAAGAAGGATGCTTCTAACCGGCCGAAAGTCCATGAGTACAAACTGGGTCTGGGAAACGCAGAGATCGTGAAGGGTCTGGAGAAGTTCGGGGATCGCATCAGATGGCCTAAGAAGGCAGAAAATCCAAACCCCAAAAGGGATAAGACTAAATGGTGCGACTTCCACGAAGACTACGGCCAAGAGACGGACGAGTGCTTCGCCCTCAGGAAGGACCTCGCGTATCTGCATTCGAGGGGCTTGCTGTCATAGATCTCCGCCAACCCCGGTATGCCCGCCAGCCAGAACCTAACTGAGCCCATGGATATTCCTTCATCTCCAGAGTATGCCAAAGTGGTCAATGTCATCAGCGGTGGTTCGGACATCTGCGGTGTCACCTATTCGGTGGCTAAACGCCACGCGCGAGGGCACCTGGAAGGACCATTGATAGCAAACATCCGTAACTCAGAAGAGCAACCAGGGAGTGTCATCACTTTCAGTGACTCCGACTCCGCCGGCCTAGTGGGCCCCCACCACGACGGATTGGTTATATCTCTATCTGTGGGGAACGTACTAATGAGGAGGATCCTCATCGACACCGGAAGCTCCACCAATATGATCACGCTTGACGCCCTCAAGGAGATGGGGTTGAAAGAGGAGAACATCCTCAGAAAATCGGTGGCGCTGGTGGGATTCAGCGGGGAAATCGCTCATACCCTGGGGGAAATAACCCTCCCCACCTATGCCAAAGGAATCAACTTGCAGGTCAGGTTTTCTGTACTTGATTGCCCATCCTGCTACAACATCATCATGGGGCGGCCTTGGATCCACGACATGAAAGCAGTCCCCTCCTCCTACCACCAGACCATTAAATTCCCCACGCCGTGGGGAGTTAAGGAAATCAGGGGAGACCAGAGGCTAGCCAGAGAATGCTACAAGTCCGCCTTGAAGGCGACCGTTGCCCAAACTGTATATCAATTACAGGAAGCCAAGGGGCCCACACCGGCATTGGACCCCGAGGCCGATAAGATCGAGGAAGTCATCCTCGACAGCCAGAAGCCCGAACAGACTGTACGGATCGGGAAGGACTTGTCTCCAGAAAGGAAGACCGAATTAATCAACTTCCTCAAAAAGCACAACAGTAGCTTCGCTTGGTCGCACGAGCACATGGTGGGGATTGATCCTACCATTATTACACATCGGTTCAATGTGGATCCTCGCCACCCACCAGTCAAACAAAAGAGAAGAAAGTTCGCGCCCGAGCGAATTTTGATCGTTGACGGAGAAGTGCAAAACTTACTCCGGACGAGGAAAATCAAGGAGGTAAAATATCCAGAGTGGTTAGCAAATGTCGTGGTTGTGAGTAAGAAGAACGGGAAGTGGAGGGTGTGCATTGACTTCACGGACCTTAACAAGGCCTGCCCGAAGGACTCCTTTCCCCTACCACATATCGATGCCATGGTAGACGCCACCGCCGGCCACGAGATGCTCACCTTTATGGACGCCTTCAGCGGCTACAATCAGATTCAGATGCACCCGGGCGATCAAGAGAAGACGTCATTCATCACCAGCCAAGGTACTCACTGTTACAGAGTGATGCCCTTCGGGCTCAAGAACGCTGGGGCCACCTACCAGCGACTGGTCAACCGCATGTTTCAGAAACACATCGGTAGAACTATGGAAGTATACATTGACGACATGCTCATCAAATCCAAGCAGGCCGGACATCATATCCAACACCTGGAGGAGGCCTTCCAGATCCTAGACGGCTACTGTATGAAGCTCAATCCAGCAAAGTGCGCATTTGGAGTAACCTTTGGGCGCTTCCTCGGGTTCATGGTTACCCAGCGCGGAATCGAAGCCAGTCCTGATCAAATTCGAGCCGTAGCCGCCTTGCGGTCGCCTAGGTGCATGAAAGATGTGCAGAAACTGACAGGGCGAGTGGCGGCTCTGAATCGTTTCATCTCAAAATCATCCGATAGATGCCGCCTGTTTTACGATGTGCTACGGAAGAACAAGAAGTTCGAATGGACTCCGGCCCATGAGACAGCCTTTCAACAGCTCAAACAACACCTGTCCAACCCCACGTTGTTGTCCAAGCCAGAAGAGGGAGAAAGCCTCCTCCTATACCTGGCGGTGACCGAAGCCGTCGTCAGCGGCGTACTGGTACGTGAGGATCAAGACGACCAACTACCAGTATACTACGTCAACCGCACCTTGCTTGCAGCGGAGACACGCTATTCGCCTTTGGAAAAGTTGGTCCTCGCTTTGGTCATGGCTTCCGCGAAGCTGAGACCATACTTCGAGTCTCATCCCAAAACCGTCCGCACAAACTACCCATTGAAGGCCATACTGAGGAAGCCAGAGATCACCGGGAGGATGGCCAAGTGGGTGATACACCTGAGCGGTTTTGATATTACTTATGAGCCGAAAGCGGCGATCAAAGCCCAAGCGCTAGCAGATTTTGTGGCCGATTTCAGCCCTACATTAGAAGAAGAAGCCAAACAGCAAGAAACCTTCGTAACAGAGGATGAAAGTTCCGGAATCTGGACTTTGCACACGGATGGGGCTTCTAACAGTCGAGGAATAGGGATCGGAGTAGTGCTGAAATCACCCAGGGGGACAGGATAGCACAGGCCGTACGGTGCGCCTTCGGGGCCACCAACAATGAGTCAGAATACGAGGCACTGATACTGGGGCTGACGATCGCCAAAGACCTGGCTGTCAAGGAAATAGAGGTAAAGTGCGACTCGCTGCTAATCGTAAATCAGATTCAGGGGATCTTCATCACCAGAGACGCCAGGATGGCGGCATATGCGGAGAAGGTCAAGGAAATCATGCGCGAATTTGAGACCTTTACCATCCAGCAGGTTCCTAGAGAAGAAAATGCACAGGCTGACGCCCTAGCCAACCTAGCCTCCACACTAGATCCCGAGGAGTTCACATCGATCCCCTTGGTGCATGTGCTAGTCCCAGCAATCAAACGCGGAGCTGAGGAGAAAGTGGCAGAAGTCATGGAAAGTCACCATCCTCGGAAGACGCTTGACCGTGGCGATCTTGAACGGCGAGAAGCTCTTGTCCTCGAGACCCGTAGGATGCCGAATGGCGAGGATCCCCAGGGGGCAGGAGCGCTTGATGGCGAAGATCCAGTAGTGGATATGGCCGATGCCTCCCAAGACCAAGAATGTTGGACTAGACCCTATTTGCAGTGGCTCGATCATGGACAATTACCGGCGGAGAAATCCGAGGTAAGAGCACTCCGAATGAGAGCCGCCCGTTACAGCATAAAAGAGGGCGTCCTATTCAAGCAGTCCGCGGTGGGAACTTCACTCCGCTGCGTAACCAAAGCAGAGGCCCCCAGAATACTCAGAGAACTTCATGAAGGAGAGTGTGGGAACCATTTCAGGGGGTGTAGCCTTTCAAACAAGGATCTTAACCTGGGATACTATTGGCCTACCATGCGTCAAGACGCTGCAGAATATTCTCAGAAATGCGAAGCTTGCCAGAAGCATGCTTCAAACCTTCACCAGCCACCGGAACCACTACACCTGACACTGACCCCCTGGCCGTTCATGAGGTGGGGGATGGATATCGTGGGGAAGCTACCGCCATCCTCCGGACAGCGAGTATTCTTCCTAGCGGTTACGGATTATTTCTCCAAATGGATCGAGGCCGAGGCCTACAAAGAGGTCAAGGAGTCCCATGTGGTGGGGTTCATTAAGAAGCATATTATTTGCCGCTTTGGGATACCCTCGGAGATCATCTGCGATAATGGGTCGCAGTTCATCGGCAGGAAAACCCGCGACTACTGCCGGCAGTGGAACATAGACCTAGTAACTTCCACTCCCCGCTATCCACAAGCCAACGAACAAGTAGAATCCAGCAACAAAGTTATCATCAATAACCTCAAGAAGCGACTGGAGAAAGCCAAGGGGCGTTGGGCCGACGAGCTGCCCTACGTCCTATGGGCCGACAGAACTACTCCGAAGACCGCCACTAGGCAGTCGCCTTTCTCCCTGGTGTACGGATGCGAGGCGGTGATACCCGCCGAAATCACCGTACGTACTGCACGGTATGGATTACAGACGCCCGATCAGAATGCCGCCGAGCTAGCAGCCGACCTTGATACTCTAGAGGAGCTGAGAGAAAGAGCGCGACTACGCCTGGCTAGGCATCAGCAGCAGGTGGCCCGCAGTTACAACAAGAATGTACGAGTCCGAGCTTTCGCCATTGGCGAATGGGTCCTCCGAAAGGTGTTCCAAAACACCGCTGAAATAAACGCAGGAAAGCTCGCTCCCGCATGGGAAGGACCCTACAAAATAATCGGCATCACCGGGAAAGGAGCTTACCGACTAGAGTCTAAAGATGGAAAATCTATCCCGCGCAGCTGGAACGCTACGCACTTGCGGAAATATCACTTCTAGAAGAACGACCAAATCGCCGGAAGCGGCCGAATAAACTAAAGTGAGATCTAAGCTACGGTATGAATTCTTTCGAGGAAACTCAATCAAAAAGACACCTTTAATTCAAGCTTTTGTGTTACATTTCTCCAGAAAAGGAACAACAGAAGAAGAGAACAAAAAAGCTCCCCGAAGGAGTTACTCTCGGCAAACACCGCCAGAAAAGAGAAAACTCAGTGCACGAAAAGAGCTAGAAATAAAACGATAAAGCGGTAACGAGCGTCCTGA
Source organism: Fallopia convolvulus (assembly GCA_964016875.1). Classification (NCBI taxonomy): domain Eukaryota; kingdom Viridiplantae; phylum Streptophyta; class Magnoliopsida; order Caryophyllales; family Polygonaceae; genus Fallopia; species Fallopia convolvulus. Next base: position 46,452,788 of record OZ024721.1, read on the forward strand.
AATTACAAATATGATGCTCGTATTCCAAACAAAGTTTTCTTACAAACTTAATTACATGGCACAAGAAATAATCTCCTAGACGCCCGCTATTCGGCAGAGTCGCTAGTCATAAGTACTCTCGAAAGGCCGCTTCACAGAAGCTCGCCAGTCGGCATCGTGGATCAATCCCCCGGGTCGCCAGCTCCACCAGCAAACGCCAGACCATCGACAGTTATCGTCAGGGCACTGCGGGAAACGACGGACCCAGTCCTTCGAGCGCCTCCAGGTAGGCGATCTCCTTCGCCAGCAGGGGCTTGGGAGTAAACCCCGAGTCACCCACAACGTTGGTTAAGGTTCTCCTCACCCTTTGAGCCAAAGCTATGCACCTCCTAAGCATTCAGCCTTCTGCAGGGGCTGCTTGAACACCAGTTGGTACGTAATAGAGGGAGACCTGCACAAACGCCAGCAAAAAGCATAAGCAAAATACAATAACGCAAGAAGCATAATAGTAGATAAACACCCCCGCCCCTTGACGGGGGGGGGGGGGGGGGCAAAAGACAAACAAAGTATCTGTGGCCTCACCACCATCCATGAAACCCTCACCAGACGCCCGATGAACGGCACGCCCGAGAGGTACTACTTGTCTTCTAAAAACTTATTCCCAGAAAAACAAAAGATGAAATTTTTACAAACGGCCTAGGCCGCCAGATTTCTTCACATCCAAAAGACAATCATGCAGGGTTTCCAGTAGCGCCCGTCTCCTCCATCTGCTCACCATCTCCCAGGCTCATCTGGTCCGCCGGGGTCGCCGCAGAGCCCATCAAAGACGCAATGCGAGCCGAAGGCATACCATCAGGGAAGGACTCCAGGAACTGCTCGTTGAATTTGTCTGCATCCCCGACCGAGAGCTTCCTTGCTTCGAAATCCCTGATGGTTTCGAGCCGCGCCAGCATACTGAAGAAGGCCCCTATCTCCTCTGCGTCCGCCTTCCCCATAGAAGGCACACCGGTGGCCTTCGCTTTGAGCTCTTTCACCTTGGCTTCCTGAATAGCAACCACCCGTTCCAGCTCTGCAACTCGTGCCTTTGCAGCTTCCTCCTGGGCGGCCAAAGCCCTAGCCCGAGCAGCGGATTGCTCTCAAGCCTTGTCGATTTCCTCGCGATGCTTGGCGACCTCCTGCTTCCGCCGCTCATGCTCAGCAAACTCCTTGTCTATCTCATCAATGAAAAGGCCGACTTCCTGGAAGAGCTGCATGTGATGGGGAGTAAAGGTTAAAACACGACCCCAAGAGAGTCCCCAAGTAAAACCATCAGATAAGCGAAAGACTAGTTACCTTCCAGGCCCCCATGCCTACCTCAGTTGCCATGGCGTGAGCAGAAATAGGAGCCGGATACTTCTTGAAGTTGGGGTCCCAGTACCGCTGGAGAGACTGCCAATCAGAAGACGCGTCGTCCTGAAGATCTGGGGAATCGTCGTCACTCCGAGCAGGACGCTTGCGAGAAGTTTTGGGAGCGTCCGACAACTCCTTCTTGACGGAGGGGGCGGCTGGAGGCTTCGAATCACTAGAACGGGTCCTCTTGAGGATCAGGTCTGAAGCAGAAAAAGAAGAGCCCGACTTGCGCGCCCGTGTTTCTGAAGACATGAAAAGGGGGAGAGTCAAACACACAAAGACAGCCACACAAAACCATCAAGTGACGGAACTTACCCACGGAAGGACCAGAAGCGTGGGTCGAAGTTGGCACCGCAGACATCTTGATGACAGGAAGACAAACCTTTTCACTACCACCTTCAGAATCTGATGAAGTTGCGCCACCCTCGTTCTCCGACGACCCGTCCGATGGCTCAGAAAGAGATGACCCAAATGTCCTTTGCACAGAGGTAAGCCTGAAAAGCTTCGACAGAACCCTCTCTGAACCACTCGGTGGCTTGACGTTATCCGGGATACCTGCAGAGCCAAGGAAAAGAGAATAAATAGGCGTTAAAAGAGATTCACCGACCAATGCAAAAGAAGAACAGAAACTCTTACTAGCAGGGTTCCACTTGTCATGCAAGAACAGACGGCTTTCAGGGGTCAGGGACGCAATCTCAACAAAGAAAAAACGGTTTGCCCTACCCCTCCCGTTAACTTTGGTGTTTAAGACAAGAGGCTGGCGAGCGGTTCGGGACTGCAGAATAAATCGTCCCCTCCTAACCGTGGTAATATGGTAGGCCTGAAGCAAGTCCGAAACGGTAAAGTCCACCTCCGCAACCTCTGCCAACCGACTCACCCAAAAGAGAATCTTCCATGCTGAAGGAAGAAGTTCCGCAAGAGAAAGTTTGAACCGAGCCAAGAACTCCTGCACTATGGGGGGAAAGAGGAATTGGCAGGAAATAGTGAAAGGGAACTCGAAGAAGCAAACCCAGCCAGGGCGAACCCAGTCTGAGCATTCGGCTTCGGGACACAAGGCTACTACACCCCCAGGAAACCCTCCCTCCAGAAGAATCTGGTGCACCTCTTCTAAAGTCATTGTGTTTAGGACCCTATCACACTCTTGGAGGATGCCCGAAGGCAGAAAGCCATGCCTAGAGGCCGCTCTGTCCCTCGCCATAAGAGAACAAGGAAGAAACTTGGAAGACGAAGAAGAAAGAAAGAAGGGTAAGAGATTCGTACCTCAGGAGAGATCAACAACAGGGCAGTGAATGATGGATTACCCCAACTGGGTGCAGTAAATATAAGCAAGTCGACGTCTTTTCGCCTGCAAAACAAAACGCGTAGAGAGATCCGAACCTTACACGTGGAAGATCTACGATGGCGAAGATCCCGGAGGCCAACAGGAGAAAAGATTCGGCAAATTCAAATTCGCCCAAATCTTTTGGGGCTATTGTTGGGCCCAGAAATCACCAGCCCATCAACCGACTCAGCCCATCGACCGATCCAGCCCACTGATACAAAGCTTGGACGCAAGACTCAGATCTCCGGAAAAACCCACCAGATAGCAAGACTCGACAGTTGGAGCTCAACGATAACTACCCAGGAGGTGGGACGCGGGACGTGGGAGCGGGCTGGAACCACGATCAAGAAAGATGGAGGTTGACGCCGGCTGCTTGGGTTAAATACGGGGTAGAGGCCATAGAAAAAGGGGGATCCCATTGTACTCTAATTCACCAGTTGTACCCAAAAATTTCTGAATACGAACGAGTGCTTTGGTCTCGAAATTGTGTTTATCGGTTAGTTTGTTCCCACAAATCCAAAGACTCATTCTTGATTGTCACCGGTCGGAAATTGACCAAAACATTAGCCATTTACAGAAAATGGTTCTAACAGAAAATAAATTTATGCTCATTGGGAATTAGAAGAAGGCATGCTGATGCGATCCGGTCCTAGACCTAGATCGATCAAGGCAAACCGGAATTTACCCAAGCCGTGGCGTCCCCCTTGGCGCGACCTGCCGAAGAACCCGCGCCGCGCCACTAGATTACCAACGTCTGCAAGGCGCGGGCTGCGTGCCCGGGGGCGCGACCGCGCTCCCCGCGCCATGACCGCGCTCCGGCCTTAGAACCGTGGGCGCGGGCTGAAGCCTCAAAGCGCGCCCGCACTCCAGTGTGCCAAGTCGCGCTCCGACAAGCGGTGTTCCGAGCTTATGCGAGTTCTTCTAAGACCTCGGGTCTTCGGGTTTCTATCTTAATTATGTTATCGGGTTTTTAAGTGGAACAATTACTTTATTTAGTATTATTATTAATTCCGCTATTTATTTTAATTAGCGAGATGGGTTGGGCTTGCATGCTTGGGCCCATCTTCATTAGGGTTTTTAGGTTAGACCTAGTTTTCTATTTAAGTTGGCAGACTCTCATACTTTCAGTTTACGCTTGAATGAATTGAATTTGCCTTTGTTGAATCGAGTTTCTCTTCCCTAGGCATCAGGCGTCACAATCCTTCTATCCTTCTTCCAATCGCCCTACAATCCTTCTGAGGTTTCACTTGTCGGAATCAATTCCATCTCGAGATGCCGCTAGAACCCTAGCGTCGTACCATCAAATCCTCAATTCGCGCACCCCTGCGTGCCGCTATCTCGCTTGCTTCTGCTCCATTGTTCATTCAAGATCGGGACGGGATTCATAATACAAGAGGTCGGTCCTTGTAGCGAGGCGAAACGCATCACATGCCAACTAAAGGTAATGCTTATATTTCCCTAAAGTCAAGCCTACTACGCCAGTGGCTCACGGGAAGATAGAAATTTCCAAATAGGACACCAAGGAAGGCTTAGTCAACTAAGGATCTAACATGTCTCCATCTAGTCCGATCTCGAAACAGATTATCGAGAGGTATGTGAGGGGAAAACAATGATCTAGCAATAAAAGAGTGGTAGAGAATTCCGACCAATGAAGGATATATTAATCCGATGTACCGACAAAGTAGTTAGGAATTGCTCAACTAAACATATGGAAGCTTGGCGTGATATTTGATGTTTGTCAACCAAATAAACCAACCATAATAAAACTATGTGAAAGCCACGTCATGGACTTTTCGTCGCCCCCATTTTGATAAGTCAGCACGGTAATAGATGAAGTTAGAAAAGAAGTTGTTAGGACCAAGATTGTTGGACAAGGATTGTAAGTTCTCTAAGTTGTCTCAGTAGGCCTAATGGGCCGTAAGGTTGCTTCATTATTTAAGACAGTTTGTGGACACGTGTCCCGATCCGTCGCATTTGAAGTGATTACCTAGGCCATCTTTGATGTCATTACTTCCAACCGTTAATTCCGTTATTAGGTTGCCTAGTTCGTCGCACTTTACTATGACCGTCTTCCCTTCCTTAAATGAGTGTATACTTTGGAACCAACCTTTTGAAGGTATTACAACAAAGCATTAACTTTTGTTTCAATAACCCGAGTGCCTACTCTATCCACGAATGAATGACAATTGTTGGAAACAATTTGTCGATTCTTATTTCAAATGGTAAAACCGAAAGGAACCAACAATAGAATTCCCCTGAATAGCATTCAAGTTTAGGCACGAATGATGGTTCAAAAATTTCCAAAAAAAAAAAAGAGAAAGGAAATCGCCGCGTAAAGGACCGTTGTATGCCGATACTGTTGGATGGTGTGACACATGTTGCATTAAGAAGACCAATGATATAAGTAATGCCAAAAGCAATCTCTTTTGTTCCACCGAAAGAAGCAAGCATAATTTGAACTGACCAAGCTGCAAATAGAATTGCAAATAACGCCATATCCCACCTCAAGTAAATGAGTCTAGTTGTGCAAGGGCACTAAAGACATTCACGTCAAAGAAGATGATGTCAATGAAGGAACAAAAAGTTGACAACAACTACTACTAGTTCTCCTAAGTGGAAAGATTTAAGAAGTATTCTTTGCACCGAAGCAAAAGGGTGCATATTGTCACTCTACAAATCGGAAAGGAGTTAGCAAATAGCAAGAGAATTATAATCAAGCAAAACATGTCATGCTGAGTTGGGAAAAAGTTTAAGACTAAATGATGAATTCCTCTCTTATTCTATGAGAGATGAGATACTTGATGATCTCTTAGAACCTAAAGGTTAAAGGACTAAGTATGTCAAGAAGAAGGCCACACAGTTTAACCAATTATTGCATTATGCACGATATGAAGTTTCCCCTTAAGCCCAAAAGCATCCCGTCATAAGTGGATAAGTTCAACCCCCAAGACATGGAGAAGTTCAACGATAGACATAAGGAGCAAATAGAATAGCTTATCCTTCCTCGTGTAATTTAAATATGTCCAAACAAGGGTATTTGTGACATATATCGTAGGGTTGTCATTAGAATTTCAACCTCGGTTATAATCAAAGTATAGTTGAATAATTCAAATATTATTGTCAACTATCTTCTTTCGCAAAGTGTTATACTTTGAACTCTGCTATGCTATCATAGCCGTCCTGAAGATGTTCGTTGGTACTTTCTCTACGAAAGAACTGTTTCAAACGGTTAGTTTTGATTAATAGGATTACGTAAGTCAGTCCATCTTTTCTTATGCGATTTACTCCTACCTTTGCAAGAAATATTTTCATTTTGCGTTGCGTTGTCAAACTACAAGAGTTAATGTCATAAGTTTAAATAGCTAAACATTTTTTTAAGTATATGGTTCACAGTGGCGAATAAGGATGAACTTCTATCTCCCATCTTGATCACATGGTTGAGGTAGAGTTTTAGGTCTTATTCCTGTGAAGGCATATTAAGGGGTTATGTTGAAAATAGTTCCCCGATGCTGATCACATTGGTGGAATGAAACCACTTATTCCTTCGAATTTAACCTTGTTTAAGAAAACTACGTTCTTATAAGAATTAATACGCTTAATATAGAAGGACGCTCGAACCACTTCTCGATAGTATAATATATTCGAACACGACATCGTAAAGATGGTTACTCCCTCTTGCGAGATAACCATCACCTATCCCAATAGTAACTTCTTTAGAAACCGTAATTCGAGATTCTTCTTCTAAGGCATGGCCCTTACATATTCAAACATCGATGCCGTCTCAAAAGTTTATTTAATATCCATCTTAAAAGAGTTCTTCCGCAATGACTCTATTCTAGAAGTATATAATGGATTAGTCATTTTCTTACTCGCTTCCTACAAACACTTAAGTGCTCTTTTCAATTAGAAAGCTTAATCTATAAACAGTCCCACTCTTACGTGAGAAGGTCAACCCAGAACTTCCGGATAAGACCGCTTGGCCAACCGCCTACTTTGCAAACAAGACCAATCGGATTCCCCTCCCTTGATTTTTGTAAAACAATATAAGTTCAAATGTGGGAATCTTTCTAAGGAATACTAACGTAACGATTCCTTAAGAAAAAGGTACAATAGTAATTTTTCTACTTGTACAGTCACCTTAACTAAAGAACGAAATGTTCTTTAAGGGGGTACTAGACCCTTTGTTGTTTCCTCACAGTTTTTAGTAGCTATTTTCCGTGCTAACCTTGTACCGCCCTAAGTCTGTCCTAGTTTCGGGGAAAAAACTAATTTTTAAGGGGGTAATATTGTAATATCTGCTAAATTCTAAATAAAATAAAATGGGTAATTATCCCAATAATTTTTTCTCTCTCTCTAAAATAGAGAATTTAATAAACTTTATAACTTCATATTATATTATGAAAGGTTACAAAGGTTTACTACAATGACAATTAAGAATTTAATTAAATATATTATGCAAGTCGGATATCTATTTAAGTATTTTCTCTTAGATAGAGAGGTTAATTATTTTTATAATTGTCTTAACAAATTATAAAAATATTATAAATGCAATATCCGCAATATTCCAAGGTTTTTAAAAACATTATAATATAATCATTTTTCTCTATAACAAGAGAATTTAAATGATTTAAATAAATAAATTCAAGAATATATTATAAAGGATTATGAAGGCATAAAAGCATTCAAATAAAAGTAAGGCTTTTATAAAATTTCAAAAATTTTAAATAATGGAGTGTACAAGACTAAAAATAAGTACAAGGCAATTTAAATAAAAAGGAGTCAAGAGCTGGGACTTGAACCCGAGACCTCTTGAGTCTCCCCTTCCCACACACACACTCCAAATCCGCTAGGCTATAATAATTATCTATTCAATTCACCACTCTTTTAATAACAAAGTCACTTTCTTCTTCTTCTTCCAAAGTCAAATTGAGCTTGATTGATTTGACGTACAAGCCAATGCATGCTAAAGTCTTCTTCCAATCTCCATTGTTGCTTGCAAGACCACCCTAGTGACATCCCTCCTTACCTCATCATCAAACAAGCACACCCATGGCCAATCCCCTTCCATCTCCCTCTTCTCCATTGGTGAGACTCCATAGCCATGGATCACTACCTTGCCTATATAAAAGGCTCAATTTTTCATCAATTCACACACAAACACTTCTCTTCTCTCTTCTAGCAACTTTGCTATTCAAATCCTCCCAAAATTCAGCCTAAGTGCACTTTCTCTTTTGCTGATTTTTCACAAAAACACCATGAAAATCCCTCCAAGCTCCACCGGACCGCCCCGAGTCACCACCGAACCACCTCTGAGCCCCCACCGGCCCACCTGTGCGCCGCCCGAGCCCTGCCACCTTGCTGCCGCCCGTCCCTGGTGGTGTCAACCCTCCTTGCCCTTCCTCTGTTCATTGTACGCACATCTGTACAAGAGAAGGGTAAAATTCTTTTTTTTGTTTTTAATCCCTTTAAATTTATAACAAAATAAATAATATTTTGGCATATCTAAATATCTTAAAAGATTCTAGTTGTTAGACAAAAATCAGCTTTTTATGATTATTATTATTTACTAGTAAATAAATAGTTTTATTAACATGCATGCGAATTATAAAAGAAAATAAATTTAGCAAGACATAAAATAAATTCAAATAAATTATAAGAATGATATAAATGACTTTTGAACACATAAATTCGGAATTTAAAAAAATATATATTACCTTGTTTGTATTTTTATTTTTTTGATTAAAGAAATAGATTAAGATAAAAAGGAGTTATCAAAAATAAGACTATCTAATGGAAAAATATTATCTTAAGACCCTTTTATTAAAGAAGAAAGTTTGCATGCCATTTAAAGTTAATAATAGATTTTATAATAATAACTAAGTTAAATAAAGATATAAGATCTTGTTAGTTAGACAAGATAAACTCAAATTATTACTTTCCTTGTACATGGATAAAATTATTATCATACATGTTATTTTTAATATAAAATAGATCTTATGACATGAGTTTTCTTAAATAAAATAATGGATTTTTCATCTTTAATTATATACATGGATAATGAGATATATCTTTAAGTATACTAGATTTAAAAGATATTATAATGTAAAGACCTAAGTTAGGAAAGATATACTAAAAATATTATTCATACTTATAAATATAAAATAATGACTTGCATGCTCATATTTTATAAAATAACGTTCTAGAAATGAGGAACCTTTTTAAATAAAATAATGGAAATATTACTATTATCTTACATTGGAAAGCTAGATATAAATATTATGAATACAATTTTTGGAAAAATTACTATATAAATAAAAGAGCAAGCACAAGTATTATTAAATAATATCATAACACCTTTTTATAACCTAAAGGTGGTTTCATGTATTTTTATAAGAGCTTAGGTTAAGATAAAAATAATAAAAATAAGTTATGATAAGTTGAAAGGTATAATAATAATGTATTCTAGCCTTAAAGATATATTATATAAAAAGATATAAAAGATATTATTATGATCTTAGATATAAATAAATAAATTATATACTCCTAGTTATAAAATAATATTTTAAGTCATGTTTCTATCTCATAAACTAAAGATATAAGGGTAAACTATTTTAAGATGATATTATTAAATCTTATACTTGGATTTTACTACAATAAGTATGGTATAGATTTCTATTTAAGGAAAGTTCTACAAAAAGCCTTATTACCTTATATGTCTCTTTATAAAATACTAGTATGTATTCCCGTACCTTTTACGGGTTTTTCTTAAATAAAATATTAATAATAAAATATTTTCAAATATATTTATTATCCGAGATAAGGCAATTATCATATAACTAATCAAGATCTTTTCATATAAGGTAACAAATGATTGGATTATAATAATAACCAAAATGGCATATAAGGTAAGAAATGATTGGATTATAATAATAACTAAATTGGCAAGGAGATTGCTAGTAATATACGCTTACAAAGATAACTATTCAATTAAGATATCTTAGTTAAAAACGATTCTATCAAAAAATAAAATAAATATTCTAGAATTTTGTATGATAGCAAAAAAAATATCTTAATGATCTTCCTATCTATCATATCCAAAAATAAAAGATTGTTTAATAATGAGATTTTTTATCCTATATTCTAAAAACATGGATAAGAATTTATCATATCCAAAAATAAAAGATTATTTTTAAAAAAAAAGATGGTGTGGTCCAATCTAAAAGTGACATGTGTCGTTTAATAATTTTTTTAACCTCCGCTTTAGGTTATAGTTATGATGGTATGATGTTGTAATGAGAATATATTATAAAGATTTAAAAAGATCTTAGATGATAAGGTGAATATTAAAATAATGATAAGAGAAATAAAAGAAATTCAACTACAAGGGTATTTTAGACTTTTCACACCCTAAGATGAGTTTTATAAAAACAATATTTTATATAGTTATGAAAACTATATCTTAATGATTATGTAAAGATATTATCCTTGCTTGGTTATAATAAGAAAATAATAAGTTAAGTTAAAAGGAATATTTTAATAAATTAAAGGGAAATTCCAGTTGGTACGCTCGAGTTTTTGGCTTTTTCGAGTGGTGCCCTGAAAAAAAACTTATTCTGAGTGGTACCCTTGAACTTTCTCAAAAGTCCGACTAGTGCCCTTACTTGTAAATTTTCGTTAGTTTATAACTAAATTAGTATGTTTTCTTATGAAAAAAATATATTTTTTTATTTAGTTAAATTAAAACAAAATTTTAGTTCAATAACACTTAAAAAAATATAAAATATTAAATTAAAAATATTATATGCATATATTTGTCAAGTAGATGGTATGTTGTATAATTTAAAATTTTAATTTTAATTTTTTTTTACAATATTTACATTAAAAATAAATATATTATATAACTAAAAAATTTCATGTAGGTTTTATGTAATAATTTTGAATTTTTTTAAAAAAACTAATAGGATTTTCATTATGGTGCTCTCAAGTTACATTAAAATTTTAAATTCTATCAATTTTTCAAAAATTGTCAAAATTACTATATAAAATCTACATGGAAAATGTTAATCTTGAAATATATATTTATTTTAAAATAAATATTATAATATTTTTAGTTTTAACTTAAAAACTTTGAATTATACAACATAAAATCTACTTGACATATATATATATATAATAAAATTTATTTTTATGTTTTTATATGATTTATTTTCATTTTTATTAAATTAAAATTGTATTTTAATTTAATTAAAAATAAAAAAAACATTAGAAAACATACTAATTTAGCTATAAACTAACGAAAATTTACAAGTAAGGGCACCATCCGGACTTTTGCAAAAGTTCAAGGGTACCGCTCGGAATAAGTTTTTTTTCAGGGCACCACTCGGAAAAACCAAAAACTCGAAGGTACCAACCGGAATTTCCCTAAATTAAATAAGGTTATGACTTGGCTTTCAAAGATGATAGTAAATAAAATTAAAATAAGGATTTTATAAAGAATAAAAGGATATTACAAATATAAAATAATAATAGGAAATAGTATTATTTTATTCATCTCCACCTAATTTATTATTATAATAATTTAGTATTAATTCTCTTATAAAAGGAACATAAGAGACTTTTAAAACTTTAGAAGAATTAAAGAAATTCTTATTAAAGTTCGTTCGTACCTCTCGTGTCGATAGGTCAAGTTTTCCGTCCCGACTAAAGGCGACATTTCTCGTTCATTCGTTCGTATACAATCGCTAAGCTAAGACAAGTGAAATTTCTCCTTGTAGCCTTAATAATCCGTTTCGTGAAATTTCTCGATGTTGGGAACAACTTGTTTGCTAAAAATAAACAATCTAGGAATACCGATTGCTAGAAATAATGACCCCATTGTTATCATTATTCCGTTATTCAAATATTTGATAGGACTATTATGCTAGTCTTGTTTGTGACCTTGATTGTTTACAATCTCTTTTCGAGATCGGTTTGGATGAAATAGTGAGGGGTGCGGGACTAAACCGACACCTCTATATAACCAACTAAGTCGTATTGCCACCATACCTAAATTACGACTTGTCGATCATGATCCATGTCCGCTCCTACGCCTCGGAGGGACGTATGCACCCTAGCTAAGTGCCAGAAGCTTGTTCTTGTCAATGGTCCGGGCCGGTATAAGGCCCCCCACGCCCTTAAAATACGTTAACATAAGTGAAAGTTTTCATCACAATACAAGATAAGTGCCCAAGCACGTTTAAAAGAAATCAAAACCGAACCGGTCTCAAATGATCGATTCGGCTCTCGGTCCGCAAGGGCGCGAGAGATTTTCAAAAACTTGTATGAATTAATAACGTTCCCAACATACTTTCTACTCTAAAGAAGTCTACAATCTCGTAGTTCTTCTCTCAATTAACGAGCTATCTCCTCTCAAGATACACTCTTCTCCGTCCCGATAAGCCCCACATAAAGTTTTATACCTCAAACATATCTCAATATTAATGTTTCTGGAATATTATAAAATTACCATAATATCCTTGAGAATTTCCATTCTCACTTGCTTAGTCTCCTTAGACTAATTTCCCTATTTCCGCATTTTTGCCTGGCATTTCTCGCCCTTCGCGACAAATGCCAGACTGTAGGAATGTACACCGAAGTGTTGACGAGAATCGAAGCGTTAGGCGAGAAGCGTTAGGCGAGAAGCGTTAGGCGAGAAGCGTTAGGCGAGAATCGAAGGTCAAGGCAAGACGACGTTGAAGGAAGGAAGGAAGGAATTCTCATAAGAGCGAGGCATTCCGAAGATAGTGCACCAGCCCTTCCCTTTTTAAAACCAAGCAAATCATCTTCACATGAGTTGTCTTGGGAAAAACATACTTGTATTTTTAATTACGTCTTTTCAACCCTTTCTAAATAGGCTCTACTTTCCGCTGCTACATCATTTGTAAAACGACTCTCAATGTAATGAACGAAAGTTCTTATCAATAAACAAAATTCCGCTTTTAGTCAATTTCATCTTCAATTAAAGAACCAAGTCTCATTCGTGAGCATCCGTTTATTTATGTAACATTTATGTAAATTTTCGCATTTCTATAAGTTTTAATATCATTATAAAGCCTAGGGTGACTTTGGACGGTAAAATACAAGGTCACTAGCGGTAATTCCCAATGTTGCAAAATAGGGGTGTTACAATTTTTGCAATAAATCACCGGATTAGGGACAATTTGAAGTGTGCCTCAAATCTGGGTTCACGAACCCTAAAAGCAAAATCGAAGACCAAGGAGGTCGACAAACGAAATAAGCTCAATTAAATGTGCAAGAAACTCTAGATTGGAGGAACTCACCAAATCGGACCAGAAAAAGGTTGAAAGAACTCCATCCACGAAAATGCAAGCAACATCCATGATCAAACATGTTATCAAGAGAAAAATTGGGCTCAAAATTGCAAGATCGAACTCCAAATCCAGCCAAGAAAATAAGTTTCACAACCAAAAACCATAGATTGAATGAACTCACCTAGATCAAAAGTGGAATGGAGGCAGTAAACTGATTCACCACATCCGAAGCAAGATCAATGGAAATCAACGCTACCAATAGTGATTTGGGGGACAAACCAAGTAGATCGAGCCTTGGAGTGGATCAAATCGCACCAATCTGACGAACAATCGTTGAAATTAGGGGACAAAGAGAGACCCAAACACAAGAACGCATAAGAATTTGAGAGATCGAGCTTGAGAGGGGCCAATCTCGAAAACCCTAGATCGAAAGAGAGGAGTTCCTTGAGAATGAGAGAGGCGGCATGATAAGAGAAATAGGGTTAGGTGAGAAATGAGAGCTCTTGTGTTATATAAATGGGCTTGGGTATTGAGTGTAAATGACAAGTTCTCATGAGGATAGAAATGTCAATTTCCCATCTCCCAAATGGGTAATTTCAGAAATGTGGGGAACATAAGGGGACACCTTAAATGAAAATGGTGGGATCATTAAGGGATGGAGGGAGTATATTCTATGGGGTGCTATGGCAGACCATATGCATCAAATTCATGAAAAAATAGCCCCATAAAGGAAAATTTTGGCCCTTAATTTTCTTAGGGTATATGGTAGGCCCCATATTTAAAAAAAATTATTGTAATTTTGACATGTAAGAAATAATCAATATGCTAGTTCTAAAACTAGCAGTTAGAATCAAATTTCAAAATGTTAGGGTATGAAATTTGGCCTATGATAGGAGTGCTCATTTTTTATGATAGACTAAAATGACATTTAGAAGAAAATATGCTCTTTTTATAGGTTAAAAGTTTATAGCCTTTAGCCTATCATGAGAGACGCCTTTAGGGAAAAGCAAATAAATAAGTCCAAATTCGTGACTTAAAAAAACTATCTTTAGGAATATTATAATCTATAAATAATTTCTAACTTTGTATCTAATATTACATTATCTAATTTATGGATCAAGTGGGAATGAATACTTACTTGTATAATGCGAATGAATCTCGTTTGCTTCTCAAAAAAAATCAACGCCCCATATTAGACTTATATTAAAAGGGATCATAACGAAACATATGTATTTTTCTTGAATTATTTGAGAATTTAAAAAAAAATCGGTTCAAATGGACGCGCGCATATTGTACGTGCATCGGTTTCGCCTTAAATGTGCATCGATTTAATTTTTTTATTTTATTTTTTAACCTTTGGTTATGTGTATGAAAAATATAGTTAGCTATTTTTATGCACATATCGATAGTTTCGATGCGCATGCAAGATAATATGTACTTTCTGGTTGTTTTGATGCACATGCACTTAGTTTTGATGCATACGTATATTGTGACAAACTTTTTTGCTTCAACTTTGCTTTGTATGTGCATCAAAAATATGTATTTGTGCATCGATTTTTGATCGATATTGTACATCGATTTTGCACATTATTTTTTATTTTTCTTACTATATATATGTGCATGAATAAGGTTTTTGCCTATTGGTTAATTTTAATGCACTTACCAATAGGATATATGATCTTAGGATCGTGGGCGGGAGGTACATACAAAAATAACTTTTATAACTTTTATTGTTTAAAATACATATTTGTTAAATATATATTATAACACGTTTTTCGAGAGTTTGCAGGTTGCGGCCATCTAGTCTAGTGTTGCGGTTGTCGACACACATATGCACCAACCAACCAGACCATCGAGCTTTAGAGTTCAAATTTATGAGTAGCGAATCAAAGACTCATTGGTTTGACGCTTGGAGTGTAACTTTTAATTAATTTGCATTTAATTTTGGCTTAAAACATATACAACCCCCTGAACTTGTGTCAATTTGTCATTTAGACACCTCACCTTTGGTTTGAACCTATTGAACACTTGAACTTTTATATTGTAACCTATTGAACACCTTCTATCTGATGTGGCAATGCGCGTGTACTACGACATTATTTTGGGCGAGTGAAACCATTAGGATGTTAATATTTTAGGCTAACTTAGAAAATTAATAACAAAAAAGGTAAAATCTCCACCTCCTTCCTTTTTATTTTTCCTCCCTCTCTCCATTTCTTCCTCTGGCAAGTTTTTTTTGGCTTTTTTCTTCCTCTCTCACCATTTCTTCCTTCTTCATCTCTCCCCATTTCACCACTTTTCTGAAGGTAGGAGACAAGACACACGTAACCTCACTAGTGATTGAATCATGCAAAAGGGAAGTATTTAGTTTCAAATCTAATTCTAGCAATCAAAAGCATAGTCTGCAATTGGAAGCAGCTACTTAACAATCAAAAGCATTTATTACGGATTTATTACGGTTTCCCTTATAAAAGTAAAAAATTCCTC
The DNA here is from genome assembly GCA_964016875.1 of Fallopia convolvulus. Classification (NCBI taxonomy): domain Eukaryota; kingdom Viridiplantae; phylum Streptophyta; class Magnoliopsida; order Caryophyllales; family Polygonaceae; genus Fallopia; species Fallopia convolvulus. The sequence continues at coordinate 46,468,274 of OZ024721.1, forward strand.
AATTCACACCAGTCCTAAATCCCTAAAATCTGCATCAATGTTGATCCTAAAACCTATAAAAGCCCTAAAACCCCAAATTCACACCAACCGTAGCACAAATTTGCAACAACTAAATAGTACAAGAACATAAATCCCCAAATTCCACTAAAGATCCTAAATCCCCAATTATCCCTAAAGACTCAAATTCGCTCAGAAAAAATGCCATCACTAACCTTTCTTGTTCCAACATTGTCGACTTCAAGAATCTCATCGCCTTCATTTCCGACGGTGAGGCCGTCGGATAATAATGCTAGTTCATATCTCCTCGCCTTCGTGTCCGACGGTGAGGTCGAATTTCGACCCTAAGCATCACCAAATCCAATTTTTTTCCCTAGAAGTTGCACACCGTAAGCACCGCCAAATCCAAACAGTTGTACACCTGATGTGAGTTCGTCTACTACACCTTCTATCGAGCACCTACCGAGTGACGTTCTCAATGCCGAGGCTCCTGCCGAGGGTGCGACGCTCGATATCATGCCTAATGGGGCGCTGTTGCACACGCCAGTTTCCGACCTTGGCGCGCCTTGGCTTTTGAGGGATAGTGCCACTACTTCGGGCACTTTTGATGGCGTCATGTCCCATGACTCGATTGAGGATTCCATCCCTAAAGACAAGCCCAATGTACATGATAAAGGGGAGCCTACACTTGGACAAGAAAACAAGGCCGGTGTTCGAGGCGCTAAGAAGCCGAGTCAAGGAGCCATGCCCTATCTTGGGCGCATCACGCGAGCCCTAGCTAAGGCAATACTAGAGAAAATCAAGGAGGAACTCATGGCTCATAAATTTCCGATGGCTAATGACAGTGAAAGTTGGAGTGTTCTTGTGACTATTGGTTCGACTAGTGCTAAAACTTGACTTATGTTTTGTTAAGGGTTTTTAGTTGAATTTCTTAAAACTTAAGGGTGTTTTATATAATTAGAAAGAAGTGTGGGCTAAGTTGTGGAGAGGCGTGGCTCTATTGGTTTAAAACCCTTGTTTTTGGCCTCCTTGTGGAAAAGACTTGAAACCATGAATGTTCTCTCTTTTGTTTACTTTTCAATCTAAGTTGCTTGCACTTTTTCGTTTCAATTCTCGTTGTTTGATTATTGGTGAGTCATATCTGACGTTCTTTCAACTTAGTTTGTTGATCTTGGTGCGTAATATCGAAGACTCAACATCCATATCCAACACTCCATCAATCGCTCCATTTCCATCTCGGTGGATTCTACACCACTTTAGTATAATCGCCATAACTTCCAATCTACACCTCGTCCAGATCTGAAATTTTGAGGGATTCAACTAGACTCTGTTGGACGGGTCTTCACTCGGGACAACAAATAAATTTATAAGTCAAGACCCCGCTGAGTATAGGGGAGTCAGGATCGTTCCACGAGAAGCAAGGTTGTTTGTTTATCGACTACTAAAAATGAAAATCAAACAAAAACAAGCACAACACACACAAGCAGCCTCATTAACGACGTTGTCAGGGTCGTTAACGAACCACCGCAAACAAATAACCAAAAATAACGACCTAAACCAGTTCGGTACCGAGTCTACGAACTCGACAACGAATATCACTTAAGAGAATTCAAATAAAAACAAAGATCTAGGACAAGGGCTACCACAACATAGTCATGCATATAAACTCGTAAGAAGATAAGATCATGCCTTCAAATAGATAAATTCATCAACTTTCATTGACTATTAAGTAAATTAATCTACTTTCATAAACTAAATTCACTCAATTTCTTGCTTTGGATCTAAAGCTTGAAACTTTCGTATTCAAACAATATCAACCTTCAAGTCTATAACTTTCTCTTTCAATCAAGTTAATAACTCAAATTACCTTGACTTTCATCTAGGTCTAAGCACAACAAACAATCAAAAATAGATAGAAGGCATTCAACACATAATCTTACTCATCAAACATGCATAACTATGCCGGGTTTAAACCCCGACCCTAGAAAAGAAAACTACTCGCTACTCATAACTAAGAAACAAATAAATTTAACAAAAGAAAACATCGCAAACAAAACAACTACTCAAATTAATAAGAAATATCGTCTTACAGAAATTCAGAAGAAACCGAAAAATACAAAATACCGAACCAAAACTTGACTAACGACCTCGGTAACTCTCGTCCGCCGAGCTCTTGATCTCGACTTCGATCCGACCCTCGCCTCTCTCGACTCTTCCTCTTCTCTCTACTTCCTTCCTAATCGTCCTCTCCCTTCCCTCCTTCTAGTTTAATAAGAGGGCTATTTATACTAATAAGGCTAGAAAAATAGAAAAGACTAGAAGATAAAAAACTTTCCTAAAAAGATAGAAATAAAATCCTAAAGGATAGAAATAAAATCTAGAAAGATAACAAAACCTAAAATACATAATATAATAACCCTAAAAGTTCATAAAAAAATACTCTACCGACACGGAAATAAATTCCCGCATAGGATCGGTGAGTCACCAAATCAAACTCTCGAAAGCTCTATCTTGTAGCCTCGTTTACGAGCCTTCACAGCCTCGTTAACGAGCCTGGGCTTGGCTTCTTCAACACTTTTTTCTCAAAAACTTTAGACTTCGACTTCTTCATCTTGTATTCCTCCGTCCTTCATCATAGCACTCCAAATTCAGCTCCAATTAGCACCTTTTCCTTGCTAAAACCTACAAAAATACACAAAACGGAGTAGTTTCCATACTTTTCACAAAATATGCAAAACTATCCAAAAACACACAAAACTAACCCTAAATTTATCAAAACTAGTCCTAACAAACTAAGAAAACATACTAAAAACTATACTAAAAACACGAAGATCAAAATACCCCATACTTAAACTTGCTTGTCCTCAAGCAATCACTAAACAATAACCAAAACCAAACATACATACTCATCAAGACATAGCCATCCTCTTAAAAACAACATCAACACATAGAAAAATAACAAATGATTATTAATGTCATCACACACATATGCACCAAATAGACACAAGAAAATACAATCCAACCTCACAAGGGATAAGGATGTGTTTCACTCAACTCTCATGTGTTTAAGCTTATAAATATATCTCTCAACTCATCTTATATACAAAAACTCATAGAAATTGGAACTTATATCACCAAACTCTCCACTCAAGATTTGTCAAAACAAGCAAAAATCATCAAAAGAACTCAAGGGGCTCAATGAAAAACTTCATAGAAGCTTCCATTCGGCCGGGTTGTAATGGGGCTTGGTAAAGACAATAAGGCGTGGAAATATTTTGGTTATGTGGTGCTAATAATATCCGGGAATCAAAGACTCCTAAAAACTCACACATCTCACCAAAACACTCATAAAACATATACCAAACTCACTCTCATTATGCACACTTATTCTTTCTCACCCAATATATCCTAGAAAGTCTCATAAAAACAAAAAGAATCTCCGACATTATCTATATAAACATAAATGCACTTCAAACTTCTTCCTTCTCTTCTTTTTTTCTTCTTTTATTTTCTTTCTTATTATTTCTCGTTGCCTCGTTAACGAACCACTTCAAGGTCGTTAACGAACTTCATCGTGTACTCTGCTTCTTCTTAACAACTTTCTTTTCTTTTGTGTATCTTTTTCTATCAAGAGATCTTCCTCTTTACAACTTAAAAACAAAGAGACTTCCAATCTACCCTTCCCAACAATCCCTTAATTTCAAACCAAACATAACTTGCACTCAACAAAATATACCTCTCCAATCTAAGTCCTAATCCCCGGATAAGGTCAAGCTTATCTCGGCTAAGGAACAATTTTTGTGGAGCTAAAAAATAAAAAAGCTTCAGGCTCAAAATTGGTTGTCAAAAAGAAGGGATAATGTAAGGGTGGATATGGATTAATAGGGCTTACAAAAATAAGTTCTCTATCATCTGATTTTCACAAGTAATGAACTATAAATCTTATGTGGGTCTCAAGTAATAGATAACCATCACAATTCCAAGAGATAATATGCATATAGAGAGTAAATCACACAAGAAAGAAGAGGGATTTTTGATGTTCTCCCTATAAGGCCAAAATAACTCACTGGGTCATAATTTGTTGGATTGCATAACTTATGCTATAAAGTATATGTGCTCAATTTCATCAGATGCTATTCCTACTAAAAAAACAATTTCATAACGAGAATCCGGCTTTACTATCAAAGATATGCTTGCAAGGATTTATATGATCATGCTAGCAACTACTATCACAGAACCTAAGAAAGGGATATTTATCAATTCTAAAACTCTTTTTTTAGATTTTTTCAAATTTTTTTCAATTCAATTTTTTTCATTTTTTTCATTTTTCAAGGAACAAAGAACTACTTAAGACAAACAAAACACATAAGTCAAATAAGACACAAAACAAACAAGTTTTTCTACTTTCTCCCACCCCATACTTAAAATTACAGTGTCCCCACTGTAAGAAAAATAAGAAGAAGGAAAGAAATAGAAAACAAAAGAAAACAAAAAAGAGAAAACATAAAACTTACAAAGTTATAAAGTAGAAAACAAGGAAACTTCTTCTTCAAGCTGAATCAATGGTTTGGTGGAGGAAAGTAGTGCTCAAAGTTCCCCATGAAGTCGTACATCGTCCTCCAGCGCTCCGTATCCTCTACCTCTCTCTGACGACGCCTCTCGTCCTCCATCGACATGCGAGCGGAATAGACAGTCTCCCATCTATCCATCCTCCTATGAATGTGGTCCTGCTGGAGGTGAAGCTGTTGTATCTGTGCAGAAAGATCCTTGGCCCATGGTGGCGGCATACTGGATCATTCGTACTCGGTGTAATAGTCGGGTTTCGTTTTTTTTTCCTATGTCCGAAAAATAGGTTCTTTAGTCGACAAACAATCAATTATGCTTCTAATCCGTGACCTGCAAGTATTTCGTTTTAATGATCCGTATAAAAATATTAGTAGCTTACCCGTACGTAGACAAGCACGAAATTATATACCATCATTCTAAAAGCTCTAGATATATACACATATTATATGTTTAATTACATGACATATTATATATATATAATAAAATAAAGATAGCTTGGTCACGAGAGAAAGATCTATCAAAAATCAACTTTTAGTTATCCAAATCTTATCTAGGCCTCCTATATTAAACAACCCAACACTTCTGATAAACCCGAAAAAAACCCGATCAAGCTTTCGTTCAACTCCTCCCTGTGTGCGTAGAAATCCGGAGGTTGAGCCTAGCCGGTGGGAATCATCAAGCCGACCAAGTATAGTCCGAAAATCAGACAACCACCGCACCACCACCAACGATTTCCGTCTCGCCGGCAGTTCGGTACCCATATTTTCGGTGAGTTCCTTTTCCTGTTTTCTTCTTCGAGTAGTGTCGGGAGTAGAGTCCGGTTATAGGATGATTAGAAAGGGGAAGGATCGAATCTATAGTTCCGAATCCGAACAGGCCGTCGGCGTCAAGGCTGATCGGGAAAGGCGGGTCAAGAAGGGGGGGGGGGGGGGGACGGGACGGCGAGTACGGTTCGTCTCCGTTTTCCTGCGATGCTGCCGGGCAGGGTTTAAGGGCGTAACTATCGGGGGCGCCGGCAGGCCGTGAACAAGGGCGGTAGAACCGCTCGCTTCTGCCTCTTTCGACGCCAGCGAACAGGGATGCCAATGGCGGTCTTCGCTTCAGGAAGAAGGGGGGTGGGCCGCGTGGAAAAGTCGAAGAAGAAGGAGGGGCGGGAATCCAGTGTGGCTCGCCGGAGGGATTGAAAGGAAAAACAGAACCAGAGAGGTGGGGTTGAGTTGGGTTGAAGAAGAAGCAGGGGGTGGGCTCCACTTTGAAAAGTCAAAAGGTGGGGGATTGCCTTGTTTGCAATTGAGCAGTGGGGGAAAGGCGGATGTGGATCGGGTAACTTCCTGCTAGAATGTTGGCTTGGGTTTTTGTTTTTTTTCATTTATTTCATTAGCTGGGCTGGGCTATTTGGGCAAGGGAGTGGGGAAACCATGTGATTGGGCTTTGGTGGGCTAGGTGCTTCTAAATAAATAGGACAATAATAATAAGTGGCTTGAATTAGCTTATAATAATATCCCCTAATTAAGAAATTCTTTTATAGAAGTTCGGTTGTCTAAAGGAAGTTAAGGTGGCTCTTTCTTTGGGTTAGTTTGGTCCAGCTCGTATCTAAATTAATCTTTCCCTTGGTAATTTTTAGGGAATCGTTTCCATTTGAGATCGTAGTCCCATCTTCATCAAAAGGATCCCTTGTTTCGAGGTAAGTCGTTTTTCGACTTGCTCGGTTCTTCTCTACCTTGTTAGATTGCGTACCGTTATTGTAGGGCGGGTTTTGGGAACTAGTCCCGAATACCTTTTTAAACTGTTTTGAACTTCTTGAATGGATTGTGTGCGTAAAATGGTTTTGAATGTATTTTAACGGAAGGATATTTTTGGAACGCTTTCTCTGTGTTGGTACCGTTTCCGACACGGCCCATCGTAGCTGGCGTGGAGGAAGAGTTGGCTACGTTGACCCGTGTGATTGGGAAACCGTGCCGCTTTAAAAACGAAAATTGTTATCTGTATGTTTTTGGCAAGTGCTCCAGTGGAGGCTTAGCCGGGGTTAGGAGGGAGATTGTGAAGTGGAGTGAGAGGGCCTGCCTCTGCACTCGGCGCGGTGATGAGCGCCTTGGAAGTCGGATTGTGGAAAAGGAGGAATTGCTTTGTTATAAGATTGTGATTGTGAATGCATATGTGGTTCTGTGTGACTGATTATAACTAATTTAGGTATTGGCCTTTAGAGTTATGATTGTGATTGTGGATTTGTATGCTGACTTTAGTAATGTTTTTAAAACGTTCTACAATTTCCATATTCTCTCTAGCTTGGTAGATTAGACGCTGACCCTTCGGGGAATATTTTTTTAGTTCCAGGTATGAACCAGGGAGCCGTGCAGGAACCGAGGCCAGATGGCGGGCCGGAGCGGTAAAGAGCGCGTGTCATAGTTGGATGGGTTTTACGCTAGTTCATTTACGATAATTAGGTTGTTGATTTTATTATTGATTAGATGAAGTCTGTATTATGTTTCATTTATTATTTTGATTGATTAGTTCAGTATTAGTAAGCGTTGTGTCGTATTTGGATGTTTATATTTTTTTGGGAATTCATGCATATCTACGTTTTCTAAGTTTTACTAAATAAAAGGTTGGATGTTTTATTTTGTTTTCTCGTCGTGCCCGCGTTGCAAGATCCTAAAGTGTAGTTGTCAACCTATTTAAATAGTACCTAGTAAGGTCTATTTCTTAGTAGCGCCCCGTCGGAAGTCGGGGTGTTACACTCGGTATGAGGTGGTGGTGGATAGTGAGGTTGAAAGTGGTCTTGGTAAAGCACCGGGTTGTATGGCATGAGCTCATAGGAATTAGGGTCGATAGGAGATGGCGGAGGGTCGGTAGGTGTCCTCGGGGGGTCGTTAACGAAGTTGGGTGCCTCGTTAGGAGCATATATAGAAGTCTGGAAATGATCGTTAACGAACCTGGTGGGCTCGTCAACGAGGACGTTTATGCCTAAAACTTCTGTGTCGAGGTCTTCATCCTCGAAATTAAGCTCCTCCGTGCCTCCCTCTGTGTCGGCTTCTTCATTCTCGTCCCCAACAACCTCGGTATCCTCAGCTTCATCTTCATCCTCGTCTTCGTCCATTCCTTCTCCTTCTCGCTCGAACCTTGTCTCACACGGCCTAAGTGATAGCTCATCCTCTAGCTTGGGCTCTAACGGGAATGCATGGCCCGTCCACGCCTCGTACCAATTTGGTACATAGAGTAGCTCCAACTTGTCAAGGGTTGGTACGACAATGCGGTCTTGAACTTTTGTCTTGAACCCTCCCTCGGCTTGAATGAAAATACCGGAGCTGTACCAATAATGCTTGTTGAGGAGTTGAGCATGAGCCGGTGTGTAGCGAGTGAGGTCGACTCCAAGGGTTGTAGCTAGAAGACTAACCAAGTTACCACACCATACTTCTTTGGACTTGGTTGATTTCTCAATGTAGTAGAGCCACTCATACCCCAAATTCAAAGGGTCGGGCTCCTCAAAAAGGATAGTGCGAAGACAAGCAACTTCCATCCTTGTTGGCCTATTCAGCTCTCTCTTTGGCCAGAATGTAGCGGCTAGGACTCGGAGGATGATCCTAAATATGGGGTTGATGATGCTTGCCCCGGATAATGCCGCTGCGGAAGGCTCAACCTCCCCGGTGATGTAGCCCCATGTTCTTGTCACCTTGTAGTCTTTCAAGCTATAATCTCTAGAAGGGTTTGGGAGCTCCAAAATAGCGTTGAACTCTGCCAAAGTGTACTCTCGGTTAACATTACCGAGCCTAAACCGAATGCGTCCCGCCAAAGTCTTCGTTGGGAAACTTGTCTCTAGAGTGGTTAAAAACTCGGATGTGAGGGCCGGAAAGTGCGGTAGAGTCTCCTTCTTCAGCAAATGAGGCACACCTAAAATAGCAAAGGCCTCCTTGACATCTGTATAAATCCCCATTTGCTTGGCACTCGTCCTTGAAAACCACCGAGTGTTGTGGTCCTTGTCTAGGATGGCATTGTAACGATCCGCTTGCCCTTGAGTGCGCAAGATCACATTGTCCATGCGAGGTGGAGATGGGGACCTCTGGTTCCTCCTCTTCTTCTGGGCTCGAGTAGCGGGTCTGCTTGAACTTGCCATGTGATCTACAAAATAATCATGATTTTTCAAGATAAGATCTACTCAAGTAGATTAGACAAGAGACCCCATACTTGGTCTCGAAATAACCTTCGGAATTACTCGTTAACTACCCAATTGGTTCGTTTACAAATCTGGACTGGTTATTGACTTTTGAGGATACGCAGGGTCGTTAACAAGCATGGGTAGGTCGTTAACGAGCTGCCAAGAGCAGTTCACAGAATTCCGAGTGTTATCAACTTTAAAAATCAAGCCATAAATCAAGCATGCATCCTCTATACTCCTTCACTAGACACACAATCGGGAATACACACCCCATACTTGCTCAATTACCCATCCCGAACATGCTAATTTTACTCAAAATTAATCATGGCAAAGATTGAACTTAATACCTAGAACAGGGAAAATTCATGCTTTTCTTAATCAATTTATTGCAATGGAGAATCTAGCATAAATAATCTTCCCTAGATCAAGAAGCACTATGCACAATCAAAATTCATGAGCAAGATCAAAACATGCAAATCGACCCTCTCTATAAACACAATCCAAGTATGAAATTTCTACCCTAAAAGCCATGAATCATGCAATATAGAGTTAGGGTTTAGAAATCATACCGGAAGATCGGGAAATTGAAGAACAAAAGATGGATTTGGAGGGTAACGAGGTTGGGTCTCGTCGGTGGGAAAACGGGGTTGCGGGCTTCGGTAACGAAGGCATCTCCGATGGTCGATGGCTTGGGAGATTCCAAACGGTGGTGAAGGTCTTCGGTAGGGTTTGGAGGATTTTGGAGTTTGAGATTTGAGGGTAGGATTTTTGAGAGTTTAGAAGGGTTAAATAGGAGAGGGTAGAAATAGGAGGGGGGGGGGTAGGAAATGGCGGCTAGGGTTAACAAGGGATGGGGTAGAAGATAGAAGATAGAAGATAGATCTAGGGTTTTAATAAAAACTTACCTGCCCGAGTCGGTTTGCCAAACCGGGTCGTTAACGACCCTGGGTGGATCGTTAACGAGCCACCGTAGCTCCTTGAATGATTTTCGAGCCCCTTTCTCCTGCATCTTGTTAGCTCAAAATTTATCCTATTTTCTTAACCAAAAAACTAAAAAAAAACTCAAAAGAAATCTAGGAAAAAGAATCTAAAAAGAAAAGAAAAATCTAATCTATACTAAAAACGGGTTGCCTCCCGGAAGCGCTATTTTTAACGTCGTCAGCCCGACGTACTTACCTTGGCTAATCCGATGTTAGAAGAGCCATAGTGACTCTAACCTCTTCGTCCGGGTCGGTTTGCTCATGAAACTTTTTCAATCGGTGGTCGTTCACCTTGAAGATTACGCCTTGGTTATCGATCAACTCTACCGCACCGTGGGGATAAATGTGATGAACCACGAATGGCCCGCTCCATCTTGTTCTAAGCTTCCCTGGGAATAAACGGAGTCTAGAGTTGAAAAGAAGTACCTTATCGCCAACCGCATAGGTTTTGGGCACCAATTTTTGATCATGCCACCGTTTGGTGCGCTCTTTGTAAATCTCAGCATTTTCATACGCCTTGAGCCTCAACTCTTCTAGTGCTTGCAAGTCCATGAATCTTTTTGCTCCTGCCGCGTCGAGGTTCATGTTGAGCTCCTTAAGAGCCCACAATGCTTTGTGCTCCATCTCAACCGGTAAATGACATGCTTTGCCATACACTAGATTATAAGGAGTGGTGTGTAGAGGCGTCTTGTATGCTGTCTTGTATGCCCATAGAGCGTCATCCAATTTGGAAGACCAATCCTTCCTAGAACGGGACACTGTCTTCTCCAATATGCTCTTTATCTGCCTGTTTGAAACTTCAACTTGGCCACTGGTTTGGGGATGATATGGTGTTGCCACTCGATGTGATACCCCATACTTAGCCAAAAGTGCTTCAAAACTCCGCTCAATGAAATGAGAACCACCATCACTAATGAGGACTCTTGGAACGCCGAACCTGGGGAAAATGTTAGTCTTAATGAACTTAGCCACGGTTTTAGCGTCGTGAGTACTCGTAGCAACGGCTTCGACCCACTTCGAGACATAATCGACCGCCACTAGGATGTACTTGTAGGGGCCTGATGCGGGAAAAGGTCCCATGAAGTCTATGCCCCATACGTCGAATAACTCGACCTCTAATATCCCGGTTAGCGGATTCTCGTGTCTCCAAGTGATGTTGCCTGAGCGCTGGCATTCATTGCATGCTGTCACATAAGCCCGTACATCTTTAAACATGGTTGGCCAGTAGAGACCACTTGAAAGAATCTTCGCCGTGGTTTTGAATCCTTTTGCATGGCCACCGGTAGGAAGCTTGTGACATTGACGAATCACGTTCTCTACTTCCTCTTCTGGGATACAGCGTCTAAAGAGGTGATCGCTTCCTTGTTTAAACAAGTAAGGATCGTCCCAATAGTACTGTTTTACATCGTGGAGGAACTTCTTCTTCTTTTGTGGGGTTAGTCCTTCGGGAATTATGCCTCCTACAAGATAGTTAGCGAAATTCGCGAACCAAGGGGCTTTTGACCCTCTAATAGCATGAATTGATGTAGAAGAAGTAGAAGTAGAAGCACAGGAAGGGATTGAATCGAATTGGATGAGTTTTGGTTCAGAAATCTTACCTGACTGGGTCGTCACTGGACCTGTGTGGGTCGTTAACGATCCTGGAGCTATCGTTTCATCCTCGGTAACGACCTCCTGTGGCGTAATAACGACTTGCTTAACTGTTGTGTCAATGCTCTTTGGGTTTTTGCCCTCATGGTAAATGCATTCCAGCCTCGGTGCCTCGTTAACGATCCTGAAGGGATCGGTGACGAGGGTCTTGTTGAGTTCAACCTCGTTCAGTAGGAGGTGTTCGTCAGGTTTGGAATTTTTTATTGGCACCTCATTGTTGGATTCAGTGATTTGTTCGACCGGCAATCTGGATAAGTGATCCGCCACTAGGTTCTCTGCTCCTTTTTTGTCTCGTATTTCATGGTCAAATTCCTGCAGTAAGAGCATCCAACGAAGCAATCTAGGCTTGGCATCCTTTTTAGCCATTAGGTATCTAACGACCTCATGGTCAGTATAAACAATCACTTTGGATCCAACAAGGTAGGACCGGAATTTTTCAAAGGCAAATACCACAGCAAGGAACTCCTTCTCCGTTGTGGTATACTTACTCTGCGCCTCATCCAGCGTCTTACTGGCGTAATAGATGGCGTGGAGTTTCTTGTCCTTCTGTTGTCCTAAGACTGCGCCAACTGCGTAATCACTGGCATCGCACATAATCTCAAAGGGTAATGTCCAATCAGGGGACTGCATAATGGGGGTGGACACGAGGGCAGCTCTTAACCTGTAAAATGCTTCAAGACATTCTGGAGACAGCTCAAACACTACATCTTTCATTAGTAGGTTAGTCAAGGGTTTAGCTATCTTAGAAAAATCCTGAATGAATCGTCTGTAAAAGCCAGCATGACCTAGAAAACTCCTAATGTCTCTTACAGAAGAAGGAGGAGGTAGTTTTTCAATAAGCTCAATTTTTGCTTTATCTACCTCTATTCCTCTTTTAGAGACAAGATGTCCTAGTACTATCCCCTCTTGGACCATGAAATGGCACTTTTCCCAATTTAACACAAGATTGGTTCTTCACATCTTTTAAGCACACGTGCAAGGTTAGCAAGACAAGCATCAAATGAAGAACCATAAACAGATAAGTCATCCATGAAAACCTCTACAATCTCCTCTATCATATCAAAAAAAATGGCCATCATACACCTTTGAAAGGTGGCAGGGGCATTGCATAGCCCAAATGGCATTCTTTTATAAGCAAAGGTTCCATAAGGACATGTAAAGGTAGTCTTCTCCTGGTCATAAGGATGAATGGGAATCTGCCAAAAACCGCTATAGCCATCTAGATAACAGAAATAATCATGCTGGGCTAAGCGTTCTAATACCTGATCAATGAAAGGAAGTGGAAAATGATCTTTTCTAGTAGCACTATTAAGCTTCCTATAATCAATGCACATCCTCCAACTGGTGGTGGTCCTAGTTGGAATAAGCTCTCCCTTTTCGTTTTCTATGACAATCATCCCCCCCTTTTTTGGGACTACATGGACCGGACTCACCCATTGGCTATCCGATATAGGAAATATGATCCCAGCATCAAGTAATTTAATGATTTCCTTTTTAACAACATCCTTCATATTAGGATTTAACCTACGTTGATGCTCTATAGTGGGTTTACGATTATCCTCCATGTATATCCTATGCATGCAAAGAGAAGGAGATATGTCAGTTATATCATCTAGGGAGTAGCCTATGGCTTTCCTATGCAACTTCAGCACATTCACTAATTTTTCTACTTCCTCATCTTTTAATTTAGCATTAATGATGACAGGCCAGGTAGAATTAGAACCAAGGAATTCATACCTGAGGGAGTCCGGAAGAGGTTTCAGTGTTGGAGACGGTTCAGCTGGGATTAGAATTGGTTCTTCTGGCTCCGTCTTCAACACCTCTTCAAGATTCAAATGCTGAAATTTCATTGTCTTCGGCTAAGATCGTTAACGATGTTGATGGGGTCGTTAACGAGCTTGCTTCTTCTGCCTGGAGAATCGGTAACGAGGCTGGGGAACTCTTTACCAAAACTGCAGAGGTTATTTCTGCCCATCGTTGACCTAAAAATTCATTATTTGACATCGCTTTTCCAACAGGGTCTCCACATTCGATGATCTCATTGTGGGTGTAGATCATCTTGACTTCATCTCTATCGGTCTCCTTTATTGACTGTTTGAACCGGAATTCCGTCACCTCATCCCCAATTTCAAAAGTTAGGAGTCCCCTCCTAACATCAATTATGGCTCTAGCTGTGGCAAGGAATGGTCTCCCTAAGATAATAGGCACCACCGGATCTTCGGGCATTGCCATAACAATGAAGTCGTTTGGAACAAAGAATTTTCCCACTTGAACCGGAAAATCTTCTACCACCCTTGTTGGTTTGATACAAGAGCCATCTGCCATATATAACCGCATGTTGATTGGCTCGAGTGGCCCCATGTTAGCTTTAGACCAGATGGAGAGAGGGAGCAAACTAGCACTAGCTCCCAGATCACATAAAGCTTTGAACTTGTGGTCACCTATGCCAATCGTTATTGCAAATCTCCCTGGGTCACCCAACTTTTCCGGTAGAGCTATGGATCTGACTTCATCCTGCAGCTCTGTAATGGACCGTTTCCTGCTAAGAATCTCTTTCAAAATTTTTGTGTAAGTCGGCATTTCGCTTAGGGCCTCAGCGAATGGGATGGAAATATTAATGCCCTGAAGAATCTTTACGAAACGCTTGAACTTACTCTCAGTAGAGTCCACAGATTTCTTAGTGGGAAATGGAAGAGTTTTCACTGTTCTCGGAACCAAGTTAGGCTCGAGAGGTGATGCTACCGAGTCGACAATAGGGTCGTTAGGTATGCTCGGCGGTTCGTTACCGACCCTGATGGGGTCATTAACTACCCTGGGATTGAGAGGGGGGCTCGGATTAGAAAACTTACCTGGAATAGGGTCGTGAAGTACCCTCAGAGCCTCGTCACCACGAAGTTCTGGTTCGGTGGTTGCTCTCGCTGGCTCGTTACCGAGGGTGACCGTGGTATCCTCATCCGTCTTGTCCTTAACTACGACACGCTCCGGTAGTGTCTTTCCGCTCCTAAGGTGTACCGCTGCTATTTGTCCTTTAGGGTTCTCTTCGGGACAGCCCAGAAGTTGCCCTTGTGGTCTTGGAATTTGTGCAGCAAGGTTCCCTAGTTGGGAATCAACATTCTTCTTCCATACATCGAACTCTCCCCATCTTTTATTCTGGTGGTTAAGGTTAGCTTGGACTTCATTAACCTTGTTATGGACCCCATTGATGCTTTCCTGTAACCCTTGTACCCAAGATGGTGGCTCCTGATGGCCTGGAGGTCGATAAGGCGTAGGTCGTCTATCCGGTGGAGGCGCTGCATAGCTTGGATTTGGATTCTGATTAACCCACGTCTGATAGTTATTCGACCTGTCAACATTACTAGGTTGGTTCCTGTATGGGCCTCTCATGTAATTCATCTCAGCAATTGTCTCAGCGGCTCTTACCTGCTCTATGTTAGTGAAAGCAGAAGTACTATGGGCAGAAGAACCACACTCTCGACATGATTGAGAGGACTTCAGAAAACTTACATGCTTCTTCAGGCGGTTGACCTCATCTAGTAGAAACTGATTTTTAACGTCCAGGTCAACTTCTTCTCGGTTAGGCACGTAGAGACGTTTCTGCGGCTGTGGAGTTTGCTGGGTTCCATACATGGCGTCATAATGGGACAACTTATCCAACAATTCCCATGCAGTTGTAGGGTCCATCTCTATAAAACCGCACGTAGTATGCGTGTTAATGCGGTTCTTGGTCTCTGCGTTGATACCTTGAAAAAAGATTTCTTGGAGAACATATAAAGGTTGCCCATGAGTGGGGCATTGTCTAAGCATTTCCTTAAATCTTTCCCATGTTTCAACAAAAGTCTCGTTAGGCAGCTGGTGATAGGAGGTAATGCGTTTCCTCAACTCGGTTGTCTTAGCAGGAGGGAAAAACTTTGTAAGAAATTGATCGTACAAAGCTTTCCAAGTCCTGATAGACTTAGAAGGTAAACTCTCCAACCAGCTCAGGGCCTTTCCAGCAAGAGACCACCTGAAAGCTTTTAACAGAACATATTCAAGTGAGACACCTTCAGCAGCTATGGTGTCACATAGATCAAGAAAATTTCTAATATGCTCCATCGGGCACTCAGTAGGTTTCCCTTCAAACCGAGCCCACTTACTTAAGGATATAAATTGAGATTTAATCTCAAATGGTTTCTCTATCTCCGGAAGCACAATTGGGGATTCTGGCACCCTCAGTTCTGGATGCATGTACTGTTTGGCATTCCTCGGATAGGCATTCAGCTCTTCTTGTAGACGAGCATTGGTAGCTCGTTGACGCTCAGCCTCGGCAGCAGCGCCTTCCTTCTCAGTTTTCAATGCCTCCATCTGTGTTTGGAGGACTTCTAGCTGACGAGCCAGCTCTTCAGGTGTGGCCATGGCTCGGTTCTCTCGGCGTCTACGGTGCAGGGAACGTTCAGGTTCAGAATAGTAACCGGCGTTGTCAAATTCGAGCCTTCGACGTCCTACCGGCATACGCTGAGAAAAAAGACAAAGAAAACAAAAATTAAAAATAAAAACAGGGTCGGGCTATTCCCAGACCCACAGATAAACAAACAAACTCGTTGCTTCCCCGGCAACGGCGCCAATTTGTTGGACGGGTCTTCGCTCGGGACAACAAATAAATTTATAAGTCAAGACCCCGCTGAGTATAGGGGAGTCAGGATTGTTCCACGAGAAGCAAGGTTGTTTGTTTATCGACTACTAAAAATGAAAATCAAACAAAAACAAGCACAAGCACAACACACACAAGCAGCCTCGTTAACGACGTTGTCAGGGTCGTTAACGAACCACCGCAAACAAATAACCAAAAATAACGACCTAAACCAGTTCGGTACCGAGTCTATGAACTCGACAACGAATATCACTTAAGAGAATTCAAATAAAAACAAAGATCTAGGACAAGGGCTACCACAATTTAGTCATGCATATAAACTTGTAAGAAGATAAGATCATGCCTTCAAATAGATAAATTCATCAACTTTCATTGACTATTAAGTAAATTAATCTACTTTCATAAACTAATTCACTCAATTGCTTGCTTTGGATCTAAAGCTTGAAACTTTCGTATTGAAACAATATCAACCTTCAAGTCTATAACTTTCTCTTTCAATCAAGTTAATAACTCAAATTACCTTGACTTTCGTCTAGGTCTAAGCACAACAAACAATCAAAAATAGATAGAAGGCATTCAACACATAATCTTACTCATCAAACATGCATAACTATGCCGGGTTTAAACCCCGACCCTAGAAAAGAAAACTACTCGCTACTCATAACTAAGAAACAAATAAATTTAACAAAAGAAAACATCACAAACAAAACAACTACTCAAATTAATAAGAAATATCGTCTTACAGAAATTCAGAAGAAACCGAAAAATACAAAATACCGAACCAAAACTTGACTAACAACCTCGGTAACTCTCGTCCACCGAGCTCTTGATCTCGACTTCGATCCGAGCCTCACCTCTCTCGCCTCTTCCTCTTCTCTCTACTTCCTTCCTAATCGTCCTCTCCCTTCCCTCCTTCTAGGTTAATAAGAGGGCTATTTATACTAATAAGGCTAGAAAAATAGAAAAGACTAGAAGATAAAAAAACTTTCCTAAAAAGATAGAAATAAAATCCTAAAAGATAGAAATAAAATCTAGAAAGATAACAAAACCTAAAATACATAATATAATAACCCTAAAAGTTCATAAAAAGATACTCTACCGACACGGAAATAAATTCCCGCACAGGATCGGTGAGTCACCAAATCAAACTCTCGAAAGCTCTATCTCGTAGCCTCGTTAACGAGCCTGGGCTTGGCTTCTTCAACATTTTTTTCTCAAAAACTTTAGACTTCGACTTCTTCATCTTGTATTCCTCCATCCTTCATCATAGCACACCAAATTCAGCTCCAATTAGCACCTTTTCCTTGCTAAAACCTACAAAAATACACAAAATGGAGTAGCTTCCATACTTTTCACAAAATATGCAAAACTATCCAAAAACACACAAAACTAACCCTAAATTTATCAAAACTAGTCCTAACAAACTAAGAAAACATACTAAAAACTATACTAAAAACACGAACATCAGACTCAAAGATCTAACTTCTTGTTTTGGAATCACTCAAATATGATTTCGAACCAGGAAGATCCATCCAGTTGAAGACGGGTCAGATTCCTTGGTGTTTGTTGTCGGAATTCCTTGGATGTCTTTGAAGGCGATCCCTTTGCATCATATACACCATCGATCCTTTCAACAACACCCTAAGAATCTACAGTGAAATTGAATGGACATGAAAAAGAAGACGAGTATTTTGGATTTGGATTTGTTCCTTTTCTTTTTTTTCCTTTGGTTTTTAAAATAAAAAACTAAAACCAATTGTATATGTGGCATCTACGTGGCATCAATGTGGCGTTGATGTGGCAAAAAATATTTAAAAGTCAACGCGCATGTAAAATATTTAGCAATATATTAGGCAATCAAGTGTTCAATATGGTACAATATAAAAGTTCAAGTGTTCAATAGGTCCAAACCAAGGTGAGGACTCTAAATGACAAATTGGCATAAGTTCAGGAGGTTGTACATGTTTTAAGCCATTTAATTTTACAAATTACGGATTTAATTACTAATATTGTTTTTATGTTTTTCCACTTTAGACGCACTTTCGATGGGACACCTCCCAGCCTAGAATGGACATCAGACCTCAAGAACCCGTGGGAGAAACATGCCAGGGTCTGGTATGATGATATGGTTAGGAAGTGCCATAACTCGATAAAGAGGGATGCATGCATCGAGTCGGCTGTCTGGGACCTTTGGGTGGCGTATTGGAACACGGTCAGGTTCAAGGCGAATTCCGATTGTTAGAAGGCGAACCAACGGTTAAATCCCGCCAACTACACCAGCGGTTCGAGGTCCCACCTCTAGACCATGCATTTATTGATATGTTTTTTAATTTTTAGTTTTTATACTTATTGTATTTTATATTTTATAGTAATTTATAATTTTATTTTATTTCATAGCAACAATGTTGTGGTTAACAAATTACACCTCTCGAGCTTCTAATCGAGATGCACACACATGGCCCGGACTGGCATTTTATAGACCAACAGTCCGTCGATATTGTTGTAAGTACCGACCTTTATTTAATTATATTATATAATCTTATTTATTATTTTCGTTGTTATTTTTGTTTATGTTGTTTGTGTGTTCTCTTTAGGCGCGGTCCTAGGAGATCCTCTCCCAAAGGTCCTCCGACTCGGGCACTCCGCCATCCTTTCAAGATGAGTGCGAAGCATATTTAAAGGTCACTAGAGGGGTGAGACCTGGAAGCGTCGTCTTCGGGCTCGGCAACGCTATGACGGAGTACGGAGTACTGTAGTTCTCGATTGACAACGCCACGTAGACAGCCTCCCCGAGTAACCTAGATGATGCTGCAAGAGAACGCCGCCCTTCGTGCTGAAGGAGAAGTTTATGGAGAAATGAGCAAAAACCAAACACAACAGTCTAGGTCCCGTCAGCCCGGCTCTATGTCACGTCATCCCGACTTTGACGGAACTAAATTTTTAGTGCTTTTGTTTTATTTTGTAAATAATTTTAAATATTATTTTAATTAACATAAATAAATATTTCATTATTTTTTAAAATATTTAAATAAAAAAATTATTTCAAAATATTGTAGATTTAGCGACCACTTGGTCGCTAATTTCACCATATCCCGTGCATTGATAAGCGCTCGATCCTGCGGTTCATCCCAGTAAAAGGCTAGGATAGTGCGTTGTGTTACGATTTTAGTGACCATCTGGTCGCTAAATTTGGTCCAGATTTGGCGACCAAGGTCGCCGAGGTCAAGTGGTCGCTAATTTCTGTGAAAAAGTGGTCGCTAACAGTTTAGCGGCCGATCTTTTAGCTACCATAATATGATCGCTAAATTGTTTTAGCGGCCATTTTTTTGATTTAGCAACCATTTTGTGGTCGCTGAATCCGCCTTTTTTAGTGTTATATATTTATAAATGGATTGGCTTAGGAAATCTCACCATAATGCGACTCATTTCGTGAAGCGAGCCGTTTTGCAACATGTTTCTACTTTTGCCAAAAATTTGCTCGAGTACTCGTAGATGGTTCGCATTATGATGTAAGCCAAATCTTGTGCAATGGGATTTTTTTTATATATAGCTTCCCCACTAAAAAATCCTAGTTTATACTTACTATTGAGAACTGGTTTTAAGATGAAACCCTAATGCATTTATTCAGTAGGCTTATATGTACACAACCTGATAGCTTGCATTTAGGTAGTGTTTAGAATGCATGTTTACGTTTCTTTTGCTTTGTTTTTAGGTAGTTTTAGTTAGTTTCTTTAGTGTCTAGGAGTTTTGGGTTTTTGCACTTGTTCTACGTTGTTTTATAGGTCTTAAAGTGAACAAGTGTAAATGGAATGGAAATCGGGGGAAGAACGCTTGAATTTGGGCCATCCATTGGAGTTGTTGGTTCGACACCTCTGTCTTGTAAGGGTTCGTTCGGGAGCTATAGTGGTCTTATGAAGTTCAGTTTGGTATCATTGGAAAGATAATTCAAAGAGCTACAATTCATGTTTTTACTCCGAGTCCAAATTCCAACTCAAAGGAGGTCAAAACAGCCCCCGAAGTGTCACCTGAGTTTTGAACCAAGGTGCTGGCGGCGCCCGCCGCCCCTGACAGCCGCGAGTTCCCTTACTGCGCCACGTGTTTTATTCTGATTGGCTCCTTTTCTAGCAGCTCTATTCCGACTTATGTATTTTTGGATATATTTTTGGAGACCTAGTTTGTTATATTAGGTTTTGAGAGTTGCATCTCTCATTCATTCATCTATCAATTCATCATCTATGTATTACTTTTCTTTTAGAGTTTTAGCCTTTCATGGAGAACTAAGCCCTTT
Organism: Fallopia convolvulus; assembly: GCA_964016875.1. Lineage (NCBI taxonomy): Eukaryota > Viridiplantae > Streptophyta > Magnoliopsida > Caryophyllales > Polygonaceae > Fallopia > Fallopia convolvulus. Next base: position 46,488,535 of record OZ024721.1, read on the forward strand.
TGCTTAGTCAGACAATTTGAAGCCTTCGTGTGACTTTCAGTTGTGAGATTTCTACCCTTTATTTAATGCATGGAATTATTCTACTCTCTTGATTGAATTGTTTATGTGATTGATTTCAACAATTTCTAGGGTTGTTGTTATTGAATCTCAATTGCTAGATCTAGAGAAATTACTGGCTGAGTTTCTCTATTTCATAGTAGCAAACTGCATTGTACTAGTATCTGGTTGTGCTAGTCTATTGCAGAAGAGAGTTGAATTGCATTCTATGGTAAAAGCTGGTTGTTTTATGCTAGAATTGTATCCTATTATATTACTATCCTTATTGTTGCTATTAACCTGAATCATTGATGGTTTCATGGTTGTTTAATTAGTTAGATCTAATAGTATCTGGTTGTGCTGTTAGTTAGAATTGAAAAGAAATTGGAAAAATCCATTGCATGAGATATTGAGGTGAGATCAATGATCAACTTTTCATACGATTGTGGATATTTGCTTGCCTAAGCTATCTTCCTAATTATTGTTTTTGATAATCTTTTATTGCTTTGTTAGTTTTGCATTCTTACATTTAGTTACAAATACAATAACCCCCTTTTTACTTTAATTGTCATAAAATTCATATAAAAAGATAAATCTTCTCCATGCGGATTCGACCCTTACTTCCCTAAGACTACAATCTTTAGGTTTGTTAGGACTATTTTGCATAGCCGTGATTTGCACGACCATTTCACACCTATCACAACCTCCAGTCCATCGATCCATGGAAATTCAATATGGTATTAGAGCTATCCACCAAACATCTTATCTCGAACCTAAGCTCGTTTTTCGTGCATAGGTAGGTTTCGGCTAGAAAGAGACTGCGATACCCCATGCAGGGTTGGTTGGTTTCGACTATAAAGAGATTAAAATGGCCACCACCTATTGTATTGTCCAAGTGTCAACTGAGCCAGACCAATTGCATTTGTGGGAGTGTGTTGAGAATATAAAGTCTCACATCGATATGAGAACTAAGAGTAAGGTTCAAATAAAACAACTCCTTATCCTATAAAATAAGGAGTGCTTAGAACTCTTGGATCTCCTTGATCCAATGGCTGATTTTAGGGACAAAGTGACATTTTTGTAATTTTTCAAAAATTATAAAAGTGCATCGTTAACGTGAAAAAGTGCATTGTGAAATACCAAAAGTGCATTCTAAAACCAAAAAAGTGCTAACAAAAATGAAGTCAGCAGTTCATTGTAAAAGTGCATATGTAATCCACTTTTTGGTATATAGTAATGCGCTTTTTCACCATAACGATGCACTTTTGAAAATGTCATCGCGTCCCTAAAATGGATAGAACATCAGCCCTTAGATTACCTTGATCCAAGGGATCTAAATGCTTCTTATTTTATAGTATAAGGAGTTGTTTTATTTGAACCTTACTCAGGGAACTAAACAACTTTATATAAGTTAGTGGACTACTTGTCTTATTGTCGATTGATTTTAGGATGAAGCTCTATTGGGCTTACATATACGCATAGTCGAGCCAGAAGAATGCCTAGTATTTAGACAAAAGACTAGTATGTATTCCCGTACCTTGTACGGGTTTTTCTTAAATAAAATATTAATAATAAAATATTTTAAAATATATTTATTATCCGAGAAAAATAATCATGTAAATGCTTAAATATAAATTTTGAAAACTATAAAAGTTGTTTATTTGAAACAATAATATTTTATTAGTATTATGAATTAAATTAATATTCCAAACATGATAATTTATTTAATTATGAAAATAGATAAGTAATAAGATAAAAACTTATCAATTTATTATATACCGGGACCGTTCAAAATAAACTTAATTATAGTGATATAAGATTGTACATACTTTACACTATCTTATATTAAACTTTATTATCTAAACCTAGCTTATGTATTCTATCTAAAAATAAAATAAATATCCTAATATTTTTATTATATAAAATAAAAAAATCTTAATAATCTTCCTATTTATCATATCCAAAAATAAAAGATTATTTTTTCAAAATTAAGAATGGGATTTTCTATCCATTGATTATAGTGATATAAGATTGTATGTAAATTACACTATATTTATATTAAATTTAATTATTTTGCCAAAGATTGGTTTTAATAAAATCTAAAAGCGACATGTGTCGTTTAGTAATTTGTTTAACCTCCACTTTAGTATATAGTTACTAGTATGTATTCCCGTACCTTGTACGGGTTTTTCTCAAATAAAATATTAATAATAAAATATTTTCAAATATATTTATTATCCGAGAAAAATAATCATATAAATGCTTAAGTATAAATTTTGAATAAATATTTAAAATTAATAAACTATGAAAGCTGTTTATTTGAAACAATAATATTTTATTAGTATTATGAATTAAATTAATATCCAAAACATGATAATTTATTTAATTATGAAAATAGATAAGTAATAAGATAAAAACTTATCAATTTATTATATACCGGGACCGTTCAAAATAAACTTAATTATAGTGATATAAGATTGTACATACATTACACTATCTTATATTAAACTTTATTATCTAAACCTAGCTTATGTATTCTATCTAAAAATAAAATAAATATCCTAATATTTTTATTATATAAAATAAAAAAATCTTAATAATCTTCCTATTTATCATATCCAAAAATAAAAGATTATTTTTTCAAAATTAAGAATGGGATTTTCTATCCATTGATTATAGTGATATAAGATTGTATGTAAATTACACTATATTTATATTAAATTTAATTATTTTGCCAAAGATTGGTTTTAATAAAATCTAAAAGCGACATGTGTCGTTTAGTAATTTGTTTAACCTCCACTTTAGTATATGGTTACTAGTATGTATTCCCGTACCTTGTACGGGTTTTTCTCAAATAAAATATTAATAATAAAATATTTTCAAATATATTTATTATCCGAGAAAAATAATCATATAAATGCTTAAGTATAAATTTTGAATAAATATTTAAAATTAATAAACTATGAAAGTTGTTTATTTGAAACAATAATATTTTATTAGTATTATGAATTAAATTAATATCCAAAACATGATAATTTATTTAATTATGAAAATAGATAAGTAATAAGATAAAAACTTATCAATTTATTATATACATGGAACCGTTCAAAATAAACTTAATTATAGTGATATAAGATTGTATGTACATTACACTATCTTTATATTAAATTTAATTATCTAAACCTAACATATGCATTCTATCAAAAATAAAATAAATATACTAATATTTGTATAATATATAGCATAAAAAATATCTTAATAATTTTTCTATTTATCATATCCAAAAATAAAAGATTATTTTTTTAAAATTAATAATGAGATTTTCTATCCATTGATTATAGTGATATAAGATTGTACATACATTACACTATCTTTATATTAAACTTAATTATTTTGCCAAAGATTGATTTTAATAAAAAAGGGTGGTGTGGTCCAATCTAAATGCGACATGTGTCGTTTAATAATTTTTTGAACCTTCTCTTTAGTATATAGTTATATGATATGATCAGTGGCGTAGAGAGGAAATTGTTTTTTGTAAAATATAGGAAAAAATTGTATTTTTCTATATATAAAAAAATTGTATAGAAAATTTTGTATTTTTTTCATAAAATTTAGTAATTTTTCGTATAAAATACCAGTTTAATTTATTTTCTATATATGAAAAAAATAATCTTCTTTTTCTGACAAAATAAACTAGTTTTTACTCCATCCGTTTAGTTCTATTTGTCCTTATAGTATAATGAACATATATTAAGACACGTCATATTCTTACAAAATTGCCCCTATTAAATTTATATTAATAAAAGGTGAATGGTGGACACATCTAATGTGTCTTACTTTTGATTGGATAAATACAAAGGGTAATATTGGAAAATTTTGGACAAAATACGTAGAAGGACAAATAAAACTAAACAAAAAATTAAGTCTAGATGGACAAATAGATCAAACTAAACAGAGGGAGTATCAAATAACCTACTACCGGGTGAGGAGCCCAGTCAGGCCGGTTGGGCCTTGGGGGAAGAACCCCGAGGTCACCAGTGACGAAACCAAAAAACTTTAATTTCCCTAGAACTGTATCAGTTCTCACCCGTTCAAGGGTGCTCTAGGCTAGTCCAAGTGCTCCTTGGACTATCCTAAATCTTACCATAACAAAAAAAAAAAATAACCTACTACCGTTTTTTTACTGTATTTTTAATTTTTTTTTTGAAAATCCCAGTGGGGGAGCCCACTGGGCATAGATTGGCTCCGCCCGTGGATATGATGATTGATTTGATCTATTAGACGGAAAATTCATCAAAAGGATTTCACATTAGTTATTCTTTGAAATTTATTGACTTTATATATGTTACAAGATTGAAACTTTTTGAATTTTGGCTAGAAATATGAGTTGTGTAATGACAATTATTTTATGTTGATTTATATTTTAGTGAAGATATACATGATATATAATCCTTTTATTATGGAGAGATGATATTTATGCCAAGATAAAAGAAAAAAAAGTTTGTTACCAATTATGAGCGGAATGTGAATATGTGATGATGCTAATTAAAATAGTTTGTTTGTCTTTTCTTTTCATAATGTTATAGAAATCTATCTATAAAGTTGCCATACGACCCACCGAATATGATCTATAACTATATACTAGTTATACCCGTCGTGCCATGCACGATTACATGAATTTAATATTTACTTTATTTAATGAATATGATTTTAATTTAATATAAAAAAACTTATTTATTAGAAGAAAAAAATTATAGAAAATTTTACACTTGGTGTCATCAGTCATGTGAAACGGAGCCAAAATTATTAAGGTGAGTCCAATATAATTTTAATGTCTTAATTATAATTTATTTATGCAAAAATATAAATAAAATTTATTTGAATTAGAATCATTTAATTTTAAAAATCTTTTACAAAAAATATAAAAAGGTAAAAATAATCTAAATTCTTGTAATTTTTTTATCAAATTCGATTCTTTAAAAATATTTGAATAAAAAATAAAAATATACTTACTAAGAAACGATGAAAAATTATTAATAAAGAACGAATTTTGTAATGATAGAAAAATTACTTTTATTTACATAAATAATTCAAAACGAAAATTAAGGTAAAGATGACATAATTTTTTTTTTATCAAAAGTCAATCTAGGCAAGTAATTATATTGAAAGTTTTATTTTTTATAAAAATTTTATTTAAGATTAATCTTTTACATAAATAGATAAAAAAATAAAAAAAAAATAATTTTCTTTAATTTTAAATAAAATTCGTTTTTTTTAATCTAAATAGATAGAAATTTAATTGGAAAAAAAATTAATATATCTATCTTTATGTATAATATCTAATGTTCTATAATTTATTTTAATTTTAGATAAAATCTTTTAGATCTATCCTAATATCTAATATATAATAGATAACCTTTTTATTTTGGATAGAATCTTTTCTAGATTAATTTATCCTATTTATATATTATCCTAAAATAATATCAATATATATAAATTTCTAAAATAAAAAATCCTATGTGGCAAAATCTTAGGTGGCTTAACGTGGGAACGACACGTAGGAAAATCCTAGGTGGCGCAATGTGGTGGCCTTATTCCTTACGTCTTTTAAATATATACATAGATTAAACCTATACTTTTTCGAGCCACCAGAACAATTCTGGTGCCACCTAATATTTAAAAAAATAATATCAATTTCTATTATTATAACTTCTTTCTATTAGATTCTTTTTTAACTATTTAAATTCATCTCTAACATCAAACAAATATCTATTTAGTATAACAATATCTTTTGAAAGCTTCCTTATATAAATATCTAAAATTAAAGATAAAATATTTAAAATAAATATAAATGTTTTAGCATATATCTTCTTATGAATTTATTTATAGATATATATTGATTTTCTTTTATTATAAAAAAATTAATGATAAATATTTATAATGTTTAAAATTAATAAAAAAGAATATTTGAATATACAAATGAATAATACGGAGTATAATATTTAATCTTATCTAATCTTTACTAATTTATCGATGGACAAAATGAGTTTGGTCCCATCTTAAATTAAATTAATTAAATTTTAAATATTTTATATAATTAAATTATCTTTATCTTTGACACTTTATTATATCTTATTTATTAAGTTAAATATTAGTTTTTAAATTCTTATCTTTTTCATATTTGAATATATAAAGTTTTTTATTCATATTTTATCTTCTTTTTTAATTAAATATCTATGAAATATCATGAAGGAAAAAGAGAAAAGTAATTATTTTATCTTAATAATATCTCTACATTCTCAACATTAAAATTTAATCATTTATTTTTCAATAAAAATTATACATTCTACAAGGAATAAATTAATTATATTATATTTTATATTATATTTTGATTTATTAATATCCTATTTATAATGTTTATAAAATATAGAATCGTAATCGTACATGGTACGACGGGTACAACTAGTATCACTACAATCAATGGATAGAAAATACCATTCTTAATTTAAAAAAAATCTTTTATTTTTGGATATGATGAATAGGAAGATTATTAAGATATTTTTTATGCTATATATTATAGAAATATTAGGATATTTATTTTATTTTTAGATAGAATGCATATGCTAGGTTTAGATAATAATATTTAAAATAAAGATAGTGTAATGTACGTACAATCTTATATCACTATAATTAAGTTTATTTTGAACGGTCCCATGTATTTTTTTTTATGTTATTACTTATCTATTTTCATAACGAAATAAATTATCATAATTATTTTCAAATAAAATATTATTCTAGTTTATTGATTTTAAATATTTATTCAAAATTTATATTTAAGCATTTACATAATTATTTTTCTCGGATAATAAATATATTTGAAAATACTAGTTATACCCTTCATGCCATGCACGACTATGGTTTAGTATTTTATAGATATCAAATAAAAATATAATATAAAAATCAATGTAAGTAATTTATTGCTTGTACAATGTACAAATTTTTTTATTTGTTTGAATCAAATTAAATATAAATTATTAAGTTTAATGTTGAGAATAAAATAATTATTAAGGTAAAATAATGTACATTTCTCCTTTTTCTTGATAATATTTCATAGATATTTAATTTAAAAAAATAAAATATGAATAAAAAATATTTATATATCAGATGACGGAAGAGATAAGATTTACATAAAATTTTAATTAAATTAATAAATAAGATATAATAAAGTATGAAAGATAAATATAAAAATAATTTAATTATAGAAAATAATTTTAAAAAATTCATTTAAGGTGGGGCCCAACTCATTTTGTGCCTTGATAAAGTAAAGATTAGATAAAATTAAATATTATATTTTTTATTACGTTCTATGTACCATAATTTAGAGATTATCAACTATTTAAATATATCTATTAAATATTATATTACCTATTTTTATTATTTTTAAAAATTATAAGTATTTATCATTAATTTTTTATTATAAAAGAATATATATATATAAATTTATGAAACGATACCATGATTAAAGATAAAAGATATTTATACTTATTTTAAAATATTTTAAATTTGTTATCTTTAATTTTAACTATTTGTATAAGGAAGTTTTCAAAAGATATTGTTATACTAAATAGATATTTATTTAATGTTAAAGATAGATTTAAATAATTAAAGAATAATTTCATAAAAAAAATTAAAATAGTAGGAATAAAAATTAATTTTATAAATATGAGGTGGAGGTAGAATCGTTTTGGTGTCTCGGAAAGGTAAAGATTTAATATATAGTTATAGATTTTAATACTTTTATTATTTTTGTTATCTATGTTGTTCAAGTCATCACAAATAAAATTAAAAAAAGTAATTTTGATGTATGTTGTTCAAAAATTATACAATTCGTGTACGAATAATTTTAAAGTTGTGGGTAGACCTGTCGATCGGGTCGGGTTGGTCGGGTTCGGGTTCGATCATTTCGGGTTCGGGTTCAAACGGGTTCGGGTCAATTGGGTTACTGGTTAAGTCGGGTCAGGTCATGGCAGGTTATCGAGCGGGTTCGGGTTGACCAGTGGGTCAATAACATAATTTTTAATTTTTCAATTATTATTAAAATAAGTTTAAATAATAATATAAAAATAAAAAATTATATTAATTGATATTTTAAAATAAAATTTAGAATAATTTTCCTAAACCAATATTTAAAATATATTAAAATATAAGTTCTAGGGTGTTTTTAGCGGGAATGAGTTTTCATTTCCCGCTATTGTACATTGTCGGGAATTAGAGCAATGAAATATGCAATAATAATAGTTACAATATATGACACATTATGACATCATCGTAATAAAATTTGACCCAGCAGGTTGAACCCAACCCTAACCCAAAAATTTTCGGGTTTAGCGGGTTCGGTTTATTTTGGGTTTCGGGTTTAAATTTTCGGGTCTTAACCCAGAAAAAATCGGGCGGTTCGGGTCGGGTTGTCGGGACGGGTTGTCGGGTCGGGTTGTCGGATCGGGTCAATTATTTTTAATGTACAAATAGGTATTCAAATTTTTTTGTTTGTTCAAATTCATATTATGAAGATAATGTATTCTTGTACAATATCGTATAAATCATGTATAATATATTTATTTATATTTTTTATTTATTTAAATGTCAAAATTTACAAATATTATAATAGATAATCTATCGAGATTCAAAGTTCTATTTTTTATCAAAATTTTATTTAAGATAAATATTTTACATAGATAGATAAAAAAATAAAGATAAAATAATTTTCTTTAATTTTAAATAAAATTCGAATTTAATTTTTTTTCATATAAATAGATAGAAATTAATAGGAAAAACTAAATTAATATATCAATCTTAATATATAATATCTTGTAACACCCCGATAATTTATAAGGATGGAGGCGCTCCCCATGTCAACAAGAGCTCTTCCTTTTCTGGGTTCAAGTGAGGACAAAGAATTCAGAAGTTAGGCGTGCAGGGGCGAGAGTAGTACCAGGATGGGTGACCTCCTGGGAAGTCCTCGGGTTGGCATGAGATAGCGTTTCTAAAGGCCTCGGGTCTTACAAATGGTATCAGAGCCGACTCTAGGTTACAAGTGCACTTGGCCCGGAGGGCGGTGCTTGGGCCTTGACGAGGACGTCAAGTGCTTAAGTGGGGGGAGATTGTAACACCCCGATAATTTATAAGGATTGAGGCGCTCCCCAGCTCAACAAGAGCTCTTCCTTTTCTGGGTTCAAGTGAGGACAAAGAACTCAGAAGTTAAGCGTGCAGGGGCGAGAGTAGTACCAGGATGGATGACCTCCTGGGAAGTCATCGGGTTGGCATGGGGATAGCGCTTCTAAAGGCCTCGGGTCTTACATATCTAATGTTCTATAATTTATTTTAATTTTAGATAAAATCTTTTAGATCTATCCTAATTCTTGACATATAATAGATAACATCTTTATTTTAGATAGAATCATTCTTAGATTAATTTATCATATTTCCATATTATCCTAAAATAATATCAACATATATAAATTCCCAAAATAAAAAATCTTTTGTGGCAAAATTCTAGGTGGCTTAACGTGGGAATGACACGTAGGAAAATCCTAGGTGGCGCAACGTGGTGACTTTATTTCTTACGTCTTTTATATATACTAGTTGTACCCGTCGTGCCCTGCACGACTACGACTCGATATTTTTTTAAATATATTATACAAAAGATATTCTTTGAGAAATGAAGTAAATATTATATTTTTTTTATATTTTTTTATTACATCATCAAAATTTCTCAAATTTCTTTTGTCAAATATAAAAAATACTATTTCAGAAATGTTAAAACTTCAGGATAAATCTAATTATTTAATTTTTTCTGTTAAAAAGCTTTATAATGTAATTTTCGTAATTAAATAGCTCTATCAAAAAATTGATCAATTGAATTAATAAATTTTATATTCTTATGTTATAAAAGAAGATAAATAAAAAATTTAAAAATTACAAAAAATTTAGATGTTAAAATTTTAGGATAGAACTAATTATTTAACCTTTTCTATTAAAAAAATTATTATATTATAATTTTTGCAATTAAATAGCTTTATTAGAAAAAATGATAAATAAAATCAATAAATTTTATATTCTTATTTAAAGAAAGAATATAACTAAAAAACTAAAAATTACGAAAAAATAAATTAAAAACAATAATTTTATGGTCTTATCTTATTAGAATAAATAAATCACATAAAATGAAGCAAACATTAATATATATTTTTTCTAATAAAAATATATTTGATTTTGTTATCTCTAGAAAGATGATAATAAGTAAAAAAATAAAAAGCAAATATTTCATTATTATTGGCATAAATGATAAGATAGAAATATTATCTTATCTTTATTTACTTTACATATAATAATAAGATAAGATTATAGTTGTCAATTTTTAATATTTTTCTATCTTTATTGTTCAAGTTATCACAAATAAAAAAATTGATATATTTTTTATATCACTACTTTAAATAGTTATTTTAATATAATGTGATGTGACACAATATTGTGGAAGATATATTTTATCTTTATTTAAAATATTAATTATTTGAAATTACACATAATCTATATTTCTATGATATTATCATTTATATGGCTATTTTTATTACAAAGATATATATGTGATCATGTGTATATATTTTTTCTTATCTTTATTTTAGTTTATCTTTTACAAATATAATAAATATAATGTCCTTTTTTATCTATATTTTTCAAATCTACTAATATTATTTTATCTTTATGTTTATTTAGGGATAAATTTTTACAAATATTATTTTATCTTTATGTTTACTTAGAGATAACTTTTTACATAATTAACTATTTAAAATTATTATTTTAATAAAGGGGTGATGTGGCGCAATGTGGTGGCGGAAATTGCTTCGGCTTTAGTTATTAGTAATAGATATATAGATTTTATTATCTACCCTAATACATTATAAAGCAGAAACCAAGTTTGTTGTAAAAATATCGCCACGTGGTATTTTTGAATAAATTAATGTGAAATTATATTTTAATAAATTTGTAACAACTTATAGTATTTTTGTTATATATATTAAATAGATAACATGTTTATATAATTTTTTTATGTTACAATTTTCTATCTATGGATAATGTATTAGTTTACTACAATAGATAACATATTTATATAATTTTTATATATGTAAATTTCTATGAGATGATATTTTCCATATTAATTTAATATTTTTATCTTTTAACAAGATTTAGGGTCTTAATATATGTTTTTTTATCTTTTAACAAGACTCAAATTATTTTTTAATAAATATAATATTCTTTTTATATATACTTAAATAGATCACATATTTATATAATTTTATATGTATTTAATTTTTATATGTATATAATTTTCTATCTATGGGTTGACATTTTATATATTAATTTAATGTATTTTTTTATTATCTTTCAGCAAGACTTGAGATCCAAGTATATAATTTCTATCAATATGTTCATATTTGTTAAAATAATGTAATAATTTTGATAAAAATATATCATGAAAAAAGTGAATTGCTTATAAAAAAAGTACATGTACATTTAACGTCTATACGATTATGTGACAAATCAAAAAATGCCCTTATCGAACAAAAATATATATATAGGGCAAGTAATTTGATTTTGAATTCATAAATAATATATTTATGTAATTTTGTATGTATATAATTAATTTTTGTAATATATTTTATAAAATAGATAACAAATTTATATATTTTGTATGTATATAATATTTTCATATTAATTTTATGTATTTTTTTGATCTTTTAACATGACTTGAGCTCCAAATATATAATTTTCTATGTATGTGTTGATATTTTCTATACTAATTTAATACACATATTTTTTTTAATTTTTTAACAAGATTTGGGTTCTAAGTATATAATTTCTATCTATATGATGATAATTTTCTATCTATGAGTTAATATTTTCCATATTAATTTATATGACGATATATTTTAAAATAATAAATTAATTTTAGAATATAAATTATATTTTAGTACATTGATATATTTTTTATATGTTAATAATTTTATTTTGAGAAAAGAAATATAATTCGACGTGTAATTTATTTTACATAAACCCTAAAAAAATTTCAGTCATTCAAAGTATGCAACTTATTTATGAAGCATGATCTGAAAAAATATTTTTTTTATAAATTACATATTTTATTATGATATTATATACATGTATTTTATATTTTATATTAATATCATAAAACCGTATAATTTTTAGTGAAATTATCCCGTGAGTATTACGGGACTTCAACTAGTTAATATTTTATTTAAGAAAACCCATACAAGTAGGAAATCTATACTAGTTACGATAAACTCCACGGTGTTGGCATTCGTATGCGGTATACACACCTTCGTCAAAACAGATTTCTTCTATTTCGGCTTACGCAACATTCGTCTTCTACAGGAACAGGATGACTAGTATTGGACTCTAAGTTGTCCTCTTATACACAAGTAGTTTATCTTCTCCAATTTGTATAGGTAATGAACCCTAATTTCATTTTATATATGGCTGCCCTAGTTGTTATCGATCATATTTAAAAGAGAATGATTTGTGGTTTCTTCGTGGACCAGTTTTAGTATGATTTGAATATCTATTTATCACTAAATTTAGGTTAGATATTTTTAAAAATATCCAAATTAAAAGCTTCTCGTTCTTGATTTCATGTTAGTATGTCCACCAAAGGAGACGTTACAAAGCATAACATTCCGCATGTACAAAGTTTTTGAGATCTGGGATCGATTAATTAAAATCTGCAAACTTTTGAGATTTAGAAATATGCTCAACAACTATATTAGAATTCGGTGATGAATTTGTTTAGTTTTCAGTAATTGATGGGTAGAAGATGAGAAATATCAAAACCCTAATTAACTAAATAAATATCCTTATAGAATATTTTCAATTATGATTCGGAGTTTGTATGAAGTTTATTTTTTTTCCCAGGTGGAGTTTGTACGTATGAAGTTTATTTATGCATTGGGTTAGTATATTATCTACTTAAATGTGGCATATGTATCAAAATAATAACAAAGTGCCAATGTTGATGGATTAGGTAAAAATGAAGTGTGAGAAGTATGAGCTGGACTCAGATTTTAGATCTGAAATGAGTGAGATGCCAAACCAATGGTCCGTGGTTGTAGGAGATGTGCATGAAATGAAATATGAGCCGAGTTGTGAGAAGCACTTTATACAAGCAATCATGAATGCCGATGCTGTTAAAGTTGAAAATCGTGCAAGAAGACGGCCTGGTACTGGTTCTGTTTACCGAAATAAGGCAGGCAAGTGGACAGCTGAGTTTAATCATCGAAAAGCTAGAGTTTACGTGGGCAGGTACACTAGTCCTGAAGAGGCCGAAGCAGCTCTCCATAAGAGAAGGCAGCAAGTAGTCCTAGATTCTATGTCACATGTTGGCGTGTTTGCAAAGGAATGTGAATTGGACCAAGATGTTAAAGGGCAAGTGATCATAAGCAGGCCACGTGGCGTGTACCAGAGGAAGTCGGGTAGGTGGTTTGCTGAGATTCGAAATCCGGTGACGAAGAAGCATGGTTCTGTGGGTACTTATGATACCGCTCAAGAGGCTTTAGAAGCTCGAAACGGAAAGAGACGTGAGTATGCTGAGATGAAGAGGATGTACAAGGAATTAAATGGTGTTGCAAAGTACAATGTGGCGGGTAAGATAGAGACCAATGGGGATCAAGGTGTTGGAGAAAGGCAAGCGAATGGGGATTGTATTCAAGTACCGGCTCCATCCTTTGTGGGTAATCAAGAGTTTGATACGAGTAATATCATCAATGCTTATGGGGAATTAGTTGGTGAGTTTTGTAGGATGGATGATGAGCTATGGTTTGTACAATGATGATGATATGATGATGGGCACGAGACAAACTCTTATAAAAGTTCAGGACATATTTTGGAATAGTTTTTTTTTTCTTTTAGAGAATCAACGGGAATAGCAAAAACCCTTGGAATGTAGAATGTAGTTTTCTTTGATAAAAAGTTATTTCTTGTGTCTTGAAAAACTAAAAAAAATAAATATAAAAATATACGGATTTTAAGAATATTAAAATTAATTTTTGAATAAATAATACTTTTGGAAGAGAAGTGAAATTAAAAAAAAAAACACAATGCTTGTACATTGTCACGAGATTCAAGAACAAAAGTGTATTTTTATTCACAGGAAACTCAAGCAAAGACAAGTTGCCTGTCAGTCACTATCATTTTCCATAATCCAGTAGAAAGGTGTTGTAGAAGGAGAAAGACCGTCGTCATCTTCCTCATAGGCGATCAAAGGTGCTCACTCAGTCTCTCCCATCTTGCATTTCCTGTTTCTTGGTTGTGTAATGTGAGATTTCTGCGTTGCCTTTTCTTGGTTTATCAGCATTTTCTCGTGCCGCCTTCTTCTTTCGCATGCGCCACGGGGAAACTAGAGTGCTCTGAAATTGGGATCTTTACTATCTTTGTTTAGTTGTTGTTGATAATTGGTGACCGATTACTCCATCTTTTAAGTTCAATTCCAGAACATCTTTATAGCTATGAACACTGTGGAGACTTAAGTTATAAAACCCAAACCCTTGAACACATCGGCTATGTTTCTCTGCTATATAATTAACAGCAAGCGCGTGCATGTCATAAAAGATAATGCTTTCACCTAACTCTGAATAACTTGGCCTTTTACTGGTTTCAGTTTTTGGTTCTAAAATGCCAGGATTTTTTTTTAATTTTTTGGGTCAATGTTGATGATGATGATGCATTCGACAGTTTTTCATGCGAGTTGGATAATTGATTAATCCTTCGAAACTGCTCAAGAGTTTGATTGCAACAGATGCGCCAAGATTTGCAAACAGTCATCTCTTACTCTGAGATTGACTCTCGAATAAATTCTCTGTTTTGTATTAAATAGATGTGTTTTTAGTTTATGCGACTTGGTAAGAGCAAATATTCAAAAACTGAACAAAGCTAATGAGCCTGATGGCAACACTTGATTACATTTTGAATTCTCTGTGGTTTCAGGAATCTAAAATCTGGCCGTAAAACACTAAAACCCGTTGCTGTTATTTCTGGTTCTTGCTTTTGGCTACATTTCTAAGCATATGACAAAAAGCTTGCCTTCTTCTATATTATACTTGTGCCGCCTTATGCCTAATGAGGAGTTAGAGTGTCGATCTCTGTAAAATGTGGGCTCCTTCCCTAACAAATCATACAGATTATACAAAACACCAAGGTGTTAGACACACAAAATCAGGGAAATGGGGAGCTGCAATTCGGCATCCAATCACTAAGATTTCAGTGTGGCTTGGCAGTTACATTACCCCCAAAGAGGCTGCCGATGCATATATCAAAAAAAAGCTCGAGTTTGGTTCTATGGTCACGTATGCTACTGTTCAGAAGGCTGAGAAAGCTCTGAGTAGGAAGCGTCGTGAGCCAAAAGTCACGAATCAGGCTGAACAATCCCATGTTCATGTTACAGAAACTGCAAAGGCAAATAGTGTGGGGACTAAATCACTTGACAATACTGATGTTGCAAATTGTATGAGAAGGTTTGGTTCAGTTTACCGAATCAACTCAGGTAAATGGCGAGCGCAGATTTCTATTAGAAATACTAAAATTCACGTGGGTATATACGCTACTCCGGAAGAGGCTGAAGCAGCTCTTCATAAAAAAAGGCAGGACTTAGATTCTCTGTCTCCCGTTGAGGCAGCAGCTGCTAAGGAATTGGACCCGAAATCTGGCTCTAAAAGATCAAGAAAACAAAAAATGGCAGTAGGTGAATCTGTGAATGGACAAGTGAGTTGCAGCAGGCCACGTGGCGTGTATCAGAGGAAGTCGGGAAGGTGGTTTGCTGAGATTCGAAATCCAATGACAAAGATGAGGGGTTCTGTGGGTACTTATGAGACTGCTGAGGAGGCTTTAGAGGCTCTCAACAGAAAGAGATGCGAGTATGCTGAGATGAAGCGCAAGCAAGCAAATGCTGAAACTGAGCTCGTTTCAAAATGTCAGGATATTGTTGTATCCGGGGCAGGGATATCCGAAGTCAAACCTGCTGATATGGATGATGAATGTGGAGGAAGCCAAGTGAATCTGGATAGTATTATTCAAGTACCATGTTCATCCTTTGTGAGTAATGAAGAATTTGATACGGGTGTTATCAATGCTTACGGGGAATTAATTGGTGAGTTTAGTAGGCTGGATGATGAGCTATGGTTTGGCTGATCTCTGGATGATTATGACGATCTCCCTTTTATAGGATGATGCTGACTAGTTTATTTTGTACTGATCATTTAGCACTTGGTCCACAGGTAATTATTCATGATTTTTAAGGTTCTGTTTGGTGTACATTGTGCTTTTATTCTAGTAGTCCCTGAATGTTATCCCAGTTTTTGACCTCCAATGCAAAGTTAGAAAGAACACTCTTTCTTTGTGTTGGATGGGAGAGCATTAGGGACAGATGATTTGGAGCGGTGCTTTTCTAATTGTAATATTTGGTAAACGTTAGTTTTGGTGCTATCAAGTCTTTTTTCAGTAGCCAACTAGCCATCTATTGTGTTATCTCTTTTGGGACGTGATGCAGACCATTTGCTTTTCAAATAGATGAATACACTTGCGACATAGTCCTCTCCAGTGTATTGATATTTGATAGTCGCTAGACTCGCTATTGGAATCCAAATCACTCTTCGTTTCTTAGCGGGTCGCATAACTTGCTTCTCACACTGAAAAAGGGAAGGACTCTTTATTGAAAGTGGTTGACGCCGCATATGTTGAGTAAAGACAAGGCTACATATAATACTGACCGCACTACCGCAGTGTAATACTAAAAAAGAAACCAAAAAATAATCCCATATGAACTTTGGTACAAAAAAAGAAACCAAGCTTGAGTGGTATTTGAGTTTGCGAACATAGGGTGATTGTGAGACTACCAGAGCCCAAGAGGAAAAATTTAAGGGAACTCTATATTGATTGCATTTTATTAGGTATGTTGAGCATTCTAAGCCTTATATGGTTGTATTTCATAGAGCTAAGTGATTCTATTTTGGTTCACTTTGCGGTAGAGTGTAGAGATGCAATTTTGTTATAAAACTTGATTTAAATCAAAACATAGGCCAAAAGATTAGGTTCCAAGTTCACCTTCACGTTAAAGGCCTGTTTGGATTACATGATTTATAATGCAAAATTGCATTATGTTGCATTATGACAGAAAACGCATTATTCTGATGATCTATAATTAATTATAATACTTGTACTGTTATTAAAGAGTGTTTGGATATGCCTTCCTAAAATGAATTTTCGGTGACATTATTTGCCAAAACTCGTTCTCCTTCCCTGGCCTTTCTCCTTCCCCTACCGTCTCCTTCTCTGCGATTTTAGTTTTTCGGACGACTACACCAGCACCGGCCCGGTGTCCACATCTCCAACTCTCTATCTGTTTGCGAGAGAATAATGGGAGGCGAAGGAGCTATGAGAGCGGTGGCCATCCGCCAACCGTGTAGTCACACGGTTGTAATTCAAACAGATCTGCCTCTCACTTGGGAGCCTAAAAACTGGGAATTTGACGGCTATGGCTTGGAGGAGCATTCGAGGCTCGTCTTTTGCCCTACTCCTTCTCTTAAGGTAACCAAAGCTACTTCTTAACTTAGAGATGCTCTTGTGAAGTATGATTTTTTGAAATTTTGATTTCATTCAGTGTTTAATCTTCCAATTATACAGTTCCAAATTGAAGTCATGGTTATTTGGCCGCTAGGGTTTACATTTCTTTTAAGTTAGGGTTTGGGGTTGAAAGAGCAGGTTTATTTATATGCCCAAACGCAAAACACAAATTAGGGAAATTTTATGCTATTGATATTTACAAAATTATACATATGTAAATTAATGGTGTTGACCTTATTTGGGTAGCTATTATGGTTTAAGTTCGTGCTCAAATTCTAACTTTACTATTCTAGTTTGATCTCTTAACACTCACTAATTATCAAATCTAGATATGTGGCACTAAAAATGTTGTTGACTTAAGTTTGTGCTATAACACTTAAAGTTGGGTTTATGTTAATAAATTCTTGCTTTATTCACTGTCAAACATTGATGAGCACATGGCAGGGTCCATCTTCTCCCAAAATTGGAAATAGGGTGAGCTGCTTAGCTGCAACTTTTCACATGCTACCATTATCTACTCTCATCTTGTTATTATGGAGTTCTCTGGTTTTGTTAACTGTTCTTTTCTTCATTGTATACCATTGCTGAATATTTGAGTGTCATAAAGTAGTGCACACCGAAACTTGAGCCTACTGTGAAGCAATTATTTGTTTCATCAATGTCAGGGGACAGTAGTGCTTTGTATTGCCGAATTAATTATCATGAAGTTATATTTGATATGTATCGATGTTCTCCTAAGATATTGTCCAAGGTTGTGCCCCATCTTACCGGAGAAGTATTGATAATAGTAGAATCAGTGGCTTGGACCTTTATATTCTATGCATAATATGCTCTGTGTTCATTGCACAGTTTTTTTTTGTGTTTGTTCTGAAAACGTTGGTCAAAATTCATGGTGGCATTTTGGTTGCTTACAGTATCAAATATATTTCTCTTATTATTCTTATTCCAGGCATTACCTTTTAACAGATCAAATATATTTGTCAAATTTCATGGTTGCTCATGATCGATCAAATCCCCTGCTTGCTAGCTAAGCCGATCAAAATTTAGCCTTAGCTACTTCATGGGGGAGAGATTGTACTTGTGATGCATATAGTTTGACTTATATGGAACAAACCATGTGATGATAAACTTGGATTTAGAGACATGTCCTTCTGTGGGAGTCTTTTGATTTCTAACTTCAAGTTAGAAGTTGAGTCTCTATTTAAACGATGAATCTTTGGTAGCCTTTCTCTTACATTTTACATAATTTAATGATTTTGTTTGATTTACTTTTCTTGCGTTCCTTTCAGATGACAGTAGGAATTTGCTACTAGTCCTCGTCGATTAATCGTTTCGTAAATAATTCAGCAACACTATGAACTTCTACTTTCGCAAGAAGAGGAAGTGATCGGGTCATCACGAGAGTGAAAATACCGAAGTGTGTCATCTTCAAAGCGGACGATAAGGGGATTGAGGACGAGCTCCACTTATAATCTGATGTCTTTTGCGGAGCTGTAGGAACGAGGATGATCAGGGTAGTGTAGCCAAGTCTAGTCTACACCATAACTATTAGTATTTTGTAACTATTATTGACAAACTATAGGATTTATGCCTCAATATATGTTATATTTAGCATGAATTAATATAACTTATATAAGTAAAACTCATCATCTTTTCTATATCATAACATATATCTTAGATATACTGATATACATGATCAATGCCTCGCACGCTTACCAAAAGCTAAACAATCGGAATGCATATATACTGCAAAGATATACAACCTATGTTTCTACCAATCTTACAAAAGGATATCCCAGGTGGTGCTAACTTTATTACTTCATCATTTCCTTAGATTACATAAAGTACAAAAGATAACAATACTCCCCAAAACATGATAAATGACAAAGCAAAAATCAGCACCTAAACACCCAAAATATATAAATAACATGATTACCAATATCACATGCTCAATCATCGACCTCGACGTTCATTCCAAATCATTTGCGCTATATGGTCTCGGGTCATCCTCATTCCATGACCATGTTGCAATGGAACCTGTTCTTCAATAGGAATTGGGCAAGGGTCGCGTACATCGAGCCCGGGCACTACAGCAGTATAGTTTGAGGCATAACGAACATAAACATCCGGTAGTGTATGACGCCTAACAAAGTTGTGCAAGGCAAAACATGCTATTGTGATGTCTCTTTGAGTTGGCACTGAAAACTGGGGCATTTTTATAAGAATTTGCCAACGGTTTTTAAGAATCCCAAATGAGCGTTCTATGCAGCTACGTAGTGAAGAATGTGCTCGATTAAAAGACTCCTCAACATTTTTTGGTCGTTGTCTCACGAACTTGTCGAGGTGGTACCGAAGGTTAGGATATGGGGTCATAAATCCATCCCTGTCAGGATACCCTTTGTCGACAACATAATATTTCCCTAAATACTGCAAATAGAACATACCAGGTGACATAAGAAACCTTTGGTTCCAAAGAATAAAAGCCTAATACACGCAATACCTGCAGGAGGGCGAGGAAAGTTGAGATGCGGCTTTGATAGTACGTGGTTTAGCACCCGTGAATCATGCGCGGACCCTTCCCATCCAGCACAAACATAGGTGAAACACATATCAAAGTCACACACAGCCATCACGTTAAATTAAGTAACTCCTTTTCGGTTACGATACCGCCTCTGTTGTGAGTCCGGAACACATGCATTGATGTGTGTTCCATCAATGCACCCAATGCAATCCTAAACCATAAAAAAGACGAGTATAACTCAAGTTTCATAGACATATCGGACAAGAAAAATAATAAATTATACAATAAATATACCTTAAAGAATGGAAAATATCTCCAATCGTTTTTTAATACGTTTGGGGTATCTCTAAACTCTGGGTCCTTCGGTTTAATGATGTCAGAAGCCAGTCCTTGAAAATTTCTTTTGCTGCCCACAATTGCATCCAACACCTCATGGAAGATGCGACTTATGGTCTCTCTAGAGTGTTGAAAGCGCTCCATGGCAGCCCTAGTCGACGCCTCACGTGCAATGATATAAAGGAATATGCCAACTTTTTCAATGACCAACATATGTGAAGGACGTAACTCATATTTTGCCTCCAACTCATTGCAAAGTGCAATGAATAGATCTGGGTCCATTCTAAACGCTTCTATGCATCGTTGTGGATTCGATTGACTTAATAAATCCTTAATCCAATCCTCACCTGTCAGTAGTTTGGACAAAGATGCTTCTTTATATAGATTTGCTGAAAAATATGCAATTGTCATCTCTCTTTTGCAAGATAGCAGTCTCAAATGGAGCAAGACAAGTATCAACTTCTTACGGGTACTTTCATCCATCTTCTTGTTAGAGTCTACAAATAGAAACCACACCAAAACTCATTAAATAACAAAAGGTGAAAAAGACATGAGAAAGGTATCATATAGGGTAATGTATATTTCTCAAAAAACCATGTTCAAGTAGAAACATAACATAACTTTGATATTTATACACATCAAAATACAAATAGTCACTTTGTACAAACACTTAGCATAACCTATATAAACATTCTTGCATAATAGTATCCTACATTAGTTCATAAACCGTTCCTGGATAACACTAACGGTATTTAGCCTAATATAGTAGACACCAAAATCCTAGCTCCATGCAGCATCGTAGCCAACAATCCCTAAACAAAGTACCCAAAATGAACAAAAGCACCTGATAACTAAATCAAACGAAAGTTCCCTTCATCTAAAGATAACAAAAAACTTGAAACAATTACTAGGGTCAAGGCCTATTGTTTCTTCATCTGATATTGCAACCAGGCCAACCTATGGGAATTAGATTTAAGAAGCATGAAGCCTTTTCTGCCATTCTCATCCAAAATCCTCGATGCAGCAAAGCAGAATAAGTCTGTACCAGCCTCCAGTAGTTTTTCATCAACCATTTGATACAACACATCGTAGGCATCCTTAAGATTTTTATCCGGATCTACATTGGAAGGCTTAGTAAGGGGTGGGGTAATTATATTTCCAATCAAATCATATGCACGCCTTCCTTCATCTCTAAGCTCGGTCACAACATTTTGGAAAGCAGACGCAGCTCTAGACAACGTTGGACGCTTGCTCCCCCCAGGGGTTGTCCCTAACGGTGAAGAAAATGGACCCTCTAAACTCACATCCGACATCTTGTTTGGTGCAGCTGGAGAAGGTGATGAATGAAGGATTGCAGAGGATGAATTTCCCTTCTCTCTTCCATTTACTAGGACATTTCTAAAAATCGAGGGATCAATATGCTCTAAACCCTCAAGCTCAGGGTCGTCCTCCCTTACTGGGGTGTTAGGATCAGCCGGGGTGTTAGGATCAGCCGGGGTGTTAGGATGAGGTACACCACCGGATGTAGGTGAAACAGGTGGTACGTCCATTCCAGGTGCAGCACAATATTCCCCGGTCGCATAGGTGTCACCAAATATACTATCCAACAAAGCTTCCATATCCGGAGGCATGCCAGAGTTGCGAAACCTCTTGAAATCAGGATCCTCCTGGAAGGCAAAACTAATTTAGTGTAATGAACAATATCATTTGAGCTTTACATAACATTAAGTTGGAATAACTCACCTTGATTTTCATATCGCACCAGGCTGGGTCAGCCTCGATATGTCCAGTAGTAGGATTAATTCCAAGACCTGTCTCAGAACCTTTGAGTCTTGTCCATATTTGATAATGCCTTTTTAATATCTCTATCCGATTGCGAAGGACACCAACATTAACATATCTTTCAATACGTTCCTGAAATTTGTCTAAAATTTGAGCCCACTTGAATTGTTGCTTCTTTCCGTGGGTGGTTTGAAACTCGGCGCAAAGCTCAAGTAGCAACATGGTCGAATTATGATCCCAATTAAAACTTACAGATCGCCCAACTTCTTATCTGGTGAAGCTATCTTCTTCCTAGGTGATACCCTCCTTTGGCTTGGAGGTAACATCTTCTTGTTTGGGGACATGCCTAAAACACAAGCTAACACCTAATATCGCATTCTAGGCTTTGATAGGTTACATAATTGTTTACTCACAACAGAATAAGATTATGATTTTAAAGTCCTAATGACAAATTCTAAACGACTGATATCAGAAAAAAAAAAATTGATGTTAGTTCAATTTTAGAGTGGTTAATAATCTGTTTGATTTATGAAAATAACTATATGTCAATTCAAATATTTTCAACAAGAGTAGTAAGATTTCAGCTTTTAAGATAATTAAGTTTGGAGGTTATGGTTATTTGGGGGACATCCGTTCATATCCAATACTCAGTTCATATCCAATACGCCCCTTGTATGTAAACATGTAAAGCAACACTTACCATTATTAATTAATAGTTAATAGCTACTACACCTCTAGTATAATCTAATAAAAACTCATTTGCACAAATTCGTAAACATGGCCCAAACTTCCAATACAAAAAATGATCTAAAAATACTAATGGAAGGAAATATTATATATTTAGAGGCTAAGTTTCAAAATTCAAACAAACAGTAGGATTCGAACAACCAGCAATCCATCATATAGGTTAAATTTGTATAATACTAGTTATACATATATGATTAAGTGAAATCTTATGTATAAAGTAGCGTATGAACCCTCCATTGAATTCCAAGTCTCTGAAAATGCAATAAATTCGGGGAAATGTAAAATTAGGGTAAATTTCATCTATCAAATTGTAGCAGTACTCAAATCAAAAATGGAATTGACAAGGTAACTAATTAATTTCATGTAAAACAAAGTTGGTGAAGAGGGAAGAGAAGGAGAAGAAACGATGACTGACCTAGTTTGCCACGAAATCTATAAAGCAAATGAAAGCAAATGCCGAATGCCCGTCGAGTATGGTGGGCCACCAACGTTGATGGAGGAGTGACGGCGGGTGCCCGGCGATGGGCAGACGGAGGCGACTGTAAGCGTTCAAGCAGAGGTGAAGAATGGAGAAGATAGGCTAGGAGAAGAATGGAGAAGTATCGAATACTCCCGCAACGTAGAATTAGGTGCAGAAAAAGTTTTATGCTTTAAAATCTTCTTTAAATATTAAATTAGTCTCATCCAAACAGACATTATAATAATAATGTATTATAATTAACAAAATTTCATTATAATGCAAAATTGTATTATAAAGAATGTAATCCAAACAGGCTCTAAAACGCTTGTACATTATCACGAGATTTTTTTTTGCAAAATAAAACACCGAACTTGATAAAATACCAAAAAGCAATTGGGATACGAAGGACAAGCAAAGTTAAGTTGCTTGTTACCATCGTTCTCCAGAATCCAGTAGACAGGCGCCGTAGAAGGAGAGAGACCATCATCATCTAATTCATCTTCGTTTGCAATTAAAGGTGCTCACTCAGTCTCTCCGATCTTCCATTCTTCCCTGTTTCTTGGTTTTGTAATGTGAGATTTCTCCGTTGCCCTTTCTAGCTTTCTCAGCATTTCTATTCGTTCTATTTCTTTCGCATGTGCTTCTGTATGCGCCTTGGAAACTTGAGTGCTCTAGAATTGGATCTTTACTATCTTTGTTTAGCTGTTGTTGATAATTGGTGACCGATTACGCCATCTTCGAAGTTCAATTTCATATTCTGGAGGAGCATCTTTATAGAAAGACTCCATTTTGTCTAATTAACTTTGGCTTTCTAATGGTTTCTTTTTTGGTTCTATAATGCCATGTTTTTTCAATCAGACGCTGTTACAGGAATATGGGCACGGGTTAGCTATAGGAGTTGTGAACCCGGTTCAATCAATTTAATGTTTTAATTAGATCGGTTCAGTACAATGATCGGTCCGGTTTAGGCTTTCCCCTTCCCCAAGCTTGATGTAATTGACTATATGTAAATGGCTTGTGCCTGCAAACAGAATCAATCAAATACAAAACCAAATTCCCAAATCTCAAACTCTCTCAATTTATCTCTACGTGTCACCAACACCCTTCGAATCAATCCTTCTACTTCAGTGGTTGATTTCTAGGCTTGGGACACCAATCTTCGGGTTCATTTGAGCTCCTGGATTGGATCTATCTTGTCAATCGGTTTTCTTGTTTCATTGGTATCAGAGCTTTCGAGCCTCCGACCTGCTTCAGTGGAATCCAACATGGAGGATGAACGCTTCTATGTTAACGTTGGAAAGAGCTTCAAAGAGACGCGCAAGAGATGTAGAGAATCAGGATTTGTTTGAAGGGATTCCTGATGATGTAGAGAATCAAGATCATGAGGCATTCGATAATGTGCTCAAGCTGTTTGGCTGGGTTGAAGGTTGTATTGAGCTCCCAAAATGCTCACAATCAGTCGCCCCTAAGGTGCTCGAAGAAATGCTAGCTGATGAGGAGCAGATTTCAGTGAAGGAATCCTCTACTTCGGTTATCCATGAGAGTGATTTGATGAACGATGATGAATTATTGACTAATAAGAGTCTGGAATTTAATGATGTTGTGGTAATTGAGGAACAACAAGTTCAAATGGAGGCTACTGATGAGATAAATGTTGCAAATGAATTCTCAGACTTGGTTGCCCACCAAGTGTTCAATGAAATGCCGAGCACACTGGCCAGCCATGAAATGAAGACTTGTGATCAAATAGCAGAGCTAGTAGATAAGTTTTTGTTGCCCATGGCATCAGGTGAAGAGAAATTCGGTTTGAAGGCTTTGAAAGTAAGTGATCTCAAGGCTGCTAAAGCATTATTAATTGTTAAGGAGCTCCCTGATTTGATTATAGTGCTAATTAAGTTTCCCACACAAGGGATTACAATGGATCATATGAGAGTAATATCTTTTGACCCTGGAGGAGGAGCATTATTCTCTGATGATACTTTATGTGGCATTTATGAACTTGTTCCTCTAGAAAAGAATAGTAACTTGTGGTGTATTGAGGGTGAAGCCAAGAAAAATTTAATTGGAGAGGAAATTGATTTGGTGATTGATCCTGCTGTTGTAAATTCATTATCAATCCTGCTAGTGAGCTTAGGTGGAGGGCAATTATTAATTCCTGGTTTATCTGAGCAATATGCTGCTATGGAAAAATTTTATTTGTCCTTTGATGAGCTTGTTCGATGTACTGTCACATTGCTGCAATTGAGACTTGGACACCATTTTAGGAGACCTGAAATGATGGTGTTTGATCCTGGAGGAGAGCAGTTATGGTTGATTGGTATGGTTCATAAGTGCGTCAGAAGGTTTATTAGCAACTATTGCTTGGGACAACTTATGAAACAAAGAGGGCAAGGTGATTATGTCAAACTACTACCTGTTTTTAACCCTCGAGACAAAGGATTTATGCTTGGTGAGTTAGGTGGTCTTTATCTCTCGAGACCCGAGGAATTTAGTGAGCTTCTACTAGTTGTTGTGGATGGAAATCTGAAAATTTTCCTTGAATTTTCAAATCTGTCACTTGGTCCATCTATTTTTGCATTGCATATGTTGGGTAAACTACAAAAGAAAATTGCTCTTGATGATGAAAGGTTTAGCCTATTGTTAGGAATTAATTTTGATCCGGGTGGGATATACATGATGCCTTGCAACGTGCTTCAAAGTTACATATCAGATGATTGCCTTGTTAAGTTGCTTGCGAATTGTCTTTATCTCTCAAGAGTTGAGGATCTCTATGTGTGCTTACACATTATTTTCGATGTGGTGATGCTACCTTTCGACCCCGGTGGAACATGGTCAAGATTGCTAGAGGATCAGCTACGTGTTTCCTTGAAAGATATTAAGGTTGTGCAGTTTGTTGAGCTTGTTCCTTGCCTTGAGTTCGTGTTGGTGGATAAATTGCTTGAATGTGAATCAGCCTGGCTCCCCATTAATTTTGATTTCAGGGAGTTGAAGCCCACTTGCAGCTTTATACATCTTCAGGTTACAATATTAATCTTCGATCCTGGAGGTGAATGGTTTATGCTATGCAAGGTTAAAACATACTTCACAAGATTTGTTTTCAATCCAACCAAAGTATTCTCCAGGATCCTTGTCAAAGCTCAATTTCTGGTGTGGAGAATCGAGCATTCTGATGCCTATTTTTTCCTAGCTACAAAAGCTGAAATTTGTTTACTTCTGAAGTGCTGCAATGTTGGAAGATATAATGGTGAATTAACTCAAATTAGAGTGAGTGGAGATAATCTGATTTGCACAAGTGCTGCTGTATTTGAAAATTATATTGATGGTGGTGGTTTTCAAGGGGAAGTGAACTCTAGAAATGGAAAATTATCATGGTTGATGTTTATTTTTCCATTGGCTTCCTATTTTGATACTTTAAAAATGGTGGATGGAACCCGTACAGTGTTTGTCTTCGATCCCGGCATAGAATGCTCAAGGTTCAACTGGATTTGGAAGGCTTGTTTGATGTCCACTGATGCACTATCCAATATACAATTCCATCACCGGAGGTTCACTCTAGGTGTAAAACGTTTGATCCTTGAGGACAAGGATCGTTTCAAGCGGAGAGTATTGTTACAGGAATATGGGCACGGGTTAGCTATAGGAGTTGTGAGCCCGGTTCAATCAATTTAATGTTTTAATTAGATCGGTTCAGTACAATGATCGGTCCGGTTTAGGCTTTCCCCTTCCCCAAGCTTGATGTAATTGACTATATGTAAATGGCTTGTGCCTGCAAACAGAATCAATCAAATACAAAACCAAATTCCCAAATCTCAAACTCTCTCAATTTATCTCTACGTGTCACCAACACCCTTCGAATCAATCCTTCTACTTCAGTGGTTGATTTCTAGGCTTGGGACACCAATCTTCGGGTTCATTTGAGCTCCTGGATTGGATCTATCTTGTCAATCGGTTTTCCTGTTTCAGACGCTTTTTCAAGAGAGTAGATAATTGATTAATCCTTCCAAATAGCTAAAGAGTTTGATTGCAACAGATGCTCCAAAATTTGAAAACTGTGAACAGTGAACACTTACTCTGAGATTGACTCTGAAATAAATTCACTGTTTCTTTGAGATTTGCCCAAAGTAGAGCAAGGCCATTATATACTATGCTCTTCTTTGTTAGGAAGAATATACAGCAACTGAACAAAACTATTAAGAAACAGAGAAACTTGTCTAGTTTAGAAGTGGCAGTAGTTTATTACATTTCTAATTCTCTATGATTTTAGGAATTCAAAATATGTCCGTAAGACACATTGCTGTTATTTCAGGTGCTTGCTTTTGGCTAAATTGCTAAGTGTATGGCAAGAGATTGCCTTTTATAATATTCTTGTGCCTTATGAGGAGTTATCAATTGCTTTAAAATGTCCGCTCCTTCCCTAACAAATCATACTGATTATGCAAAACACCGAGGTGTTAGGCACACAAATTCAGGCAAATGGGGCGCTGTAATTCGACATCCAAGTACCAAAGTTTCAATGTGGCTTGGCAGTTACGATACCCCCAAAGAGGCTGCTGATGCTTATATGAAAAAGAAGCTTGAGTTTGATTCTATGGTCACGTATGCTACTGTTGACAAGGTTGATGAGTCTCTGAATAAAAAGAGTTGTGAGACGAAATTCATGGATCAGGCTAAAATAAACTGTAAGGAATCAAATGTTCATGTTACAGAAACGGCAAAGGCACATAGTGTGGAGACTACATCACTTGGCAATACTGATGCTGTAAACTGTGTAAAAATGCCCGCTTCTTCCCGAACAAGTCATACTGATTACGCAAAACACCGAGGTGTTAGGCACACAAAATCAGGCAAATGGGGCGCTACAATTCGACATCCAATTACCAATGTTTCAGTGTGGCTTGGCAGTTATGATACTCCCAAAGAGGCTGCTGGTGCTTATATGAAAAAGAAGCTCGAGTTTCATTCTATGGTCACATATGCTACTGTTGAGAAGGTTGAGGAATCTCTGAATAAAAAGAGTTGTGAGACAAAATTCATGGATCAGGCTAAAATGAACTGTAAAGAATCAAATGTTCATGTTACAGAAGCGGAAAAGGCACATAGTGTGGAGACTACATCACTTGGCAATACTGATGCTGTAAACTGTGTAAACATGTCCGCTCCTTCCGTAACAAGTCATACTGATTACACAAAACACCGAGGTGTTAGGCACACAAAATCAGGCAAATGGGGCGCTGCAATTCGACATCCAATTACCAATGTTTCAGTGTGGCTTGGCAGTTACAATACCCCCAAAGAGGCTGCTGATGCTTATGTCAAAAAGAAGCTTGAGTTTGATTCTATGGTCATGTATGCTACTGTTGAGAAGAAGGTTGAGGAATCTCTGAATAAAAAAAGTTGTGAGACAAAATTCATGGATCAGGCTAAAATGAACTGTAAAGAATCAAAAGTTCATGTTACAGAAACGGCAAAGGCACATAGTGTGGATACTACATCACTTGGTAATACTGATGCTGTAAACTGTGTAAAAAGGTTGCCTGGTAGTGGCTCTGTTTACCGAACCAAGGTAGATAAGTGTCAAGCACAGATTTCTATTACAAAAGTTAGAGTTTGCGAGGGTATTTGCACTACTCCTGAAGAGGCCAAAGCAGCTCTTTATAAAAATAAGCAAGACTTACATTCTATTTCTCATGCTGAATCGTTTGCAAATGAATCTGTGGCCTTGAGTGAATCTGTGAATGAACAAGTGACTTGCAGCAGGCCACGTGTTGTGTATCAGAGGAAGACAGGCAGGAGGTTTGCTGAGACCCAAAATCCAATGGCAAAGGTGAAACTTTCTGTGGGTACTTATGATAATGCTGAAGAGTCTTTAGAGGCTCCCAACAGAAAGAGATGTGAATATGCTGAAATGGTTCATTACGAGAAGGAGGAGCACGAGAAATCAAATGTTGAAGCTGGGCTTGTTTCAAAATGTGAGGATATCGTTTCTGAGGCCCGGGAAGGAAGTCAGGTGAACGTGGATAGTATTCAAGTACCATGTTCATCCTTTGTGAGTAATGACGATTTTGATACGGGTGTAATCAATGCTAATGAGAAATCAGTTGGTGAGTTTAAAGTGGGTTCATACGCTACTCCTGAAGAGGCCGAAGCAGCTCTTCATAATAAAAGGCAGGACTTAGATTCTATGCCTCATGTTGAATCGTTTTCAAGGGAATCCGTGTCCTTGAGTGAACATGTGAATGGACAAGTGACTTGCTGCAGGCCACGTGTTGTGTATCAGAGGAAGACAGGCAGGCGGTTTGCTGAGATTCAAAATCCAATGACAAAGGTGAAGCGCTCTATGGGCACTTATGATACTACTGAAGAGGCTTTAGAGGCTCTCAACAGAGAGATGTGCGAGTATACTGAAATGGTTCACTCTGAGAAGAAGCAAAAGAAATCAAATGTTGAAGCTGCGTTTGTTTCAAAATTTCAGGAAGTTGTTTCTGAGGCCTCGGTAGGAAGCCAAGTGAATGTGGATAGTATTCAAGTACCATGTTCATCTTTTGTTGCTAGTGAAGAGTTTGAAATGGGTGGTATCAATGCTCATGGGGAATTAGTTGGTGAGTTTAGTAGGCTGGATGATGAGCTATTTCCCTGACTTTGTCCGTGTAAACAAACAATTCCTTTGGATTTGGATCCCTACGAGAAGGTCGTATCTTAGATCGGTGCTTGGACGTCTGAAGTGAACTTGATGTTTCCATATATGCTTATATGAAATCTCTTGTTCTTCTGAATGTCTTTTGAGGAAGGTGCTGGCTAGTTTATTTCTTACTGATCATTTAGCACTGGTCCGCAACTCCACGAGTAATTTATTTGTAACATTTTCGTGTACATACCTAGGATATTGTGTTTTATTCCAATAGTCCCATATGTTAACCCAGTTTTTTTTTTTAATCACTAATGCAAAGTTATACTACTTTCTGGAAGAAAGTGCTCTTACTTCGTGTTTATGGGACGGCATTTGGGACAGATGTTTGGACTGGTGCTTTTCTAATTGTTAATGTTTGGACTGGACAGAGAGGCTGGCAGAAGTGGCGAGCGGCGTTTGGGGTCTTGTGTGATAAGAAGGTACCGCTCAAGCTAATAGAAAAGTTTTACAGAATAGTGATCAGACTAGCCATTCTCTACGGGGCAGAGTGTGGCCACCATGAAAGCTCAGGAACAGAGATTAATGGTAGCAGAAATGAGAATGCTAAGGTGGATGAGTGAGCACACGCTATTAGACAAAATCAGAAACGAAGTGATTAGAAGCAGAGTGGGAGTAGCCAGTATAAGAGATAAGCTGCGAGAATCCAAGTTGCGTTGGTTTGGACATGTTCAGAGGCGGGGCCCTGCGGAGCCAATTCGTAGGTGTGAGAGCCTGGTTTTAGGAGACGTACATAGAGGGAGGGGACGATCGAAGAAATGTTGGAAGGACAGTATAAGGCAAGATGTCAGCGAATTGGAGATTTCGACAGATCTTACACTATGTAAGGATAGCTGGAGGGAGAAGATTCGAGTAGCGGACAACTAGGCACCTGAATGGACCGGTTCACGGGGGCCTTGAGGCTTCGTCGCTTTTGTTTTGGTTCTATGTTTTGTTTTTGTTTTGCTTCGTTTCTTTCGCCTCGGTTTTGCTTTGCCTCTCCTTTGCCTTTTGTTTATGGGTTTTATGTGCTTTATGGGTTTTATGTGCTCTGTGGTCTTGTCGAGTCTATTGGTCACTCCCCCGTCGCTTTAAGCCAGGGGTGCCCCCATCTTGACCCCCAGATTTCCCGCAAGGGAAGATCCACTGGGTTATTGTTGTTGTTGTTGATTAGTTTTGGTGATCTGTCTTTGACAAAAATCTGTTTTGCTATTATGTTGTTGGCTATGCTCATGAGCATTTAACATGGACTTTAGCTCTAAGATGGGGATGAAACAGACCATTTTACTTTTCAGATAGATGAATGCAGTGGAAGAAACCAACAGGACAAATGATTAGGAAATAACCACCATGATTTCAGTTAATCCTGTTTATTTATTACTCTCAATAACACAAATGACTATCCAAGTCAAGATTATCATGCAAAAAACTCTTCTTAAAAACTCTGAAACTAGTAAATCCTAGCTGAATCAAACTAGTCCAAAAATCCCTTGTCTCGGAAACTTGTGATGCAATCATCAAACATTTCAGGGATTGTCTTAAAACCAGGCAACCCCAGCTCGATGATCTTGCTCGTGTCGTTGCTATGCGGGTTTGCATCACCCTGCTGATTAGTACTCAACCTACAGAACAGTTATAACGGCCTAAGATTATGTAATCATGCATTAATGACTAACTGAACTTAAATTTTTAGACTGAATACAACTTACTGATTCTCATAAGGGTACATTGGATACTTAGCCTTGAGAATCTCTACAATCTCCAACCAGTGAGCTACTGGGCCTGAACATATTAACCTTCCTGAGGCCTTGCTTTCCTCCATTGCTAAAACGTGTGCAGAGATCACGTCGTCTATGTGGACAAACCCTATAATCTGGTTTGGAATTCCGCCCCTCGTACCTAATTCAAGAACCAAACAAAGTCATGCACAAGTACTACCTTCATTCAATAATAAGTGACATCTTAGCCTAGAGCACAAGTATGAAGGATATCATCGGGTGAACTCAAATATCAGAAGTAATTCATTATGTTCCACCTTTGATAACGCTGAGGAGTATCTGCAGGCTGCTAGTTGGGTGGGGAGTTAGCAAGGGACCAACTACATAAGAAGGGACAACCACAACTAGATCAAGCCCACTTTCATTAGCTATCTTCCACGCTTCCTTCTCCGCAAGCATCTTTGAATACGCATACCACAGCTATGCAGCAAAGCCAAACACATCAATACAAATAGATCAACCTCTCAAGAAGCTCGTTGCAACAATTCAATTCAGATGTTATCTAGCAAGAAATGACCTTGTATCGTTTACAGTAATCACTATCACTCCAGTGAGACTCGTTGAGAGGAGAAATCTGCTGGGCATCATCTCGGCCCCGTGTAGTTGAGCTGGATGAGGTTAGTACAACCCTTTTCACTCTAGCCTTTACACAAGAATTGAGCACATTTACAGTTCCTTTTATGGCTGGATCAATTAGAGTTTCCTGCATAGACACCATTAAAAGGCATTCACCAACCCAAAAATGAAACCTAAATTGGGTAAAGAAAAGGGTTCTGTTATTGGTATGTGCTGATCCAGTCAGATTACTGATTTATCATGATAACAGAAACCTAAAAGTAATACTGTATGTCTCAAATCAAGGTAATTACCTGAACATTGTCACCAAATGGTGGAGCTGCAACAGGAGAAGCAGTGTGAAAAACACCATCAACACCCTCAACCGCCTCATCAAAGCTACCTTCCTCCAATAGATCAGCTTTTATTAGCTTGAGCCTCTCCTTTGCTCCTTGCAATTCCCATAGAAAACCCACCTTCTGTAGATTCCCTGCTCAAATTTCCAACGCAAATAGAACAGTAAACTTCTGAATCTGAAGATCAAAAGAGATTGAATTTGGGTTGATAATTAATTAGATTGGAAATATGACCAGGATCTCGAACAGTGGCTCGAACTGTATGACCCTTTTCAAGAAGAGTTTTTATCAAGTGAGCAGCTATGAAACCCGTTCCTCCGGTTACACAGTACTCCGGCATCTTCTCTTTTCTCTCTCGCACAAAACAAATTTGCAACGTGTACACTACATATGCCCTTAATAACCGTGAAATGCGCAAATTAGAGTTGGAAAAGAAGCTCAATTATTTTACCAATAATTGTGCACTATTTGAACATGCGGTTAAATTAAAGTTTGTTATATTACTACTCCATATAGACTGGGAAAAGGCAATGTAACAGATTTTTTACTGTTTTTGTTGATTACCTTGTAAAATAAAAATTAAAACTAAGACTCCTGGAATTTGAAATTAAATTTTAGTTAGGACAAAAGATGTCCTTACAATTAAACTACTACACAAATTTAAATTTGCAAGTTTTATGACCAAACAAAACACAATCACTCTTCAAATCCCTACTTATCATGCAACAAAACATAAGTGAAAACATTTTAAAAATAGTACATACAAGCTCAAACATATCTCCCTTGATTATCATTTCATCCGAGAAAGAGTTTAAGCTCCAGCATTACAAGTCGAATTCATCTCTACCAAAGATTAGATTGCGGATATTATAACCAAGCCCCTCTTCTCTGCTCGGTTCCACTTCTTGCGATCCAAGCTCTGCCTACACCCGCTTGGCTCGAGGGGGCATGCCAAGACAATAGGACACAACACTCAATAGGATAAGATTTCATACGTGTCATGAAATGAAGCCTAGTTCTAGAATGATCCTAGTCTTTCCTAGATAGTGACACTTGTCACAAGATCAGGTCAATGTCCTTGTATATATTCATAGCACTATTGACAACAAATGATGAGATGAATGATTATGCACGAATTCTAAAACAGATATTCTCTCCTTTTCTTATGCTTTAGAAAACTAAGAATATAAATTTATATCCATATCTCTATGATGGCTAATATTTGAAAGTTAATATGAATTGAATTATATCCTGTTGCATAAAAATTGTTAAGAAACTAAAAATATGACTTCATACATTTTATTAAAAAATTTGTAATAGAAGGTTATGTTGTCATTATAAAACTAATTTAGCGCATTGATTAAAAGTGATAATCATATGTATTGAATCATAGATTCTATCTAGTGCATTACTGAACTCAAACAGCAATAAGATTACCAAATAAGCATTGCTTCAGCTAATACTGTCAATTGTATTGTGATAAACATAATGCCTCTCCAAAGCCAACTTATTATGCAAAAAAAAAAAAAAAAGTTGAAAAGTGAAACAATTTAAAAAATGGTAAACCCTAGATAAGAACTTAAAAATGAACGTTTTGTGATTTATTTTGTTTTCCAACACCTTCACACTGCAAACTGGTCATAATCATTACAGAAACCCTTTTTCTTGAAAACTTGAGATGCAATCATCAAACATTTCAGTGATGGTCTTGAAAGCAGGCAATCCCAACTCTCTGATCTTGTTAGTGTCATAGCTAACTGCAACCTCCTGCTGGCCACTACTCAACCTACAATTACAAATCATGATCATAGCAAGACAACAATCTCAACAGTTAGAAAAGCTCAGAACCATAAAAAGGATCTCCTAGTGAGAAAATTGTTCAAGATATGTATAAAAACTTACTGGTTCTCATAAGGATACATTGGATACTTTTCCTTAAGCATCTCCACAATCTTTGACCACTGAACTAATGAGCCTGTACAAATAAACCGGCCTGAGGCCTTGCTTGCCTCCATCACCAAAATGTGTGCAGAGACTACGTCGTCTATATGGACAAACCCTGTGATTAGGTTCCGGATTCCTCCTTGCGTGCCTAATTTTAAAGACCAAATTTATAAGGAAAAAAAAAACTAGCTCAAAATTATGCCTAGGTTTGATTTCAATGTCAAATTTTAAACCTTTGACAATGTTGATAAGTAGAAGAAGACTGCTAGTTGGTTGTGGAGGTAGCATGGGACCAATCACAAAGGATGGGAGAACCACCACTAAATCAAGCCCATTTTGATTACATATCTTCCATGCTTCTTTCTCGGCTAATGTCTTTGCATACACATACCACAACTACACACACGTAAATAAATACACATGAATGAGCCCAGTGAGGTTCCATCCTAAAATCATTCGACAAATTAAAAGAGTAACTCATCTATCTTAGATACCTTGTTTTGTTTACAGTAATCAAGGTCGCTCCAGTGAGACTCATTGAGAAGAGAGATCTGGTGGGCATCGTCTCTGTACCGTATAGTTGCAGAGGAAGAAGTTAGGACAACCCTTTGCACTCTTGCTTTTACACAAGATTTGAGCACATTCACAGTTCCGTTTACAGTTGGATCAATTAGAATTTCCTGCATATACCAGCTATATATTCAGTGAACTAATTCCAATCACCCTTTGGAATAAAAACCAAAACATAATACATGATGAATCCTAATTATTCAAGCAATAGTAGCTAATAAAAACTGTTATTTACCTGGACATTGTCACCATATGGGGGAGGTACAACAGGAGAAGCAGTGTGGAAAACACCATCAACACCCTTAACTGCCTCATCAAAGCTGCTTTCCTCTAATAACTCGGCCTTCATTAGCTTCAGCCTCTCCTTTGCTCCTTGTAATTCCCATAGAAAACCCACCTTCTCCAGATTTCCTGCTCAAAATTTTCAAATGAAAGATTGAAGAAGTTGATTTAGTGTAAAAATTAATGAGATTAGAGAGATATCAATTGATTACCAGGATCTCGAACCGTGGCTCGAACAATGTGACCCTTTTGAAGCAGGGTCTTGACTAAGTGAGCTGCTATGTAACCTGTTCCTCCAGTCACACAGTACTCCGGCATCTTCGATTTCTTTCTTTCTAGATCTCACCCACAAAAGAACAAGAGTGTCATTTAGGCTTGGAATTTCGTCAACTGGAGTAAGTATGGTCGCTCATTTCAATAGTAGCTGAGTGTCATTTAGACTTGTAGTTGATGCAATTAGGTGGCTTGGGTGTGTTTGCTTATTATACCCGTGTTTCCCTTCCACTAGAGGATTAAACAATTGTTGTTTTGTGTAGACTAACGCTGTATGCGTAAAGAACAAAAGTTTATATATATATAAAAGATGATAGTATTTATTTATTTATTTTCCAAGCTCCATGATGATCTAGCTGCAAATAAATAGTTAACATGTGTACTGTACTGATCTCTAAACTCCGGGCCCGGTCCCTCGTTCTGGCGCGTGGGCCGACAGACGAAACGGACCACAACTGAGAGCGTAATCCCTCATTGTCGGAGATGAGTTGTTCGATACTGGTTTTGTGCTTTTTCGTTGCAGGGACATTGATCGGACAACTCCTTCTCAAGGGCATGGAGTCTCTGAGAAAATTCAGACAATTCTGTTCAGATTGCCGCCGATGCTTCCTGGCACTCTAGCTCCTCAACCCCCTTGTAATGTTCTTGATTCCTTTCGCCGGGATTGTTAATGGTAACTGTTTGTTTTCAACTGATTTGATGCAAGGGACCTTTTTTCGATTGTAATGCTCCACGGTGGGCGCCAAATTGTTTTGGACGAAAATAACTTACTATTTTAATGATACACTATAATTATGCTAGCAGAATATATCGGGATATTTTTATAATTATGCTTTCCTTTTATTTAGAGATTTCATTTTATTTTTATTAAGAGTATCTTTTTATTTCAGCAACTAGGGTTTATCTAGATATCAGGGTTATTATAAATATCCCTTTAGGTTGTTATTATGCATCAATCAATCAATGAAACCAATTAATTAATTTATCCCTTTGCTCTAAATTTATTATCGTTCTTCTTCCCGTGGCTACCAACCACGTTTATCGAGCCAATCCCACATCGGGTGCGTCTCACCCCCTGACCAACAAGGGTTCCGGTACGAATCCACACCGGGTCCGTATCATTTAACACCCTAGATTGAGGTCACAATCGAATGCAAATAGAAGTGAATAATGTTTGGTTGAATTGGTTGAAAGCGAACGAATGTGTTGGATCGTGACGCGTTAGTAACAAGTCATGGAACTAGCAATGTTCCCTGGGCAGCGGAAATAAATAATATGAACATAGAAATTTAGAGGAAAACTTTCTATCCGACCAACCGGTCGTAGAAAGAAAAAAACATCTACCCTTGAGACTCCTTCTCAGAAGATCTCTTTACTTGTATGACTTAGATGTCTCGTATTTCTCGAAAAAGCGATTCGATTGGTGGGATTTGCTATGATACTTATGAGATCGAAAAATATCTTCTGTATAAATTTGACCCCATAAGCGGGACCTCCACCAAATAGCGCAAAACCCAATATTTCTGCTAGAAAATCTTCTAATTGTTCCCGAGCAACTAGAAAGAGATTCTTTAACCAGAAAGAATTCTTTTATTAAGTTTCAACGGTTACAAAGCAAGTCAAGTTCCCTGGTAACTAAGACACCAACCAAAGTTCAACCAACTAGACTTCTACAACCCTAAACGTAAACCTAAGGGAAAGTAAACTATTGACTTACTTGTGGATTCTTCACCGAAAAAAGCCACACACGCGTACACTTAAAAAGCTCTCTATCCAAGTTCGTCGTAAACAACCACACTTTTACCCTAGCTATAAATTAGCTATTTATAAGAAATGGCAAGTCTGATCTCATTCGTAATTCTTACCTAATGACGCAGATTTTCCACTTAACAAAACCCACACAAGAAGATTTGGTAACTTGCCATTAATGGAAAGTCGCGTTCCTTTCGAGACGCGCTTCCTAAATCTGTCACTCGTTCCCTCAATCATTCATCACAATGTTCCGTCATTCGTGACTATGTACCTGTTTTCCTGAAAGTCATGTTCCTTTCGAGACGCGCTTCCTAAATCTGTCACTCGTTCCCTCCATCGTTCATCACAATGTTCCGTCATTCGTGACTATGTACCTGTTTCCCTTACGAGACACGCTTCCTAAATCTGTCACTCGTTCCCTCCATCGTTCATCACAATGTTCCGTCATTCGTGACTATGTACCTATTTTCCTGAAACACTTACATATAGAAGCAAGAAATACCAACTAAGATTGTTCCAACATATTGATTAACTTTCTTGGATGTTCTTTTGATGATTATAAGATATCCGATGTACAAGTGCTTGATCGTTACTTATTTCTCCCTATTCTAGCCGTTACCCATGTTCGAAACCATACACCCGCGTTTATCGGAACTGATACAACCATCCCCCACTTTCCACGTTGCGAGAAGAAGGACCCATTCCCTCTCGTAACCGTTTCTCGAGCTTGTGTCTCTGCTTCATGACGACGATCTTCCTTCTTCACTCTGGTGACCATTGTCTTCTTGGCGGCTTTGTTACGTTTTTGAGTTAGCGTTCAGGGACGTGCATAGCTCCGCGTTTTGATTGGACCATTGTATCGATGGGCTTCTATTTTTAGGCCCAATAGTAACTATGATCACTCATTTTAGTAGTAGATGAGAGTGTCATTTAGACTTGCAGATGAATGTAGTTAGCTGGCTTGGGGGTGTTTGTTTATTATACCTGTGTTTCTCTCCCACCAGAGAATTAAACAATTGTTGTTTTGTCTACACTAACGTTGTACGCACAAAGAACAAGAGTTTTTTTTATATAAAAATGTCATTACTCCCCAATGGTTACTCTTATTATACAAAAGGAAAGTGAAAACACACTAAAAATCTCCACTGCAACTGACCATAGACTACTCTACAGAAACCCTTTGCGTTGGAAACTTGTGATGCAATCATCAAACATGTCATGGAAGGTCTTGAAACCGGGCAATCCCAATTTGATGATCTTGCTAGTGTCATAGCTATGTGGATTTGCATCTCCCCCTAGGCCCGTACTCAACCTACAGATCATGATCATAGGAATTATAGTTAAAAAATGCGCTCCTAGTAAATTTAACTGTTCAAGATACATGTAATTAATGCTTCTTACTGGCTCTCATAAGGATACATGGGATACTTTTCCTTAAGCATCTTCACAATCTCTGACCAGTGAGCTGTTGGACCTGTACAAATAAGCCTCCCTGACGCCTCTCTTTCCTCCATGGCCAAAATGTGAGCAGAGACTACATCGTCTATGTGGACAAACCCTATGATCTGGTTCGGGATTCCGCCTTTGGCACCTAATTTATAAAAACCACACAAAGTCGTCGAAACAAAAACTAGTTCAAACTTCAAAATGCATTTCAAGCTATAATGAATTTGTGTGGTGTTTCTAGAACTTTTGATAATAGGTAAGGACATTATTTGTAATAGATACAGAGTATTTGGTATACCAAACACACCTTTTGAAAATAAGTAATTATAACTAAGAACGTGATTAACAAGCATTAATTAAAAAACTTTAAGACCTTTGACAATGGTGAGAAGCAGAAGAAGACTGCTAGTTGGGTTTGGAGGTAGCATTGGACCGATCACAAAGGATGGGAGAACAACAACTAAATCAAGGTCGTTGTCTTTAGAGATTTCCCAGGCTTCTCTCTCCGCTAAAGTCTTTGCATACGCATACCACATCTATATATGAACATGAAAAAGATACACACACCTACAAGTTAGCCTCTTAAATTTAATGAATGTCATCATCATTGACCCAGTGAAGCTCCACTACAGCGGAATCCGGGTGTCAAGATGAGGAGGGTATCCTTGTCCAAGGGAAAGGGGATAGGCAATTTCTCTTACCGTATACCGTTTGCAGTAATCAACGTCGCTCCAGTGAGACTCGTTGAGAGGGGAGATCTGCTGGACGTCGTCTCTGTACCTTAAGGTTGAGGACGAAGAGGTTAGAACAACCCTTTTCACTCTTGCCTTTACACAAGATTTGAGCACATTTGCAGTGCCTTTAATGGCTGGATCAATTAGCACTTCCTGCAATGAAATGAAGGATGTTATTGTTCTTACAGATTAATTAATTAATTCAAGTTTACTGATTAATTAATTACCTGAACATTGTGATATGGTGGAGGTGCAACAGGAGAAGCAGTGTGAAAAACACCATCAACACCCTTGACAGCTTCATCAAAGCTTCCTTCCTCCAACAACTCAGCTTTCATTAGCTTGAGCCTCTCTTTTGCTCCTTGCAACTCCCATAGAAAACCCACCTTCTCCGGATTCCCTGCTCAACTAAAAAGATTAAAGAAGCTGACTTGATGTGGTAATTGATGAGACTAGAGAGATATGAATTAATTACCAGGATCTCGAACCGTGGCTCGAACGGTGTGGCCCTTTTCAAGCAGATTCTTGACTAAGTGAGCTGCTATGTAGCCTGTTCCTCCAGTCACACACAACTCTGGCATCTTCGATTTCTGTTTTTTACTCGATCTCACACACACCCACAAATTTGCAGTTTGATATTGTTTGCAAGTAGCACAGAGGAGTAGCGTGAGATGTGCTGCTATTTAAGCTTGGAAATTCATTAGGAAGTCAACTTTAGTAATTAATTAATTCAATAAAGTAAGGTCGCGTATTGCAATGGTAGAGTGCTATTTTAACTTGCCCCCAAGCGCAAAGATGTTTTTGTTTTATTCATTAAAAGTTGTGTTTGCAGTTTTCCACTAGAGAAATCAATTGTCATTTCATTTTGCTCTCTAAATACATATATGGGTGTGAAGTCTCCAAACAAATGAACTTACTACGGAGTATAATAATGGTGGGTGGGTGGGTGATGATAATGTGTTGAATAATCATGTTTTAATCCACTTATTTACTTTATGCTGCTTAATTGTGTGTGTTGCTTTTATCTGACTAGGGTAAAGCTACCATAGTTAGTTTTTAGCTTTGGTTGAGTTGACCGTTACAAGCACTGTATAAAACCTTTGCCAGATCTCTGAATGAAATGA
This sequence comes from Fallopia convolvulus, assembly GCA_964016875.1. Lineage (NCBI taxonomy): Eukaryota > Viridiplantae > Streptophyta > Magnoliopsida > Caryophyllales > Polygonaceae > Fallopia > Fallopia convolvulus. Next base: position 46,529,580 of record OZ024721.1, read on the forward strand.
ACTCTCAGATTTTAAGGGAAATTTCTCCCTCTCTTTCGTGTTCTCCAATTCACTAAGAACACAATCTCGTTCTAAATTTCACCTTAATGCAAGTGATTTTAGGAACCGTTTGGTATGCTGTTGGAATCTGATTGGAATCAGGAATCGGAATGAACCAATCCTTTGACATGTTGTTTGATATGCTGTCGGAATGAACCATTCCTGAGAATTATAGTTTAAAATTTGGGTTTAGATCTTATAATTTAGGATTTTTGAATTTTAGAATTTATTATTTAGTTTAAAATTTTGGTTTAGACCTTATAATTTAGGGTTTATGAATTTTAGAATTTATTATTTAAGTTTTAGGAGTTTTAGGGTTTTAAGGTTTAAGATGAAAAGTTAAATTTTTTTGGAATAGATGATACCTTCTATTTTCTGCTGAAATCAACTTTGCCTGCAAGCTTAGAATAAACCATTCTTAAGAATGAAATCGATTCCAGATTTTAATAAACCAAATATTATATTAAAATCAACCATTCCTGGCTGATTCCTAGAGAATTGAACCAAGTCCTTAAACTGTCACACTTATTTTTCTACTTGCATTTCATTGATCGTTAATTACTACGGAGCTAGCATGCTATAATAAAGACGTGACGAGTACCATAATTTTTTCTATCAAATTTGAGAGCCACGTTACTTAAACTAACATATTTAATTTCAAGCATTAAAAAAGTCAATTACTCAATTGTAATGCTTTCCAGAGTACAAATTTGAAACATACATTCCATTTGAAAATATAAGATTTTCTAGTAAATTTAATCAAAATTAAGAAGGACTATAAATTTACCAAATTATCCTTAATCCTATAAAAAAATTTAGTATAATTAATTAAAATATGGAGAGATATGGCTGATTATTTTTTAAATTTTAGGGTATTTTATTAAAGAATGAAGTTGGAAAAAGATGGACAAAAAACTGAAAAACATCTTATATTTTCAAACGGAGGGAGTAATAAAGTTCACTGGACCGATAATTTGAAGCTCAATAGGGCCAAGTTTGGCAAACCGTGACATTTGAATTAGCTCTTTTATTGGGTGGAATTCATGGGCTTATACACTAGTGATGCGTTCCGCCTTTTGGATGGATCGCACGGGTGTCCGATCTAGGCTCGGAAGGGCCTCGGATCTTCTCTCGTAATCGGATAAGCGCAAACCACAGGGTGGCTCGTGAGGGAAAACTCGACGGATCAAGTTCGGGTGGCCTAGGGCCGAGACGAGGGTGTTGAGAAAAGGGATAGAAAAGGGTCGGTTCAATAACCGGGTTTGACGCCTAGGTCTAAAGGAAAGAAACTCAATCACAATAGGCAATCTATATAAAACAAGGCGTAAATAAAACTGATTACATCAAGTACTTTAAATAGAGAAAACTAGGTCTAACTAGGTCTAACGAATGGGCCTAACTAGTTATCTGGCCGACCTCTTAAGCATAAGAGGTCACACGCTCAATATAGTAATACTATAAATAGAAACTAGGTATAAATAGGAAAAATTGCCAAAATAGGAAATATAATAAGGGTTTTTCTAGTGTGTGCATTATTGATGTTTCCCTAAGTAGAAATTTAAAGATATATTAGTTCGGTTTTTCTAACCTATGCCCTAAGGGCATAGGTTAAGCATTCTTATTTAAGAAACTAAAACCCTATATGAAAATAAATGAACCCTATTAGAAAAAATTAAATTACCCCATATAATGAAAATCAACAAAAATTTTCCATTTCAAGTGTCTTAACAGGTTAGAAAAATCGATATTAGTAATAGAGAGAAATAACACCCTTCCAAAATTAAGTTAATAATTTCTATATTTATGATATTTCCCCCCTTTCCAATTTACTTTCTTTATCTAATTAAGGGAATTTAATCATTGTCCCCATGGACACACACTAGAAAAACCATATAAATTTAATAGTAAAGAGCTAGGTCGGAATCCAAGGCGCACGCCAAGGTCTCGATAGACTCAGGCTCGTCATGATCGATCTCGATCTAAGATCGGATCGTATCATCCTCCTTCCCTTAGAATCGAAGCGTCCTCGCTTCGAGCTTAGGTGGTCCGGGGAGAGGCGGAGATCAGTAGGCAGCACAAAGACATCGTCGGGCTTGCTGTCGTCACTCAGAACGTGTATAATAGGCAAAACAAACCCGAGTTCCGATGATGGCACAAGGTCAAGTACATACGGGCGCGACAATGATAGGAGGTGGCTCAGCTGTGTCGGAAAGCAAAGGCATCAGACAAGGTAGTAGTGATGGCGGTGAATACGACTCATCCCAGATGGACTCGCTATCCCAGACGAGCTCGCTATCCCAGATGGGCTCGCTATCCCAGATGGTCGTGGCCTGGAAATCCGCGGGGGCGGACTGCTGTGTAGCCGTGTCGTCGATCGGTGGCAGATCCCACAGAAGAATCGAACATAGTGGCCAATTCATGACTCGCTCCCGTATAGAATACAAATTCCGACCAACTAACAACAATTCCCTAGACCTATATATTTTTAATCGAACTTATATATATATATATATATATATATATATATATATACACACACACACTCGGCTCCTCTTTTTTTTTTGTTCGATCAACACACTGAATCACCACAATATGGAAAAAATAAATAAATTTATACGCGATTGTGGTTTAAGGCAATAAAATAGATTTGCACAAGATATGGCAATGTAAGGTTCTGCAGAATATAGTTTGGCAAGATCAATATGGATGGGAAAATTAAAATCAAAGATCTATCTAGTTGTGTCTGCATGTAGAGATTAGGCACGCACAAGAGGAAATTAAAAGATCTCACGCCTAATTATTAGGCAGATCGAAAAAAAAAATTCCCCTTAAAACTTGGCTTACGAGGGCAGTAGATATGATGGAGGGCGAAACAGGGGCACGAGGACTGAGTCGCCTGGTGTTGTGGCGGTGTCGGAGAAGGACGCCTTCATTGAGCCGCCTGGGCTGTATCTGTTGATGCATTCCGCCTTTCGGTGGATCGCACGGGTGCACGATCTAGGCTCGGAAGGGCCTCGGATCTTCTCCAACAAATCGTGACAGATAAGCGTGAACCACAAGGTGGCTCGTGAGGGAAAACTCGACGGATCGAATTCGGGTGGCCTAGGGCCGAGACGAGGGCGTTGAGAAAAGGGTCGGTTCAAGAATCGGGTTTGACGCCTAGGCCTAAAGGAGAGAAACTCAATCACAATAGGCAATCTGTATAAAGCTAAGGCGTAAATAAAACTGATTACATCAAGTACTTTAAATAGAGAAAACTAGGTCTAACTATGTCTAACTAATGGGCCTAACTACTTATCGGGTCGGCCTCTTAAGCATAAGAAGTCACACGCACAATATAGTAATATTATAAATAGAAACTAGCTATAAATATGAAACTTTCCAAAATAGGAAATATAATAAATATAAATTTAATAGTAACGAGCTAGGTCGGAATCCAAGGCAGACGCCAAGGTCTCGGTAGACTCGGGCTCGTCATGATCGATCTCGGTCTAGAACCAAGATGATGCGATCCGGTCCTAGACCGAGATCGATCATGACGAGCCCGAGTCTACCGAGACCTTAGCGTCCGCCTTGGATTCCGACCTAGCTCGTTACTATTATATTTATTATATTTCCTATTTTTGGCATGTTTTCTATTTATAGTTAGTTTCTATTTATAGTATTACTATATTGGGCATGTGACCTCTTATACTTAAGAGGCCGGACCGATAACTAGTTAGGCCCATTAGCTAGACCTAGTTAGGTTTTACCTTCTCTATTTAAACAACTTGATGTATTCAGTTTTATTTATGGCTTGCTATATACATATTGCTTTTTGTGAATCGAGTTTCTCTTCCATAAGGCCTAGGCGTCAAACCCGGTTCTTGAACCGACCCCTTTTCTATTCCTTTTCCAACGCCCTCGTCTCGGCCCTAGGCCACCCGAACTCGAGTCGTCGAGTTTTCCCTCACGAGTCACCCTGTGGTTCACGCTTATCCCTATTACGATTCGTTGGAGAAGATCTGTGGCTCTTCCGAACCTAGATCGGGCACCCGTGCGATCCACTCGAAAGGTGGAACGCATCAACTAGACAATTTAGTGTCTGGATAACTCTCAACAATATCCAAATACCACATTCTCACTCTTTTTATTGTTCAGTTGGAGGATCCTTGTGAAATTCGAAGTAGTCTTGTTCTAGCTTGTAGGGGGTTTAAAGAAAACTGTAGGAGTATGGTTGTAAAACCTGATAAAAATAAGTAAATAATCTAAGGCATCCTGAATGTGGAAAATGTTTAAATTCCAAAATTAATTAAGTTGTGATTATTAAGGAAGTGTTTGATTATATAATGGGTGTTAATGTATTATCGACCGAACCCTAATGAAGTTTAGTAGGTTATAGATGAAGAGCCATTTTTCCTAATGAAATTTTTTATGCGTCCTATCCTTATTGCAGGTGCTTTTGTTTTGGCTAGGTAAAAAGAGGACTCAGAAATTGGAATCTCGCTATCCGGTACTTTGGAATTGGGTTTTTCATAGATTTTGCACATGAGCCTAGTATAGTTGTGAGGATAATGTTCTTAGGGCTGCCGATGTTGCAGATTAACTTTTGTATGCATTCTATTCCAATGGCATGATAGGATATACAAGTGTAATTAGTTAAAGGATGTTAGGAGACGCGTGTCAATTACGTGGTTGTTAAGCAGAAACTCGATTGTTAGTTATAAGAGCCTCTCTGTATCTGTTGTAACAACATTCATTGAATGAATACAGAATTTCATTTCTTCTCTCCTTTCTCTTCTTTCTCTTCTTTCCAAATCATCATGGTATCAGATTAGGTTTTTTTTCCGATCAATTTCACGCTTTCGATGCCGGACGATCCAATTCTCCGTCCAGTTCTTTCTCCGGCGATGGATCCGACGAGTCCTCTGTATCTCCATCCGTCAGATCACCCTGGCTTGGTACTTGTTTCCAAGTCGTTTGATGGTCATGGTTTCGGAGATTGGAGGCGATCGATGCGTCGGGCTCTTTCGGCAAAAAACAAATGGAGTTTTGTCAGTGGTACTACTGAGAAACCTGCCGCCGATCATGCCGATCTTCCTCAATGGGAGCGTTGCAACGATATAGTTGTTGCCTGGATTCTCAATTGCTTGTCTCCAGATATCCAGAGTTCAGTCAATTACACCGATCTAGCGAAAGATGTCTGGAAGGATCTGGAATTTCGGTTTGGTCAATTCAGCGGTGCACAACTTTTTTTCTCTCAAAAAAGAGCTGATCTCGTTAACTCAAGGTTCTGATTCAATTGCAACATACTACATCAAGCTGAAGACAATTATGGATGAAATATCCAGTGAACGAAGGCTTCCTTCGTGTTCTTGTGGTGCTATGCGAGAGATCTTGGCCTATGAAGAGAATCAAAAACTTCTTCACTTTCTGATGGGCCTAAATGATGAATATCTGGTTTCCCGCGGAAACATTCTGATGCAAGATCCTCTTCCAAGCATGAGCATTGCTTATGGTATCTTACTCCAAGAGGAGAAGCAGCGATCTATGCAGAGCACTTCTCAAATTCTTGCTGAAGCCTCTTCAATGCATGTTCAATCTCAACCTGAGAAGAACAAATCCAAGAATGAGAAACGCTATTGCACAAATTGTAAGAAGACTAACCATAATGTTGATAAATGCTTCTTCATCATCGGTTTTCCTGAGCACTACAAATCTAAAGGCAAGAAATCAGTTGGCAAATCTGAGAGTTCTTCCAAAGGCTTTGCTGGACAAGTTGAAAGCAGTTCGTCATCAACCTCTCAGCAGACTGCTCCATCCATCACACCTGCTCAATACAATCAACTAATGAGTCTTCTTGCTGGACAATCTCCTTCTGCTTCTAATGCTGTCTTTGATGATCAACAGTTCGCAGCTTTTGCGGGTAATGTTCTCACTACTTCTTCTAATATTGTTTGGATATTAGATTCTGGAGCTTCTAATCACATGCGTGGAGATCTGTCGTTATTACATGATATTACTTCTCTTACTCGAGTCTTGACTGTCACTCTACCAAATGGAGATGTTGTGAATGTCAATAAATCTGGCAAGGCTCGTCTCTCTGGCATTCTCTTGCTGCAAGATGTTCTCTATGTTCCATCCTTCACTTGCAACCTTATTTCAATTGCCAAACTGGTTTAAGATATGAACAGCTTGGTTGTTTTCTCACATAACAAGTGCCTATTACAGGATTCGACCTCAAAGAGGAGCTTGATGATTGGTAAAGCACATCAAGGGCTCTATATTCTTCAAGATTCAATATCTTCAGATGTTTCTAAGTCTGTTCATTCTATTCCTATACATTCTCCTATTGTCAATGCTGCTAATGTTTCTTATGATATTTTGCATGCTCGTTTTGGGCATTTACATTTTTCTAAACTCAAAACCTTATCTCGTTTTGAGTTAGAAGATAACATTCAAAATAAACCATGTACAGTTTGTGCCAAAGCTCGTATGCAGAGCCTTCCATTTCCTAGTAGTACCATTTCTACTTCAAAACCATTTCAGATAATCCATATCGATGTTTGGGGTCCTTATAATCAAGCAACTTACAATGGTTTCAAGTTTTTCTTGACCATAGTAGATGATTTTTCTCGAACTACTTGGGTACATTTACTTACAACCAAAGGTAGTGCATTCGGTATCATCAAAACTTTTCTTGCCTGGGTAGAACGACATTTTTCTCAGAAAGTGCAGACCATTAGAACTGATAATGCTCTCGAGCTTGGATCAGGAAAATCAGCAAGTGAATATTTGGCTTCCTTAGGAGTTTCCTTGCAAACTAGTTGTACTGCTACGCCCCAACAAAATGGAGTTGCTGAGAGGAAACACAAGCACATTTTGGAAGTCACACGAGCTCTTCTGTTTCATGCTCATGTTCCAACTAGATTCTGGGGAGATGCTGTTCTTACGGCTGTTCACATTATTAACAGACTTCCTACTGTTGCTCTTCACCATAAGACTCCATATGAGGTACTCTTTAATCGCAAACCAGATTATTCTCATCTTAGAGTCTTTGGTAGTTTGTGTTTTGTTGCTACCTTAAAGCAAGGAAGAGATAAGTTGAAAGCTAGAGCCAATGTTGGTATGTTTCTTGGTTATCCACTTGGTAAAAAAGCTTACAAAGTGTTTCTTTTAGGCACTAAACAGATCATTACATCCAGAGATGTTGTTTTCCATGAATCCATTTTTCCCTTCCTTAACCAACAGCCTCATTCTAACTATTGGCCTTCTCATACAGATATTACCACTGATACTGATTTTCCAAATTCTCATTATCCTCCTATCAATTCTTCTGTTATACCACCAGCTTTACCTCTCAATCTCAATCCACCTCTTCCTAATCCACCTCTTCTTAATCCTAGAAGATCCACTAGAGTTTCTCAAAAATCATCTTATCTACACAATTACATTTGTCAAGCTAGCACTCTTCCTGATCATTCTATTTGTTGTCATACCCTTACTTCCACCCTGAAGTTCCCTGTTATTTCTTTTCCTCAAACTTCTCCTCCTATCACTAAGCCTTTTTCTTACAAAGAAGCATCTCAATATCCTGAATGGCAGCAGGCTATGAGAGCTGAGTTTCAAGCTCTAGAAATAAACAACACATGGGATATTGTTCCTCTTCCTAAGGGCAAAAATCCTATAAGTTGTAAATGGGTCTATAAAGTCAAACATAAGAGTGATGGTTCTATAGAAAGGTATAAAGCACGTCTTGTAGTAAGGGGCTTCACACAAAAACAAGGGATAGACTATACAGAAACTTTCTCTCCTGTCATTAAGATGACAACTATGAGGAGTCTCATATGTGTTGCCCTCAAGAAAGCTTGGCACATCCATCAATTAGATGTGAACAATGCTTTTCTTCATGGAGATCTTCATGAAGAAGTTTATATGAAGCTACCACAAGGGCTTCATGTTCCAGGGAAAAATATGGTGTGCAAGTTAAACAAGAGTCTCTACGACCTAAAGCAAGCTTCACGACAGTGGTATGCTAAACTTACTCATGCCTTAAGACTCAATGGTTACCAACAATCTCCAAATGACCATTCTCTTTTTCACAAGAAATCAGATTTTTCTTCAGTTTTTGTCGCCATTTATGTTGATGATATCCTTCTCACTGGAGATGATGAAGGTGAGATTGCTTGTCTAAAAGCATATTTGGATAATGAGTTCAAAATCAAAGATCTTGGGGATCTGCATTATTTTCTAGGCCTTCAATTTACTAGAATTCCTGGTGGTCTTATTATGGGTCAACAAAAATTCATTCAAGACCTTCTTGCTGATTATAATTGCTCAGAATTATCTCCTGTGGTGAGTCCTCTAGAAGTTAAATCTCAGCTTCATCTCCAAACTGGAACCTTGCTAGAGAATCCTACTTTGTTTCGAAGACTGGTGGGTCAACTGAATTTTTTGGTGCATAGCCGACCAGTTAGCTTTTCCTGTCTAGTATTTGAGTCAATTTCTGCAGCAGCCTTATTCTTCACATTATGATGCTGCTATACACATTCTTAGGTACTTGAAAGGGACTATTCATCAAGCCCTTCTCTTCAGTTCTTCTCCTAACATGAAGCTACAGGCATTCTGCGATGCTGATTGGGCATCTTGTCCTAACACCCGACGATCTGTGAGTGGTTTTGTTATTTTCTTAGGAGATACTTTGATCTCCTGGAAATCTAAAAAACAACAGTCTGTCTCCTTATCCTCTGTTGAGGCTGAGTATCGGTCTATGAGGAACACAACAGCTGAACTTGCTTGGCTTAGCAGACTCCTTGCTGAAATTGGCATTCCGAACATTCAACCTATTCCATTGAAATGTGACAATCAGTCTGCCATTTACATCGCTCGGAACCCTGTATTCCATGAGCGTACCAAGCACATAGACATAGATTGTCATTTTGTGCGTGAAAAGCTCCTAGAAGGTTTAATTCATGTCACTCATGTACCAACCACCAATCAACCTGCTGATCTTCTTACAAAATCTATTCCATGTTACAAGCTCAGTGATTACATGACCAAATTAGGCATGATTAATCATAACCCTGCCAAATTTGAGGGGGGTGATAGGATATACAAGTGTAATTAGTTAAAGGATGTTAGGAGACGCGTGTCAATTACGTGGTTGTTAAGCAGAAGCTCGATTGTTAGTTATAATAGCCTCTCTGTATCTGTTGTAACAACATTCATTGAATGAATACAGAATTTCATTTCTTCTCTCCTTTCTCTTCTTTCTCTTCTTTCCAAATCATCATGGCAGGCGCTTCTGTTTTTGGAATTTGATTATTCACATATTTTGCAAATGCATTTTATTTTTCAACTCGCTATTCCTTGAAAAGCCAATTTCATACGCGTGAGTGTACTATGTCAAAATATAAAGCCGTAAATTAGTAGTGTGGAAGGAATGAGTAATGGAGAATTTGTGTGCATGATTTGATTTTACTAGTGATTATTATGGAAGAGGATGCAAATTCTTATGCTGGTAGTATGTATAATGTATTGATCTGAGGAGTGTGTGTGCAGGAGATGGCTGCTCTTTTTCCTACAAATTTTAGAAAGCGCAAACGAGGTGTTAGACACAGAAATACAGGCAAATGGGGAGCTGCAATTCCGCATCTGATTGCATTGGTGCACAATTGTAGTACTCCCAGAGAGGCTGCAACACAACATTCCTTCCATTTTTAGGAAGCCCTTGGGTGCTACGCTCACTTAATCAGGAAAATGGCAAACTTGTATTTGGCATCCAATTACAAAGGAATTAGTGCACCTGGGTACTTACAATACTCATCAGGAGGCCGGTCAAGTCTACGTGGAAAAGAAGCTTGAGATTGAGTCTATGTATCCAACTGCTAGGAAGCTAAAACAAAGAGAATCATCCAAGTGGTATGCTGTGTACCAAGATCCAATCACCAGGTGTACTAGTTATTTGGGTACTTATGGCTCTGCTGAAGCGGCTACGCAAGCTCTCTACAGAAAGAAGCGCGAGTTTGCTTCAATAATGGCTATTGAAGGAAAGCAGCACAAGTACAAGCAATCAGTTGTTAGGAAGCCATTAGGTACTACACTCACTAAATCAGGAAAATGGATGTCCTTTATTCAGCATCCAATTTCAAAAATACAACTGCACCTGGGCATGTACAATACTCCTCAAGAGGCTGAACAAGTGTATGCCAAAAAGAGGCTTGAGATTGAGTCTATGTATCCAACTGCTAGGAAGCTAAGAAAAAGCGAATCATCTAAGTGGTATGCTGTGTACCAAGATCCAATCACAAGCTGTACTGGTTATTTGGGTACTTATGGCTCTGCTGAAGCGGCTGCGAAAGCTCTCAACAGAAAGAAGCGCGAGTTTGATTCAATGGATAAGCAGAACAAGCAATCATATACTGTTGATGAGGAGGACGCACAGGAACAAGATGGAGCAAATTATCATGTGGGCTCTAACATGAAGGGTAATCTAGTGAGACTTCGTCATGATAATGCAATAGAGCATGAGATTGCATTAGCTTGTAAATCTGAGTCTGGGAACGCAAAGATCACGGTTGCTAAGGGAGAGAATTGCAAGGAAAGCAGCATTGATGTGGAAAATAGTCAAATTCCAACATTAAGGTCTGAGGTTAAGGAAAAGTATGATATGGGTGTTATCGACGATTATGGGCAGCTAATTGGTGAGTTTAGTAGGATGGATGATGAGCTATGGTTTGTATGATGGTGGTGGTGGTGGTGGTGATAATGATGATGCAATGGATGACTGTCTAGAGTTGCAATGCCCTTATTTATCCAGACTTATGTCTTATCAATGGTGAACATGTAACTAGAGGAAGATACTTTAGTAGTATAGTTTGTTCTCATCTCTTAGAATTGGATACTTATCTTTGATGTTTGTACATGCCTAGACTATAATGACTTAATGCAGTTCTTGGCTGATGCTTTCTTCTCTATAAATTTTTAGCGGCAATTTTTTGCGCACTCTTTTTTTTAGGTTGCGCACTCAAGGTTGTGCGGATCCGAAACCCCCGAAGATTTTTCATAATATTTTTTTAAAAACCGGGTTTTTTTGTGCGGATCCTAAAACCGTCGAAAAAATAAGTAAAAATCGGGTTTTCTTGGACGGATCCGAAACCCGTCCAAAAATTGACCCTAAACCGGACCAATTTGTGCGAGTCTAGGACACGCACAAATTATTTAATAAGAGGCGCTGCACGACGCCTCATCTTCGTCTTCTTCATTTCGTTTTCTTCAAAGATCGAAAACGGCCATCGAAGTTCACACTAAATTTCCGACCAAAACACACGAATTTCAAGTTTTCATGGAGGAAAAAAGAGCGGGAGAGAACGAGGGTGCCAATGGGCTCGGTATTTCGGCGGATTCCGGCTCCTCCCATCCGTCGACGGGTCCCGATTCCGTCCAGAGTTTCGGCGGAGCAACGGCGACAGGAGACGTGGGTATTTCGGCGGAGTCCGGATCCGCTCAACCGTCGATAGGTCTTGGTTCCGCCCACGTCTCCGGCGGAGCACCAGTGGCTGGAGCGGAGGAGCTGGCGCAGACGACGGAGGAAATGGCGCTTTATGAATCTCGAGATCCGACGGTGGGTGAGGAGATGGAGGTGGGAGTGGGCCCGAGCGGGTCGAAGACGACGGAGGTTGCGGATCCAGGTCGCTCGGTGCGTCAGAGGAGACCGACTCATGAGGTAATTTTAAAATATATTTTGAATATATAGTATATTTAGATTTAAATGTATTGTTTATTTATTATTTAGTATATATAGATTTATATTGATATTTTATATATTATTTAAGAAAAGCATGTTAGATATATTTTATTTAGCAAAATATAATACTAAATGCATATGAAAATTGTAAATTATTAGAAATTGTCCTTTATATTATAGAAATTAAAAATTATATATGTTTTAGATTAGAAATTATATTAAATAAAATGCATATACTTTATTTAGAGAAATATATTTGAAATGCATATTAGATTAGAAATTATATTATATGAAATGCATATAATTGATTTAGCAAAATATATATGAAATGCATATTAGATTAGAAATTATATTATATAAAATACATATACTTTATTTAGTGAAATATATATGAAATGCATATTAGATTAGAATTTATATTATATGAAATGCATCTATTTTATTTCTGAGATGCATATAAAATAAAATATATGAAATGCATATATTTTATTTTAAAATCGTACCGTAGAAATAATTTATATATATATATAATATTAGAAATTATATTATAGTGAATAATTGTATGATAGAAATTAGAATCGTAACGTAAAAATACTGTATTTATTAGATTAGAATGTTATTTTTATGTGGTAACAATCGTAAATAAAAATAATAAAAATTATGATTAATTTGAGGGAAATAAAATAAAAGAGGCAAAATTATTAAACAATTAATAATATATTAAATAACAAGAGGTAGTAGAACACATTCGACAATATACGGTTGATGGTAGACGACCTGCGGATCGTTTTGTCACGGCTTCGGGTCGCAAGAGGTGACACGAAGAATCGACCTCCGAGCCGAATGCTCGTCCTGATTCTGCTGCGACGGGAGAGGATCAGCCTCTCCATAATGAGGTCCCACCGACTCAGTTAGAGGATATGCTGGTTGATTCTGTTGGGACGACAGAGGCTTACCAGGATTCTGTTGGGACGGGAGAGGCTCCGAACGAGCCGTCATCGTCATTCTCGCATCCGCCCCAGTCCGAGCCTCCGCAGTCTGATACTTTGCCCTCCGACCCGACTCAGATTCATTTGGATGAGGTGGTTGTAGATTCTGTTGGGGGGACAGAGGCACAACCTCCACAGGCCCAGCCTCCACTGGCCCAGCCTCCACAGGCCGACTTGCCCGAGCAAACACCGTATAGGATCGACGATATATCTGTATTACGAGATTTCCATACACACATCGCCGACTTGATTTGGAAGTCACTCGGCCCGTTTAGGAACGACATGGACGGACTTGTTCGACGTATTACGTGTCACAGCAGACCGAAGGAGTTTGCCCAATGGAGGCCTCACATTCCGTTCGCCGACGTTGATGTTGCACAGGGTTCGTGGTTATGGATGATTCGACAGACCGGCCTGACACAGCTATTGTACTTCGATTTCGGCAAAGTCGACCATAGCCTCATTCCTGCTTTTGTAGAGCGTTGGCATCCAGAGACCAACAACTTTCATTTTCCGTGGGGCGAGATGACGATTACGCTCCACGACGTTGCCATCATCCTCGGTTTGCCGATTGAGGGGCACGAGGTAGCTCACACTTTTTCCTCTGCTGAGTGTGTTGATATGGTTGAGTATATGTTTGGCACGACGGACGACTATGTGTTCCCCGGCGAGCGTGACTTCCTGAAGGACCTTAGGGATGGTCATCTACACAGCCGAGATTTCTTCGATCAGTTACTTGTGATGATGGCTTTAGACTACCCGCCAGAGTGCATAGCTGCCGGTTTTCTGTGGCATTACTTGTCCACCAACTTGTTCGTGGACAAATCCACGAACAGTGTAGATGTTGATATGTTGGCGTTGTTCGAGGATTGGGGTCGGGTTGTCGAGACTGCATGGGGCGTCGGCACATTGGCATTTCTCTACCGCAATCTCGGGGAGGCTTCACGGGCCGGGGTGGCTCAGATGGCGGGTTGCTCATATCTTCTTCAGGTATTTGGTAGTTTTGATTGAAAATGTCTTTTCGAAATCTTCGTAAAGTGAACTGATTTTATTTTTTTCGGGGTGCCATAGATGTGGATATGGATGTATTTCATCTATTTCCCTGGCAACCCGAACCCGTTGCGTGGAGCAGAGGACGATGAGAGGAGAGCATGTCGCTATCGGGTCGATCACACAAAGTTACAGACGTACGATACGTCGATCTACTATCGGCGCATCCTCGAATGTTACCGACCGGAGGATGTACGTATCCGTTCTTATATTTTTGTAATGAATCGTTATTTTTAAATTTACGTTTCCCGACGTCATTTCTTTATATTTCAGGTTTGTTGGACCCCCTATTCTCGGGTTGACCTGGATGTCCAGTATCCGACGTCGAGGTATCGGGGCACCATCCGATACCTCGACATCTATGAGCCGTACATGCCCGAGAGATGCGTGCGGCAGTGGGGACGAGTTCAGAGTCGACCTTTGGACGTTATCGTACCACGCGTCTCTCATCGCCCGTGGTCTCTTAAGGGGAAGTCAAGGTACATCCTCGACTTCGACGACGAGTATTACGGGTGGGGTACAGTTATGGACCACATTTGTCCATTCATCCTCACGTCGCCACGTGATGTCACTCCGTGGGACGTCGACGACGAGTACTTGGACTGGTTCTTGCAGATCTCGCATCCGTATGTGTGTCCGAGGGCGCCCGTTCAGCCGCGCATCGTTCGAGCCCCTCTTCCGGCTGTCGATTTTCATAGGGTGAGTGTGTTTATATTATCTAAGAATTACTTTTGAGTTGTGTATTTTAAAGTGATCTAATTGCATATGTCGTTTTATATTGCAGCGTTTCCAGCTGATTAGGGCACACGTGCTTTCGGCCATAGAGGGGCTTGCTCAGATTGATTTACCTTACTTGGGAAGTCTCTGCGGGCTGGACAATACACCGGTTGCTCCCCCTTTGAGTCGAGCATCGCAGAGGCCGCCGGAGTCGTCGAGGTCGGCCGAGCGCAGGGATCGTGTCCTATCCATTTGGGAACGAGGGGAGTCGTCTAGGATGGCGGAAGAGCGGGCGAGAGAGGAGGCTGCGAGAGAGGAGGCTGAGAGAGAGGTCCGGGGTTGGGCTGACCCGGAAAACGACCCCAATTGGGCGGATCGATTGTGTTGACATTTATGTTATTTTGTATTCGGATTGTTGTTTGGATTGTTTTTTTTTATTTAGTTTGGATTGTTGTTTGGATTTAGTTTTGGATTGTTAACGTTGTATGGATTGTTTTAGATTATGTTATGACGATTTCGATGATTTTGGATTGTTGACGTTGTATGAATTGTTTTAAACCAATTTTATTTTTATTTATAATTAATCAAAAATAGTCATATTTTATTTAAAAATCAAAAAATAGGGATATCACATATAATCTTAGTCATTAACCCTAAAAAGATAACGAAAATCTAATTCTATTAAAATGTCACGTGGCACAAATTTTACAACAGACTTGGTTCTGCTTTAAATTTAATTTGAAAATTTTTAATTTGAAATTTTAACACAAAAAGTGGGTATATTTATAATTTAGAAAGGAAAATAAAAAAAAATATTTTAACAAAATTTTTAACACAATATGGGCAGGTTTTGAACCCGCCCATATTGGCGCCATGGGCGGGTTTTGAACCCGCCCATATTGGCGCCATGGGAGGGTTTTGAACCAGCCTATATTGGCGCCATATTAGCCATGTCAGCGTCATTGTATGGGCGGGTTGTGAACCCACCCATATTGGCCGTGTTTAAAACTAGCACAACAGGGTTTAGGGTTTTGGTTTATGGTTTAGAGTTTTAAGGTATATAAATTCAAAATAAGATCGAAATAAAATATAATGAGCTTAATTAAATGGTTCAAGACCTCCTATGCCACTTTCCATACAAAACAAACATGAATAGATTGAGTCTAAGAGAAGTAATATATGAAATTAGACATGAGGTTTGATAGTTAAACATGAGATTTTAAAGTGATATATGAAGTTTGACGCTTTCTCCTATACATTGCTTACGATGAGCTTATAGTGGCGTTTGACGCTTTCTACTAGACATTGCTTACGATGGTTCAACTCATATACATCATTTGCCCTAGCTACTCAGCACAACGAGAAGCCATCAACCGATAAAGTCCACTATCACGTTGAATAATGGTTTAAGAATTCTCAATGAGTGGTTCATTAGTTGCAACTAAGATATGTGAGGCTTGGAAGGATTATTTGATGATTGAAGGACAACATGGTTGTATTTAGAAGTTAAATGACATCCATAAACACATTAACATTTTGTGCGGATTTATAACCCGCAGTAGTTATTTTTATTTAATACGAGAAAGCTCGTATAGGCGTGTTCCAAATCAAACATCAAAACACTAAACCCTAAACCATAAACACTAAACCCTAATCCACCCAAGTGGGCGGCTTACAAATCCGCCCAATGTGTGTCCGATCTACAAACCCTAAACCTTATGGGCGGATTACAAATCCGCCCATATGTGGGCGATTAAACCCCTTGAGCGGGTTGCAAATGCGCCCATATGGGCGTGTCCCATATCCGCCTATGTGGGCATTTCTACGCCAGTATCCAAAACAGTGGTATACGCGATCCGGGCGGAAAAAACTCGGTCGCGTTTTGACCCCGTTTCTAATATTCGAATGGTCGAAAAAAAATTTCGATTTTAATATAAAAACGACGACGCTTTATTTAAATAAAAATATTTCATTTTTACATATAGTAGTCAAAAGTGTAACTATAATATATAACATTAATTACAACCCTAAGTATTTATAGGTCCTCGTCCAGAACTCGCTCGTCGAACCTCATACTCTTGCATTCGGCTCTTGTAGCGGTGGTGCGTTTCCCATCCATCCACACTCGGTTGCTTGTATGTTGTCCATTGTCTAGGCGGTGGGGGAATAGGACATTCATCGTTTTCTAACCAAATCTACACACAATGTAGCATTATTAAAATATGCTATCAAATTTAGATTAAAATCAAGCTTTTGGTCAAGAAAACATACCGGTACAAAATGTCCAGCGTTGGGGGTCCCGACAAGTGCCATAGCATATACAGTCAAAGGAGGCTCATCTCCCTCATCGACCCACAATGGGAGGCATGTGTGCGGCCCAAATCTACTCAACACGACGACAGCCACTTTGTGCAAAGTCGCAAACACCAACCCCATCATCGGAACTACCATCCAACCCTCTTTACGGCATGGGGATGTTGTCATGCTCACTTTCTGAACAAGTCTCGGTATTCCACCATTTTCCTCGTACACCAATTCCAACTTATTTTGATGTTGTACAATGTAATTCGAAAGATTCAACCGAACATCCATGTACTTACTTTCATCTTCACCTAGTAACACGACAAGTGATCGATAACCACAATGACCATCACCCTCTACATCTTGGTGCCGAGATATGTATTGAAACATGAAGGGGTCAATCGTGTCATTAAACCAATCAAAATCAAGGTCATACGTCGACTTAGGCGACACAACGGTAGTGCGCTTCTTCTCCTCCTTCTTCTTCTTCTTTCTCTCCTCCTCCCTCCTCTTCCTCTCCTCCTCCCTCTTCTTCTTCTTTTCTTCATCCCTCTTTTGCCTCTCCTCCTCCTTCCTCTTCTTCTCCTCCTCCCTCTTCTTCTTCTTTTCTTCATCCCTCTTTTGCATCTCCTCCTCCTTCCTCTTCTTCTTCTCCTCCCTTTCATTCTTCTTCTCCTCCCCCCTCTTCCTCTTCGTCATCGTCTTCTCCTTGCCTTTACTATTTTCGTCGTCAATGTACTCCTCCCATGTCTTCCCCCTCTTAGTACTACTCTTCTTCTCACTCCCCCTTGGCCTTCCCTTATCGGCTTCACCACGAGAGGCGTCTTGTAAATTAGCCGAACGAGGGTCTTCACACTCCACCACCTTTTAGGCGACCTTGAAGATAGTATCCTTGGGAATTTCCCCCGCTTGCAACTTGGACCAAAACTTCCCCAATATCTTCTTCTCGTACGAAACTTTGACCCCATCATCGGGCAATCGATCATTCGCCCCCAAACCTTCCCACCGGACTTGCCTCCAATATATATCAACTTCATCGGGAACCAACGAGATGCCTTCTTTAACATATCCCTTGATCGTTTGGGGTGTAGGCAATCCCATAGAGGTACTCCACCAACGGTCTCGAGGACTCACTTCGTCGGATATGTCCCCATCTTTCGCTCTTTGTACTTGTTGCAATAGCAATTTAATGCATTCTCTCGAACACCTTCTCACTATGCGGTCGAAGAAAACCTTCTTCCATTCGGGCCCATCTAGTATTTCAACCGGTGTCACCGATCTATACTTACGGACACTCGGTCTTCATCGAATCCCATGCTTTCTTCACCTCATTCTTCCTCCCCGATCTATACTTACCCGACCTTGAACATTGCAAAATGATCTTATCGTGTTTGGACGACTTGGTCGTTATGATCATAGACATACCAAGACCGATAGTTTTAACCCATTGTCTCAAATCTTCCATTGTATCAAATCCATCATTGTTATTAAAGTACGTAGAGAAGTCGACTTCCGTGTGATCAACATGCTCACTATACGGACAAACCTATGAATAAAACCGAAAACCTTTAAACTAGGCATGTAATAACTACGAACTTGCAAGTATTAAAAAAAATCAAATAAAATATGATCATCATCATCTTTACGAAATAAATTTTAAATTTCATACTCCAAATTAGACACGACGCTACTAATCGACTGACAACCAATAATTTCAAGTTTCAACCTAAACTAAAATCGACCGACAACCAATAAAGTATAAACTAAACAGATATATTATAATTTAAGGATTCAACATATACTAACCAATTCATTATCGGGAAAAGAAAGATTGCCCACGGAAGAGGTTGAATCCGACGAATAGGATGACCCGCTAAACGATGACGTCTTTGTGGACCCGCTACTCGAAGTCGACATCTCACGAGAATGCACTTTGTCGTATATGCTCTCTTTTTTAGTGGAATTAACAATTGAAAACTGAATAGTAAAAAACTCGGCCGCTGTATAAAAGACGTGTTATGTCGGTTGAAACCCTAATTTATGTGCGGGTTTTAAACCCGCACAATATGGGCGTGCCGGGAACCCGCCCAAAGGGGCCGTTTTTCCAAAATACCCTTTTATGTGCGGGTCTCAAACCAGCCCATTATGGGCGTTCCGGGAACCCGCCCAAAGGGGCTTTTTTTGGCCGCATCTGGAATCCGTCCATAAAGCCGGTTTTTTTACGAAAAACTGGTGTCGTTTTTTGTACGGGTTTAGGATCCGTCCATGGTTCGGTAAAAAAACCGGTTTTTCTTGTGCGGATTATGAATCCGCCCATATCTGAATGCGCAACATAAAAAGAGGAGTGCGCAAACGAGCGGCCATTTTTAGTGAGGATACCTCTTTTTATAAACAAAAAAAAAATTGCACATCCCATGATAGATCATGGAAATCTTTATAAATTGAATTAGACCAAACACCATTTGATCAGACCATTTACTTATTGGGATTTTCTAATTAATGTGTGCTCATGGGCACATAACAAGAATACTAATTTTGGTAAATATGATAATTGTTTGTTACTTTTTTTTTTAAAAGGGTTCATAAATTTCAATATATGGAATAGTTTTGAAATAATTTGCAAAGTTAGCATTTTTATTATGTGCCCATGGGCACACATTAACCAAACCCTTACTTCTTTTATAGATGAAATGCTCAAGGAAGGAAAACCGAACAAAAAAAACACTAAAAAAATAATCATGCTTCACCTAATCCATTTACTTGTTAAACTCATGGCTATTTGAAGCGCCAAACATTATGCAATAGACTCTCCTAACATCTGAAGCTAGTAAAAATCCTTGCTCAATCGTCAAAAGGTTTAAGGAAGCTTATGAAACCAGGCAATCCCAAATCAATGATCTTGCTTGTGTCATATGATAGGAAGCAAAATTGTTACAATTGTACATTTTAAAAACTCGCTTTTGAATTTGAGTACTTTTGGATCTTGTTTAGTATGGATAAGTTGTTTGTCACAATAAGAGACTCATAAATATATCGTGTTTCTCATCCAAATCTTTTTCGCTTTAGGCAACTTAAGCTTTATCTCTAAAGGAAGACATAGACTCGGGATTTTTTGGATCAACACATAAGTAGACTTTGTTCTTTGTACAATAGCCAATAAAAGTGCAAGGAATAGAGCGCAAGGCAATTTTTGTGGTGTTGTAGGGTTTGAGATAAGGAAAACAATGACATTCGAAAGATTTTAGCAACCCATAATTAATTTGGACTCTTTTTGTAGAGAAGTTCATAAGGGGATTTGTGACCTATAAGTGGGCTGATTGTACGATTAGAGAGATAATTAAACAACGATATGAAATGCATTTTTCCTAGAATTGAAAAGGGAGAGAGGAATGAGCTAGTAGAGCTAAACCTTGTCTTGTATAATTCAATGACGACATTCGATAGCCCCATTATGAGAAGGGGTATGAGGACATGAAATTCTATGGTGAATCCCTTGAGAAGTAAGAAATGAACAACAATAGTGAATTCACCTCCCCCAATTGTTTGTAAACATTTAATTATGGTATTAAATTGTGTTTGAACCATTTTGTGGAATTAAATGAAGAATTATAATAGTTTAGTCTTTTTGAGATAAGAAATAATAGACTCAAATATATTCAGAGACATCATCAACTTGAAAAACATAATATCGTTTTCCGTAAATTGAAGAGACGACAGACGACGAACATAAGTGTAAACTAGATCAAACATTAAGTGACTAGGCTCATGTTGACTAACAATAGGTAACCTATTGCTAAACATTGGGTAGAATTTTATTGGAAACAATACGCTTAAGAATAGACTCCTTCGAACGACCAAGATGGTTGTGCCAACCGGCTAAGGTGTAGAATATATTAGGTGGTTGGTTGGGTTAAGCATTAACTAGAGTAAGTGAATCTGGAACTCTAGTTAAATAAGTCGGTTGTCACTTGAGTTAGTTGTTAAGCTTTCATATAAATAGTTTGTTAAGCTGTAATAATGAGATTGAGAGAGCTATGTAACTGAATGTACTCTCGGTTGTTATGAGTTCTCTTCGATCAATATGAAGTTCCTTTGATTCTTGTTCTTGATTCATTCTATAATTCACAGAGATAGTGAGTGTTTGAGTGTTGCTTTGATCGAGTTGCAAGATCGATCCTTCAGTTTCACATGGTATCAGAGCGCAGACTGACTGTAGCTCGATCGATCACGATTTCTAGGGTTTGAAGAAGAGACGAAGGTTTATTGCAGAAGGAAATGGCGAATCAGGCAGGGGATCCGTATGCACTCAACAATTCTGATCATCCAGGGATGGCGTTGACTCAGATGCATTTTGATGGCAAGAATTTTCTAGCATGGGATCGACAGATTCGAAGATCGCTCGGTGCGAAGATGAAGTTAGGATTTGTCGATGGAACATTACCGATGCCAGCTAGAAATGATGCCAATTATGCACGTTGGATCAGGTGTGATAACATTGTGATGAGCTGGATATTAGCTTCCATGACACCGGAGATGTCGAATGCTTTTGTCTTCACCAAATCAGCGAAGGAGCTCATGATGGAGCTTACTGAAAGGTATAAGCAGACTAATGGTCCTTTAATGTTTCGATTAAGGAAAGAATTATCTGGAATTTTGCAAGGAGAATCATCAGTAAGAGAGTATTACAACAGATTGAAATGTTGCTGGGATGAATTAGATATGCTGAGATGCTTGCCTGTCTGTGAGTGTGGAAGATTGGATCAATGCAGATGTGATATTCTAGGGAAAATGCAGGCGATTGTCAATGAGGATAGAGTGATTGATTTTTTGATGGGATTGAATGGAGAATTTGATTCAGTAAAGAGTCATATAATAGCCAGGGATCCTATTCCTAATTTGAGCCGAGTGTATTATATGGTGATGCAAGAGGAGATACAAAAGAAACCTTTGCACAAAGATACTGAACATGCGGGGTTTCATGTTAAACAAATCAGAGAAGGAGATGGATCAGATTTTTCAGCTGGAAAGCATGGTTATCAAGGGAAAGGCAATCAGAAAGAATATGGTCAAAGGGAGTACAAGAAAGATAAAGGCGATGAGAAGAAGAATTGGAAATGTACTCATTGCAAGGAAGTTGGGCATACTGCTGAGTTTTGTTTTGACATTATTGGCTATCCAGATTGGTATAAAGGGAAGAGGAATAGGAAGAATGTTAGAACTGTGGCAAAGGCAGGAGTTGAGAAAGAAGAAACTGGACAGGACATTCCTTTTGACATGGAAGGAATGGCAAATCAAGAAATGATCCAAGCTCTTTGTCAAGAAATGGTAAAAGCATTCAAAGGCAAGATGGTGATGAATGCAAAAGCTGTCAAGAAGGGAATGCCAGGAACAAGTTATTCAGGTACATGCTCTTCGAACTTTGTAGAATTTGGTATGGTTAAACATGAATGGTTAATAGATACTGGAGCTATAGATCATATGACACCACATAGTGATTTGTTATATGATCAAGAGGATTTAGTGAGTCCTGTATATATCAGATTACCAGATGATAGCATGAAAAGTGTGACCAAGAAAGGGAAAGTAAGAGTGAACAGAGTATTAGTTCTTGAGGAAGTGTTATTGGTGCCTGATTTCAAGTTTAATTTGTTATCCGTAAGCAAGGTGATTGCAAAGGGAGATGTTGTGGCTCTGTTTTATGCTCAGACATATATTTTGCAGGACCGTTCGAGTAAATAAAATTTAGCTGTTGCACAAGAGACAGGAGGGTTGTATAAGCTGATAGTGGAAGAGAAGACAGAATATCAAGCAGTTTGCACTAGAAATAAATTGCTGAATACAGAATGTAATAATAGTAGTAGACTGGAAAGTCTTAGATTGGTGCATTGTAGATTGGGGCATGCATCTGTTTCGAAGCTTTGTCACATTTCAGATTGTAATGGCTTGATGGATCACTTAGAGTGTGATGTATGCTCTATGACCAAACTGCATAGACTTCCTTTTGTCAAAAGTAATAGTAAAGCTCTTGAATGTTTTGATCTTGTTCATGTGGATTTATGGGGGTCCTATAGGGTTCCAACTATGACAGGTGGGAGGTATTTTTTAACTGTTGTTGATGATGCTAGTAGGGCAACATGGATATTTCTTTTGACAGAGAAGACACAAGTCTGTGATACATTGAAAGAGTATGTTCAAATGATCAAGACACAGTTTGGAGTGGTTATTAAGCAGGTCAGAACTGACAATGGCAGTGAATTTGTAAATGAGAAATGCAAAAGATTATTTGTTGATTTTGGAATTTTGCATCAAAGATCAATGGTGTACACACCACAACAGAATGGTCGGGTAGAAAGAAAACATAGGCACTTGTTAGATACTGCTAGGGCTTTGATGATGCAGTCTGGTTTTCCAAAAAGGTTGTGGGGTGAGTGTGTCATGACTGCAACATATTTGATAAATAAAATGCCTATGAAAGTGTTAGGATGGAAATCTCCTTATGAAGTGTTAACAGGGAAGCCTCCGAGTTATGATAATCTGAGAACTATAGGCTGCCTGTGTTATGCTGTTGACATGCGCCAAGGAAGAGATAAATTTGATACTCGAGGGAGAAGGTGTGTTTTGCTTGGATATTCTGTCAATCAAAAAGGCTACAGGTTACTGGATTTGACAAATCAAGAGATATTTCATAGTAGAGATGTCAAGTTTTCTGAGACAGTTTTTCCTTATAAGAAGGATCTGGTTGATGATTCTTTACAGTCTTCTAGACCAGTTTTGGTTGATTATTATGAAGATGAAGATGATAATAATCAGAATAGAGGACTACATGAGTTGCAGGGTAATGGTGATGATTATGTAGCAGAGAATGATGTTAATGTAGTTGATCATGCTGGCCTTAGAAGATCTTCTCGATTCAGGAATTCACCATCATGGATGTCAGACTATGTGGTTAATGCAGCAAGTAAGGCGTATGATGTGCAGGAGCATATGGTTTTTATGGCTAAGATTTTGTCCATACCTGAACCAGCACATTTTTCTCAAGCAAAACAGGATGCAAACTGGATGAAAGCAATGCAGTTGGAATTGGAAGCTTTGCAAAGGAATGGTACTTGGGTGTTGACTGATTTGCCTCAAGGAGTTAAAGCCATTGATTCTAAATGGGTATATAAAGTAAAGTATAAGGCAGATGGAAGCTTGAACAGGTACAAAGCAAGGTTAGTGGTAAAAGGTTCAATCAGAAGTTGGGTAAGGACTAAAAACATACTTTTAGTCCAGTTGCAAAGTTACCAACAGTTCAAGTGTTTATAGCCATTGCCACTGCAAATAAATGGCCTTTATACCAGCTTGATGTTAACAATGCGTTTTTGCATGGTTATTTGGATGAAGAGATATACATGAAGCCACCAGAGGGGTATGATAAGGCAACAGCTGGTCAGGTATGTCGATTACAGAGGTCACTTTATAGTTTGAAACAGGCGTCTAGACAATGGAATTTAGAATTGACCAGTTTTTTGATCAAGTTAGGATATGTTCAATCACATCATGATTATTCATTGTTTGTGAAAGCTATTCATGGCCAGTTTACTGCTTTGCTGGTTTATGTTGATGATGTTTTGATCACTGGATCAAATGAAATTGAAATTCAGATGGTGAAAGAAGCTTTGGATAAGCAGTTCACTATAAAAGATCTTGGTTTAGCAAGATATTTTTTAGGCATGGATATTTTAAGGACTGAGAATGGGACATATTTGTGTCAACAGAAATATATTGTTGATGTATTGAGTGACAGTGGCATCTCTGATGCAAAGCCTGTCACCTATCCTTATCCAGCTGGTGTTAAATTGAATGCTTTTGAGCGAGAGATTCTTCCTGATCCAAAGACTTATAGGAGGTTGATTGGGAGGCTCCTTTATTTGTCTCTCACTCGGCCTGACATTTCTTATACTACTCAACATCTCAGCCAATTTGTGTCTTCTCCACGAGTACCACATTTGGCTGTTGCTAAACATTTGCTCAAGTATATCAAAGGTACATGTTCTCTTGGCCTTTTCTATCCTATACAAGACAGTTTTAAGGTCACAAGGTTTTCAGATGCAGATTGGGGTGCTTGTTTGACTACGAGAAGGTCTCTTACTGGTTTTTGTGTGTTCTTGGGTCATTCATTGGTGAGTTGGAAAACAAAAAAGCAAGCCACTGTTTCTAGATCATCAGCTGAGGCTGAGTACCGGAGTATGGCTGCTACTACTGCTGAACTAGTGTGGATGGATTATTTGCTTTCTGATTTTCACATTCAAGTACCTCGACCAGTTACTATGTTTTGAGATAATAAAGCGGCTCAACAGATTGCGGCTAATCCTTGCTATCATGAGCGCACGAAGCACCTTGATATTGATTGCCATTATACTAGAGAAAAGGTTCAAGATGGTTTCTTGCAAACCTCTTACATTCATACAAGTCTTCAATTGGCTGATCTGATGACTAAGCCTATGGGATGTACTCGGCATCAGTTTCTGGTTTCCAAGTTGGGCTTGAAATCCGCTCCAACTTGAAGGGGGGATGTAGAATATATTAGGTGGTTGGTTGGGTTAAGCATTAACTAGAGTAAGTGAATCTTGAACTCTAGTTAAGTAAGTCGGTTGTCACTTGAGTCAGTTGTTAAGCTTTCATATAAATAGTTTGTTGAGCTGTAATAATGAGATTGAGAGAGCTATGTAATTGAATGTACTCTCGGTTGTTATGAGTTCTCTTCGATCAATATGAAGTTCCTTTGATTCTTGTTCTTGATTCATTCTATAATTCACAGAGATAGTGAGTGTTTCAGTGTTGTTTTGATCGAGTTGCAAGATCGATCCTTCGGTTTCACATAAGGAGGTTCGAGTAACAGAGTAGTCAAACATTACCTTTCAAAATGATCTTGCGTTGCAAGTTCTTAACATACCAACAATTAGCATCAAAACTCAACAAATACACCGTTATCATTCGTCAAAGCAAAAATACTTAAAAAATCTTAGCAATCTAAGGAGCAACAAAGACATTTTTCAACAACAAAGACATTTTTCAGCACAATTGCAAATTTGACACGTACACAAGGTGTTGGTAGTTGTTGGTGTCACATGGAGGAGCGGATGAGCCCAAGGCGTTAGGATTTGTTAAGGAACGACCCTTGCCTTGCCCATGATCTCCCCATCACTAATGTCATGACCACATTCCGCAAGAGAGTCCATGAAAGATCACTTCTTTTCGATGTAATCGAACTTTGAAATCGATCCTTTCACGAGCTAGCATCTAAAGTTGACCTTTCAAATGCATAAGACGGGCTTATGATGCGACCCTAGGGACACAAGGGGCGGATCTAGGCTCGAAACGCCCGGATCTTCTCCGACACAAGTAACCGGATAAATACAAGCCACAAAGTGGACTCGCGGGCCTCTAATGCTCGTCGAAAAGAGGGTGGGGCAAGGCAAAGGGATAGAACGTCGGCCCACGTATGGACTCGACAACGGAACCGGGGTGACGTCGGGCCAAATAAGGAGGAATCCCACTCTACTTTAACTTGGCTTAATTTGACGTAAATATTACAAGGGGGCGTGGATCCTTTACATAGGGGAGGTCACACGAAACCCTAGATCTAAAATGGGTGGTGGACTAGGGTTAGCAACATGCTAGGCCCAACATCCAAGCCCAAAATACTACTAATAGCAACTACTAAAACAGGAAAGGATGCAAGTAACCCTAATGGCCTAATGGGCCTTATGCTAGCTTAATGGGTCGGCCTCTTAAGCATAAGAGAGCACACGCATAAAATAGTAAAGATGGAATATTAAATGATGGAAATAGAAATAATATAAATAAATACATAAAAGAGACTAAGTCCTAATCCAAGGGGGTCTCCAAGGTCTAGGACGTCTCGGGTCCGTAGGAGCTGGGTCCGAGCTAGGGCAGAGTCGCATCATTCACCCCTGCTTAGCTTCGAAGCGTCCTCGCTTCGACATGGGTCGGACAAGGGAAGAAGGCGACGATCTCAGTAAAGCATTTCCATCGACATGGATGGTCTCGAATAAGTATGGTGTCGACACAGGGACATGCTCGAACATGAGCTTGGTGTTAGCGTGGACTCTAAGGATGGCGTCGGTGTAGGTAAAGGCTCGTCAAGCTCGGGCGGGTCCTCGATCTTAGGTGTCTGCGCGGGAAGGAACGAATCCTCAGTAAGGACGGGCGCGCTCGACACCGGCGCGGTCACGGCAAGGACCTCGGTACCGACGGGTGAGGCCTCGGTACCGACGATGCTGGGCATGGGTGCCGACGACGCTGGGCTAGACTCGTGTGTTGGCATGTGGGGTGCCGACCACGGTTGAGAGTCTCGGTTGGCCTCGGCGAGAAGTCGCTCAAGCTCTGCGATCCGTGCCATCATTGCGTCCAACGGTGGACGTTGGTGCATAGGGGGATTCGGGGGTGTGGCGCGGGAGTTCGAGTGGTGGACTCGAACGCGGGCCGGGAGAGACCGTGGGGCCTCCGGGGTGCGGTCTCGGGGACGCGGGCGCCGAGGTGGCGGACTATAATCTCGCTCATCGTATCGGGGACGCGGGCGCAGAGGAGGCAGACTCCAATCCCGTTCATCGTAGGAGCGACGACGGGGTTTTGGAATTTCGCCATAATAACGGGCCCGATTCTCCGAGAGTCAATATGGTGGGATCCAATCCGAATCGTCCCTCGGAAGAGGCTTATATGGACGAGTGTTGACTCATCGATGCAGCCGATCCCAAGAGTCCGAATCATCCCATATTGCCAAGCAGGTCCAAGACATGGCTCAACCCCTCGGTTTTTTTTACAATATTACGAGATCTTTCACAAACCGAAAGGTCTCTTACAAATGGGGAAAAATATAAAAACTATCCTAGAAATTAAAAAATAATGAGATCTTTTATATATGTAAGATCTTTACAAAATACTGCCAAATATATGAAATAAAAATAAAAACGATCGATCGGCTGCCTTTTTTTATTGCCGAATCTTTCTTTTTAAAAAAAAATATGCTCGGCTCCTTTTTTTTAATAGCTATTCTAACCGAATTTAACTAGGTACAAATCTCCACCAAAATGGATAAGTATCTCGACAGATTACGAGAGATTACTATCCAAAATGTACATACGTCGATAAACCTAATTGTATTTATTTAGGGAATAATATAAAAAAAAGAATGGCAACAAAACAAGGCAAAAGATTACAAAGCAGATCTCGTGATGATTTTCTTTAGCAGATCGGAAAATTTGCTTCTGTTTTTTTTAAATCCGATCAATCTTGTTTTTTGAAAGAACACCGAACTCACTAGGCAGTACATGGAGGGACGACCGTCCAACGGAGGCGGGCTGTGGCAATTGCGGACTGGATGGTGGTGTCGGAAAAAAATCGTTCTAACCGCCTGACGCTCTGATACCAATTGATGCGTCCTCGTTTGAAGGGCGCTACGGATCTTTGCGTGGTATGAGTTTTAGGTCTCGATAATTGGCAATGGAAGACTTGAATGGACTTGATTCAACGTTGGATTGATCAAGTAAGAACGAATGAGCTCGAAAGAATTGAGAACAAAGCTTTGATCGTAATTAAAGTGATCTTTCTTGGAACGGAACATGCGATCAATCATGGTCTCTTCTTCATGAGATGACCCAAGGCACAAGTGACATTTGCTGGTAATCGATCGAACATGGCAGCCCAGAGACACACATGAACAAGGTGATCTTTCTTCCTCTAGGCTTGATAATACTGCATCATAGTCTCATCAGCAATGGCTTCTACCTTATTGTCAGGCGGATTGACGACATATTCCTCAAGATCAAAGGCTTCAAATATCTACATGATGACACTGTGCCATGCCAAAAAAATTAGAGTGATCAAGCTTGATCAAAATTTTGGGGAATTGGATGTTGGTGGTATTATATTTGTGGATGAGAGGAGAGTGGCAGAGATGTTGCTAGTTTTGTTACCACGGATTGTAGGGTCGATGGTGGGAGCCATGAGCGGCGGTGAAAAAAAATGAGAAGAGTTTTAGGGTTAAAGGCTTGACAAATTTGATACCATATAAGTTTATGAAACTATTTGAATGAAACTTCTGTTTTATAGTATATTCACCTCAAATCCAAAAGATAACACAAGAGAGGAAGAAAAAGTTGAAAAACAAGAAAAACAAGTCTTTTTTTGTGTGTAAAGCTTAGCCTCATTTGGAACGCCTCTCTAACAAGGTAAGAGCTAGAGGGAAAAATGAAATAGTAAAGCTAAGCAATGGATCTGTGAGTGGAGGCCCCTTTTAATGAGGTTTTCTGGCTGGAGCATGGGTCATGAGACCCTTAGAGGCTCCTTTCAACAAAGACCAAGAAAGTCGCGATCGCAGTTAGAGCCGACTCATATTCCTAGAAGATGATCAGTACCACGACCGCGGTTCCTTAACCGCAATCGCAAGTCTATTGGGCCCCGCGCGAGAGATCTTTTCCAATTTATTTTATCATTATATTATTTCTATCTTTTATTTTCAGTTGTATCTTCGTTTTTTAAGTTTCTTTAAGACCTTTGTTTTAGGTTAAGTTTTATTATTCATACTTTTATTTTAAGAGTTGTAGGCATGGAGAACTAAACCCTTTTATTTCATTCCCAATTGAAGTTTTTGTATTTGTAAGTTGTGAGATTTCTATTCTAGTTTAATTCCTTTTGATTAGTATCAACTCTATTGTGCTTATTGTTTGAATGAATGTTATTGATTTCTTCTAGCTTGTACAACTAGTTGAGATTAATATTGTTTTATTGCTAGGATCTAGTGTTTTCTCGTTGAAAAGCTTGATCTTTTTTAGCAAACTCAATATCTTATGCCTCGTTGGACTAAGATTATTGAGAAGAGATCTGATTTTGTATTAAATGCTTAACTCGTTATTTAGTATTGCATGCATCCTGATTATCCTTGTTCTTAATTCTATTGCTAAATTGAAATGTGATTGTTTCATGATTGTTTGATAATGAGACTTCTGAAGACTCGTTGACTTGTTAATTTATCTAAGATTAGGACATGAACAATCAAAGGAAAGAAAAGACTAGATGAAGGATCAATGATCAACAAACATAATCAAAAGTGGATATTTGTAGATGAAACTGTTTCCCCATAATTGTTTGAACACAACTCATTTCTTGTTTGTTTGTTTCCTTACTTGCTTTAAAATTAATCAATCAATCCCCTCTCTTGATAAGGCATCAACGATTTTCAGCCTATCAATATCCATTTTACATTATCGGCTCCACTAAAAAAACAAAGACCTAGGAAATTACAATCTCTACTTCACCCCCTTAATTCCTATGTTACCAAGTGCAAAATTTCCTTGTTTTAAATGATCTTCGGGACTTACAACCTATCGTTGACATTTTCATATCAATGCTCAAACACAAGTTGGGATCGATCATATATAAGAAATCAGTATAAAAAGTAAAATTTTCATCTGTAACGATTTTCATTCGAAAATCTACAAGGTTCACTTTGACATTGATCTTTTTCACTAAGAACACTTTCTTAGCAACCTTATCCCGAATGAAATGGTATCTCGCATTAATACGCTTGGTCCTTTTATGAAATACAAAATCCTTGCACATATTAAGGGCACTTTGATTACCCATATGCAACATGGAAATATAGTATTTTCTTTCTATCTCTCCAAGTATTCCTTGGAGCAAAATGGCTTCTTTAGGAGCCTCAACAACAACAAAGCAAATTCAGTTGCTGCAATGATAAGGTTGTTGTTGAGATTTTCAAGATGTGTAAGGTGTACATATAGGAGGTACTAGATTTTCCATTAGCCTTGTTACTAGCATAGTCAGCGTCCACGTAACCAAACAACTTAGAGGGGGAAGTATGTTTGCCATAAACCAAACGATAATCAATAGTTCCCACAATGTATCTCAAGAGGAACTTCATAGCAACCCAATACTTTTCACTTGGGTCTGAGTGTCTGACACAAATGTACTAAAGACACTCACAAAAGGTAAAATTGGGTTTAGTGCAAATCATAACATACATAATAGAACCCACAACAACATCATAAGGTATTGATCTCATTTTTCCTCTTCTTCCTCGGTCAGGGGCTCCTTGGCCTTAGTCAAGTCAAGATGCCCCCCTAAGGGTATAAAAGAGCGCTTAGCATTCGAAACCTTAAACTTTTGAAGGACTTTAAGCAAATAGTCCTTTTGAGACAAAAAAATATTTGATGCTTAGATTGGTCTGTAAAAATTCTTATGCTGCGAATTCTTTGGGCATGACCCAAATTCTTTAGCTAACTCATTTTCATGATCTCCTGTTGTCTAGTTTATTATAAACACTTGATTTATTTAGTACATATATGTATTGGTCGTGCAATGCTTATACTTATGCCTTGTTTATCCAGCACAGAACTATAGCGTTTAGCCTTTAAATTTTCACTTTAAACGCTACTAGGGTGTTTCGTATAATCAGCAGTAAAGGTATTTCTAGCGTTCAAAAGCTTGATTTTTGGAAGCTACTCTAAAATGCTTTTTTGATATTTGAACTAGCGTTTGAGATTTCTTTTCCATATTTGCTCTCAACTAAAAAGAAAATCATAGCTTCTTTAATAAATCATATATCCTATTTTGTCATTTTATAAGTGTAAGCTAAACCTAAAAGTTACTTCAACCAAACACATATTAGTGTTTTGTTTTCATCGGACCATTACTTTCAACTGCTATGTCAACCGCTACAGATACTACTACAACGACAACTATCCGCTACCACTAGTTTTCGCAAACATGACCTTAGCCTAAACGTCAGCAATTTTGTGGTTAATGAGAAAATTGAATTTCAACAAATGGACAAGTTATTCTTATGAGCGCTATATGGCTAGATGCATAGATTTGTTACCCTTTATTAGCAAGAACAAGTTATGGTATCTCACATTGGTCAAAGGTGGTTATGGAGTTTACTACCCTTTCTTCAAATTTAATTGTTATTTTAATCTGGATTTTTTGTTCAACAATATTTCTCATTTAATATATTTGAACACATTTGTTTTAATATTATGCTTACTAATTAAAAATAACTGTATAAACTAGTTTAAGTCCCGTGATATTCACGGGATAATTTTACTAAAAAACTATACAATTCTACGATATTAATTTAAAATACTAAATATATTTATATAATATCATAATAAATTGTGCAATAGACAAAATATTTTTTAGATTGTACTCCATATTTTAATTGAATATATATGTTAAATATTTTTCCATTATTTGTTGAGATCTTGTCGAAATTTAGACTGAAATTGTTAAAATATTGATTTTACTTTTTATTGAATATTTTTAAAATAATATTTTCTCTTTTTTTTAGACGCTAATATGTATAAAATACTTGGTTTTTTATAAATATAATAATAATTAGGATAGGTTATCTACAAAGCATAATATTATTTATTAAAATATTTTTTTAAAGTTAATTTATTAAAATTATATATTAGGATTCTTATCTTTTACTTTATAATAATAAGAATGTTTGTAAATATGAAAAATACAATATAAATATTAGTATAGAAGAGAAAATTGTCCTTGATTTAAGAGATAAAGTATAGAGAAAATTATCTATGTATTATTTTGCAAAATTCAATCCATGTATAAAGTTGTTTTCCACACTAAATTTACGAAGAAATAAAATATAAAGGAAATTAATGTATATGAAAATTTACAAAATTCAATGTATTAATCAACCTATCATCCATATTAAATTAAAAGAAAACATAGGGATAAAAAAATTTAAATGTAAGGTGAGGCTAGATAAAAAAAAATATTCTATATTTACATAATAAAATAAAAAGGAAATTAAAAAAAATTTAATGTAAATTTTTATCAAAATTCAATTTAAGCAAGTATCATCAAGATTGTAAATTTTTCTTTTTTTATCAAACTTTGATTTAAGAAAAAATCTTTAATATAAATGCATAAAAAGATAAAGAAAATATAATGTTATTAATTTAAATTAAAATTCGAATTTTTATTTTTTTGACATTTACATATAATCTTAGTTATCAACATAAAATTATATCTTTTCTCAAAATAAAAATATATCAACATAACAAAATTTATTATTTAAAACTATATCATTATACAGATATAAATTTTATACTTGGAGCTCAAGCCTTATTAAAGATAAAAAAAAATATTAAGACCCTAAATCTTGTTAAGAGATAAAAATATTAAATTAATATGGAAGATATCATCTCATAGGAATTTATGCATATAAAAATTATATAAATATGTTATCTATTGTAGTAAACTATACCTAATCCTTATATAGAAAATTATATACAAAAAAAAATTATATAAACATGTTATCTATTTAGTATATATAGCAAGAATACTATAAGTTGTTACGAAATTTATTAAAATATAATTTCACATTAATTTATTCAAAAATGTCACATGGTGCAAATTTTACTACAGATTTGGGTTCTGCTTTATAATGTATTACTGTAGATTTGCAAGAAAAGGTGAGTTTAAAAAAACTACTTACCAACATTTTTAGGCCAAAGAAGTTCCTAAATTTGTGGCCAAGGCCCAAAATTAGACAAACAGATTGTAGGGGTATTTTGGAGAATTTAAACATGTAGTAGTGTGGAGGCGATGCAGCGAGAGCACTTTGGTTTGGCTTAATCATCTGCATTAAATACCGGCATTCCAAAATTGATATTTCAGTTCTTCCCTTTTTCTTGGTTCCGTACGTTGAGGTGTGCTATTTTTGCCTTTTGAGCTGTATCAATGTCTCTGTATAACAGAGCTGCGCTTTCTTTTTCTATTTCTTGGCTATGTCAACGGAGATTTCTCCAGTGCCTTTTTTTAGTTCCTCGTTTCTTTTTCCTGATGAAGTTTTGTACGCCAAACTATTTCTATTGCAGGCGCTTTTTCTTTCACTAGATAAGTGAAGACTTGGAAATCGGAATATTGTTGTTCCAGGTGAACGATACGGTAATTTCAAATTAGTTTTTCCAACACTTTGCACATG
The DNA here is from genome assembly GCA_964016875.1 of Fallopia convolvulus. Taxonomy (NCBI): domain Eukaryota; kingdom Viridiplantae; phylum Streptophyta; class Magnoliopsida; order Caryophyllales; family Polygonaceae; genus Fallopia; species Fallopia convolvulus. Next base: position 46,563,436 of record OZ024721.1, read on the forward strand.
AAGCCAAGATAATCGTCAGGAAAATGTTCTTAGGGTCTCCAGACGCTTCTATTTTTGGAACGATCAATCGATTGTAATGAAGTTCGATTTCGAGTGTACTCTCAGGAAAAAAAAAAAGCCGTTCTGTATTAGTAGTGTGAAGGAATGATGAGTAAGGGAGGATTTGTGAATGATTCTGATTTTTCTTTTATTGTTCTTAGTAGTCTTTATTTGAAGATTAATCCACTTTTATATCTTCTTTTTTTTTCGGATTATTGAGGGATCGGATTTCACCAGTTTGAAGAAAGATCTTTATCACTTTCCTGGGTGTTTTTTTTCCCAGTTTGTAATTCCTTCAGTTTTGAGGAAGCCCTTAGGTGTACTTACTAGTGATTATTGTGAAGAGGATGTGAAGAGTGTTGTAGCTTTACTATTACTTTGTAAAACGTAGCTTGTCTGTTTTCCACCAGCTCGTATAAATAGAGCTTCTGTTGTAACAAACTGATCACTTTCGCAATAACAAACTTTTTCCCGTTTCTCTCTTATCTTTCCTCTCTCTGTTTTCTCAAATCATACTCCCTAATGTACTCTTTTGTTTTAATTGGTTATAAGGTATTTTTTAATATTTTACTAATGCTTAAGTTTCTTTTTTTTATTTAATTTGAAAATTGATCGGTCAATCAAGTCGTAGGGGAGTATATAAGAGAGTATCTTTAGGGAGTAGAAAATTTGATTTGCTGTTTTCTTACTTCTTCAATGATCAACAGGATGCAAATTCTTACGTTGAAGTTACTATGTATTATTGATCTGATGAGCTATGTTTCCCCTTTTCCATTTCCATGTAACATAGCTGATGAATGTGCATGTGTGCAGGAGATGGCTGCTCTTTCTCCCACAAAGCGCGGACGAGGTGTTAGGCTCAGAAAATCAGGCAAATGGGGAGCTGCAATTCCTTCTTTTCCTTCAACTCCTCCAGTTTTCAGGAAGCCCAAAGGTACTATACTCACTAAATTAGGCAAATGGAAATCCTTTATTAACCATCCAATTACAAAAATAAAACTGTACCTGGGCACCTACGATACTCCTCAAGAGGCTGGAGAAGTGTACACCAAGAAGAAGCTTGAGTTTGAGTCTATGTATCCAAGTGCTGGGAAGCTAGAAGAAAGAAAATCATCCAAGTGGTATGCTGTGTACCAAGATCCAATCACAAGGTGTACTAGTTATTTGGGTACTTATGGCTCTGCTGAAGCGGCTACGCAAGCTCTCTACAGAAACAAGCCTGGGTTTCATTCCATTGCTATTGATGAGAAGCAGCCGGTTTTGAGGAAGCGTAAAGGTATTACACTGCTCAAATCAGGCAAATGGAAGGCTACAATTCCGCATCCAGTTACAAGTGTTTCAGTCTTTCTGGGAATTTATGATACTCCTCAGGAGGCTGGAGATGCGTATGATAAACAGAAGCTCGAGTTTGAGTCTATGTTTCCAAATGTTAGCAAGAAAGAACGGTCACCATCCAAGTGGTATGCTGTGATCCAAGATCCAATGACGGGGTGTACTACTTATTTAGGCACTTATGGCACTGCTGAAGAGGCTGCAGAAGCTCGCTACAGGAAGATGCGCGAGTTTGAATCAATGGGGATGCAGATGATGCAATCAAATGCTGTTCATGAGCAGGAGGTTGCATTAGCTTGTATATCTGAGGCTGGGAACTCAAAGATCACAGTTGCTAACTGCGATAGTAGCAAGGAATGCGGCATGGATGTGGAAAATGGTGAAATGCCAGCATTAAGGTCTGTGATTGAGGAAAAGTTTGATATGGGTGTTATCGATGCTTATGGGCAGTTTATTGGTGAGTTTAGCAGGATGGATGATGAGCTATGGTTTGTATGACGACAGAGATGATGATGATGATGATGCAAAGGATGACAGTCTAGAGTTGCCATGCAAAGGATGACAGTTTTGGTATATTCTGTTCTTATCTCTTAGCAATGGTTCACAGTTACTTCGAGGAAGATGCTTTACTGGTATTAGTTAATTTGTTCTGATCTCTTAGAATTGGTTACTTATATTTGATGTACATGCATGCCTAGACTATTATGACTTAATTCAGTACTTGGCTGATTCTTCTTCTGTATAATTTTTCAGCGGGAACCCTCCTTTTTATACACACGTCCCATTATTGTTCATGGAGTCTATCTAACCATTTGAATTTGAGGCTTGCCAAGCATTGAAGAGTAACTTGTAGGGAATGGCTCTTATATAATAATATATTGAATCAGACTAAACACCATGTAATCAGACCATTTAGTTATTACATAGATGAAATGCACCGGAGAAAGAGAAAACATAACGGCAAAAAGACAGCTAGACTCTTTCAAGTAAACTGCAGGAAAAAAAAAAGATTTCTTAGAAAAATCAGACGACATTTTATTAATTTGCAAATTCATAGCACTATGAAAACATTAGAAACTTATTACTGGTCGCAGATTATCATCACAAACGTGGAACTTATTTGATCATCATATATTTGGGGCATGGAAAACCATCTCATATAGCTATGGGGCCAGCACTGGAGCACATACGCCTTATACTAGCAATGTCAGTCTTTATACGCTTGACAAAGGGTTCCTTTTATCCTCGAGATTGTTGAAATTTATAAAATCACCCCCAATTCATAGTAACCAGACACTTTCATAACTCATTCCAAGTCTGAAAGAGCAGCATTAGCAACAGCAACTTACAAGAAGAGCATCTTTAGGAAATTACAATCTCTACAATTCACCGCCTATTCCTATGTTTACAACTGTAAAACTTCCTTGTTTTAAATGATCTTTGGGACTTACAGTCTTCCCATCATCGACTTTTTCATACCAATTCTCGACACAAGTTGGGATCGCTCATGTGTAAGTGTTGGATCGAACGTGTGTTAGAATACAAACATTAATCCTGCGGGATCAGTGAAATAGACAGCAGAATAATTAGCAAGTAAAACAAGAACACGTATTTCCAAATCAAAGTTACTCTCTTTATTGAGTGAAACGAACTTACAAACGCAAACCTTAGGCTTCTAGATATACACAACTCCTAGGGACAAACCTAATGTTCCTAAGCGTCGAACGTCTTCAATCTACTCGAACTAGCTTCTTCGACCCACGAACCTAACTTCGTACACAACTCTGCTTAGCTATCCTCGACTTCGTACACAACTCTGCTTAGCTATCCTCGTGTCTCTATCTTCTCCTAAACTCGATCGCACTCAACTCTCGTGTTTTTCTCTCTAGAACAAATTGTTAACAAAAACTCAACTTTTACCTAGACATGTATCATATTTATATACTCATGGAATAGCATAAAATCTATCTATAACTATACCATAGAATATCTTTTACATAGATTTAATTTCTATCTAAACAAAATTTCCTAGAAATAAATCTATCTTAAACTTTCCATAGATGCATTCCTTTCGGAACATTCTATCTTTAAGCTTCACGCATCTTCACAATAATCCTCTGACACGCGCGTTTAAACCACCTCAGGTATGCCCCCTTCCTAGATAGAATCATGTACCTTTGTGTCGTTCCACTAGGATCAGCGAACACAAAACTTGCTTTCCTTTGTTCTTTGCATCATAGCGACCGATCCCAACAATCTTCTCTTTATCCTTTTATACCTGAAATACCTTCAAGTACAAAACGTAAAATCCACAAGGATTTTCATCATCAAAACTCAAGGAATTAGAGATCAGTTAATGCCTTAACATCATCTCTACAGTAAGAATTCCTTACAAAAAGAAAAGCTTTCAGCTATAATTACTTTCATTTGATAATCTACAAGGTTCACTTTTCCATTGATCTTTTTCACTAAAAAATACTTTCTTAGCAGCTTTATCTCAAATAAAATGGTACCTCACATCAATGTGTTTGGTCTTTTCATGAAATACAAGATCCTAGCACATATAAAGGGTGCTTTGATTATCCATATGCAACAAGAAAATATATTGTATTCATTCTACCTCTCCAAGTATTCCTTGTAGCCAAATGACTTCTTTAGAAGCCTCAACAACAACAACAACAAAAATGTACTCAGCATCAGTAGAGTTATAGGCTGTCGTTGAGATTTTCACGATGAGCAATTTTCACACTTGTACATATGGGTGGTAGTAGATTTTCTGTTAGACTTATTACTAGCATAGTCAACGTCCACGTAAACAAACAACTTAGAGGGGGAAGTATGTTTTCCATAAACCAAACGATAATCAATAGTTTCAACAATGTATCTCAAGAGGAATTTCATAGCAACCCAATACTTTTCACTTGGGTGTGACATAAATCTACTGAAGTCACTCACAATAAAGGTAAAATCAACTTTGGTGTATATCATGGCATACATAATAGAACTCACAACAACATCATAAGGTATTGATCTCATTTTTCCTCCCCTTCCTCGGTCAGGGGCTCCCTAGCCTTAGTTAAGTCAAGATGCCCCACCTAAGGGTATAGAAGAGGGCTTAGCATTTGAAACCATAAACTTTTGAAGACTTAAAGCAAATAGTCCTTTTGAGATAAAAATATTTGATGCTTAGATCGGTCTCTAAGAATTCATGTGCTGCGAATTCTTTGGGCAAGACTCAAATCCTTCATGTCAAAGAACTTTTTGAATGATACTTTAACATTAAGTACCTTTGTCTTTGACTTGCAAATAACGAGAATATCATCAACATACAACAAGATATACAAAGGAATATCAGAATTAACACACTTAAATACAAGCAAGAATCATAACTATTCATTATAAAAGCAAGCTTTTTCAAGCAATTGTCAAAATTTAAGTTCCATTACCTTGGGTACTATTTAAGCCATGTATGGATTTTCTCAAAGGTATACATGATTAGTCCTAGTTTTGTTCACAAAATTCTTAGGTCGTCTCATATAGATAGTCTCATCTAAGTCGTCATGGAAAAAAACAATTTTAACATCCATTTGATCAATTTAAAGAGCATCCTTGTAAGCAGTAATTTCATGGTCGTCTTACGTTACAAGTCATTGCAACAATTGATACAACCCACATATCGATAAACCATCCAAGGTGTCCATTTTACACCCTGTTCTAAAAATCTCGTTTAGGTCCTGTCTAGGTCCCGCTTGAAAGGTTTTAACCCACCTAACCTTCTAGTCCGCCTAGGTGTTCATCTGAGCTTGCCTATGGAACTGTTTAAGCTGCATGGACACTAGACGGCCTCTCTATGCCCAGAGTCTACCTAGCTTTATTAAAACATTAATTTTACATTACCAGCTCCACTAAAAAAACATTTGGAAATTTACGATCTCTACATTGCTCTTGAAATGACATATGCAATATATAGAGGCGTTGGGCCTAATTTGACCTCCAATGATCATATCTACAAGATATTACAATCATATAAAAATAACTATATCTTAAGTAACAGAATTTATTTTAATACTTTAGGTTTATCTAGCTAATAGAATTTGAATGCAACATTGAAAATCGATTACTTCACAATGAAGCTTTAATACTCTTCTCTCAATGCTTTGTATTCTACATGTACAAGTTTGCTGAATTTTTTGTATGAAAAATCCATTTTATCTAACTCATTTTCATGATCTTGTATTCTTGTTGCTGTGTGCATGATTACGTTCTAGTTTCTTTTTTTCTTTTTTTTTTTTGAATTACGTTCTAGTATCTATTATATATATACTTGATTTATTCTCTCTAGCTGTACGAAAATTATTATTTAGTACATATATGTATTGGTCGATGCGATTCTTAAGACTTTTAGCCAAAACGTTAGCAATTTTGTGGTTAATGAAAACTGAATTTAAACAAACGGACGGACAAAAAGATATGAGCGCATTTCCACTTCGGCTAGATGCGTATATTTGTTACCCTTTATCAAAAAGAACAAAGTTTATATGGTATATGGACCAATAATTATTTGGTCTAGTGGTAAAGTAATGCTAAACTCCTTTAAGTGTTATTTAACAGATTCGAAGTTTGAATAGCATCTCCTTTAAAATGGGATCACGAAGTATCCCGTTCGGATGTAGAGATGTGTCTGACCGATTAAATCGGGCGAGCCAAAAGGCAACGAAAAAAAATGGCATCTCACATTGGTCAACCTAATTAATAAGGTGTTCAACCACATGGAACGTGGTTAGTGAGTTTACTAGTCTTTGTTCAATTTTAATTGTTAATTTAATCTCCGATGGAAAAAAATTGTTAATTTAATCTGAACTTTTTTTCAACAATTTTTATCATTTAATATATTTTTGCACGCATTTTTTTCAATACTATCCTTATTGAATAAAAATAAATGCATAAATTTGCAAGAAAAGGCGGGTTAAAAGGACTAGAATTACCAACAAGATAAGCAGAAATGCATCGGATTAGCCCATTTCTTGGGTAAAGACAAAGTCTCCCAACTATATTTCCCAAAGAATAAAGAAGTCAGCAAATTTATGGCCAAGGACAAAAAAAGATTAGACTAAAGCAGACTGTAGGGGTATTTTGGAGAATTTAAATGTCTGAATATTCTGCAGGGTGTGTGTATCAGTGTATGTATAACGGTAGTGGTGTAGTGCGGAGGCGATGCAGCGTGAGCACTTTGTTTGGCTTGATCATCTGCATTCAATACCGGCAATCCAAATTGATTTTCGGTTTTTCCCTTTTTCTTACTTCCGTACGTTGAGGTGTGCTATATTTGCGTTTTGAGCTGTATCAATGTCTGTGTATTCTGCTGGTATTGGCTATGTCAATGGAGATTTTTCTCCAGTGTCATTTTTTTAGTTCCTCGTTTCTTTTTGCTGATGAAGTTTTGTATGCCGAATTATTTTTATTGCAGGCGCTTTTGCTTTCTCACTAGATAAGAGAAGACATGGAAATCGGAATATCGTTGTTCCAGGTGTACGATACGTTAATTTCAAATTAGTTTTTCGAACAATATAATCGTGAGGATATTGTTCCTAGGGTCTCCGATTTCGCTGCCCAACCTTCGTATGCGTTCTGTTTCTTCTATGGAAGCGCTTCTATGTTTGGAACGATCAATCATTTGGAATTTGATTATTCAAAGATTTTGCAAATGCATTTTATTGTTTAACTCACTATCCCTTGAAAATCTAAGCGGAGGTGGGTTTCGAGAGTAATGAAGTTATTTCATACTCTGAAAAAAAAAAGCCCGTTCTCTATGAGTAGTGTGAAGGAATGAGTATGGAGGATTTCAGATCTGTGAATGGTTTTGATTTTTCTTTCATTGTTCCACTTCCTCTAATATTTTAATCCACTTTTTATATCTTCGTTTTTTTTTCTCGGATTTTGAGGGAATGGATTTCACTAGTTTGAAGAAAGAGGTTTATCACCTTCAGTTATTAGGAAGCCATTAGGTACTTACTAAGTGAATAGTGATCATTGTGAAGAGGATGCAAATTCTTACGTTGAAGTTGCTATGTCTGATTTTTCTAAGAGGATACGTTTTCCCAAATCTGTTTCCGTTTCCATTTCTATGTAACATAGGTGATGAGTGTGTTATGCAGGAGATGACTCTTCTTTTTCCCACAAATTTTAGAAAGCGCGGACGAGGTGTTAGGCTCAGAAAATCAGGCAAATGGGGAGCTGCAATTCCTTCTTTTCCTGCAACTCCTTCAGTTTTCAGGAAGCCCAAAGGTGCTACACTCACTAAATCAGGCAAATGGGAAGCTTATATTTGGCATCCAATTGCAAAAACACAACTGTACCTGGGGAAGTACAATACTCCTCAAGAGGCTGGAGAAGTGTTTACCAAAATGAAGCTTGAGATTGAGTCTATCTATCCAACTGTTAGGAAGCTAAAACAAAGAGAATCATCCAAGTGGTATGTTGCGTACCAAGATCCAACCACAAGGTGTACTGGTTATTTGGGTAGTTATGACTCTGCTGAAGCGGCTACGAAAGCTCTCAACAGAAAGAAGCGAGAGTTTGATTCAATGGCTATTGATGAAAAGCAGCACAAGTACAAGCGTTCAGTTTTCAGGAAGCCTAAAGGTATTACACTACTCAAATCAGGAAAATGGACGGCTAAAATTCCGCATCCAGTTACAAAGGTTTTCTTCTCTCTGGGAACTTATAATACTCCTCAGGAGGCTGGAGATGAGTATACTGAAATGGAGCTCGAGTTTAAGTCTATGTTTCCAAATGTTCGCAAGAGAGAAAGATATACACCCTCCAGGTGGTATGCTGTGATCCAAGATCCAATAACGAGGTGTACTACTTATTTAGGCACTTATGACACTGCTGAAGAGGCTGCAGAAGCTCGCTACAGGAAGAAGCGTGAGTTTGATTCAATGGAGATGCAGAATGTTGCTGCTGAGGAGGATACACAGGAACAAGATGGTACAGATCATAACGTGGACTCGGATTTGGGCTCTAACATAAAGGGCAATGTATTGAGACTTCATCGTGATAATGCCATAGAGCAGGAGGTTGCATTAGCTTCTATAACTGAGGCTGGGAACTCAAAGATCACAGTTGCTAGCTGCGATAATTGCAAGGAATGCGGCATGGAAGCGGAAAATGGTGAAATGCCAAAATTAAGGTCTGTGATTGAGGAAAGTTTGATATGGATGTCATCGATGCTTATGGGCAGTTAATTGGTGAGTTTAGCAGGATGGATGATGATCTATGGTTTGTATGATGATGGTGATGACGACGAAGATGATGATGATAATGATGATGCAACGGATAATAGTCTGGACTTGCAATGCCCTTGTCCACTTTTGTTTATAAAAATACATATATAGTTCTCTAAATCTTCTAACACTTTACGGGTATATTTTGTTCTGATCTCTTAGCAATGGTTCACTGAAGATACATTTCTGGTATAGTTTGTTCTGATCTCTTAGAATTGATTACTTATATTTGATGTACATCCCTAGATTATTATGACTTAATTCAGTACTTGGCTGATGCTTTCTTCTCTTTAATTTTTCAGCGGGAACCCTCTTTTTTATACACACATCCCATTATTGTTCATGGAGTCTAACCAGTTGAGGCTTGCCAAGCATTGAAAAGTGACTTGTAAGGCATGAGTGCATGACTTTTATATAAAAATATATTGAATCAAACTGAACACCATTTGATCTGACCATTTGAATATTACATAGATGAAATGCACCAGAGAAAGGAAAAACAGAACAGCAAAAAGAGAGCGAATCCATTTACTTGTTACTCTCAGGACTCTTTCAAGTACACTGCAGGAAAAAAAACGAATTCTTAACAAAATCAGACGACATTTTATTAATTTGAAATTCATAGTACTATGAAAACACTAGAAACTTATTACTGGTCACAGATTATCATCACAAACATGGAACTTATTTGATCATCATAGATTTGGGGCATGTATGGAAAGCCATCTCATATAGCTATGGGGGCAGCTCTGCGTTGAACTTTCCTTGGAAGTTGGTAATCCAAGAAGCCTCTCTCTTGAAAGCTCTTAATGCAGTCATCAAACATCTGAGGAATTGATATGAATTCAGTGAATCCCAATTCCATGATCTTGCTGCAATCCATGCTGTGTTGTATGTCTTCTCCTTTCTGGTCTCCGCGCCTGCAAACACACATCATAAGTTTGATTTCTTCTTTCTCTGTATTCTACATAGAAAATTTATTCTTGATATGATTTTTAGCTCACTCATTTTCATAAGGGTATGTTGGGTATTTTGCCCTGAGCATGTCAATGATCTCAGACCAGTGAGCAACATCACTTGAGCATATTAATCTGCACCCAGATGCACCGCTTTTCTCCATGGCCAAGATTTGTGCAGCAATCACATCATCTATGTGAACAAAGCCTATGGACTGGTTTGGGTACTTTCCTATTTCACCTTTGTACAAGTAAAATTACATTTATCAGCTGTTAATACTAATTTATCATTTGCATTAGATAAAACGTTCTTACCCTTGATCAAACCAAGGATGATTAGCAATGTACTGGTTGGTTGAGGCGTCAGCAAAGGCCCAACCACAAAGGAGGGATTCACCACCACCAAATCAAGACCACTTTCTTCGGCTATTTTCCAGGCTTCCTTTTCCGCGGTTGTCTTAGCATATGCATACCAAAGCTGCACCATCTCTTTAGTTAAGTTAGTTTTCTCGGGAAATTTGGAAAGATTGTGTTAGATTTTATAACTTTTTTTGTAGGGTAATACTTTCCTAAAACAGAATCCTTATATTAGAAAGGCAGTAATAAAAAAAATTTCACATTGTTTTGTCTGCAGTATTCCGGGTCACTCCAATGTGTTTCATTGAGAGGCGAAGCCTCCTGAGCATCCTCGCGGTATCTTATAGCTGAGCAGGAGGAAGTGAGCACCACTCTCTTCACCGTCTTTGCTTTAATGCAAGATTTCAGCACGTTCGATGTTCCTCTTACACAAGGCTCAACCAGATTCACCTGTAACGGTTCAAAACCATTATCAATAAAACAAGAAATCTACAAAAGCAAAAACACAAGAAGAGGCCAGAAAGATTACTTCAATGTTGTCATCATACGGGACAAGCACAGGAGATGCAGCATGGAAGACGCCGTCAACTCCATCCATGGCCTCATCAAAGCTACCTTTGACCATCAAGTCAGCTTTAATGATTTGTAGCCTCTCCTTGGCTCCATCCATCTCCATAAGGAAACCAACTTTCTCCATATTCTCTGAAAATGTAAAGATGCCATGATATTTCAACAAAAGGTAATATTGTTAATTGACATAACAATTACACCAGCAACATAATTGATTACCCGGATCACGAACGGTGGTACGTACAACATGTCCCTTTAAGAGCAGTGACTTCACAAGGTAAGCTGCTATAAATCCGGTTCCTCCTGTTACACAGTATACTGGCATTGTTCTTCCTCTCTCTTTTCCTATGTTCTTCACTTTTTGGCCTTCATAGTAGTATTTGTAGAGCCAGATTATATAACACGATTGTTCTGTTGGGTTAGAGGACATAGAGCCAGGGAAGGTGTGTCATACATCGATGCATGATGTTGGACTTAGTTTATAGTTATGTCACTCAACCCACATGAGAAGCTCATTAGTTTATAGTGTTGCTGTTCTGTATGCAAAATGGACTTAGTTTATAGTTATGTCACTCAACCCACACGAGAGGCTCATTAGTTCATAGTTTTGCTGTTCTGTATGCAAAATTGGCTATTCATCTCAGATAATTTAGTTAAATGTTGAAATCAAATTCGTCCCCACGTTAAAGCTCTCAATCCAAGGCGACAAAATCTGATCACTGAGGCCAAATTGTGAATTATTCAGGAGTCTGGGTACTTCACTAGATGCTATTGAAATCAAAATTAGCATTAGTTAATTTAGTTTCTTCACCGTGTGCGGTCCAAGCATTTGGTTGGTTTTACACTTCAATCAATAGGCCACTTTCTCATTGAGTCATATGTTGTTATGGTTTTGTAGTTGCTGTAAAGGCTGAGGCATTCTCATATTAAAACCCTCAAACGAGTAAATCTCGAGAAGGATAAAAATCAAATCATACTAGCACCCAAGTTCAATGCTTTCTGAACTTCCCCTTGCATAGCAAGGTGACATTCAAAACCTTCCATGACAAAAAATAAATGTTGCCAATTCCCCAATAAACATAAATGGGAAGCAGATTCAAGTCCCCAATTGTGGAATCAACAGTTTCAGACAGCATCAAGTTCGTAACCAACGTATTCCCTCTGTCTGTAACTCCGTAAGGATGGATGTATAGAACTTTTACAGTTTACCATAGCATGATTGTATTGCATATATATTACCAACACTTTCACATATTTTCCATTTGGATTCTATAAAAATCCAAATCTATCATATCAGAAATTATGGAAGCTTAATACATAAAAAGTAAAATATGTTAGCATGTAGAAAATTACAAGCACATGAGCACAATATTATACTGCCATCCAGAAAAGAAAGCTACTTTTTCAATTTCCATACTGTTGTTCTCTTCTACATGTTTGGGCTAAAGATTGAATTCATTCTATCAGCATCTTCACAGAAAACCAACTGCAATATTTCCAATGTCAGACATTCAATCACTGGAAATAGTGCTTCTAAGAGTTGCAGAGAAGCAACTTCGAAAGAGAGAGCAAGAGTGATAATGGTAGTTCAGTTTGCAAGGTAGGCAATTTGAAGGGTGAACACTTAACAAATTCGTGCAACAGGTGATCTGATCAACGATGGGAAGGGCCATAATTATCTTGGGGAAGACGAGGATTGCCATATCGATCATAAGGTCCCCAAGATCCTCCAGGCCCATCTGAGAAACCACTGCCTGGGTACCTCATATCCGGAACACTATTCAACATACCATAGCTACTGCCATCACCACCTGTGACGTCAATAGAAAGAAAAAAGAGCCCTTCAAATTAATGAAAACATTTATATTTCCAGGAACAACCACAAGATTCTGTAGACTGTAATTTAGGATGTTCTCAGAGTGAAAAAACAAAAGGTGAAATGGAAATCCCCCACTGTCGGCCCAGAAATCATAGGCAACATCTTCAAAGCAAACCTTGTATAATAGGGGAGAACTTGGTAAATGCTTGTTACGTGTATTTATTACATGGAAATAAGAAAAGTGGTTATGAATTTATTTACAGGAGTCAGTAGGCAGTTATGATTGTGAGTGGGAAAGGCTAATATCACTGCAAGTCACTAGGCCTTGTGACAGTTACTAGAGCAATAGCTTGACTGGTAAAAGTAAGGGATTAAGTAACCTAATTAAGTAATTAAGTATCCAGAAATCTATCCTTTTGTAATAGGCTTTGCCTAGAGCTGGTTAAGCTTTTGCCTATTGATTTTGGGAATGAACTCCATAGGAATCCTCCTCCTCTGGCTCTGGTTTATCTCTACTGTGAAAATGTGCATCTTTTTGTGTGGCTTTCTGCTGTGTGATTTCCTGACTATAGCTCTATCAATGCTCTTGAAATATGATATGATCATCTAACTAACTGATTAGTGCTACGGAAGTGTTAAGTCATTGATACCTTTGGAACTACAGAAAAATTAAAATACTTTTTCTTGTATCAAGTTTTCATACTTGTAAGTACATTATAAGTACTTGTTTTGCTAAGTCCTTAAATGAGCAGAATAAGTACTTATAATATCCTTAAAAGTGATAATGAGAGGCTTGCCAAACAAGCTTAAGCCACCAATAATTTCCTCAAATTCAATGTCATATAAGTTTAAAGTATGATATATGAACCAAGATAAAGGCTGAAGAACTTGCAAATACAAGATTGGATGTCCATGTACGAATGCACCCTACCAAACCTGGCCCTTGGAGACACTGCAGGCTCCATGGAAAGAAACCATCTACTTTAGCATAATTTTGAGGATTAAATCAAGGGAGGACAAGGGGAAAGGAGGAAAGGAAAAAACTGCTTCTAATGCATTTATACTATTTAGGATTGTCAGAACCTAGATGGACCTAGGTTATGATCAAAGCAAAGAATGGATGCATTCTTCTTCAGGTCAACATGTAGATTATTAGGAGTGCATAACAAAGAACTAGAGGTGATAGAACCAACATTAGAAAAGAAGTTGAGCCAATTACCAAGTCCATGTGCCCTCCTATCAGCAATCAATTGCTCTGCTCGAAGCTTCTCTAACTCACGAGCCATGGAAACAAGGTTCTTCTCCAATGTTTGGTTTTGTACTACCAGCTCTTCATTCGCTTTCTTCTCAATTTCAAGATTTCTCCTGAATTTTCACAAGTGCAATGCATCAAGGAAATTTCCCATGACAATCCTAGTTAGCCTATAGCTGACCACAACTTCCTCACTACACAAGGAAAATTCATTTCATTCTAATCAATATTTTTAAGTAAAAATCCAACCTGGCTTCCACAAGCTCCTTACGAATTCCATCAATATCGCCTCTCAAAAGCTTCAGCTGCTCATTCTCACTTCTCATACGTTTAAAATCTCTAGTAAGAACCTCCATTTCAGCTTTATAATCCTGTGTTGAAGCATTCAGTTTCCTCGCTTCAGCTCTTAACTGCAAAACCTGAGCTCTGACAGGTTCAGCAGCATGAAGCTCAGCTTCTAACTTCAATCTCCTATCTATTAACTCCCTAGCATGAGCATCATTATCAGCACGCATTTTTGGAATGACCTGACTAAGTTGGCGGACTTCATCTTTTGCAGCCACAGCGTCCCTTTGAAGGATAACATTTTCATCTATTAAATGCCTATTTTCAGCAAGAATCTTCTGAATTTCTCTATGTTGGATTTCAAGTTCTTCCTCCAAAGCAGCTGGATGGATGGGCACAGGTCGAGGCCCTCTGCTTAAAACGGACCGAGGACCCTCATGTAAACGCTGGATTTTGTCAGGACGACCGTCGTGAATACGGTGGAAATCATCAGGATGGCGAGGCATACGATTCCTACCAGCCATTCTATATATCCTGAAACGTAATGAACTAGTTACACTATGGGATGAACATGTGATCTAGACAAGAGACTAGCAAATAGGAGGAAGCACAGCTTTCTCAATTTCAACCTCTACATTGAGGTTCTTTTTCTTTCCCTATATTTTGGGTTGGTCTGAATCCACTCCACAAACAACCATCTCTACACTTTTTGGTAGGTCTGAATTCCTAACTTTCCGTAGGTCTTAATCCCTGTACTTTTGGTGGGTCTTAATGACGTTATCCCTCTGTTGTTCTTAGAGAGAGAACCTTGGTAAGTGCTCTCTTGGCCTTTTAATTTACATTAGATCTGTCATTAATGATTTTATCTTGAGAGACCAGGCAGAAATAAAATTTTCAAGCCACTTCTATGCACTGAATTTCCTAGTTGAGCTATTATAATAAAACTTCAGAAGCAACTAAATAACACTAGGAATCACATCCATGATTATATGAAATTCAAACTCCATAATTGTAGCTTATCCCGACCATACTCAAGAGAAGGGACCTTGCAAAATAAACACCTGAGACATTCTACTTGACCAACAGAATGTGCAACTACAAAATTTTGCAGAATGAGATAATAGCAAAAAAAAAAAAAAAAAAAAAAAACAGATAGATAAATTTTAACAAAAAAACAAGGTTAATCAAGCTTTCTTGCATCACAAAACCTCCTCACAATGATGCAAAATTAGAGAATTTAGAGTTTCCAGAAAAAAAAAAAGTGAACACGCACCAGGCATCAAAATCTTCAAGGATCAACAAGAACAATAACAACAACAACCAGTTGTAACCCCACCTCAGACAGGGTCTGGGGAAGCATGATGTATGCACCCTTTCCCCAAACAAAGATCGAGAGGGTGTGTCTGGAAGGCCCATGACAAAAAGAAAAAGGGAAAAGGGAACTGAAAAAAGAACGTAAAAGGAAAAGGAACAATACACCGAGGCAGAATATCAAACTAAAAATCCGCATAGTCCAACCCTTGAACAAAATAAGCACGTCTCAAATGAGAATTGACAAGATCAACAATAATCTAAAAATATTGATGTAGACATGAAAATGGACCCATGGACTGAAAAAAAAGAGTCAATTCTGATAAACTGTCAAGCATACCATATCACCCATAATTTGATACTAAGATATCGCTGCATACATACATTACAAATTATCTACACAAAATGTCTCATTGATTCTAAGATTCTACAAATAATCACTTTTATTGTCTTGGATCATGTTACCAAACAAACCAAGTTAAGAAGATCCATTAAACCGCTTAAATGCTAAAATAGTTGGCTATCAAAGGTATTAAATTAATATCTCTTAGAGTCTTAATACAAATGAATGAAATGTGTTGCATTACAAGTGAGCAAAAAAAAATCTCAATTGTATTAAGATAGTGTGAGTGCATCACTTGCCATATGCTGGATTATGTTACCCCAATAAATAAGCGATACTTCATTTAATGCATTAAATTCATCAATTCAAACTAATTCGAGTACATCTATGAAGTAACAACAAACAAGCATAAACATTTGTACAAATGTACAGCAGCACAAATCACTATCACCAAACACATAAAAGTTTATGATTTATGAGAATCTATCATGAGATTCATGAACAAACAAATTGACAGGATAATGCCAATCGAATCAACACTCAGTAGAATCCATGACAAGCAGATCAGATAAGCTTTCGGTGCACTGGAGCACATACGCCTTATACTGGCAATTCAATTTTATCCAACTTTCGTCCAGTCTTTATACGCTTGACAAAGAATTCCTTTTACCCTCGAAGTTGTTGGAATTTATAAAATCACCCCGAATTCATAGTAACCAAACTCATTCCAAGTTTGAAAGAGCAGCAGTAGCAGTAGCAACTTACAAAAAGATTTGATTGCCTAGTTTGGTAATTCCTTTACCACATGAAATCAACTAAACTGAACTTCTTAATAGAAACTAATCCTATCCCCTCACCCCACCTAAAAAGAGCCAGAATTCACAAGCGTCTAACTGCTCACTGCCTGTCACAGATTTATATATTTGTAAAATTTGCAGATTCTATCAATCTATCATGGAGGATTCCTCTAACTTTATGCCATCAAGTAAATGAAGGAATAAAGTTAAGAAATCAATAAGATTGAAGAACACTTTAAGGCGGCATTTTTGCATTTGTTTTGGGGATTTTGGAAATCACACAACCAATTCCTAGCCTTTACTGTATGCTTCAACCTCTCACGTAGCAGATCTTGTTACCCTCTTCTCCACCCCCAGGTTTCATGAAACCGGTATAAATTCTCTTATTTCGCCAAAAGTACTCATGGCCGGTGGAATTTGATTGCTCCATCTATCTCTCCTTAATCTTTGTAATCTCTTCTTTGACCTTCATCCTCCACTCGTAGCTCTTCAACTCGGCAATAATGATATATTGCTTTGGAAGTTGTACTTGCTGAAGAAATTGAGACCAAAAGAAATTGAGACTGAGAGAACGGCGTAAAAGAAAACTGATACAAATCTTTTTGAAGCCATGGAGGACTATCTCTATGCAGAATAATTTTGATGGAGAAGCCAAACACGACATGATGGACTGATGCTGGCAGAGAACTGATGGAGAAGATGGTGAAACAATAGTGGACTAGTGTTGTTGATGTTGACGGCAGATGTGGTGGTTTACTAACCAAAACCCTGACTTAATTCAAGAAGGTAACTACACACTAGAATCGCAAATCAAGCTGCAAAACCCAATTCCTAATTCCAAAACCATACTGCAAACTTTAACCAAGTGCCACCGAAGACGGTTAATCCATCCCAAGTCTAAGAAGTACGCAACCTTCACAAGGTCAGTCCCACAAAACGGACAATATAATATCCAACGGCGTTGCTAGCTGCTAAATATAATCACCGGAAACAGGCCAAAATTTGACCAATTTGGTTGAAGCAACGAAATTGAACCCAAACAATATTACCAAAACATTCGTTTGAGTGATCAAAAAACATTCGTTTGGTAAGATAGTGTTCAGACGAAACCCTAATTCGTTCAAGCAGATGTCAATAAGTTCAAGACGTGGAATTTCAACAGAGAAACTACAGAATCCTAAAATTCAAATCATCAGGTCAGGAATCCAGGAGACGATTTATTAACGAGTAGTATAGAATTCGTCCGCTTAAATCAACGAAAAAGCTTCAATCTTACACAAGAGGGAAAACACCGGAATCCGAAACGGGAAAAGCAATTGGAACACTCACCTCTATCAGCTGTGGATGCCGATGACAGGCCGGGGGAGGTTGGATGGTCGTCGAGGCTCGGCTGTTCTGAGATCTTCCACCCGCTGGTTACCGATTCCTTTCTATGCCCTCCGTTTTGCCCTTTTCTAAATTTTACAATCCAAAGCAAAGTTTTCTTTCTATTGTTTCCCGTTCCCCATTTCCTAATTTTATTTTTATCCATCTATCTACATCTACATCTACACTACTATAAAATTTTAGTAAGCGTTTAACAGCGTTATTATCCAACCGTTCAAATAAATCTGATTTATGGGTCTTATCCGGACGTCCGTCCCTTTCACGCGCTTAATTTTTGCCTTCCTCTTTCCTGGCCTTATCTTTGTCTTTCGTTCTCCTTCGCTATCTCCTTCCTTTTACGTTACGATCTTCTCTTCTTCGTTTCACTCTTTTCTTCCTTTGATCAATCTTTCTTCTCCTCGCATCATTCTTCTTTCGATTTGTTTCGTATACCCTAATTTTTCCCGACTGTTTTAGCCAAAAACCTACCCAATCTTCAAGCTTTGTTTTCTCCTTCGTTTCTTAATGAAAATCGACGATTCAAAGCTCAATTTCTCAAGGAGAGTGTTGTCTACGAAAGCCCTAAATCGATTTGGGAGAAAACATCACAAAATCGAGCAAGTTTTCTAGAAAACCGGTCCCGAACTGCTTAGGTATAAATTTCTGAAATCTGGAAGGAGCCGACTGTAGCGCCATCGTGAGCCGCCATTACGCCGCCACTCATGATGATTCTGCCGCCAGTGGGAAGGTGGAACTATGAAGATTCTGCTATCGCACTTCTTGCGCCACCCCATCTGATGTCGCCGCCGCGAAACGCCACCAAAGATCGTCGGAATCCAGCCTCGTTGCTGACACTTTGTCCAGAAACACGAATGGTGACTAGCAACATTTTACGGTTGTCGAACGTCGTCGTTCTGCCACCATGGAGGGCGAAAATGCCGACAGTATTGAGAGGGAATCGTGGTGGTTCTACTGTCGCACGAGGCAGCACCGCTCGTGATGTGTCATCACCGCCAAGGTCATGCGAAGGTTGCTCGTTGATCGGGTTTTGCTGACTTCAGATTATGGCTTGCGACGAACAATATTAGAGCTCGTCGTACGCCACCTTCCCGCCACCAATCCTGCCTCCACTGCCGACAGTTAGTAGAGGGTGACTCGGAGCTCCGACTGTCGGCAAATCCCGACGATGTTCTCTGCCCGGTGTTGCTACCAAAGCAACGCCAATACTGAATATTTTCACCTAATGCATTTAGCTTTTTGCTAGCTATGGTGTGCCTTGGGTTTTCGGTGTTGATTGATTTCACCGCCAGGATTGGGAGAGGCCAAACCCAACACAGATTGTGACTGAAATATGTAGTTTTGTTACCATCCTCTCTGGAACAAGGGACATGGCTGATGTACACTTCTATTTATATTCTTTGTTAATATAATACAAATTATTAACCCTGTAGTTTTCAATTTTTAAATAAATCGAGAAACTCACCTTCCACTGATGGCCTAAAAACCTTCCACCTCTTGATATTTATTTGGTTGAAAAGTTATTTTCTAGGATTTGTACTTCATGGGAATTGATAAATAATGTGAGGTTAAAATCTAATTCCTAGGAAATTATGGGGGAAGAAAATCTCACCAATTTTTGGTCATTAAAATTCCCATGAAATGCATGAATTGGAAAATCCCACAAAGTTAAATGTCTGAGTTTTCAATAGAGTATAGGTTTAATAGACTTCCCTAGGAATTTATTTGTCAAGCAAACAAACCCTTAGTGTGGAAAATGAAGCTAATTATTAATAGATTTGAATTATTCTCGTAAATTAGTGATTCTTTGATAAGTGTATTTATTTTCCTCTCGGAATGACTTGTGTAGGTTTGACTACATCTTCATCCATGAAACTCTTTAGGTATGCAGCTGAAGAAAACGACTTTGAAGATGAAGGTGTACCTCTAAGAAGGCAAGATTCATTGAAAAACGCCGTGACAAGACAGGCTCAGTGAAATTGTGTGATATACATATTGACAGGAAAGTCTCCAAACTGAAAAAAAAATTGATTTTCCTGTATACTTGGACATTGGGCATTCAATTCTATCCCATTGCAACTAATTATGATCCTCCTCTTTTCTTTCCTTTTTTTTTTCGTTGTCGGGGAGAATGTGGAGTCAAATTGAAATGGTAAAATAGAAGGCAATCTTCTGTTTACATTATTTGTCCAATTTCTTTTTGATTCTGGAAGTGATAGAAGTTGATTTTATGTTGCATATTGAGTGTCATTCTGTTTGATTCAGTTACTGAAAAATCAGGAAGGTATTGTTGCTATGCTATCACAGATGTTTTGTAAATGTCTGCTGAACTTATGGGGAAGTGTCATGTTGCTAAGCTCTAACTCTACACTCTAAGCTTATCTCCCAATCTTGTTCTTATTTTGACTTCTTCTATGTAGTTGCTACTCTTTAGCAGTGGAGTGCTTTTGGAATTTTTTTAGCCAAAATTTTAGGGAACTTAGTTAACATCAGTGTTGTTAGATTGCTTTTCTCTTGATGACTATACATATTTGTGGTGCTTAGACTCTTCTGCTACCTGCATAGCTCTTTCATATTAGTGGCGGCTTTACTGCTTTTTGTGTATTTTTGTTGGGTTTGGGGTTCACGGTTTCATTACTATTTTGTGATGGGTCATCATAATCTTCTTGATTTCATATTTTTTTTACATGAATTATGTTTACAGCTCTCTAATTCCGTTCACATATGTATAATTCATTATCAGATGAAACCAAGGCAACTAAACTAATGTGTACTTGATAAGATAAGGAGATAGTTCTTGGATTTTTTTTAATTTTTTTGATAAAAAGAAAGTTCTTGGTTGATCAAACCGTAATACTCTTAGTTCATGCAGGCATTTACTGTGATATCACCATTTTATATTTTTGTAAATCTTTGTTTGACACTGCTTATTATCCAAACTACATGTAATAATATGCATTGTTTTGATGCATGTGATAGATTGCTTTTTAGATGCAAAATCCAAACATATATGGAGCAACTAAATTTTATAAGTAATGCCATCCTACCTTATTTTAAACGCGTGCATCGCACGCGGAAGATTACTAGTAAGGAAAGGAATTTGGGTGGTCACTAACAGGCTAGTGACCGCCCAAGAGCATCCTGACCAATGAGGTGTGTAAACTCGAGTCAACTGCAAGTGGAATAGAGGAGACGTGTTAGAACGACCCAGTGATGTAGTCTGCCACCAAATTACTCTCACGGTAGACGTGAGAGATACCCCAATCCAGGAAACGAGCCAACAAGCAATGGATATCCGAACGAAGCAACTCAATCTCCCACTGTTAGCGCCGGTCTCCAAGAATGACCTTGACCAGCTGCAAATTATCGTCTTCAATTTGGATCTGGGGAATGTCACGACGAATGGCCTCGAGAAGTCCCTGGCGTAAGGCGATGGTCTCGGATGTTAGAACAGACTGATGACCAATCAGTCATCCGTCAAAGTAGATGGGGGAGCCACAAGAGTCCCTGAGAATGAACCTGTAAGAAGCCACGCCATCTGCATTCACTACACCATCAAAATTCAATTTAATAAAATAGCCAAAAAGACGTTTTAGTATTTAAAATGACCTCCATAAGACATATTAGTATTTAAAAAAACTCAAGAGACATTTAGGTATTAAAAGTGAGTTCTAGTAGACAAATGAGCATTTTAGGTCATCGGTTTTGGGTTCACACAAATTAGACCGGTTCTCCATTTTATTACTTAAACCCAAACAAAAAAAAAGCCCCAAATCTAGATCAATTTCAAATTAATGTACTCGATGACATTCGAAATTAGTTGAAAATTATCCTGGAAAATTAAATCAAAATTAAGCCAAATTGCTCTAGATTATATATCTAGGGTTGGGGCCTTTTGTTTGGGTTTAAATAAATAAAATAGAGAACCGGAAGAAAAAACGTATACCGGAATAATTTATGTGAACCCAAAACCCGGTGACCTAAAATGTTTATTTGTCCATTAGAGTTCACTTTTAATACCTAAATGTCTCAAGCAATGTTATTAGAATCGGGATTTCACCTTGGATCGGTAGGGGGGGGATCGGATCGTAAGATCCTACAAATTTAAGTAGATAAGTTGTCAAATTGATACGACATGAATAATACATATTTTATAAGTAAAAAGAATGATAAATATAGATGATTTAGAGCATAAAATATCGATATTACAAAGTTAAAATGATTTAGCAAGTTTTCTTCGTAAATATCGTGCATTGTCTAAATAGTACAAGAAAAATGATAGGTTTTTTAGCATGAAAATCAACAAGCCAAATACAAATGTCTTCATCGTAACCAAAGTTCCCATCGTTAACACAATCAAAGCTCCCCATTCTTGAAGTTCTTGTCCCTGTTCCCATTGGTAAAACCATACAATATCACCATCATTACAAGTAATTAGCAACTAATTACAACTTGAGTGACACTAACACTATGACAGTGTGACTGAGTGTTTACAAGTAAATTGGTAAAAAAAATACAAAAAATAATAATTAAAGACGTTGATTACATCCTTTATATTTTGAATATTATACCAATTTTAAGTGTAGGGTTGTGTGGTTTCATACTTACATGATTCATCAACAACATAATTAATCATCAAAAAAATTATAGAAAAACTTCAATTAAAGACATTGATTATTTCATTTAGTCAACGATCCCACCCGATCCTAGACCGATCCCACCCAACGCCGGACCGATCCTACCACTTTTACCTCACCCGATCCCACCCGATCCTAGACCGATCCCACCCGATCCCACCGATCCTATACGATCCCACCCGATCCTACCACTTTTGCGATTTTACCTCCGATTTGGATCGTTTTAGCCAAACAGGATCGTAGGATCGTACAATCGTACGATCTGGATCGCGATTTTAACAACATTGGTCTCAAGAGTTTTTTTAAATATCAAATTGTCTCATAAAGGTCGTTTTAAATACCAAAATGCCTTTTTGGCCATTTAATAAAATCCCTTCTGGGTTTTGACCATATCGTGGGCTTTCTCTTAGGCCCACCTCTAGCCGTTCCAGAACATGGGTTATCCGTGACCGAGGCTCCCGCATTTTTCCAATTTTTAATTTGGTTGTGAATAAACTCGCAAATGTTTGCGGCGTTATTCAAGTTAGTGTTGTTGTTGTTGTCAAAGACTCTTTTATTTCTAGAGTACCATAGGCACTACCAGGTGTTAGCGAGAAGTTCCACTTCCTCTTTCGTTGCTTGCATTCTTATCTCATCCAAGACCAGATGTGGTTTTTTATCCTCTGGGGAAATTTGGTTAAGGATTCGGTAAAGTTTGGGGTTTACGAATTTGATCGTTTCCTTCGTTAAGGGGCACGAGAGTAACACATGGTTAGTGTCTTCCTCCGTACTATTACAAGCCTCGCAGCCCTGCGGGATCGGGATATGGTTGGCAGCGAGTCGCACCTTAGTTGGCAAACCATTTCTGGCAACTTTCCACGTGAAATTCTTCACTTTGGGGGGGGGGGGTGTTGAGTTTGTTGATCCATGCTAGATTAATTTTTGGTTCACCTTTAGATTGGTGGATCCATTGCATGGTTGAGTGGGTTGAGTATCAACCATTTTTACTGGGTTGCTAGTACAGTCTATCCGGGATTTTGTTACTAGGATTTACGATTTTGGATATTATTTCAAGGTCGTCCGGATTGGCGACCTTACTCAACTTTTCAGTGTTCCATAAGTTATCCTCTCTCAGGTACTCATCCATAGTTTCGTCCCAGTTAATGAGGTTTTCTGCATCTATCCTTGGGTTGAGAAGGCCCTTACCGGTCCAGTTGTCCTTCCATGCTCAGACGGTTTTTCCATCCCCAATTTGCCATATCAGTCCTTTCGCGAATAGGTCTTTAAGGCCTATTAGCTTGGACCACTGCCATGACGTGTTATGTTTTTTCTTGTAGTCTACGATATTTTTTGTTTTAAGATATTTTTCAGTAATAATTTTGACCCATAGATTGTCTGGTTCAGCTAGTATTTTCCAGAGCAGATTCATTTGGAGAGCTTGGTTCGTCTCTTCTGCCTTGGCAATTCCCACCCCACCATGATTGGGTGGGCGACAGATGGAGTTCCAACTTATAAGTGGTTTGTGGTTGTTTTTCTTGTTCCAAAAGAAATTTTTGTTGATTTGCTCAAGTTCTTTTAGGGTCGCTTGGGGTAGCATAAATGATTGCATGATGTAATTGGGTTATGTTGATAGGTTTGCTTTGATTAGGGTTTTACGTCCCTCCTGGGATAGAGCGTTTGCTTTCCACTTTGCAAGTTGGGATCTGGTTCGCATAATTAGTGGTTTAAATGAGTTTTGTGTCACTCTGTCATTGATAATCGGGTAGCCTAGGTATTTATCCAATGCAACTGTGTTTGTAATTTGGAGAATTTGTTTTATTTGTTCCTTCACGATATTGCTTGTGTTTTTAGTTACTTGGAAAGCGGATTTGTGGAAGTTGACTTTCTGACCAGATACCTGGCAATAGTCATCGACAATGCCTTTTATGTTTTTGCATTCTGTGTTATTTGCTTTAGCGAAGATGATGATATCATCAACAAAGGTGAGGAATGGGATTTCGTTCCATTTCTGGTTATTTGGATTCCAATGCCACTTTTAGGGTTTGTACGTTCCACGTGGAGTTGTTGATGTTCATGTTTTTAGTATGTTTCTTAGTTTGTTTAGTTTAGTTTTAGTAGTTTTTAGAGTTAGTTTTGTGTGTTTTAGGATGAGTTTGCATATTTTGTGAGAAGTATGGAAGCTACTCCGTTTTGTGTCTTTTTGATGGTTTTGAACATGAAAGGAGCGCCTTTTGAGCTGAACTAGAGTGTTGTGGTGGAGGATGGAGAACATGAAGATATAGAGGAAGATTGCATAGGAAGAGTGAGGAGAAGTTCAAGTCAAGAGAAGTGGGAGAGAAAAGCCAAAACCTAGGCTCATTAACGAAGTTGTGAAGGGTCGTTAACGAAGCTTAGATATAGATTTTTTCGAGGGGATTTTGTATTTTCTACTAATCCTGTGCGGGGTCGTTAATTATGGCTCCGTATCGGTAGGGGTTTTAAGTGATTTTTTAGGGTTGTTATATCTTATATCATATATCTTGTTATCTTTAGTAGAGTAAGTTTTTATCTTTTACACTTTTTAATAGATAGCTTTCTTAGTATAAATACCCTTATTCTAAGCCTAGAAGAAGGGGAGGACGATTTTTGGAGAGCTGAGATTCGAGGAGTCGAGTGGAGAAGGTTGCGTGTCTGGTTTGTTCGAGAGAAGAGCTAGGGTCGTTAGTCGAATTTGCTCGGGGTGTTGCTCTGTGTTTTTCGGTTTCTTCAAGATATTGTAAGACGATTTTTCATATTAATTTTAAGTAAGTTGTTTTTGTTTTCAATGTTTTCTCTTATTGAAGTTGTTTGCTTTATTATGATTAGTGAGTTGTTTTTTTATCTGGGATCGGGGTTGAAACCCGACATGGTTATGCATGTTTAATGAGTGAGTTGATGTTTTGAATGCCTTTTATCTATTTGAAATTGCTTGTGTGTTTATGCTTAGACGATAGTCGAGGTAATTTGAGTTCTCAATTCGATCGAAAGAGAAAGTTGTTAACTTAAAGGTTGATATTGTTCGATTACGAAAGTTTCGAGCTTTGGATCCAAAACAAGTGATTGAGTGAATTGATTTATGAGAATTGATCGATTTGCTTGTTAATCAGCGAAAGTTGATGAATTTATCTTTCTAAAGGCATGATCTTTATCTTCTTATGAGTTTATATGCATGGCTATGTTGTGGTAACCCTTGTCCTAGGTCTTTTACTTTATAAGAGTTATCATTCGTTATATTCGTTATCGAGTTCCTTTGCCTCGGTACCGAACCTACGCTTTGTTTAGTTCGTTATTTTGTGTTCATATTTTACCCAGGTTGGTTAACGACCCTGACAAGGTCGTTAACGCGGTTGGTCGTGTGTGTTTCTGCTTATTTTTCTTATTTGGTTAGTTGATAGACAAACAACCGTGATTCCCGTGGAACGATCCTGACTTCACTATACTAAGCGGGGTCTTGACTATAAATTTACTTTTTGTCAAGTTAAATATCCCTCGTTCAACAAAAATTTGGCGCCGTTGTCGGGGAAGCAACAACTTTCGTTTGTTTATCTGTGGATCTGGGAATAGCCCGGCCCCGTTTTTGTTTTTAATTTTGTTTTCTGTGTCTGTTTTCTCAGCATATGCCAATAGGACGTCACAGGCTCGAATTTGACAACACCGGTTATTATTCCGAACCTGAGCGCACCTTGCACCGTAGACAAAGAGAAAACCGAGTCATGGCTACACCTGAAGAGATGGCTCAACAGATGGAAGTCCTCCAGAAGCAGATGGAGGAGCTACAAGCTGATCGAGACACCGCTGCTGCTGAGGCTGAACGTCAACGATTTAATAGTGCTCGTTTACAGGAAGAGCTGAATGCCTATCCGAGGAATGCCAACCAATATATGCATCCATAACTGAGGGTGTCGGAGTCTCCAATTGTGCTTCCAGAGATAGAGAAGACTTTTGAGATTAAGTCTCAATTTATATCCTTGATCAAAAGAGCTCAGTTTGAAGGGAAACCTACTGAGTGCCCTATGGAACATATTAGAAACTTTCTTGATTTATGTGACACTATAGTTGTTGAAGGTGTCTCACTTGAATATGTTATATTAAAAGCTTTTAGGTGGTCTCTTACTGGAAAGGCCCTGAGCTGGTTGGAGAGCTTACCTCCTAAGTCTATCAGGACATGGAAGGCTTTGTACGATCAATTTCTTACAAAGTTCTTCCCTGCCAAGACAACGGAGTTGAGAAAACGCATCACCTTCTATCACCAGCTACCTAATGAGACCTTTGTAGAAACTTGGGAAAGATTTAAGGAAATGCTTAGACAGTGCCCTACCCATGGGCAACCTTTATATGTTCTTCAAGAAATCTTTTTCCAGGGTATTATTGCAGAGACGAAGAACCGCATCAACACGCATACATCGTGCGGTTTTATAGACATGGATCCCACAGCTGCATGGGAATTGTTGGACAAGCTTTCTAACTACGATGTTATGTATGGTACCCAGCAATCACCCCAGCCCCAGAGGCGTCTCTACGTGCCTAACAAGGAAGATGTTGACCCCGATGTCAAAAACCAATTTCTGCAAGACGAGGTCAACCGCCTGAAAAAGCAGGTAAGTTTTTTGAAATCCTCTCAATCTTGTCAAGAATGTGGCTCTTCTACCCATATTACTTTTGCTTGCACTAACATAGAGCAGGTAAGAGCCGCTGAGACATATGCTGAAGTGAACTATATGAGAGGCCCATACAGGAACCAACCTAGTAATTTTTGACAAGTCAAACAATTATCCAACGTGGGGCAACCAAAACTAGAATTCCAACTATGCAACGCCTCCACCGGATAGACGACCTGCACCGTATCGACCTCGAGGCTATCAGGAGCCACCATCATGGGTACAAGGGTTACAGGAAGGCATTAACGGAGTTCAAGCCAACCTAAATAACCAACTAAAAAGATGGGGAGAGTTTGATGTGTGGAAGAAGAATGTCGACTCCCAACTAGGGAACCTCGCTGCACAGATTCCAAGACCACAAGGGCAACTCCCGGGCCGACCCGAGGAGAACCCAAAAGGACAAATAGCAGCGATGCACCTTAGGAGCGGGAAGACACTACCGGAGCGTGTCCAGGCTAAAGAGAAGAGCCTCTCAACTGATAAAGAAGCCACAACTCAGCTCGATAACGAACCAGAGAGGGTCGTTACTGAACCTGCACACCATGGTGACGTTGCTCCTAGGGTCGTTAACGACCCTAGTCCAGGTAAGTTTCCTATTCCGAGCTCCTCTCTCAATCCTAGGCTCGTTAACGACCCCATCAGGGTCGGTAACGATCCTCCGAGTGCACCAATCGACCCTAATGTTGACACGGTAGCATCACCTCTCGAGTCCGATTTGGTTCCGAGAATGGTGAAATCTCTTCCTTTTCCTACTAAGAAATCAAAGGACTCTACTGAGATTAAGTTCAAGCGTTTCGTAAAGATTCTCCAGGGCATCAATATTTCTATACCATTCGTTGAGGCCCTAAGCGAAATGCCAGCTTACACAAAAATCTTGAAAGATATTCTTAGCAGGAAACGATCCATCACAGAGCTGCAAAACGATCCATCACAGAACTCGACATAAATGTTCCTAAAGACCCTCCACCAATTAGCAAAGAAGACGAGAATTTCACACAAATCTCTTTCGACCCTCCTTGGTCCAATACCGAGTCCCTCATGCAAGTCTATAATGAAGGAATCGTTAGCACAGGCTCGGTAATGGCCCCAACAACCTCAGTATCAACATCGTTTCCAATAAATCAAGGTGAGTACTCTAACCATGAATTCACTATTACTAGTTATGATTCTTCTCCATACTCTATTCCTACACTGTATCCCACTATTTATGCTATAAAGGAGTCCAAACCACCTTGGTTTTCGGATTTCACTAACCCTTATGTAGGAATACCGAGCATATTGCTAGAAGATAAAGGACCAAATTTAGTGACTCAAGCCAATAATGTCTATAAAGCTAAGTATGGGGTCCCTCAAAACCCTAACGTAGTTGCAACAGAACCACCTTGAGCCAAGGTAAGTACGTCGGGCTGACGACGTTAAAAATAGCGCTTACGGAAGGCAACCCAGATTTAGTTTAGTTTAGTTCTTTTCTTGTAGATTCTTTTTCCTAGCTTTCTTTTGAGTTTTCCTAGTAGTTTAGAAGGTAGAAAGATAGAATGGTTTTAGGCTAACATGATACAGGAGTTGGGCTCGGAAAATCACTCGAAACACGTCACGCAGGCTCATTAACGACCCCCACCAGGGTCGTTAACGACCCATTTTGGCGACCCGAATTCAGGAAACGGGCAGGTAAGTTTTCTTTTACCCTAATTTATCTTCTATTTTTTACTTGTGCCGCCTCTTACCCCCTTCCTCTACCTCTAGCCCTCTCCTATTTAACCCTCTCAAAAACTCCCAAATCCCACCCTCAAATCTCTCAATCTAAGCTCAAACTCTCAATCAATCCTACCAGTTTTCCCTCACCACCGATCGGAATCCACACCACCACTGAAGCGCCGAAAGTCCCACCCCGTTAACGAGACCTCCACCCTCAAACTCGTTACCGGCGAGGCATTGAAGCTCGTTAACCACTCCCGAATTCAATCTTTTTCTTCAATTTCTCAATCTAACGGTATGATTTCTAAACCCTAATTCCCTATTTGAAAGATTCATGATTCTAGGGCTAAAAATTTCATATCTTGATCTTGTTTGAAGAGGTTGAAGTGCATGTCTATATTGCTCAACGATCCTATTGCTTCATATATTGGTGTTCGATCTTGATTTATGATGGTTTGTTCTTGCTTGATTTTCCATAGAAAATGTGATTAGAAAAAGCATGAACTACCTTGTTCTTTGAATTAGGTTTGATCTTCACCATGTGTTTTTGGGCAATTATGACATGTTCGGGTTGGGTAATAGAGCAAGTATGGGGTGCATGTGCATGATTGTGTGGCTTATATAGGATTGTGTTTGATCCATGCTTGTTTTATTGGAAAATTGTGGAGTTTAGAACTCAGAATGAATTGTGAGTGCTCTTGTCCAGGCTCGTTAACAACTTGTTCAGGTTCGTTAACGAACATGCATATTACCCAGTTTTAAAATACAAGTCCAGGCTCGTTAACGACCCAATTGGCTCGTTAACGAGACACTTCGAGAGCATTTCCAAGAGCAAGTATGGGGTTTTTTTTCTATTGATTTGTGTGGATCTTATCTTGGACAATTTGTATTTTTGTAGGTCCATATGGCAAGTTCTAGCCGAGCTGCAACAAGAGCCTAGAGGAAGAAGAGGACTCAACGGTCCCCGTCTCCACCCCACATGGACAACGTGATTTTGCACACCCAAGCACAGGTCGATCGCTTCAATACCATCTTGGATCGAGACCACTACACTAGGTGGTTTTCGAGGTCGAGTGCAAAGTCCATGGGAATTTACGAGGATATCAAGGAAGTCTTCGCTATTCTTGGAGTACCTCAATTGCTAAAGAAAGAGGCGACACCACACTTCCCCGCTCTTACTTCTGAATTCCTGGCTACTCTAGAGACGAGATTCCCAACCAAGACCTCGGCTGGACGGATCCAATTCCGGTTCGACAATTTCAGTCACGAGTACACTATGGCGGAGTTGAATGGTATTCTCAAGCTCCCTAACCCGTCTCGGGATTACAAGATTAAGGACTACAAGGTGACATGGACTTGGAGCTATATTTCCGGGGAAGTAGAGCCGTCCGCTGCATCACTTTCTGGGGCTAGCATCATCAACCCCATCTTCCGGATCATTCTCCGAGTATTATCTGCTACTTTTTGGCCCAAGAGAGAGTTGAATAGGCCAACAAGGACAGAGGTTGCATGTCTCCGAACCATACTCTTTGAGGATCCCGCCCCGTTGAACTTGGGATACGAATGGCTACAATATGTTGAGAATCAAGGGATCAAGTCAAAGGAGGTGTGGTGTGGAAATTTGGTTAGTCTTTTGGCAGCCAACCTCGGTGTTGACCTCTCCCTCTACACGTCGAGCCATGCTCAGTTGCTAGACAAGAATTATTGGTTCGCTTCCAACATCTTTGTGCGGACCGAGAGAGGCCACGCTACTAAGGTTCAAGGCCAAGACGTCCTTCTCACTCAAGCTAAGATGGAGCTTCTTTACGTGCCAAATTGGTACAAGTCATGGACGGGTCATGCGTTCCCATTAGAGCCCAAGCCACAAGATGAGCTATCGTTGAGGTCGTGTGTTTCCCGGTTTGCTCGGGAAGAAGATGTCATGGATGAAGATGATGAAGAATCTGAGGCAGGAACAGAAGCGGGCATTGAAGAGCTCGATATCGGGGACGACGACCTCGATATCGAGGTTCTGGGCAACATCGATAGCTTCATTAACGAGCCACCCAGGGTTGTTAACGACTACTTCGAGGCTACTACCGAGGCACACAGCTTCGGTAACGACCCCCGCCGCCACCTATCGAGCCACATTCTTATGGTCGTATGCCCTACAACCCGGTAATTTTTCAAGAACACTTCCAGCCTCACAACCACTACCAACCACCTCCTCAGCCTGATTACACTGGATCGAGTATCCCACCTCCATGGGCCGAAGATCTTTTGTCTCAGATGCAACAACTTACTCTACAGCAGACTCATATCCACTAGCGGATGGATCGGTGGGAGAGTGTTTATTCTGCTCGCATGGCGCTAGATGATGCGAGGCATCAGCAGAGGGAGGTGGATGATGCAGAGCGTTGGAGGACATTTTACGATTTTATGGGGAACTTTGAGCGCCAGTTTCTTCCACCAGGGCGCTAATTCAGTTTGAGAGTTGTTTTTTTTCTGCTTCAAAGATCTTGTAAGTTTTCTTTTTTTTCTTTTTCTTTTCTATTCTTTTCTTCTGCTTATTTTTATTACAGTGGGGACACTGTAATTTTAAGTATGGGGTGGGAAAGGGTAGGAAATCTTGTGCCTTGTTTGTTTTCATGTGTCTTGTATGGTTTAGTTGTTCTTTGTTTTATAAAAATCCAAAATCACAAAAAAATTTGTTTTATAAAAATCAAAAATCACAAAAAAAATTGAAAATTAAAAATTGAAAATTGAAAAAATTCAAAACCAAAAAAAGAGAGTTTTACAATAGATAAATACCCTTTTTCTTATGGTTCTATGATAGTAATTGCTAGCATGATCATGTAATTCCTTGCAAACATGTCTTTGATAGTATAGCCTGATTCTTGATATAAAGTTGTTTTATAGAGGAATAACATTTGATGAAATTGAGCATGTATACTTTTTAGCATAAGTGATGCAATCCAACAAAATAATTACCTTGTGAGTTGTTTTTATGGCCTGATAGGGAGAACATTAAAAATCCCTCTTCTTTTCTAGTGTGTTTTACTCTCTTTATGTATACTATCTCTTGGAATTGTGATGGTTATCTATTTCTTGAGGCCTATATAAGATTTATTAGTTCATTACTTGTGAAGATCATATGATAGAGAATTTATTTTTCTTAAGCCATATTTAATCCCTATCCACCATTACATTATCCTTCTTTTGAAGCCAAGTTGAGCCTCTTAGCCTTTTATTTTTTGCTCCACAAAATATTTTCCCTAGCCGAGATAAGCTTGACCCTATCTGGGGATTAGGACTTAGATTGGAGAGGATTGTTTTGTTGAGTGATATGTTATGTTTGGTTCAAAAATCAAGGTTTTGGGAAGTGTAGATTGGAAGTCTCTTGTGTTATTTTGTAAAAAAAGATCACTTGGTAAGAAAGGATGCACAAAAAGAAAATTGTTGTTGAAAAAGAAGAGAGAATGAGTACACGATGAAGCTCGTTAACGACCTAGTTGGTTCGTTAACGAGGCTATTCGAGGAGAAGGAGAGAGCTGAAAGAAATAAGTAAAAAAAAAAGAGAAAGAGAAGTAAGATGTGCATTTGTGTTTGAAAGATAAGCCAGAGATTCTTTTGAGTTGTTTTATGAGACTTTCTAGGATATTGGGTGAGTGAGAGTATGCATAAAGAAGAGTGAGTTTGGTATATGTTATTTTATGAGTGTTTTGGTGAAGTGTGAGTTTTTAGGAGTCTTTGATTCCCGGATATTATTAGCACCACAAGCCAAAATATTTCCACGCCTTATTGTCTTTACCAAGCCCAATACAACCCGGCTGAATGGAAACTTCTATGAAGTTTTTCATTGAGCCTAAGTTCTCTTGATGATTTTTGCTTGTTTTGACAAATCTTAGGTGGAGAGTTTGGTGATATAAGTTCCAATTTCTATGAGTTTTTGCATATGAGATGAGTTGAGAGTTTAATTTATAAGCCTAAACACTTGAGAGTTGAGTGAAACACATATTTCCCTGGTGAGGTTGGATTGTATTTGCTTATGTTTATTTAGTGCTTATATGTGTGATGACGTTAATCGTCATTTGCTATTTTCTGCTATGATTTTGATGTTGCTTTTTAGTTGGTGGCTATTTGCTTGATGAGCATGATTGTTTGGTCTTGGTTGTTGTTTAGTGATTGCTTGAGGACAAGCAAGTCTAAGTATGGGGTATTTTGATGTTCATGTTTTTAGTATGTTTCTTAGTTTGTTTAATTTAGTTTTAGTAGTTTTTAGAGTTAGTTTTGTGTGTTTTAGGATGAGTTTGCATATTTTGTGAGAAGTATGGAAGCTACTCCGTTTTGTGTCTTTTTGTAGGTTTTGAGCAGGAAAGGAGCGCTTTTTGAGCTGAACTAGAGTGTTGTGGTGGAGGATGGAGAACATGAAGATATAGAGGAAGATTGCATAGGAAGAGTGAGGAGAAGTTCAAGTCAAGAGAAGTGGAAGAGAAAAGGCAAAACCCATGCTCGTTAACGAAGCTGTGAAGGGTCGTTAACGAGGCTTAGAGATATATTTTTTCGAGGGGATTTTATGTTTTCTACCGATACTGTGCGGGGTCGTTAATGATGGCTCCGTGTCGGTAGGGATTTTAAGTGATTTTTTTAGGGTTGTTATATCTTATATCTTGTTATCTTTAGTAGAGTAAGTTTTTATCTTTTAGGCTTTTTAATAGATAGCTTTCTTAGTATAAATACCCTTATTCTAAGCCTAGAAGAAGGGGAGGACGATTTTTGGAGAGTCGAGATTCGAGGAGTCGAGTGGAGAAGGTTGAGAGTCTGGTTCGTTCGAGAGAAGAGCTAGGGTCGTTAGTCGGATTTGCTCGGGGTGTTGTTCTGTGTTTTTTCGGTTTCTTCAAGATATTGTAAGACGATTTTTCATATTAATTTTAAGTAAGTTCTTTTTGTTTTCAATGTTTTCTCTTATTGAAGTTGTTTGCTTTATTATGATTAGTGAGTAGTTTTTTTATATCTAGGATCGGGGTTGAAACCCGACATGGTTATGCATGTTTAATGAGTGAGTTGATGTTTTGAATGCCTTTTATCTATTTGAAATTGCTTGTGTGTTTATGCTTAGACGATAGTCGAGGTAATTTGAGTTCTCAATTTGATCGAAAGAGAAAGTTGTTAACTTGATGGTTGATATTGTTCGATTACGAAAGTTTCGAGCTTTGGATCCAAAACAAGTGATTGAGTGAATTGATTTATGAGAATTGATTGGTTTGCTTGTTAATTAGCGAAAGTTGATGAATTTATCTTTCTAAAGGCATGATCTTTATCTTCTTATGAGTTTATATGCATGGCTATGTTGTGGTAACCCTTGTCCTAGGTCTTTTACTTTATAAGAGTTATCATTCGTTATATTCGTTATCGAGTTCCTTTGCCTCGGTACCGAACCTGCGCTTTGTTTAGTTCGTTATTTTGTGTTCGTATTTTACCCAGGTTCGTTAACGACCCTGGTCGTTAACGAGGTTGGTCGTGTGTGTTTTTGCTTGTTTTTCTTATTATTGTTAGTTGATAGACAAACAACTGTGCTTCCCGTGGATCGATCTTGACTTCGCTATACTCAGCGGGGTCTTGACTATAAATTTATTTGTTGTCAAGTTAAATATCCCTCATTCAACAGTTGTCTTGCAAGAATTTCAGATGCGAGAATGAATAGATAAGGTGATAGGGGTCTCCCTGTCTAAGTCCCCATTGGGGAAAGAATTGTTCTGTTGGCCTGTTGTTGACCAAAACAAAGAAGGAAACCGTTTCGACGCATTCTCGGATCCATCCCAAGAATTTATCATCGAAACCAAATTTGTGTAGGACTATTGCCAGGAAGTCCCAGCTAATTCGGTCATAAGCTTTTTCCATGTCCAGTTTGACAGCCATTCATCCCTCCCGACCTTGTTTTTTGCGGAAGTAATGGAAAATCTCATGCGCGATAAGGTTATTATCATGGATACTTTGGTTCTGTACAAATTCCCCTTGCATCGGATGTATGAGCTTGTTTAAGACGTTTTTCAGGCAGTTTGTTAGGATTTTATAAATTACTTTGTATATTGTGTTGCATAGGCTTATGGGCCTGTAATGGTTAGTGGAGCTGGGGTTTTCACATTAAAGTAATAAGGATATGAATGTGTGGTTTATTTGTTTTAGGATTTTCCCAGTGTGGAAAAAGCTTTTGACGGCCTTTAATACATCCAGGCCTACAATGTGCCAGTACTTCATGTAAAAGCATGACGACATTCCGTCCGGGCCAGGGGATTTATCGTCCCCAATGTCGAATAAAGCCTTCTTGATTTCATTGTTTGATACTGATTTGGTAAGTTCTAAGTTGTCTTCATCAGTGACTTCTTTTTGGATGGTTTTTGTCATTTCTTCGAGCTTTCCGTGGTTAATTTCTAAAGCCCGAAAACGGTTATGGAAATCTCGTTTGATTTCCTTTCTAATGTTTTCAACACCCATGAAATGTGTACCTTCCGATGATCGGATCTCTTTAATGTTGGTTTTGTTCCTTCGACCGGTGGCAATCCGGTGGAAGTATTTGGTGTTTTTATCATTTAGTCTTATATGGGTGTTTTTGGCCCTTTGTTTCCAATACGAGTTATGGAAGTCCAAGAGGCAGGACCTCTTCCTCAAGAGTCGTTCTTGCTTTTGAATGAGTTCCACTTTGTTGTGGTCAATTATATCCTTTTGGATTTGTACGATGTTTTCGTCGAGTTTTTTTATTTGTTCAAGGATGTTGCCGAACGTTTGTTTGTTCCATGCTTTGGCTTTGGCTTTGAGCAATTGTATTTTTTCACTAGATTAAACATGTGGGATCCACCAGTGTTGTGTCTCCATGCTTGTTTGATGACGTTTTGGAAATCTTTTCTAGATGTCCACATCATTTCAAATTTAAATGGTTGTGCTTTAAATGCGCTCCCCATGGGGAGGTCGCATGATATTGGGCAATGATCGGAAGAGGAGAAAGCATGGTTTTTCGTTGCTATGGACGGGAACCATTGAATAATTTGGTTGGCGAACAGGGTTCGGTCCAGCTTTTCGAGTGTGGTATTGTCTAGATTTTTGGATTTTCTCCATGTATATTTATTCCCGATTGTGGGGATATCGCACGTGTCGCAGTCGTTTTTGAAATTAATGAGCTGCTCAAAGCGGGAATGGGCCGGATTCGCACCCCCTACTTTTTCGTTTGGGTGTTCGATTTCGTTAAAGTCACCCATAAGTAAACACAGGTGGTTGCAATCTTGAATAAACTCCTTCAAGGTGTTTCGGAATTGGTCTTTTTCAAGCGGCTTGGGTGGCGCATACGCAAATATTAGGATTAATTTCCTGTTTGTTTCCAGGTTCTCGTAATGGAACCCGACAAGACGAATGTCTTTGTGTATAGTTTGAATTGTTTCATTTGAGAGCAGTGTGCTCTTCCAAAGGACGCATATACCGCCCGAATATCCGCTTGCAGGGATAAATTCCACGGAGTCGAACCCCGCCTTTTGTCATCCATTATCGGGTAGCGATTGGGCTTTGGTTTCCGAAAGTGCAATGAGATTAATGTGTTCAATGCGGCAAAACATGTTAACCTCCATTCAGAAGGACTTGCGTTTGATGCCCCTACAGTTCCATGCACATATCTTCCTAGGAAACCGATTTCGTTGTGGCTTTTGGCCTTTGGTGGAGAGGTATAGCTCCCATAATATTGTTTCTTCATTTTATTTAACTTGTGGACAATAGAGTAGTTATACATAATTTTTAAAGAGTTGTATAAAATTTTCAAATCTTTATAAAAATTTTAACATCTAAGAATAATTTGTATGAAATTTTGAAATAGAACGTTAGGGCATCTATAACTGCTTCTCTATATTATTATTAAAAAGTGTGAATTTAGATATTTTTTTTAATAATTTTTCTATCATATTTCTCATAATAGAGAGAGAGAGATGGGATTTTTTGATGAAAAGACCCACTTCAATTAACTAAAGCAAGAGTTTGCATACAGAAGATCAAATAGTTCAGTAGGTAAGTAAAAATTACAAGTAAGAAGAAATTGTGACACCGGTCTCCAACGGTTCAACCAATTTGCCACCTTGTTTGCCTCCCTTCGAATCAATTCTCACTTGCAATCCAGGAACTCATAGCTCAAATTAACAATCAATGCAATGAGACTACCAAGTGGTGAACGTGGTAATTCCCCCTGCTTGAGTTTGTTGACCAAGGATAGACAATCCGATTGAAGCATCACACAGACGCAGCCTAAAGATTGAGCCAAATTCAGTCCCCAGAACACAACAGCAGCTTCAGCCAATTCAACATCCAACCCTTCATGAATCCTCTTTGCTCCAATGAAAACCAAAGCCCCGTCCGAATCTCTACACACAACCCCAATCCCGCCCTCTCTCCTTTTCACTAAGGCATCACAACAAATCGAAACCCACCCAGCAACTAGTTTTGACCAAATCTGAACAGCAGGAGAAGAACCCAACTAAGAGTGTGCCTCAATAGCCATGCATTTGCTGAAATCCTCCATACTGTGTATGCCTCTATCAATCACCATCGCAGGATCACTTACTTCACCTTCAAAAACTCGCCTGTTTCTTGCATTCCAAATCCCATTCAGCATAAACGCCCAAACACTTTGACGGTCCCTGCATAAATTTTGTCTAACCTCCTCTGCCCAGTCTAAGAAATCGCTAGCTCCCTTCCCCAATTTGAAAATATCATCAAAAAACTTCCACTCCTGCCTCGCAACCACACACTCCCATAAACAATGCATCACAGTCTCTATTTTCCCGCAGAAATCACAACAATCATCTTGAGTCACTTTCCTTTGCTGCAGATTTGCTTTACATGGTAATAAATTCTTGCCCGCTCTCCAAATAAAAGATCTTATCCTCGACATCGTTTTGATTTTCCAGATCCAATTCCAAGGAAAACCTTCCTTTGAATCTGCCCTACATCCCTTTCCTTTTTCATTCTCCGTTCGTAAAGCAATCATTCGATAAGCCGATCGAACCGAGGACACCCATTCTTTTCAAAGAACCAAGCAAGCTGATTGGGTACCGATTCATCTATAAGCGGGATATCCAAAATGATTTCAGCATCACAACTTTGAAAAAAGCCTTTAACCAAGTTTTCATTCCAGCTTCTGTTGTCCCAGTTGATAAGATCACAAACTCTCCAATTCTTGTCACCCCCATTCCAATTTCCCAGAACTTTGAATGAGTGAGTTCGTGGAATCCATTTATCATCCCAAACCAATAAGTCCTTTCTGTTCCCGACCTACCAATAGACTCCATCTTGCAACACCTCTTTTGCCTTAAACAAACTTCTCCATGCAAAACTAGTCCGGAAACCTAACTTGGCATTCAAGAAATCCGTTCTAGGAAAGTATCTCGCTTTAAGAATCCTAGCAAGAAGAGATGTTGGATCCTGCATAATGCGCCATCCCTATTTTGTCAGCATGGCAAGGTTAAACGCTCGCACCTGTTTATTGTCCCGTTGTCCTCGTGGAACGAGGACAGTGCGCCAAGGGGTTGTGATGGTGCGCGAATTAACCGTTAAAGGTTAAAGGCTATAAAATCATGTGTGGGATTTACTAGTTTTTAAGCGTATGCATAGAACATACTCCATATAACATAGTATATAGATACTAGTGCATGTGTGAGTCCAAAATAAAGCTCTCTGAAAAGAACTCAATTGCTTGATATATATATCAATGCATGTGTGTGTCATGCACAATATATGTAGCACTTATGCATGTGCTCGGAACTGATCTGAGAGAGATGTACGGGCTTGGCCCAATGGCCCAAAATCATTTGGCTCGGCCCAAGTACCAAAAAATCATTAAAAGAGCTCTCCATCTTATAAGGCATGTGTGTATGCTGACGGTTGAAGGCAAAACTCAAATGACAATCATGCTACTATCCCAAATCGGCTATTTAGCAAAATCAAGAGCTTGTAAAAATTATAAATAGGAAGATGGTAAATCGAAGTAAAGGATCGAAAAACCTCTCCGGGTTAGGAATCTTTTCATGTACCTTGATTCGATGTGCTTGATCTCCGAGTGAGATCGCGCTATTTACGGTATAAATTCCAAATGGCTTTATTTGTAATGAGGATTACAAAAGAATCTGTAATAACCGTGGTTTTTGAGGATATTTTTGAATTTTTCTCGGATATCCTTTTAACCTCTTTATCCGTTTTAACGCTTAATCCAATATTTTTGTTAGAATTTAAATCCTAGAAAATTCTTGGTGATATCCTAAAATCACAAAGAAATGATTTTATGGATCAGTGTGAATTCTAGGATTTTTCAGTGGAAAAAGAATATTTATTGGATAAGCCGTCTTTTAAATTATGTACTGTAAAGGATTTAAAATACGAAACGGAAGCCTTAAAATTGAAGGTAGCAAGATAAAATCATGGAAAATTGGTTTTATTGGTCTACATAATTTACGGGACATTTTTCGTTTAGTAAGTTTTTCCATCCGAGGTACATAATTTTACCGCTTTAACGCGAGTCCCGACGATTTTGGATTTTTAAACCGCCTCTTTTCTTTCTTAATTAGGAAGGAACCAAGATATATTTGGATGAAGATAGAATTCTTCTCCGTTGGCATATCTTTATTTGCCTCGTCAAAGATACAAAACAGAGGAAGAGGAGGAGGACAACGACGGACTCGGTCTACCGAAACCTTCACCGCCGGCTGCTCCTCGTCCCCGCCTTCTCCAGCCAGCCACCTCACCTTCTTCCCTTCTTCCTTTGTGTGAGCTTGGGCTGCTGCAAAAGTGCAAAACCAGAACCATGAGAGAATTAGGAGGAACGACGGACTCGTGAGCTTCATCACCGCCGGTCACTTTCTTGCCTCGTCAAACGTCGTCGCCGGCGATCGCTAGATCCTCCGACCACCTCCCACTGTGAGAGCCGCCACCGGGCAGCGCCTAGCCACCCTTGGGATCGGGGATCGAGCCACTATCGAGCCAAACGAGCCATGGGCTCAAGTGAAGGTATATACGATCGAAATTAATTAGCGGGTTGGTTACGGAGCCACCGTAAGGACCTTTCGGTCCTGCTTTGCTAATTAAATTTATGGTTTTTATAATCTTGACGTTGATACGGTCCCACAGGTTCAAACCGCTCGTGAAACGGACGTCCGGATCTTCAGTTATAGCGAATACAAGTTTTGACATCGATTGGCAGGTAAAGGAATCCGGATAATTACTCGGGATTCGTTGTTAATCCGTTTGATCCGAGATTTGGTCACCTTTAAGAACTGTTGCTAATGAACAATTTTTAGTTAGAAAATTGTTTCAAAAGTGAAGCGGATAATTAGTTATAATTCCGCCAAGATGACTCCTTAAAGCATAATAACTAAGGATTTATTATATATCGATATTCGGAAATTAAATCGTTTATCGATTAGGAAGTTGTAGGAGTTGAGAATACAATTAAGAAGTGTATTCATGAGCTCGTTGTTGAAGAATCTTTTGTTATAATTGGCAGAAGGGAGATAAAGATTTCTGTTGGGATCACTCAGAACGTTGTGCACGCCTTCTAAGGCAAGTGGACGGTTCTCTCTTGCATTATGGTTATTAAATGAGGAATTGAATCCCATTTAAGGTTGTTATATTTGTTAGAAATAATGACCATGTTGTTTATTCAGTTTTGCGATAGAACTGGATTTAGATCCGTTATGGGTGACCTTGTATGCTGTCTCACGCTAAGACATTGTTGTGATTAAGGTAGTTTCAGGGAGGGGAATGTGGTTCCATATCCTCTCTTTAAAAAGATTACATTAGGAGGGGCCTAATCCTAATGGTGGGTCATGACTCTTCCCCTGCTCTTCGTGTGAGAGGGGTGATGCGCACTCTAGCTAAGTGCAATTGGCACGGTGCAGTGTAGACGACAGGGTAATAGGCCTCTCTGATCTCTACCTCACCATATGCAAATGAAAGATCAAGGTTAGCTTAAGTCCTGTCATCTTGGTACAGGGTGGATGACCATGGATGAAATACTCCGATGATCTCTACAATACCAAAATATTTCGGCAGTAGTTCGATCCGATTATGAATCACCAACCTGTTTGTGAAAAGTTTTGAAAGTAATATAAGATAAGTGCGTTTGGCACATTAATATACCTGAATGGTTCGTTCAGTCAGAAAGCCATTCTTGCTCCCGGTTATGAATGATTCTTAATCAAACTTTGATTAAGTCAATCTGATTAGTCGAAGGAGTCTTTTCAAAATGTGATGTGATTAATATGAGTTCTCAACAATTGTTCATGTTTCGTAAAGGAACCACAAGTTGTGCTGTCCTCTCTCTTGATTATGCAAGTCTCCTTCTTATTCTCTATAAGACTGCTAACTGTTGGATCATAATCTGAGTCTATTCGGATTTTGATGCCAATATGTTTAGTTACAACCATAAGAACCAAGTTAGATTCTCTGCTTGCTTAGCCTTTCATTAGACTAACCCGTCCATCTTCTTTTCTTTTATATGGTCGGCTGGTGTCCACCGTTGGTTTACGACACATCAGGTTCTTCTTGGAAGTTGATTCAAGAGACGGATTCAGATGTTTGAAGCTCCAGAAGTTGAAGAAAGGTTTCCAATGGCTATACTTGAGTGAAGATCATGGTTGAACTACTTCAAAACGAAGCTAAGTTTCAGAAATAAGAACTTAAGGAAGACTTGATGAAGATTTTGTTTAAATAGAAGGTTGTTCTATTTATTTACTAATTCTTTTTAAGTTAAGGCTTGTATAAGACCTTTTAATCTCTTTTCCGTTGTAAAGTTTTACTTAATTTTGTTAGGTTTTCAATGGTTTCATTTACCTTGTTTTAGTTTGTTCAGTCAGTTTAAAGCCTTGGGTAGCTTCGGTTTAGTCTTAATCGGGGTTACTGGCGGTAATACCTCCAGGGTAGGAAGGGGGTGTTACAGAATCAGCTAAGGGGCGGGAAGGAAGAATAATCTACGTACGAAAACCGTTTGGTTGTACGAAACCCAAGAGTTAGTATTTATTATAATCCCGTTTATAGCGCGGTTGATTTCGGGTTTCAACAACGCCGAGGTCACCGTTTCAAACCCCACGGGCGGCGGTTTACCCATTCTTCTCTGGAATTGGTTAGTAACCAGTTCTCATCCATAGTGGATGCTCTAGGCGAGCCCAAGTAGTACTTGTGGCGACCCTAATCCTTACTCTACAACAAAAAATGAAGGCTAAAAAGACATGTATTATGAAGCGGAAGGAGTATATTTTAATATTGATATTTGTTGTTTGGCATATAGGGATGTTGATACAATTGATATCAAAGTAATATAATGTTGACATTAGAATGTTATTTTAATATACCTAAAAATTTGATATATCACTCATATCCATACCCATATCCGATATCTTGATATCACTCATACTCATTCGTTGATATCCATATCAATATCAACATTTGATATCTCATATCTTAGATATGAATACCATACGAGCCCCAAATACATAGAACAAAAAATATAAATTATAAAAATTGCATTTAAAATTTAAGATAAGAAAATAATCAATTGAACAAAAAGAAAAAAATACTTGTGTTAGATTGGCACTATCTAAATTAGCTAAATAAGGTAGATGATTATAAGAGAATGTACCAAATAAGTAGAAAATTTTAAAAAAATATACATTAAATAATTAATTCTTTTTGTGTAGAAAAAATATATGATTATCACATAAAAAATAGATTTATATATTATGAAATAAGTTTTATTATTATATTTATACATAGCCATTTATTAAAATTTTAAATTTTAATTATTAGTAAAATGTTGATTTGGATCAGACTAAGAACCAACTTTTAAAACTTTGTGGATCGAAGAGCGGATCGAATATCACTCAATCCGAAACTGGATTTTTTTTTATTAGATAAGATTTAGGATAGTTCGATCAAGTACTACTTGGACTAGCCTAGAGCATCCATAAACGGGTGAGAACCGTGAACAGTTCTAGAGAAATTAGTAACATGACTTCGTCTTTGGTGGGTGTCGAAATGGTGACCTCGGGGTTCTTCCCCCAAGAACCAACCACTTGGATTGGACTCCTCACCTTGATTCGAACTGGATTTTGCCCAGCCTTAGTCAAGCACATTGTTGAGATCAGTCGTTTTGGACTGTTCTTAGAGTATATTTATCGGTAGACCAAATTTTTTGGTCACTAAAATATAATAATCATACTCTCTATCTCTCTTCATTTTTAAAAGTAAAAGTTTCTTTTACCTTTTTTTACACGTGTCACAAAACCATATGTATCTCCAAGATAAATTTTGATCATTGTGGTAACCAGACAATCAATTTTTTCACACCATCTCTACTCATTTTTTTATTTTTTTAATGTCTCCTCCTCCCATGACCAATTTTTGGCCAACCGTTGGCAATACTCTTAATGCATTTGTATTACTTTTGTATAAAAAATTATATTCTGGCTTGGTTAAAATATGTTTTTTTTTTCTATTTTTACCACACAATCAAGAGCTACAAAAGTTACAAAAACATTAATTGTGATGTCTCAAATATCATGA
Source organism: Fallopia convolvulus (assembly GCA_964016875.1). Classification (NCBI taxonomy): domain Eukaryota; kingdom Viridiplantae; phylum Streptophyta; class Magnoliopsida; order Caryophyllales; family Polygonaceae; genus Fallopia; species Fallopia convolvulus. The sequence continues at coordinate 46,606,718 of OZ024721.1, forward strand.
ACAAGACAAAAAGAGATCATATACGTGTATGGTTTCAGATTTAGAAGGTACAAAAGTGAATGCTAAAAAGGTGAATAAAATAATAATAATAATAATAGTTTCAACATTCAAAAACAATAGATTAAAATTATTTCCCTCGGAAAGCATCGAACATGAAAATGTACTAAACATGAACATGACTAATCTTAAATCACTCACCACGATCATCTATTAAATGGGAAGTTGAATTAGTTTGCTTTCGAAAGATCATCCGCTAAATTAAGACGTTTGCACGACTCCAAACATTATATATATTGATTTGTTTGACATGACAATCCTGATTCCTTATGCACAGAAGAACTAAAAGAAGTTCATGCACTGCCTAACATCCAAATCACTTAGAATTAAAAAAGAACTCGTAATTGAGCTTCTTCTCTTTAGGTTCTTAATCAATTGAGTTTGTTGATACTTAAGGATCTTAAAAGCAATAGGGTATATCAGTAGAGGTATTATAGTATGCTAGGGAAAAAGGATGATATAAGAGCCTATTATCTTCCTTTCTAATAAGACTTTATTCCTTGGTGGCTTTATTCCTTGCGTCTTTTATATATATACATAGATTAGATCAACCTAGGGGTCCGCTTGGTGTTATGAAGTTGATATGAGAGCAAACTCAAGTAGAAATTGAAACTTATCTAGAAGCATGAAATTTATAGTTGAACTTCGGAACTTATTTTAGACTTTTTAGTAGATAAATTTTTAAGATGTTCGGCATACGAAGTCGATTGAACTTGATTTTCTATATAATAAGGATATGCATTACGAAAAAAGATATTAAAATAAATTAAAAAAATTAATTAAAAGATTATGCTTATAATCTAAGGATAATACATGGAAAAGTTTTTAATAAGCTTCCATAAACTCATATAAGGTTGGGGGATGAGTATGTTTGGTGCTTCAAAGCTGATATGAGTTGAGTTGATGCTGAAACTGATTCAACAATTGACGTTGATTTTTATAGTTGAAATTATCAGCTTATTTTTGTGAAAAAATATGAAAATGTTTGGTATACAAAACTGATCGACACTGATTTTATAAAAAATGAAGGTAAAATTACCAAAAAGATATATTAATAAATTAATAATTTTTCAAAATTAAATTTCGAGGGCAATTAAAGGAGAAAAACTGAATAAGCATCCATAAGCTTGGATAAGGTTGGAGGGGTAGCTTAAATTTTGGGTGAAATTTGAACTCCAATCAAGTCTCGTAAGCTTGAGTAAGCTTTATCAACTCTTTGCGCCGAACACATGATGCCGAGTGTGTATTTTAACTTAAGCTTGAATAAGGTTGGATAAGCTCAAAAGAATTACTGTGAAACAGACACATATCTTATATTTTGGTCAAAATTTCAACCACCTTCAACTCTGTTAAGTTTCGATAAGCTTCCATCAACTACGCGCACCGAACCCTTATGCGAGGGCTTATTTTTTATGTAAGCTTCCTTAAGTTTAATTGAAGGTGTGTTGAACAAATCCTAGATCATATTTTATTTATTCTTATACGAAAAGATAACGAAATGATCTTGCTTAGAGAGTAAGTAAATGGGCCAATCCTAGGGCTCGTTCGATTGCCCCCTCCATGCAGCCCTTTGCTATTTAATGGTATGTTTCTCTCCTTTTTCGAATACGCTCGAATGAATAATGAGACTGACTTAGATATTGTAGGTGGATTAAAAGTACGAACGTCTTATTCTCCATATATTGTTTTGTAAGTTTCAACCAAAAAATATATTGTTTTGTAAGTCGGTCAGGATAAAAACGGCGTACCAAGAGAAAGTTATCCATGTATGATGCTTTTCACTTTCATTTTTGACCGTTGAAGTTATGTATATATGATGCTTTTCACTTTCATTTCAGTGCAAAATCATATCAAGATGATCGATCAAATGCCCACGACTCCATGAGCTATATACACTAACAAAAAGGATGATCCATATCATTTTGAAACTAGAAAAACTTTCTTCACGTGAACATAATGAAATATAATAAAATATTATTCATTGATCAATACTACTACGTAATAGGCAACGTTATTTACAAGACTAGTTCACTCTGATAAAGTCAACTGAATGGGCAACTTTACTGACAGGAGAAATGTGGAAAATATCAGGCGGGCCAGCCCAAGTGGGCCTCCAGCCTCAAAATAGAGTCAGTGACAGGCCTAATAAAAATTGGGTTACATTTGTATTTTTATACTACTACAACTTACCAAAATGAGCCCAAAAACACACCCACACATGCATACACAATAACACAAACACTAGATAGTGAAAGGCAATGAAAAGTAAGACACTTTTTTTTCTGGATCCAAAAGATCCCCTCAACTTTTCTCTCCTCCTAATCCTCACCTAAAGAGTTGGCTCCACAGAAAATCCTCTTTCTTACAACTCCAGCCAATCAGAAATCAAGTTTCAAGATCATGTCCTTAAACTCATCCAATAGGATATCAGATAAGACCTCCCTTTCTCCTCTTTGGTCCCAAAAGCCCTCAACTTATATATATATATTCCAGCAATCCAGCTGACTGACTCCTTACACTCTACTGTCAAAAGCGCAATTTGTGGGCCCTCTCAACCAAAGCCTTTTAGAAATAAAAATCTCACCTTTGTTTTCCCACTCTCTCTTCCTCTGTGCATTCTCATTCTGAAACTCTCCTCTCTTCTCTTCTTCCTTCTCCTCAAAATGATTCCAGAGAAAAAAATGGCGAGTGCAGTGGGAGCGAAAACGGCACGCGCCTGCGACATATGCGTGCGGAAACGCGCCCGCTTTTACTGCGGGGCAGACGACGCTTTCCTCTGCCAAGCCTGCGACGACTCCGTTCACTCCGCCAATCCCCTGGCGCGTCGCCACGAGCGCGTCCGCCTAAAAACCGCCTCCTCCTCCTCCATCAAGAACGCAGCTTTATTGCCCACGTGGCACCGGGGCCCCACCAGGAAGCCCAGAACGCCCCGTCACCGGAAAAAGAGTCACGACCCCACCACCACCAACCACCACCATCTCTTAGTCCCGGAGCTCGACACCAGCACTTCAATGGAGGATGAGGAGGAGCAGCTTCTTTACAGGGTCCCGGTGTTCGAATACGATCAGTACAGCAACTCCGGAGGTTGTGATTTAGGGCACGGGTTTCTGCCGCCGCCGTCGGATTTCGACATGGCGGAGTTCGCGGCCGACGTGGAGGCGTTGCTGGGGAAAGGGCTCGACGGAGAGCACGCGTGTGGGATTGAGGAGCTTGGGCTGCTGCTCATAAACGACCCACACGAGAGGGATGATCATTCTTCAGCTGACGTTAAAGTTGAGAAGGAGGAAGAAGGGGAGATATTAATGGAGGCGTTGATTCGAGAGCCGTTCGAGCTCACCTTTGATTATGATTCTCCCGTTGATGTTGACGTGAAGGAGGAGGAGAAGAAAGAGTGGAAGAAGATGTTATTACGGCTTGATTATGATGCAATTAGCAATTCTTGGGGGAACCAGGGTTCGCCATGGATCAATGGCAAGAGACCTGATTTGAGCCCTGATGATGATTTCTTGCCCCTTAGTACAACGGTGAGTTTTAAATGCTTTTTGTTAGAATACTTTCACATTCGAACATAAACTTGCCTATGTACCCCTGGTTACGATGATTGGTTGAATGGTTATAGAATAGAACCCCACTAGGCTAATACTTTTGCTTTATAAATTTTATTATTTACATATCTAGGTCGATGACTGATTAATTACTATTGGAAAAACAGGGAGACTGTGGAGAAGAGGTGCAGCTTAATGGACAAGTGGGATTAATGAAGGGAGGACAAAGAGGAGGAGATGGAGGAAGAGAAGCCAGAGTGTCGAGGTATAGAGAGAAGAGAAGAACCAGGTTGTTTTCGAAGAAAATAAGGTACGAGGTGAGGAAGTTGAATGCTGAGAAGAGGCCTCGGATGAAGGGAAGATTTGTCAAGAGATCATCTTTCCCCTTGCTTGCTAAATGACATTTAACAAAATATGTCATTAGTCTTTTTAGATTGATTCACTTGGTGTGAATCTAGCCATTTTGGAGCAGGATCTTTTTACAATTGTTGTTGTTCGTGTATTATTGCCTTTTTGGTCTCCTTACTTTTCTGCCATGTCAAGTATATAATATTAGCAACAAGAGCAACTTTAATGAATAAGAGAATCAAGCACTAATTAATTTTTTGCTTTTCTAATATACGGAGTAGTTATTATTCTCCAATTTGATTGCTTTTGAATCCAGATGGCCAGATGGACTAGATATAGAAAGGAGTGCTTTGATTTTGGATGCTATATTTGGAAACAAATAAAAACAGCCCTTTGTCTATTCTATGTAATCATAGGATAAAAATACTACTTTTAGAAAAAACTAAAATCTGAATTAATAATTAATTAATTCTATGATTTAACAAATAAATAAAATGTAAGAGGATATTTTAAAAATAAGAACTATATATAAAAAAAACAATAAAACAATTGCTTCTTTGGTTTTCTGCATATAGTGTGAACAGACCTTATTCGACTGGTCTAGTTAAAGCGAGAGCACAAAAATGGCATATGTGAAATGGGCCTTCTGCAACTAATCATTCAGAAATCAAGGGGAATCATATTCACAGTTGAGAGTTGGTCCCCAAATGTGTGTTTGTGTGTCAAAAATATATCCACTACTCCACTAGTATTATTATTATTACCCACAAGTCATTTTCAAGAATTAGCAACAAGCTCAATTGGTGCCCATGAGGACAAAGGATGTTATTAATTTTAATAAATAATTGAGTTGTTGCTACCCGGAGGAAAAAGTAAGTCACAGATTTCAATTCCAGGGTAAAGGTCCAAAAGCCAAGTGTATAATAGGATGAAGAAGCAGACAAATTCATTAATTACAGATGATGCTAATGTTGAGGAAGGAGATTAGATTTTATAGTTATCATGAAAGATTTTTTATAATAAGGAATCCATCTTTGATGGTTAATTATGGATCCGTAAATTAGCCGATAAAGTGTACGAGCCAAATAAATCGGCTTGATTCTTAGCCCAAGTGAAGAGGCGGAGGCAAGGATTAAGTCTGAGATCTCTCATTCTTCATGTCTCTTATTAGCGATATCATTATAGTCATATTTCCTTGTATATAATATTCTGCATATATTTTCTCTCTCGGTATATTATGATAATATTCGGAGAATATTCTGTAAATCTTTTGTAATCCTTTTGTAATCCTTTTATGTAATCTTCTCTATATAATACGATAACCTCAGTCTTATAAGATCAACTGAGTTCCCATCTTTTATGGTATCGGAGCTAGATCCAAAATTTTCTCAAAAACCCTAATTTTCCTGCCCACCTCCGCCCCTCTTGCGCCACCATGGCACCATCCTCGAACGATGGTTCAATCACTCCGCCCGCCAACAACAACACTGGCATCACCGAGGCAACTGCCTCCTCCTCCAAGAGCGGCGCATCACTACTGGCCGCAACCCTTGGTGGATCCACGTCCGGGACCTTTCACTTCCCGACGTTCTCTTTCAAGTTGGATCGATCCAACTACTCTATCTGGCGTGCTAATTTTCTGGATGCTCTTGATGCATACGATTTGAAATCTTTTGTGACTGCTGATCTTGCACCACCGTTTACTATCTCAACGCCGGCGGAAGACACGACTCAGCCCCCGGTTGTCTCTCCGAATCCTGAGTATCTTACCTGGAAGTGTCGTGACAAATTCATTCTTCTATGGATGCGTACAACTATCTCTGAATCCCTTCTCGGATATCTTACAAAGGCCGAGACATCTCGTCATGTGTGGGTCACCATCGAACGCATGTTTCAAGCTCAATCAAGGGCCCGATCCATGCATCTGAAACATCAACTCAACAATCTCCCGAAAGGTAACCTTTCTATGATTGAGTACTTTGAGAAAAAGCGCAGTTTTGTTGATGCACTTGCTGATTGCTCTCACCCCGTCTCCGACGACGATTTTATTTCTGCTGTGTTACATGGACTGGATTCTTTTTACGGCCCGCTCAAAGCTGCCCTTAATATCAAGCTTGACAATCTAGTGCCGGATGATCTTCTTGGCTATCTATTACAAGAGGAAGAACGGCTTGCGGAGGAAGCCCGTGCCTTGACTGGATCTCAACCGTCTGCCAACTTCGGCCAGCAATGTGGCCCCTCCAACCAGCGCCGCGGCTTAGGCGAGCGTCCTCAGCAAGGGGGGGGGGGGTTCCAACGGCCGATCCCGTGGTTATTCTGATCGTCAATCTCGTCCGTCTGAGCGCTCTAACAACCACAATGATTCCAACTCGGATCGCTCTCGGCCTCGCTATGTGTGTCAACTTTGTGATGTTCCCGGGCACCTTGCTTGTGATTGTTACAGTTGACTCAATCTTCAGGCTATTCCATCTCGGCATCCTCCAGAACGCTTGAATCAGGCACCTCAGGCTCTTCCACCGGCTGCTTACACGACTTCACAGTCATCCATCCAAGACAACGCTTGGTATTTTGACACGGGCTCCACGGATCATGTTACCGGTGATTTCAATAAGATGTCCATTGATTCCGAATATCATGGTAGTGATCAACTAGCTCTTGGCAATGGTAAAACTCTTCCTATTACACATCTTGGCCATTCTTCTTTACCTTCTTATATCCGCCCCATTGATTTAACTAAAATCTTACTCGTCCCGGATATGACCAAAAACCTAATTAGCATCTCTAAACTTACAAAAGACAACAATATTTCGGTTGAATTTTACCCTGACCATTGTTTGTTGAAGGATTTGCAGGGCAGGGTTCTTCTCAAAGGAATCGTCAGTGATGGCCTCTACAAGGTGCGCCCGTCAAAAACTGAGGCATCTAAATCCGCTCTACTTGGCGAGCGTACATCTCTGAGTCACTGGCACAATCGTCTTGGTCACCCGAGTCAGTCTGTTCTTCGTTACACTTTGAGTCATTTCAATTTACCTGTTTTGTCCAATAAGGCTTTTCAGCCATGTTCGTCTTGTTCCCTAGGAAAGAGTCATAGATTACCAATTGTTTCGTCTCATATACCAAAAACTCGTCCGTTTGAACTCGTTTATTCTGATGTATGGGGTCCCTCCCCGGTTTTATCAATTAATGGTAGTCGTTATTTTGTCTTATTTGTGGATGATTGCACACGCTTTACATGGGTTTATTTTATGACACAAAAATCTCAAGTCTTTGAGCTCTTCAAATTGTTTCAATCCATGGTTCACACTCAATTCAATTCCAAAATAAAAGAACTCCAAACCGATTGGGGGGTGAATTTCGAAGTCTATCTTCTCTGCTTCAATCCTAGGGCATTATTCATCAGGTGTCCTGTCCTCACACTCCCTCTCAAAATGGTATGGTTGAGCGTAGAAATCGAACCATTCAAGAAAAAGGATTAACTCTTCTAGCTCAATCTCGCCTACCTCATGAATTTTGGGAACATGCCTTCCACACCGCAGTTTATCTTCATAATCGGCTGCCAACTCCTGTCCTAAAAAACAAGCCTCCTTTTCAATCTCTCTATAATCGAGTTCCGGATTATCTATCGTTTCGTCCCTTTGGGTGTCTATGTTTCCCTTTTTTAGGTCCTTACCGGTCAAACAAATTAGAGTTTAAAACTCTTTCTTGTATTTTTCTTGGCTACAGTTCCTCTCATAGAGTCTACTTATGCTATCATTCTGAATCCAAACGTCTCTACGTTAGTCGTCATGTTGTATTTCATGAGACCGAGTTTCCGTCTGTCAGTGTGTCATCTTCACCATCACAAAATGTATCTTCTACATCTCCATCATCTCTTGACATTCTGTCTTCCGCCATATTTCACTCGTCTCCTAGTCCGCCAATTGTCTCAGAAACTCCGCCAAGTGATCGATCCCTTGCACCGGCCGAAACTGCACATTCTGCTGAGATGGAACTCGACCCACCAACACATCCCTCGGGCCAGAACTCGGCCGTGCCTCAGGCCGAGTTTCCTACTGGTGCCCAGCCTCCGTCACCACCTTCAGCCGAGCTTCCCATCGAGGCTAGTTCTGCCTCTACCGACTCTAATCCACCTAATCTTGCCTCCTCTTCTTCACCTATGCTTCCGCACCTTCACCCAGCTGATAATAACTCCCATCCCATGACCACCCAAGCCAAAACCGGCAATCTTAAACCAAAATCCTTTCACTCCACAAAACATCCTATTGTTCCGGATCCTAATCCGGACAATGAACCGAAAACCTTCAATCAAGCCAGGAAATCTCCTAAGTGGGCTACTGCCATGGAATCGGAATTTAATGCGTTATCTAAAAATGGTACATGGTCTTTGGTTCCTCGTCCTCAATTTACTAATGTCGTTGGTTGTAAGTGGGTGTACAGGGTTAAACGGAAAGCAGACGGCACCATTGATCGCTACAAAGCTCGACTTGTAGCAAAAGGATATCATCAGGAAGAAGGAGTTGATTATTTTGACACATTCAGTCTTGTCGTTCGGCCTACTACAATTCGGCTTGTCTTGACCATTGCTCTTACTTTTCATTGGCCTATCCGACAACTTGATATTAATAATGCCTTCCTGAATGGTGACCTAATTGAGCAGGTTTCATGGAGCAACCACCGGGTTTCATTGATCCATCCCGACCCTCACATGTGTGTCTTCTTCAAAAGGCACTGTACGGCTTAAAACAAGCTCCTCGGGCTTGGTTTAGTAAGCTCAAGTCCTTCTTACTTGCTTCTGGATTTCGTGCATGTCAGTCTGATTGTTCTCTATTTGTCTTTCTCAAGGCCAACTATGTGCTCTATGTTCTTGTCTATGTTGATGACTTGATTGTCTCTGGCAGCTCTAGCTCTCATATTGCTTCATTTATTTCTAAGCTTAATCAGGCTTTTGCTTTGAAAGATCTGGGCAATCTACATTACTTTCTGGGCATTGAAGTGACTCGTTCCTCTGATAAGTTACTTCTGTGTCAACAGAAGTATATTAGAGATCTTCTTGACAGGTCTAAGATGAAAAATGCTAGACCTATTTCTAGTCCAGCTGAACCACATTCTCGGCTCTCTAAGGATGGTGATCCATTTCCCGATCCCACTCTCTACAGGAGTGTGGTTGGTGCTCTACAGTATGTCACTATAACCCGCCCCGAGATCTCTTATGTTGTAAATCGTGTTTGTCAATTTATGCATTGTCCGATGGATTCACACTGGGGCGCGGTAAAACGCATTATGTGGTATCTGAAGGGTACTTTGACTCATCAGTTCTATATTCAACCAGCCCCTCAGTTCACATTGACTGCTTTTTCGGATGTTGGTTGGGCTTCTGATCCTGATGACTGTCGTTCTCAGTTTGGCTTCGCCATTTATTTTGGCAACACTCTTATCAACTAGACCTCGCGAAAGCAAAAAGTTGTTGCTCGCTCCAGCACCGAAGCAGAATACCAAGCTATTGCTGCTACTGCTGCGGAGATCAGTTGGATTCAGTCACTTCTATTCGATCTTCTACAACGTCTTGTTTCTCGACATGTGTTATTGTGTGACAGTCTTAGTGCCACTTTCATGGCTCGTTGATGAGGTATTTTTGGTGGTCGTTTATACCTATCAAAGAAACCTTAGCTTAACCAACTTAGTAGAGCGGTAAGTAAGGGTCGATCCCACAGAGACTCTTGTATTTGTGTTAGTACTTGTATGCCAAGTAACCAAAGGGGGGTTTGTAATTGTAAATTCTAAACTATTATGCAAATTGAAAAGTAAATATGAATGCAAAAGTTGATTTAAATATATGAAAGACAAATGTGTTCAACTAGTTAAATTCATCATGATATTGCTTTGTTGATCATCGATTCTCTTGATTCTCTTCTCACTTGAATAATCTATTGTGGATAATGATCCTACTAAGAATTAAGACTCAAACTTCATATTTAGTTGATAGAACTACCAGTCTAACAACCCTAACTATCTAACAACCTAGAAGACCTTCTAGATTCAATTAAATAACAGTATAACGATTCAAGTTATCAATAGAAAGAAACACTTAGAACAACCAGACATCTAAGTGACTTGTGAATTTATTCCCTTCTTTAACCAACTTGTCCAACCGGTACTAAATTGATTAAAGTATACTCTTGATCAAATTAACTCTAACCGATAATTAATCAGATTCAGTTATAACTAGAAATTCAATTAGGTAGCTAATCTAACAAAACCCTAGTTTAGATTCAATTAAGCACAGGGAATAAATTCTATTCAAGTTTGTTGAGAATCAATCAAACCTCACAACTACATACAAATCATGACTTCAATAAGTAGCCAAACACAATAAATTTAGCAATGCATAATTGAATTAAAATCAAACTTACAAAGGTTTTAAGAGTTACCTCTTTTGAGAGAAAAACCCTAGCCTCCAAAAGTATGATCAATGTTATTATCAAAGATAAACTAACAAGAGCTTAAATATGTCTCCACAAACAATCCTCCAAACCTTACAATTAAACACATACTCAGACAAAAGACAACCAAGCCCAAAAAGCCAAGCCCAAAAGTCGGCCCAAGACGTCATGTGAGATCCCAGATTGCGCGGGTTAGCCTCTGAATTGCGCGACCGAGCAATTAGCAACCCGCGCTTTCAACCTCGGTTCAGCATTCAGGTGACACTTCAGAGGCTGTTTTGACCTACTTAGAGTTGGAATTTGGACTCGGAGTAAAAATATGAATTGTAGCTCTTTGAATTAGCTTTCCAGTGATACCAAATTCAACTTCATCCGATTACTATAGCTCCCAAACAAAGCATTGAAAGATAGAGGTGTCGAAACAAGACTCCAATGCATAGCCCGGATGTAAGCGTTCTTTTCCCACAACTTCTTGGTCCTTAACTCTTCTAATCTTCACTTGTATCACTATAAGCTTCATCAAACTTGACCACAATCATTTAAGGTCCATCCCGTCCATGCTTGTTTACCTAAAGATCTACAAAACCGAACAAAACAAGCGCAACTACCCGAAAACACTAGATCCTAGAAACTAACCTAAAACTAAGTAAAACTTATGCAAAACCAACATAAAACATGCATCTAAGCTATACCTATATGCAAGCTATCACTCGTAATCCAGTCCTTAATAATCGGTCCAAGCATATTCATGTTGATTTCCATTTTGTTCGTGATATGGTTGAGGCAAATGAGCTGTTTGTACGTCACATTAGCGCTACCGATCAGGTTGCAGATATCTTTACCAAGGTCATTGGCTCTCGTCATTTTGACAGTTTGTGTCCCAAGCTTCATGTCCGACCTCCTCCATGAGCTTGCGCGGGGGGGGGGGGGGGGGGGTATTAGCGATATCATTATACTCATATTTCCTTGTATATAATATTCTGCATATATTTTCTCTCTCGGTATATTCTGATAATATTTTGAGAATATTCTGTAAATCTTTTGTAATCCTTTTATGTAATTTTCTCTATATAATACGATAACCTCAGTCTGATAAGATCAACTGAGTTCCCATCTTTTATCTCTTACCATTACACCACCCCATGAGGCTCTAGGTAAAGTTTTAGTCGCACTTCATGAGGCTCTAGGTAAATGACCTTAGAGCATGCCCAACGGTTGTCCACTTTGGTGGTCATAGAAGGAGAGAGAGAATAAAAAAAATACTAAAAGTGGAGAGAGGGTGGAAAAAAATTTGATAATCTGTCATGCTTATGACCAAAATTGGGTTTGGTCATTGAAGGGTATAGTGACATTTGTCACATAAGAAAGAAGAGAGAAAAAAGAAAATAAATAAATATATTTTTTTAAATATGATGACAAAAAAAATTGATCTACCATTGAGAATGCTCTTTTTTTTTTAGTAGGTAAAGATTCGGGGTACCAGACAAACCTGGCAGCCCGAGAGGCTATCAAGAGATAGCAGCCGAGAGCTCGGCAAACAACAAACAAAACAAGCAACCACAAGCAGTGGCGTAGCCAGGAATTTGACCCAGTGGGGGCTAAATTTTTTTGGGTCAAATTCTTGGCTATCGAAAAAAAAAATCATAAGTAGAATTGATAGTGGTTAGAAATCATTTTATTTTGTTTTATTTATTTGTTTTTCCTAGTCAATTATATACTCTAATATAAAATTATAATAATATGAATTATTAAAGGGCTGAGCATGGGTCAATTCAAACCAAAATATTAAACCGAACTGACTGAACCAAACTAAATTCGATATCGTTTTGGTTTTTGGTTTGGATTTTCCAAATTTCAATTTCAATTCGGTTCAAATTTTCCAAAAAAGATAATCTTCTATCCATCTTAAGCCAAAAAAACTGAAATCAAACCGAACCAACCTAAATATGTTCAACTCAATTTTAAAAAAGATGTTTTTTTAAAAATATTTAATTTTTTTTTAAATATTTTTAAAAAATTATTATTATTTTTTCAAATTTCAGTGGGGACTGTAGTCTCCACTGGGCACAATGTGCCTACGCCCCTGACCACAAGTAAGGTAAGATACAACAACCGAATAAAGGAAAACGAAACAAGATTGGAAGCAGGAGAGAAACGCGTGAAAAGTCAAAGCGCCATAGGACTAGAGGTCAACTCTAAACGATTCAGATGGGTGCGCAAAGGACCACTGACGAGTCACCATCTAAAGGACGAATCATCAGAAACCGCTAAAGCACCACGACCATACCTAGCAATCCAAGCCCAAACTTAATTTCCAATCCCACTGAGGTACATACACAAGACTAGAGGTTAACTTGTCAACACAACCACACCACACCTTGAAATATGAAAACCAAAATGCCCCAATTAGAAATTTTAGAATTGCAAAACTCATACAATGTGCCTGATTCCAAAAAATTTATAGTTATTCCAAAATTTCTACTCTGTTTAATTATATTTGTGGAATCTATGCTTGACCTTTCTAAACAATCTTATGTTCTACAATTCCAAATCTTATAAAGGTCATCACTTGGATCAAACTTATCCAACTAAAATTTAATACCACAACTGGACGGGTTCTATAAGAAGACGATTTACGCGTGTAATCTTAAGGAGATAATACAAGTTGGCCCCAGAATTCAATATTGAGCTTGGCCTTTTCTAAACCTCATTTGAAGGTGACATCAAGTTGTGGTCCTCAAAAGCTCTTATGCTGTGATTTAATAGTCATCTTTTTAGATTTCAAATATCGGATTTTCTAAAAATGTATAGGGTCAGCATAGAATTAAAAAGATTACATTAGATTTTATTTATGGATTTTTCATTTATTTAAACTTTTCCATAATATATTTTTTTTCAATCTAGGATATTAATTTCATTAACATATTACATATACCATGAAAACCATAGATTAGAATTTTTTTTTCAAAACATAGGAGCCAAACATGACTTGAATTCAACTCGGAGGAGAAGCATAAACCACCAGTCTATTATCGAAATTAATCGAATTATTAGCAAATTTATCAGCCACCGTGTTAAGACGTCTTGAAATGAAGCTGAAGTGGACCTGCCAAGTATGTTCTTGAGCCAGTTGTCGGCATTGATCAAGGAGATGGTAATCCGGGTGGGCAAGAGGCTAGCTTTGAATGTGCTCTCTTGATTCGTTATTGGTTCGGGTTTTCAAAGCTAAATATTATATGTACAACGTTTTTTCATCTTCCTTTCGTGGTTATAATCGTAGTTATACATGGAGCGTTATTTGGGGTGCTAGAGCTTTACTACTTGATGGATTATGTTGGCGTGTTGGTAATGGGTCTTACATTAATGTCTAAAGTGATGTTTGGGTTACTGATGGTACCTCTTTTCGGTCATCTAATTTTTAGCCACATTCAAACCCCAATTTGAAAGTTTCTGATTTAATTAATCATACCACTCGATGTTGGCGATTTGAGATTGTTCAGCAATGTTTTGACCCCTTTGATGCAAGTTGTGTGCTAAGTATACATTTGTCTGCCTCTCTTCACGCTAATGTTCAGTTCTGGAGATTTACTAAGTCAGGTCATTACTATGTTAAAAGTGGCCATTGGTTTGGTATGCAAATTCTCATTTTTGGAATGCCATTTGGAGACTAAATGTTCCTCCTAGGCTTCGGGTTTTCTCTTGGCGGTTGCTTATGGGGTGTTTAAGTGTCAAAACACACTTATTTGCGCGACACATTACATCAGATCCGCTTTTGCGCCCGCTGCAAGCAGGCAGCTGAAACAACTTTCCATTCTATATTTTAGTGTCCCTTGAATGCACAAATTTGGTCAACTTCTAACTTGCTCCATTTGTTGCAGTCAACAACGCTCTCTTGTCTAAATGATTTGGCTACTCTGATTCTTGATTCTTGATGAGTTGATGCTCTTGCTGAATTTTTATTGGTTTCATAGCTTGCTTGGACATCCCGAAATCAGTGGATATTCCAAAGTAATGCTGATCGCATCACCTCGTTTTTAATTGGTCTTTCCAATATGGTGAATCAGTACCAGCACATACAATCTGCCCATGCCAAGCTGTTAGCATACAATTACTCCATGGCCAGCGTCAAATTAAAGGATAGAAACCCCCACTCTCTTCAAATTCAAAGCTTAACTATGATGCCGCTCTATTGTCTAATAGGGAGGTTGGATTTGGGTTTGTTATCCGAGACTTATATGGTTTCATTTTAGCCACAGGGGTCAAGCGTCGGGTTGTTTCTTGGTCAGTGGAAACGGCAGAGACACAAGCTATCCAATTTGGAATTCATGTTGCTAGATCATTGAATATTGATCGACTTGAAATTGAAACCGACGCACTCCAAGTCGGTCTTGATACTCAAACTCAATCACCCAATTTATCTTATATGGGTTGTTTATATCATGATGTAAAGGTCTTAATGTCTTCTTTTATTTTTTTCTAATATTTCCTATGTAAGTCGGGTTGGAAATATCGTTGCTCACTTCCTTGCGCGTCTATGTCTCGTTGTGGATGATGAGCAAGTGTTTTTAGAAGACATTCCTTCGAGTGTAACCACATTAGCGGAGCTTGATATTTAATAATACATCGTGTTACCTTTCAAAAAAAACAAACCGTTGTGCTATGCAAGTATCTTGGCTACATTTTATATGCTTGTCTAGGAGGATCAAGGACTCCTCCAACTTTACTGGACAAATCAAGAAGTTGAGCAATGGCCCGGTTGTACATGGGTATTCTTAGGCCCATCAAGTTAGGCCCAATCTTTTTAGCAAACAAAAATCGAGGACCTCGATCAACCAACAGCAGTTTAGCTTCGAGAAGTTCAAAAAACTAAAAATGCACGTTTAAGGAATATTGTTTTATGTGCATGATAATGAATGAATGAGTGTAGCGATTAAAAAATCATCTCTCAATTATGATATCATAAAAAGTTTGATTTCAGTTTTGCTGTTCTGTAGTTTTTAATGAGTAATATCTAGGTCTTTCTTTAAATTTTTAAAGAGACATGAAAAATCCTCCAAAGCTCGGGTAATGTAATATACCCTCACAGCCTCACTTACATTGATTCTCACTTACATTGATTAATCATTTATATTATTTTATACAAACCTGAAATCTGTTATAATTAGCTTATATGAAAGTGCGTGGATAATTATTGTAGATGTGCCTATCGAGGCACGAAATCAGGGGTGAGCTACAATGTGCATAGCCTATCCTTTGAGAATTTTGAGAATAATGGCTAGTATATAAATTTAGTAGGTTTTTTTTTATTGTCGATTAATTTTAGGATGAAATTTCAATGGAATTATGTATTTTATGTATAAAAATTTTTGTTTACTAGTTCACGAGTTTTTATATAATATTAGACCAGGTTTGGGACTGTTTAGGTTGGGCTTGGCAAGTGATGCTATCAATTTGTTGTTTGGGTTTGGCTAGTGGTCCACCCGTTATTTGGGGCTAGCTATAAAGAGATTTAAATACTAGACCTATTTTTTCAAGTGTCAATTCGGTCATGCCAATTGCATTTGTGAGGATGTGTTAAGAATATAACTCTCCCCACATTTGGGCTTGGCAAGTGACGCTATCAATTTTTTGTTTGGGTTTGGCCAGTGGTCCACCCGTTATTTGGGGCTAGCTATAAAGAGGTTTAAATACTAGACCTATTTTTTCAAGTGTCAATTCGGTCATGCCAATTGCATTTGTGGGGATGTGTTAAGAATATAACTCTCCCCACATTTGAGTCTAAATAAGACTAGTATATATGGATGGCGGGCTACTCCACCTATGTCTAATTGGTTTTACGATGAAGCCCCTCTATGCTGATGTGTTGGCCTATCGCGCAAGTGTGCACGGATGGACATCCCGTCCATCAGTA
This sequence comes from Fallopia convolvulus, assembly GCA_964016875.1. Classification (NCBI taxonomy): domain Eukaryota; kingdom Viridiplantae; phylum Streptophyta; class Magnoliopsida; order Caryophyllales; family Polygonaceae; genus Fallopia; species Fallopia convolvulus. Next base: position 46,623,019 of record OZ024721.1, read on the forward strand.
TTGGCCCACAGAATTTGCCAATTATAAGGTAAAAATCCACCTTTTAACCCAAAAGTTTAGACTAATAAATTGGGACTTCACGTCTCAATCTATGTTGTATTTTTGTCTTCATTTTCTTGTTGTAGGAATACAATCTAAACCTCAACACACCCCTCCCCTCAAATGTACCTTATATGATCTAATTAACACTTAACACACATCTTTAAGGGTGGTTTACCCAATTGAATGGGTACTCCGCCATGTTAGGAAATTCGACACCGTATAGTAAGGGTAGGACTCACACAAACTCACAAGAGAAGAATTGGAACAAATAAGAACAAAGAACAAGAGAAATTTGTTGATCCGATTCGTTAGGATGATTACATTTGGGGGCACTACCAAGCTAGGGATTTTCACTAGAATTGAGGATTCTAAGGATTACAAGACTTGATCTTCTTGATCTAAACTAATCAGATCAGCCAAACCTAATCTCTCAAGCTCTCTCTAGACTTTTCATCTTGCTTTTTCTCAAGACACTTAGCACACAACACACAATTACAATAATCATATAGATGTGTATTTACATAGAACACTAGGATTAAAAATAGAAACAAAGATATTCCAAGGGACTTAAAGATAGAAACAATAAACCCTAAATCTTGTCTTTCTTGCCACGCAAGAAAACTCGCTTCTATCGCCGACATGCGGAATTGCGCAGGCACCACCAGAAAAGCGTGGTCGTGCTTTTTCATGTCGAGCCCGTGCTTTGGCCTTTGTCAAAACTACATTGGCAACACCAGAAAAGTGCGGTCGCGCTTTTTGTGCTCCAGCCCGCATTTTCCGGCCGCAGTCGCGACCCTACTTCTGGCTCGTTGTAATAACTGCGGTTTTTGAGGATATTTTTGAATTTTTCTCGGATATCCTTTTAACCTTTTTGGTCCGTTTTAACGCTTAGTCCAATATTTTTGTTGGAGATTAAATCCTAGAAAATTCTTGATGATATCCTAAAATCACAAAGAAATGATTTTATGGATCGGTGTGAATTCTAGGATTTTTCAAAGGAAAAAGAATATTTATTGGATAAGCCGTCTTTTTAATTATGTACTGTAAAGGTTTTAAAATACGAAACGGGAGCCTTAAAAATTGAAGGTAGCAAGATAAAATCATGAAAAATTGGTTTTATTGGTCTACATAATTTACGGGACGTTTTGTATTTAGTAAGTTTTTCCACCCGAGGTACATAATTTTACCGCTTTAACACCAGTCCCGTTCCGAGACGGGTTGTGATTTTAAACACCGCCTCTTCCTTCTCTTGTCTTAGTAAAGAAGGAATCAGTGAGATTGATTCAACAAAAGGGGCTCAATTTTTGGGTAAAATGAAAGCAGAGGATGAGGACAACGACGGACTCGGCGGCCTAAACCTTCTCCGCCCCATCCACCTCTATCTTCTACACTTCATCTTCTTCCCTTATTCTTCTTATTTTTCTGAGTTCTTCAAAGGCAGAACCAGCAGAGCTAAATCAGGTCGAAACGAACGGATTCGGGAAGGAAGAATTCGAGCTCCTTACCGCCGGCTCCCTTCTTGCCTCGCCGTACGTCGCCGCCGGCGATCGTTAGCTTCTCCGACCACCACCCACCGCAAGGGCCACCGTCGGGCAACACCCAGCCACCCTCGGGCTCGAGGATCGAGCCGCTATCGAGCTAAACGAGCCATGGGCTCGAGTGAAGGTATTTACGATCGAAATTAATTAGCGGGTTGATTGCGGAGCCACCGTAAGGGCCTTTCGGTTCCGCTTTGGTAATTAAATTTATAGTTTTTATAATCTTGACGTTGATACGGTTCCACAGGTTCAAACCGCTCGAGAAACGGACGTCAGGATCTTCAGTTATAGCGAATACAAGTTTTGGATACCGATTGACAGGTAAAGGACTTCGGATAATTACTCTGGATTCGTTGTTAATCCGTTTGATCCGAGATTTGGTCACCCTTAAGAACTGTTGCTAGTGAACAATTTTTATTTAGAAAATTGTTTCAAAAGTGAAGCGGATAATTAATTATAATTCCGCCAAGATGGCTCCTTAAAGCATGATAACTAAGGATTTATTATATATCGATATTTGGAAATTAAATCATTTATCGATTAGGAAGTTATAGGAGTTGGAATACAACTAAGAAGTGTTTCTGTGAGCTCGTTGCTGAGAAATCCTTTTGTTATATTTGTCCGAAGGATGATAAAGATTACTGTTGGAATTGCTAAGGACGTTGAGCACGCCTTCTAAGGCAAGTGGACGATTCTCTCTTGTGTTATTGTTATTAAATGAGGAATTGAATCCCATTTAATATTTGCGTTGGGAACAACTTGTATGATTAATAAAATATGATAGGTTGTTGTTTTGTTAGAAATAATGACCATATTGTTATTCATTTAGTTTCGCGCTAGAACTGGATTTAGGTCCATTGTATGTGACCTTGTATGTTTAGTTGTCTCATGCTGAGACATTGATATGGATTAACTTAGTTCAGGGATGTGAGCTTAGTCTCGGAAGCATCTCTTTAAAACTCGTATTAGGCAGTATCAATATTGATCCCCTAATACTTAGGTCATGACCATGGCCCGCTCTACGCTTGAGGGGTGACTATGCACTCGAGCTAAGTGCATTTATCAATATGTGTTGGTAGTGGATTATGGATGAAACAGGCCCTCTAATCTCTCCATCATTGGGACCCGTGCTATTCGTTGTTTAAGGATGAAACAGGCCCTCTGACCTCGATAGTATTGTGTTCCACCGGCAGTAGTTCGAGCCGATTAAAAGTTTCCAACTTGTTTGTGAAAAGTTTTGAAAGTAATACAAGATAAGTGCGTTAGGCACATTAATGTACCCGAATGGTTAGTCTATTCGATAACCATTCTTACTCCCGGTTACGAATGATTCTTAATCAAACTTTCATTAAGTCAATGTGATTAGTCGACGGAGGCTTTTCAAAATGTGATGTGATTAATATGAGTTCCCAACAATTGTTTATGCTTCTTAAAGAAACCACAAGCGGTGGTGTTCTCTCTCTTGATTATGCGAGTCTCCTTCTTATTCTCTATAAGACTGCTAACTGTTGGATCATAATCCGAGTCTAATAGGATTTGGATGCCAATATGTTTAGTTACAACCATAAGAACCAAGTTAGTTTCTCCGCTTGCTTAGTCTTTCATTAGACTAACCCATCCATCTTCTTTTCTTTTATATGGTCGGCTGGTGTCCACCGTTGTATACGATACATCAGGTTCTTCTTGGAAGTTGATTCAAGAGGCGGATTCAGAGGTTTGAAGCTCCAGATGTTGAAGAAAGGTTTTCCAATGGCTATAATTAAATGAAGTTCTTGGTTAAGTTGCTGCAAAGCGAAGTGAGAAAGAAGTTAAGAACCTACGGAAAGCTCTTTAAAGACTTTGTTCAAATAGAAGGTTGTTCTATTTATTTATTCTGTGTAAGTTAAGGTTTGTACACGACCTTTTACTTGTTTTTCCGCTGTAATATTTTATTCAAATTTTGTTTGGTTTTAAATGGTATCTTGTACCTTGTCCTAGTATGTTCTGTCAGGTTAAAGCCTTGGGTAACTCTGGTTTAGTCCTAATCGGGGTTACTGGCGGTAATACCTCCAAGGTAAGTAAGGGGGTGTTACACTCGTCTTTCCTTCTCCTTTCGCCTAATCCCGAATCAGGCTCCAAAATCCCAACATGCCCCATGTTCGAAGCTTTTAATAGTGGCTAGTCGAATCATGCCTTCAGGCTGGCAAATTAAATGGGCAAGCCTCAAAGCACACATTTATGAGAAGCTAACCTAATAAAACCAGAAAACTAACCTATAATGGACCCACTTTGATGCCATATCGGACTTTCATTAATCTGGGTCAATAAGAAGTGAAGAAATCATAGTGGATAGTAAAGTGCTACTCTCACTAGCTTAAATTTTTGGCTTAAAACATATACAGCCCCCTGAACTTGTGTCAATTTGTCACTTAAACACCCCACCTTTGTTTTGGACATATTGAATACCTAAACTTAACAATTGGGTTCAATTAAACACCTGAGAGCTGACAGTAGTGTTAAGTGTATTACAGGCGTGCTGACATGTAAAAAATCAATTCCACGTAATGTTAGGTACCTAATGCCACAGAAAAAAAAATGAATATATAATTAAAATGAATATATAATTAAAAGAAAAAAAATAAAGTGCCTTCCAAATCATAATCCTTCATTCGAATTGTGCCTTCCAAATCACAATTCGAATGAAGTGCCTTCCAAATAAAGTGCCTTCCAAATCACAATCCTTCATTCGAATTGTATCCCTCACTCTCTCACCCTAACAATCCAACCAATTTGTTACAAAAGATCTCAAGCCCCCTTTTTTTTGAAATCAAGATAAGATGGCTGAAATTGGGCGATGAGTTAAGATGCAAATATCATCAACAACAGCATTGCACCATCACAGATGAGATCGCGACGGAGAGCCTGGTCAGAATCCCACATCGATTTCACTCAACTCTGAAGCTCGTCTCCCATGGCTGGTGCTCTCTCCTCTCTAACTCCTCGTTCTACTCTCACCGCTTCAAATTAGGCGCCGCCGACACCTCATCTTCCTCGTTCTATTCATCGCCTTCGCCGCCTATGACTGCGGAGAAGTCGGAGCAGGAGTGGCGAATTTTGGGCTTCGGGATGCGAATTTGTAATATGCTTGCTACGAATTTCGGGGTTAGGGTTGCTGCGATTTTTTAATCAATGGAGTTTAGGCTTTAGGGTTGCTTCAAAATTTTGGGGATTTTTAGGGCTTTAGGGTTGCTTCAAATGTTTGGGGTATTAGGGATGATGTTGAGTATTGCTCTTCATTATGCGAATTCGGGGCTTCCTATTGTTCGAGATTACTTGCTCGATGAAGAAGAAGGTAGAGAGTTGGTGAGGAAGAAGGCAGAGAAAGAAAATGGCGAGAGAGGAAAAGTTGTAGAAGAAGTAGAATGAGATAAAAAAAGGATTTCTTTTTTAATATAATTTCCAAGTCAGCCTTTAATTCATGGGCTTAGGGTAGTTTACCCGCCTCTAAAGATGTTATATACACGCACACAGCCACGTCAGCGCTTGGGTGTTTAATTGAACCCAATTGTTAAGTTTAGGTATTCAATAGGTCCAAAGCAAAGGTGGGGTGTCTAAATGACAAATTGGCATAAGTACAGGGGGTTGTATATGTTTTAAGCCTTAAATTTTTGGTTAAAAGATGCACCTTAATTTATACGTGAGTAAATTTATTCCAATATCGCCCTCTATTAACTAGGACATATTAAAATTTGACAAAACTCTCTTCTTCCTATAAAAAGGAATCGACCTTTATAGTAACATGTAGCTTAAAAAATTATATCAATCATTTAATCCCTACATAATGCGTACGTAAACTATTTTTTTTGGAAAAAAATCAATTCGTTATCTTTATTAATCAAATGATCGAACTTATTATTGAACAAGATTTTAACATGCATGTTGAGTTCATCTTCCTTGATAAGATAATAAATCTCATCCATGAGTGCGCGCATTTCGACCTCCTCCTTTAGCATTAACCTCAATGGATTCCTTGTGGGCTTCTTTCAAACTAGACGAGGCATCAATGGCCTCACTCACTTTGCCTTCGTGGACGACTTCATCATTTTCACCCGAGAGGACGACAATTAATATTGTTTTAGAAGTTCAGATGATCCTCTCCAAATTCACCCATGCTTCTAGGCTTGACATCAACCCAAGCAAATCAAATCTCTTTGTGAGTGAGGTCAACAAGCAAACCAAAGACCACCTCCTTGGAATCCCAGGGTTCATGGAAGGCTCTTTCCTGGCCTTCCGATATCTCGGGCTGCCTATTCATACCATGAATCCTAGAATCACTAATTTTCACGAATTTACCGGGAAAATTGTAGGCAAAACTCAGTATTGGGGAGCTAAAAATTTGTCGTATGTTAGGTGCATCCTTCTCCCAATCTCCCCAGATCCGTCATTGAAGGCATCACTAATTTCTAGAACCAAGTATACATATTTCCCAAATTTTTTATAAAAAAGATCATTAGTATGATGAAGAGCTATCTCCGGAGTGGTGAACACAACTCCAATTGCAGCCTTGTAGCGTGGCGAGACATTTCCAAGCCAAGGAACGAGGGCGGGTTGGGTTTCAAGGAGCTCCTTGCTTGGAACCGAGCCCAAATCGTCAAGTTCATCCGGGACATTGATGATAAGTAGAACAATGTCTGGGTGAAATGGGTCAAGAAAACTATCCTTGGCAGATTTGACATTTGGAGCGCCCAGGATTCCAACTACGCTAGGTGGGTTTGTAGATCCATCTTGAGCATTTAAGACCTCCTCCTTAATTAGAAAGGACCACGACTGCTGATAGATGGGGTAATTTATGGAATAAGCCGACCAAAATGACTATTTGAAGCCTCTAAGACTTGTGTAGATCAACGATGCTGCTACTCCATGGGCTCAATTATTTGGGCCAGTTGTATAACCCCAAAATGTTCCTTTGCCACTTGGCTCGTAGCCAAAGAGAGAGCCCCCATTCGAAGCCAGTTGCAACGAATGAACATGGTCAACTTTGATTTGTGCATTTTTGCAACAGTGCCCCAAAAGTTGAGGTCCGTGTTTGGTTTTGCTGCAACTACTCCAAGCAAGTGCTCCACAAAATCATGAGATGGACAAGTATCCCGCACTATGTCAACAATCTCTAAGATTGGCTTCTTTTGTTCTCTGACAATAGTAGGAAACAAACAATTCCCTTCAAAATCAGAAGCTCTACCTATAGAGAGGCAATATTTTGTAGAGGAATTAAGTGAATTGTATTATTGATCTTATGAGGTATTTATACAAGAATACTATGAAACCCTAGTAACTACCATACATAAGATATTGTTAAAATATATGCTAAGACATAAGATAAGATATTTGATAGATAATGAATTATTCTATCCTAATATTCCCCCTCAAGCTAGACTGTCGAGTAGAGAGGCCAAGCTTGTGAACCAACACTTGAAACTGAGGTCGAAGAAGAGGCTTCGTTAAGATATCTGCCAACTGGTCTTTAGTGGAAACATGTGAAATTCGAAGTGTCCCAGCTTGAACCTGCTCACGTACGAAATGGTAGGCCAATGCGATGTGTTTCATACGGGAGTGAAATATAGGATTGGAGCTTAGAAATGTGGCACCAAGATTGTCACGGTAAACCACCGGCTGTTGTGTGAGTGTGACGCCCATCTCCGCAAGTAAAAACGTGATCTAGAGGAGCTCGGAACATGCATCCGCAAGAGCCTTATATTCGGATTCAGTGGAGGAACGAGATACAAATTTCTGTTTCCGAGAGCTCCAGGATATTGGCGTTGAACCAAAGTAAAGAAAATATCCGGTAGTGGACACATAATCATCTTTATCACCAGCCCAATCAGCATCAGAAAAACCATGCAACTGTAAAGATGACTGAGGAGAGATCATAATGCCAAGATCATTCGTACCACTGAGATAACGTAGAAGACGTTTCAGAGCCTCCTAGTGAGCAGTAGTAAGGCATTGCATATATTGAGAGAGTTTGTTAACCGCAAAAGCAACGTCCGGACGAGTGAGCCCGAGGTATTGCAAGCTGCCGACGAACATGCGATATTCCGAAGGAGACGGCAAAGGACTGCCCAGATTGCGTGACAACGTCACATTGCCATCCAACGGAGTAGAGACAGGTTTCACAAACTCCATACCAGCTTTGCCAAGGAGATCAGAAATATACTTGCGTTGGGAAAGAAACAAACCCGACGACGATCTTAAGACTTCGACACCAAGAAAGTAAGATAACTCACCAAGATCCTTGAGTGAAAATTGTTTGGCAAGTGTGTCAAGAAGCCATGTAACAAGAGCGGAATCACTGCCAGTGACAATAATATCATCAACGTAGACCAAAAGATAGACCGAGTGAGAGTTCCGACGATAGATAAAAAGCGAGGCATCCGAAACTGATGAACGGAAACCGATCTTGAACAAAAAGGACTTGAGTTCGTTATACCACGCTCGAGGCGCTTGTTTGAGACCATAGATAGCTTTATGCAGTTTGCAGACGTGAGAAGGAGCAGCTGGATCCAAAAAACCCGGGGGTTGGCTCATAAATACATCCTCTTGTGGTGTGCCTTGTAAGAAGGCATTGTTAACGTCAAGTTGACGTAAGGACCAGCCACGAGACACGACCAGAGTGAGAACAAGTCGGACCGTGACAGGCTTGATAACCGGACTGAATGTTTCAGAGTAGTCCCAACCGGGGCGTTGATGAAAGCCTTTGGCAACAAGACGAGTTTTATACTTGTCAATGGTGCCATCAGGGTGATATTTGATGCAAAAAACCCACTTACAACCGACAATGTTTTGATCGGAAGAAGGGGAAACAAGAGACCATGTTTTATTCACACAGAGAGCGTCGAACTCAGCCTGCATAGCAGCCCGCCATAGATAATCTTTGAGGGCTTGAGTTATGGTTTTTGCCTCGGATGGAGGAGTTAGGTTAGTGTGGAGGTTTAGTTTTTGAATGGGTTTAAAGATATTGTTCTTTGAGCGGGTTATAATACCATGATCGAGTTCAGGCGAAGGCTGGGGCGTGGATTCGGAGAGTGATGCAGAGGAGGGTGAGGCAGAATTGGGGTTTGGTGTGCTGGAGTCCGCGGTAGAGGCAGACGCAATAGAGGTAGGATGTGGCGGTGTGAAATTAGGGTTAGGGTTTGGCGGTCCAAAAATAGGGTTAGGGCTGGATGAGGCGCGTGAGGGCGCGTGGGCAGGAGTTGGTGCGTGGGTTGAGGCGGCGGTTGGAGAGGGTGAATCCGAGAGAATATTTGGGTGAGATTGGGAAAGATTTGGTGAGGACATAGTATCCAAATTAGAAGATTGTGATCTCCCTAAATTAGAATTGGATAGATTGGTTAAAGATTGATTTGGATTGTGCATGGGGGGATACGTAGCTTGCATGGGAAGCTGAAAATCGGCCCACTCATCTCCCAGTGCATCTTCAGACGAGGGTTTGGGCGGAAGCTTGGTGTATGGATATTCCGTTTCAACGAATTGAACATGTCTAGAAACATATATACGTCGGGTAACCGGATCAAGACATTGATACGCACTTTGAGAGGAAGAATAGCCAACGAACACACACGGAATGGATTTGGGCTGAAGTTTGTGGGACGTGTATGGCCGAAGCCATGGAAAGCAGAGGCATCCAAAGCACTTGAGTGTAGAGTAGGCAGGTGGATTGCCTATGAGTTTCTGAAATGGAGATTGAAAGTTGGAGGATGGAGATGGGAGACGATTGATGAGGTAGGCAACTGTGATCAAGGCGTGAGGCCAGTGATCAAGGGGAAGACCCGAATAAGTGAGTAGAGAAAGACCGATTTCAACAAGATGGCGGTGTCGCCGCTCAGACATACCGTTGTGTTCCGGAGTGTGAGGCGGAGACGTGAGATGTGTGGTCCCATTATTGCTAAGAAAATGACGAAGAGCGAGATATTCCCCGCCATTATCAGAATGCAGGATTTTGATTTTGTGATTGAAATAGGTTTCAACAAGGGACCGAAACTTAATGAAGACACCCTGAGTTTCTGATTTTCGTTTGAGCGGATAAAGCCACACATACTTTGTAAAATGATCCACAAAAATAACGTAATACTTAAATCCGTCATAAGATAGCACAGGAGAGGTCCAAACATCAGAATAGATAATCTCAAGAGGTGAATTAGAAACAAGAGACGATTTATGAAACGAAAGTTTATGACTTTTATTGATATGACAAGAACTACTATCACCTTGAAAAGAAGGATCACTGCCTAATCTAAACTGTTTATTAATGAATTGAAAAACTGCGAAAGACGGGTGCCCTAGCTTGTGATGCCAAGACGCCGGAGAAAGAGCACGACGAGCGGAAAAGGACACTAGAGAAGAAGACGGCCAAAGATAGAATCCATCGATGCAAGGGCCACTAAGGATTGTTGAACCCGTATGGATATCCTTCACAAGAAAACAATTATGTAAGAAAACCATAGCATAACGGGTATCGGAAGTAAACTTAGACACAGAAATAATGTTTTTGGAGATGGATGGGACGCATAGAACATTAGAAAGTTGGAACTTTTGAGAAGGAGTAGAAAGAATGGAGGAACCAGAGTGCGTAATAGGCAAACCTTGACCGTTACCGATGTATACTTGATCCGGACCGGAATATGGTTGATGGAGGGCAAGATTAGCAAGGTCATTGGTGATATGGTTGGAGGAGCCAGAGTCGACTAGCCAGCCAGGATTAGGGTTGGACGTAGAAGCCATGTGAGCTTGGGGCTGAGTTGGCGGAAAACGGTTTGAGGGCGGAAATTGGACGTTGGGATAATCCTCACGAAATTTAGCACACTGAGAAACAACATGGCCGGGGCCTTTACAATATTGGCACTTGCCAAGGAATGGTTTTTGAGAGTTAGGTTGGTTTTGTGGAGAAGGGTTTGTTTGGTTTGGTTGCATAGGGGCCGAATTAGGGTTTCTCGGTGGGCGAGGTTGGTAATTCGGATTAGGGTTTGGTGTAGGGGAAGCCAGTTTTGTGGGGGTGGGGGCGGAGGCGCGGAGGACTGCCAGGCTTGGCTCGAATTCGAGCCCTTGGCCCAGTACTTGTTTTGTTTTTGCACATTCAAGGTTGTCACCGGGGCGTTGTCTGTGGTCTCCGACTTCAATTCAAGTTCACGGAGGATCAATTTCTCGTGAAGTTCCTCAAAAGAGATGCATGAATCACGCATGTTTGCTCCATCGATAACAGATTGATAATTGGAATCAAGACCTTTGAGGATATAGTCGATGAAATCTTCATGAGAAAGAGGCGCATCTAAGGACGCCAGGAGGTCCGATGCAGTCTTCATAGCTTGCATATATTCCGAGATGGTGGAAGATCCTTTCTTGAGCGTTTGAAGGCGTTGCTTGACTTGCCGTTTGTGACCCCGAGAGTCAGTGCCATATGTGCGTTTGAGCGTGTCCCACACGGCCTGACATGTTTTTGCTTGGGTGACAAGATTGGCCACGGGAGAGGATAACGTGCCAATCAGAGCACCATAGAGAAGCCGATCCTGACGTTTCCACGTAAGGTACGCCGGATTGGTGATTGTAGCATTGTCTTGTACCACCGATTCAGCAGCCGGAATGGGGTGAGATCCGTCAAGAAACTTGAACAAATCATAACCTTCAAGAGTGGCTTGGATTTGTGTTTTCCATGTAAGATAATTGGATGGAGTAAGTTTGATGATGTTTGTAAAGTGAACAATGGTGAATGGTTTAGTGTGTTCATGGGGATTGGCCAAAGAAGTTACAAACTCGTTAGCCATGGCGTGGAGTAGGGTTTCGTGTTTGAACGTGGGATAGGCCTAGGATCTTGAAGCGTATGATACCATATAGAGAGGCAATATTTTGTAGAGGAATTAAGTGAATTGTATTATTGATCTTATGAGGTATTTATACAAGAATACTATGAAACCCTAGTAACTACCATACATAAGATATTGTTAAAATATATGCTAAGACATAAGATAAGATATTTGATTATAATGAATTATTCTATCCTAATACTACCCTCCCCTCAGCTTTGTACATCATTTGGTTTGCGCGAAACATAAAATGTTTTCATGACGAAACGATATTGAAGGTTGCACAAGGATGGGTATGCAATTAGTCAAAACGAGAATTAACACAAGTGTGAAGGCCTCTACAAGGCGAGTGCGGTGATGGCTTGCATGATCAATCCCACGAGGGTGTTCATTAGCCGTTCGTTTTTCCATCTGAGCTGAGCCCGGTTTGTTTAGCACCTTTTTATGTAGCTTATGTTACCCTCCCTAATTTTTTTTTTATCCGAGTTTGTATGGTCTCTCTTTTGAGTTTGGTATAATATTTAACCTTTTCCAAAGAAATAATTAAAATGCCAGTTGCCATCCATCTCCAATGTTGATTGGGGAACATCCCTTTTTCTTACTGTAATGAAGCTAGGCATTGTTAATTAAAGTAGGAGAAGTACCTCCTCCTACGTAATTAAATTATTACTCCATCCGTCCCAATATGTATGGGATTTTAACCTTATGCACACATATTAAGAAAACCTTTACTTTTGTTTTAAAATAAAATAATTATTCCTTTTTCTACTTAAAAAGTAAATTTTGTTTACTTGAAAAATGTACCATCCTCATTTCTATTGGATTGAATTAATTAGAGTGACAATTACCAAGAAAAATAAGCATAGAAAAATTCAAACCCCCATATAATATGGGACAAGAAATTTGGATTAATACCCCATATATATTGGGACGGAGGGAGTATAATCCTAAAAGTTAGAAAATGTCGTGGCATATAATTAACATCCTACCACCAAAGTAGCTAGACTTTTTGTTAAATCAACAAAGAATACCTTTTTTCTACTAGTAAGATTTTGATTGTGGTGGGCATTGGAAGAAATTTATGTCAGAAATGAGAGAGGAAGTCAAAATTATTCCAATCCAAATCACTAAAAGACAAAAGTCCTCGCACATAAACTATCCAAAGTCCAAGCCTTTGCACCCCGTTGATTTAACGTCTTCCGCCGCATAAAACCTGGCGCTTTGTCTTGTAATTACTCAGAATTTTAGACCTAAGCATTAGTAATTCTTTATTTTCAGAAAACCAGATACTTATCGAAGCTTTAAAATGATTGTTTTCAGGGTTATATAATAAATTATGATTTTTAAATGTCAATGTAAATTATACCGAGTATCGGAAAGTTTTTGATACGGTGAATTCTGGAGGTACAAAATATTTTGACGGTCCCTTAATAATTATATTTTATTGTTAATTAAAGGTCGTACACCGTTTAATAATTATAATTTGTACCATGCAATTTGGATTCGTGTTATGTGTAAATTTGTTTAGTTAATTATGCCTTTGAGTTGTGTAGATTTTTAATTATATAAATTACTCGCATGTAGGTCAAAACAAGTAGAGATTCCTAGTTTGGAATTGGACAGGTTTAATTTCACGGGTGTACTTAATTAGAAAATCGTAATTGCCTCACATCAATAAATTTACGCCGTCACTGTTTATGGTTAAATCAAACAAGAGGTGGATTGGCCTCTAGTAGATTTTATGACCTATTTTATTGAACATCTAAGATTTGATGATACTACGACTAGTATAAACAGTTGCAAACCTAAAACTAAACAGTTTGACAGACACGACAGCATCTGTTGTTGTTGCCGTAGGCGCAGGGAAAACAAAATCTTTCACATGGGGCATGTCAATTGGGGATTTTCTGCCTCAGCTTTTAGGGAAAACTTCTCTACACTTTTTTCCCTAAAATAACCATTTGTAAATAGTGAATTTCATTTTAAAAAAGCTTCATGTCTGATATGCACAATCAAACTCCTTGTTTTGGCAACAGAAGAAACCGGTACACCCCTAAATCCAACCCTAAATCTCATATCAAGTTAAGCCCTAACCCTTCAATTCAACTCCTTTTAACTTTATTTCTCTAAAAATTACTTTTACCATGACTGTTACTACTACTTCCAAAAGGCAAGCCTAGTCAGCTACTCTACGCATATACAAAATGAATAAGCGATAGTGATAGTGTAAAAAGTAAAAGGTGTAAAATTGACATCTTTTTTATTATGAAGATCACATTTCCAGTCTTTATACTTAATTGTTTTTTAATAAACCTCCAATAGGCATTAAACTAATATTGGATATTTTATGTTTACTTTCATTTGTTTTAACCCCGTACGTACTCTAGCTTAAATGAGGATGCATGGATGCTAAAATTGTTAGCAAAACGTACAAAGAGAAATTAAGTATGATTTAATGAAACATTATGGTGAAGTACTAAAGGGTGATTAATGTGAAAAAACTGACATGAATGAGGGGGGTGGGTTAACTTGCACGGTAAAATTCAAACAAAGGGTAAAAGTGAAGATGTTGCAAAATTGGAGTACTAGGGTGAAGAGTGAGATATTTGTGTCAAGGAATTTAAATGTAACGTACCCTGCAGAGATTTCAGAGACATTTGAAACCATAAACATAAGCTTGTCCGTGTCAATATTATTCCAACATATATACTAACAGTCTAATAGACGAGTATATATAAAATAAAATGAAATAATATTAATTAATTTATGGAGCAATATTTAATGAAATGGAAATTTGAAAGCATAAGACATGGGCGGTTTATAATGAATGCATGAAATTAAATAGCAGCTCTGCTATACAACATGGTGGTGGGTGATCTTGTTCCATTCTTCGGTCGATAAAAATCGTAGCAATATTACATATATAGCCTTGGACCAAAATACCCTCGGTTTTCTCTCCATTTTACCTGTATCAAAACCCAGGACAGGAGGAACAGGAAGAGAAAAACGTGGGTATGTTGGGGAATATATAAATATTTGTAGCCAGCCCAACAACAAATTAAGATCTGACTGAGAGTCATTAAGGAAAGCAAAGAGATCGAAAGCATAATTAATAACGGAGATTAATTAAAATATATATCTACTACTTAATTGTGGAGGGGATCTGGGCAGCTGGGCACTCTTCGTTTGCTTTCATTGATAGAAGAAGTGGGGGGTTGTGATTTGTGGGCGCCATGGACGTAGTTGAAGCTCTTGAAAAGCTCCTCGCTGCTCTTGAGGGGGGAGATTTCCAGCTTTGCCCCTGTGGATGCGGGAAATGACCGGGATGCCACTGACTGGTGGAAGAAGAGGAGGATGAGGAGGAGGCCGACGACCGGCAAACCGCGTCGCCGGGAGAGGAAGACCCACATGAATTGAAGGCGTACGTGGTAGAGTATGGTTGTACACTTGTACGTGTAGCAACTAGCTAGCAAGACGACGTCGTTTCTAGGGTGTTGCTGGAGCTTGAGAGCTATCCGCCGCACCTTTAGGAGGAGTAGGAGAGTTGAATGTTTGAATGTTTTGAGGGAAGGGAAGGAAGGTTGTTGAGGGATGTGATGAGGGGAGTGGGAATGATGACGTTCAATTCGGTCTCAGAGAGAGAGGTATGGCAAGAGAATGACCATTTAATAGTGAATGTGTGTATATATATACTTCCTTATATTATACTCTCAATGGGACCGGCTTACGTACGTACACAAGTTTTAGATGGTTTAATTTCTGGATTCTAATATTTTAAATTGTTTGTTCAAAAAGATTGTTTTTGTAAGAGTTCCAATAATCTTTTAAGAGCATAAATAGTGATTGCCCATATACTTCGATCGTCATAATATAAAATAATTTATTTTTTATCAATAAAAATTTACTTTTTTTTCTTCCTTCTCTCTTAAGTGACAAATGTCACTATGAGAATTGATGCCCAAAGACACCATTTGGTCATCACAATAACCGGTCTTCCTTCTCTTTCCTCTATATCTACCCTCTCTATCCTCTTTTATTATTTCTTTATTGATTCTCTCTTTATGACCAAAATTTTGGTCGACCGATGGCACTACTCTAAGAGTATGTTTACATATAATCTATTTGGCTAGAAGTGTCTAATGCTAAATTATATACAGATGTAATGATAAATTTTATGACCTGAGACTAGAACGGTAGAACATCTTCAAATGAAAATTTTAAGAACATATCACTTTTATAATGTTTTAGCATAGTCCCTTTTATGTACCTACCATAAATTTTTAATTCTGACTTGAGCATAAAAGGTGAAATCATGAACCAAACATCCCACCGTACCCCTTCACTTTACTTAGATACACGTCCCTTTAAACGTAGAAATTCAATCAATGGCCATAGGTAACCATCGCATCGTCACGGAAAAATAAAGCATTCCACTCGGCATCACTAGGCCCCGTAATAGCATCGATCACCAGGTTACTCCTCAGCCACACAACGAAGGGCTCTTGAAAAAAGAAGCTCCCATGTCAGTAGTCTGAAAAAGATTCCAAGTGTTCATCGCCAGCGGACAGTCCCAAAATAAATGCTCGAAAGATTCAGAATTGTCGGGCGCCCCTGTCAAAGTTGAAGGGCGCCCTGGCTTTTGCAGCGGTGGGCCCTACAGTTCCGCACTAGAGCGGTAGACTATGCCGCTCCCTTTTTTTTAAAAAGATGGTCAAAGGTGCAGAATTCTGCGGGAATCTACACCAGTGGGAGCGGCATCATATGCCGCTGCCGCTCGTCTGGGATTCTGCAATGTGCAGAATCCCAATTTGACCGAGTAGGTGGACGGAGATAGCGAGAGAGATTTCAGGCATTTTAATTCCGCCGAGGGCCATTTTCGCCCCCAAACACACCCGCTCTCCTCAATTCCTCTCTTCCAGCTCTCCCTTTCCACCATTTTCGCCCTTCATTTTCAATCTCAAGTCTAAAGTGGTCCCAAATCTTAGACTAATCCGAAGAAATAAAGCGCCATCAAAGATAATGAGAAGTAGTATTTCGGTATGTATAAAGTTTTTATATTGATTAAATTATATTAAGTTATTAAGTTTTAAATTAACCTAATTTTTTTATTAGAGTTGGTTGCGGTAAAAAACTTCATCTTCAAACTCGGAACGAAGAAGGCGGAATGCATCCCGACCAAATATTAACTTGAATGAGAGCGAGGTGACCTCGAGAGTTCAAGAGGAGGATCGAGCCACGCTTCCGGAAGCGACGACAAGCCAACCCGTCGCCCCCGTCGAGGATTTTGGTACGCAAAATATTAAAATTGTTTTTAATTTATTGATTAATTATATGTTTTATGAACTAAGTAGTTTATATGTTAATTAATGAGAGTTTGATCGATTAACTAGTATACATGATAGTAAATTTATATGTTAATTTTTGTTGTACGAATAATTAATTAATTTATATACTCCGTATAATTTATAGATTAATGTATGTGCAATTATTTGTGATTCAGTAGTTGTAGGACATAATTATAAAAATTCTTAATTTGAATAGTTAATTTATTTATGGTGTATATATTTAGGAGTTTTTGCCATTAATTATGAGTTTATATTAGGTTCATACATGATAGTAAGTTATTTGTGAATTTATATTAAAAATAAATAATTAAACTATGTGTAATTTATACATTGATGTATATTTAATTATTAGTGATTAAGTAGTTGTTGAGAGTGAATAAGAATTCTCTTACTTTGCATGAGTTAATTAATAGTTTGATATATTAATTATGAGTTTAAATGAGCTTTATGAACAATATTAAATTTTAGAGAAATATTATAAAAAATGCATGCAGATGATATTTCAGCCATCGAAAGATGGTTGAATAGAGGTGTTGATATATATCCGAACCTCAATGTGGACCCTACCCAGCTCACATATGGTAGTACGAGTTACGCTGAAGTCGGTCCACCATTCGCTCATGGCTAATACGAGGGTTACCAAATCCCCCAACAGTATCCAACATAAGAGGCGTATAATTACGATGATACGAGTTATATGCCACTCCAAGAGATGTAGTATGGTGGTAGTATTAGTTATATGCCACCCCAAGAGACGCACCATGGTGGTAGTACGAGTTATATGCCACCCTAAGAGATGCAATATGGTGGTAGTACGAGCTATATGCCACCACAGGAGACGCACCATTATGGTAGTATGAGCCATAGTATGCCACCACAGGAGACGTACATGCAGCTGATGTTGTACACAACCTCGGCTCCTCCGTTGTACACAAGCCCCCACCCCCTCCCATGCGCTACTCGGCTCATCCGGAGCCCGATATCCCGGCCCATGATGATGAGGTCCCGGTTTATGATGACCTTGGATTCGCGCCCCCGGTCCATCCGAAAGGCGGATATGGTTGCGGCCCTAGCGACATGTCCTTACTCACCCACTTTCATACCCATAGGGTACGTTACATATGGGATCACCAACAGGTAAGAACGATCTATAATTTTAAATTTATGATATTATTTATAATGTTCAAAACTTAATTTTTGTTGTAATCTGAACAGTGGGCGAAAAACTTTAAAGTGCAAGGTCGGTCCGAGGCGTTAGACTTCTTGAAAAATTTGGCGGACAACCATCAAAGACAGGCGTGGGTGACACTTGTAAACCAAAGCGGCTTGAGTCATCTGAAGGATTGGAACTTCCGGGAAATGGACCGAGCGTTGATTTCTGCATTCGTGGAGAGATGGCACCCGGAAACGAATAGTTTCCACTTTCCTTAGGGAGAGATTACCATGCCATCACCCTCCACGACGTCTCAAAGATACTGAACCTTCCATTGAATGGAATTAAGGTCAAGGAAGGGCATTTTGATGAAGCTATCTGAGTACGTGGCAAAAATCTTGAAGGATAATAAGGACATTTCACTATTGTCTTAGGCGGCAAGCTGAGTCCCAAGAAGAAAAGGATAAAAAAGGGCACACTAGTCTTTTTGAATAATGTCGTACTCCCCAAGACAAAAATTGTAAAAGTGTCAAAATAAAAGTGGAAACCTCTATAAATAGAAAGCGATGAAGCTAGGTCATTTCAAGCTCTCGAAGACGGAAAGTACTAGACTCACATAAAGAAAGAGAGAGCTCGAGCTGATTAATTGAAGTTGACGAACCAGAATCGGAGAAGGAAGTTCCAAATCCAAGTGATGGGGAACAAGGAGCGGACCCGAATTTGATCGCGTCTCTTTACTTGTTCATGTTGCTCGGAAACACGTTGTTTTTGGACAAGTTTGATGCTGGTACCCAGCTACAACTCTTGCATCTGGTACTAGACCATGGGGTGACCTCTCATTATGCATGGGCAGCGGCTACATTGGCCTACTTGTACATGCAGTTGAGTTGCACAAGCCGCAAGGAGGCTGCATGTATTAGTGGGTGCATGTTCCTCCTACACGTGAGTATACCTAACCTTATATACACTTTAAATATATTGTAACGTTTCATACACACATCTAACACAACATATTTATATATTTCACAGACTTGGATTTGGAGGTACTTTCCGACCTTTATGGGTCGGTTGAGCAGATCGTTGGGTGATGATCCGACCCTGTACCATTCAGACCGGAGCCGACACAATAATGAAGATGAATGTCATGCCATACGGTGTCAGTTAGATGAGATCAAGATTGATCAGGTTATTTGGATGTCGTGGGGCCAAGGCCTTAACATTTCCACCGACGAGCTTGTGGTGTCTCATTATCATGGTCTACTCACCTACTTTAATGTGAGGGAGCCGTATATGCCGGACAGATGCTATAGGCAGCTTGGTTACCACCAGAAGATTCCTGTGTTGGACGTCATTAGGCCAGACACTGTAAAAAGAGAATCGAAATTGGGTCCAAAGAAAAATAAAGTCACTTTTAGAGACGAGGATGACCGTTGGGATTCCCGCTATCAATCCTTGGTGCCCGAGGGGGAGATGGCCATATTCCCTTTTGCAGCGGACAATAACTATGTACCATGGCTTCATCCTCGGTCTCATCCATATCTTATGAGAAATCAACGTGCTCATCAAGCGGCAGTCCCCCGTGAGGTCGAACTTGTCCAGGAACGGTATTGAACCATATATGTTGTTCATTATTACCTATACTAATTTATTACTATTTAAATAATCATGTTTTTGACGCAGCGCATGGTTTACTTGGAAGGGTACGTCCGAAGTTTCCGTCCATACGCTAGTGAGTTGAGAGGTCTCTTTTCCACAGAATATGTCAATGCTATTGAGAGAGGAGTTTTTGGACAGTTGCCTGAAGTTGAACCGAATATGCTCCCTTTTCCATCGCCCCCCGTTACCAGCCTGGACAACGTAGTGATGCCGGTTATTACAGACAGTTATTTCTGTTTTTTGGATAGATGTTTTATGGACATTATTTCTTTGGATGTGTTATGGACATTGTTGTCTAGATAATTATTTGTGTTTTTTCAATATGCTTACGCCAAAACCCTAAACCCTAAACCCTAAATGCCAAACCCTAAACCCTAGACCTTAAACCCTAACTACCCTAGACCCTAGGCCCTAAACCCTAACTACCCTAAACCCTAAACCCTAACTACCCTAAACCCTAGGCCGTAGACCCTAAACCTAAAACCCTAGACCCTAAACCCTAACTACCCTAAACCCTAATAATAACCACAATAATATCCTACAAATACAAGTACCAATACAAATACAAATACGACATTACACAAAACATCCCACAAATAATAATAACCATAATAATATCCTACAAATACAAGTACCAATACAAATACAATTACAAATACAAATACAAATACAAATACTAGTCATACTCTAATAAAAACTAGGAGGCAACCCTATTGCGTTGTGGTAACTAAAGTATTGGGTCATGCGGTCATGAAAGCGAATATCCACCCCATCAACGCTATAATGATGATATTGGGTCCAAAGCTTCGCAGAGGTCGGCATGAGGGCTTCATCTATGAGCGTAACCTACAATGACAAATTCGTAAATAATATAATAAAAGCTACTAGACTATGGAATTTATGTAAATGTATGCTGCTTACAGGGACATAGTGGTTCCCTAGATGAGCTATCGCCACGACACTATCCCACACAGGAGTAGTAGCAAACGCCAATCCGACTGTTAGCGTCTCCATCCAGTAGTAGTCTGTACTAACATGATTGATCAATTCATCAATTTGCGTAATATAAGGATCCCAACAAGACAAGCGAGTGCCATGTACCCGCAATTAGCGTCTCCTAGGACATCAGGAGCGCTGATGATGAACTGCCTCATGAAGGTACGTGGGTACATGGACACCGAGATCAACTTCAATGTGGCCTCCTTCTTCGACCGTCGAACGATATACATCTTCTCCCTACTGCTCCTCCTCTTCCTCCTCCCCCTCCTCCTCCTCTGGAACATGGCTAAGTACGACCCCAGGCATAGAACGAGTGCCTCTTCCGCGCTGTTGAAGATGCTCCAGCCTAGTCAAGTTTCTTGGTTGAAACTTTGAGTTCTTCCTTGGCCTACCCTTCTTCTTCCTAAGGAGAGATGGCTCCACCAAATCCCCCTCCTTAGGATAATTGAGGTTCAAGTATTTTCGACCAACCTGGTGTTTTACAATAGAATCAATCTTGCCTTCATAGAAGTCTTATATCATCCTCGTCCAAATCTCGTCAGTTGGATTGAGGGCTGTGGGGGCCACCTGTTCATCTACTCCCCTTTGGCCTTCCCACACCAATTGTTTCCATAAATCATGAATCATTGAAAGTTGAATAGGTCTGCATGCATTCATTGATACAAGCAAGGACTTGGTGAGGGCATGGTAGTCCACGGGCGGTTGTCCACCATGCATCGTCGCATATCAGACGGAAAGACTTGTTCGGGTCATATATAGCGCGGACATGGGAAACAACTCTCTAATACATGTGTTGGAAACCTTCCTTGGAAGACGAGAGAAGACAGTTTTGAGTGGCTCGTCTATCTGTTTGATGGACAACGGTTCGCTGGTACGGTCTCGTTCCATCTCTCCCCTAATAGTGTGCACCTGAATGTTCACCATGGTGTGCATCTTTTTCAAGACCGTGTTGAACCCTCCAACAGAAGACTACAAATAATCCTTCAACAAAGAGTGTTGGGACTCGACCCTGATAAATATTTCGTTAATTTAGTGCCAATAGCTAAAATAATAGTTTAAGACTTTTCTCGTAAGGAAAATTGATTAGTGTACCTGTTTGTGGTCCTTGTAAACAAATGTAGACAATGATTAGTGTAGGCTCTAACAATGTGATCACGCCAAGGAGTAAGCCAGTTCCTCTGGAGGTACGCTAACAACAACGGATTGAGCGGCTTTTGTACTCCAATCTGACTAGTCCGCAATAGACGAATTCGTGCCTCATACTCTACTACGATCGTTGAGCAAAATAGTTCCATGCTTTGTTTCCAAACCACTCTGCAGTCCCCGCAGAAAACCCATTCACCAAAGCGTACGACTTGCAATTCCGCTGGATATGCACCCAACACAACAGGTGTGCTTGGCGTTGAGAAACAGGACCGCAATGGCGTTAACCTCAGCAATATCCCGATTTGTGATAACAACTTCTGGCATTTTCCCAACCATTTCGAACACCTCCCGCAACTGATATAACACCCATTCGTAGTGATCTTGGGTCTCTCTTGCCATAAATGCAAACCCAATGCAAAAAGTGTGCCCGGTGCAAGTAAATCCTGCCATCTCACTCAAGGGCATGTTATACCTGAAATGTTAATTAATTTGAATAAGTTAAGGTACAAAACTTAAATTTCAAGTAAAAACGCTTTTATTATAAATACTTACATGTTTGTTTTGTATGTCGCATCCATGATCACAACATACGGAAACAACTTCAGCAGATTCAACGACTTGGGGTAGGCAAAGAAAAACTCTATTATCTCGTTGCTTCCTTCCTCGGCTCGATAATCAAGATAATAGCCATTTGACTTTAAGAAATGGAGTGAGAATTGAGTTACATTCATTGAGCTCATATCTTTCTTCAATACATCATGCCGAAAACTATACAACTGTCTCATCGAAGTTGTGATGTCCGGCCACTTTTGGCGCAAGTATGTCATAACAAACTTCGGGTCACCATATGCGAGGGTTAATAGCCTTGCATCCTCCTTTTGCTCATTGGTTAAGCGGCCGACAAAAGGATATCCCTCCAAACTAGTGGAAAGGTCGTGATTGTGGCGACTGGATTTCACGCTTAGCCGTCAATGATGGGTCCTCCTATCTCGTTGGCCAACCAATTTGAACGGGCAGCCCATCTTCCTGCTACGTGGTTTTTCCTTTAGATCATCACCAACTTGTAGGGTCCGCATGTTAACGCCAGATTTACCCTTCTTCTTTGGCTTTTGTACTCACCGGCCAACACACATGCTAAAAGGACCTTCGTTTCCCATAAGTTCTTAATTGTCAACACCATGTTCAAATTACGTCCTACTTCTCTAGCCCATTTTAGCATATCATTCCGTTCTGACCACTCATAATCAGACTCAAAGTAGGTAGAAAAATCGGGAAACTGGAAACAATTATGACAAATACTTCATTAATTCGATTATAAACTCACAAATTCAACACAATATGAGAAATTAAAATGAATATTTTGCACTAGAACAACTAATTTAACAATTATAACAACTACAAAATATGATTAGTTATAAATATAACGATTTCTACTCAATTAATTTAACAATTATAACAAGTAAAATGATTATAAACATCGAATTCTTCATAATAAAGTATAAAATATGAGTGATTATAATAAAACTAACAATTTAGTAAATCATCGATTACATACCACTTCTTCATTTTGATGCAAAACGACCTCGTTTTGATGTCCACTATAAGGAATTCCCTCTAAACCGCCATCTTCATACACGAGATCCTCGTTTAGATTCACCAGATTTGAACTAGAATGTTCCTGCCCTCCAAAGAATGGTCAAAAATCCGACATTATTTTTGTAGAGGTAGATTTGGGGACGGGTTTGGGAGCTTTTGTAGTCGCGCGAAAGTCTGAATCCGCTGTAAAATAAACGAGCTTCACACGACCTTATAAATAGCCGCGATGAAGCTTGTTTTTTTTATCGTGGGGGATCGTTAGCTGTTACCGCTACCGATCACATCTTTTTTTTACATAGAGCGGTAGCTGCCACCGCTGCCGCTCCAGCTACCGCTCTAGGTAACGATCACGTTTTTTAACCGTTTAGCGCAATTCTCCATTTTTTTTTACTTAGAGCGGCAGCTGCCACCGCTGCCGCTCTTTTTTGTTCATTTTTTTTTAATTTTAGAGCTGTAGGGCACACCGCTCCTAAAAAGCCAGTGCACCCTACAACTTTGACCGGGGCGCAATTACGCGTCATAGTGAATGTGTATATATATATATACTTCCTTATATTATACTCTTAATGGGACCGGCTTACGTACGTACACTTAAGTTTTAGATGGTTTAATTTCTGGATTCTAATATTTTAAATTGTTTTTTAAAAAAGATTGTTTTTGTAAGAGTTCCAACAATCTTCTAAGAGCATAAATATTGGTTACCCATATACTTTGGTCATCATAATTTAAAATGATTTTTTTTTTATCAATAAAAATTTACTTTTTTTTTCTTCCTTCTTTCTTAAGTGACAAATGTCACTATGGCAATTGATGCCCAAAGACACCATTTGGTCATCACAATGACCGGTCTTCCTTCTCTTTCCTCTATATCTACCCTAATGCTAAATTATATACAGCTGTAATGATAAATTTTGTGACATGAGACTAGAACGGTAGAACATCTTCAAATGAAAATTTTAAGAACATATCACTTTTATAATGTATTAGCATAGTCCCTTTTATGTACCTACCATAAATTTTTAATTCTGACTTGAGCATAAAAGGTGAAATCATGAACCAAACATCCCGTCGTACCCCTTCACTTTACTTAGATACACGTCCCTTTAAACGTAGAAATTCAATCAATGGCCATAGGTAACCATCGCATCGTCATGGAAAATAAAGCATTCCACTCGGCATCACTAGGCCCCGTAATAGCATCGATCACCAGGTTACTCTTCAGCCACACAGCGAAGGGCTCTTGAAAAAAAGAAGCTCCCATGTCAGTAGTCTGAAAAATATTCCAAGTGTTCATCGCCATCGGGCAGTCCCAAAATAAATGCTCGAAAGATTCAGAAATGTTGGGACAGTAGCTGCAGTCCGCTGTTGTAGCAAAGTGCCTCCTCATTTGTTCCATGTTTGACATAACGCCGCCTTTACACGCCATCCAAATGAAGCAGCGAACTCGTTTCGGGACATTAAGTCTCCAAATTTTCCGGAAAATAAGGCCATCAACATGCAATATGTGCAAATTTCAACTCAGCAGATTAAAGCCACTCGAAATTGAGTAATTCTCGTCTGAAGTATGCGCCCAACACAGTTCATCGTCCTGTCGCCAACTTCGGGACTCAAAGAAGTAGCAACAATCTTCATCAGAGAACTGGGCGGCAGCAGGTGTGAGAAACTTCCTCAGTCACACCAACGCCAAAATACAGTAACACCCCGATGCTTTATAAGGGATTGAGGTGCTACCTATTTTAACAAGAGTTCTTCCTTTTCAGGGTTCGAGTGAGGACAAAGAACCCTAAAGTTAAGCATGCAAGGGTGAGAGTAGTACCAGAATGGGTGACCTCCTAGGAAGTCCTCGTGTTAGCATGAGATATCACTTCTAAGGCCTCAGACCTTACAAATACAAGTTCCCAAATCCTAAATTTCCCAAAAAACACCCATGAAACAAAGTTGAGAGACCAAAGACAAAATCATTCGACCTTACAAATGCCACAATTGATAGACAAAATCAAAAAGGTCGAACAATTAAACCCTAACTAAGAATGACAATTAAACCCTAAAATTGCACAAACAACCAATTTTAGGACTTTAGGGTTTCGAATCTACCTTTTGCTTTTTATTTTGGATGCATTTTGAAAATTCTTTAATTGTAGGAAGAAGAAGAGCAAGGCAAGGGTTGAGTAAATGAGCGAGGGTGACTAAGAATGCTTGTTCGACGAGATGGAATAGAAGCGAGAGATTGAACATTGAAGAAGATGAGTGAGATAGGGATAATTTTTTAAATTATTATATCAGGACAATGTTTTTGAGAATATTACAAAATCGCCACCAAATGATATTTTTATTCAACTTTAAAAAAATGAACTTCTAATCTAAATCTTTTATTTTTTTTATTTTTTTTTGATCCGGTAAGATTTAGGATAGCCCAAGTACCACTTGGACTAGCCTAGAGCCCCCTTGAACGGGTGAGAACTGATACAATTCTAGAGAAATTAAAGTTTTTGGTTTCGTCACCGGTGGGTGTCGAACCTATGACCTCGGGGTTCTTTCCCCAAGGCCTAACCGGCCCGACTGGGCTCCTCACCCTAATCTAGATCACCCTAATCTAGATCTTATATTTAGTTTATCTAACGATTAGAAATGCTCTTCATTTTACGTACATATTAAAAACATTCCTCACAAGAACCACACTCTGCGTACATATACATTTCATTGTTTTTGAATTTTGGTAATAGGGAAGGTTAAAATTTCCAGTCATGTAAATGTTACATATGAGTAGTACTAATTAGTACAACCTGTATTTGAGTACATTGATGGCCTTATTAAAATAAGTAGCCCCACGACATGAAATGCAGTCTGATAGGCGTAACTATCCATCCCTTGCTTGCTTCTCTAGATCTGCTTCGTAATTCAATTGGTTTTAATTTGATTATTTTCTATTGTCGGGAAATTATTTTTTATTTTTAAATATACGTACATACATAAATATATATTATCACTACTTGTAAGGCAGGATTTATAATTTACAAACATAATGCATCTACATTTAGCCTTTTTAGTTTTGCTATGATAGATCATAGATTGATTACTATGAAAAACTTTCCTAGCTCTCAATTTCTCAGATTGGTTAGTAAAAAAGTATCTCTATATTATTGTAGATAGACATTATGTGATATAAGTAATTATCAATGCGTGTCATGCGCATATGTTAATAAATAATATATAGTAAATATATTCATTCTAAATAACATTTATTATCTCTGAATAATTTTAAAGAGTCGATTTTTTTTTCTAATTTAAGACAAGTGTTTTGATTGATTGTAAAAATTATTAATATGTGTAAAGAACTAACCATAACTAGAACTAGTTATACTCGTCGTACCATGTACGACTACGATTCGATATTTTATAGACATTATGAATATTATATTATAAATAAATAAAAATATAATATAAATTTTAATATAAGTAATTTGTTGCTCATAGAATGTATAATTTTTTAATCAAATATTATATTCTTCATATTTTACTACTTTTCATGTACGTAAATTTAGAGATTATCAAACATTTCAATATATCTATTAAATATTTTATTATCTATTTTTATTAATTTTAAAAATTATAAATATTTATCTATAAAAAAAATCACTATATATCTATAAATAAATTCATCAAAAGATATATGCTAAAAGATTTATATTTATTTTAAAACATTTTATTTTTAATTTTAAATACTTGTATAAGGAAGTTTTCAAAAGATATTATTATACTAAATTGATATTTGTTTGATGTTAAAGATAGATATAAAAAGTTAAAAAAGAATTTAATAGGAAAAAGTCAAAATATTAGAAATAAAAATTAAATTTGTAAATATAAGGTGGGGTCAGAATCGTTCCGGTGACTCGAAAAGGTATAACTTTAATATATAGTTATAGATTTTTTTTGGACGATATGTCGATATGTACAACTCAAACCTCTAAATAACCCATAGTTTTTAAACCTATATCTAAAATCTAATATGACCAAATTTAGAACGGTAAATGACTCATTCACCTAACATGACATAATCCAACTTAATTACGACTTACACTAAGATTAGTACCTTTCAACAACGCGTGATCTAGATTAACCCACAAATAAGCTAGTTATATAATACCATCTAAGTAATCTAACTAACATTCTTTGACCAGTGCATGTACAAATGCATTATGAATTGCAATAAGAAAACATTATAGTATCCTCAAGGATAGTAAAATATTGATATACTTATGAGTATAATCGTAAATGAATGGAAAATAGTAACAAGGCAAATTGATATCGGCGTGGGGAGGTGGTAGAGAAACAAGGACAGTAAGGGCATGAGAAGTGACCGCGAATCTCGCCAACGTGTTTGTGAAATTTTCAGTTCATAAATATATACTTATCTCCCACTAGCTAATTAATAGCTAGCCTTAACTTAATTCCTCCAACACACAAGCTAGGTTAAATATTAACCATCCAATTAACCAATTTTCGTACATTTTCTTTTTAAAACGAATCTCCGCCTAGTCTCTGCGCGTTGTGTATTAGCTCCATTCGTACTCAAAAAATAACGAGCCCTTCAAATTTGCTGCCATTTTTGTCCACTTATTCTTGAAGTTTCAATAATCCGATGCTACATATCATAATAATATTAATAGTAGTACATAATTTCCATTGGTCCATGACATCTATATGCAGAGTACGTTAGTCAATCTACTCTGTCTCACATAGTTAATACGTAATTATATAGTGATATATTACACTTAAAATTGAACCAATTGATCAATTGATAACTACTTATTTCGAAAACAAATTTATTGTCGGCACGGCGTTGGAACTCAAGTTCTACAACAGTGGAATAACGATCGAACTTTCCAATTTTGATAATGACAAACACCATTAGGAAACTAATGTGTTATGCCCTAGTATTTCAAGGGAATTCCGGGTCCAACAAATGTTTTCATCAAGGAAACTCATGAGTAAGATATCATCAAATTGAATGGAAGCAAAATGAAGAAGTTCCCATCAAGAAAACTCATGAGTGACAAGTTCCCATGAGAAGGGAACTCATATATGAAGACAAAGACAACTCAACATGAAATGTGAAAGCATGTTCCAGACAAAATAGAGGCGCGGTTTATTCCTCAGACTGAGCCGATTGATCCAATGGTCTGATGAACTTGAAGAGTTGACAAAATTCAAATTGAATCACACGTGAAGAAATTACACATACTTGGAGAGTAAGACAAGGAGATTTCGGACAAATGCACAAAAGGATAAGATTGAGCCCCAAGCATCACACGCTTATATAGGCTCATGAAAAGTGCTCTTGCAAAACACTTCTCACAAAGCCTCAAGCAACCCTAAAGGAACCAAGCAAGCAAGAAGGAAAAATCCAGATAAGTCCCCGACGACGGTGAAGAGTGAGTTCCTTGAAGCTAGGGAACCGTATAGAGATGAAAGCCAAGATTGTAAAGTTTGAGTTTCTTATTTTAGTTGAGATGTTGTTCTTAGTAATTAGATCGAGAAAGTTCTTTAGTATTCATTGAGTTCGGAGTCTGCTAGGAACAGAGAAGTTTGAACTTTGTCTTGTATAGTAGTAGTTAAGAGAACAATTAATAAAAGAAGGAAGTCATTCAAAATCTTCCAAGCATAGGTAGAAATTTACCCATGCAACTAGTTGGTTGTAGTGATGTTCCTCTATAAAGAAATTGTGTTCCATCTTGTCTATTGTACTTGTGATTTACTTGTTTTCGCTACCTTGAGAACAGTCTAACTGTTGTTCCCAACTCTTAAATATTTATGATTATATTCCTAGTTATAAACATGTAATAAGCTAGTGTAAAAGAAGCTGAGAAGAGTTGAATCCACTATATGTCAAAATTATTTAGAATATTATTCTCACATGGGATTAAAATAGACTATATAAGATTTATGGACTACTCCTAACTCTTGTCAATTGATTTAAGAATAGAATTCCTCTAAATTTATGTACTAAGCTTAGTCTATGACCCACAAATTTTCATATGGTATCAGAGTCGACAATTTGATTCTGAGCACGTTTTCTGACTATTTGAGGGTTGGGTTTAGTAGTTGTTGCTATCAACTCATTATTTGTGTTGAGTTGACTATAAAAAATATGACTAAGATTTCACTACTCGTTGTTGGACTAGATATAAAGAAATTGAGATGCTAGCTAGAGTTGTTTGTTCAAGTGTCAACTAGATCAACCCAATGATACTTACAAGAACATATATACTAGAATATCATACTTGTATATATAGTTATACAGAAAGATTAGGATAAGTGGATAACTGCTCCCAACAACGGAAACCAATGCGCCAAGGTATTGTTATTTTGAATTCATCACCATTTTTACTTTTATATTGAAAAAAATAGGAGTAGCTAACTCTCTAATCTGATGATATTTCAAAGGGTTTATAGGGAGGTAAAGGGAAACGAGAGTGGCCGCTCCCTAAAGCCCCCTAGGTCTGCCCTTGTGTGAGTCGAAGCATGAGTTACGTACCGCTTATATGTTATTTAAAGGCATGGGCAATACTAACTACTAAGAGGTGGTGGCCTTTTACTAATCGAGCCCAATCACAAAAGGTCGATCAGATTTCTGGTCCTACGTACGTATATGATCGATCATGTAGCTAGCTAGAGGGTTAGTTTTCCGGAGTGAACATACCCCGTAGAAGTTTGTTTGTTTGCTTGTTTGTTGATGGGTTTGGTAATGATTACATGTCAATGGGTGTTCAATTTCATATATGCTGGTCCCTTGGCAGTTTCTTATTGTTTGAACATGAAAATCACGGCCCATGAGTTGTAAGAAAGGTGCATGGCCAATTAAGTTGCCAGACTCTTGTCATGTTTTCTTGTACACGATTTTATGCTTGACAAGCTATAAAGGTGGAAATCAATTACAAGTGTGTTTTGTTTGTGAATGCAAGGAAACAAAGGCATCCAGACAAACCCTGCATGCAAAGTTCGCTCAGTTTGAACGATTTTATTCGTGGTGTAAATGAAATAAAACCAGGTAACCAACCGAAAAATATGTGAATTTTTGTTAAAAAAAAAACACCCGCAAAAAATGAAATTAAATGAGAATTATACAAAATCACCCATATTAAGTGTTCTAATATTTATGAAAATTAATAGCAGAACCAAATAACATTTGGGTAAAATTTATGAACAAAAAATACGCCCATGCTAATATACAAAAAGAAGACAAATACATCGTCGCAATCGACAAGGTTAATGAATCTAATAAGCGAGTTTCAGAAAAGACTTATTTGGCAAATTGGTGATGGTAGTACTATCAAATTCTGGACTGATGGATGGCTAACTCAGGGTACGCTTGATCAATTCGTCCTAAATCATGATGATATCAATGAGTCCAGTGGATGACTTCATTAATCCAAATAGAGAATGGTGCTATGATAAATTGGAAAGGGTATTACCATCTGATATAATTAATTGGATTATTACAACATCAATCCCTGAAAACCACATTATAGACCGACTATGTTGGTGATGGTGCGCAAAGTAGCGGAATATGAACAGTGGGACCAGAGTACGAGAAATAGCGGGATTCGGCGGGATTCCCGAGGTTAAACTCGAGGGCCTTCACCATACCCATCTAAAAAAGGCAAATCCCTGCCCGGACGAGGCCTTAAAACCACGATCACGAGGTCGATCACGAGGTCGAGACCTCGTCGAACTCATAAAATAGGACGGTTAAGCGGACTCTCCCCAACTCATAACAAGACCCAAACCTCGTTGTTCAAAAGCTGACATCCCCGCCCCATCTAACCACTCAGCGGCCACCATATTCTCAACCAATGACCAACTGCCTCACTCTTGACCAATCAAAGAGCTTGATCTCGGGCGTCCCACATCGAGCGAACGACAAAACCATGTTCCTCAAACCTCTATAAATAGAGGAGAATCTCGAAGATAGAAAGGGGTCGAAAAACATCTTGAACTCAAGAACTATCTTGTTCATTGAAGATCGACGTGTTGAATATTCGTTAAAAACCGTGCTACAGCCAAGTGAAGGTCCACAAAAAGATTTCAAGTCGCCCAAAGAGACCTCGTCTCAATCAAAGATCTCGTTACATCACTTCGCAGACCACAATTCCCGCATGCACAATCAACTCTTCGACCTTGCCACAAGACATCAGGCCTAGGCTTGCAACCGGAGTAGAGCTTGTTAATAGTCTGTTAAGTGATAGAATCTCACAGTAGTTAAAAGGTCTCGAATCTTGTTAGACAGAGACCTCGAATCCTCCGAGAAGAGATCTAGGGCATAACCTCGTCGTTTGTAACCTCGTTGTTTGTAATCTCGTTGTTTGTAACCTCGTTCTAAAGAGATAAATAAAAGAAAATGTTTGCCTAGTCGAATAAAAGTAATCTCATTCTTGTCTTGGGTGACATTGGGTACTGGCTCGACGAGGCAAACCGAGATGGTGGAATTCACCGTGGTGCGTTTACCCTCGGTGTATAACGCAATCATCGAGAGAGTATCCCTGATGAAATTTCAAGTGGTGGTGTCCATCTACCACCTAAAAATGAAATTCCTCGTCGAGGACGGGGTCGGTGAGGTCAAGGCCAACCAGGAGGAGGGGCGCGTCTGCTACGCGACCTCTGTAAAACAAAAATGTCCGGTGTTCATGGTGGAAGCTACCGGCAGGGCCGGCCCATAAGGGAGGGCAGGATGGGCGCCCGCCCAGAGCCCAATTTTATACGGGGCCCAATCCAAATGTATACGTGCTTGTGTATTAATAATACAGAAAAATATTAAAAAGGGCTCTAAAAAAACTAGAAAAAAGCTATATAAAAGAATATGTATCCATTTTTTAGTATATAGGGCCCACATGTCCATAACAACGTCTCTAGTCTCTACTCTCTACTACTCTATCATGCAAGCTCAAAAGTTGGTAAAATTGACAAGACTATTTATTAGGTATGCCTTCTTTCAAAAAAATGTAGTCGTACATGTTGATTTAGATCCCTTTTATTCTAGAAAGATGTAAATCATTATTTTTCATATATGGGTGTATTGTTAGATATAATCATAATGAAATAATTGGTTTGAAAATAATTAAAGACAGTTTAAATCAAATGGAATAGTCCCTAATTAGAACCTAATACCAGCTGCAAATATGACAATATTTGTCTTCTAGTTTTAGCTTTAATTTAAATTTGTTTTTGTTTTTATGATTACTATACAGAATAGTTCAATCACTTGTTTGAGAATTGGTAAAAATGAAAAGTTATTGTATAAATATATCAATGTATGGTTTGTCCGATTACCGTTTGTTTCGGGCTCTCAATCTACTAGACATATTTTGTACATCAAATTTGACATTGTATATATATAAAAAATCATAGTAAAGGCCCTCAATTTTTTTTCGCCCTAGGGCCTCTAAAATGTCAGGACCGGGCCTGGCTACCGGGGAAGCTGATCTCAAAGTCCGGGATTTTATGATTCCCATCCCAGAGGCGGAAAGAAGGGTTGTCACCCTTCGGTAGCGAGTGTAATAACTGCGGTTTTTAAGGATATTTTTGAATTTTTATCGGATATCCTTTTAACCTCTTTGTCCGTTTTAACGATTAATCCGATATTTTTGTTGGAGATTAAATCCTAGAAAATTTTTGGTGATATCCTAAAATCACAAAGAAATGATTTTATGGATCGGTGTGAATTCTAGAATTTTTCAGTGGAAAAAGAATATTTATTGGATAAGCCGTCTTTTAAATTACGTATTGTAAAGGATTTAAAATACGAAACGGAAGCCTTAAAAATTGAAGGTAGCAAGATAAAATCATGGAAAATTGATTTTATTGGTCCACATAATTTACGGGACGTTTTGTATTTAGTAAGTTTTTCCATCCGAGGTACATAATTTTACAGCTTTAACGCGAGTCCTGTTCCGAGACGATTTTGGATTTTTAAACCGCCTCATCTCTTACTTAATGGGGAAGGGAAAAGCTAAAATTTCTTTGGATTTGTACGCACTTTTGGTAAAGTGAAAACAGAGAGGAAGGGGGAAGGCCGATCAGGTCGGAACGACGGATTGGAGAAAGCTGAATTCTTCACCGCTGCATACCTTCTTCTTCCCCACCTTCTTTGCCTCGCCTTGCTTCCTCCACCAGCCCTGCGCCTCATCTTCTTCCTCCCCTTGGGTTCGTGGTTGCTGCAGAACAAAACCAGCAGGAGAACCAGGACGGAGCTACGGACTCGGGAAGGAAGAACGAAGCTCATCACCGTCGGTCTCTTCTTTGCCTTGCGTGCGACGCCGCCGGCGACCGTCAGCTTGTCCGACCACCACCCACCGCAAGGGCCGCCGCCGGTCATCACCTGTCCATCCTCGAGCTCGGGGATCGAGCCACTATCGAGGTAAACGAGCCATGGGCTCGAGTGAAGGTATATACGATCGAAATTAATTAGCGGATTGATTACGGAGCCACCGTAAGGGCCTTTCGGTTCCGCTTTGCTAATTAAATTTATGGTTTTTTTATAATCTTGACGTTGATACGGTCTCACAGGTTCAAACCGCTCGAGAAACGGACGTCGGGATCTTCAGTTATAGCGAATACAAGTTTTGGATACCATTGGCAGGTAAAGGACTTCGGATAATTACCCGGGATTCGTTGTTAATCCGTTTGATCCGAGATTTGGTGACCTTTAAGAACTGTTGCTAATGAAAAAAATTTATTTAGAAAATTGTTTTAAAATTGAAGCGGATAATTAGTTATAATTCCGCCAAGATGACTCCTTAAAGCATAATAACTAAGGATTTATTATATATCGATATTCGGAAATTAAATCCTTTATCAATTAGGAAGTTGTAGAATTTGAGTATACAACTAAAAAATGTTTCCGTGAGCTCGTTGTTGAGAAATCCTTTTGTTATATTTGGAAGAAGGGTGAAAAAGATTACTGTTGGAATTGCTAAGGATGTTGAGCACGCCTTCTAAGGCAAGTGAACGATTCTCTATTGCGTTATTGTTATTAAATGAGGAATTGAATACCATTTAATATTTGGGTTGGGAACAACTTGTATGATTAATAAAATATGATAGGTTGTTGCTTTGTTAGAAATAATGACCATATTGTTATTCATTCAGTTTCGCTCTAGAACTGGATTTAGGTCCGTTGTATGTGACCTTGTATGTTTAGTTGTCTCATGCTGAGACATTGATATGGATTAACTTAGTTCAGGGATGTGAGCTTAGTCTCGGAAGCATCTCTTTAAAACTCGTATTAGGCAGTATCAATGTTGATCCCCTAATACTTAGGTCATGACCATGGCCCGCTCTACGCTTGAGGGGTGACTATGCACTCTAGCTAAATGCATTTATTCAATATGTGTTGGTAGTGGATTATGGATGAAACAGGCCCTCTAATCTCTCCATCATTGGGACCCGTACTATTCGTTGTTCAAGGATGAAACATGCCCTCTGACCTTGATAGTATTGTGTTCCATTCAATATGTGTTGGTAGTGGATTATGGATGAAATAGGCCCTCTAATCTCTCCATCATTAGGACCCGTACTATTCGTTGTTCAAGGATGAAACATGCCCTCTGACCTCGATAGTATTGTGTTCCATTCAATATGTGTTGGTAGTTGATTATGGATGAAACAGGCCCTCTAATCTCTCCATCATTCGGACCTGTGCTATTCGTTGTTCAAGGATGAAACAGGCCCTCTAACCGCGATAGTATTGTGTTCCACCGGCAGTAGTTCGAGCCGATTAAAAGTTGCCCACTTGTTTGTGAAAAGTTTTGAAAGTAATACAAGATAAGTGCGTTAGGCACATTAATGTACCCGAATGGTTAGTCTATTCGATAACCATTCTTGCTCCCGGTTATGAATGATTCTTAATCAAACTTTGATTAAGTCAATCTGAATAGTCGATGGAGGCTTTTCAAAATGTTATGTGATTGATATGAGTTCCCAACAATTGTTTATGCTTCTTAAAGAAACCACAAGTGGTGGTGTTCTCTCTCTTGTTTATGCAAGTCTCCTTCTTATCTTCTATAAGACTGCTAACTGTTGGATCATAATCTAAGTCTAATCGGATTTGGATGCCAATATGTTTAGTTACAACCATAAGAACCAAGTTAGATACTCCGCTTGCTTAGTCTTTCATTAGACTAACCCATCCATCTTCTTTTCTTTTATATGGTCGGTTGGTGTCCACCGTTGATATACGACACATCAGACTGTGCTTGGAAGTTGATTCAAGAGGTAGATCCCGAGGTTTGAAGCTTCAGAAGTTGAAGAAAGGTTTCCAATGGCTATACATGAGTGAAGATCATGGTTGAACTACTTCAAAACGAAGCTGAGTTTCAGAAATAAGAACTTAAGGAAGACTTGATGAAGATTTTGTTTAAATAGAAGGTTGTTCTATTTATTTACTAATTCTTTTTAAGTTAAGGCTTGTATAAGACCTTTTATTCTCTTTTCCGCTGTAAAGTTTTACTTAATTTTGTTAGATTTTAAATGGTTTCATTTACCTTGTTTTAGTTTGTTCATTCAGTTTAAAGCCTTGGATAGCTTCGGTTTAGTCTTAATCGGGGTTACTGGCGGTAATACCTCCAGGGTAGGAAGGGGGTGTTACAGAAGTGGTATCAGAGCTGAAAGTTCCTAAGTCTTGCTTAAGTCTTTCATCTTTTATATAGAATTACGGAGAATTCTATATGAGTGTTATCTTAGAACCATTTTTGGAAAGTGGTTAAGATTGGAAGCCAGACGCGTTAAGAGATAGAAGGAGAAAAGAGAATTGGAGAACACGAGGTAACAAGTTTGTAATGGTTTATGTGGAAAAAGGTCATATAGCGGACATTTGATATCCTGGAGATAGGAATGGATTCCGAGAAGGATCCAAAGTAAAATTAGGTGATGATTCCTAAAGTTGATCCGGTTCTTGACCAAGTTCTCAATGAATTCCTATCCTCTCTTGAGAGCCTGAATTGGGTGTACCCTTGTCATTTCTTCCATATTAGGAAACTTCTTGTGAGATTTTGAAGTTAAGTATTGTACTTCCTAAAGACTTTTTAGTTTGAAGGCTTCCTATTTTAAGTTTGTATGATGAATGATTTCAAGTTAAGAATTTTGGTTTAGAAAGGATCTTGATTCAATTTATGTGAAAGAAATTCTTTTCTTGAAATGTGAAAGCTCAAGTGTTGTCTTTAAAAAGGAAATTTTAAAGTGAGTTTCTTTGAAGAGTAAGAGTTTTCACGAGTATATTCTTATAGGAATTTCTGAATTTTGAAATTCGAGTATCAAGAGAAGTTTGGAGTTGGAACCTCTACTTCTAAGTATTAAGATTTGGAAAATCTTATGAGTGTTGAGTGATTCTAAAAGATCAGTATGGATCATGAAGTTATGTAAGAGAATCCTGAATAGAAAGGGATTACCTTTGGAAACTTTCTTCAACAACTATGTTTGTGACTCTATAGTATAGAATCATGGATATTCTGTACTTTCTTTGCTCAGTTGGAAGTTAAAGAGCTTTGAAGTGCTCCAATGTTGGATCAATTGAATTGTTAATCTATTGGAAAATGCAATTCAATTTTTAACCTGATAGTGTTCAAACTCGGATTTTCATATATGTTGTTATCCTTTGAGTTAAGAGGATTAAGAATCCTAAATGAAATGGGAATTTCTTATGATTATAGTAAGAAAGAAAGGAAGAATGTTGGTTCAGTTTAAGTTGTGAACAAGTGGTTAATCATCAAGATTGTTGTGAATAAGGTTGATTGGTCAAAATGGATTGAATAGGTAAAAGTTCATCAGTAATGTGTTTATGTTCAATTGACTACTTAGCACAAGTGTTAGTTGATTACATGAGTTTTTGATATCCAGATGACTAACCTATGTGACAACGTTATTGGAGTTTCGTTGTATGATACCCAACTCGGGATAATGAGAAGAGACTTGAGGTCTATAATGGACTAGTAATGGAA
Source organism: Fallopia convolvulus (assembly GCA_964016875.1). NCBI lineage: Eukaryota > Viridiplantae > Streptophyta > Magnoliopsida > Caryophyllales > Polygonaceae > Fallopia > Fallopia convolvulus. Next base: position 46,660,318 of record OZ024721.1, read on the forward strand.
TAACCTTAAGATGTTCTAATTTGCCAATGGTATTGACTTATGTTCTTTAAGGATGGAAATGATAAATTTCAGTTTTAAGAAGATCATGCAAGGAAGAATTTTGGCATGTTTGCCTTTGATATTTTAATCGGTTGGGAGAAAAATATCAATCATTCAATATTGTGGTCAATAAGGCTTAGACCTTATCGCTGAAAAATAATTTCAGTTGTGTTTGAGTTTTGAAGATTTTATATCAGTCAAACCTAATGTCTAAGGTGGTACTGGTGAAACTATTAAGTTGTTGGCAAGTCTCCTAAGCACAAGTTCTTCCTTTGCAATGTGGTTTGAAGTTAAGTTAATGAAAATGTATATGCAATCTCCTTATGGTTAAGTAAGAAGACAAGGGAATGGTGGAGAAGTTTAGTTGTTTACCAATGTTGAATTGAGATAGGTTTAAGAATACCTGGTTTGGCCATGTGCATTCTTCTGCTAAAAGAGATTGGGAATTAAAGGACTTTCCTTATATATAGAGAGGTATATGGATTGAATGTTTTGAACTAGATGCAAAGTTTGAAAGTTCATTTTTTTTATTTTGAGAAGATTAAGTTGTAAAAGGATTGAAAGCCCTTAAAATCGTCAAAAGAGTTTGATAGTTCACTCTTGGATATCGGAATTTAAATGACTATTAACTTGTAGAAGGCTTGTTGTTTTGTGAATGGATGAACTCAAGTATTAAATTTTTTTGTCAATGGATCATATTTGTATAACTTTAAAGTAGTATGTCAAGGGAGACATACAAGTTGAGAACGACCTTCGAACATTCTTCTATGGGTAAGAAGTGGTTGAAACCACATCTTTACTAAGGATTACAAGTAAGTGGATTGGAGTGATCAACACTTTTATGAAACTTGAGAAGTTAAGTTGGGCTAAGATTGAGTTAAATCAGGCAGAGATTACTCAATACTATGGATTATAGAAAAGTCTAGCAGTATGTCTAATTAAGAAAAGTCAAGGTATGTCATCAAGTTCTACCTTGAGGAGGGAATGAAGTGTCACATTCAAGGGGAAATGTGGGGCTCAGAAGTGAATTGGAGTATCTTATCTCCTTTGAGACTCGGTTTTGATTCAAAACTTTTGCCAAGTTGGTAAAGTCAGCTAATGTGCAAGTGTCAGCACAGAACTAGGGCAAAGTGTTAGTAGCATTATTAAGATAAGGTCATCAATTTTATTTGATGCATTAACTTGACGCGCCCAATTTTTCAAGAGAGTAGCTAATCTTTGTTTCCACAGTATTCAAAGTTAAAGCAAGTATGTTAGTAACCTATGTCGAGTTCCTGTCAAGCTGTTATGATTTAAGGGATATTTGAAATTGTTTTGTGATTTTCTCTTTTGAGAAAAATCTTATGACTTTGTAGAATTTTGCTATGAATTTTTTTAAAGAAATGTTGATTTGATATACGGGATTCATGAAGAAATTTTTTACGGTTTTCATAGTGGTGAGTAAGAATGTGATTTGTCTTCCATCTTGATCACATGGTAAGGCAAGATTACATGTCTTATTCCTATGAGAATGCAGTAAAGGATTATGTTTATTTTATCTCCCCATCCTATCACATGGTGGAATAAGATCACATAATTCCTTGGGTTTTAAAAGAATGGTTTCTAGTATGAGTTGGTAATTATATAAATTTCTCTCAAGTGAAGTTATTGAGATTCAAAGACGAGAGTTTTCTTGTATAGCAATTGCTATATCAGCTACTTTGTAAAAATCCTTTGACTTAGTATATCCTTGGTATCTTATACCATTTAAGGAGTATGATCAAACTTCCCAAAACAGTTCGATTATAAGTAAAGAAATTTGGTAAGATTCTTTACAAATCTGTGTTGGTCTCTGAAGAGCATGGAGTAACTCCATACTTCTCTAAAAGTTTGGGATTGTTTTCAGTCAACGATTATTGGAATCCTCTAAGCAGTTTGCTAGTATTTCATCTTAGTTGACGTCATGACCTAAGAAAGTCATTGCCTTTTTAGCGGAATTGTCTTTGAAAGTAAGTTGATATGGACTCCTGGGATGGAACCCTTTCTAAGGAATGATATTGTAGTAATCCTTTCTTTGGAATAAAGGATGTACTAGTAATTTCTCCATTAGTGGTTATTTGTTTTCATGTTGTCTTGAAAACTTAAATCTCTTTGAGATAAGATAGTCAAGTGAGGACTTTAAGCAGAACTCCAATGGGTCTGGAATTTGGATATGTAAATTAGTATTGATATTCAATCTCAGCCTGATAAGTTGTTGGATATAGAGAGTGGACACGTGAGGATATGTTTTTAATCCTAAGAGTTAGGTTGCTCAACAAGTCAGAATGTTAAGTGAAGTCTAAACAGTTCTTTGATGAAAAAGACTGAAAATTATCAATGGAGACAATTTTGTTGGAAATTATTGGACTAAAGATATTATTGTCCAATATGTTGGTATAGTAATGCGTAAGAGTGTAGTTTGAAGTAGTTGAGAGAGATAACTACTTTTGGATGTCATTATGCTCAAGCTGAGTTTTTGTTGAGAAAAGGATGTAAAGAATTGACAAGATAGGTTATTATCTTGTCATGTGTTGGATAAATCTCATATTCTTGGTTAAAGTAATATTGAGATTTTATCTCAGAAAGGAAATTGAGTAAGGATTTTAATTAATCCTTGTAAGGAAACTGATTTGAGAAGGAATAAAGATTTAGTTTGGATGACAACAAGGTTGTGTGAATCCCCTAGGATGTTATTCAAAATCTGATGACCGGATCAAGGAAAAGTAGTATGGGAAAGTAATATTATGTAAGATCAATGAAGAAGATCAAGAAGGTAAGACACCGAGATTTCTTATTCAAGATTATGGATTGTTTGGTTTTGAAACTGTTCATGTGTATCTGTTGTTGATGAGCTTTGAAAGCTTATTTCAAAGGAAGCATAGTTATTTGCCTAATTAGTTCATCCTGGAACAAGTAAATGTATGAGGATTTAAGATAAAACTTTTGATGGATTGACATGAAGCGAAATGTCATCGAGTTTGTTTTGATGTGTTTGGTTTGTTTGGAAGTCCTAATTGAGCATAGAAGACCAGAGAGAATGTTATAGTCTCTTCCTGTTTCAGAATGGAAGTGGGAAGATGTTTCAATGGATTCTTGTCATTAGTCGTTCAAGACTTAATGAAAGAAAGATGCATATGAAGATTGTTAATAAACTCACATAGAGTGTTCTTTTTAATGCATTTAAGATGACTTAAAGAGTACAGAAGTTAGCTGAGGTGTTCATGCATGAAGGATTTCATCTTCATAAAACTCCAAAGACTATTATCTCTGATTGAGATGGATGGTTCATGCCAAAGTTTTGAAAGGAGTGACATCAAGCTTTATGGAGTGAACTGAATGTTAGCTTGAGTTTGAGTGATTTCACATACAAGAATTGTGAGCACACGATAAAGAAATGAATCTTTTAAGGCTTTGTAAGGCCGGAAGTGTTGGTTGTCAATTTGTTGGGATGACAATACTGACAAGGTTCTTCATGGGCCAGATTTGGCCAAGAGAACAAAAACTGATATCGCACTAACATGTTCAAGGGTGTTAACTGCTCAAAAGCAACAACAGTCGTGTGTTGTTTTAAAGCGAGAGCATGTTAAGTTCATTGTAAAGAACGATGTTTTGTTCTAATATCCGCCTTGAAAGGCATATTCCGCTAGGGAATGCGAGATAACGTAAATGCTCGCTATGATTGGATTTTTCGAGATACTGGAAAGAACTTGTAAGCTTGTTTACCGGTTGGCATTGCCACCGTTAGTGCATTCTATCTGTAATGTTTTCCTTGATATTATGCAATCAATATATCTTATGTACTCAATAATAATAAGATGGATATTCAACCAAATGACCCCTATGAAGAAGGGCGAGGTTGAATCATGATTGAGAAAATACCTTTGGTTAGATTACCTTGGTCTAATTATGGAAGTAAAGAAAAGACTTCAGAAACCAGGCAGGAAATGCTGAGTCATTTTCCAAAGTTAATGAACATTGTAAAGAAAAAGTTTGGTAACTAAACAGTGGTTGTTTTGTGCCTGGTGCAGAAGTAACAACATTTTTTTAAGGGGATACTACACAGTGGTTGTTTTGTGTGAGTGCTTATGCTATCCTTCCTTGTGATCCGAGTTCTCCTTGGTTTCGAGGACGAAACCATTTTTAAGGGGGTACTAATGTAATAACTGCGATTTTTAAGGATATTTTTGAATTTTTCTCGGATATCCTTTTAACCTATTTGTCCGTTTTAACGATTAATCCGATATTTTTGTTGGAGATTAAATCCTAGGATTTTTCAGTGGAAAAAGAATATTTATTGGATAAGTCGTCTTTTAAATTATGTACTCTAAAGGATTTAAAATACGAAACGGAAGCCTTAAAAATTGAATGTAGCAAGATAAAATCATGGAAAATTGGTTTTATTGGTCTACATAATTTACGGGACGTTTTGTATTTAGTAAGTTTTTCCATCCGAGGTACATAATTTTACCGCTTTAACGCGAGTCTTGTTCCGAGACGATTTTGGATTTTTAAACCGCCTCATCTCTTACTTAATGGGGATGGGAAAAGCTAAAATTTCTTTGGATTTGTACGCACTTTTGGTAAAGTGAAAACAGAGAGGAAGGGGGAAGGCCGATCAGGTCGGAACGACGGACTGGAGAAAGCTGAATTCTTCACCGCTGCATACCTTCTTCTTCCCCGCCTTCTTTGCCTCGCCTTGCTTCCTCCACCAGCCCTGCACCTCATCTTCTTCCTCCCCTTGGGTTCGTGGTTGCTGCAGAACAAAACCAGCAGGAGAACCAGGACGGAGCTACGGACTCGGGAAGGAAGAACGAAGCTCATCACCGTCGGTCTCTTCTTTGCCTTGCGTGCGACGCCACCGGCGACCGTCAGCTTGTCCGACCACCACCCACCGCAAGGGCCGCCGCCGGTCATCACCTAGCCATCCTCGAGCTCGGGGATCGAGCCACTATCGAGCTAAACGAGCCATGGGCTCGAGTGAAGGTGTATACGATCAAAATTAATTAGCGGATTGATTACGGAGCCATCGTAAGGGCCTTTCGGTTCCACTTTGCTAATTAAATTTATGGTTTTTTATAATCTTGACGTTGATACGGTATCACAAGTTCAAACCGCTCGAGAAACGGACGTCAGGATCTTCAGTTATAGCGAATACAAGTTTTGGATACCGATTGGCAGGTAAAGGACTTCGGATAATTACTCGGGATTCGTTGTTAATCCGTTTGATCCGAGATTTGGTCCTCTTTAAGAACTGTAGGGCTGTAAGCGAACCGAGCCGTTCACGAGATATTCGGTGTTCGACTCGGTTAAAGTCCGTTCGTGTTCGGCTCGATTTATAACGAACCGAACATGAGCAAGCTCGAAAGATAAATGAACCGAACATGAACACAAGAGAATTCGGCTCGTTTGTTCGCGAACAAGCTCGATTATATGTTCATGAACAAGCTCGATTATATGTTACAAACAAATTTAATTATATGTATAAAATATAAATATACAATATACAATAATCTATCTATTATTTCTATTCTTTTGTTTCTAAATAGACACATTAAGCATAAGGCCCATAACCCATTATCCCATTAGCCCAATATTCAAGAGCCCTAAATTCATTGCCCTTCCTTCTAACCTAAACCTATCACTCTCGTCAGTCGTCATTCTCATTCCGCCGCTGAGCTCTCACTCTCCCTAATAGACTCAAACCTAGCATTCTCGTCTGAGATCTCTTACAACCTCCATTTTCACTCTTAGATCTGAGATCTCTCCCCTTCTGGTGTGCTCGTCTTTCTTCTCCTGTCCGGTTGTCCGAGTGCTTCAATTGCTCGTCCGACTCTCTTCTGGTGTGCTCGTCGAATACAGCGGCGTGACCGGCGTCTTTCCGATCTGAGTGTTTCAATTTCTCGTCGGCGTCCTTCCTATTTAAGTGCTTCTAGAGTTCGACCACCGATTGCTTCAGGTATTCTCTTGAGATGTTGCTTCTGATCTGATTGTTTCAATTGCTCGCCTATGCTTCTGAGAACCTCACCTTTTTTATTTATTTATTTTGTGCAGAAATATTGAGAACAACTTATTCTCTGGACCTATATCTCCCAGATTGCTTACTATTTAAAATTTCAGGTCAGTTCTCATTATATTTGGTGGATTTATAATATATGTACATCTCTCCCTAAATTGATAGTTCAGTTGGCGTTAGATGATTGCAATTTGGCTATCTCTTGCCTTAAAAAGCGAACCAAGATATATACTTTCTGGACATACTCCTAATTATGTCACTGTTCATATACTTTTTTATTTCTAAATTTATGTAGAAACTGCAAAATTAAGGCTCGCAAATTTTTTCGTGATTGTTGTCACTCCTAATGATGTATTTGTTTATTTCATATCTTATCTATTGAATATTCTTATATAATATGTTTGATGTTTGATTTTATATTTTAATTCTTTTGTAGTGTGTGAAGAAAGAAGAAGTTACAGGATCAAATCCTCTTTGATGGCTTGAAGATTTTTAATACATTAGTTGTAGTTTGCTCTCCTTGGGAACAAATAAATTGTTGTTTGTGGGACATTTTGTAGTTTGTATTGGTAATATTTGTTCTATCTTTTGTATCAAATAGTTTGTAAGACATTTGAGCAGGTTTGAAAGACATTTGAGCAAGTTTGATGTTTGCAAGACTTGTATTGGTAATGTATGTTTGTGTTAAATTTCTCTATGAAATTTGAGCAGGTTTTATGTATTAATTTGAGCAGATTTTATGCATTAATTTGAGTAGGTTTGATTTGTTCGCGAATGAACTAAACGAGCAGCCTCGTTGAGCTTGTGCTCGGAAACAAGATAAACGAGCAGGTTTGTCGAGCTTGTGTTCGTAAACAAGATAAACGAGCGGGCTCGCGAGCCGAGCTCGAGCTCGTCGAGCCTTAAACAAACCGAGCTCGAACAAAATTTTGGGCTCGAACCGAGCTCGAGCCCGAGCCCGAACAGGGCTTTGAATGACCGAGCCGAGCCTGAACATTTCAAAACTCGGCTCGGCTCGGTTCGATTACAGCCCTAAAGAACTGTTGCTAATGAAAATTTTTTATTTAGAAAACTGTTTCAAAAGTGAAGCGGATAATTAGTTATAATTCCGCCAAGATGGCTCCTTAAAGCATAATAACTAAGGATTTATTATATATCGATATTCGGAAATTAAATCGTTTATCGATTAGGAAGTTGTAGAATTTGAGTATACAACTAAAAAGTGTTTCCGTGAGCTCGTTGTTGAGAAATCCTTTCGTTATATTTGGCAGAAGGGTGATAAAGATTACTGTTGGAATTGCTAAGGATGTTGAGCACGCCTTCTAAGGCAAGTGGACGATTCTCTCTTGCGTTATTGTTATTAAATGAGGAATTGAATCCCATTTAATATTTGCGTTGGGAACAACTTGTATGATTAATAAAATATGATAGGTTGTTGTTTTGTTAGAAATAATTACCATATTGTTATTCATTCAGTTTCGCTCTAGAACTGGATTTAGGCCCGTTGTATGTGACCTTGTATGTTTAGTTATCTCATGCTGAGACATTGATATGGATTAACTTAGTTCAGGGATGTGAGCTTAGTCTCAATATTGATCCCCTATAACTTAGGTCATGACCATGGCCCGCTCTACGCTTAAGGGGTGACTATGCACTCTAGCTAAGTGCATTTATTCAATATGTGTTGGTAGTGGATTATGGATGAAACAGGCCCTCTAATCTCTCCATCATTGGGACCCGTACTATTCGTTGTTCAAGGATGAAACATGCCCTCTGACCTCGATAGTATTGTGTTCCATTCAATATGTGTTGGTAGTGGATTATGGATGAAACAGGCCCTCTAATCTCTCCATCATTGGGACCTGTACTATTCGTTGTTCAAGGATGAAACATGCCCTCTGACCTCGATAGTATTGTGTTCCATTCAATATTTGTTGGTAGTGGATTATGGATGAAACAGGCCCTCCAATTTCTCCATCATTGGGACCCGTGCTATTCGTTGTTCAAGGATTAAACAGGCCCTCTGACCTCGATAGTATTGTGTACCACCGGCAGTAGTTCGAGCCGATTAAAAGTTGCCAACTTGTTTGTGAAAAGTTTTGAAAGTAATACAAGATAAGTGCGTTAGGCACATTAATGTACCCGAATGGTTAGTCCATTCGATAACCATTTCTTGCTCTCGGTTATGAATGATTCTTAATCAAGCTTTGATTAAGTCAATCTGAATAGTCGATGGAGGCTTTTCAAAATGTTATGTGATTGATATGAGTTCCCAACAATTGTTTATGCTTCTTAAAGAAACCACAAGCGATGGTGTTCTCTCTCTTGTTTATGCAAGTCTCCTTCTTATCCTCTATAAGACTACTAACTGTTGGATCATAATCCGAGTCTAATCGGATTTGGATGCCAATATGTTTAGTTACAACCATAAGAACCAAGTTAGATTCTCCGCTTGCTTAGTCTTTCATTAGTCTAACCCGTCCATTTTCTTTTCTTGTATATGGTCGGCTGGTGTCCATCGTTGATATACGACACATTAGGCTCTGCTTGGAAGTTGATTCAAGAGGTAGATCCAGAGGTTTGAAGCTTCAGAAGTTGAAGAAAGGTTTCCAATGGCTATACTTGAGTGAAGATCATGGTTGAACTACTTCAAAACGAAGCTGAGTTTCAGAAATAAGAACTTAAGGAAGATTTGATGAAGATTTTGTTTAAATAGAAGGTTGTTCTATTTATTTACTAATTCTTTTTAAGTTAAGGCTTGTATAAGACCTTTTATTCTCTTTTCCGCTGTAAAGTTTTACTTAATTTTGTTAGATTTTAAATGGTTTCATTTACCTTGTTTTAGTTTGTTCAGTCAGTTTAAAGCCTTGGGTAGCTTCGGTTTAGTCTTAATCGAGGTTACTGGCGGTAATACCTCTTGGGTAGGAAGGGATTGTTACAGAAGTGGTATCAGAGCTGAAAGTTCTTAAGTCTTGCTTAAGACTTTCATCTTTTATATAGAATTACGGAGAATTCTATATGAGTGTTATCTTAGAACCATTTTTGGAAAGTGGTTAAGATTGGAAGCCAGACGCGTTAAGAGATAGAAGGAGAAAAGGGAATTGGAGAACACGAGGTAACAAGTTTGTAATGGTTTATGTGGAAAAAGGTCCTATAGCGGACATTTGATTTCCTGGAGATGGGAATGGATTCCGAGAAGGATCCAAAGTAAAATTAGGTGATGATTCCTAAAGTTGATCCGGTTCTTGACCATGTTCTCAATGAATTCCTATCCTCTCTTGAGAGCCTGAATTGGGTGTACCCTTTTCGTTTCTTCCATATTAGGAAACTTCTTGTGAGATTTTGAAGTTAAGTATTGTACTTCCTAAAGACTTTCTAGTTTCAAGGTTTCCTATTTTAAGTTTGTATGATGAAAGATTTCAAGTTAAGAATTTTGGTTTAGAAAGGTTCTTGATTCAATTTATGTGAAAGAAATTCTTTTCTTGAAATGTGAAAGCTCAAGTGTTGTCTTTAAAAAGGAAATTTTAAAGTGAGTTTCTTTGAAGAGTAAGAGTTTTCACGAGTATATTCATATAGGAATTTCTGAATTTTGAAATTCGAGTATCAAGAGAAGTTTGGAGTTGGAACCTCTACTTCTAAGTATTAAGATTTGGAAAATCTTGTGAGTGTTGAGTGATTCTAAAAGATCAGTATGGATCATGAAGTGATGTAAGAGAATCCTGAATAGAAAGGGATTACCTTTGAAAACTTTCTTCAACAACTATGTTTGTGACTCTATAGTATAGAATCATGGATATTCTGTACTTTCTTTGCTCAGTTGGAAGTTAAAGAGCTTTGAAGTGCTCCAATGTTGGATCAATTGAATTGTTAATCTATTGGAAAATGCAATTCAATTTTTAACCTGATAGTGTTCAAACTCGGATTTTCATATATGTTCTTATCCTTTGAGTTAAGAGGATTAAGAAATCTAAATGAAATGGGAATTTCTTATGATTATAGTAAGAAAGAAAGGAAGAACGTTGGTTCAGTTTAAGTTGTGAACAAGTGGTTAATCATCAAGATTGTTGTGAATAAGGTTGATTGGTCAAAATGGATTGAACAGGTAAAAGTTCATCAGTAATGTGTTTATGTTCAATTGACTACTTAGAATAAGTGTTAATTGATTACATGAGTTGTTGATATCCAGATGACTAACCTATGTGACAACGTTATTGGAGTTTCGTTGTATTATACCCAACTCGGGATAATGAGAAGAGACTTGAGGTCTATAATGGACTAGTAATGGAATCAGCCTTAAGATGTTCTAATTTGCCAATGGTATTGACTTATGTTCTTTGTCGCCCCAAAAGGCGGGCGAGGACTTGCAACTGTACGTGGCCGTAAGCCCAGAAACGGTCAGCGTCGTGCTAACAAGAAAGGCGATGCACCCTATCTATTTCATCAGTCGCATGCTCCAACATGCGGAGCAACGGTACTCCCCGGCAGAAAAAATGGCCCTGGCTGTGGTGACCGCCGCGAGGCGCCTGCGCCCTTTCTTCCACGCACACATTATCCAGGTCCTCTCCGATCTTCCACTTCGGTAGATCCTCCACCAGCCCGCCCTCTTTGGGCGGATGACGAAGTGGGCGGTCGAGCTCCTGAGTTCGACTTCAGCTACCTCCCCAGGACTGTGATGAGGGTCAGGCCCTCGCTGACTTCATGGTAGAAGTAACCTTCCCCGAGAGGAAGGAATGGAAGGTCTTTGTCGATGGCTCGCGGTGCAACGCCGGGGGCGGAGCTGGCGTATTTCTTGCCGACCCCTCAATCGAGACGAAGAATGCCCTTAACTTAGCCTTCGACGCCACCAATAACGAGGCTGAGTATAAGCCATGATTGCCGGGATAGAGATGGCGCTGCTCAGCGGGGCTCGCAAGATCACAGTATACATCGATTCCGAATTGGTGGCGCAAAAATTGAACGGACAATGTGATACCCGAACGGGGTTCCTGCCCGCGTACCGAGAAAAATTCAAGGCCTTGGTATCTTGCCTAGAAACGTTCGCGGTAGAATCCGTTCCACGCGCTGCGAACACTAAGGCAGATGCTCTCGCAAGGCTGGGGTCGGCCCTTCCCTTAGAGGTGGGCAACCACGTGATGGTAGAAAGAAAGCTCTCGCGAAGTGTGACCAGCAAGGTTCTCTCCGTCAAACTCGGGGACTGGAGGATTCCCATCACGCGATATATGGAAAGCGGTGTCCTTCCCGAGGATCCCACAAAGGCTAGAAATCTCAAATTGCAGGCGGCTCGATACTTTGTCGTCGACGGGCGGCTCTATCGACGGGGTTTCGCAGAGCCCCACTTGCTATGTGTGCCGACCGAGGTCGTAGAGCACATCCCGTTCGAGGCACATTAAGGGGTCTGCGGCGGCCTCCCCGGTTGGTGTGCCTTGTCGCACAAAATCCCCCACTTGGGGTATTTTTGGCCCACCCTAAGGCAAGACGTGAGGGCTTACGTTCAGAAGTGTGACGGGTGCCAAAAGCACGCCAACGTCCAGCATGCCCCGACCTCGCGCCTGCGCTCGATCCATGCACCCTACCCCTTTGCAATGTGGTGGATGGACATTTTAGGGCCCTTCCCCAAGGCCGTGGGGCAGGTACAATACATCCTGGTCATCGTCGACTACTTCACGAAGTGGGTCGGGCAGAGGCAGTGGCAAAAATCACGGGGAAAAAAGTCTACAATTTCCTATGGAAAAACCTCGTATGCCGCTTTTGGGTCCCCATGACCATCATAACAGACCATGGCCCCTAGTTCGATTGCGAGGAAACCCGGACCTTTTGCTCTGAGTTGGGCATAACCCTCAAGTTTTCATCGGTGGCCCATCCCCAATCAAACGGCCAGGTGGAGAATGTCAACGCTCTTATCTTGTCCGATCTTAAGAAGCGGCTGGGCGTAGCCCAAGGTCGCTGGGCGGAGCTTCTCCCCCTCGTCATGTGGACATATCGGACGACCTCGCGTCGTGCCACGGGAGAGACACCTTTCGCTTTAACCTACGGGGTGGACGCGTTGGTCCCGGTAGAAACCTTGGTCCCTTCGGCAAGGGTTTTCGACTTCAACGAAAAGGAAAACGAGGCCAATCTCAAGGTAGAATTGCAGTTCAGGGACGAACTTCGCGAGGTCGCAGCCCTGCGCTCCATGGAATACAAGCGGTGAGTTGCGGTGTACCATGACAAGAAGGTTAGACCCCGGGGTTTAGTCTCTAGAAATCTTGTTTTAAGGCGCACCGAGGGCGGTAAGCTAGATCCAAACTGGGAGGGGCCGTACCTCCTCGGAGAAGAAGTCGCGCTGATGTTCGTGTTTTTAGTATAGTTTTTAGTAGGTTTTCTTAGTTTGTTAAAGTTAGTTTTAATAAGTTTAGGGTTAGTTTTGTGTGTTTTGGATAAGTTTGCATATTTTGTGAAAAGTATGGAAGCTACTCCGTTTTGTGTATTTTTGTAGGTTTTAGCAAGGAAACGATGCTTTTTGGAGCCGAATTTGGAATGCTATGGTGAAGGACGGAAGAATACAAGATGAAGAAGTCGAAGTCTGAGTTTTTGAAGTTGAAGTGTTGAAGAAGCTAAGCTCAGGCTCGTTAACGAGGCTGTAAGGGCTCGTTAATGAGGTTACGAGATAGTTTTTTCGAGAGATCTTAGTGATGTCCTACCGATCCTGTGCGGGGCCGTGTCGATAGAGTGTTTCTAATGAGTTTTAGGGTTATTATATTATGTATTTTAGGTTATGATATCTTTCTAGATTTTATTTCTATCTTTTTAGAGTTAGTTTCTATCTTTTAGGAATGTTTTTTTTATCTTCTAGCCTTTTATTTTTCTAGCCTTATAAGTATAAATACCCTTCTTTATAGCTTATAAAGGGAGTAGCAAGTAGAGAAGAAGGAAGAGCCGAGAGAGAGAGAAGAGTCGGAACGTGAAGAGCACGGTGGACGAGAGTTGTCGGGGTCGTTAATCACGGTTTTCGATTCGGTGTTTTGTATTTTTCGGTTTCTTCTGGATTCTGTAAGACGATTATTTTCTTATTAATTTGAAGTAGTTGTTTTGTTTTCAATGTTTTCTTTTTTTGAATTTATTTACTTCTTAGTTATGAGTAGTGAGTAGTTTTCTTATCTAGGGTCGGGGTTGAAACCCGGCATGGTTATGCATGGTTTGATGAGTAAAATGATGTGTTGAATGCCTTATATCTATTTTTGAGATTGCTTGTTGTGTTTATGCCTAGATGAAAGTCAAGGTAATTTGAGTTTTAACTTGATTGGAAGAGAAAGTTATAGACTTGAAGGTTGATATTGTTTGAATACGAAAGTTTCGAGCTTTAGATCCAACACAAGTGATTGAGTGAATTAATTTATGAAAGTAGATTAATTTGCTTGTTAGTCAATGAAAGTTGATGAATTTATCTATTTAAAGGCATGATCTTTTATCTTCTTACGAGTTTATATGCATGACTATGTTGTGGTAACCCTTGTCCTAGATCTTGTTTTTATTTGAATTCTCCTAGATTATATTCGTTATTGAGTTCGTAGCCTCTGTACCGAATCTGTTTAGTTCGTTAGTGATTAGTTAGTTGTTTGTGTTGGTTCGTTAACGACCCTGACGAAGTCGTTAACGAGGCTGGTCGTGAGTGTTTTGATTGTGTTTGTTTGATTTTTATTATTAGTAGTCGATAGATAAACAAACCTTTCTTCTCGTGGAACGATCCTGACTCCCCTATACTCAACGGGGTCTTGACTTATAAATTTATTTGTTGTCTAGAGTGAAGGCACGTCAACAAATTGGCGCCGTTTCCGGGGAAGCAACGAGTTTGTTTGTTTATTTGTGGGTCTGGGAATAGCCCGACCCCGTTTTTGTTTTTAATTTTTGTTTTCTTTGTCTGTTTTCTCAGAGTATGTCGGTAGGACGTCGAAGGCTCGAATTTGACAATGCTGGTTATTATTCAGAACCTGAACATTCCTTGCACCGTAGACGCCGAGAGAACCGAGCCATGGCCACACCTGAAGAGATGTCTTGTCAGTTGGAAGTCCTCCAGAACCAGATTGAGGCATTGAAAACCGAGAAGGAAGACGCTGCTGCCGAGGCTGATAGTCAACGAGCTAACAATGCTCGTCTACAGGAAGAGTTGAATGCCTATCTGTGGAATGCCAAACAATACATGCATCCGGAACTGAGGGTGCCAGAGTCCCCGATTGTGCTCCCGGAGATAGAGAAACCATTTGAGATTAAGTCTCAATTTATATCCTTGGTTAAGCGGGCTCAGTTTGAAGGGAAACCTACTGAGTGCCCTATGGAGCATATTAGAAACTTTCTTGATTTATGTGACACCATAGCTGCTGAAGGTGTCTCACTTGAATATGTTCTGTTAAAAGCTTTCAGGTAGTCTCTTGTTGGAAAGGCCCTGAGCTGGTTGGAGAGCTTACCTCCTAAGTCTATCAAGACTTGGAAGAACTTGTATGATCAATTTCTTACAAAGTTTTTCCCTCCTGCTAAGACAACGGAGTTGAGAAAGCGCATCACCTCCTATCACCAGCTGCCTAACGAGACTTTTGTTGAAACATGGGAAAGATTTAAGGAGATGCTTAGACAGTGTCCCACTCACGGGCAACCTGTATATGTTCTTCAAGAAATCTTTTTCCACGGTATCAATGGAGAGACCAAGAACCGCATCAACACGCATACAACGTGCGGTTTTATAGAGATGGACCCTACGACTCCATGGGAATTGCTGGATAATCTGTCCAATTATGATGCCATGTATGGAACCCAACAAACTCCCCAGCCCCAGAAACGTCTCTACGTGCCTAACCGAGAAGAAGTTGACCCAGACGTTAAAAGTCAATTTTTACAAGACGAGGTCAATCGCTTGAAGAAGCAGGTAAGTTTTCTGAAGTCCTCTCAATCCTGTCAAGAGTGTGGCTCTTCTGCCCATAGTACTTCTTCTTGCACTAACATAGAGCAGGTAAGAGTCGTTGAGACAATTGCTGAAATGAATTACATGAGAGGCCCATACAGGAACCAGCCTAGTAATTTTGACAGGTCGAACAACTATCCGACGTGGGGCAATCAAAATCCAAATCCAAGCTATGCAGTGCCTCCACCGGATAGACGACCTGCGCCTTATCGACCTCCAGGCCATCAGGAGCCACCATCATGGGTACAAGGGTTACAGGAAAGCATCAATGGAGTCCACAGCAAAGTTAATGAAGTTCAAGCTAACCTTAACCACCAAAATAAAAGATGGGGAGAGTTCGATGTATGGAAGAAAAATGTTGATTCTCAACTAGGGAACCTTGCTGCACAGATTCCAAGGCCACAAGGGCAACTTCCGGGCCGTCCCGAAGAAAACCCTAAAGGACAGATAGCAGTGGTACACCTAAGGAGTGGAAAGACACTACCGGAGCGTGTCCAAGCTAAGGACAAGACGGAAGAGGACGCCACGGTTCAGCTCGGTAACGAGCCAGCGAGGGCAAGTACCGAACCAGCATGCCGTGGTGACGAGGCTCCGAGGGCACCTAACGACCCTAGTCTAGGTAAGTTTTCTAATTCAAGCCCTCCTTTCAATTCAAGGGTAGTTAACGACCCCATCATGGTCGGTAACGACCCGCCGAGAATACCTAACGACCCTAGTGTCGACCCGGTAGCATCACCTCTCGAGCCTATCTTGGTTCCGAGAATGGTGAAATCTCTTCCATTTCCCACTAAGAAATATGTGGACTCTACTGAGAGTAATTTCAAGCGTTTCGTAAAGATTCTTCAGGGCATTAATATTTCCATCCCATTCGTTGAGGCCCTAAGCGAAATGCCGGCTTACACAAAATTTTTGAAAGATATTCTTAGCAGGAAGAGATCCATTACAGAGTTGCAGGACAAAGTACGATCTATAGCCCTACCAGAAAAGCTAGGAGACCCAGGGAGATTTGCAATAACGATTGGCATAGGCGACCACAAATTTAAAGCCTTATGTGATCTGGGAGCCAGTGCTAGTTTACTCCCTCTCTCGATCTGGTCTAAAGCTAACATGGGACCACTAGAGCCCATCAACATGCGGCTTTACATGGCATATGGCTCTTGCATCAAACCAACAGGGGTGGTAGAAGACTTTCCGGTTCAAGTGGGCAAATTCTTTGTTCCAAATGATTTCATTGTTATGGCAATGCCCGAAGACCCGGTGGTGCCTATCATCTTAGGGAGACCATTCCTCGCCACAACTGGAGCCATAATTGATGTTAGGAGGGGACTACTAACTTTCGAAATTGGGGATGAGGTGACGGAATTCCGGTTCAAATAGTCAATGAAAGAGACCGATAGAGCCGAAGTCAAGATGCTCTACACCCACAATGAGATTATTGAATGTGGAGACCCCGTCGGAAGATTGGTATCAAATGATGATTTTTCAGGTCAAAGATGGGCAGAAATAACCCCTGCAGTTTCGGTAAAGAACTCCCCAGCCTCGTTACCGATTCTCCTGGCAGAAGAAGCAGGCTCGTTAACGACTCCAGCAACATCGTTAACGATCCTAGCTGAAGACAATTAGATTTCATCATTTGAATATCTCGAAGAGGTGTTGTAGGCGGAGCCAGAAGAACCAACTCTAATCCCAGTTGAACCTTCTCCAACACTCAAACCTCTTCCGGACTCCCTCAGGTATGAATTCCTTGGTCCTAATTCTACCTTGACTGTCATCATTAATGCTAAATTAAAAGATGAGGAAGTAGAAAAACTGTTGAATGTGCTTAGGATGCATATGAAAGCCATAGGCTACTCCCTAGATGATATAATTGGCATATCTCCTTCTCTTTGCATGCATAGGATATACATGGAGGATAATCATAAACCCACTATAGAGCATCGGCGTAGGTTAAATCCTAACATGAAGGATGTAGTTCAAAAGGAAATCATTAAATTACTTGATGTTGGGATCATATTTCCTATATCGGACAGCCAATGGGTGAGTCCGGTCCATGTAGTCCCAAAAAAAGGGGGGATGACTGTCGTAGAAAACGAAAAGGGAGAGCTTATTCCAACTAGGACCACCACCAGTTGGAGAATGTGCATTGATTATAGGAAGCTTAATAGTGCTACTAGAAAAGATCATTTTCCGCTTCCTTTTATTGATCAAGTGTTAGAACGCTTGACCCAGCATGATTATTTCTGTTATCTAGATGGCTATAGCGGTTTTTGGAAGATTCCTATTCATCCTGATGATCAGGAGAAGACAACCTTTACATGTCCCTATGGAACCTTTGCCTATAAAAGAATGCCATTTGGGCTTTGCAATGCCCCCGCCACCTTTCAAAGGTGTATGATGGCCATTTTTCGGATATGATAGAGGAGATCGTAGAAGTCTTCATGGATGATTTTTCTGTTTATGGTTCTTCATTTGATGTTTGTCTTGCTAACCTTGCACGTGTGCTTAAAAGATGTGAAGAAACCAATCTTGTGTTAAATTGGGAAAAGTGCCATTTCATGGTCCAAGAGGGGATAGTACTAGGACATCTTGTCTCTAAGAGAGCGATAGAGGTAGATAAAGCAAAAATTGAGCTTATTGAAAAACTACCTCCTCCTTCTTCTGTAAGAGACATTAGGAGTTTCCTAGGGCATGCTGGTTTTTACAGACGATTTATTCAGGATTTTTCTAACATAGCTAAACCCTTGACTAACCTACTAATGAAAGATGTAGTGTTTGAGATGTCTCCAAAATGTCTTGAAGCATTTTACAGGTTAAGAGCTGCCCTCGTGTCCGCCCCCATTATGCAGTCCCCAGATTGGACATTACCCTTTGAGATCATGTGCGATGCTAGTGATTATGCAGTCGGCGCAGTCTTAGGACAACGAAAGGACAAGAAACTCCACGCCATCTACTACGCCAGTAAGACGCTGGATGAGGCGCAGAGTAAGTATACCACGACGGAGAAGGAGTTCCTTGTTGTGGTATTTGCTTTTGAAAAATTCCGGTCCTAACTCGTTGGATCCAAAGTGATTGTTTATACTGACCACGAGGCCGTTAGATACCTAATGGCCAAAAAGGATTCCAAGCCTAGATTGCTTCGTTGGATGCTCTTACTACAGGAATTTGACCATGAAATAAGAGACAAAAAGGGAGCAGAAAACCTAGTGGCGGATCACTTATCCAGATTGCTAGTTGAGCATATCACTGAATCCAACAATGAGGTGCCAATAAACGATTCCAGACCTGACGAACACCTTATGCTGAACGAGGTCGAACTCAACAAGACCCTCGTCACCGACCCCTTCAAAGTCGTTAACGAGGCACCGAGGCTGGAATGCATGGATGACGAAGGCAAAGACTCAAAGTGCATCGACATATTAGTCGAGCAGGTCGTTACCATGCCGCGGGGGGTCGTTACCGAGGGTAATACTACATCTCCAGGGTCGTTGGCAACCCACTCAGGTCCAGTGACGACCGGGTCAGGTAAGAATTCTAAACATGAACTTACTCGACTCAATTCAATTCCTTCTCCTCCTTCTTCTCCCTCTTCTTCGATATCAATCCATGCTGTTAGAGGGTCAAAAACCCCTTGTTTCGCGGATTTCGCTAACTATCTTGTAGGAGGCCTAATTCCCAAGGGCCTAACCCCACAAAAGAAAAAGAAATTCCTCCACGATGTAAAATAGTACTATTGGGATGATCCTTACTTGTTTAAGCAAGGAAGTGATCACCTTTTTAGACGCTGTGTTCCAGAAGAGGAGATAGAGAATGTGATCCGTCAATGTCACACACTTCCTACTAGAGGCCATGCAAAAGGGTTTAAAACCACGGCGAAAATTCTTCAAAGTGGTCTCTATTGGCTAACCATGTTCAAGGATGTACAAGCTTATGTGACAGCATGTGATGGATGCCAACGCTCAGGCAACATCACCTAGAGACATGAGAATCCACTAACCGGGATATTAGAAGTCGAGTTATTCGACGTATGAGGCATAGACTTCATGGGACCTTTTCCCGCATCAGGCCCCTACAAGTACATCCTGGTGGCAGTCGATTACGTCTTTAAGTGGGTAGAAGCCGTTGCTACAAGGACCAACGACGCTAAAACTATGGCTAAGTTCATTAAGACTAACATCTTCCCCAGGTTTGGCGTTCTAAGAGTCCTCATTAGTGATGGTGGTTCTCATTTCATGGAGCGGAGTTTTGAAGCACTTTTGGCTAAGTATGGGGTATCACATCGGGTGGCAACACCATATCATCCCCAAACCAGTGGCCAAGTTGAAGTTTCAAACAGACAGATAAAGAACATATTGGAGAAGACAGTATCCCGTTCTAGGAAGGATTGGTCTTCCAAATTGGATGACGCTCTATGGGCATACAGGACAGCATACAAGACGCCTTTGCGCACAACTCCTTATAATCTAGTGTATGGCAAAGCATGTCACTTACCGGTTGAGATGGAGCATAAAGCATATATTGTGGGCTCTTAAAGAGCTCAACATGAACCTCGACGCAGCAGGAGCAAAAAGATTCATGGACTTGCAAGCATTAGAAGAATTGAGGCTTAAGGCGTACGAAAATGCTGCAATTTACAAAGAGCGCACCAAGCGGTGGCATGATCAGAAATTAGTGCCCAAAACCTATGAGGTTGGCGATAAGGTACTTCTTTTCAACTCTAGACTCCGTTTATTCCTAGGGAAGCTTAGGACACGATGGAGTGGGCCATTCGTGGTTCATCGCATCTATCCCCACGGTGCAGTAGAGTTGATCGATAACCAAGGCGCAATCTTCAAAGTTAACGGCCACCGAATGAAAAATTTTCATGAGCAACCCGACCCTGATGAAGAGATTAGAGTCACCATGGCTCTTACAAAGTCGGATTAGCCAAGGTAAGAACGTCGGGCTAACGACGTTAAAAATAGCGCTTGCGGGAGGCAACCCGTTTTTAGTATAGACTAGATTTTTCTTTTCTTTTAAATCTTTTTCCTAGATTTCTTTTGAGTTTTTTTAGTAGTTTTTAGGATAGAAAAATAGGATAAATTTTGAGCTAACAAGATGCAGGAGAAGGGCTCGAAAATCATTCAAGGAGGCTACGGTGGCTCGTTAACGGCCCACCCAGGGTCGTTAATGACCCGGTTTGGCGAACCGACTCGGGCAGGTAAGTTTTATTTAACCCTAATCTATCTTCTATCTTCTACCCTATTTTTATCTACCCTAGCCGCCACCACCAACCCCTCCCCTCCTATTTCTACCCTCTCCTATTTAACCCTTCTAAAACTCCCAAAATCCTACTCTCAAAACCTCAAATCCCAAGCTCCAATTCCCTCAAAAATTCTATCGAAGACCCTTCACCATCGATCGGAATCCCACCTTCATCGAACTTCGGAAAACGCCTCGTTACCGAAGCCCTCCTCCCCTGTTTTCCCACCGACGAGATCCAAGCTCGTTAATCCACCCAAATTCGATCTTTGTTCTTCAATTTCTCAATCTTCCGGTATGATTTCTAAACCCTAACTCTTTATTGCATGATTCATGGTTTTTAGGGTAGAAATTTCATATCTTGATTGTATTTATAGAGGAGGCCGAATTGCATGTTTGGATTTCGCTCATGAATTTTGATTGTGCTCAATTGTTCTCGATCTAGGGATGGTTATTCATGCAAATTTCTCCATTGCAAAAATTTGATAGAAAAGCATGAATGTTCTTGTTCTAGGAATTGAGTTCGAATCCTCATCAAGTTAATTTTTGGGCAAATTCTAGCATGTTCGAGATGGGTAATTGAGTAAGTATGGGGTGCGTATACCCGATTGTGTGTCTAGTGAAGGATTATAGAGGATGCATGCTTGATTCATGGCTTGATTTTAGAGTAAATTAAACTCGGATTCTGCGAACTAGCTCTCGGCAGGTCGTTAACGACCCGCCCAGGCTCATTAACGACCCTGCGTAGTCTCAAAGCTTAAAAACCAGTCCAGAACAAGTTACCGACCCAATTGGGTAGGTAACGAATAATTCTGAGGGTTATTTCGAGACCAAGTATGGGGTCTCTTGTCTAATCTACTTAGGGTTGAGCATCGGTTCAAACCCGAACCGAACCGACAAAAACCGAACTGAACCGAAAACCGAAATTCCATTTTATGTGAACCAAAAACCGAACCGAATTGGTTCGGTTCGGTTCGGTTTCGGATTTTTTCGTTTTTTTATAAATATAAGGTTATTCTTTGGAAAATTCGAACCGAACCGAAATTTAACCAAAAACCAAACCGAAACCGAACCGAACCGAACCGAAATTTGGAAAATTCCTAAACCGAAAACTGAACCAAATTATATCGATTTCGGTTCAGTTCGGTTCGGTCAGTTCGGCTTAAAATTTCGGTTGGAACCGAACCGTGCTCATCCCTAAATCTACTTGAATGGATCTTATCTTGGAAAAGTCGTAATTGTTTTGTAGATCCACATGGCAAGTTCAAGCCGAGCCGCTACCCGAGGACAGAAGAAGAGGACGAATCAGAGATCCCCATCTCCACCTCGCATGGATAATGTGATCTTGCGCACTCAAGGGCAAGCGAACCGATACAACGTCATCCTAAACAAGGACCACAACACTCGGTGGTTTTCAAGGACAAGTGCCAAGCAAACGGGGATCTACGAAGATGTCAAAGAGGCTTTCACTATTCTTGGAGTGCCTCACTTGCTGAAGAAGGAGACTTTACCACACTTTCCGGCTCTCACATCCGAGTTTCTAGCTACTCTTGAAACAAGTTACGCGACGAAGACTTCGGCTGGACGCATCCGGTTCAGGCTCGGTAATGTGAACCGAGAGTACACTTTGGCGGAGTTCAACGCCATTCTGGAGCTCCCAAATCCTTCTCGAGATTACAGTCTGAAAGATTACAAAGTGACAAGGACTTGGAGCTACATCACCGGGGAGGTCGAGCCTTCCACTGCGGCATTATCTGCGGCAAGCATCATCAACCCCATATTCAGGATCATCCTCCGAGTTCTCGCCACTACATTCTGGCCCAAGAGAGAGCTGAACAGGCCAACAAGGACGGAGGTTGCATGTCTTCGCACCATTCTTTTCGAGGAGCCCACCCCATTGAACTTAGGGTATGAGTGGCTTTATTATGTGGAGAAATCAACCAAGTCAAAGGAAGTATGGTGCGGGAATTTGGTTAGTCTCCTAGCGACCAATCTTGGAGTCGATCTCACTCGCTACACACCGGCTCATGCTCAACTCCTCAACAAGAATTATTGGTATAGCTCCGGTATTTTCATTCAAGCCGAGGGAGGGTTCAAGACAAAAGTTCAAGACCGCATTGTTGTACCCACCCTAGACAAATTAGAGCTCCTCTATGTACCAAATTGGTACGAGGCGGACGGGTCATGCATTCCCGTTAGAGCCCAAGCCGGAGGATGAGCTATCACTTAGGCCGTGTGAGTCACGGTTTCAGAGAGAAGGAGATGAGATGAACGAAGATGAAGAAGAAGACAAGACTGACGAGGCTGACACAGAGGGAGGTACAGAGGAGCTCAACCTCGAGGACGAAGACCTCGATACAGAAGTCCTAGGCACCAATGTCTTCGTTGACGAGCCCACCAGGGTCGTTAACGACTATTTCCAGACCTCTACCGATGCTCCTACCGAGGCACACAGGTTCGGTAACGACCCACTGAGAGCATCTACCGACCCCCCGCAGCCTACTATCGACCCTAACTTCTATGGACTCATGCCATACAACCCAGTGCTTTACCAAGACCACTTCCAGCCTCACTATCCTCCACCTCCTCAGCCCGAGTACACTAGATCGATTATCCCGCCACCATGGGCCGAAGACCTTTCATCTCAGATGCAGCGGCTGAACCTTCAACAGAACCACATTCATCGAAGGATGGATAGATGGGAGAGTGTCTATTCTGCTCGCATGGCGATGGAGGAAGAGAGGCATCATCAGAGAGAGGTGGACGATGCAGAGCGCTGGAGGACGATGTACGACTTCATGGGGAACTTTGAGCACTACTTTCCTCCACCAAACCGTTGAATCAACTTGAAGAAGTTTCCTTGTTTTCTGCTTTTAAGACTTTATAAGTTTTTATGTTTCTCTTTTCTTATTTTATTTTTGTTTTTGTTGTTTTCTTTTCTATTTCTTTCCTTCTTCTTATTTTTTTTCTTACAGTGGGGACACTGTAATTTTAAGTATGGGGTGGGAGAAAGTAAAAAGACTTGTTGTCTTGCATTTTGACTAATGTGTTTTATTTGTTTTAAGTAGTTCTTTGTTCCATAAAAAGTTGAAAAAAAAATCAAAAATCCAAAAAAAGAGTTTTTAGAATTGATAGATATCCCTTTCTTAGGTTCTATGATAGAAGTTGCTAGCATGATCATATAATTCCTTGCAAACATGTTTGTGATAGTATAGCCGGATTCTTGTTATGAAGTTGTTTTTAGGAAGAAATAGCATTTGATGAAATTGAGCACATATACTTTTTAGCATAAGTGATGCAATCCAACAAAAATTTACCCAGTGAGTTGTTTTTGGCCTTATAGGGAGAACATTGAAAAAATCCCTCTTCTTTTCTTGTGTGATTTACTCTCTATATGCATATTATCTCTTGGAATTGTGATGGTTATCTATTTCTTGAGACCTATATAAGATTTATAGTTCATTACTTGTGAAAGTCATATGATAGAGAACTTATTTTTCATAGCCCTATTAATCCATATCCACCTTTACATTATCCTTCTTTTTGACAACCAACTTGAGCCTGAAGCCTTTTATTTTTAGCTCCATAAAATTGTTCCCTAGCCGAGATAAGCTTGACCCTATCCCGGGATTAGGACTTAGATTGGAGAGGTATGTTTTGTTGAGTGCAATGTTATGTTTGGTTTGAAATTAAGGGATTGATGGGAAGGGTAGATTGGAAGTCTCTTGATTTTTATGTGGTTAAAAGAAAGATCTCTTGATAGCAAAAGATGCACAAAAGAGAGTTGTAAAGAGGAAGAGTACAAGATGAAGTTCGTTAACGACCTTTGTGGGTTCGTTAACGAGGCAGCGAAAAAATGAGCTAAAAATAAAGAAAGAGGAAAAAAGGGATGAAGAAGTAAGAAGTGCATGTGTGTTTGATAAATGAATATCAGAGATTCTTTTGAGTTATTTTATGAGACCTTCTAGGATATGATGGGTGAGTGAAAGAATAAGTGCATAATGAAGAGTGATTTGGTTCCTTTATGAAGAGTCTTTTGTTTATGTGTGAGTTTTTTTTAGGAGTTTTGATTCCCGGATATTATTAGCACCACATAGCCAAAATATTTTCCACGCCTTATTGTTTTTACCAAGCCCCATTACAACCCGGCCGAATGGAAGGTTCTATGAAGTTTTTCATTGAGCCCCCTAAGTTCTCTTGATGATTTTTGCTTGTTTAGACAAATCTTGGGTGGAGAGTTTGGTGATATAAGTTCCAATTTCTATGAGTTTTTGTATATAAGATGAGTTGAGAGATTGAATTTATAAGCCCATACACATTGAGAGTTGAGTGAAACACATTATTATCCCTTGTGAGGTTGGATTGTATTTTCTTATATCTATTTGTTGCATATATGTGTGATGACATTAATAGTTATTTTGTTATTTTTCTTCTATGTGTTGATGTTGTTTTTAGAGGATGGCTATATCTTGATGAGTATTGTTTATTGGTTTTGATTATTGTTTAGTGATTGCTTGAGGACAAGCAAGTCTAAGTATGGGGTATTTTGATGTTCGTGTTTGTAGTATAGTTTTTAGTAGGTTTTCTTAGTTTGTTAAAGTTAGTTTTGATAAGTTTAGGGTTAGTTTTGTGTGTTTTTGGATAAGTTTGCATATTTTGTGAAAAGTATGGAAGCTACCCCGTTTTGTGTATTTTTGTAGGTTTTAGCAAGGAAACGGTGCTTTTTGGAGCCTAATTTGGAATGCTATGGTGAAGGACGGAAGAATACAAGATGAAGAAGTCGAAGTCTGAGTTTTTGAAGTTGAAGTGTTGAAGAAGCTAAGCCTAGGCTCGTTAACGAGTTTACGAGATAGTTTTTTCGAGAGATCTTAGTGATGTCCTACCGATCCTGTGCGGGAATTTATTCCGTGTCGGTAGAGTGTTTTTAATGAGTTTTAGGGTTATTATATTATGTATTTTAGGTTATGATATCTTTCTAGATTTTATTTCTATCTTTTTAGAGTTAGTTTCTATCTTTTAAGAAAGTTTTTTATCTTCTAGCCTTTTATTTTTCTAGCCTTATTAGTATAAATACCCTTCTTTATAGCTTAGAAAGGGAGTAGCAAGTAGAGAAGAAGGAAGAGCCGAGAGAGAGAGAGAAGAGTCAGAACGTGAAGAGCACGATGGACGAGAGTTGCCGGGGTCGTTAATCACGGTTTTCGATTCGGTGTTTTGTATTTTTCGGTTTCTTCTGGATTTTGTAAGACGATTATTTTTCTTATTAATTTGAAGTAGTTGTTTTGTTTTCAATGTTTTCTTTTGTTGAATTTATTTGCTTCTTAGTTATGAGTAGTGAGTAGTTTTCTTATCTAGGGTCGGGGTTGAAACCCGGCAAAGTTATGCATGGTTTGATGAGTAAAATGATGTGTTGAATGCCTTATATCTATTTTTGAGATTGCTTATTGTGTTTATGCCTAGATGAAAGTCAAGGTAATTTGAGTTTTTAACTTGATTGAAAGAGAAAGTTATAGACTTGAAGGTTGATATTGTTTGAATACGAAAGTTTCGAGCTTTAGATCCAACACAAGTGATTGAGTGAATTAATTTATGAAAGTAGATTAATTTGCTTGTTAGTCAATGAAAGTTGATGAATTTATCTATTTAAAGGCATGATCTTTTATCTTTTTACGAGTTTATATGCATGACTATGTTGTGGTAACCCTTGTCCTATATCTTGTTTTTATTTGAATTCTCCTAGATTATATTCGTTACTGAGTTCGTAGCCTCGGTAACGAATCTGTTTAGTTCGTTAGTGATTAGTTAGTTGTTTGCGGTGGTTCGTTAACGACCCTGACGAAGTCGTTAACGAGATTGGTCGTGAGTGTTTTGATTGTGTTTGTTTGATTTTTATTATTAGTAGTCGATAGATAAACAAACCTTGCTTCTCGTGGAACGATCCTGACTCCCCTATACTCAGCGGAGTCTTGACTTATAAATTTATTTGTTGTCTAGAGTGAAGGCCCGTCAACACGCGCCCGGAGCCTTTAAGCTCAAGGATAGAGAGGGGTGCACTCGAAGCAAAACTTGGAATATCGCTCGGCTCAAAAGGTATTATGCGTAGAGGTCTCCTGGGAAAAATCACGTTGTCACCAAAATTTTGTGGATAAAGGGCGATGTATTATTTTCCGATATCATCTCAATATGGAAACCTTGCATCAAGGGCGCGTTCGCTGAAATCCACCCCTCGCTTCCCGCTTGGGGTTGGAGATTCTCGGTTTTAAGTGCGCGAATCCACCCCTCACTTCCCGCTTGGGGTTGGAGATTCTCGGATTTAAGCGCGCGAATCCACCCCTCCCTTCCCGCTTGGGGTTGGAGATTGAGGTTTTAAGCGCGCGAATCCACCCCTCGCGTCCCGCTTGGGGTTGGAGATTCTCGGTTTTAAGCGCGTGAATCCACCCCTCGCTTCCCGCTTGGGGTTGGAGATTCTCGGCTTTAAGCGCGCGAATCCACCCCTCGCTTCCCGCTTGCGGTTGGAGATTCTCGGTTTTAAGCGCGCGAATCCACCACTCGCTTCCCGCTTGGGGTTGGAGATTCTCGGTTTTAAGTGCGCGAATCCACCCCTCGCTTCCCGCTTGGGGTTGGAGATTCTCGGTTTTAAGTGCGCGAATCCACCCCTCGCTTCCCGCTTGGGGTTGGAAATTCTCGGTTTTAAGTGCGCGAATCCACCCCTCGCTTTCCGCTTGGGGTTGGAGATTCTCGGTTTTAAATGCGCAAATCCACCCCTCGCTTCTCGCCTTGGGTTGGAGATTCTTGGTTTTCAATGCGCAAATCCACCCCTCGCTTCTTGCCTTGGGTTGGAGACAACCAAATCTGTAACATGTGCGATCCGAGCGAGGCTCGTGATCGCTGCATATACTCCATTATGCGCGAATTGAGCGAGGCTCGTGATCGCTGCATATAATCCATGATGCGCTAGCCGAGCGAGGCTCGTGATCGCTGCACATACTCCATCAAGCGCGATCCGAGCGAGGCTCGTAATCGTTGCATATAATCCATGATGCGCGATCCAAGCGAGGCTCGATATCGCTGCATATACTCCATCATGCACGATCTGAGCGAGGCTCGTAGTCGCTGCATATACTCCATAATGCGCGATCCGAGTGAGGCTCGTGATCGCTGCATATACTCTATCATGCGCGATCCGAGCGAGGCTCGTGATTGCTGCATATAATCTATCATGCGCTGCACAGTTAAAAATTAAAAGAATGACCCGATATGGCCCGAGTAGTCTGCAAGCCTTGTAGCACTCCGGCCATGGGGTTGGATCAGGTTGGAACGGGCCTTTGGAACCCTCGAAAGGCAAGCGATGTAACCATAAGCAAAGATAGAAAGAGAAATGCATAGAGAAAGGCCGCAAGGGCCAAAATATCATAATTACAAGCCCCAGCGGGACTACCAAGTGTTCAAAACAAAAATACAAAAATAAAGAAAAAGGCACCCTTCATTCATTCAGTTTGTCGGCAGGAGGACCCATGGAGACTTGGCGGATATGCGAGGCAATAATAACTTCGAGATCGGAGGTGGGCGCGTCCTGCGCGGGGTTAAAATCGCCCAGGGCGGGGTTCAAACCTTCCTAGACCGAGAGATCTTCGGCAGGAACTTAGTTCTCGCTCGACGCAACCCCACCCTCATTGTTGAGGAAGAATTCACATTCTCCCTCGGGATCCTCCTCGGTCTCCCCCATGGTCAATCCGTAGTTGGGGATGAAAAAGACGATGCGGGGATCGACATGCTGATACTTCGCGACCGCCTGCCGCACCCCCACGCGGATAGCCTGCCGGTACATCGCATCAATGCTGCTCAACAACTGTTCTTGGTACTCGGCAGACTTGACATATTTGGGCCCAGCAGCCTCCACCTCTTCATTAAGCTCCTTGATGCGGTGGTGAAGGCTGCTGTTTTCTTCCTCGATCTTCTGGAGCTCCGACTCTTTCTCCTTGAAATACTTGTGTTCCTCGGAGAATTTTGTCCGGAGATCCTCGGTCGAGGCTTGTAGGTCCCTAGCCAGGGCCTTCGCCTTCGCCTACTCCTCCTTCGCCCTAGCCGCCTCCTTGGTCTCATCCTTCGCCGCAACCTCCGCGGCCCGAACCCGCCTCTCAACCTCGGCGAGATCCTTCTCCTTCTTCGTGCACTCCTCCGTGCGGGCCTTAATTTCCGCCTCCATCTTGTCCATTCTCTTATGGAGGGGATTGATGCGACTACAATTGTAGTTCTCGAAGAAGTTGTGCTGAAAAACCAAAAGTATGTTAGGAGAGAATAAGCATGAAACTTTCGAGCAAGGCTTACAAAAAAGAAGCAAAACATACCATTGCTGAGTAGCGGAGGGCCCCGTCATTAAGGGCGTCCTCGGAGAGATTGTTCGCCCACGCAATCTTCTCCTTCCAGTCGTCCTTGTTCTAGTTCCGGAGCGTGCCCCGGGACGGCCCGAGGCAGTGGAACTTCGCAGCAGGAGGACCGGTGGCGGAAAGAGCCCGCCCCTCAAAATTGGGGCTGGGGACGATCTCCCTCCCTGAGGAACTGCGTTGGCCGTCCCCCTTGTGTTTCTTCCTCTTTTCCTTGTGGGGCGACGCCTCCGCTTCCTTTCTCTTGGACCCGGCCCCGTCTCCGGATCCTCGAGGGGCTTGGGAGGATGCTTTGGTAGCGTTTCCTTTGGGCGGCCCCCCCTCAATAATTTTTACCGCAGGGGCTGACGCCTTCATCGTCAGGGTTGGTGTCTTCGCCGTCATGCCCTTCGGGGCCCGAGAGGTATGCACGGCGGGAACCACAGCTTTCCTCCCTTGCGCCCTCGAGGCCAAGGCATCCAGAAGATTCATTGAAAAAAAAGCAAGTTAGTAAAAGAGTAAGGGAAGGATCACAAAAGATCGAAAACCTAGAATGCGTGGTTCCAGCGAGGCTCGTGATCATCGCAAACGATCAAAACCTAGAACGCGTGGTCCGAGCGAGGCTCATGATCATCGCAAGCAATCAAAATCTAAAGTACACAACACGAGCGAGGTTGGCGGTTACCGCACGTAATCCAAATCTAACACAAAGCAGAACAAAAGACTGCGAGAACAAGAAAACATAAAGAAATAGGTACCCTCTGCGCCCTCGAGGTTCGGGAAGGTGAGACTCAGACCCGCCCGCTCGAGCTGGTCCTGCGCCAAGTATTCCCAGTAGGGTGCTTGGCGCGGCGTTGCAAACCGAGCCTTGATCTCGGCGACATCCAGCGTCCCCTTGGGATGGCAGAAATTGTTCGGTGGCGAGGGGAACTTAAGATACCTCCCAGAGCGGTCCCGGACCAAGAACCACTTGTCCTTCCACTGACCGACATTTGATGGGGTAGTGGTGATCTTGAGCCCGCGTAAACTTAGGTTGACGAGACATGACTTCTGCTCTCGTCTCGCCATTAACAAACTCGTCATGACGTCCATATCCGGCCCCTACCCGAGCTCGTGGCTTCGGATGGTGTAGGGCACAGAAGCCTCCATGCGTTGGGAAATAGTAGCGCAGGGCAGACATGCATTAACCACAAGAAGTCGACTATGTGCCGAGCTAGCGGTAGCCGAAAGCCGGCCTGGTGGTTGGGCAGATGAACAACCACACACTGTTCATACAGTGCCAAGGAGCAGCCCTCCCCCTCGGGGAGCGCCAGCTTGACCCCCTCGGGCCAAGGAAAATCCTTTGCGATCTTCTCAAGGGCCTCCCGCTTGAGAACTGTCGGGGCCCCCTCGGGCAGAAAGATCCCGATCGAGGGGTTTGGGGTCATCGTTATCCACTCCTCGAGGATGGGAGGGAAGCACGACACAGAGTTGGTAATATACTCCGCAAAGAAGCTCAGCTGGTCGTTGGAGTCAGACGACCGCGCATCAAGGGTGCCAAGTTCTTCATCAGAAATCGAAGATGAGGCCATCTCAACCCCGAAAGACGCGTGTAATCGAGGAAAGCGCAAGGTAACCGAAGTGTAGGAGGCAATAGGTGAAGGTTCGCTGAACACAATCGAAGTGGACCTCGGGTTCTGGGAGTCACTAGTCTCAACGCTCCATACGGTCTCAGAAGATTCTTCGTAAAACTTCTCCCGGATTTTGAATGCGAAGCCTGGTGGAGGGCCCGGAGAAGATCCTCTAGGCATGAAAAGCGAGGTCCTGGTCACGAAAGGCGAACACCTGGAAAAGAAGAAGTTTTGAGACGTCGAACAAACCAAAAAAGAAAGGAAGAACGAGGTGGTAACGTAGGGGACGCGGGACCATAGGTCTACTCTGACAGATGGGACGACCTAGGAGGAATGTGAAGTGCCAAAACAGAAGGGCAGAGTGGAAGACAGTGGTTGGAAGATCAAACGTCCCATCACCCAAGCGGTGAGACGTTTGGTTTTCCAAGAAACATTTGAAATTCGAAAAAAGAGGAGCGGCGATGAACTCAACCGTCGGCTTACACACCGAAGGGCTCGAGAACATCACCGGACTACCAACGCCACCCCCGCTCCCACCGTTTCGCCACCGTGACACCGGCACGAAATGCTGGAAGACTACCGCCTCCGTCTATGGCACAAAGCGGTAAAAGAAAAAACACGCCAAAAACGCATGAAAAGGGAGGATCGACCACTTACTTGTCAGAAATTGGCGTGAGAAAGACGGTTGCGAGCCTGGAAACCGTTGAAGATGCTTCGCCTGCTTGCCGGAGATCGAGAAAACGAAAGAGAGAGAGAGAGGGTGTGTTCGGAGAGGAAGAGGAGGAATGAGGAGAAGAGGGACGTGTAAAGGCGCTTTATAGAGTGCGAACTTGGGACTCTCCCAGTTCTAAAAAGCTTAATGACCATAATCTCTTTCAAAGGCCCATTAATGAAATAAGGGAGAACATGCCCAGGGTTCGTCAAGTCCGTGACCGAAGAGAAGAAAAAAAACCAAGTGTTCAACCTCGCAAAAAGATCCTCAGGCCTCATTACCCCCGGACCTCTAACCTCGCTCCCCGTGACCCTGAGAGCATCGCTGAGTAAGCTCCCCAAAACTAAGACTTCGCACCCTGGGTACGGAGGACCATGTCTCGCGCATATATGACATGGGGCCCTCGGGGCGAGCCCCCATGCTATGGGGTTGTGATGGTGCGCAAAGTAGCGGAATATGAACAGTGGGACCAGAGTGCGAGAAATAGCGGGATCCAACGGGATTCCCGAGGTTAAACTAAAGGGCCTTCGCCATACCCATCTAAAAAAGGCAAATCCCTACCCGGGCGAGGCCTCAAAACCACGATCACGAGGTCCAGACCTCGTCGAACTCATAATAGGTTGCCCACACATGCAAAACCTTGTACAAAAAATCAATAATAGTGTAGTAACAACTTTGAGAACTTATGACACAACAGATAAAACCCTAACTACAATCCTCAACGATCTATTCTGACAGTTAGGCCAAACAGAATTCCGAGAATTAGCAATCATTTGGTGGTGTGTATGGCACCAATGCAATAGACTGGTTTTTCAGCAAACCCCCAACGACTTCATCCAAAATTTAGAACAATATACTAAAAATCAAATCAACCAGTGGGAAATTGCCAAAAATTGGAATGAGGACGAAGAACTTGAAACAGACAATTAGAAAACCGAATACAAAAAAGAAAAAAGCATCGAGTTGGCAGAAACCGACCCTACATTACAATAAATTAAATTTTGATGGATCAAAATATAACTCAACCTCTGCTTCAATAGGCTATGTGATTTGAGATCATACTGCTTAACACATACGCGCGGGAACAAAAAAATACAAACCCAATTCAGTACTACAAGTAGAAACGTTAGCATTACGAGATGGAATTAGAGTCGTTGTAAGACTTGGAATTAGTAATCTGGAAATTGAAGGGGATAACATAACAATCATTAATGCACTTAAAGGAACCAAAAATGTCAGTGAGAAATTAAGATGCTGATATCAGATATTATGATCTCACTACAACAATTTAATAATACCTCTATACACTATGTTGCTAGGGATTGCAATGTTGTGGCCGAAAAAATTGCTAAGCTAGGCCACAACATCCCTAGCAACCTTCTGTTGGATAACGAAGAACTCTGAGTTTTCATCCGCAAGGATACTCTAAAACGCCCCCTAGGGAATCCTAATTCTTACCAGTATCAAAAAATAAAGTGTCCTAACATATAACCATGCACCAAGAACGTTAAACTTTAGAACGAGCCTTATGCTCTCTTAAACATATATTCGATCAATTTATGTCATTAATTTCATTAATTTTTCCTTTTTTCCCCTTCAATCCCTTTACATTTTTTATTATTAAAATTATGTTATACAAATGCCTATTTTTATTTAGATTTACAAAGATATCTCATTTAGTATATAAAAAAGGAGAGTGAATACAAATTAAAAAGAAAATTAAAATATTTTAAGAAATGTTTATAGGGTACTCCTGCAAAAATAATTAGACATCTAAAAATCAAATGGTATATATATATTGAAAACTTATAAAAGTTGATATTTATGTTAATGCATTATAAAAGAAAGGTATGGGGTGCTTGATATCATTAATAATAATATACTGTAAATAAAGTCGAATCTCTCTTTTTTATGTGTCGTCGCTGTATCAGGGGTATTGTGTGATAAAAAGGTCTCACTCAAGGTCAAAGGCAAGTTCTATAGAGTAGTTATTAGGCCCTCATCTTATATGGTGCAGAGTGATGGCTGACCAAGAGACAACAAGAGCAGTGGTTGATGGTCGCTGAGATGCGGATGCTTAGATGGATGTGCGGGCACACAAGAGTGGACAAGAACAAGAATGAGGTGATCGTGTGCAAGGTGGGGGTGGCTAGTATAGGAGGCAAGTTGCGTGAGTCGAGACTTAGATGGTTTGGGCATGTACAAAGGATGTGTCTCGGTGAGCCGATCCGAACGTGTGAGAGCTTGACCCTTGGAGAGTTTCACAAAGGTAGAGGTCAACCGAAGAAATGTTGGAAGGATAGTATAAAGCAGGATGTCATCCAGTTGGGATTTCAACTGATCTAGCAGAATGTAGTGACAATTGGAGGGAAAAAGATCATGATTGTGGACATCTAGACGTTAGAACATAGCACTTTGGTCATGTTTGTTTTGTTGTTTCTATGTTGTTTGCTAGTTTCACTGTTTTTGTTTGGTCTACTATTTGGTTGCTTTTGTATTGTTTTCTCTTATCAATTTACTTGGTTTGCTAGGGCAGAATTTTCATGTCCCTCTCGCCTTTCGAACGTAGCCCCCTATTTCAGGCTAGGGTGCCCTCATTTTGGCCATCTTGATTCCGTGTGGCGAACTCCACTAGGTTAGTGTTGTTGCATATTATAATAATATCATTAATGCATTTATATAAAGCATTTATGACCAAATGAGTGTGAATATAATAATATTATGAGAAATGTTTAAGGAAGAATATATATATGGAAGGCTTATTTTTATCATGATGAATTAGAATTATTATTTTACATTAAAATATATTATATATTTAAAACTTATTGTATATTTCTTAAGTATTAAATAAAAATATATCAAAAAAAAATTTATAGACCGATATCGCATTTAACGCGGGCACTGTACAAGTTATATAACTAAAGTTGAATCTCTCTTTGCAGAGCTTGAGACGCATGATCACATCTTCTTTGAGTGTGCCTACGCCGACACTATTTGGAGGGAGATTCGGGTTCAGTTTTTGATCCCCGCCGGCGCGTCTTTGGTGCGGCGCACCTTGCGCTGGCTTCGTCACCATGCCCGTAGCTGAAGCTGTAATATTCGGGAATATTTCGATATTTTTTTTTATTTATTCTATTTTTACGTTTTTTGAATTTCGTGCTGGGATTACATAGCTTATAAGTAATCTCGTATATATAAAAGTATTTAATTTTTAATTTTTAATTTAAAATAATTATATTTTGAAAAGTTTTTATGTTAAAAGTAATTAATAATAATTTCAAGGTAAAGTTTGTAGTAAAAGAGATTTGAGGGTGAAAATTATAAATTTTCAAAAGTTAGGCCGACATTCTCTTCTTTATATACGTATTCTCATTCCAAATTGGTAGACTTGGGTTAGAATACACGAGAGAGAGAGAGAGAGAGAGAGAGAGAGAGAGAGAGAGAGAGAGAGAGAGAGAGAGAGAGAGAGAGGGGGGGGAATTGGCCCGGTGTTGGGTTCGTTCGTCGGGTCGGATTTTGGAGTTCAGGCATTATTTGGTAAGTTTTAATTAGCTAATAATTTGTTTAGATTTTACTAATTTTTCCAGATCTGGCTTTATAATTGATTTGGATTTGAAAACCAGTTGATTTATAGTCTTTAGAGGGTATTTTTGATATTGGATTTATATTCGATAAAAGATTTCAGAGTAATTTTAGAGTTTTGCTTTGTAATGATATTAGGGAGACCTTTGATCCAGTTTTTCAGAAAGGTTTGAACTAGAAATATATTCTTTTATATATTTAGTATGTTCTTGTCAAGTTTTAAAGGATTTGGAATTATACAAGAGAAGTTATAAAGCATCCTAGCTTTTTGTTGATTTTAGGGTTAGAGTTTGTAAGAGTTAAAAGGCTATTATTATTCATTGGGGTATATATATGCATACATGAGCGTGGGTCCTAGGTCGTGATCAGAGACAAGGGGAAGAGACAATCGGAGAGTGTAATATCCGCGATATTTCAAGATTTTAAAAATAAAATTTAATATAATATTTTTATCTATTTCTATTTCTAAAATTTTTATAATAAACTTTAAACTTCTCTTGGAAAAGAGATTTTTGTGAAAAATTAATTAAATAAAATTAAAGAATACTCCATAAGGTTTTTGGGCAATTAAAAGCTTTGAATAAAATAAAGGCTTTATTAATCTCAAAATTTATTAAAATAATACACATTAAAATAAATCTTTTTCTTCTCCTTCTTCAACCTGATGCAATTAACGTAGAATGAAAAAAGAGGGCCAATGCATGCTCCTCTTTCCACCATAGTCTATAACTCTAGCCATGACATCACCATGCTTACATCATTAAGCTTACATCACCCTTTTCACCAACCCTCCCCAATCACCATTCACCCTTCCCTTCTCTATTGGTCAAAATCCATGGCAATGGATCACAAGTTCCATGGATTTACCTATTTAAAGGGGCTGAAATCTCCACTTAGAACTCACCCATCTCATTCCTTCTCCTTCTCATTACAAATTTGCTCTCAATTCCCTCAAAAATCAGCCCTTCAAGTTGAGTTTTCTTTCCAAAAATTCCACCAAGGAGCCCCCTCTTCTCCCTCCTTTGGACCGTCGGCCACCACGCCTGACCACCGGCGCCTCCACCGACAGCCGTCGCCTCCTCCAGCGCGCCGCCCTGCTCGCCGGAACCCCCTGGTGCCGCCCCTCACCGCCGGCCCTCCTTGCCTCCTCTTCTCCTGTGTTCTGTAACTCAGGCAAATAACAGTATAATCTCATAACCCTATTTTTATTTTATTTTATTTTATTTATGTTATTAAAATGTAATAGTAATATCAAGAAGACTAATTAGAATTATTTTTGCAAATTTATTTTTGTTTTAGACTTTTAAAAATGTTATGTAAATATTGTTAGTTGGAAGAAGGGAATAAATTCATTAAATAAACTATGGTTAAATTATTATATTATGATGTGATTAGTAAAAACATTATTATTTAAATAAATTCTAAGAAGACCTTATAAAAGTATTTTCACGATTTTAGTAACCTATGAATTTATCTCAATGTTAAATATGACCCTTATAAAAATATATGATTTTTCCAAGTATAAGGGTACTAAGCTCTAAGAGTAGATGATATCAAAATTTATGAAATTAAGTAGAGCAATGTTAGTTATATTAATAATTTAGTATAATATTAGTTTCATTTAATTCTAAGATTAAATAATTTTCTATATGGCATAAACCTTTATTGCAAGTACAAGAGTTGTAACAATAAAATAATTACAAGATAATTTGTAAACTTATATTGCTAAGTATATAAAAATATCTCACCTTGAAAGATATTGTAAAATATAGAAAAGAATATTATTTTGTGACTTAGAATATCATAAAAAGTATATTATAAGGAAATGATTAGATATTTTATATCATGATCTTATAACTATAGATAAATTATGGGAGGGAGTTTGGAAATAAAATAAATAAGAATATTTATTTTATATTATGATAGTTTTAGAAAGCTTACCCTATCAAGTAAATAGAAGTTTCTATCTATGGGAAATTACTAAGAAATAGCCTAATATTATTCTACTTTTTTTTTTATTTATAACCCCTATAGTTAAAAAGGATTTTTTATTGAGAGAATATTATTATTAAAGTATTTTCGTAAAGGGAAAATAATTTTAAATAACCCTTGAATATCATTGAAATTAAGGAAATTACTTTTGAATAATCAATGAGTTTTGTTTAAATGGAATAAAAGGATATTATGAAATTAAAATAATAATAAAGGAATATTATTATTTTAATTTAGCTACCTAAATTATTATTATAATAATTTAGATTTTCCCTTCACTTAAGCTAAGTACACGCGAGAAATCCGAACCTTAGAAGGAATTTCATATTTAAACCATTCGTAATCTTCCATGTCGATAGGTCAGGATTCTCGTTAGAAGTCGCGAACCACACCTCCGTCGTATCGCTAAACCCGTTATCATCAGAACCAAGGCAAGTGGATTTTCCTCTTGTGACCTTTATAAATTCGTTTCCGTGAACTTCTCGATGTTGGGAACAACTTGTGTGCTAAGTAATGAATGAACCTAGGAAATATCGATTGTTAGATATAACGACTTTTGTTAGTTTAGTTCGCTATTATTATCTCATAGGACTATTTATGCTAGTGTGATTATGGCTTTGGTTGTTTATGGACTCGTTCAGAGATCCACGTTGAATGAACTAGTAAGGGGCGCGGAATAACCGACGCCTCTATATAACCCTTCTAAGTCGTAAGTGCCTACGTGTTTGAAGTACGACTTTCGGGATCATGATCTCATCCGCTCCGATTGCAAGGAGGGATGTGCGCACTCTAGCTAAGTGCCGGGAAACTGGGTTTCCCTTGGTGGATCGGGCTCACCGAATTCCCACCCTTTTCAAATCATTAAATCAAATACGCTACATAAGTGCCAAGGCACATTTAAGATATTAAAATCAAACCGATCTCAAATGATCGATCTGGCACTCGGTCCGCTCAGGGCGCGAGAGGTTTAACTCGTATGAATTAATAATGTTCCCAACATATCTTTTATTCTCGATGCTAAAAGAGGCCTACAATTTAGTAGTCTTCTCTAAACTAACGAGCTATCATCACTTAAGATACGCTCTCCCTCGTACCGTTAAAACCCCACATAAATAAACCCTATCTTGAAACACAACCTATTGTTATCTTCATCATTATTTCGCTAAATTACCGAAGTACCCTTGGGAATGTTCCGTTCCCGCTTGCTTAGTCTCTTAAACTAATTCTTCTTTTCCGCATGTTTGCCTGGCATTTTATCGCCCCTCGCGAATTATGTCAGAACCTAGGATTAATCCCAAGGCGTAAGGTGAAGGACAAAGGAAGGGCAAGAAGTTTCAAGATGTAATCGAATCTCCTTTTGGTTATTTTCATTATGCTTTAAAGACGGTTTCTTTCATGAATTGTAATTTTCGAACAAGTTTCTAATCATGTGATTTGGGTTGTAAGAACAAAGTCTTCTTCAGAAGCACCTTTTATTTAAGTATGTTTAAATTCCGCACTTTTATTCTATATCATTCTAAAAGCCTTGGGTGACTTTGGATGGTAAAAATCCGAGGTCATTGGCGGTAATACCCAATGTTGAAAAATAGGGGTGTTACAATTATGGTATCAGAGCCGAACGTTTTGTTTTCAAAACCGAAAACTTCTAAAACCAAAAATTTTTGAAAACCGAGAACTTTTAAAACCTAAGTTTTCATTCCGCAAAAGCAAAACTCCTATTTCTAGAGAGTTTTCTTCTTTATATTCCTTAAGAAACTTAAAAGTATCAATTTTCTAAACTTCTTAGCTAAGAAAGTCCTTAAAATTCTTTTTAAAACTTTAACTTAGTTCTAGAACTTTTACCTTTAGAAATTTCCCTTTTTACTTAAGTAATAAATATGTTTCAACTCTTTAAACTTAACCACCTAGGTTAGAACTTTTCTTGAAACCTTCACCATTTTAACTTCTACGAGTTAGGAAAATTCTTATAACGAAAATCTTTTAAAGAATTCCCCACCTTCTTGAAATAACATAATTCCAAGAGAAAATCCTAAACCCTCTAAGTAGGGCCAAGAAAATGAAAAGTATAAAATAAACCTTTGTTTTAGTAATTTTTCAAAAGCCTTGACTTCCTTCGCTATGTCTTCACCTTGGAAGAACTAAGGATGTTCTCTATTAACGCCTTTTCCTTTCCTTTCCTCAGACATCATGGTTAACCGAGGAAGAAACTGTCACTTAGGAAACCAAGACCACGAAGCCCGCTTTGGAATGCAGGCCCCTAACCCATACTTTCCTTATGACGATGCTCCAAACAACTTCTTCCATC
Source organism: Fallopia convolvulus (assembly GCA_964016875.1). NCBI lineage: Eukaryota > Viridiplantae > Streptophyta > Magnoliopsida > Caryophyllales > Polygonaceae > Fallopia > Fallopia convolvulus. Next base: position 46,699,119 of record OZ024721.1, read on the forward strand.
AACCCGAAGAGAATCATCTCGGAGAAAACATGGAGATCGATCAGAATGTGGAACACTGGGAAGAATCCGAAGAAGATCCAGAGGAGGACCCCAACCTCCCTATCGAGATCCCTGAGGACTACCCAGTACCCATCGCACCCCCACCATCCCCGGCGTATTACCCCGAGGACTACCCCTCGGGGGATGAGGAGATAGCACCCGGCTACGTACCAGAGGATCATACTGACGACGATAACGACGGGTGGATACCGGAATACCAACCAGGGGGAATTGTACCCGAGCTCAACTTTGAGGACGGGGAACCAGATGAAGTGGATGACGAGGAATTTGAGCTACTATGGCAATCCCAGGAGGAATGGGATGCCATGAATCAACAAGAGTTTGAGGAGTCCGAGGAAGAAGATTCGGACGGGGTGGTTATCGACCCCAAGACGCCACCACCGCCACCACCAGTGATGGAGTATGTGCCCCCGGCACCTATGCCACCCATGATCCAGGTCCCGAGGGTCATGCCATCCCCGATTCAGGTCCCAAGGGTGGAAATTGCCCCACCTCCAAGAGCACGCGAGCCAGAAGGGCCTATGTCCGTAAGAGAAAGGGACGAGGAGCTCCTCCAAAGGCTTCACCTAGGACCCAGCAACCCGAACCGCCCGTGGGAGCACCCCGGGCAACCATCACTGTACGAAAGGGCAAGTCAAGCGTCCTTGGAAAGTCATATGGAAGGACTCACCAATTGGATGGAGGGGGAATCCTCAAGCAGACGAGCTCGCCAACCATTGGTGAATTTTCCGCCACCCCCGGGAGTTATGCCCTCTGAAAACCGCAGAATCGACTACAACCTTCTGGAAAGCAGTAAGGAGGGTTGGTTGCAGGAAAGAGAAAGGGAACAAGATGAGAGGATCCAACATCGGATCTGTATCGCAGAACTTCAGGCTCGGGAAAACCGTCGAAGCAGATGGATAGAACAGGCGAATCTCCTTCTCAACAATGATCCAGGGATGATTAACGAGGCACTCTTCGAGGAAGGTTTCCTCGACAAATACACCACCACTCCTAGATCCCCGTAATTTGTACTTTTCCTTTCAAAGAAGTGAGCTTAGACACCTTCTCCCGACTCCATTTTTGTCCTTAAGGAGTCAAATCGGCTTAGTTTTTCTTTATTTCCTTAGCGTGGATTGGCTCAAGTTATAAAGCCTTGTACTACCTTTTAAACAATTATTAGTGAATTGTCCTTTTCTTTACTAAAGCCTGCGCGTTAATTCTTACATGTGTTATTGAATTAACAAATAAAACCAACCTAAAACCTCCAGATGGTCAACACGAGAGCCACAAGTCGTACCGTCAATCCCGACGGCAGTAGGGAAGATCTTGGCGAAAGTCAATCCGAGGCTGGAGGTAGGCGCCGAGTTAACCCGCCTCCTGCACCAGCAGCCCCAGTTGTCCTCAATGAGAATACAGTAGCCGCTCTACGCACTCTGGTGCAGCAGTTAGTGCAAGAAGCCATCCCTGCTGTTGTAGCGAACCTTGAAAACACTAAGGAAGTACAAGAGAGAGTCCCAGCAGAAGAAGTCATTCTCGAGGGGCAGAGAGAAGTTAGCTTCGCTGAGGGAATCAAAACTTTCAACGTCATGAAACCATACTCATATGACGGGTCGGGTGACCCATCAGGAGTCCAATATTGGTTCTCCCATGTCAAAAGACTTCTAAGGAATATACCTTGTTCCGAAGCTGACAAAGTGCACATGGCCGCACTAAAACTGAAGGATGAAGCTGGTGAGTGGTGGGAAAGTTCTAGCTTGTCCAAACAAACTGATCTGAGCTGGGCCATGTTCAAGGGCAAAATGATGCACCGATTCTTCTCTGAATCCATGAAAGAAGAAAAGCTGGATGAACTACACTCCCCGAAATTACATGGGTTGAGTGTGCTGGAGCGAGCAAAGAAGTTCAATCACCTCCTTTAGTATGCTGAGGAAGAAATCACCACAGAGAAACAGAAAATCAAACACTTCCATCGCTGGATGAGTGATCACATTAAACCCTGGATGGCAAATCGCTCCTTCAAAACTTTGGAGGAATATGTGGACCATGCCCACGGAATGGAGGGAACTCTTAAGGTCCCCGAGCGCAAGAAGTTCGGGGAAGGAAAGCCTCACCACTCCAGTCACGGTGGGTTTAAGAGGCCAGCATCTCCACAGGGATCTCAGTGGTCCAAGAAGAGCAAGCACAAGACCTCGTCAGCTGGATCCAGATTTGGCCCTGGGCCCGAATCAACAAAGACCCTGATAGTCTGTCACAACTGTGCAGAGCCCGGACACATAAACCGGAAATGCCCTAAGCCACTCAGGAGGTGCTACAACTGCAACAAAGACGGACACCTTCAGCAGTTCTGCAGGCAACCAACAAATTCCGCAGGCCAAACCCGGTCTAACCTCGTATCCCAGCGCCTGCAAGCTTCGAACAAGCCAGCAGGAACTTCATCGGTCCAATCCACATCTCATCAGAAGGGAAAAGGGCCTATCTATCCTCAGAATCAAGGGCAGCGGCTGTACGAGATGCGCACCACCGACAAGCCTGAGGAACCTATCTGCCAAGGTACCCTCCAGATCCACTCTAAAGATGTTTTTATACTCTTCGATTCCGGCGCTTCGCATTCTTTCATGTCCGAAAAATGTGTAGAACTCTTAGAGTTAGATGACCTCGAAGAATGTGAGCCATTTATTGTGAACCTTCCAAACGGTGAAAGGATTATAGGAGCCAAACAGTTAGGTAGTTTCCCTTTATGCATTCAAGGAGGAATCTTCAAATCCAACTTGATATGCATTCAAGGAGGAATCTTCAAATCCAACTAGTAATATCAAGAAGACTAATTAGAATTATTTTTGCAAATTTATTTTTGTTTTAGACTTATAAAAATGTTATGTAAATATTGTTAGTTGGAAGAAGGGAATAAATTCATTAAATAAACTATGGTTAAATTATTATATTATGATGTGATTAGTAAAAACATTATTATTTAAATAAATTCTAAGAAGACCTTATAAAAGTATTTTCATGATTTTAGTAACCTATGAATTTATCTCAATGTTAAATATGACCCTTATAAAAATATATGATTTTTCCAAGTATAAGGGTACTAAGCTCTAAGAGTAGATGATATCAAAATTTATGAAATTAAGTAGAGCAATGTTAGTTATATTAATAATTTAGTATAATATTAGTTTCATTTAATTCTAAGACTAAAGAATTTTCTATATGGCATAAACCTTTATTGCAAGTACAAGAGTTGTAACAATAAAATAATTACAAGATAATTTGTAAACTTATATTGCTAAGTATATAAAAATATCTCACCTTGAAAGATATTGTAAAATATAGAAAAGAATATTATTTTGTGACTTAGAATATCATAAAAAGTATATTATAAGGAAATGATTAGATATTTTATATCAAGATCTTATAACTATAGATAAATTATGGGAGGGAGTTTGGAAATAAAATAAATAAGAATATTTATTTTATATTATGATAGTTTTAGAAAGCTTACCCTATCAAGTAAATAGAAGTTTCTATCTATGGGAAATTACTAAGAAATAGCCTAATATTATTCTACTTTTTTTTTTATTATAACCCCTATAGTTAAAAAGGATTTTTTATTGAGAGAATATTATTAATAAAGTATTTTCGTAAAGGGAAAATAATTTTAAATAACCCTTGAATATCATTGAAATTAAGGAAATTACTTTTGAATAATCAATGAGTTTTGTTTAAATGGAATAAAAGGATATTATGAAATTAAAATAATAATAAAGGAATATTATTATTTTAATTTAGCTACCTAAATTATTATTATAATAATTTAGATTTTCCCTTCACTTAAGCTAAGTACACGCGAGAAATCCGAACCTTAGAAGGAATTTCATATTTAAACCATTCGTAATCTTCCGTGTCGATAGGTCAGGATTCTCGTTAGAAGTCGCGAACCACACCTCCGTCGTATCGCTAAACCTGTTATCATCAGAACCAAGGCAAGTGGATTTTCCCCTTGTGACCTTTATAAATTCGTTTCCGTGAACTTCTCGATGTTGGGAACAACTTGTGTGCTAAGTAATGAATGAACCTAGGAAATATCGATTGTTAGATATAACGACTTTTGTTAGTTTAGTTCGCTATTATTATCTCATAGGACTATTTATGCTAGTGTGATTATGGCTTTGGTTGTTTATGGACTCGTTCAGAGATCCACGTTGAATGAACTAGTAAGGGGCGCGGAATAACCGACGCCTCTATATAACCCTTCTAAGTCGTAAGTGCCTACGTGTTTGAAGTACGACTTTCGGGATCATGATCTCATCCGCTCCGATTGCAAGGAGGGATGTGCGCACTCTAGCTAAGTGCCGGGAAACTGGGTTTCCCTTGGTGGATCGGGCTCACCGAATTCCCACCCTTTTCAAATCATTAAATCAAATATGCTGCATAAGTGCCAAGGCACATTTAAGATATTAAAATCAGACCGATCTCAAATGATCGATCTGGCACTCGGTCCGCTCAGGGCGCGAGAGGTTTAACTCGTATGAATTAATAATGTTCCCAACATATCTTTTATTCTCGATGCTAAAAGAGGCCTACAATTTAGTAGTCTTCTCTAAACTAACGAGCTATCATCACTTAAGATACGCTCTCCCTCGTACCGTTAAAACCCCACATAAATAAACCCTATCTTGAAACACAACCTATTGTTATCTTCGTCATTATTTCGCTAAATTACCGAAGTACCCTTGGGAATGTTCCGTTCCCGCTTGCTTAGTCTCTTAGACTAATTCTTCTTTTCCGCATGTTTGCCTGACATTTTATCGCCCCTCGCGAATTATGTCAGAACCTAGGATTAATCCCAAGGCGTAAGGTGAAGGACAAAGGAAGGGCAAGAAATTTCAAGATGTAATCGAATCTCCTTTTGGTTATTTTCATTATGCTTTAAAGACGGTTTCTTTCATGAATTGTAATTTCCGAACAAGTTTCTAATCATGTGATTTGGGTTGTAAGAACAAAGTCTTCTTCGGAAGCTCCTTTTATTTATCTAAGTATGTTTAAATTCCGCACTTTTATTCTATATCATTCTAAAAGTCTTGGGTGACTTTGGATGGTAAAAATCCGAGGTCACTGGCGGTAATACCCAACGTTGAAAAATAGGGGTGTTACAGAGAGGACAATTCAAACACTAGAGGATATGTTGAGATCATGTGTGTTGGATTGGGGAGGAAACTGGTCTGATCACTTGGAATTAGTTGAGTTTGCATATAATAATAGTTGGCACTCTTCAATTCAGATGGCACCATATGAGGCTTTATATGGGAGGAGATGTAGGACACCTCTATGTTGGGATGATCCATCAGATGTTGTAGATGGAATGCCTCAGATGATTCAGGAGACAGTTGAAAAGGTGGCTTTGATTCGAGAACGTATGTTGACAGCACAGAGTCGTCAGAAATCTTATGCAGATAAGAGGCGACGACCATTGAAATTCGAGGTAGGAGCACATGTTTGGGTAAGAGTATCGCCGACTCATGGGGTTAGAAGATTTGGAGTGAAAGGAAAGTTGAGTCCTCGGTACATTGGGCCATTTGAAATTCTCGAGAGGGTAGGCGAGGTAGCCTACAAGTTGGCACTACCACCAACTTTAGAAGGAGTTCATTCTGTTTTTCATGTGTCGCAGTTGAGGCAGTATGTGTCTGATCCTAGTCATAGGCTCAACTATGAAGAGTTAGAGATTGAGCCAGATCATACTTTCCAAGAACAACCAATAGCAATCCTAGGTAGACGGTTGAAAAAGCTGCGAAATAAAGAGATACAGCTCGTGTTGATTCAGTGGTCCCGACAAGGAGTTGAGGAGGCAACTTGGGAGACTGAGACGAGAATAAGTGAGAGCTATCCTGAGTTGTACCCGGTTTTAGTTGAGGCGTTTGAGAATAAGAGTTAGCGGTGATCAAGGATTATAGTTATGGGTAGTTGTAACTATTTGTGTACTTTGTTCGACTTTACCTTGTGTGCTTGACTTGTTTGATGGTTGCTTGTAGTGTTCTGATGATGTAAATTACGTGTTGTTGACTTGTGTGAAAAACTAAGCAACGTAATGAGTTCGTTTTTGTATACCTCGGGAAGTTTCTGGACGAAACTTTATTTAAGGGGGTTAGAATGTAATATTCGGGAATATTTCAATATTTTTTAATTATTCTATTTTTACGCTTTTTGAATTTTCGTGTTGGGATTACATAGCTTATAAGTAATCTCGGATATATAAAAGTATTTAATTTTTAATTTAAAATAATTATATTTTGAAAAAATTTTAATTTAAAAGTAATTAATAATAATTTCAGGGTAAAGTTTGTAGTAAAAGAGATTTGAGGGTGAAAATTGTAAATTTACAAAAGTTAGGCCGACATTCTCTTCTTTATATACGTATTCTCATTCCAAATTGGTAGACTTAGGTTAGAATACACGAGAGAGAGAGAGAGAGAGAGGGGGGGGGAGGGAATTGGCGTTCGTCGGGTCGGATTTTGGAGTTCAGGCATTATTTGGTAAGTTTTAATTAGTTAATAGTTTGTTTGGATTTTACTAATTTTTCCAGATCTAACTTTACAATTGATTTGGATTTGAAAACCAGTTGATTTATAGTCTTTAGAGGGTATTTTTGATATTGGATTTATATTCGATAAAAGATTTCAGAGTAATTTTAGGGTTTTGCTTTGTAATGATATTAGGGAGACCTTTGATCCAGTTTTTCAGAAAGGTTTGAACTAGAAATATGTTCTTTTATATATTTAGTATGTTCTTGTCAAGTTTTAAAGGATTTGGAATTATACAAGAGAAGTTATAAAGCATCCTGGCTTTTTGTTGATTTTAGGGTTAGAGTTTGTAAGAGTTAAAAGGCTATTATTATTCATTGGGGTAAATATATGCATATAGGAGCCTGGGTCCTAGGTCGTGATCAGAGACAAGGGGAAGAGACAAACTATATGTTTTAGACAGGGGCCCACTTTGCGTGTTAGTTATTGTTTGTTGGCCTAGAGAATTCGTCTTCAAGGTAAGTCGTTTACGACTTGCTCAGTTTCCATTCAATACTTGTTAGACTTCATGTTGTGCTTGTAGGATTGGTTTTGGGGAACTATTCCCTAAGTGATTGTTCTATGAAAAAGGTTTACTTGTGTATTATATGTGCGAAAAGGATTTCATTGGGCTTTCATCGAATGTGAAATTTTCGAATATTTTCTCTATGCTGGTACTGTTCTCGACATGGCCATGTGCGTAGTCCTCTGGGTTGAAGTGACGGCTACGTATGGTTATGTGACAGAGAATCGTGCCCCTTCAAAAGTAAAGTTATCTGTGTTTTGGGCAAGTGCTCCCGAGGAGGCTTGACCAGGGGTTAGAAGGATGGAATTGTAAAGGGTGGGAGGTCGCGCCTCGGCACCTGCGGCATAGGGTTAATAAGCGCCATAGAATGGAACGGTGAGAGAATGGTTGTATTGTTCTGCTTGGACTTGTATGTATGAATGTGTATGGAAGTTTGATATGTGATTTGTTTTTATGATCTATGTTTATGATCTATGGGAAGTGAAGTATGAATTTAGAACCGATATGTGTTGTAATCATGCGAACCTTGCTTGTGTATATGTTAGACAATTGATTGGTTTTTAAACGTCTTACTAGTACCGTATGGATTCTAATTTGGATTAGAATGGTAGCTGACCCTTCGGGGACTTGTTTTTTTTTAGTTTCAGGTAAAGATAAGGGACCCGTGATGGAACCTCGGCTGAATGATGGAACAGGTCGTTGAAGGTTGTGTCATTAGGATGGGTTCGGTTGGGAGAAATGGTGGTATACTTTTTGTTATCTTTTAAATAATGTGTTGTTTTGATAAAGAAAGGGTAGTGGTATGTTAATGAAATGTTTCCAGGAAGTGTTGTAAATTATGTTGTTTTGGGTTTCATGCATGTTTTCTATACTTGGGTTTTATAAATATCGGTTGGATGTTTTATTCATGTTTTCTCGTCGTGCCCGAGTTGCAAGATCCAAGTGAACCCGTTGTCAAACTAGCCTAGGTAGTACCTAGTGAGGTCTACTACCGAGTAGTGCCCCTACTTAAAGACGGGGTGTTACAGAAGTTGTCTTGCTAAGGCTCATGTGTTTGCACTTTCAGCCACCGTTTATTACATATGGCATGCTAGAAATGCTTGTATTTTGTATAGGAACCTTATTTCGCCTGAGGTGATTGTACGGATGTTTTTTACTCATGTATTTCGGTTGTTGCATGATTTGTTTCCGCTTTCTATGGTTGAGAAGTTGTAATTTGGTTTGGTTTGCGTAGTATGGGAGGCTTGCATGCTTGTCCATGTACGCTTTTGGTTGCATGTTTGGAGGGCCTGCGTGCTTATCCATTATGCTTGACTCTTTGTTGATTGTTTCACCCTCTTAGTAGGGTTCATATTTTAATCGAATTTACCTTTACAACAAAAAAAAGAGTTGAATCTCTCTCTTATGTGTCGCCGTCTTAATTATGCTAAATAGACTTATCTATTTTTTCATTTTTACTTCGTTCTTTTTAATATTTACCATCCTTATATTATAATTATAATATTATTAATGCAACTGTATTTGAAAATTTTATAACATGAATTGAATCATCCTCTTTGAAAATATTATAATACTATATTTAAAAATGGTAATATAAGAAATAAATAATATCACTTCATACTTTTATACATTTCTTATATTATAATTATATTATTAATGCAATTATATTAAGCATTTGTGGTTTGGTGAGTATAATATTATAAAAATTGTTAAAGAAAAATAGATATCGAAGGTTATTATTTTACATTATTTTGATTTATAAAAAATATATTTATATATTTAAATTTTATTTAAACTTATTAATTATTAAATAAGTATATATTAAAAAAAATTATAAACTTGATTATGCATTTAACAATGGTACTATGTTAGTTTTTTTTTCGATAAGGAAAGAAATTAGGAAAGCCACTAACAGGCTAGCGATCTCCCTAAAGCATCTGAAGGATGAAGTTCCTAACAACCGGATCAACTGCAAGTGGAATGGTGGAAACGCGACAGAAGGAAACAACAATGTAATCCACCACCGAATTGCATTCCTGGACGACGTGGGAAATACTCCAACACCGGAACTGAGCAAGCAAGCAGTGGATATACGCACATAGCTTCTCAATCTCCCACGGACAGCGCCAATCACCAAGAACGACTTTGACCTGCTGCAAGTTATCGTCTTCAATCTGGATGTGGGAAATGCCATGTCTAGTGGCCTCGAGAATTCCCTGGCGCAATTTGCTGGTCTCAGATATCAGCACAGACTATCGACCGACCAATCCTCCGTCAATATGGATGGGTTCACCGCAACAATCCCTGAGGATAAATCCGAACGTAGCCTTCTCGTATGCGTTAATTGCACCATCAAAATTAAGCTTAGTGAATTGATGTGGGTTTCTTCCATTAACGCTTCTACGCTCTTACCTATTGAGTTGCCTGGTGTTTTGCAATACGTTTTCATCTTTTTTGTTCACGCAGATCCATTAAAGTTAAGGAGCTTTAATGGTGAATGTTAACCCTCTACCAAACCGGATTAGCCCAAAGCTCCTTAACTTTAACGGACACAACTTAACTAAATTGTACTCTTTTCATCAATCAAATGAGTTTTAAAGAAGTGTTTAACTTAACTAAATTGAACTCCTCAACGTCAGCATAATTGGTTCGTTTGTTCATCCAAGGAGACATTTTCAAGGCTGAATTAGAAGAAATATGAATAACCAAAGTTGAAGTTTAAAACTTGAGAAGATTGGATCGCTATGAGATTTAAACGAATTAACCTTGTTGAGTAGTCATCCGGGTAATCATGTATTAATAAAACAGCCTCTCGTATTTAATATATTAAATTAATTACTTAAAGTAATTTAATGTATTAATAAAAAGAAAAAATTACATTTAACCACCTTTTATTTTACACTTGTTGCAATTAACCATCCTTTGTATTTTTTTTTCTAAACTTAACCACCTCTTATGTGTAATTATGTGCATTTAACCACCCATTATAAAGAAAAAATATCATTTTCTCCGTTAAGTAAAGTAAATTACGCTTTTTTCCTTTCTTTTTAAAATTTATTTACAATAAATAAATAAATAAAGGGAAAACCATAATTGACACTTTCAAGTTCGAATACACCGATTTTTTTAACCTTGACCTAATTTCCTCCATAATAATTCCTTCACTGGCCTCCATCCAATGGCGAAAAAGAATCACGACTTCGTTGATGCAAAGACCATGGGTTTTGGATATGATTCTAACGACTTTGGGCGTCCCTTGGAGTCGGTCGTGTCTAAGCTGATGGAAGACGACTTGAGACTTAAAAGGTTAAGTTGTAGGCCGAAATCCAATGATAATGACATTCCAAACTCAATTTGTTCATAAAATTTTTGTTATTTATTGTAAATAAAAATAAAAAATAGGGCAAAAACGTAATTTATTTTACTTAACGAAAAAAATAACGTTTTTCATCAAAATGGGTGGTTAAATGCACATATTTACAAATAAGGGGTGGTTAAATGCACATATTTACAAATAAGGGGTGGTTAAGTGTAGAATAAAATATAAAAGGTGGTTAATTGCAACAAGTGTAAAATAAAGGGTGGTTAAATGCAATTTTTGCTAATAAAAAAGACAATGTAGGTGAATATAAAGTGATCTTTATTATTGGTTCCAAGTCTGATCGGATGAGCACTACTAATATTGAACAGGCGATCCAATGAAAAGTTTTTTTTTTTGGGTAAACATCCAATGGAAAGTTTGAGTGGTAGGTTGATCGAGTTATTCTGACCCCGTAACTCGAGTTCTTACCGAGAGTTCAGCAGTTTCGTTCCCTTTCTTTGTGATTTACTGTACTTAATTAGGTAGCTAGCGAGTCACTTAATTAACCTCTACCAGAATTGGGTAAAATGGGTTAACCCCTCTCGATCAAGGTTGGTGCCCCCACTCTTAAAGAGCTTTGATTTTCTTTGAATTTAATGAGTTTGTCATTTGCCTCTTGGATTCTTCTCCATGCCAATATGCCATCATTCTCTCTTCTGTGCAAATACTTAGTTGTAATATTCCACCCAACCTTCACCAATTTAATGTCTTGAAATTGTTCATCCGGCCAACTTCCACTTAGTCACAGCATTAATTCAGTTTCAATGCTCACCGTGTTTTGGTTTCGATGGCGATGTTCACCTATATTACATTTCAGTAATTGCTTCAGTACCTATATCTCAAGGTTACAAATTTGAAAAAACAATTAACATTTTCCCCAAGTCATCTGTTTCCAAGAGGAATATTTACAAGGCAGCGTAGAGCTACGCTAATAATATGTGCTGTCTTGTGGCTGACATATAACTAACTCAAAGCTTCACAAAAATTAGAAACCGACTCTTTAAGCATTGTCTAAGAGATTTGAGTTTAAATTCCCCTGGCACTATGTATATATAGAGAATGATATTAGAAGAATCTCCTTCGAAATAGGTATAGACGTAGAGCTACATACCTGGTTGATAAAATCGGACGAGTTATACAACAACAACAAAACCTTGTGTTAACCCGCCTCGGGCGGGGTCTCAGATATACACACCCTTGCCCAGACATAAAATCGAGGGGGTGTATGCGGAAGACCCAAGCATTATCATCGCCTCAGAATATTCCTACACAAGCAGAACTAAAGGAATGAATATGCTGGCAAAAGCTTACCCTTTCATTAATTAACGTAAGTATATATTTACATTCTAACCAACTAAACTAGGAAAAGATTACACAAGATCTTATCTAAAAGGCTACAATATATACACCATATAATAACAGAATCAAAAATATCAATAAGAACCCGAGGGGTCAAGATGGACACACCCATACCTTAAATGTGTCAAGAAAATGCGCCTGATAGACTCGAAAAAAACTAAAATTTTACTATATAATAATAATAACTTAACTTAGTGAAAATACACCAAAATTAATATAGAGGATATATACACCTCAAAGGCACTTTATTAGCAAATGAGCAGCACAAGGACGCGCACCCAAAAACTGGACGAGTTATGGACAAGACAAAAAATCAAAATTAATTACAAGTAATTTAGAGATTTCTTCATATATTTATTGCTAATTGATTTCAACGGCCTCAATTTAAAGCATAAATCTTGATAAATTAAAATAAAATTAAAAATTCACTCTATGTGGCCAGAAAGTTATCCGGAAATGCACGAACCCCAGGGAGAACGTACATTGGCAAGTCGTTATATCAGTTATGGCTTTAAGGGCCATGTTTGAGCCAAAATTTATCAAAGGTGAAACCTTGGCCTAAATCGGGCCTTAAATAAACTGAGAAGAATATGAACGAAAATATGTTTTTATTGATGTAGAAATCACGAGAAATTGTATGAATGAAGCGTTCCTTTCCCCTAAGGATTACATCGACTTATATAGCCTCTTAGAGCATATTCTATCTTAATAAAAGATATAATCTTATCTCTAACTAACAAATCTTTGCTTATTTCTATCCTATAATGAATACAATCTGGAGAAGAATCTATCTTGTAACAAACATATCTCGGACCCTCTCTCCTCTAACTGATCCCGAAGGTCTTCCATAGCTCTGTATGCGTTGGAGATTCTTTGTCTATGACTCAACGCTTTTTTGCCTAAAATCTAGGTCGAACAATATCTTGTAACTGCAAGGCATTAGGCCTTCTCTGGTAATGGGCTGCCCCTCCTGCTTGGATTATTTCTGGGTCCAACAGGCCCTAAGTTGTGCCGGTAGTATCATCATCTCATTTTCCTGCAAAATTTGTTCTGTACGACTATGGATATATAACTTGTTTGTAAACTGTTCTAATCGATTATACATACACAGAAAGCACGGTCAGATTCACAAAAAGAATATGGCATTACTTTGGGAAATTTTTACTTCTCTTTTATCTCATTTTGGCAAGTGCAGACATTTTACATTACATCTGGGGACCGCTATTTAGATTTATACTCAAATTAAATAAACCATACATTAGGGACAGCAGAATATATATGTAGCCAGTAAAATAAACTAGACGGGCTTGAAGAAATAACGAATTTAATTGGGCGAAAAATATATAACAATTAATTGCTTAAATTGAAAACTTGACAAAAAGCCAATGTAACAAGAATTTAAACATTGATTTCATGTGAAATTGCGTTCATGAATAATTCTAATGTAGAGGAACAAAGCTATATTCCGGAAAGTTTATTGGATGGCACAAGCGACACAAATTAGGACTTGTTTTACTTCTATACCAAAATTATTTTTCACCCAAAAACTATTTTTAATACTTTTAAAATTCGTATAGCTCTCCCTAATTTTTACGTTTTTCGAGACATAAAAATCAACTTTTTATAAATAAGTGAAACACACCCTAAGCTTATGCCGAAAATATCAAGGACATGAACTTTTTTCTTTATCTTAGCTTTTGGCTCGCCCGGTTCGATCAGTCGGACACTCGGACACCATTCTATATCCGGACAGGAACTTGATTAATGTTGCTACATTAAAGTTGTAAACGACTTAGGAAGGAATGAGAAAAAAAAAAAAAAAAAGAGAGAATTTTTTTGGGCCGGTCCATAACGACCCAATAAATTACATTCATCTTCTAATAAATCGGGCTCGGTCCAATTCTCCCACCATAATACATCCTTTATAAATTCAAACCTAGCTAACTTGGAGAGGTAGGAAGGGCTATTGAAGCCGGCTTTTCAATTTCATGTTGCGAAGATTCAGATCTTTCTAATTATCTAAGCGATTGATCTTTAAGAATTTCGTTCATAATCACCGCTTTAGATTTCAACTAGTTATGACCCGGGCCTTGCCCGGGGACTTTTTAAGAAAACTATAATATATTGATTTACCTATGATATATATATATATATTATAATTTATTTAGTGAAAAAATAATGAAACCAATAACTGAATATATAATTTTTTTTAATTCTTATAATATATTTAATTATAAAAATATAATATTTTATCATTAAAAATATTATTTACTTGTAAAATCATTTTCATAATCATTAAAAATTTAATGATTTTGACTCATTGGGCTGACCTAAACCGCAAGAAAAGTACAAATAATTGATCTAATCAACCCAAAAATTTTAACAACATGAATTTTTACTCGATCCTAACACAAAATGACCGAGCCAAAATTTGAACTAACAAATCTGGCTAATTAATTTAACATTAAGGAATCATTAATTTTATTTATTTTATATAGGGATCTGTAATCTAAAAATCAACATACTTATATATAGAAAATTTGAAAAGTTGTCATACATTTAAATAGAAAATTAAAAAAATCCGAAAATCCAAAAATATTAATCATATTAATTAAAAACCTTGTCATACTTGTGGAATAGAAAATAAATATTAAAAAAATTTATGACTAAATATATGGTGATTGAGATATTAAAATTTAAAAATAATATAACCTTTAATTTTCATATTTATAGATATAATATTAGCATAAAAACTCAAGATAATTATGGATGCAAATTTTAAAGTTTTAATTTATAGAAATTTAATATAAAAAATTATAAAATTAATTTAAAAAATTGTGATTAAAATATGGTTGTCATTTTTGTGATTAAATATTATAATATGGTTCATATGAATTAATGAGTTGTCATTTTGGGTTCGGTTTAAATCGGGTTCGGTTTCGTTATGGGTCACAAGTCAATCGGGTTAGGTTGTAGCGGGTTTTCGGTCGGGTCGGGTTGACCAACGGGTCTAAAATGTCGTTTTTAAGATTATTAAATCAATTTATAATTAAATGATAATATTTATTTATAATATATTATTTTTATATATTTTAATAATAAACTATATTATAAGTTTCAAAATAAATTTTATAACTTTTATAAATATACTAAATCGGTCAACCCAACGGGTTTCGGGTTTTAATCCAACGGGTTTTGTGTTCTATCTGTATCGGTCTATTTCGGATTTTGGGTTCAAATTTTCGTGTCTTGACCCTAAAATTATCGAGCGGTTCGATTTGGATTTGCGGGTTAGGTCATCTTTTGACAACTCTAGTTGTCATACATATAAATATAAAGTAATATAAAAACAAATCATAATTCTGGATAGAAAATTATTTTGCAAAAAAACGTTTTCATATAATTATGGATAGAAAACTAATATTTAAAAATCCAAAAATTAAAATAAAAAATCACTATCATATTATAAAAGTTGTCATAATTATGTATAATGAATCAATAATTAATATTAAAAATCAATAATTGAAAAGTATCTACCATAATAATTAAAAAATGTCATACGTAAATATTTTAAAATAAATCAAAATTAATATAAAAACTCAAAATTAAACATATGATTCGTATTATATAAAAATGTTTTCATATTTTTAGATAATTAATTTAATTAATACATATGAATAGAAAAATATTATCATAATTACGTATAGAAAGTTAATAAAACAAATCCAAAATTAATATGAAAATTCATGATTAAAATACAATCTTTGATTAAATATATTATCATGCTTATGGATAGAAAGTTAGTATAAAAATTTGTGTTTAAAAATATGTTCCATAATAATTAAAAAGTTATCATACTTATCACTTATGTATAGAAAATAATATTAAAAAGTTATGTTTATGGATAAAAAATTATATTGTAAAAAATTTGTCATATAGTTATGGATAAAATTTTGAAATAAAAATATAAAAATTAACTTAAAACTTCAGTACCATGTTAAAAAAAGTTTTCATACTTAAAGATAAAAAAAATTAGTATAAGAAAATTAAAAAAAACAAAAATCTAATAAGAAATATGGTCCATATAAATTGAATAAACAATCCTACGGATAATGGATCGAACTTTACACTAAAGGAATTTTTTTAAGAAACATAACGTAACTACATTTTTTATGGATAGGAATTTAACTGTCATAAATAAAAACTTCCATATGGATAAAAAAAAATCAGATTAAGGCAAATTTTAAAAACAATTACGTGAATAAATTACATAGTGTGTAC
The DNA here is from genome assembly GCA_964016875.1 of Fallopia convolvulus. Lineage (NCBI taxonomy): Eukaryota > Viridiplantae > Streptophyta > Magnoliopsida > Caryophyllales > Polygonaceae > Fallopia > Fallopia convolvulus. Next base: position 46,715,245 of record OZ024721.1, read on the forward strand.
GTATATAAATTACATGTAAAATAAAATAAAATAGTAAGAACTTGTGATGTGCAAGATCTTGTAACACATATGTAATATTATAAAATCAATTTGATATAGATAGAATATTAAAAAAAATGCAATATAAGGAAGATAGAGATAAAAAAATATATAATTTAAAATATTATTAAAAAATATTATTAAAATATGGATAGAAGATAATTACATATTATAATATCATGAACATGAATAAAGATAAAAATAATGAGTAGAGATAAAAATTTATCCAATCTCATAGTAAATTGATAAAAAAAAAAATATTAAATAAGATGAGTGCATAAAATTGAAAATTTCATAAGGTGATTGAATTACATAATATATAATCGATTAAAAAATCATTATTAAAAATAGGGTTGTTGTACTATAAATTCTTAATGACGAAACTGCCCAAAAGTGCTTCAGGTTTAGAAGATATATATTGACTAGTTATGACCCGGGTCGTGCCCGGGTGCTTTTTTAAAAAAATTATAATATATTTAATTTATTACATATGATATATGTATTATAATTTATTTAGTGGAAAAATAATAATAAAAATAATAAAATTAATAAATGAATATATTAAAAAGTTAATTATTATAGTATATTATTTGTAAAAATATATTAAATAATATTGTATCATTAAAAATATTATTTACTTGTAATATCATTTTCGTAATCGTAATAAATTTAATGATCTTGACACATTAGGCCAACCTAAACCCGCAAGAAAAGTGCAAATAATTGATCTAATCAACCCGTAAATTTTAACAACATGAATATGTACTCGATCCTAACCCGAAATGACCGAACCAAAATTTGAATGAACCAATCTGGTTAATTAATTTAACATTAAAGAATCATTAATTTTATTTATTTTGTTTAGGGATCTGTAATCTAAAAAATCAACATACTTATATATAAAAAATTTGAAAAGTTGTCAAACTTTTTAATAGAAAATTAATTAAAAAATCCATAAAAAAATAAAAAAATATTATTAATATTAATTAAAAAAGTTTTCATACTGGTGGAATAGAAAATAAATATAAAAAAAATTTGATTACATATATGGTGATTGAGATATTAAAATTTAAATATTAATACAACCTTTAATTGTCATATTTGTAGATAGAATATTATAATAAGAACTCAACATAATTATGGATGAAATTTTTAAAATTTTAATTTATAGAAAATTTAATATAAAAATTCTAGATTTATTTTAAGAATTGTGATTAAAAATAGTGTTCATACTAATTAAAAATGTTATCACAATTATAGAAAGAAAATTAATATAAAAATTCAAAAATAATATTAAAAGTTGTTACTAAAAATATTGTTCATAATAGTTAAAAAGCATATCATATTTATGGGTAGAAAGTCAATATAAATGAATCCGAAAATTAATGTAAAAAATCCGTAATTTAAAATATGGTTCATATCCATTAAAGAGTTGTCATACATATAAATATAAAGTAATATAAAGTAATAGAAAAACAAATCATAATTCTGGATAGAAAACTATTATGCAAAAAAAGGTTGTCATAAAATTATGGATAGAAAATTAATATTTAAAATCCAAAAATTAATATAAAAAATCGCTACCATATTATAAAAGTTTTCATAATTATGTATAAAAATCAATAATTAATATTAAAAATAAATAATTAAAAAATATGTACCATAATAATTAAAAAATGTCATACGTAATGAAAAATATTTTAAAATAAATCGGAATTAATATAAAAACTCAAAATTAAGCATATGATTCGTATTATATGAATTGTTTTTCATATTTTTATATAATTAATACATATGAATAGAAAAATATTATCATAATTACGTATGGAAAGTTAATAAAAACAAATCCAAAATTTAATACGAAAAATCATGATTAAAATACAGTCTATATTGATTAAAAATATTATCATCCTTATGGATAGAAAGTTAATATAAAAAATTTTGTTTAAAAATATGTTCCATAATAATTAAAAAGTTACCATACTTATCACTTATGTATAGAAAATAATATAAAAAAGTCATGTTTATGGATATAAAATTATATTGCAAAAAAGTTGTCATATAGTTTTGGATAAAAAGATAAAATAAAAATATAAAAATTAATTTAAGACTCAAGTGCCATATTACAAAAAGTTTTCATACTTAAGGATAAAAAAATTAGTATAAGAAAATAAAAATAATAAAAATCTAATAAGAAATATGGTCCATATAAATTGAATAAACTATCATATGGATCGAAATTTACAATAAAGGAATTTTTTGAAAAACATTACGTAACTACATTTTTATGGATAGGAAATTAATTGTCATATATAAAAACTGCCAAATGGATAAAAAGGATCAAATTTAGGCAAATTTTAAAAACAACTAGCTATACCCGTCGTGCCTTGCACGACTACATGAATTTAATACTTAATTTATTTAATGAATATGATATAAAATTTTACAATTGGTGTCCTGTGAAACGGGGCCAAAATTATTAAGGTGAGTTCATTATAATTTTGATGGCTTAATGATAATTTATTTATGCAAAAATATAAATAAAACTTATTTGAATTATTTACAAAAAATATAAAAAGGTAAAAATAATTTAAATTCTTGTAATGTTTTTTTTTATCAAATTCAATTATTTAAAAAAAATTCTTTAAAAAATAAAAATATACTTAATAAGAAACGATGAAAAAATATAAATAAAGAATGGATTTTTTAATGATAAGAAAATCATTTATATTTACATAAATAATTCAAAAGGAAAATTAAGGAAAATATAACGTAATTTTTTATATCAAAAGTCAATTTACGCAAGTAATTATCTAGATTGAAAGTTCTATTTTTATCAAAACTTATTTAAGATAAATCTTTTACATAATTAGATAAAAAATAAAGATAAAATAATTTTCTTTAATTTTAAATAAAATTCGAATTTAATTTTTTCATATAAATAGATAGAAATTTAATTGTAAAAACTAAATTAATATATCTATCTGAATATATAATATCTAATGTTCTATAATTTATTTTAATTTTAGATAAAATATTTTAGAGCTATCATAATTCCTAATATATAATAGATAATCTCTTTATTTTAGATAGAATCTTTCATAGATTAATTTATCTTATTTCTATATTATCCTAAAATAATATCAACATATATAAATTCCAAAAATAAAAAAAATCCTATGTGGCGAAATCCTAGGTGGCTTAACGTGGAAACGACACGTAGGAAAATCCTAGGTGGCGCAACGTGGTGGCCTTATTACTTACGTCTTTTATATATATACATAGATTACGTGAATACATTACAAAGTATGTATATAAATTACATCTGAGATAACATAGTAGTAATAAAGTGTGATGTGCAAGATCTTGTAGCATATAATTAATATTATAAAATCAATTTGATATAGATAGAATGTTAAAAATAAAAAAATAATGCAATATAAGGAAGATAGAGGATATCAAATTGATTATATATAAATATATAATTAAAAATATTAATAAAAAATCATTATGAAAATATGGATAGAAGATAATTACATATTATAATATAATGAACATGAACAAAGATAAAAATAATGGGTGGAGATAAAAATTTATCCAATCTCATAGTAAATTGATAAAAAAAAAATTAAATAAGATGAGTGTATAAAATTGGAAATTTCATAAGGTGATTGAATTACATAATATATAATTGATTAAAAAAATCATTATTCAAAATAGGGTGGCTGTAATATAAATTCTAAATGACGAATCTGCCCAAAAGTGCTTCAGGTTTAGAAGATACTAATTGTACTCGTCGTGCCCTGCACGACTATGACTTGGTATTTTTTTAGATATATTATAAAAAATATATTAATAAAAAATATGATATAAAATTTAATGTATGTAATTTATTGCCTATAATATGTATAAAAATTATTTTGTTTTGAAATCAAATAAAATAAATTAAATCTAGATTATTAAGTTTAAAATTGAAGATAAACATAGATTATTAAGATAAAATAATCTTCATTGCTCTTTTTCCTTGACAATATTTCATAAACAGGTTTAACTCGTTATACTCGTTGTGTTGTGCACAACTATATGGATTTAATAGTTAGATTATTTAATGAATTGTATTTTAATTTAATATAAAAAATAAAAATAACGTATTTATTAGAAAAATCATTAAGGTGAGCCAATATAATGTGAGGCACAACCAAAGTTGTTAAGGTGAGTCCAATATAAGTTTGATAGATTAATGATAATTTATTTATGAAAAATTATAAATAAAAATTATTTTATTAGAACCACTAAATTTTATAATTTTTTACAAAAATAATGTAAATTCTTATATTTTTTAATTAAATTCAATTCTTTAAAAATCTTTTCAATAAAAAGTAAAAAGATAATTACTAAGAAAAGATAAAAAAAAATATGAATGAATAATATAATTTTTTTTTAAAATAAAAAATATTTTATATTAACATAAATAATCCAAAAAGGAAATTAAGGAAAAGATAACATAATTTTTTTTATCAAATTTTAATTTAGGCAAGTAATTATATATTAGGCAAGTAATTATATACGTATTTAAAATTTTTAATTTTTTATCTAAATTTGATTTAAGATAAATCTTTTACATAAATAAATAAAAGGGTAAAGATAAAATAAATTTTTTATGTTTAATTCAAATTCGAATTAATTTTTTCCAAATATAAAATATAGTGTAATGTTAGTATTAGATAGAAAAAATTAATAGTAAAAACATTTTCCTACCTTATTATGATAACAATCTATCATTATATATTAAAAATATTATGTTTTATTTTTCCTTTCTTTTAATTTTTTATTAAATATATTATAATGTTATTTTTTATAAAAATTAGATAGAATTTTAGAAAATTTAAAAGAAAAAATTATAAATAATAAGAATACAAAATTACTTTTTAAATATAAGGTGAGGCCAAAATTGTTCTAGTGGTTCGAAAAGGTTTGACTTTAATATATAGTTATAGATAGATAGATATTTCAAAGATATTATCATTTATATGGATATTTTTATTTCAAAGATATATATGTGACCACATGAACATATTTTTTCTTATATTTTTTAATTTATCTTTTACAAATCTGATAAATATAATGTCCTTTTTTATGCTAGAAACTTCCAAAATTACAATTTGGATTCATTTTAAAATATTGGATGATATCAAAACTTCCAAATCTAATATTTTAATTCATAAGATTTGTTTCCTAAACTACCAATTTATTTGTATAATTTATATGAATTAATGAGGAGATGACACGTGTCAAAATCTGATGTGGCGCATTTTAGGAATGACATGTGACAAAAGAGGATGTGGCGCAATGTGGAGGATATTTATGTTCACTTGGAGATAACTTTTTTACATAATTAACTATAAAAAACTATTATTTTAATAAAGGGGTGATGTGGCGCAATGTGGTGGCAGAAATTACTTCGGCTTTAGTTATTAGTAATAGACTAGTTATACTCGTCGTATCGTGCACGGCTACATAATTTAATACTGCTAAAATTATTAAGGTGAACCCAATATGAGTTCGATGGCTTCATGATAATTTATTTATGAAAAATATAAATAAAAATTATCTTAATTAGAATCATTAAATTTTAAAAATATTTTGCAAAATAGATAAAAGTGCAACAACAATGTAAATTCTTATAATTTTTTTATCAAATTCAATTCATTAAAAAAATTTAATAAAAAGTTAAAAAGATAATTATAAGAAAGATGAAAGTTAAGAATAAAGATTGAATTTTGTAAAGATTAAAATCTTTTATATTTACATGAATAATTAGAAAAGGAAATAAGAGAAAAGATAATGTAATTTTTTATTATCAAAATTCAATGTAAGGAAGTAATTATCTAGATGTTGAATTTTTTATCAAATTTGATTTAAGATAAATCTTTATCATAAATAGATAAAAAAGATAAAAATACAATAATTTTTGTTATTTTTAAATAAATTTTGAATTTAAAAATTATTTTTCACATAAATAGATAGAAAATAATTTAAATATAAAGACTAAATTAATATAAATAAAAATTAATTTTTAAATGTATGGTGGGGCCAGAATCAACGTGGTGGTTCGAAAAGGTTTAGTTTTAATATATAGTTATAGATAGATTATTAGATATATATGACTATTTTTATTTCAAAGATAATATATGTGATCACTTGTACATATTTTTTCTTATCTTATCTATATTGGTCAAATCTACTAATATTATTTTATCTTTATGTTTATTTGGGGATAAATCTTTACAAATATTATTTTATCTTTATTTTTACTTGGAGATAACATTTTTACATAATTAACTATTTAAAATTATTATTATAATAAATGGGTAATGTGGTGCAACGTGATGGCAAAAATTGCTTCGACTTTAGTTATTAGTAATAGATAAATATGCAATCATATCAAGTTCTTATCTTGTAGCAGTGGAATACACCCAAAGTTCTAGTTTTGACATGTATTTTCTAGAATGATGTTTTAGAACGTTCTTTAGGCAACGGAATAACAAGTGTATAAATAAATAAGTAAAGTGTAGAGGATAATTATTTATGGACTAGTTATTTGGGTAAACTTTTATCTTTCTTAGAGGATTTTCAATAGTCTACTTATATTATTAATTTGTTTTTTAGGTATATATAAGATTTGAATTTCTTTGTTGTTAGTCGTCTCCTAACTCTAACAATACTAACAAATCTTCTCAACTCTATGCCTAAGCAAACAAACTCAACTCAATTTAATAAACCAAACATTACACCTGGTCTCAAATCCTTATCACTTGGGAACACCTTCATCCCCGTTGTCGAGATCGAACACTCGTCGTTGTTGACTTCTCTTGGATCTTCCTTCTTTCTTTCTCAGCTCACTCTAGGGTTTTGGTTTTGTGCTTGGAGAAAAGTGAGTTGTCAGTCACTATTCACTTATATTTATGATTACTCTTGTCTTGATGCCGACTAAGTCAGAAATGCCCTTGTGTTGCCAACTCTTGGCAAAGACATCTAGCCGTTGGAAGCTTCGGCGCAGTCTGGGCACCAGACTATGCCTCTATTCTGTCTAGGACATGTCTCCACTTTGTCTATTTTGGATTGGTTTGTGAGTTCCCTTGGATAGGAAACAATTGGCACTTGAGTTCCTTTGATGGGAACATCTGCGTATATCATTATAGTTTCTTTTCGTTATGTAGTTCCCTTGAAATACTTGAATTAGGGTTGTTCAGATGGCTCAATGACCCGCAACCCGACTCGTAAATTATGAGATAGGTCAAGGGTCAATATTTTGGGATTACGTGTTACGTGTCGACCCGTAAAACCCGTAGTTTGACCCGTACTATTATTTTTAAATTTTGTTATAATAGTATAATAATATTTACTCTTTATGACCCGTACTATTATTTTTAAATTTTTTTATAATAGTATAATAATATTTACTCTTTATAATAATATATTAATACTCTAAAATCTTTGAACTAGTTGTAATTAGTCATTTTTTTTGTTTAAATAGGAAAAATGGGTTAGAATGGCGCATAAAGCCAAACTTCAAAAGTTTCAAGCGGGTCAATGGGTCAAATGGATCATTTTGACCCATTTGACTTGTCACCTAACCCGTAAACTGAGTTACAGGTTGGGTAACAGATTAGCTGATTTTTTTACGAACCGGGTTAGGTCAACCAGTCCCAAACTTGAATAAAACAAATTAGTTTTCTATGGGATTTGCTATCATCAAAACTGATAAAAAAAAATCGCCGTTCTAACATTTTAAACATAAGTTCCCAACAATGTTCCCACACATTATATTCTCAACTTTTCTCCAAGGAATTTCAATACTAGTTTTGACATATATTATGTATGTATGTATGTATGTGTAAGGATCGAAGATCTGTGTTAGTAAGAAAAATCGAGAACTGTTCCAAAGACAGTTCTCTATGCAGCGGAATAAACAACAAAGAAAATAAAACTGTAACGCAGTAGTAAGGACACGTTCCCTTATAGAGGAACCACTACAACTAACTAGCTGGAGAGTAAACCTCTACCTCCCTTGGAGGATTTTGAACAAGTAATATATTAGATTGATAGATCTCTAGATACACAATACAAAGACGAACTTCTCTATTGTTTGTAAACCCAAATACAAACAATACTATCTACTTAAGTCATCATGGATCTAGATCTACTAAACGCAATCAATACAGTACTTGAACCTGACTCGTTCCTGATGCATGCCCCTTTTTGCATAGGAACCAACTTCCAAGTTGATGGCGAGCTTCACGCAATTCCATCACTTGGATCTGGTACTTCCTTCTCTAGATCTGGTTCATCGTCTTCACTTGAGTTGCTCGCGCTCTCTCTTTCTCTGGATCACTTGCTTCGTTCAATGACTAATGTTCATTCCTTTCTAAGAGCGTACTTGACCTAGTTTCATCTCCTTCTATTTATAGCGGTCACTTCTTTCCATTTGGCGTTTTTGTCCTTTAACTCTTGGGGCACACAATACTGTTCAAAAAGACTAGCGTACCCTTTTGAAAACATTCCATCTTGGGACATTTTTATCCTTTTGTGCTTGCCACCTGTTGATAGGGATTTACTCAACAACAAATAAATTTATAGTCAAGACCCCGCTGTTTATAGGGAGGTTAGGATCGTCCACGAGAAGCAAGGTTGTGTTTAATTACTAAACTAAGAGACAAAAGAACAAATAAAGCAAAGGACAAAGCAAAAACAAAGTAAAACAAAGCACTGAAGAGGGTCGATATCGACCTTGTCAGGGTCGTTACCGAGGTATGATTTCAGCAGATAAACTAAGTAAACAACAAGAACAAGGGAGAAATTGCATGTCGGTACCGACCTGGGCAGGGTCGATATTGAGGCAGCCGGGAATTAAAATTGACTCAAAAATAGAGAAAAACTTCTAGGATAAGGGTTACCACAACATAATCATGCAATTTCAAGAAATATGAATCATAAACATCATGCCTTTAACATAAAGTCATCAACTTTCGTTGATTTAAACAAGCAAATCAATCAACTTTCATAAATTAATTCACTTTATCCAAATTCACAACTTTCTCTTTCAATCAAGTTATAAACATGAAATTTCAACTTTCGTCAAAGCTTTTGCATAAACAAGTAGAATAATACATAGAAGGCAATCAATTCATTCATTCATATCACCATTCATGCACAATCATCTTGGGTTTCTAACCCCGACCCTAGAAAAGGAGACTACTCACTCATGATTGAAGAAAAACAAGCAAAGCAATTAAAAGAGATCATACTTCAATTAAAACTAAAGGCTTACTTGAATTAAAACTTCAAATTTGTCTTAGAACACAAGAAAATCTCCACCAATCTTCTTCCTTGTGCTCCAAGCAACCACTTGTCTTCTAAAAACCCTAAAATTGCTTCCCAATGATAAAACTAACCAAAGAGAGCTAGATTGTGTCTAAACAAGAGTATTTATACTAGAACATCCCTCTTAAAAAGTTTCCATAAAAACAAAACCTACTAAAGATAAAAGATTAAGGAATAAAAGCATTTAATGAGCAATTATCCTGGCCGGCTAGGCTGAGTGCCTCGGTACCGACCCTTAGAGGGTCGATATCGAGGTTGGCCTTGACTTGTTTTCTCTTGTTTCTTCCTTCTTCCTTTGGATTTTGCGGGAGTTTCTTCCATAGCTTCCTTCTTTCCTTCTTCCAAGCTTAGTCCTCTCTTCTAATGTCCATTGAATGCATCCAAATCCGCCTCAAAACCTACACAAAAACACACAAATAACGTAGTTTTCATACTTTTCACAAAATATGCAAACTATACTAGAAAGACACAAAACACTCACAAAACGCAACTAAACAAGACTAAAAGACCTAGAAAAACATACTAAAACTATGCTAAAAACATGGACATCACCACCGAAGACAACAGTGAAAAGTCTCTTTTATCCTTCATTCAATTACCACGTATCAGATAGCTCACGGAGAATGTTTTTCTTGCTTTTCCTATAGTCATGTATCTTTTCTGTATTCACTTAATTAAGAAATTAGTTCCAAGTATTTGTCATTATCAAAACTTCAATTGCTTGAATAGAGAAATCATTATTTCTTCCTAACACTGATCCAACAATATATAAGAGATTGGTCTAGTAGGGTTAGAGTAGAAGATTCGGTTTTAGTTGGAATTTGGCCAAAACCAATTAACCAACGGCTTTGAGCATAATTAATATATCTGACTTATGGAGGATTAATTAATAAAATAACTTTTCTAGTACGTAAAAGGCCGCAATTTATGTGGTAATTCACCGAACAATAATAATGGTAACTTTTGGGGGGCTGCCTACTCGGACGATCGCACTCTTGGACCAAATTAATAATTAATAAATGTGCTTACTTTGCTTTCACGGCATCGTTTAGTTTGCCTTTTATTAGCAAAGCTATGGCATACCCACACTTTGCGATGGACTGGTACGGTGGACACCTCTTTTTCATTTTTTTCCCCTTTTTGGATACGTAGAGACATAGATAAGTAACATACAAACACTATGTTTACACAAGATATATGCACACATATATTTTAAGTAACGTTTACTTTTTTTGGTTCTAAAATCATAGACCCAGCATCTCCAATCCACATGAATCAAGAACTAATTTCTATTCGCGATTCGTGGCCGACAGTAACATAAGGAAATTTTGCACATTGGAAGAATCGAACACAAGACTGCAAATCACTACGCCAACTCGTTGAATTTAAGTAACAATTTTAACTTTCGAAGCCTGTTTTTTGACACCATAGCGTTTTACTAGTAAGATTTTTAGCAATTTTTTTATATATATGAGCTACTAGCTCTTTTGAAGACCAAACATTAGATCACCTGAATATTATAAGGCCAACCTAAATTATCACTGCAGATGGTCTTTAAGAAATAAAAAATTAAAGGATTAGGATGAAAAAAACAAAGAATTGATCAGTAGGAGAAAAATAAGATCTAAGAAGAGGCAAAAAGCTTGCAACTGCCGTTCGAAGAAGATCAAGATTGCAAATGTCTCCTGACCAAGAAATCTGCTACTGAATTACACTCCCCGTAACAATGAAAAAACAAAACGTGAGAAATTTTCAAAATAAAAAGTCTAATATCTTCTAATATTGTCGCTATTTCCCAAGAAATTTTCCAAACATTTTTAAAAAAATTAATAAGCACTAGATTATCTCCTTCTATAATTAGATTTGATAAATGCATTGTACTTGCATATTTAACACCTTCTAAAAGGGACAACGCTGTGCTTTAAGGATAAACATATGTTCTAACTCTTTTTTATATGAATAACTGAGTAATTATGATCCCGGATTAAATATCCAATATAAGTAGCAAAATTTGTTTGTTTTGAAGCATCAAAATTTAATTTATACCAGTCAGGAGGTGGTTTAATTCAAGAACGATGGTTTTTTCCTTTTAGGTAAATTTTTATAGTGTGATTTTGTTAAAGAGTCATTTACTGAATGTGTTGAGTAAAAGCCAAATCATATGGAAGTAAATTAGAAATAAGACGACCTGGGTTAAAGATTTTTGTGTTTCGATGTCCCTAATTATATCACCAAAAAAAGCATAAAATATTTTTGTTATGATTAGAATTTAAAGTAGTAATTAGATTGTCATTAAATCCACCAAAAGATTCAATACTAAAGGTAGTATTTAGTTTTAGTTCTAGTTTGCTTATCATAGTCTGAGTAAAAGGACAATGAAAGAAAATATGGTTTAAATTTTCATCAGCAATTTCACAAAGCGAACATGTATTTGGGACACAATTATAGAAACGATTTAATCGATCAGTAGTTGGGAGATAACCAATACAAGATTTCCAAATAAAGTTTTGAATTTTCAATGGAAGTTTAGCTTTAATTTCAAAATCCAAGAAAAACCTGAACAAAGATTTGACATCTCAGAAGTAATTAGCGAATAAGAAGACGAAACTGAAAAAATTTCCATCCGAAGCAGGGAGCCAAACAAGTTTATCTGGAGTAGATGAAAATGAAATTTGTATATTTGAGATAATTTGAACTAGATAAGGAGGAACATGTCAGCTTAAACACATGTAAATTCCATGTATTATGATTAGTTATAAAACTTGAAAATTTTAATTTAATATTAATATTATCGAAATAAGGAAGTAAATCATGTTTTGGAATCCATTTATCAGTCCAAAAGTTTATATTCTGTCCATTTCCAAGAGTCTAATGAATAACATTAGAGAAACGGTCTCTAATATTCATCAAACGACAAAATTGTCAAGAACAAGATTTCTTTTGATATTGCATAATAGAAAGAGATCCCATGTATTTTTGAGTAACAATTTGAACCCACATGTTTTGCAGTTCCGTCATAATTTTCCAAATAAGTTTCATTTGAAACGATTTTTAGCAATTGAATGGCGAAGGAGCGGTACGTTTTTCAATTGTCAGCACTAATTATAAGCACTTTTTTTGGTAGAAACTAAATATAAGCACTCGGAACATACTCTTAATATTCCACAAATATATTGTAAGAGGATAAATAATTAAAAATTATTTTTTATAAGTATTTCTCTAACTCTCTTTATTATTTTCCTTATTAAATTACCGCTTTTATTATTCTTATGATGGAGGAGTATATCTTAATTAAAAGATAGAATTTTCTAACGTATTGGGGGCAAGATATCGCTTTCTTGGGTTTCAAGGCATCTCGGCCGGCCCTAAAGATAGAGTCTTCGACCTTCTCTCTCACATTCCTCAATTATAAAAACATGGGATCACTATGTATGGTAGGAACATGCTGAAATTCGCTCATCTCATTGAACATGCTGATATTCGCTCAGCTTGGGCATTTAGTATAGGCATTTGATCAGCTTGCTTGTGGACTGATTTTACCTCGACGTTTAATCGACAAACTGCTCTTTTGACTTAGGCATCGGCGGTGGATTAGGGGGACCCTGCCACATGTGTTCATTGTTTTGTAGGTTCTAGGTTGAAGATGAAGCTTAGAACAGAAGGTGAAGAGGCGAATGAAGAGGCGCATTCAATTAGTGCGTTAAAGATGAATTTTTGTGCATTAACAATTGTCGCCGACCGGGGTAACTGAAGATTCAATCCCATAAAAGAAATCTCTATGGTGAGCAGAGTAGGAAGAAATCGCCACCTCGGGGTTCGTGCTAACCCTAGGCAAGACCGTGGTCACGGATTGTTGACGCGACAACGACCAACAGCGTACCGTGATCGCGGATCAGAAATTGCGGCCACGGTCGCCGCCAAAGTCGATTGTAGAGAGCGCTGCAAAGTCGACGACGTCGGGGCAAGGAGCGACCTTGCAAGCCCCTCGTCGAACTTAGTCCCGCCTATGGTTGGTAGTCAACCATCGATTTGCGGGTTGGCTCCGGGTGCGCGCTCGGAAGTACAACATCGAGAGCTTGATTGTGAATCGCATATCGACGATCAACCACCATCAAAGCGACAAAGCCCGAGCACAGGGAAGTTGTCGACTCCCTGGGCCGAAACCAAAGATTGCACAAGTGGCAACGGCCGGGTTTCACCCGATCAATCGCGCGCAATGGTAGAACTAAACAGTGGAGACGACCATGGTCGCGGCTCACAAAACCGCGACTGCAACCCTCCCAAAACGAAAAGCATTCCACCGGACGACTGTGACCGCGATTCTCTAGAACGCAACCCTAGTCGAGGCAACCGTGGTCGCGGCCTGCGTAACTGAGACCCTGACCCTCTTGAGACCGAGGATTTGAGCGGAATAGGCTTAGAATCGAGTGTGAAATTTGTGGATGAACTACGAGATACTTCTGTAGGAGAGGATGACCCCGATGAACTTTTAGCCATCACCCATCTATTGCGAAGTGATCGTGACATCTTCGCATGGAGCCCATATGACATGCTTGGAATAGACCCGGAACTTGCTTGCCATAGGCTGAACGTTTTCCCTGACATAAAGTCGATCGTACAACGAGCAAGACGGTCCTTTATCCAGCACACTGAAGTCGTGATTGTTGAAGTAAAGAAACTACAAGAGGTCAACACTACTCGAGAAATAATGTTGTACCCAACTTGGCTGGCAAACACCGTTGTCAAGAAAAAGACGGGAGATTGGAGAGTTTGCATGGACTTTACCGATCTCAACAAAGCATGTCCAAAGGACTTGTTTCCACTTGCAAAAATTGACCATCTAGTGGATTCTACAGCAGGGAACGAGCAATTGATCCACACAGTTATTGAGTTGGATTTAATCCTTGAAGTTCAAGATGTGACCTTTCGTGATCTTGAAGCAACCGCGCAAAGCGAAATCGCGTGTGGTGCTCTCAGCAACCGGAACTGCAATCGCGACATAGAGAAACGCGACCGCGTCATAGAGAACCGTGACTGCTTCCCAGAGAACCGCGGTTGCGGTCCACATGGTGATCACGCGAAACTAAGGTATTCGCTTAGAGGATCGAACCCTGGCATACACCGAGCAAGGCACCTTGCTTGAAGACGACCAAAGACGTGACTCGGCATCACTCGTGAGTGCGGCTGCACGTCGCGCGAGCCGGTGGGGCCCAAGTCAAGCGACAGTATCGAGGGTCGTAATATTGTATGGTCTAATTCCAATGGGTTCGACCATCTATGGATTTCAGCGATGCATGTTGTCGAATCCGAAATCGATCAAAGCTCACAAGGGCATGAACAACCACAAGAGCAAGGAGTGTGAAGAAGATTTGCAAAAGTTGAAAGCGTATTTGCAAACGAAACCAATCTTGACCGTGCCTGATAAAGGGGACACCTTGAAGCTTTGTTTAGTTGCGTCCCCTCGAGTAGTCAGCGCCGTCTTGATTAAGCAGCAAAGTGGAAATCAAAGATCGGTCTACTACACTAGCAAGACATTACTCGATGCCGAAACAAGGTATTCGCCCATGGAGCAGTTGCTACTAGCTTTGGTCACCGCATATCCCACATTCAATCACCAGTTTCAAGAGCACCCAATCCAAGTCATTACAACTTATCCTATTCGAGCGCTCATCACAAGCTCGGATCTCACAAGACGGGTTGCAAAATGGGCTTGGAGTATGGGCAATGTGACATTGAGTACGTCCCTCGAACTTCCATCAAGGGACAAGTGTTAGGCGGATTTGGTAGCCAAGTTCTCCCACTTACCTGGATTTGCAGCCCTCCGACTTACCGCTCGGCCATGTCGCCAAAAAAATAGATTACAATATTACACCTTTTTTGTATTTGTACTTGCATCTTGAATTGGAGTCGCGCGCATGACAAGCGAAACTGTGGTCGCGGGCAACCTCTAGAATCAAGGGAGGGCCTCCAGTAACGAAAGCCACGGTCGCAGCCAACGTGATTGCGGTCGCGACCGACGAGTCCGCGGTCATGGATAGCCCTCAAAGAACAAGTATCTCTCAGTTAAACGACACAAAGGTCACGGCTTGAAAAACTACGACAGCGGGTCACCCTCAGAGCATAACAAATACGGAATGGATCCTTGAAATTGATGGTATGAGTAACAATGAAGGGTTTGGAATTGGAATCGTGCTTACATCCCTTACCGGAGAGGTGCTTTAGCTCGCTGTTCATCTTGACTTCGACACCACCAACAACGAACTTGAGTATGAAGCGTTAATACTTGGGTTAGAAACAACAGTTAGTCTCGGAATTGCCAGACTACTCGTTCGATCTATCCGGCTCGCAGTTCATTGTGAACCAAGTGTTAGGGCATTATGAAGCCAAAGGGTAAACTATGCTCAAACATATGGAGAAAGTGAGAGTTATACTAGAGGAATTCGAGCAGTATGAACTCAGACAATGATCATGCGATCAAAACAAGTCTGTTGATGCCTTAGCAACGCTAGTTGCTTGTTCGAGAGGCTCGCTCAAGACCCTAGTTCACGTCGAAGTTTCGAGATCTCCAGCAATCGACGCCTCAAACGAAACTGCAAGCGACAATATGCCCTCAATCGTGATCGCAAAAATCTCCTCGACAGGAACACAACTTCGTTTTTACTTTTTAATTTGTTTTTAAAAGAAAATCCTAGCCATGAATCTTTTTTCAACGTTTTGTACTCCCTCCTCTCTGTTTTGTTTGTTCCAAGAGTGTATCTTGAAATCCGACAGTTGTATATGCTAAAAGGAGTGCATGGATCCCACGATATTCGCTCATGGATGTACGAATATACGAATATACTAATATATATACGAATGTGTTAGGGGACCCGTCGACTAATCTGCATGGCCACTTCGAATAGGCCCTAAAGTACTTGAGTCTTAGTTGCGACGCTATCGAACACAACTAACATTCAAGTGGGGCATTTGTGAGCGGGTAAATAATTAAAAAGTATTTTCTATAAGTATTTCTCAACTCTCTTTATTATTTTCCTTATTAAATTACCGCTTTTATTATCCTTACGATGAAGGAGTCTATCTTAATTAAAAGATAGAATTTCCTAATGGATTGAGGGGCAAGATATCGCTTGCTTGGGTGTCAAGGCATCTCGGCCGACCCTAGTGATAGAGTTTTTGACCTTTCTCTCCCATTCATCCATTATAAATACATGGGATCGCCATGTATGGTAGACACATGCTGATATTCGCTTAGCACATTGAACAGGCTGATATTCACTTAGCTTGGGCATTGAGTATAGGCTGATATTCGCTCGACTTGCTTGTGAACTGCTTTTACCTTGACGTTCAACTGACAAACTACTCTTTTGACTTAGATATCGGAGGTGGATTAGGGGGACCCCGCCACATGTGTCCATTGTTTTGCAGGTTCTAAGTTGAAGAAGAAAGCTTGGAACGGAAGGTGAAGAGACGAATCAAGAGGAGTATTCAATCAATACATTAAAGGCGAATTTTTGAGCTCTAACATATATATTCCTAACACATTTTCTCATTTTTATATTTGATTAAGAAACAAAATTTAATTTCTTTTCATTTAAAAATTAATCAACCAACATATCCGAGTAGGATACATTTAAAAACAAAACATGAAATATGTTATCTCATTTGCTTCACAATGTCCTAGAGAGAGTACTCTCTTCCTCAACCAAGAAATTAAAATAAAAAATTGCTTCAGAACATCCTATGAGGACAAAAGATTTATACTTTGCCTGGATTTATGGCAATTACTTTTGTGGTGAACTAAAAGAATAAATATTTTGTACATAACGATGAAAAAACCACGATGACTATATAATTTTCGTACCAAGTACCAACATTGTATAAGAATAATGAAACATCACGTTATATATAGCTATAGGAAACGTATCCTACATAATATATTCCTAATATTCAATATATATATAGAAATAAATTAAACTTACACTATCAAAATAAAAGAACAAATGACATATTTATAATTAGTAATCAAAATAAAAGAACAAATGACATATTTGTTGTAGAGAAATTAACAAGCCTTAGAAATTAAGATGCAAAGCAACAAGGCCTAATTAATTAAGAAGCACAACTTTTACATCGATATCATGGCTCCCCAGATCCCGATTGAAACGGGTTAACATTAGGTTGATGTTGTTGTTGTTGAACTTGTAGCTAGCAAGCTCGTGAATTAACATGGTGGATCGACATCAATACATTTGAAGTAATGGTACATTGAATTCGAAGTAGATTTATGGAATCTTGTTATCAGAAGGAGAAGGAGTGGGATTAGGATGAGGAAGTGGGTTAGAATGAGGAGAGGGTGTACGGAAGCCCCAGATATCATCGTATTCATCCCAAACATCGTTGTAGAGCGTAGAAACGTACGACTCGGCCATCATTCCCACGTCCCAGGACGGCAGCCACATCGCCCCCAACGGCACCTGCTCCGAAACCACCACCCCCGCCCTCCTCCGCCACCCCTCCTCAGCCACCACCCCTTGCCTGCTGCTGCTTTCTGCCGTTGCTTCTTCTTCTGCCACCGCCGCCGCCGCCGCCACCTTTACCGCCGGCTGCTCCTCGTCCTCCGCCACAGCGCCACTCTTCCTCTTCTTCATCATACTTTTGTAAATATTAATTTGTATCTGTTCTTCTTTTTTTTTTTGGTGGTGTACGTGTTTGGGATCGGACTTTGAATGTACCAAGGAGTTGTAGGGCTTATATATATAGTGGGGCGCCTGCAAATGCAAGTGAGAGATATTTTGAATTGATTTGCTTTCAAGTCACATTACATATATATAGCTAGTGGGAGTATAATGTGTAGCGGCAGCTACTACTTGTCTACTTGTACAAGTAGTTAGCAAATCACAGAAAAAAAAAGTAGTTACGAAACTTTTTTATCCTATTTCCTCTGGGAACGTAATAAGTATTTTTAATTTAAAATTTTAATTAGGCATGTTTTGTTTTAAAAAAATTCCCTCTTTTTTTTCAAATAAATGTATAGTAATCATTTTTATAATGTGCTCTAACAAAAGATTATAGAAACTTTCAGATATTTAGTAAAAAAACTAAGACTTCGTGATAGTATCATAAGATTTCCGTTTTGATTCCAATAGGCAAACCGATAATACACATAATACATTACAGACTCTTTCAGACATAGTGGGAAATGCACGGGTAGATAATTCTGCTATAAATCTTTTTATTGATTTTGTTATAAGGTAAGAAAATTAATTGGAAATCTATTCGTACTCAAATTGAAGATATTAGTTTGGTGAACGAAAACTAGGAATTTCTGTCAAAACATATATATTTTTATGGATAAGATAAGATTGCGGGAGTACGTACTCCATTTTACAGAGAGGTAGGTCTAAAAGAAAAATGAATTATTTGAGAACTTTCTAAAATAAAGCATATTTATGTAAAATCGATAAATATTCGTTAGCACAACAAATTGGGGCAACATTATCATCCTAAAATATGTTGATGGACAAAAGATAAAGTAGCGAGGTAGGAGGGAAGGTTTTGATGGGTCACATGACTCGTATCGTATCACACACATGCCACATGGGATGTTGTCGAAGTCCTTTGTCTGCGCGCACTGCTTGGGGCTTGCTTTACTGGATTCCGAGCTTGCCCCCCTACGAGTGTGAACGTGGGGGGGTTAGATTCGGGGGTATTTTTGTCAATTCGACAGGCGAGCGGGATTAATGTCAACTTCAGCTTCACATATTGATTAATTAATTAAAGATTGTAAGAAAGAGGGCGCGATAAATAAAATCCAAAAGTGGCAACTATCCGAACCTGCTAGCCAATTTGAAGACGACTGGGGTTGGTTATTTGTGTTTGTAGTGATTAATGATTAATGGTTGAGCTGCTATTTTGCTGTCATGGGACACGTGTTACCAGGCTTTTGGGTTATCCGGTAATGTTCCGGCCACAAATAATCAAATAAATTTCTAGCAAGATTATTAAAACCCTAAAATAAAATAGTTTGGAAATTTTTCAGTTGGTGTTCTTGGGTTTAAGGATATTTTAGTCGGTGTTCTAAAATTAATTTAATATTTCGGTTAGTGTTTTTAAGGATTTTAAAATTATTTATCAAGATAAATAAAATTATCAGTTGTATTTTTTTGTACATTCGATATGCTAGATGTGTATGAAATTTTACCAAAATGTGTATTATAAAAACTGATGCACATATCAGTATAAGCTTGTGCACATTTAAACAGGACTTGATAAAAGACATTCATGATAAAGTTTATGCATAGTTCATATTCTCACCAAATTTGATATGCATCAAAAACACCCTAATGCAAATTTTAGTATATGTTTGTTCACATTTACGCGTGAATTGATGTACACTCATGGCAAAGTCTAGCTTGTGCACATTAAGAAAAGAATTGATGATGCGGCAAAATTTATGCATATCTTACGCGGGTTCCTTGTGTATGTATTTTTCCTAAAAATACGCGTATAATTTGACAAAAATCACTCGTATCATTATCACTTCATAAAATAAAATAATCCACACCCTTCATTTTTTTATCCAACGCTTGAGATTTATTCTCAGTTCTCATATATGCGTCCATTACACCGGAATCAATCCTTATAAATTAATATATAATCCAAGAATCTTCTTTTTCTTTTCCATAAAGCTAATATTTATGTTTAGAATAATGTTGTCGAAATTGAACAGCTGGGTTTGGATTTTAGATGCAAAGATGCATCTTAGACGTCAATGTCATGCACCTTCTCCAACTTGAGGAATACTCCCCTCAGTCGGCAGAAAATTACAATTTTCTTTCTGAGGCTATCTTACTGTTCTTTATAGTATATTAAATGAAAAGAAGGATATTGTGCTATGGATTGACGTTATCATCCAATGGCAACATAAACGACAAGACGCCACGTATGATAAGGAGAAGAATAATCGAAAGCTCAATCTCAACTGTGTAGTCGGCAGGGAAGAGACAAAAATTTTGAATTGTGATGCATGAAAAACTTTAGGAAAAGGTGAAGTTGTATATAATGTGATTATGAAGCTCTATAGCTTTGCTTTTGTGAGTTAAGTTTGGTTGGAGTACGTCTTCGCAATTCACACCCTATTCATTATTGATTGTTGACTCCCACGCCTAAGCCCACGCCTCCTCCTCTACTTTTTATTCATTTTCTTTTTAATATATCCAATTCTAAGATAGAGTTCATTATAACGGCGACGGCTACTTAATCATACTTTAGACCTTAACTTGTTGATTACGGCAAGTAGTTTATTTTCTCTTCGGCTTGAGAAAGTGATCCATCTAATCTCTAACACCTTTTCACAAGTTTTATATATTTTTATTTTTCACGTTTATTATAATTGTTGAGAATACTTCCCACATCAAAAAGTTGGGACTATTAAACATAAAACATGCCTATTATATAAGTACTTTGATTACTCCTCCTATTGTCAATTATTGGTTTTAGGATGGAACTCCATGCGCTCGTGTGTGGCTTATTGTCGTGAGTAAACCGGTTTAGGCAATTGTTAGAACCGGTTGAGTAATTGTTGGAAACCGGTTAGGAGTTTGTTAGAACCGGTCTCATATTTGAGGAAATGATTGTACTCTGTTTGGGGCATTCAATGAATAACAGAAAGCTGATTTCCTCTCTCAAATTCTCTCTTCTCTCTTCTCTTTCTTCTTCCCTCATCTCAAATTCTCAGTTATCTTTGATTCACGACAATTTGGTATCAGAGTCGTGGTCCTGAATCTCATGGCGGATGAAACGAGATTACGAACTATGGAAACTCAAATTCAGCAATGGAAAGTGTTCGCGGATTCTACGAAGAATTTTATGCGCCGAGTAATTGCGCCCCGGTCAGAGTTGTAGGGTGCACTGGCTTTTTATCAATGGTGTGCCCTACAGCTCTGGATTTAAAAAAAATTGAATAAAGGGGAGCCGCAGCGGTGGCAGCTGCCGCTCCATATAAAAAAACTTGTCGTTATGGGAGCGACAGCGGTGGCAGCTGCCACTCCATATAAAAAAAACTTGTCGTTATTGGAGCAGCAGCTGCCACCGCTGCCGCTCTATGTAAAACAAAAAAAAGATTCGATCGGTAGCGGTAACAGCTACCGATCCCTTGCCCTCAACGGTAAAAAACTCGTCGTTTATAAGGCGAGCAATGAAGGCCATGTGAAATTACTCGGCGTAAAAAACTCCCAAACCCATCCCCAAATCCACCTCTACGAAAATAATGTCGGGTTTTTGGCCATTCTATGAAGGGCAGGGACATTCTAGTTCAAATCCGGTGAATGTGAACGACGATCAATATGGCGATTTAGAAGGAATTCCTTATAGTGGACATCAAAACGAGGTTGTTTTGCATCAAAAAGAAGAAGCGATATGTAATCGATTATTTACTAAATTATTAGTTTTATTATTGTTGGTGTACAAAAACTCCGCCTTCAATTCGCCTTTAATACACCAATTAATAACTCCTCCTATTCCGCTCCTCTTCGATCTCCTGACCTAGAAATCTGCAAAACAATGGACACATGGGGCGGGGACCACCTAATCCACCTCCGATGCCTAAGTCAGAAGAGCAATTGCCGTTTTGAGCGACGAGGTACAACAAGAGAGCGGTGAATTCCTGAACAGTCGAGCTAAGCGAGTATTAGCCTGTCTAGGGGTTCTGAATATGCCGATATGCACATGTGTCCATCCCTACACGCCTAGGGCGTGTATTTATAATGGAAGAGGGAGATCAGGGGGGCTTATTTAATTATTTCCTAGGGTTGCTTAAAGCCCAAGCTAGGAATATTCCCCCCTTCTCCGGGTTTAATTCTATCATATTTGCATGATAGAATCTTCCATAAAGTTGCATAATCGCCATAAATTTTATAATATAGAAAATAACGAAAATAACTGCGCAGTAATTTTAAGAAATACCTTTTTAATAGCGAAAATAAATATGATAATTATGTTTGTTTTACCCGCTCACAAATGCCCCACCTACACCGCCTTACATGTCTCACCATGTTTGGCGACGTAGGCTACAGAGGGTTTCAAATCGGAGTGGCCAAGTGGATTGGTCGATGTCAAGTCCCCTAACGCTTTCGTATATTCGTATATTCGTATATTCGTAAATACGAGTACACATGAGCGAATATCATATGTGTTATGAGCGAATATCATAAACTTTTTCATACACGCATATGAAAAATCCATTAGTGTGATTAACTAATGTTGCGCTATACTTTTTGTTCAAGACTCAAACTAATGCAAAAAAGCTGACTTTTATGAATAAATAAACGTGAATGTCATGAACTTACAAAGCTAAACGAAATGAATGCAAAAAACGAAAAAACCTAAGGGCCTCATCAAAACCACGTGGGAAAAAGAGTGCCCTGTCTATATGAAATCCCAAGTCCCGAGATCCCTGCGCAGGTGAAAACGGGTGATCGCGCTCACGATCTTCATCTCGCGAAACGAGGCTGTCAACTCCAGTGCCGCGATCGTGGCGAGGGGACCCGGGATCGCGGTTCTCAGTACCGCGGTCGCGGCGTGGCGATCCGCGGCCGCGATTTTGCCCCAGACCCGGGGTCTTAAACTCGGCTCCAGCGCCGTGGTTGCGGCCCTCAGGCCCGCGATCGCGGTTTCGCGGCTGGTTCTCGGCTTTCGACTCGTCTTCCATTTTCTGCATAAATTCCAACTTAGGACGATTTCCCTTGGAGCATAGACGAGCATCCAGCTGATTTGCCCAGACTCGAACAATGGCGTCTCCATCTCTGAATTGGACCATTTGATGGAGGGTCGATGGTATCGCTCCAATCCCATGGATCCAAGGCCTCCCCAAGATCAAATTGTAGGGCGAAGGCACATCAACGATCAAAAACTCAACGGTGATCACTTTCTTGGCAAGGCTGACTTGGGTTTTTTACATTCCGAGCGGATATGTCGGATTGCCACCAAGTCCGTTTAGCTGCATCTTGACCGAGATCAAATCTTCATTGCTTTTCCCAAGGAGTTTGAAGACTTCAAAATACATGATGTCAACCGAACTTCCTGGATCAACAAGAGCACGACGCACTTTAAACCCTTCTAGCTCGACTGCTAGAACCAATGGGTCGTTATGAGGAACTTGGACTGTGACACCCTTATACCCTATGACGTATGCTTAGTAATAACTTATTTCTTATATAAACAGATAATTCACCTATAGCAACTGTCCATGGAAGCACAAAGCAGAAAGCAACAACCATAAAGGGTTGCACACACACACATATGTAGTTACTTCTTATGCTAAAACATCTATTACTCTAACTTCTATTACAACCCATATGTCTAAGATGCAAAATGAGGAGGAGAAGGCTGCATTGAGCTTCAGCCGGCCGACCTGCATGAATGTGACCTCTAAAAAAGACACATGCCAATAAGTTCTAGCTGAGCCTGAAAAATTATTTTGCGATTTACGTGAGTCGCATACTCAGTGAATATAAACCACCATCAATTATTTCACAGAGAGTCAAACAATTAGTCCATGTACATATACATACATATTATATATATCATATATGAATTTACTATGCAAATGCAAATGCTGATGTTTCCGATTCTTTATTCTGTGAACTGTTCAAGCATGAATCTGCCCCGGGTTTACTGTATATGGACTCTTATGGTCCCTGTAAGAATTATGACCCGTAGGTCCTGTATGATCCGTAGATCCTGTATGACCCGTAGGTCCTGTATGATCCGAAGATCCTGTATGATCCGTAGGTCCTGTATACAAATTTAGGGCAAGAGAGTCATAGGTCCTTTTAAATCTCATTGCAAAATGCTATGCAATCAAGTGCATCATGTAACCACATATCATATGCCATCTGTTAACATACCTTTTGTGCAAACAGCTCTGGAAATTTCAAAGCTATCATATAAAACACATATATCCATATAATCCATATAACACACATATCCATATAGCTCATATAGAACATATATCCATATTGCACATATAACACATAGGGTTGAATCTCCGGTCTATACTCACTTGTTTAAAGCAAATACTATATTTCTCCCCCTTGACTCTGATCACGGTCTATTACTTCGGCTCCTATATGTAACCCAATGCAAATTAGGCTATTTACTCTTATAAACTCTAACCCCAAATGCAATAAAATGCCAGAATGCATTACAACTTCTTGTGTATATTTCCAAATCCTTTAAAACTTGACAACAATAAACTATATATATAGAAGAACATTTTTCTAGTTCAATTGTTTATGAAAAACTTGATCAAAGGTCTTCCTAATATCCTTACAAAACGAAACCCTAAAAATACTCTGAAATCTTTTACCGAATATAAATCCAATATCGAAAACACCATCTGAGAACTATAAATCAACCGATTTTCAAATCAAAAGCAACTGTAGATCTAGATCTGGAAAAATCAATAAAATCCAAATAAATCATTAACTAATTAAAAACTTACCAAATCACGCTTGTACTTTGAGATTAAAACCCGATTGAAGAGATCTTGTATCAAAACCAATAAAACCAACAACATCAAAATCCTCTTTTGTGTTGATTCTCAAACTCCCTCTTGCCTATCTCTCTGTAGCTCTCTTTGTTTGAAAGAAAGAACACACAATTCTCATATATAAATCACGTAAGTCGGCAAATTTGTTTCCAAAATTACAGTTTTCACCCTCAAATTTTCTTTACTATAAACTTTACCCTAAAATAATTAATAATTAACTTTTATTTAAAAACTTTTTAAAATATAATAAACTTAATTAGAAAATAAATATTACTTTTAAAAACTCACTATATATCATGCCGATATTCTATGCATATGCTATCACTCTTATATGAATGCAAAATGACGTATGCACTTTGGCCAGGGATGTTACAATCCTCCCCCTCTATAAGAATTTTGTCCTCAAAATTCGCTATCTCTTCATATGATGCAGTATGATAGGGAATCAATTACCATTAAACAAATGTGGATATGACTTTCTCATCTTATCCTCAGTTTCCCAAGCCATTTCCTCTATACCATGATTTTTCCAAATTACTTTAACCATCGGAATCTCCCTATTCCGCAACTGTTTGATTCTGTAATCAACTATCATGATTGGTTCCTCTATGTAGCTCAAATTCTCTGCAAGTTGTACTTCTAAATCTTTTAGCACATGTGATGGATCAGATCGATACCGTCGTAACATACTAACATGGAAGACATTATGAATTTGAGCCAATTCTGAAGGTAATGCTAATCTGTATGCCAATGGTCCCACCTTCTCTATGATGTCATATGGCCCAATATATCGAGGACTCAATTTTCCTTTGTTACCAAATCTCATGACACCTTTCCATGGAGAAACTCATAAGAATACTTTATCACCAACCTGATATTCCATCTCCTTGCGATGCTGATCAAAATAGCTCTTTTGTCTATCTTGTGCCGCCTTCATTTTGCTCTTAACAAATCATTCTTATCAATTGTGTCTTGTATAATCTCCGGCCCTTCTAAAATTTTTTCACCCTCTTTATCCCAATATAAAGGACTTCGACATTTCCTTCCATACAATGCCTCATATGGTGCCATCCCAATGCTGCTATGAAATTGATTATTGTAAGCAAATTCCATCAGTGGAATATACCTATCCCATGAACCTTGAAACTCAATAACACAAGCACGAAGCATTTCTTCTAAGGTCTGTATAGTCCTTTCTGACTGTCCATCTGTTTGAGGATGATAAGCTGTACTGAAATGCAATTTGGTCCCCATAACTGTTTGAAAACTTTCCCAAAAATGAGAAGTAAATCTAGGATCTCTATCTAATACAATGGATACTGGTATTCTATGAAGTCGGACAATTTCCTTCATGTATATCTCTGCCAATTGATCCAATGAACAACCCCAACGTATAGGCAAGAAATGTGCTGACTTAGTCAATCTATCAATAATTACCCAGATAGCATCATTCCCTTTCTGTGTTCGTGGTAATCCCACAACAAAATCCATCGTAATCCGCTCCCACTTCCAGACCGGAATAGATAAAGGTTTCAGCATACCTATAGGTGCTTGGTGTTCTACTTTGACTTGTTGACAAGTAAGACATTTAGAAACAAATTCAGCAACCTCCTTCTTCATCTTTGGCCACCAATAATGTTGTCTTAAGGTATGATACATCTTTGTTGTGCCAGGGTGCATAGCATATGACGCATTATGTGCCTCATCTAAAATTTCTCGTCTTAGATTATCAACATCAGGTACACATAATCTGGTGCCAAACATCAATGTGCCATCCTGAATAATAAATGGCGTATCTTTACAATGTTGAACCTGTTCTATAATTTCTGCCAACTTTTCATCTCTTACTTGTGCATCTTTAATTTTCTGTCTCAACACTAGCCAAATTTCCAAAGTAGCAAACAGTACTCCATCTGTGTCAAACTGTAGTTTGGCATTTAGACCTCGCAAAGGAATCAAATCTGACAATGAAGTCATGTGCATGTTGGTCATTATACCACTGGACTTTCTACTCAAAGCATCTGCTACAACATTGGCCTTTCCCGGATGATACTCGATTGTATAATCATAATCTTTCAATAGTTCCATCCAGCGCCTCTGCCGCATGTTTAATTCCTTTTGGCTCATCAAATACTTCCAACTCTTATGATCTGTAAAGATTTTGAATGTTTCTCCATATAGATAATGTCGCCAAATCTTTAGGGCAAAAACTACTGCTGCCAGCTCTAAATCATGTACAGGATAAGAAACTTCATGTGGTCGTAATTGTCTTGATGCATAAGCAATTACTTTTCCATTCAACATCAAAACACAACCAAGACCCTGATATGAAGCATCAATGTAAACAACAAATCCTCCTGTACCTGTAGGAATTGTCAGTATTGGTGTTGTAGTGAGACGGTGTTTTAACTCATCAAAGCTTTGTTGGCACGCAGAATTCCAGTGGAATGGAGCATTCTTCCGCAACAATTTAGTGAGTGGTGCAGCTACAATAGAGAATCCTTCAACGAATCGTTTGTAGTATCCAGCCATCCCAAGAAAACTACGAACTTCTGTAACTGTAGTTGGTGCTTTCCAATTTACCACTGCTTCAACCTTCTTAGGATCAACCTCTATACCCCTTCCAAATGTTATGTGTCCTAAATATACCACATGATCCAACCAGAATTCACACTTACTCAGTTTAGCATATAACTGTTTTTCCCTCAAGACTTGTATCACGGTACACAGATGATCAGCATGCTCCTCTTTACTTCGTGAATATACCAATATATCATCAATAAAGACGATCACAAATCTGTCTAGAAAAGGTTGAAATACCTTGTTCATCAAAGCCATGAATGCTGCTGGTGCATTAGTTAAACCAAATGGCATTACTAGAAACTCATAATGCCCGTATCGGGTCCTGAATGCTGTCTTGGTAATGTAATCTTTAGCTATCTTCAATTGATGGTATCCTGATCGAAGATCTATCTTTGAAAATATCTTTGCACCCTGAAGTTGATCAAATAAATCATCTATCCTTGGCAATGGATACTTGTTCTTCACTGTCACCTGATTCAACTTTCTGCAATCTATGCATAGCCGTAAGGTACCATCTTTCTTTTTAACAAATAAAACTGGTGCACCCCAAGGTGATACACTAGCCCTAATAAACCTTTTATCTAACAACTGTTGTAACTGTTTCTTCAGTTCTTGTAACTCCAGTGGAGCCATGCGATATGGAGGAATAGAAATCGGTGCAGTACCTAGCATTAACTCCATAGTAAACTCTATCTCCCTATTAGGTGGCAATCCTTGGAGATCCGTTGGAAACACATCTGAAAAATCTTTAACAACTGGAATATCTCCAACCTCATCACATTCAACTGTTCGGTCTATTACATGGGCCAGATATGCCTCACATCCCTCTCTGATCATGCGAAAAGCTGTTGTTGCAGATATTAGGCAAGTGGGAACCATTTGTCTATCACCATAGAAAATCACTCTAGATTTCCCAAGCGATTCTATCACTACTTCTTTGGTATAACAATCTAATTTAGCATGATGTCTTGACAACCAGTCCATGCCCAAAATAACATCAAACTCATATAAGAATAGCAAGATCAGATCAGCTAGTAACTCTACTGAATCCACTCGTATTATACTATCTCGATATATTGTATGTACCTTTACTATTTCCCCCAAGGGAGTCTGTACTCCTAAACTATAATCTAAGGGTTCAGGTTTCTTATGCACTTAAGATGCTATGGTAGATGATATGAATGAATGAGTAGATCCTGAATCTATTAATGCATGTATTTCAAGATCATGTAAATAAAGTTTACCAGTAATAACCTCGGGTGCTTTGGATGCTTCCTGTTGTGACATAGCAAAAACTTGAGCCTGACCATGTGGTCGAGATTCCTGTGTTTGTGGTCTTCCTCTACTAGCAGTATTATTCATGTTCTGATCTCTTCCACGACCTCTACCATAACTCCATAACGGTGCTTCTGATTGCACATTTTGTACAGTTGTTTCAGATGCTGCTCCTCCAGTTCTCGATCTAACTGGACATTCTTTGTAAAAGTGACCTTGTTGTCCACAAGTAAAACACCCTCCAGTTAATACTCGACACTCTCCCATATGAGATCGACCACAATAAGTACACATTGGTCGTGTCTGTACTGTCATCCCTGGTCCTCTATCACCACCACGTCCAAAAGTCGAGGTGTGTCCACCTCTTTGACTATTTGAGCCACCTCTGCCAAATGTTGGTGTTGGAGAGGAAAAACTCTGACGCTTAGATGGCCTTCCACTCGACTCACCCATATGAACTGATGATTCCCTCTTTTACTTTTGGAAGAATGTTTGTCTTTCCTTTAACAGTGTCTCTGCTCTAATTGTTGCAGTACGCAAATTTGTAAAGGTAAGAAGATCCCACAGCGTAATCTTACTCCGGATATTATAGGACAATCCATCCTCAAAACGTCTGCATCTATCTCTCTCTGTAACCACATTAGCAGGTGCGTAATGTGATAGTTGGGTAAATTTAACTTCATACTCAGCCACATACATATTTTCTTGCTTAAGAGACAAAAATTCCTTTTGTTTTGCATCTTGATATAACTCTGGCATATACTTATCTTTGAAAACAGTGAGAAAATCTTCCCATTTAAGAACTGGACATTGCACTGTAGCATGTGAAACAGTTTCCCACCAATCAAAAGCATCCCCCTGTAGAAGTGATACTGAGAAATCAAACCTTTCCTCTTTTTCGCATCTCATCATACCAAATACTCTCTCTGTTCTCTTAAGCCATGTCTCAGCCTCTGCAGAATCTGTAGTCCCATATAAATCAACTGCTCCCAACTTACGAAGCTCTTTGAAATTCCTGCCTCTAGACCCCATAGTTGGTCCTTGTACTTCCTGTTCTATCGGTGCATGTGTATGAGATGTATGCTCATGTGGTACTGTATGAGATGCTCCTATTGACTAACGTGGCACAGCTGAACATTCTCTCCTTGGTGCATCATGCTCATGCATATCCATGTTCCTATTCAATTAAATACAACTCTAATGTCAATTACATATGCTTATGAATGCAGAATGCCCCTAAAGAATCATATCCCTGCTCTGATACCAAAAACTAACTGTGACACCCTTATACCCTATGACGTATGCTTAGTAATAACTTATTTCTTATATAAACAAATAATTCACCTATAGCAACTGTCCATGGAAGCACAAAGCAGAAAGCAACAACCATAAAGGGTTGCACACACACACATAGGTAGTTACTTCTTATGCTAAAACATCTATTACTCTAACTTCTATTACAACCCATATGTCTAAGATGCAAAATGAGGAGGAGAAGGCTGCATTGAGCTTCAGCCGGCCGACCTGCATGAATGTGACCTCTAAAAGAGACACATGCCAATAAGTTCTAGCTGAGCCTGAAAAATTGTTTTGCGATTTACGTGAGTCGCATACTCAGTGAATATAAACCATCATCAATTATTTCACAGAGAGTCAAACATTTAGTCCATGTACATATACATACATATTATATATATCATATACGAATTTACTATGCAAATGTAAATGCTGATGTTTCCGATTCTTTATTCTGTGAATTGTTCAAGCCTGAATCTGCCCCGGGTTTACTGTATATGGACTCTTATGGTCCCTGTAAGAATTATGACCCATAGGTCCTGTATGATCCGTAGATCTTGTATGACCCGTAGGTCCTGTATGATCCGAAGATCCTGTATGACCCGTAGGTTCTGTATACAAATTCAGGGCAAGACAGTCACATGTCCTTTTAAATCTCATTGCAAAATGCAATGCAATCAAGTGCATCATGTAACCACATATTATATGCCATTTGTTAACATACCTTATGTGCAAACAACTCTGGAAATTTCAGAGCTATCATATAAAACACATATATCCATATAATCCATATAACACACATATCCATATAGCTCATATAGAACATATATCCATATTGCACATATAGCACATAGGGTTGAATCTCCGGTCTATACTCACCTGTTTAAAGCAGATACTATATTTCTCCCCCTTGACTCTGACCACAGTCTATTACTTCGGCTCCTATATGTAACCCAATGCAAATTAGGCTATTTACTCTTATAAACTCTAACCCCAAATGCAATAAAATGACAAAATGCATTACAACTTCTTGTGTATCTTTCCAAATCCTTTAAAACTTGACAACAATAAACTATATATATAGAAGAACATTTTTCTAGTTCAAACCTTTATGAAAAACTTGATCAAAGGTCTCCCTAATATCCTTACAAAACGAAACCCTAAAAATGCGCTGAAATCTTTTACCGAATATAAATCCAATATCGAAAACACCCTCTGAGAACTATAAATCAACCGATTTTCAAATCAAAAGCAACTGTAGATCTAGATCTGGAAAAATCAATAAAATCCAAATAAACCATTAACTAATTAAAAACTTACCAAATCACGCTTGTACTTTGAGATTAAAACCCGATTGAAGAGATCTTGTATCAAAACCAATAAAACCAACAACATCAAAATCCTCTTTTGTTTTGATTCTCGAACTCCCTCTTGCCTATCTCTCTGTAGCTCTCTTTGTTTGAAAGAAAGAACACACAATTCTCATATATAAATCACGTAAGTCGGCAAATTTGTTTCCAAAATTACGGTTTTCACCCTCAAATTTTCTTTACTACAAACTTTAACCTAAAATAATTAATAATTAACTTTTATTTAAAAACTTTTTAAAATATAATAAACTTAATTAGAAAATAAATATTACTTTTAAAAACTCACTATATATCATGCCGATATTCTATGCATATGATATCACTCTTATATGAATGCAAAATGACGTATGCACTTTGGTCAGGGATGTTACATGGACTGTCGCGAGGTCCTTGTCTCTAAAGACTAGTCCGTCCACCGCACGCACGGGGGAAGGAGGTCGTCGTGGCTCGGCCTGTTGAACTCTCATAACTTCAAGCTCATGGCAAGACTTTCTGAAGTTACTTCTTGCTTCATCATCTTCATGTCTGTAAGATGCCGAGATTGTCTGGATAACCTCAATCTGTTTCTGCCCCGGCTCATTATTCTTCTCAAGCATATCTTTCTTGATTTACTCTTGCAAGTACCACTTTTCCACCAGACTCTCCAAATACCGCTTAAATGACTCACATTGTTCGGTCATATGTCCCCGAATCCTGTGATAAATGTAGTACTTTCTACTCCGCGGATCGTCTTCACGACATTCTTCTTTGGGGGGATATTGGAAGAAGCCTTCATGCTTAATGCGTGGTAGGATCCGATAAATCGGCACGCTAAAAGTGGTGTAAATTTCTCTGACTTGGCCTTCTCCCTTGAAGTGCTCAACACGGCGGCAGATTTTACGAGGAGGAGAGGACAATCTTCCTCTTATCTTGAAATTGTCCTCCTCTAACCGCACATATTGATGAACGCGCTCTTGAAGCTCGACTATTATGTTGGGAAGACGAAGTGTCAATTCCTCTCTCAACTTGCTATCTGTAAAGATCGCTCTTTTAAAGGCAGTGATAGCGGTCCTAGGATCACACCCTTCAATTTCCGCATAGCATTCCATAAATCGATTGAAGATGCGACGCAAGCTTTCTCCCTTCTCTTGCTTGAGACCGGAAAGTGTGTCAAGCGAAGCAGCATCTCGACTGTTAGCTATGTATCGCTTCACGAACTTAGAAGCCAAATGTCCCCAACTTCGGATCGACCACGGCCTCAGACTCTGAAACTATTTCAGAGGGCCTTTACCAAGGCTCCTCGGAAACATCTTGCCCATGATAGCGTCCTCAGACACCCACAACGCCATTTTATGGGTGTAAGAGGCTATGTGGCTTACAGGATCCGTGTTCCCGTCGTACACAACAAAGGATGGTGGAGAAAATTTTGACGGCGGTAGGGCTCGTTGAATATCTGCGTGGAACAGAGTTGATGTTAGCAAAGCCAACTTATGCTCTGCTTGATCCCGAGCCGATTGTAAGGTATTGCCTTGCGCTCTTAAAAGATCAAGTAGCCTGTTCTGAGTACGCTCAAGAGCTCGGGCCCTTCCTTTAATTCTCTCAAGGATGACACTTCGACGCTGGTTGCGCCGTCTCTTCCTGTTTTCCTGGCCTTGATCACGATTAGAAGGGACATAACAATCGTTCCGCTCGCGCGAAGAATCGCGCCGACCGTCAGACCCGCGATCGAGGCCACCGCGGTCGCGGTCCTTCGAGCCGCGCTCGCGGTTTCGACCGTGGCGATGGCCGCAGTTGTTGTCCTCGCCTGAGTCACTGGAGGAAGATTTGTCGGGCTGAGGGGGGTCCGCGGCCTGTGACCTCTTACGCGGGGGAGACTCGTGGCGGTGATCTCTTCGCCGTCTCCTTGGTGCTCCTCTATCGCTGTCGTAATCAATCTGCATATCGCCTGGCCCGTCAGAACTGATCGATTGAGGACTACGACGGTTATCGGCGAATTCAATAACACTAGCAAGACGTCGAGTAGTCCTCTCAATTTTCGACTCATCAACAGGGCGCTTGCCTTGGACTTTATCCAAGGAGCGTTTTAACCTGGCGACCTCTTCTAGGGCATGTTCTAATCGAGACTCGACTTCCGCACACCTCGTTTGATATTTCTCGTTCTCTCTCAGGGTGGTAGCCAATGCGTGGGTGATCTCGTCTTCTTCTTCATTGGTAGTAGATGCCCCATTCCCGCCGTTTGGAGCGGACGACAAGACGATGCGGTTGTCACCTCTCACGCGGGATTGGACCCGACACGACTAGATTGGCCTTGCTCTAGACGAGGGCTAACCAAACTAGGGTTTGGCTCGCGAATGGAGAGCGAAGGCTCGGAGATGCGCAGCCCGCGGTCGCGGTTCTCAGGACCGCGGGCGCGATTTGACTGGCCGCGGTCGCGGTTTTGTCCGACGATCGCGGTCGCTTGTACCTGTTCGCTTTGCCCCTGAACTCTTTGGTTCTCTTCGTTCTCAATCACGCGCATGGCCGATTCCCACAGTTGATCAAACCCGGTTGATTCAGGCCCTGAAGTATCACGACCGACGATTCCGTCGCTTGACTCGGACCCCAAACAGTCTGTGCGATGAACAACCGTACTAGCGAGAGGGGTCGGGTCACGGTTCGAATCGTCTTCAGGCGCCAAGGTCTGATCTTCCGAGCGAATATCGGAATTAACTTGATCGATCTCCATTAGGGCACAGTTTTCCGAGCAAATTTTGGGATTTTCGGCCTCGACCGCCGACTCGCGCTCGCGGTGTACAGTACCGCGGTCGCGGTTCTTGGTGCCGCGGTCGCGGCCTTCAGTACCGCGCTCGCGGTTTCGTTCGCCGAGGATGGTTCGCGCGGCTTCGTTTCGCGACGATGCCCCGGTCTCTTCAAAGTTGACTTCTTGATTCTCCGGTATCGACTCCAGCACCATGATTGCGTCGATCGAATACTCGCTTCCCACAGACGGCGCCAATTGTTGGTGTACAAAAACTCCGCCTTTAATACACCAATTAATAACTCCTCCTCTTCCGCTCCTCTTCGATCTCCTGACCTAGAAACCTGCAAAACAATGGACACAAGGGGCGGTGACCCCCTAATCCACCTCCGATGCCTAAGTTAGAAGAGCAATTGTCATTTTGAGAGATGAGGTACAACAAGAGAGCGGTGAATCCCTGAACAGTCGAGCTAAACGAGTATTAGCCTGTCTAGGGGTTCTGAATATGCCGATACGCACATGTGTCCCTCCCTACATGCCTAGGGCGTGTATTTATAATGGAAGAGGGAGATCAGGAGGCCTTATTTAATTATTTCCTAGGGTTTCTTAAAGCCCAAGCTAGGAATATTTCCACCTTCTCCGGGTTTAATTCTATCATATTTGCAGGATAGAATCTTCCATAAAGTTGCATAATCGCCATAAATTTTATAATATAGAAAATAACGAAAATAACTGCGCAATAATTTTAACAAATACCTTTTTAATAGTGATAGCTTGCATTTAGGTATAGCGTAGGATGCATATTTATGTTTATTTTGCCTGGTTTTAGTTTAGTTTAGCTTAGTTCTTAGGTTTTTAGGTTTTCTAGGAAATTCCGGTTTTGCGCTTGTTTTGTTCGGTTTTGTAGATCTTTAGGTAAACAAGCATGGACGGGATGGATCTTAGAGGACTATGGTGAAGTTTGAGTAAGCTTAGAGTGATACAAGTGAAGATTAGAAGAGCTAAGGTCCAAGAGCTTGTGTGAAAAGAACGCTTAAACCCGGGCCATGCATTGGAGACTTGTTTTGACACCTCAATCTTGCAATGCTTGGTTTGGGAGCTACAGTGCTCGGATGAATCTGAATTTGGTATCAATAGAAAGCTAACTTGAAGAGCTACAATTCATATTTGTACTTCGAGTCCAAATTCCAACTCTAAGTGGGTCAAAAGAGCCTCTAAAGTGACGCTTGAATGCTGAACCGAGGCAATTGCGCGGGATGACAATTGCGCGGCCGCGCATTGGGACAACCCGAGCAATTGGTATTTTACGCAGAGACATGGGCCGATGATTTTTGGGCTTTTCTTTTTGGGCCTGGCTTTATTAATTCCGAGATTATGTTTGTTTGTTGGGATATTCTATCTTTGGATGTGTTGAGATATTTAAGCTCTATTTAGTTTATCTTTTATCATAACATTAATCAGAATTTTGGAGGCTAGGGTTTTGGAGAGAGTTTTCTCAAAAGAGATCTTTGAACCTAATTTGTAAGTTTGCTTTTAATTTAATTATGCATTGCTAATTTCCTTTGTGTTTGGCTAGTTATTGAAATCATAGATTGCATAATATTGTGAGGTTTGATTGATTCTCATCAACTTGAATAGGTTTTACTCCCTGTGCTTTATTGAATCAGAATTATTCTAGGGTTTTGTTAGATTAGCTACCTAATAGAATTTCTAGGTTAATTTACAACTAATGTGATTAGTGCCCGTTCGGGGTTGATTAGATAAAGTAGCATCTATAATTGTTTAGACCCGTTCCGGCTATTCAGTTGTAGAAGAGAATAAATCCACAAATAACTTAGATGTCTGTTTGCTCTAAGTGTTTGTTTCTATTGATAACTTGACTCGTAAAGCTGTCGTTTAATTGAATCTAGACGTTGTTTTAGGTTGTTAAATGATTAGGGTTGCTTAGACTGTTAGTTCTTTCAACTATTACTGAAGTTTGGGTCATAATCCTTAGTAGGAGTATAATCCACAATAGATTATTCAAGGGAATTGAGAATCAAGAGAATCAATGATCAATAAGCATATCTATGATGGATTTAACTAGTTGAACACGCTTGTTCTTCATATATTTAAATCATATTTGCATTCATACTTACTTTTATTTTTGCATAGTAGTTTAGATAATTATTTTAAAAACCCCCCTTTGGTTAATTGGCATATAAGTAAAAGCACAAATACACAAGTCCTTGTAGGATCGACCCTTACTTTCCGCTCTACTGAGTTGGTATAGATAAGGTTTCTTTGATAGGTATTAACGACCACTGAAAATACCTGATCAAATAGCGAAAATAAATATGGTAATTATGTTTGTTTTACCCGCTCACAATTATAATCAATCATATTTTATACTTTAGTATGACGAATTTGATGTTTATAATCGTTTTGGGTGTTATAAATGTTAAATTAGTTGAGTAGAAATCGTTATAGTTGTTATAACTAATCATATTTTATAGTTGTTATAATTGTTAAATTAGTTGTTTTAGTGCAACATTTTCGTTTTATTCTCATATTGTGTTGAATTTGTGAGTTTATAATCGAATTAATTAATCAAGTATTTTTCATAATTGTTTCCAGTTTTCCGATTTTTCTACCTACTTTGAGTCTGATTATGAGTGGTCGGAACGAAATCATATGCTAAAATGGGCTAGAGCAGTAGGATGTAATTTGAACATGGTGTTGACAACTAAGAACTCATGGGAAACGAAGGTCCTTTTAGCATGTGTGTTGGCCGGTGAGTACAAGCAAAAGAAGAAGGGTAAATCCGGCGTTAATATGCAGACCCTACAAGTTGGTGATGATCTAAAGGAAAAACCACGTAGCAGGAAGATGGGCTGCCCGTTGGAGTTGGTTGGCCAATGGGACAAGAGGACCCATCATTTGCGGCTAAGCATGAAATCCGGTCGCCACAACCACGACCTTTCCACTAGTTTGGAGGGATATCCTTTTGCCGGCCGCTTAACCGATGAGCAAAAGGAGGATGCAAGGCTATTAACCCTCGCACATGGTGCGCCGAAGTTTGTTATGACATACTTGCGCGAAAAGTGGTCGGACATCACAACTTCGATGAGACAGTTGTACACTTTTCGGCACGATCTATTGAAGAAAGAGATGAGCTCAATGAATGTAACTCAATTCTCACTCCATTTCTTAAAGTCAAATGGCTATTATCTTGATTATCGAGCCGAGGAAAGAAGCCACGAGATAATAGCTTTTTCTTTGCCCATCCCAAGTCTTTGAATCTGCTGAAGTTGTTTCCGTATGTTGTGATCATGGATGCGACATACAAAACCAACATGTAAGTATTTATAATAAAAGTGTTTTTACTTGAAATTTAAGTTTTGCACGTTAACTTATTCAAATTCATTAATATTT
Source organism: Fallopia convolvulus (assembly GCA_964016875.1). Classification (NCBI taxonomy): domain Eukaryota; kingdom Viridiplantae; phylum Streptophyta; class Magnoliopsida; order Caryophyllales; family Polygonaceae; genus Fallopia; species Fallopia convolvulus. The sequence continues at coordinate 46,752,872 of OZ024721.1, forward strand.
CAGGTATAACATGCCTTTGAGTGAGATGGTAGGATTTACTTGCACCGGGCACACTTTTTGCATTGGGTTTGCATTTATGGCAAGAGAGACCCAAGATCACTACGAATGGGTGTTATATCAGTTGCGGGAGGTGTTCGAAATGGTTGGGAAAATGCCAGAAGTTGTTGTCACAGATCGGGATATTGCCGAGGTTAACGCCGTTGCGGTCCTGTTTCCCAACGCCAAGCACCTGTTGTGTTGGGTGCATATCCAGTGGAATTGCAAGGCGTACGCTTTGGCGAACGGGTTTTCTGCGGGGACTGCGGAGTGGTTTGGAAACAAAGCATGGGATCTATTTTGCTCAACGACCGTAGCAGAGTATGAGGCACGACTTCGTCTATGGCGGACTAGTGAGATTGGAGTACAAAAGTCACTCAATCCGTTGTTGTTAGCGTACCTCTAGAGGAACTGGCTTACTCCTTTTGTTAGAGCCTACATTGATCATTGTCTACATTTTTTTACAAGGACCACAAACAAGTACGCTAATCAATTTTCCTTACGAGAAAACTCTTAACCACAAATATTAGCTATTGGCACTAAATTAATGAAATATTTATCAGGGTCGAGTCCCAACACTCTATGTTGAAGGATTATTTGGAGTCCTCTGTTTGGGGGTTCAGCACGGTCTTGAGAAAGATGCACGCCATGGTGAACATTCAGGTGCACACTATTAGGGGAGAGATGGAACGAGACCGTACCAACAAATCGTTGTCCATCAAACATATGGACGAGCCACTCAAAACTGTCTTTTCTCGTCTTCTAGGGAAGGTTTCCAACAATTGTGTCGGAGAGTTGTTTGCCCATGTCCGTGCTACATATGACCCGAACAAGCCTTTCCGTCTGATATGCGACGATGCATGGTGGACAACCGCCCGTGGACTACCATGCCCTCACTAATTCCATGCTTGTATCAATGAATGCATGCCTATTCAACTTTCAATGATTCATGATTTCTGGAAACAATTAGTGTGTGAAGGCCAAAGGGGAGTAGATGAACACGTGTTTCCAAGCAACACGAACAAGTAAAGAGATGCGATCAAATGTGGGTCCGCCCTTTGTGCCACCAGGGCAGACAACCTATCCTTCAAAAACACCGTGTTGATGCCACCGGCTGAGGTCTGCCTGTTCACCTCCCTAACTTCAACTCCTAGCATTTCCGCCATCCTCAAGCGTAAAGCCTCATCATCCAAAAGCCCTCCCTTGACCTTAATGTCATTCAATGGAAGGTTCAGTATCTTTGAGACGTCGTGGAGGGTGATGATAATCTCTCCCCAAGGAAAGTGGAAACTATTCGTTTCCGGGTGCCATCTCTCCACGAATGCAGAAATCAGCGCTCGGTCCATTTTCCGGAACTTCCAATCCTTCAGATGACTCAAGCCGCTTTGGTTTACAAGCGCCACCCAGTTCTGTCCTTGATGGTTGTCCGCCAAAGTTTTCAAGAAGTCTAACGCCTCGGACCTACCTTGCACTATAAGGTTTTTCGCCCACTGTTCAGATTACAACAAAAATTATGTTTTGAACATTATAAATAATATCATAAATTTAAAAATTATAGGCCGTTCTTACCTGTTGGTGATCCCATATGTAACGTGCCCTATGGGTATGAAAGTGGGTGAGTAAGGACGTGTCGCTTGGGCCGCCACCATATCTGCCTACCGGATGGACCGGGGGCGCTAATTCAGGGTCCTCATAAGCCAGGACCTCATCATCATGGGCCGGGATATCGGGCTCTGGAGGAGCCGAGTAACGCATGGGAGGGGGTGGGTTTGTGTACGACGGAGGAGCCGGGTTTGTGTACAACGTCAGCTGCATGTACGGCTCTTGTGGTGGCGTACTATGGCTCGTACTACCATAATGGTGCGTCTCCTGTGGTGGCATATAGCTCGTACTACCACCATACTGCGTCTCTTGGAATGGCATATAACTCGTACTACCGTAATTATACGCCTCTTGTGTTGGATAATGAAGGGGAAATTGGTAACCCCCGTATTGCCCATGAGCGAATGATGGACCAGCTTCTGCGTAACCCGTATTAGCATATGTGGGCTGGGTAGGGTCCACATAGAGGTCTGGAAATATATCACCACTTCTATTCAGCAATCTTTCGATTGCTGAAATATCATTTGCATGCATTTTTTACAATATTTCTCTAAAATCTAATATCGTGCATAAAGCTCATTTAAACACATAATTAATATATCAAACTACTAATTCATCCGTAAATATAGTAACCATGCACATTAAGAAAATTCATATTCACTCTCAACAACTACTTAATCATTTATTTTTATAATATAAATTAACTTACTATCATGTATGAACCTAATTTAAACTCATAATTAATGGAAAAAGCTAATAATTACACCATACATAAATTTATTCAATTATGAAATTTTTTAATTATTTTCTACAACTACTTAATCACTAATAATTACCCATACATTAGCCTATAAATTATACATTAATTAATTAATTAATTATTTTTACAACATAAATTAACATATAAATTTACTATCATGTAAACTACTTAATCGATCAAACTCTCGGTAATTAACCTATAAACTACTTAATACATAAAACTAATAATTAATCCATAAATTAAAAATAAATTTAATATTTTGCGTACCAAAACCCTCCACGGGGGCGAAGGGGGCGACGGGTTGGCTCGTCGTCGCTTCCGGAAGCGGGACTTGAACCTCCTCTCGAACTCTCGAGGTTGCCTCGCTCTCATTCAAGTTAATATTTGGTCGGGATTCATTCCGTCGTCTATGTTGGGAGCTTGAAGATGATTTCGAGCCAAACAAATTCTAATAAAAAAATTACGTTAGTTTTAACCTTAATAACTTAAAATAATTCAATTAAAATAAAAAAATCATACATACCGATAGCGAAAAACTTCTTATTATCTTGAATAGCGGTTTACTTCACCGAATTAGTGTAGGATTTGGGACCACTTGAATCGAATTAACGGATTTTGGACCACTTTGAAAAGGATTTGGGCGAAATGGAGGCTCGAAAGGGAGTGAAGAGGTAGAGGATTGAAGAGGGAGTGAGGAGGAGTTGGAGTGGAGAAGTGAACGGGGGATGCTCGAAGAGAAAATTAAACCTGCGGTGAATCCCTGCTCCCCACCCCCAGTCAAACTGGGATTCTGCAATTGCAAAATCCCAGATGCATGCAGGTGCAGATTCCCATGCAGCGGTAGGGTTCTACCGCTGCTATATGAAGCGGTAGGGTCCACCGCTCTAAATACCGGGGCGCCATACACGTTTAACGGGGCGCCCCTCATTGGTCATTTTATGGAAGAATTTCGTCGGAAAGAGAATTTGCTTCAGAAGTCGATCGAGGAGTTAAGGACGGAAACGAAGATGACAATTGAAGAATTAAAACGAGAAAACATGGAACCAAGAAAAGAAACAAGTAAGGGCTTCAAACAGGTGATGGAGATGTTGAGGACGTTCTTGCCGGCAGGTTCGACTCCACCTCCGACAACAACGACTGATCCCGAGGCGCGTAGTAGGGGACTGTTAGCATCGGAAGGGAATCTATTGCCCGGAAGTGCAAGGAGAGAAGGCACTGAAGCTAACCGGGAAACAGGGGTTCGAACTCAAGATTCGATTAGGGTTCAAGATCCAACCAAAAATCAAGGATCTTGAATTTAGAATCAGTCTTGGAGCAGTGAGTTCAGAGGAAATCAACTTCCAAAGTTATATTTTCCTAGTTTTGATGGAAGCCATCCTCGGAGCTGGATTCGTAAATGGGAGAGGTATTTCTCTATTTTCTCTATTCCTTGAATTACAGAAAGTTGAATTGGCTGCCATGTATGTGAACGGGAAAGCTGATGTCTGGTTGCAAGGATATATGATGCAGAAGCCTGATTTTGATTGGCCTGAATTAAAGAATGTTGTCTGTTTAGGATTTGGTGATAATCATGGGTCTGAAATCGTAGAAGAATTTAACAAATTAGAACAAAAAGGGAGTCTGGATGGTTATACAAAAAAATTTGAGGAATTAAGGGCTGAAATGTTGAGCTTAGATCCACATTTACTAGAATCTTATTTTGTTTCGAGTTTTGTGAGTGGTTTGAAGGGAGAGATCAAGTCGTTGGTGAAACTAGGGAGACCAACTTCTTTGAATATGGTGTATGAGCAAGCTCGATTACATAATGAGACTATGCAGGCTATTGTCAAGCTCAGTAAACCACCGTGGAAACCTGCAAATTCAACCTTTCCTTACAAGGCATCGAATTTGGAAGGAAAATTGTCTCAGAAAAAAACAATTTTTCCTATCCTAATTCTAGTCAAAATAATGAAAGGGAGGCTAGAAGAATTGTAGGGCTTTGTTATAAATGTGGTGAGAAATACTTTGTTGGTCATCATTGCAAACTTCAAACCTTACATAGTTTGTTGGCTAAGCAGATGGAAGGAAATATTGTAATTAATGAAGCTGAGACAGAGGATTTGATGAATGAAAATGCTGATCAGGAACAGAACGAAGACCAAGAGGTCTATGTACATGCATTGATGGGGAGCAGACCTTTATCTACAATCAGAATCAAAAGGGTAACTAGAGGGCTGGGAATTACAGTATTGATTGATAGTGGAGCGACGCATAGCTTCTTGGATCAAAGAAATGCTTTGGAAGCTGGATTCAGATTGGAAGAAGCGGGAATTATGGAGGTTTTAGTAGCAAATGGGCAAAAGATGGTTAGTCATCAGATTTGTAAGAACTGAGTGATCTGATCCTCTGGGGCTTTAAGGCGTTATCGTAACAGAGTCACCTCGGCATCCTCTAGGACGGCCCTAAGGGAGTTACCATTTACCTGATACCTAATTACATGTCTAGTCTCGCCTGGGGTTACCAAATTTGAGTTGTCAAAATATAGTCATCGGGCAACGCCATCCATTATTCCTACGACACGCGGCCGACTTGGTCCCAATTGCACTTGAGATTGAAGCAAATTCCTCTCATTAGTTAAACATTCAATGTGTTTTTCATATACCTAAGTGAATCGGGTATGGGCTTCTCTTTGTTTCTCCAAATCTTTCCGAAGAGCGAGCATCGATGCGCGTAATTCAGCGAGGATGGAAGACTCTGTCGTTGTTGCGCGTTCGTGCGCAGCCGTCGAAGTGATTGGATCCCAATCTCCTTCCGCAGAAGTACGTTCGTCTCCTAAATGCATAACCTGCGGAATGATGGTCTCTTGAGTAATCTCGTGATCCTCTTGACCATCGAAGTGATTGTTGTTGTCAAACATTCTTCGCAAAGTAAGACCTCTCCGTGCTCAACTGATTGTTCTTGGCTAAGGGCCCTACGGTGGGCGCCAATTGTTTGGGGCAGAATTAACACATAAACGCGTTATCTACTATAATGAGGGAACCTTAGTCAAAAACCAATTTAAACATGTTAACTTGCAAATAATGTAGAATTCACGAAGAGAAATGGCAACTAAACTAATAAACAAGTAAAGAAAGAAATAATGATTCAAAATAATGAAATAAGATCGCAGCTATTTGTACTACCATAAGTTTTCACAATGAGTACAATTGAATAGTATAGATATCGAACTGGATTTCTATATGAGAACAAGCTAGGAACTATTAGATTAATGGTCTTGAGCTCGGGTCATAGTTTTTTGTGTCTCTTTTCTCATATGCATGACCTTTTATAGTCGAACTTATTAAAGACAATGTTGCGCTACCAGCTAGTGATCCCGGAGATCTCGCCCCAGTGATGTTCATATTTTTTAGTATAGTTTTTAGTAGGATTTCTTTGTTTATTAGGTTTAGTTTTGATAAGTTTAGGTTTAGTTTAGTGTGTTTTTGGATAGTTTTGCATATTTTCATAGAAAGTATGGAAGCTACTCTATTTTGTGTATTTTGTAGGTTTTAGCAAGGAAAAGTGCTATATGGAGCTGAATTTGGAGCGCTACAGTGAAAGACAGAGGAATACAAGTTTGAAGAAGTCAATGTCCAAGAATTTACAAGATGAAGTGCGGAAGAAATCAAGCCCAGGCTCGTTAACGAGGCTGTAAGGGCTCGTTAACGAGGCCACGTGATAGGAATTTCGAGGGTTGACTTTGTAACTCACCGACCCTGTGCGGGAAATTATTTCCGTATCGGTAGAGTATCTTTTTGGGATTTTTTTTAGGGTTATTATATTATATTTTAGGTATTGTTATCTTCTTAGATTTTGTTTCTATCTTTTTAGGATTTTATTTTTATCTTTTAGGAAAGTTTTTATCTTCTAGCCTTATTAGTTTTAGCCTTCTTTTTAGTATAAATAGCCCTCTTATTTAGCTTAAGAGGGGGGGTCGACCATAGAGAAAGAGGGAGAGAAGAGGAGGAGCCAAGAGAGCCAAGGAGAGGATCGGAGTTGAGTCGTCGGGTCGGTGGACGAGAGTTACCGAGTTCGTTGATCTAGTATTTCGGTTCGATATTTGTTTGTTTTCGGTTCTCTTCTGATTTTTCTGTAAGACAATATTTTCTATTTAATTTGAGTAGTAATTTATTTTCAATGATTTCTTTTATTGAGTTTATTTGTTTCATAGTTATGATTAGTGAGTAGTTTTCTTTTCTAGGATCGGGGTTAAGCCCGGCATAGTTGAGCATGTTTGATTAGTAAGATTGTGTGTTGAATGCCTTTTATCTATTATTGAGATTGTTTGTCGTGTTTATACCGAGATGAAAGTTGAGGTAATTTGAGTTTTTAACTTGATTGAAAGAGAAAGTTAGTAACTTGAAGGTTGATATTGTTTGAATACGAAAGTTTCAAGCTTTAGATCCAAAACAAACAGTTAAGTGAGTTAAGTTGCGAAAGTAGGTTAATTTGCTTCATGATTAACGAAAGTTGATAAATCTATCTATTTAAAGGCATGATCTATTCTTCTTACGAGTTTATATGCTTGGCTATGTTGAGGTGTCCCTAGTCCTAGATCTTTGTTTTTATTTGAATTATCTTAAGTGAATTTCGTTGCTGAGTTACTTGGCTCGGTACCAAACTGGTTTAGGTCGTTAGTTTGAGTCTTTTGTTTACGGTGGTTCGTTAACGACCCTGACAACGTCGTTAACGAGGCTGCTTGTGTGTTTTTGTTTGATTGTGTTTGTTTTTTTAGTAGTCGATAAACGAACAATCTTGCTTCCTGTGGAACGATCCTGACTTCGCTATACACAGCGGGGTCTTGACATATAAATTTATTTGTTGTCAAGAAACCCTCTCAACAAATTGGCGCCGTTGCCGGGGAAGCAACGTGTTTGTTAGTTTATCTGTGGGTTCGGGAATAGCCCAACCCCGTTTTTATTTTTAATTTTTGTTTTCTTTGTCTGTTTTCTCAGCGTATGCCGGTAGGACGACGAAGGCTCGAGTTTGACAACACTGGTTATTACTCAGAACCCGAACGTTCACTGCACCGTAGACTCCGAGAAAACCGAGCCATGGCCACACCGGAAGAGATGGCTCTTCAAATGGAAGACATCCGAAATCAGATGGAGGCGTTAAAGACGGAGAAAGAAGGCGCGACCGCTGAAGCTGAGCGTCAACGAGTTGCTAATGCTCGTCTACAAGAGGAGCTTGATGCCTATCCAAGGAATGCCAAACAGTACATGCATCCAGAACTGAGGGTGCCAGAATCTCCAATTGTGCTTCCTACGATAGAGAAACCCTTTGAGATCAAGTCTCAATTCATATCCTTGATTAAACGGGCTCAGTTTGAAGGGAAACCTACTGAGTGCCCTATGGAGCATATTAGAAACTTTATCGATTTATGTGACACCATAGCTGTTGAAGGTGTCTCACTCGAATATGTTCTGTTAAAAGCTTTTAGATGGTCCCTTACTGGAAAGGCCCTGAGCTGGTTGGAGAGCCTACCTTCTAAGTCTATCAAGACTTGGAAAGTTTTGTACGATCAATTTCTTACAAAGTTCTTCCCTCCTGCTAAGACGACGGAGTTGAGGAAACGCATCACCTCCTATCACCAGCTGCCTAATGAAACATTCGTTGAAACATGGGAAAGATTCAAAGAGATGCTTCTACAATGCCCCACTCATGGGCAACCTTTATATGTTTTGCAAGAAATCTTTTTCCAGGGTATCAACGCAGAGACCAAGAACCGCATCAACACGCATACTACGTGCGGTTTTATAGAGATGAACCCGACAGAGGCATGGGAACTGTTGGATAAACTTTCCAATTACGATGCCATGTATGGAACCCAGCAGACTCCACAACCTTAGAAACGTCTCTACGTACCTAACCGAGACGAAGTTGACTCGGATGTTAAAAATCAATTCTTGCAAGATGAGGTCAACCGTCTGAAGAAGCAGGTAAGTTTTCTGAAATCCTCTCAATCATGTCAAGAATGTGGTTCTTCTGCACATAGTACTTCTGCTTGCACTAACATAGAGCAGGTTAGAGCCGCTGAGACAATAGCTGAGATGAATTATATGAGAGGACCATACAGGAACCAACCTAGCTACAATGACAGGTCAAACAACTATCAGGCATGGGGCAATCAGAATACCAATCAAAATTATGCAATGCCTCCACCAGATAGACGATCTACACCTTATCGACCTCCAGGCCATCAGGAGCCACCATCATGGGTTCAAGGATTACAGGAAGGCATTAACGGCGTGACCACCAAAGTTAACGAAGTAACCAACAAGGTTAACGAAGTACAAGCCAACCTGAACCAACAAAATAAAAGATGGGGAGAGTTCGATATATGGAAGAAGAGTGTTGACTCCCAACTAGGGAACCTCGCTGCCCAGATTCCGAGACCACCAAGGCAACTTCCGGGCCGCTCCGAGGAGAACCCTAGGGGACAAATAGCAGCGATGCACCTTAGGAGCGGGAAGACATTGCCGGAACGAGTTCAAGCTGAGGACAAGGAGGAAGAGGACGTCACCAAATAGCTCGTTAATGAGCCAGCGAGAGCAAATAACGATCCCATTTACCAAGGTGACGAGGCTTCGAGGGTTCCTAACGACCCTACCCCAGGTAAGTTTTCTAGACCGAGCCTTCCTCTCCACTCCAGGGTAGTTAACGATCCCATCAGGGTCGGTAACGACCCACCGAGCATACCTGACGACCACAGTGTCGACCCGATACTCTCACCTCTCGAACCCAACTTGGTTCCGAGGATGGTGAAATCTCTTCCATTTCCAACTAAGAAATCTATGGACTCTACTGAGAGTAAGTTCAAGCGTTTCGTAAAGATTCTTCAGGGCATCAATATTTCCATCCCATTCGCTGAAGCCCTAAGCGAAATGCCGGCTTACACAAAGTTTTTGAAGGATATTCTTAGCAGGAAAAGATCCATTACAGAGCTGTAGGATGAAGTCAGATCAATATCTCTACCAGAAAAGCTAGGAGACCCAGGGAAATTTGCAATAACAATCGGCATAGGCAACCACAAGTTCAAAGCTTTATGTGATCTGGGCGCCAGTGCTAGTTTAGTTCCTCTCTCAATATGGTCTAAAGCTAATATGGGACCACTAGAGCCCGTCAACATGCGGCTTTACATGGCAGACGGATCTTGCATCAAACCAACAGGGGTAATAGAAGACTTTCCAGTTCAAGTGGGCAAATTCTTTGTTCCAAACGACTTCATCGTTATGACAATGCCCGAAGATCCGGTAGTGCCTATTATTTTGGGAAGACCGTTCCTCGCCACAGCTGGAGCCATAATCAATGTTAGGAGGGGACTCCTAACTTTCGAAATTGGGGATGAGGTGACGGAATTCCGATTTAAACAGTCAATCGGAAGATCAGTATTAGGTGATGAAATTTCAGGTCAAAGATGGGCAGAAATAACCTCTGCAGTTTCAGTAACAAGCTCCCCAGCCACGTTAACGATTCTCCTGGCAGAAGAAGCAGGCTCGTTAACGACCCCACCAGCATCGTTAACGACCCTGACAGATGACAAGGAAATTTCAGCCTTTGAGTATCTTGAGGAGGTGTTGAAGACGGAACCAGAAGAACCAATTTTAATCCCTGCTGAACCGTCCCCAACACTTAAACCCCTGCAAGACTCCCTCAGGTATGAATTCCTTGGTCCTAATTCTACTTTGCCTGTCATCATTAATGCTAAATTAAAAGATGAGGAAGTAGGAAAACTCCTGAATGTGCTTAGGATGCATAGGAAAGCTATAGGCTACTCCCTAGATGATATAACTGGCATTTCCCCTTCCCTTTGCATGCATAGGATATACATGGAGGATAATCATAAACCCACCATAGAGCATCAACGTAGGTTAAATCCTAACATGAAGGATGTAGTTAAAAAGGAAATTATTAAATTACTTGATGCAGGGATCATATTTCCTATATCGGATAGCCAATGGGTGAGTCCGGTCCATGTAGTCCCAAAAAAAGGGGGAATGACTGTGATAGAAAACGAAAAGGGAGAGCTTATTCCGACTAGAACCACCACTAGTTGGAGGATGTGCATTGATTATAGGAAGCTTAATAGTGCTACTAGAAAAGATCATTTCCCTCTTCCTTTCATTGATCAGGTGTTAGAACGCTTAGCCCATCATGATTATTTCTATTATTTAGACGGCTATAGCGGTTTTTGGCAGATTCCTATTCACCCTGATGATCAGGAGAAAACAACCTTTACATGTCCCTATGGAACCTTTGCTTATAAAAGAATGCCATTTGGGCTTTGCAATGCCCTTGCTACCTTTCAAAGATGTATGATGGCCATTTTTTCGGATATGATAGAGGATATTGTAGAGGTTTTCATGGATGACTTTTCTGTTTATGGTTCTTCATTTAATTCTTGTCTTGCTAACCTTGCACGAGTGCTTAAAAGATGTGAAGAAACCAATCTTGTGTTAAATTGGGAAAAGTGTCATTTCATGGTTCAAGAGGGGATAGTACTAGGACACCTTGTCTCTAAAAGAGGGATAGAAGTAGATAGAGCAAAAATCGAGCTTATTGAAAAACTACCTCCTCCTTCTTCTGTAAGAGACATTAGGAGTTTCCTTGGGCATGCTGGCTTTTACAGACGATTAATTCAAGATTTTTCTAAGATAGCTAAACCTTTGACTAACCTACTAATGAAAGATGTAGTGTTTGAGCTGTCTCCAGAATGTCTTGAAGCATTTTACAAGTTACGAGCTGCCCTTGTATCTGCCCCTATTATGCAGTCCCCTGATTGGACATTGCCTTTCGAGATTATGTGTGATGCCAGTGACTATGCAGTTGGCGCAGTCTTAGGGCAACGGAAGGATAAAAAGCTCCATGCCATCTATTACGCCAGTAAGACGCTGGATGAGGCGCAGAGTAAGTATACCACAACGGAGAAAGAGTTCCTCGCTGTGGTATTTGCCTTTGAAAAATTCCGGTCATACCTTGTGGGATCCAAAGTGATTGTTTATACTGACCATGAGGCTGTTAGATACTTAATGGCTAAAAAGGATGCCAAACCTAGATTGCTTCGATGGATGCTCTTACTGTAGGAATTTGACCATGAAATAAGAGAAAAAAAGGGAGCAGAAAATCTAGTGGCAGCTCACCTATCCAGATTGCCAGTAGGGCATATCACCGAGTCCAACAATGAGGTACCAATAAACGATTCCAGACCTGACGAACACCTCCTGCTGAACGAGGTCGAACTCCACAAGACCCTCGTTACCGACCCCTTCAGGGTCGTTAACGAGGTGCCGAGGCTGGAAAGCACAAATTACAAGGATAAATTTTCAGAATGGGTCGGCATGACAGTCAATCAGGTCGTTACTAAGCCACGGGAGATCGTTACCGAGGATAAAATAATGACTCCAAGCTCGTTAACAACCCATCCAGGTAAGATTTCTGAAACCAAACTAGCTCAAATCAATTCCATTCCTTCTCCTACTTCCATTTCTTCTTCCTCAATATCAATCCATGTTGTTAGAGGGTCAAAAGCCCCTTGGTTTGCGGATTTCGCTAACTATCTTGTAGGAGGCATGATTCCCGAGGGCCTGACCCCACAAAAGAAGAAGAAATTTCTCCATGATGTAAAACAGTACTACTGGGATGATCCCTACTTGTTTAAGCAAGGGAGCGATCACCTTTTTAGGCGTTGTGTTCCAGAAGAGGAGATCGAGAATGTAATCCGTCAATGTCACACACTTCCAACTGGAGGCCATGCAAAAGGATTCAAAACTACAACAAAGATTCTTCAAAGTGGTCTCTATTGGCCAACCATGTTCAAGGATGTGCAAGCTTATGTGACAGCATGTGATGGGTGCCAACGCTCAGGAAACATCACTTGGAGACATGAAAATCCACTTACCGGGATATAGGAGGTTGAGCTTTTTGACGTATGGGGCATAGACTTCATGGGACCGTTTCCCGCATCAGGCCCCTACAAGTACATCCTAGTTGCAGTCGATTATGTCTCTAAGTGGGTAGAAGCTGTTGCTACGAGGACTAACGACGCCAAGACTGTGGCTAAATTCATCAAAACCAATATTTTCCCCAGGTTCGGCGTTCCAAGGGTCCTTATCAGTGATGGTGGCTCTCATTTCATTGAGCGGAGTTTTGAAGCACTTTTGGCTAAGTATGGGGTATCCCATCGGGTGGCAACACCCTATCATCCCCAAACTAGTGGCCAGGTTGAAGTTTCAAACAGGTAAATAAAGAGCATATTGGAGAAGACAGTCTCCCGTTCTAGGAAGGATTGGTCCTCCAAATTAGATGACGCTCTATGGGCATACAGGACAGCATACAAGACGCCTCTACACACCACTCCTTATAATCTAATGTATGGCAAGGCATGTCATTTACCGGTCGAGATGGAGCATAAAGCACTATGGGCTCTAAAAGAGCTCAACATGAACCTCGATGCGGCAGGAGCAAAAAGATTCATGGACTTGCAAGCATTAGAAGAACTGAGGTTGAAGGCGTATGAAAATGCTGAAATTTACAAGGAGCGCACTAAAAGGTGGCATGATCGGAAATTAGTGCCCAAAGCTTATTACGTCGGCGACAAGGTACTTCTTTTCAACTCTAGACTCCGATTATTCCCAGGGAAGCTCAGGACACGATGGAGTGGGCCATTTGTGGTTCATCACATTTATCCTCATGGAGCGGTAGAGTTGATCGACAACCAAGGCGTAATCTTCAAAGTTAATGGGCACCGGCTGAAGAAGTTCCATGAGCAGACCAACCCGGACGAAGAGATCAGACTTACCATGGCTCTCACATCATCAGACTAGCCAAAAGAGCACGTCGGGTAGACGACGTTAAAAATAGCGCTTACGGGAGGCAACCCGCTTTTTAGTATAGAATTAGATTTTTCTTTTCCTTTTTTTAGACTCTTTTTCTTAGCTTTCTTTTGGGTTCTTTCTAGTAGTTTTTAGGATAGGAATTAGGATTTAATTTTGAGCTAACAAGATGCAGGAGAAGGCATCAAAAAATCACTCCAAAAGGCTACGGTGGCTCGTTAACGACCCACTCAGGGTCGTTAACGACCCGGTTCGGACGACCCGACTCAGCAAAACGGGGCAGGTAAGTTTTTTTAACCTAGTCTATCTTTTTTTACTACCCTAGCCGCCACCCCTCTACCCCTTCCTATCCCTTCCCTCTCCTATAAAACCCTTCTACCCCTCCCAAATCTCTTTCACTCTCAAATCCTTTCAAATCAAAAACTCAAACCAAAACCCTTTGAAGACCCCTTCCCACCGATCGGAATCCCGCGCCAACCATCACCGAGCAACCGTCGTTACCGAAGCCGGAAATCCTTCCCTTCACCGTTGAAGATCCGAAGCTTTCGATAACCCCCACCGAGCTCGTTACTCACCCGATTCCTAACCCCTTGTTCTTCAAAATTTCTCGGTCCTCCGGTATGTTTTCTAAACCCTAACTCGGAATTGCATGATTTATGATTTTTAGGGTGGAAATTTCATGTCTAGGATTGAGTTTATATAGAGGATCGGTGTTCATGATTAAATATTACCCATGGTTGTGATTTTTGCTTCGTTTTTCTAGATCTAGAGAGGGATATTCATGTTGGATGTTTTAGGGTGAGAAGTTAATTGTGAAAAGCATGAATTTTTCTTGTTCTAGTATCAAGTTACAAACTTTGCATGTCAAAATTTTGGGTAAAAATTAGCATGTTCGGGTTGGGTAATCGAGCAAGTATGGGGTGCGTATTTCCGATTGTGTGGCTAGTGAGGAGAATAGAGGATTGCATGCTCGAATTATGGCTTGATTTTAAAGTAGAGTAAACTCGGAATTCTGTGATCTGGTTCTCGGCGGCTCGTTAACGACCCACTCAGGCTCGTTAACGACCCTGCATAATCTCAAAATTCAACAACCAGTGCTGATTCGTAAACAACCCAATTGGGTAGTTAACGAATAATTCCGAGGCTATTTCGAGACCAAGTATGGGGTCTCTTGCCTATCTATTTTGAGTGGATCTTATCTTGGAAAAGTTTTTTGATTATTTTGTAGATCTCATGGCAAGTTCAAGTAGACCCGCTACCCGAGCTCAGAAGAAGAGAAGGAACCAGAGGTCCCCATCCCCACCTCGCATGGACAACGTGATTTTGAGTACTCAAGGCCAAGTGCATCGATACCGTGCTATTTTAGAGAAGGACCACAACACCCTTTGGTTCTCAAAGTCTAGTGTTCTCAACACGGGGATCTACACGGATGTCAAGGAAGCCTTCCTTATCCTTGGTGCATCCCATCTCCTGAAGAAGGAGAATTTACCACACTTTCCGGCCCTCACATCCGAGTTCTTGGCCACTCTAGAGACGAGCTTCCCGTCAAAGACTTCGGCGGGACGAATCCGGTTTCGGCTCGGTAACGTGAGCCGTGAGTTCACCATGGTAGAGTTCAACTCAATCTTAGAGCTTCCAAATCCGTCTAGAGACTACAGTTTGAAAGACTACAAGGTGACTAGAACATGGAGCTACATCACGGGGGAAGAACAATCCTCCACGGCGGCATTATCTGGGGAAAGCATCATCAACCCCATCTTCAGGATCATTCTCCGAGTCCTAGCCGCTATGTTTTGGCCAAAGAGAGAGTTAAACAGGCCAACAAGGACGGAAGTTGCTTGTCTCCGCACCATCCTTCTCGAGGAGCCCGGCCCCTTGAATTTGGGGTACGAATGGCTCTACTACGTCGAGAAATCAACCAAGTCCAAGGAGGTTTGGTGTGGCAACTTGGTTAGCCTTTTGGCTAAAAACCTGGGAGTTGACCTCACTCGCTATACACCGGCCCACGCTCAACTCCTCAACAAGAACTATTGGTATAGTTCCGGTATTTTCATCCAAGCCGAAGGAGGATTCGAAGTAAAAGTTCAAGACCGCTTCGTTAGGCCCACCCTCGACAAGCTGGAGTTACTCTATGTACCAAATTGGTACGAGGCGTGGACGGGGCATGCTTACCCGTTAGAGCCTAAGCCGGAGGATGAGCTATCACTACGGCCGTGTGAGACAAGATTTGAGCGAGAGGAAGAAGCCATGGAGGAAGATGAAGATGAAGATGAGGATACCGAGGTAATTGGCGATGACACTGAAGAAGGCGACACCGAGGGAGGAACTGAGGAGCTAAACCTTGAAGATGAAGACCTCGACACAGAAGTTTTAGGCACCAACATTCTCGTTGACGAGCCCACCAGGCTCGTTACCGACCATTTCCAGCCGCCTCCCTATATTCCTAACGAGGCACCCAGCTTCGTTAACGAGGCACCGAGAGCTTCTGTCGACCCACCACCAGCTCCTACCGACCCTCAGTCCTATGGACTCATGCCATACAACCCGGTGTTGTATCAAGACCATTTCCAGCCTCACTATCCACCACCTCCTCAGCTCGAGTACACAGGATCGAGTATACCACCACCATGGGCCGAGGATCTTTCTGCTCAGATGCAGCAACTCCACCTCCAGCAGGACCACATTCATCGGAGAATGGATAGATGGGAGACTGTCTATTCTGCTCGTATGTCGATGGAGGATGAGAGGCATCGTCAGCGAGAGACGGAGGACGCTGAGCGTTGGAGGACGATGTACGATTTGATGGGAAACTTTGAGCATTACTTTCCTCCACCAAACTAGTGATTCAGCTTGAAGATGCAGTTTTTCCTTGTTTTCCACTTTTGAGACTTTGTAAGTTTTTATGTTTTTCTTATTTTTATCTTTCTTTGTTTGTTTTCTTTTCTATTTCTTTTCCTTCTTCTTATTTTCCTTACAGTGGGGACACTGTAATTTTAAGTATGGGGTGGGAGAAAATAGAAAACTTGTTGTCTTATGTGTTTATGTGTTTTGAGTAGTTTAGGAAGAAAAAAATATATTAAAAAAAAAGTTTTAGAATTGATAGATATTCCTTTCTTAGGTTCTATGATAGTAGTTGCTAACTTAATCATATAATTCCTTGCGAGCATGTCTTTAATAGTATAGCCGGAATCTTCAAACTTGAAATTGTTTTTAGAAGAAGATAGCATTTGATGAAATTGAGCACATATTCTTTATAGCATAAGTGATGCAATCCAACAAAAATTGTTACCTAGTGAGTTATTTTTGGCCTTATAGGGAGAACATTAAAAATCACTCTTCTTTTCTTGTGTGATTTACTCTCCTTATGCATATTATCTCTTGGAATTGTGATGATTATCTATTTCTTGAGACCCGTATGGGATTTATAGTTCATTACTTGTGAAAATCATATGATGGAGAACTTATTTTTATGAGCCCTATTATTCCTTATCTACCTTTACATGATTCTTCTTTTGATAACCAATTCTAGCCTGAAGCCTTTATTTTTAGCTCCACAAAATTTTCCCTAGCCGAGATAAGCTTGACCCTATCCGGGGATTAGGACTTAGATTGGAGAGGTATTTTTGTTGAGTGTAAAGGAGAGGTGACATATATTGCTTGGTGTGATTGGGGAATTATTGGGAAGGGTAGATTGGAAGTCTCTTGTTTTACTTGTAATAAGAAAGATCTCTTGAAAAAAATGCACAAAATAAAGTTATTTGATGGAAGAATACACGATGAGGATCGTTAACGACCCTGAAGTGGGTTCGTTAACGAGGCAGCGAAAGAAGAAAAGAAAAGAAAAAGAAGAGAAAAGAAAGAAGTTTGAAGTGCATATGTGTTTATAGATAAAGTCAGAGATTCTTTTATTTCTTATGAGACTTTCTAGGATATGTTAGGTGAGTAAAGAGAAAGTGCATAATGAGAGAATGAGTTTGGTATATGTTTTATGAGAGTTTTGTTATGTGAATTTTTTAGGAGTCTTTGATTCCCGGATATTATTAGCACCACATAGCCAAAAATATTTTTCACGCCTTATTGTCTTTACCAAGCCCCATTACAACCCGGCCGAATGGAAGCTTCTATGAAGTTTTTCATTGAGCCTAAGTTTCTCTTCATGATTTTTGCTTGTTTTGACAAATCTTGGGTGGAGAGTATTGGTGATATAAGTTCCAATTTCTATGAGTTTTTGCATATTGGATTGAGTTGAGAGATTGCATTTATAAGCCTAAACACTTGAGAGTTGAGTGAAACACATTATATCCCTTGTGAGGTTGGATTGTATTTTCTTATGTTTATTTAGTGCATATATGTGTAATGATGTTAAGTATCCTTTGCTATAATTTTCTCATATGTAGATGTTGCTTTTTAGAGGATGGCTATTTCTTGATGAGTATGTTTGTTTGGTTTTGGTTAGTGTTTAGTGATTGCTTGAGGACAAGCAAGTCTAAGTATGGGGTATTTTGATGTTCATATTTTTTAGTATAGTTTTTAGTAGGATTTCTTTGTTTATTAGGTTTAGTTTTGATAAGTTTAGGTTTAGTTTAGTGTGTTTTTGGATAGTTTTGCATATTTTCATAGAAAGTATGGAAGCTACTCTATTTTGTGTATTTTGTAGGTTTTAGCAAGGAAAAGTGCTATATGGAGCTGAATTTGGAGCGCTACAGTGAAAGACAGAGGAATACAAGTTTGAAGAAGTCAATGTCCAAGAATTTACAAGATGAAGTGTGGAAGAAATCAAGCCCAGGCTCATTAACGAGGATGTAAGGGCTCGTTAACGAGGCCACATGATAGGAATTTCGAGGGTTGACTTTGTAACTCACCGACCCTGTGCGGAAAATTATTTCCGTGTCGGTAGAGTATCTTTTTGTGATTTTTTTAGGGTTATTATATTATATTTTAGGTATTGTTATCTTCTTAGATTTTGTTTCTATCTTTTTAGGATTTTATTTTTATCTTTTAGGAAAGTTTTTATCTTCTAGCCTTATTAGTTTTAGCCTTCTTTTTAGTATAAATAGCCCTCTTATTTAGCTTAAGAGGGGGGATCGACCATAGAGAAAGAGGGAGAGAAGAGGAGGAGCCGAGAGAGCCAAGGAGAGGATCGGAGTTGAGTCGTCGGGTCGGTGGACGAGAGTTACCGAGTTCGTTGATCTAGTATTTCGGTTCGATATTTGTTTGTTTTCGGTTCTCTTCTGATTTTTCTGTAAGACAATATTTTCTATTTAATTTGAGTAGTAATTTATTTTCAATGATTTCTTTTATTGAGTTTATTTGTTTCATAGTTATGATTAGTGAGTAGTTTTCTTTTCTAGGATCGGGGTTAAGCCCGGCATAGTTGAGCATGTTTGATTAGTAAGATTGTGTGTTGAATGCCTTTTATCTATTATTGAGATTGTTTGTCGTGTTTATACCGAGATGAAAGTTGAGGTAGTTTGAGTTTTTAACTTGATTGAAAGAGAAAGTTAGTAACTTGAAGGTTGATATTGTTTGAATACGAAAGTTTCAAGCTTTAGATCCAAAACAAACAGTTAAGTGAGTTAAGTTGCGAAAGTAGGTTAATTTGCTTCATGATTAACGAAAGTTGATAAATCTATCTATTTAAAGGCATGATCTATTCTTCTTACGAGTTTATATGCTTGGCTATGTTGAGGTGTCCCTAGTCCTAGATCTTTGTTTTTATTTGAATTATCTTAAGTGAATTTCGTTGCTGAGTTACTTGGCTCGGTACCGAACTGGTTTAGGTCGTTAGTTTGAGTCTTTTGTTTACGGTGGTTCGTTAACGACCCTGACAACGTCGTTAACGAGGTTGCTTGTGTGTTTTTGTTTGATTGTGTTTGTTTTTTTTAGTAGTCGATAAACGAACAACCTTGCTTCCTGTGGAACGATCCTGACTTCGCTATACACAGCGGGGTCTTGACTTATAAATTTATTTGTTGTCAAGAAACCCTCTCAACACCCAACCTTTAAATGGAGAATCGTTACCTGCAGGGACGGATCGGGCAGGGGTCGGTGCCCCCACTTCCTTCCGACCAATTATTTATTTTTATTTTGTTAATTTTTTTTTAACGTATAAAATTAAAAAAATAGACTAAGACTACAAGTATTTATAATTAGTTTAGTTGGTTCATAACTCCACCCTCCAGGATAATATAGAATGTGACTCTATTTCTAGAAGATCTTGCGTCCGTCACTTGTTACCAACACAATTTCCGCACATCGTTCAGCTTAGTCGTTTTCCACTTGCAAAGATAGGCTTTCGTCTCCGCGCATTCGGCCCAAAAAGCTAGTCGGCCCAACAGTCACCAACTCGGTCGTTGTCAATATCAGCCTCTATCCATCCAAAGATTTCACGCTGCTTAGTTTTACAAGGCAAAATTTGGTTTATATCACTTTCTAATTAATTAAAACGGGTGGTTATTTTGTAACGTTTGATGTATATAATTGGTGGTTTTTTTTTTTTGCAACATTGAATATAAAGGGGGTAATTATGTGAACGAATGAGTAAATAAAGGGTGGTTAAATAGAAATATAGCTCTAGAGAAACCTCTTATTAGAGAGAAACTGAAGAACAAATCAGACGTGCTGGATCATATTAAATGAATGGTTGAGATTAAATAATAAAGGTGCAAAATAGAAGGTGCTTGTGCATTACATCTGTGAGCGGTTAAAAAATAGCTACCATATTATTATTTTCATTATCACCATAAAGGTATTTTTAATTATTGCTTATTCATTATATTTTATCTATTTTACAATTATATTAAATATAGTGGTTATGCAACTTAATGGGAGATTTTATCTTTCATTAAAGATAAAATTAAAGTTTGAGAAAGGGTGGAATATTCCTTACTTGGGCTTTAAGGCAGTTTACCAGCCCTAGGAGGATAATATTTTCGGCCTTATAGATATAATTTTCGGCCCCCTACCTCTCTTTCTTCCATTATAAATACACGTCTTCGCCGTGTAGGGAAAGACACAGGTTGTATTTTGATTAATAGACTCATATTCGCTCAGGCTATTGAACACACCTATTGAGAGCTTGAACAGGCTAATATTCGCTTAGCTCGACTGTTCAGGAATATCCATACTCGCTGGATCTCTCGCTTTCTTGTTGTACCTCGACGTTCAATTCGACAATTTCTCTTCTGACTTAGGCATCGGAGGTGGATTAGGGGGTCCCCGCCCCCTGTGTCCATTGTTTTGCAGGTTTCTAGGTCAAGAGATTGAAGGCAGAACGGAAGAGGAGGAGTTCTTAATTAGTGCATTGAAGACGAATTGAAGGCGGAGTTTTTGTGCACTAACAATTGGCGTCGTTTGTGGAAACGATGATTAAATCTATGAGTAATCGTTCCTAAAAGAAAAAGAATCGAGTTTTCAAAACCCTGAGGCGATCGCTAAGCCTCAATGAGCGAACCACGGCCGCGGAACAGAGTACCGCGATCGCGGCCACAAAACCGCGATCGCGGCCTCCGGAAATTTGCGAACTCCGGATTTTTGACCAGAGTGCCCCTCCGGAAATTTGTATTTTTTGGGTTTTTTCTAGCCTAAAGGTGTCCCCAAAAATCAACAAAAGAGATCCGCTTAGCGATTTGTTTGAACCCTAATGCAAGTTGATCAGGTTAATTCCGATATTCGCTCGGAAGGTCATACCTTTGTACCCGGAAATGACTTGAAACGTGACCCGACCCCTCTCGCTAGAACGGCTGTTCATCGCACAGACCGTTTGGGGTCCGAGTCAAGCGACGGAATCGTCAGTCGTGGTACTACAAGGCCTGAATCAACTGAATTCGATCGAGCATGGGATTCGGCAATGCGTGTTAGCCGAGGACGAGAATAATCGAAGAGATCAAGAGCGAGGCGAATCAGTCCGAGCAATCACGGTCTCCGAACAAAACCGCGACCGCGGCCAGTCAAACCGCGCCTGTGGTTTTGAAAACCGCGCCTGCGGGCTGCGTACTTCCGAGCGTTCGCTCTCTATTCGCGAGTCAAACCCTAATTTGGTTAGCCCTCATTTAGAGCAAGGCCAATCTAGTCGTGCCGGGTCCAATCACGTCAGAGGTGACAATCGTATCACCTTCTCATCCGCTCTGAACGGAGGGAATGGGGCATCCACAACCACCAGGGATGAAGAAGAAGACGAGATCACCCATGCTTTGGCTACTACTCTAAGAGAGAATGAGAAGTACCAAACTAGGTGTGCATAAGCTGAATCCCGTTTGGAGCATGCCCTAGACGAAATCGCCAGGTTGAAACGTTCCTTGGATAAAGTTCAAGGCAAGCGCCCCATTGATGAGTCTGAAATTGAGAGGACTACTCGACGGCTTACAAGTGTTATTGAGTTCACCGATAACGGTCGTAGTCCTCAATCGATCAGTTTTGGTGGATCAGGCGATATGCACATTGATTATGATGGCGACAGGAGAGCACCAAGATGCCGGTGACGGGATCATCACCACGAGTCGCCCTCGTGTAAGAGGTCTCGGGCCGTGGACCCCCCTCAGTCCAGCGACCCATCCTCGGACAACTCGGGCGAAGCCGAGAACCGCGGAAATCGTCGTGGCCGAAGCCGCGACCGCGGCAAAAAGGACCGCGATCGCGGTGACAAGAGTCGCGATCGCGGCCGGTCAAACCGCGATCGCGGGCCTAACGATCGGCGCGATTCTTCGCGTGGACGAGACGATCGTTATGATCCTTCCGAGAATCCCGAACCTAAGCATGATCAGGGCAGAAAAAGGAAGAAGAGACGACGTAGCCAGCATCGGAGTGTTAGCCTTGAAAGGATTGAAGGTAGGGCCCGAACTTTTGAGAGTACACAAAGAAGACTTCTTGATCTTTTGAGAGCGCAAGGTGGTACCTTGCAATCGGCTCGAGAACAAGCAGAGCATAAGTTGGCTATGGTGACATCGACGCCATTCCACTTAGACATTCAACAAACACCAGCCTCCGTCAAAGTTTTCTCCCCCATCTTTCACCATTTATGATGGACACTCGGATCCCGTAAACCATATAGCCTCTTACTCTCATAAGATGGCATTGTGGGTGTCAGAGGAAGCTGTTATGTGCAAGATGTTCCCGAGTAGTCTCTCTAGAGGGCCATTGAAGTGGTTCCATAGCTTGAAACCAGGATCAATTCGATCTTGGAATCAATTGGCCACTAAGTTTGTAAGGCGATACATAGCTAATAGTCGAGATGCGACATCACTTGATACACTCTTTAGCCTCAAACAAGAGAAAAACGAAAGCTTGCGTCGCTTCTTCAATCGTTTCATGGAGTGCTATACAGAGGTTGAAGGTTGTGGTGATAAGACTGCCATCACTGCCTTCAAAAGGGCAATTCCCGCTGAGAGTAAGCTAAGAGAAGGGTTGACGCTTCGTCTTCCTTCTACAATAGCTGAGCTCCAAGAGCGTATTCACCAGTATGTGCGTTTAGAGGAGGCTAATTACAAAGTAAGAGGAAGTTCGTCCTCTCCCCCTCGAAAAACGCACCACCTTTCAAACAGGAGCTTTAGGCAAAATGGACATTCGTTGGAGGGGCAAGATAGAGCGATTTACACAGCTTTCAACATTCCAATCTATAAGATATTACCATGCATCAAACATGAGAGATATTTTCGCTATCCTACTCAGGATGAATGCCCCAAAGACGATGTCCTAAGCCGAAAATATTGCATGTACCATAGAGTGCGGGGGCACATGACTGAAGATTGCAAGCCTTATAAAGAGTGCCTTGAAGGTCTAGTTCAAGAAGGGTACTTGCGTGAGTACATTGGAAAAAATGAACCACGAGATCTTGAAGAGCCTAGAACAAGACAAATTGAGGTCGTCCAAACAATCTCAGTAGCGTACGAGAATGAAGACGAGCCTGAAAGTGTAGACCAACCGTGTAACCGCGATCGCAGGCCCGAGGACCGCGACCGTGGCGCTGGATCAGAAAGAGAAACCTCTTCACTGGGCAAAAGAGCGACCGCGGGTCGCCAGGCTGCGACCGC
The DNA here is from genome assembly GCA_964016875.1 of Fallopia convolvulus. Classification (NCBI taxonomy): domain Eukaryota; kingdom Viridiplantae; phylum Streptophyta; class Magnoliopsida; order Caryophyllales; family Polygonaceae; genus Fallopia; species Fallopia convolvulus. The sequence continues at coordinate 46,776,151 of OZ024721.1, forward strand.
GGTACCGAGGTCCACGGTTGCGGGGCACCACGCCGCGATCACGGTACTGCATCTAAGAGCTTGATTTTGCGAGAGCTTGATTGTAAGCGCGATCACCCGTCTTCCCCTGCGCAGGGATCTCGGGATTAGGAATTTCATGTAAATAGGGCACTCTTTTTCCCATGTGGTTTTGATGAGGCCCTTAGGATTTTTCGCTTTTGCATTCATTTGTTTAGTCTTGTAGGTTCATGAAATTCACGTTTATTTATTAATAAAAGTCAGTTTTTGCATTAGTTTGAGTCTTGTACAAACAAAATTAAAGTGCAACATTAGTTCATCGCACTAATGGATTTTAACATACATGCGTATGTGAAATTAAAAATCTATCATATTCGCTCATAGATATAAGTTCTATGATATTCGCTCATAAATAAATAAGGTTTATGATATTCGCTCATAAATGTTAAACTCCATGATATTCGCTCATGGATGTACAAATACGCACGCACGCTCGCACGCACGCACGCACGTTAGGGGAACCCGATCGACTAATCCGCATGGCCACTTCGACTAAGAGACCTTTGTACCCTACGTCACTGTATATGAGAAAACGTATACAACGATGTAGGTGGGGCAATTGTGAGCGGGTAAAAAATAGCTACCATATTTTTATTTTCGTTATCGCCATAAAGGTATTTTTAATTATTGCTTATTTATTATATTTTATCTATTTTACAATTATATTAAATATGGTGGTTATGCAACTTAATGAGAGATTTTATCTTTCATTAAGGATAGAATTAAAGTTGGAGAAAGGGTGGAATATTCCTTACTTGGGCTTTAAGGAAGTTGACCAGCCCTAGGAGGATAATATTTTCGGCCTTATAGATATAATTTTCGGCCCCCTACCTCTCCTTCTTCCATTATAAATACACGTCGTCGCCGTGTAGGGAAAGACACAAGTTGCATATTGATTGATAGACTAATATTCGCTCAGGCTATTGAACACACCTATTGAGAGCTTGAACAGGCTAATATTCGCTTAGCTCGATTGTTCAAGAACATACATACTCGCTGGATCTCTCGCTTTCTTGTTGTACCTCGATGTTCAATTCGACAATTGCTCTTCTGACTTAGGCATCAGAGGTGGATCAGGGGGTCCCCGCCCCCTATGTCCATTATTTTGCAGGATTCTAGGTCAAGAGATTGAAGGCAGAACGGAAGAGGAGGAGTTCTTAATTAGTGCATTGAAGACGAATTGAAGGCGAAGTTTTTGTGCACTAACAACCCCCTATTATTTTTCAAACGAGATATTTTTGGAAATAATATTATCATATCTAAATTCCTCTCTCCTAATATTGCCATATTCTAATTCTATATCCATTTTGACTCTCTCTCATTATATCCAAAATATAAAAAAACGTCCATATGAGAGAAATTTGGAGATCTCACCAGATTTGGAACCATGCAATTAGAGACGAGAGCAAACTCTCTGAATCGTCTTCCCAATTTCGATCAAGTCGATATCGATTGTTTGCCCCATTGGTCTACAGAAATTGGTAAGTTTCGAAGTGATTTTCTTCATTATTTTAGAAGGTAGATAGCTCGCACCTTCAATTTCTCATCATACTCAAATTTGAATCGTTTTTGGGCATTTTCGCAATTCCATTGTTCCCTATTGCGGATCTTTGCTTTAAGATTGACAATGAAAATTTTATTTTCATGGTCTGTATTTAGATCCCATGGAAACCATTCGAAGACAAAGAAGAAAGAGTAAAACCTCGTCGCCTCCTCCCGATAAGCATGTCAACCACCCATAAATCCAGTGTCCAGCGACCACCCACGAATACTCGTCGTTCGGTGACCACCCACGAATCCTCATCATCTTTGGTCTTCCCCAGTCGAAGGACTCCTCCCTCTCGCCGCTCGTGATTGAACTCATTTGCGTGAAATATCTAGTTCTACTAGCAAGAGGCTTGTTTTGATTTTCTTTCCCTTATCTCTTTTTTTAATTTGATTTTATTTGTTGTTTTTCTTTTTTCTTTTTTCTTTTTTTTTCTCTTTTCTTTTTTTAAGAAAATGATAAAAAAAAATGGATGGAATTTTGTATACACGAGGAAGATGAACAATGGAGGGTATTTATATACACGAGAAAGATGGACATTCAAATAAATTGTCAGGGGCGGCCCATAGCAGGTGCAAGTTGTGCACCTGCATAGGGCCCCCAAAAACAAAAGGGCCCAAATTTTATAAAAGCCCATATACAATACTTTATATTTAAAGATATTAAAAGTCACCACTGTAATTACAGATACCTGAATTTTTTTTGGAACTTCTCAACTGCTCAACATCAACATCAAATAACGTGATAGTGTGTATTAAAAGCCCATATTCACTTCCCTTTTGAAAAAAGACCTAATTAAATCGTTTTTTTGGTAGAATAATTAAATCGTTTTTTAAAAGCCCATATTCACTTCTCTTTTGAAATAAAATGTGTACTAATAGTTGCCCAGTCCTTGAAATTTTGTATGAATGCGCCTAGTACTATTTAATTATAATATTAAGTCTCTTTTCTTATATAAAATATACATTTAGAATTAAATAATCTCTCTTTGTTAAGACCCTTTTATAGTTTTAAAACAGGGCCCAAAAACACCATTGACCGCCACTGTAAATTGTTAATATATTCGATATTTTGTACACATGTTCGAGATAGTATACTTAATATTCAGATATATTTTTATACATATTTGATTTTTTTGTACACATGTTCAAAATTGCTAAGTTAATATTCATATATATTGTGTACATGTTCAAGATTTTGTACTTAATATTCATATATATTGTATACAAATTCGATCTCTTTTGTACATATGTTCAAAACTGTGAAGTTAATTTTCAGATATATTGTTTATATGTTCGATATTTTGTACTTAATATTCATATATATATTGCATGAAGATTCAAGTTCTTTTGTACACGTGTTCAAAACTGTGAAGTTAATATTCAGATAGATAGTGTACATATTCGAGATTTTGTACTTAATATTCAGATATATTTTATACATATTCGAGATTTTGTATTTAATATTCATATATATTGTAAAACATGTTCGGGATTGTATACTTAATATTCAATTTCATACTTTGTTTTGTTCAAGATTTACACTCAAATATTCATATATAATTACAATTATATACATACAATGGCATATTCGAAAATGTGTTATTAATATTCGTTTACACATATTGGTTTGTTCGATATTTAATCTAATTAACATATTTAGATATAAACACATGACGACTACAAAGTAGACTGTATATTCAAACCACAACAAATTCAAACAATCTTTGAACAATATTCAGAAAATATTGAAACATATTCAACCTCATACATCATAATTACAGCAACAATATTTATTCAAATTTTGAATTTGACCGCCAAATAGAAAATGGAAGGTCTAGTTTTCATTTTAAAAAAAATCCAACAAATCCTTGTAATTTCGCATTTTCCATTTTAGCAACTAACTAGCCATATTCTAGTATTTAGTCCCCATGCATATTTGTTATTATGCTCCATCAATCATGACCATTAATATTTCAACATCCTTATTATGACTTCTGTTTCTCAACAATTTCCGTTTCTCTTGAACCTCCCCTATATTGATATTATTCATAATCCTTTAAGATTTTTGGCGATATATACAACTGTTTTGTTTTAACACACTTCATGTAAAAGAATCTACATATGCATGCATGTAGCATATGTTTATATCCAATTGGAGTGGTCACAAAATGCATTCTAGCCATCCACGAAGACTTGAAGGGAGTAGAGTTTGGATCACTTCAGTAGGGATATGCATGTGTACATGAATTAATTTATGTACCTTTTATTGGAAAAAAAATATTGTTGTAAAACGTCGTCCATATGAATTATTTGTTGAATTAATATTATGTGCTAATCACTCGACTATGGACCATACCTGTGTGTAGGTGACCCAGTCGACAATAAATGAACTATATGTGAGCAAGAATCACGTTTAAACTTTACCCGAAAAAAATAGAATCACGTTTAAACTATTAGCTACTTTTTTGTATGATTAAACTATCAGTTTGAATAAATTGAGATTTGCTCTAGTTGGGGATTTTTCGGCACTAAGTTATAGCTTGATCACGTCCATCTTCGTCTACGGTGGATAAAATTTTGTTTGTAAATAAATTTACACTTTAGTACAAATTTAATTATAACTACTTGACAGTTGACTCAAAACTGAGAGTCTACAATGGGAAAATAACACAAATCAAAAATATGGTATAACAATAAAGAAGAACGAAGGGAAAAATTATCCAACCTAATAATCATTAATTATAAAAAAAAAATGGCATGGGAAAAATCGTAATTGGAGTTGCCGAGAGCTTCCAAAGTTTGCCGGCAAGTAAGTGTATTCAAATCTAATATATCATTATCATGCGATATATGTGATATGATTTTTTATATTAATGAACTAATTGAAAAATTATTGAGGTCGGATCTCAAAGATGGAAAGATTACGTGTTGGGACGGTGTTGGGAATTCATGTTTCAAAATATTGGAACAACGATCGAGCATTTCAGTTTTGATAATGACAAATAATATTAGGAAACTAATGTGTTATGTTCGAGTATTTCAAGGGAACTTCAGGTTAAACAGATATTCCCTCAAGGAAACTCAATAGCGCAATAATGACAAACTGCATGAAAGAAACAATTCCCATCAAGGGAACTTATGTGAGACATGTTCCCAAGACATGGGAACTCACATGTGAAGACAGACAGCTCAACGCGAAACGCGGAAACCTGTTCCAGACAAAGCAGACGCGCAGTTTGTTCCTCAAACTGAGCCGATTGATCCAATGGCCCGATGAGCTTGAAGAGTTGACAAATCCAAATGGAATCACATATGAAGAAAGTACATACTTGACTAACAAGACAAGAGCATTTCGGACAAGTGCAAAAAAGAAGATTGAGCCCCAAGCATCAAACGCCTATATAAGCTAATGAATAGTGTGCTTGCAAACTACCTCTCACAAAGCCTTAAGCAATCTCTAAAGGAGGTGAATCCAGAGAGAAGAAGAAGCTCGGAGAAGTCCCCGACGGCGAGTGTCTGGTCTCGACGACGGTGAAGTGAGTGTTCCCAAGTGTCAGGGAACTGAGTGACGATACACGCGTCAAAGTGTAAGGTTTGAGTTCCTTGTTTAAGTTGATATGTTGTCCTAGTACTTAAGTTGAGAAAGTTCATTAGTGTTCCTAAAGTTTGGAGACTGTTAGGAACAAAGAAGTTTGAACTTTGCATTGTAGTAGCTTAGGCAACTATCAATAAAAGAAGGAAGTCATTCAAAATCCTCCAAGCAGGGGTAGAGGGTTACTCATACAACTAGTTGGTAGTAATGGGGTTCCCCTATAAAGGAATTGTATCTCGTCTTGTTTATTTACTTGCGTTTTTCTGTCTTACTTCCTCTGCCTTAGAAACAGTCCAACGCCTGTTTCAAACTCTCAGCTAATACGATCCAATTATTCTTCAGGACGGAGTCCTCTAAGGACGAAATGAAACTCCTTGTAAGTGCATGGTGGAGCCTATGATTCTTCAGGAATAAGAAATTTTTTTAGAATGATAATGGTTGGACCCCCAACCCAAATAGTAGCTTATGCGAGTTCATCCACAATCAAGTTAAAGACTGCAAAAATGCCAGGACACCCGAGGCAACCCTCCCTCCCCCTTACACTGCGAGGTCTATGGGAGAGATGAAGCTAGAAAAATGGACAAAACCCATGAAAGACTTTTTTAAACTGAATTTTGATGATGCAGTTAACTCGAATGGTGTGGCTTCGTTCGGTTTCATCCTTAGGGATTCCAGTGGCTCCTTTATCCATTTTGACGGAGGACTGATTGGTCACCGGCCTGTTCTGATCTTCGAGACCATCTCCTTACGCCAGGGACTTCTGGAGGCCACGCGTCGTTGCATTCCCCGAATCCAGATTGAAGGCGATGACTTGCAGACTTGCAGTTGATCAACGCCGTGCTTGATGACTGGCGCTGCATGCCCGTGGGAGATTAAGTTGATGAGGTCAGACATCCACTGTTTTCTCACCCGATTTCAGGATTGGGGTATCGCTCACGTCTTGTGGGAAGGCAACACTATGGCGGACTACATTGTTGTATCGTTTCGTAGCATCTCCTCTGTCCCCCTCGCAGTTGACTCTAGTCTACATACCCTCATCCAACAGGATGCTATAGGGACCTCTCTAGTTTTTTAGTGGTCCCTCTAATTTCTTTTCTTATAAAAAAAATCGCAACGTTCAGACTTGGTTTGTTGCAAATCTACACAAACTATTTATACATGTAATATAGTAAAATGTATCTTCGAAAGTGAACGGAAGTTTAATGAAATTATGATGCGACCTTGCCTGGACTCGGATCCGATTCTGGCCAGCCTGAGACTCACTAGGTCATGGTGATCCCCTTGGCGTAGGACTTAATCATTTATTATGTAATTTATTTAATTATGTTATTTTCCATTTTAGCATTTATATTTCCGTTATTACTATTTTTGGCGTTTGTTCTCTTATGCTAAAGAGGTCTGCCCAATAAGTTAGAATAAGGCTCATTAGGCCATAAGGGTTTATTTTGCATCTTTCTATTTTCTATTTAAACTTATGCTTGTAACCTTATTATTCACGTCAATGATAATGGCCAAGTTATAGTAGAGTTGAGTGAGTCCTCCTAGCCTTGGCCTGACGTCACCCATCTCCCAATCTTGACTCTCCCTCTCGTCGCTCCTCCCTTGGACCAACACAACTCATCAATAGGCTCGCCCTACCCTCTTCAATATGAACATTAGAGACCGGCGGACCATCACGTTTGTCTCGTACTTATCCGAATACAATCTTTCGGAGAAGATCCGGGCATCTCGATCCTAGATCGGTCTCCTATTCACCCAAACCTGAGTAGGGTTGCATCAATTGGTATTAGAGCCCCGACGGTTCGAGGTGTCTCGTCTCCATTTGCACCAAAAAACCTAAGTCGACTTCCGCCCAGATTTCAATGACCAAATAAATCGTTTTTGAATGTTCTTTCAAAATATTGTATATCTTTTCGATACGAGTCCGTGCATATAAAATTCACCCAAATCAGACTTATGTTGGCCCTCCAAAAGGCCTAAAAACCATCGTGGCGCAGCTTTGGTGCCCAAACCGCGACCACGGTGCTGTCATCCACGGATTGGCTTCATCATCAACGCGCCGCAGTTCGAAGTTGGAATTTCCCGAGAAACCATCCAAATTATATTCCACCACCCCAGCGTTACTCCTACTACGACTCATCCTTGGATCAGGATTGGAGTCCCCCTCCTCGGCGTCGGAGTCCCCGGTCACAAACCCATCATCGCTCATGCTACGACGATGAAATTGACCACAACCCACCTCCATGACCCTCAAAGGCATCACCTAATCCTTTCACCATGCCCACCCGAGCTTGCGACAAGTCTTTCCACCCTAGACCCGTGCGGACTCGTGTGCCTTATCCCAAAGGCGAACACCCCATGTCAGCGAGTCCGCAAGGCATTGCGCCTGCTCCTGCCGCGAGGCCAATGCTACAATCTTCGCCCAAGCCTGTCCAAGCCAAGAGCCCCGGCCCATTGAATCCCCAGGATTTGCGGATTTTATAATTGGACCGCTTGCTAACCGATGCCATGATTGTCGAATTGGAGCGCCAGGCCGCCGAGCTCTTAGCGTGCACCCCCGCCTCGCCATTAGTGCCACTCGAGACCCAACCTAAGTCTTTCCTGGCACCCGCTCTTGTAGCACCGGGACCTGATCTTGAGGTTGTAGTTGTGCCCTAGCCCGACGCCTTGCCTTCCATTTTGCCGAAGCTTACCCCGGATTTGCCCTCGATGTTAGACCAACAACTTACCTTGCCTTTATTTTTTATGTCCGACGATGAATCTGAAGTCCACCTTGAACCTACATCGACACCATACATATTGATTTTTTAGAAGACCTAGTTCAATGATGAGTTCAAGTTCATTGTTGTTTTGGTCGCCCTTTCCCTCACCAACTCGAAGCGAGGACGCTTTGAATCTAGGGGGCAAGTGATGCGACCTTGCCTAGGCTCGGACCCGATCCCAGCCAACCCGAGAATCCCTAGGCCATGGCGACCCCCTTGGCGTAGGACTTAGTGATTTATTATGTAATTTCTATAATTATGTTATTTCCCGTTTTAGCAATTTCATTTCCGTTATTACTATTTGGGGCGTGTGGTCTCTTATGCTTAAGAGGTCAGCCCAATAAGCTAGAATAAGGCCCATTAGGCCATTTGGGTTTAGTTTGCATCTTTCTATTTTCTATAATTTAAACTCATGCTTATAACCTTATTATTCACGTCATTGATAATAACCAAGTTATAGTAGAGTTGAGTGAGTCCTCCTAGCCTTTGTCCGACGTCACCCCTCTCCCAATCTCAATTCTCCCTTTCGTCGCTCCTCCCTTGGACAGACACATCTCATTTCCAGCCTCGCCCCACCCTCGTCAATACGAGTATTAGAGGCTCGGGAGACCATCATGTTGGTCTCATACTTATCTGGTTACAATCTTTTGGAGAAGATTCGACCATCTCGAGCCTAGATCAGCTTCCTAGCGACCCGAACCCGAGTAGGGTTGCATCAAATTATGATAGAAAAAGATAGAGGAAACTAATGTTCTTGATGAACAACAATTCTCAAACCATGTACAAGTGTACAACTATCAATTTTCTTAATCGACAATCACTGGAAGTTTCTTTTATTAAAAGAAAGAAGAACAAAATACATTCGAATTTTCGATATCCCTTCTCTCCCTACACCTTAGCTTTGTAAAAAAAACACTAAAAACTATGCTAATGTGGCAACTACATAAGTGTGCTAGTCATGTGACTTGTAAATGATTTAGCATATATTCACAAGAGCGGTTTCCTATAACAACATGTTAGCTTAGGTGTCCCCTTGTGTTTATGAATATAAGGGTTTTTTTTATAATGTGCCCTAAAATCTGAAAATCTTATAAGGGCACGCTATAAACCCTAGATCTTATAATGAACAGTTTATAAGGTCACACTTGTAAGGCCGCTAATAATTAAAACTAAATCAGAAATGGGAAATAATAAACCATATTAATAAATTATACCTAATTCAATTTTTTTTATTAAAGATTTTTTTTTATCATGTGGGCACATTAAAACTAAATCATTAAAGATTTCCTGTTGGGATATTTGACACGTTAAGATATTTGATGGAATTTTAATTATAATAATAATTTTATATTTAAATGTTAATGAAATACTAGTAGTTAAAACCCCTAATTAGAGAGGTAGAATAGGAAAAAAACATAGTGCTACGCAGGGCAATTTCGTTGTCTCATGACGATCTTCGGCTGTCTTCCTTCTCTCCGGTGTAAGGCCATGAGGGCTAGAGTATTCTCACCGATATCGTGCGGGGTTCTCCAGTGGTGGATAGTGCATAGCGATCAGACTAGAGAATGTCTTATGATGGATGATTAGGGAAGGAAATGAGATTTTTAGTTCACATAGGAGGAGGCTGCAAAAGTTGAGGATGTGGTTGGAGTAAGGCAGTTGGAAAAGAAAGTAACTTGGCGTTGGTTGGATCATTGATGACATCTCGCCCTTTCAACAGCTTTGCTTTGAAGGCAACCATGAAGTGATAGGAATTCGCCTTTCTTCCATCAGAAAGCCAATGGGCGTCATAAGAGGAACAAAATAAGACAATTGGTGGATTCGGAGGGGATGTCTTGGAGTGGGGAAGGCAAAATGAAGGTGGCGGTTGATTACTTTCATATCCTCTTTATGTCTGATATTAGTGCACTTTCTACCACAATTCCTCAAGGAATCTCACATATCATCGGATGTTGATAACACCGAGCTCAGAGACGGATCTGGGTGGGGGCCGGTGCCCCCACTTCCCTCCGACTAATTATTTATTTTTATGGTTTTAATTTTTTTAAAGTATAAAATTAAAAAATCTATACTAATACTATAAGTATTAATTAGTCTAGTTGGTCTAGTCCTTGTTTTACTAGCGGAGAGTTTATTGTTCGAATCATGTCCCTTAGCCATCCCCTAAATTAACATTTCTAGTATTGTTGGTATTTTACGTGAATATGTTTTATCTGTCATTTTTTATCGTTTTTTATTTTTCTTCCTTAGTATAAATTAGTCTTTTCTTCGATTATAGTTTGTTGAGTTTTTAAGAACTTGAATTATGTTTTCTCCGTCAATGTATATGTTAATTTTAAAAGTACACTATGGAACGACTATTTTAACAAATTGTATTTTTAAAATATTTAACAATCATTTTTTTAATAAAAAAGTAAAAAAAAATCTCGAAATATAAGTTGTGCCCCGCTTCTAAAAGATCCTGCGTCCGTCACTGACCAAGTTGTTGCGTCCCTTTATAGGGGAGGAGGTACATTCTGCCCCTTTTCTATGCATCCTACTAAATCTCCTGGTCCTGATGGCATGTCTGCTTTATTTTTCCAACATCATTAGAGTATTATTGGTTTTGATATCATAAAGTTCTGCATAGATATTTTAAATGGTGCTCCTTTCCTGATAATTTAAACGACACATTGATCTTGCTTATTCCAAAAGTAAATTATCCTTTGTTCAAATGCAAGACCTTCGACCTATAAGCTTGTGTAACGTGCTTTACACGATTATTTCAAAAGTGTTAGCAAATAAGTTGAAGACGTGTTGTACAAGGTGATTTCTCCCTCTCATTGTGCTTTTGTCCCGAGTAGGCTAATCATAGATAATGTCCTTTTAGCTTTTGAAATATTTCATTATATGAAGAACAAGCAAGCAAGAAAAACTGGTTAATTGGCTCTCAAGTTGGATATGTAAAAAGTTTAAGACTGGGTCGAGTGGGCATATTTGGAACAATGTATGGGGCAGTTCGGCTTTGCTAGTAGATGGAAAGATTTGACCATGAGGTGTGTGCACTGTGTTTCATTTTTAGTTTTGATTGATGGTTACACGTCTATGGTGTTTTGGCCACATAGAGGAATTAGACAAGGGGGTCTCCTATCTCCATATTTGTTCCTGTTATGTGTTGAAGGGCTAGTAGGGTTGATTAGACAAAGTGAGAATGATGGTCAACTTCATGGCATCCAGATTGTGCGAAGTACTCCGTCAACTTCTCACCTATTTTTTTGTTGATGATAGTGTTCTTTTTGCTAGAGTGACTTGTCAACATGAACGGGAAATTGTCCATATTCTCCATGCTTATGGATCAGCGTTAGGTCAACAAGTGAATTTAGCAAAATTTGAATATCTTTCAGGAAGAACGTGCTGGATGATAAGAGGAGGGATATCTAGAGTGAGTTGAAGGTGAGGAAAGTTGATAAACATGTGCGTTACTTGGGTCTTCCGACTATGGTTGGGAGATCAAAGAAAGTTATTTTTTAATCAAGTCAAGGAGAGGGTTTGGAAGAAATTGAAAGGTTGGAAGGAAAGCACTTTATCTTGAGAGCCGGAAAAGAAGTTATCAAGGGGGTTGTCCAAGCCATATCGATGTACACAATGTCTTGTTTTCTTTTGCCAACTGAGTTGTGTAAGGAGATTGAACTGCTTATTTGTGATTTTCTTTGGGGATACGATGGGCAAAGGAAAAAAAATTATTGGTTGAGTTGGAAGCGCCTGGGTGTTGCAAAGGAGCATGGAGGTCTTAGATTCAGGGATTTGCATGCTTTTAACTTAGCTTTCCTTGCGAAACAAAGTTGGATATTAATCCAACAGCTTACATCCTTACTTGCTAGATTGATGAAAGCAAAATACTTTCCATAAAGCGATTTTCTGCATGCAATGATGGGATATAATCCGAGCTTCACTTGGCAAAGTATTTCCAATGCTAGGTTTGTGCTTGACTCTAGGATTCTACGGTAGGTCGGGAATGGGAATTTGATTGATGTGTTCAAGGACAAATGGATTCCTCATGCTACATCTTTCAAAGTCATGTCATGTCCTTGTGATGGCGATGACAATTTGCGAGTTTTGGACTTAATAAACTGGGAGTTTGGAAGTTGGCGGGAAGAACTTGTCAGGGAGAAGATGCACCCTCTTGTGTTGAGGAAGCACTCAAAATCCACCTCATTGATGTCAATGTGCCAAATACACATTGGTTTTGTGAGAAGAGTGGTGAGTACTCGGTACGGTCCGCTTGTCATATGTTGATGAGAAAAATGGCAACTTCAAATGGAATGGGTGAAACTTCGGATGATGGGTCACAACGCTTGTTTTGGAAAATTCCAATGTTGCCTTGGGTTCGAAACTTCCTTTGGCTTGTGTCCAAAGAGATTATATTGTGCAAGGCAAATTTATATCATAGAAAAATCAATGTTGATCCGATGTGTGATTTTTGTGGAGAGTGTGAGTCTTCTATCAATGCGCTTCTTGGGAGTAAATTACCGAATTCAATTTGGAAGCATTTCCAGGGGTTTGCATATATTGGATTAGGTCGAAATTACTTTCCTGACTTGGCGTACGGGATTTTCCACGTCTATGGCGAGCCAGATGTTGTCCTTTGGGCTTTGCTTTGTTGGGAGTTGTGGAATGCTCAACTTTTCTCATCACCTCTTACTGAGGTCGAGGACATTATAGAAAAATCTTTGGGTATGGCTCAAGAAACTAACCCAACACAACCTGATAACTCGGCTAGTCAGATTCCAAGGGAGGCGACCAGATGGAACAAACCGACTGTTAGATTTATAAAAGTTAATTGTAACGCGTATGTTGCGGCTAGTTGTTGGGGCATTGGAGTAATCGGGTGGTTCTTTGAGGGAGCGGTCTTTTTTGCGGGTTCAAAAGCAATTTAGTGGGGCATTGAGGTTGAAGTGGCAGAGGCTGAAGCTGTCCTATGGGGAATGGAAGTGGCATCTCAATTTGGTGCGGATAGAATTGTGATGGAATCTGATTGTCTTATGTTAGTCACAAAATGAGGAAAGGAACTCTCTATCGATCGGTTTTAGGGGTGTTGGTGGTCGGATTCTGGCAAAATCATGGGACTTCAGCAGTTGTGAATGGTCTTTTGGTCGAAGGGGTTCAAACAGTGAATGGTCTTTTGGCTTGCTTCACATTATTCGGATGCTCCGTTGTTGCATCTTTCAAATTCTTGTTTACCGTCCGAACTCTCTTGTATTGTTTTGGAAAAAAAAAATTCCCCATTTTTCAGTGTCTGAAAATGGATTATGAGGTTTTCTCAATTCTCAAATAAGCGAACATCGACCACTTTGATAAGGAGATTATGAATGCTTTGATGCAGGTATTTTAATCCCAAGAACAGCCCAAGAAAACGGATCTTATTGGGCCTATTCAATTTCTTTTTTTACTTTATCATAAAAAGGACAAATATTCAATTTCTTACTAAAAAAAAAGGACAACTACTGTATTTTGTAGATATTAACTTGATTTCGTTTTAAAAATAGGACAAATATCAACATCTAATGTGGGGGAAATGCCATATACGAGAAGATAACATATTACGTGCCGACCTCACTTACATTTATATAAATCCATAGTCAGCAATCAGTATGGCAGGCCCATCACCTCTCCGATTTCTGGAATTGTTCATTGTTGACATTCATATTCTTGATAAAACCTTCTACCAAGTTCCATCATTAAGATGAAGATGGCCCCACACAGATGAACTAGTGATATGATTTTAGGAGGTGTGGGAATATTAGAATGTCTTGGTTCGATCCTTGCCTCTACTCAGGAAAAAATAAAACGGAGCTTTTTTTTTGGTAACGAAAGGTTGAACACATTTCGGGAATTAAAACAACAAAGAGTTAAACACGAGTGAGGCGAGGGAGAGCCCTGCTCCTAGCACCGTCCATCAAAATAGACTCCAGCCCCTAGGGGGGGTCAAGATAATGAGTCCCAATTGGAAAGGAAAAGGCTAACTCGATGAGGGAGTCGGCAAATAAATTCGCTTCCCTAAAGACGTGTGAGAAGCAGGTATCCCAATCCCGCTTAAGTAGACTTTGGGCTTGTGTGATCAATCCAAACAAAGGGTGACATCGGCTCACCCCTTTGCGAACGAGTTCCACCACTAATTTGGAGTCAGTTTCAATGCAAACTCTCCCGAATCCTCTACTCCAAGCAAGGTTTAGTCCATCAATAACTCCCTATAGTTCGGCTCTAGGGACCGACACAGCTTTTTAGAATGACGACCTTTACTCTTTAGATTTACAAGTTGCATACAAGGAGAGTAATAAACCCTACTACAAAGACAGACTTGAATAAGTACCAAACCCATAAACTTTTATACAGTTTGCTCATTCAAGAGCACCAAACAAGACCCAAAAATTGAATGATCAAACAAGGGAAATCCCTTTTCAAGTCCCCTACAAACACATATTCACAGCATTTTCAGCCAACTTAGTTTGCCTGAAACTGCTACTTCATACTTTACACATGAGAGATGAGGACTCCAATCTTACTTACAAATTGATTTGTTAATTCCCACTTCCACCCTCTATTTATAAATAACAAACAGACTGTAATTTACTTTCTCTCTCGCTCCACTCTCACTTATGATGGAGAATTCCAAAACTCAATCTCATCAATACTACTAACTCAAACTCACTCAAACCTTTCTTTCATCTATATGTACCTCCTCATAACATCAAGAAGACATCAATTTTTGAGTTCTTCATCAAGTTCTTTTTTTTTGTTAGGCCAAGGCTGGGATACTGCAGTTTCTGCTTCGGTCCCTGTCAAGGCAATCGAACCCTTCAATTCTAACCACTGGCTTGTTACCAAAATTCGCCCTCACACTCACACTCACACTCACACAACCTCCTTTTCTCACAGATGCTGAGGTAGGCGAGCCTAAGACTCCAGACGAAGGACAAAGAGGGTCGTTGAAACGAGCATCTTGAATTAACGGGTTAGAGACTCTACTCGGCGGTGACCCACATAAAAACGGGGACGACGAGGTGTTAGTTCCATCAGATCTCTCAGTACCATGTCCACTCTGAAACAATCAAACAAGATACAAATTTAGATGGGTCTTTCTAGTCTGTGTCCAAGAGTATACATCCAAACTTATTTGCCAAATTGAAATTAGTTTAACAAATAACTAGATTCAATATGCTTGACTTGGGATTATTAATGTGTGTCTATTAGAAAAGGCCAATTTAGTGATCAGCTATGTATATCTTGAATGGAGCCAATTACATCAGCATCAGATAAACATGAATGTGTCAAATTTTCATTGATGCACTCTAAACCACTTATTAATCATGGAGAGAACATGATCCACGAGCTAAAGGTAAGACCAAAAGTTGATGCCCATATCTAACGCAATCTTGCTTTTCTGAATATTAAAACATATGGACCCATATAGTGTGGTGTAAAAGCATATAAAAAATGGAAGAGGCCCAGCCTTTATTTTGTCTCTAATATAATGGATTTCTTCAACATGTGAAAACTAGAAATCATGGAGCTTTTATTATTTTAATTTTGTTTGGACCACAGGGCAGGGCATGAAATGAAAAAGAAAAGAACTGAGATTCAGATTGTTAATCTAAATCAGATGCCTAAAAAGCTACAATTAATTACAGAAGCAAAGTTCGATTTATCTGTGTAATTTACAAGCAAAAATGAATGGAGAAAGAGTTGAATTAGGGTTTTTACCTTGGCTAGGATGATGTCTAAAAGCTCAGACCCTGCTTTTGAATCAGATTGCTCAGTTTGATAGCTGCAAGAACACACAAATCAACATCAGCCCCTTTCATAATCCAATCTTCAGTTCTTTAAAACAAGCCAACAAACAAAAAGAACAAATCTTTAATTACCCTGGGTGCCAGTTAGGAGATCCATTGATGGCGCCGCTGAGAACGCCCACGCGCCGGGGCTTTGGGCAAACGACGGCATCCCAGCGGTGGTGGTCCGGCGTGAACATGGCGGAGGAGCTTCTCATCTCATCCCGTGACCTGACGACGACGCCGTTTTGCTGGATGGCACACTGATTCATGTTTTCGTTTTTAATGTTTTCACTGTTTTGGATCTCTCTCTTGTCTTGTGTATGTACACGAAATTAATAACGCCTTGTTCAACAAACGCAGAAGAATAGTTGAGAGATTAATTCTACTGTAACATAAACAGATGAGCTCAGATCTGATGATGAAACTGTGTTTTGAAATAAATAGGGGATCAAATCAAAGCCGTCATATTTACCTTTAGGGGTAGTGAAAGCGCCGAGCTATGGAGGAAGAAAATAGGAGCCTAGGAAAAAAGGGGATCAAAAATAGGGAAATTGGAAATGAGTTTTTATAGGCGCAAAGCAAAACCTAACCCTAAAAAATTCCCAAACACAAAAGATGAGTCATGTGAGAGAGAGGAATCAAGTGAAAGAAGGAAAGAGGAAGCTGGGAATTTGTCAGGATTAGACAAGCAAATCAGAGAAAAATGAAAAATTAATGAAAAGGGGGAAGAAGAGTGGCGTATGGGGGATTAAACAGACAAGTGATCAGAGTGAAGGAAAAGGAGAAGAAAGAGAGTTTGAGAGTGAAGATGCCTGCTCAGCCTGCAACACCATCTCACTTTTAAATATCTCTGTCTCCTCCTCTCTACTCTCTGTTTTTATATTACCACTTTTTACGTCTTTTATAAAAATGAAATGAAATTTTAATTGCATTTTTTTCCGGGAATTAAATTATGAATTAATTAGGGATCGACTGTTCGGCACATGGAAAGGTGAAACAGATCTGTAATAAATTGGAGTTTCGAAGACTTAAAATTATTTTTCTCAAAAAGGAAAATGAAGGGTAGGATTCATATCTCTATTAATAGGTTGGTTAGAACTATTAGACGTCATGAAAGTTAGATGAATAAATGTATTGTCCAGCAATGGGGTTTCAAACAATAAATAACGGAATTTTTAAATTTTAAACACGAAACAACGTCTTAAAGACTACTCATGGTCCAAAATACGCTTCAATTGCACTTACACAAACCCCTCTTAAGTTCGTACAAATTAGTTCTTAGAAAGTGTGATTCATAAATTTTTATGAACTTAACTTTAATTACCATGTTTGGTTAATCTCTTACATAAAGACGGACTATATGGTAATTTTTCATAAACTTAAACTGCATCCACATCCAAATCTTAGAAAGTATATTTACCTTAAAGGATAGGTATAGTTTTATTCCTATGTTTAAAAGATTTTCAATTTTTAAACAAAAGATAAATGAAGGGTAGAACTTATAACTCTATAATTAGGATGGTTTTATGCATTCTACTTCGGTGATTGAAGGCCTTTCTTCTGTGAATTTTATGTTGCACCTTACGTCATCAATCCTTCTCGTTTGACTTTCTTAAGATCATCTATTGTGACAGTTTAGGTTGGCCTTATAATAAACATGTAATCTAATGTTTGTCATGCTTTGTTAAAAAAAACTAGTGAGAGATTATATTGGTTTAATTGTTACTATTTTTAATATAAAATCGAATCCACCTTATAACTTAAAAGTTTAAGTTGGTTAATATGGCTTTCATCCTACTTATATGTATTTCAATGTGGTAGGGGACTCTTCTCAACCTCCCAACACACCTTGATCAAGTGCAATCAACCTAGTCTAATTGACACTTGGCAAGCCTTTAAGGGTGGCTAGTCTAATCATGCTTTAAGGTCAGCCGTACAAAAAAAAAAGCATAGCCCAGGTCGCGTCCTTATGGTTTAACCCAATAAAACCAAAAAAACAATCCGCTTTGATGCCATCTTAAATTCCAATGAGCCAAGATACCCTCCATGTAATGAAGCTTCTTGTTGAATTGATCTTTGTGATAATGAATTGTACCACTACGTGCCGTTTTAAATATTTTGTGGAATGGGGAAATTGGGCCAAGCTTTGTGCCATCCAGAGGAGTGAGACAGGATGACCCGTTGTCACCTTATATATTTGTTATTTGTATGGAACGCTTGGGGCATATAATAGATGAAGTTGTTGCTAGTGGGGCTTGGAAAACCTATTCAGCTAGTAGTGATGGGACCAGAGTTGACACACCTCTTCTTTGTAGATGATTTAGTGTTATTTGTGGAAGCATCCATTTATCAAATCCAAGTTATTCACTTTTGCTTGGATAAATTTTGTCAAGCTTCGGGGTCAAAAATAAGTCTTTAAAAGTCTAGGGTATGCTTTTCCAATAGCACCTGAGAATGTTGTTGAGGTGATTGCAACTGAAAGTGGTATTCTAGTGATTGAAGATCTTGGCAAATACCTTGGAGTTTATTTGACTAAAAAGAGAGTGAGCAAGAATCATTACAAACACATTGTGGAAAGAGCGAACACCAAGTTGTTAGGATGGAGAGCAAAATACCCTTCGAGGCTCTCGCTAAGTCAACTATTGAGAGCATATCTTATTATGCAATGTAGACTACTGATCTTCCCCTCCATATTTGTTATGTTGTGGAAAAAAAAGACAAGAAGCTTTATTTGGGGATCCATTGAATTAAAAAAAATCACTTGCTCAGTTGGGAAAAAGATTAAGGGCTTGTTTGGCAATAACAATAACCTAGTTTATGGAGCTTATCAAGTTTATCGAGGAAAATAAGCTTAATTATACGTGTTCGGTAATACCAAGTTAATGGAAGCTTATCGAGCTTAAAAAATAATCATCACCCCTAGCTTATCGAGTTTATGAAACTAGCTTATCGCTTCTTTTTTTTATTTTTTAAGGGTTTAGGGTGTTTTATTTTTATTTATTATTATTATTTTGTTAATAGTACATGCCTTTTTTGTATTTCACCCAAAAAAATAAATTAATACTCATAAATAAGTCCATATCGAACACCCCCTAGCTTATCTGAAAAATAAACACTCAATTTCAACACCTAATTTCAGCATCAACATCGTCAACGCCATAAATTTCAGCATAGATAAACACCCAATTATCAAACGGACCATAAATAACCAAAATCTACAAGAGGCCTTGGCATGAGGTGCATGCGCCAAGTGTGCTTTTATGTCAAAATGGGGTGGAGAATGCTTAAGGAGCTTGAATCTATCTGGTCAACAGCTCTCTATCTTCTCCTAAATTTGAATGCACATAACTCTCGAATTCTCTCTATATCAACACGTAAAAACCTTAGTAAAAATCATCCAGTTTTAACCTAGACATACATCCTATTTATATACCCATGGAATAGCTTTTAATCTACCCATAAATATAAGATAGAATATATCTTTTACATAGATTTAATTCTATCTAAACACAAAGTTTCCTAGAAATAAATCTATCTAACACTTTTCATATACTTTGTTCCTTGCGGACCAAGTATATCTTCAAGCTCAACCCCCTAGTGTAATACGCAAATCACACGCGCTCTTGCTGCCTTCCGTTTATAGTATTTTACGCCTTCTCGTTGCTTTGTATGGACCAACTAACACAAAACTTGCTTTCTCTAGTTTCCTTTGTTCCTTTGAGGCGCGACGAGCCGACGATTGATCCTAACATCCTTCTTTTTATTCTTTCACACTTGAAAACTCATCAAGTACAAAGCATAAAATCCCCAAGGTTTTTCATCGTCAAAACTCAAGGGATCAGGGATTAATTAGAGCCTTAACGTCATCCCAACACCTCTGACGGACATTGGGAGTCGACAAGACAAGGCTACTCAAGGAGATGGGGCCGAAACGTTGTGGACCTCGCCTACTAGAAAAACGCTCTCAATAGTTGTTCACATGAATTATGACGTTGTCATTCATGTAAAGATCTCATGCCACCCTTGTGTGAAGAACATCGGTATCGAGAAGGGGGTATGGATGATTTGGGATGACGAACTCCCATTATCACCTAGACCGAAGGGCCCTCTACAAGCGATTAGACTAACATCCTAAAAGCGGCAGCTGAAAGCACTATGGCCTGATGGATGAAGCCTAGGGCTTTCCAGGACTATGACCTCGTACTTAAACAGGTCATGAGAGTGATAAAGACCCTATCGATGGTAAACCTAAAATTTAATTGGAAAAGACTCTGCCAAGCTGATGCATCACTAGGGACGAGAGCATTTACCCTCCAAGACGCAAAGGAAAGTCGGCTCAAGGAACCTGGAATGTGATCAATTTGAAGAAGTTCTATCCTTAGGGCCATTTTTGAGTCATTGCATGTTTTAAAAAAATAGCATTTTATACTTTTTTCATTTTTTAACAAAAAACCGGTCGGTTCTATTAATTTTTTATTCTTTTATTTCAATTTTATGCATTTATTTAAGTGGTCATAAGGGTACGGTACTTTTCAGAATCTCCATATATGAAGGTATGAGTGTAGGAATATACAAATAAAGTGGGCACCCTTAATTCCACATGGCCGCTTGCGAGTAAGTCCCGAAGGATTTGAACGTATATCATTGCATGCAATCAACAATATGATTCAGAGGGACAATTGTGTGTGGATATTTTTGGTTAATTGATTATTGTGTGCTATTTTGATTTATTATTTAAATATTACATGCTAATTAATATGCCTTATGTGATTGTTATTTTAGGATATTTATTAATTATCTTTATATATGGATTAATTATCCAAAAATAAGATAGAATTTTGAACTGTTGGCCATGCAAGTAGTATAGTCGGGGCCCTAGCCCAGGGGCTTGCTCATTTTCTCTATTAAATACGGTAACCCGGTTCTCCTCAAGGGTATGTTTTCATGCTTGCTTGATCACTTTTCTCTCACACCCATTCGACAATTTCGACCCTTTCTGACTTAGGCATCACAAGTGGATTAGGGGTCCCACCCCCATTTTCCATTGCTTTGCATATCTCAACCGAGAGTGGTAGAAAACATTGAAGAGAAGGGAGAATAAGATCTTAATTAGTGTCCCGAACGATTTTGTTCACTAACACCATTCTACTCGTTCCGGTTTTAAGATTTACTAATTTAGATCTTTCTAATTTGTTTAAAGAAAACAATACGTTTATCAAATTTAAAATTATAAACATAGATGGTAGTTTGAGTGAAAATACACCTTAACATGAAAATTAGGAACAAATGACTGAAATGAGGGCCCTTGGATTAGAATGATGAAGGGCTAAGATTAGGGGCATAATAGTAATTTTGACTTTTTTTTTTGAAATTTTTGCAATTTTTCCGCTTGTTTTTTTCCATTGAACTAAAAAAATATGACATTTTACAAAATGTTCACATATTTGATGCACTGCTGCACATATTCATAATATAATAAGACAATGTTCATATATAATTATTCTAAAATGTTTATATATATATACGTGTAGTTCATATATAGTATACATATGTTCATATATTAGTATAAAATGTTCATGTTTTATAGTTCACGTTAGGATTTTGAGGTTCATGTATACGTCGTATATTTTCATATATAATATATAAAATGTTCATGTTTTATAGTTCACGTTAGGATTTTGAGGTTCATGTATACGTCGTATATTTTCATATATTAGTACGGCATGTTCACTTTTTATATCCTTTGTGTTCGTGCTAGATTTTATCATTCCACGAAAGTTAAAAAAATGTAAGAAAAAAATTACAGCAAATATCATAATAAGGGCCATTTTTATGCGACCCCATAACCTCTGAACATATACAGACTTACATCCATTAGAAATATTAGGACAATTGTAACTCTAATACATATGTATAAATATATAGTACTGTGGAATTATAAATCATTTTCATAGAAAACCTTCAAAACCATTTACAATTTGATATTCTCATTCTTATGACCTTCAAATCATCATTCAAGGCTAACCTAATTTTTATCTTATCAGGAAAAAAGAAAAGAAAAAGTCGCGTGGAGTTTAATCAAAAGGACAAAGGAATAAATTTTCCTTTTGCAAAATCAACGGACAAAAAAGATTAGCACGGTATAGAATATGTAGGCGTGGCTGACCACCGATTTACAAATTATTATAGTTAGAGGTTCCACACTTTTCAAAAAGATAGGCTCATCATTCAACTTGATTTTACCGGCACACGTCGGTATTGTTCGGCTTCACATGGAATATGATAATCTTAACCAAACTTCTTACTTGTAAGGTTGTAAAAATATCTACTTCCAAGTAAAAACGCTTCGCCAAGAATAGTAAGTCCAGTTTTCTAAGGGAGGTTAGGTGCAACCAAACATGTTTGTCACGAAACTCTTGCCTTCCCCTGGATTCAACAAAGAAAATGACATTTGCAATGCCGAAGAAACAGCTTCCTTGTTTGTCAAAATCAACACACACCCACCACCCAAATTTGCTGTGTGGGCAACCATAAACAAGCCTAAACGGCATCCTTTCTATATAAAATATGTCACCATCTTCCAGGCGCCGGAGAGGGAATTGGTAGTTTGGTACCAGGTAAAGGTGGTGGAACTGGAAATGTCAAATTAGTGGTAAGCTAAGGCAGAGGAGACCAGTTCAGGAGGGTGAAGCTTCAAAATGTCCATTTCGAACCACTCTGTACACAACTATGAGGATAGGGTTAAGAAACTGAGCAAATGGTCAACGTAATTCTTAATCAGTTTATAATCTAGACTAGTACGGGCATTCAGATAATGAGTTTGATTGCCTATATAGTTCAATCAAGATAACCAACTTTATTAATTTGCATCTTTCTGATATGTGCCCAAATTATATCCTAACTATTACCTTAGATAAGAAAATAATAAGCCCTACAAAATGAATTTGAGCCCTACAAAATAAGCCATGAGCACACAGTGGAAAAACCCTATCGGTATTTTGAGAGGCCAACTAGTGCAGTGACGTTAGAAAAAGGGTCTCCTAAAGGATAGATGGGCAAGTTGTGCCGCATTACAACTTGTATGAGCTCATAACCAATTTCAGTAACGAGTAAAACATCATCATACAATATTCTGTGAAACAATAGAATACATTGATCAACAAGAGATTAAAGAAAGAGGAATAAATCCCTATTAAAAGAAAGCAATAATTAGAAGTTGACAAAAGAAATGATGCTTTACATACCTCTTTTGCTTGCAAATGCAATTATCTCAAAAGCTGATTATTCAAACCCATGATTCTGTTTTTTCAGGCACTTGCTGATTCGCCAGTTGCATCAGAAGAAGCTGCAGCTCTTTTCTTTGCAAAATATTCTTCAGCACGAGCTAGATTCTTGGCAACGGAAGGTTTGACCCATTTCTTTCTGCCGGGTAGCACTGTGAGTGAACAGCCTGCTGCCTCCAGTTTCTCCTTTGCAGATGCTGAAAAGGCCCGAGCTTTGATGTTCAGCTTGAAGCTTACTTCTCCATGACCAAGTACCTGGTAATGCAAATCAGCATAATCCACCAGATTGAAGAAGTTCAATCAATATCATAAGATTTAAATGTGTTTGCACTGAGGTCACAGATAAGATATAATATATTTGATACCATATATGCTGAAAAAAAGTAGAAAATCAGATTAATTTGACATGATAATAATTCTGGGCAAAGTAAGATTTTGATGTGAATATATAACAAAGTTAATCTGAGGTCAGTCAGTGGTCCACTTAAGTTGACGCTCTTAACTTCATGAGGCATGCTTATTTGTCCATGACTAATCTAGTAGTCCTTATGCAATGACTAAATTGTAGTGTGCAAAGGAAGTCTAGTATTTTTTTTTTCTGTTTAGGATCTCATTCTCACTGAATAAGGATAAATCACATAGTACCAAAGAAGGAAACAGTAGACAATATTCCTGACTATGTCTTGTGATTATAGGGTTGTTTCTTGGATAGAAGGGTCTCATATTACTAATTCAATTCTAAGATTGTATGAAGGATCTCTGAAGAGGTAGAATATGTAGGTAACTGGAGCATAAGTTTATTTCTTCAATCAAAGGTTTTTTTTTCCTATGCTTTACCACAAAACAGTTTCGAGTTATAATTCAACATCAGCTCTAGAGTCCTGAGTCAAGACTTCTTCCTGCTTTCATATTTCTAACCACAAGTCCACAACAATGTTGTCCAAGCTTGCAAAGCTACTTTAGCGTAGCCTACAAAGGGCACTAATTCAGTACTTCAAACAAACTCTGTTGTTGATGAGTAATGATTATGAGGTCTCTGTAGTAAAAATGTAAAATTGAAATTTTATGGAGAAAAAGCTCTAATAAAGACCTTCAATAAAACTCAACCTAATAAAAATGAACAGGAAATAGGTTTCAGAGGCAACCAACTGGGTTCCACGTTCAGATGTAAAAAAAAAGGCAAATATGATAACTATATAGCTTAATGGTTTATGAAATTTATAAGTTAATTTCATGCCTACATTCTAATTTAAGATTATGAGCAAAAATCGCTAGGTTAAGGTTATAGATCAAAGAAGACAGCATTCACTGTGCAACTTATACCCCCACCTGTGAGGCACCAGTTTAAGGAGCCAAGACACCAGGGTGATAATAAGAAAACATACAACAAATCTGATCTTTAACTACTTCATATGCTGACAATAAAGTTATACATCTTCCAAAAACTACAAAAGAATCAACAGATATTAATGTACCTTCAATGGTAGCCTCCTTTCCCTCCCAGATGGGTTGATCAAACCCTTCTCCTTCAAAGTCTCCAGCGAAACCTCTTCACCTTCTTCGAATCCAGCAGCTTCTATATCTTTCAAGTTCACAGGCACGTACTTGGGCAACCCAGCATGCATACCTATTCCCAATTCGCCCCACAATATGAACAGAGTCAAAATCCATTGAAGCATTAACCAATTTCCAATGAGTTAAAAATAATGAACAGCGTCCATTTGTAAAGAAAGATTTCCAGATTTTGATATTGATATCACAAACATCTATAATCCAGCATTTCTCTACCTAATGTCATCTCAAATTGGCTCCACAAGAACTTATTGCCTGAACCAGTAATTAAAAACACAATCCAAATCGAAATGTAAAAAAGTTAGCTTTAAGAAAAACGAGGGAAAACGTTATGACCTCCAGCAATCCCTCGCAATTTGGGGATTCGTCTATAGAGAGGCATCTGACCGCCTTCAAAACCCCTGCGAACACCAGGACCCGACCTGGATTTCTGACCTCTCATACCAAAACCACAGCTAGCGCCCTGTCCAGCTGCTATACCCCTTCCCTTTCTCTTCGCCTTCTTCCTAGAGCCTGGCTGTGGCCCCAGATTATCAAGCCGGAATCGAGCATCGGAAGATAACTTGCCACCCTCAGCGGCCACCGAAGAAGCTTGACTGACGATAATTGGTAGCTTAACCCTACTTGATCTCAGTCCGAGTTTAATTGGCGCCAAATTGTACAGATTTGGTCTTAGGTTACTCACATTTCCCTGTAAACCGCCAAAAAAGAAGGTAAAATTAAGGAGACGATAATGAAAGAGAAAGATGCAGGGGGAGAGATAATACCTTGAAGGAGGAAGAAAGGCACAGATTGGATGGTTTCGGAGTGGAGGAAGGTGCCGGAGGCAAGAAGAGAATGGAAGCCATGGGAATTGGGAAGTGAAGTGCTCCTCCAAGCTCCGCAACGGATAGATAGGATAACGAAAGCCGAAAGGGGTTTATCAGGAAAAGGAAAAACGGAAAAAATAAATTAAAATAAAAGCAGGCCAAAGCCCAGCATTTCAACGATGTTGTTAGTTGGGCCAAAGCCCATTCCAGTTAACAGAGCTTCTGCGGCCGATTTCATATTCCACTAGATACATCTTTCTGCAATGATTTGCTCAGAAGAAATTACAATGCTTATAAATTGTTAAAATTACTTGACCGTTTTTGGTGACATTATAAGATCATGGGTTCAACTCCGGTTCCCTGTGGCTGTAGTACAAACAAAGGTTTGGGGACTCAACATATACACAAGACAAACAACGTGAAAAATATCCGATAAGTATGGTTATTAACACGGCCAATTTTCACATTTGCAAGAGCATTCTGACTTGACTAAAAAAGAAATAAAAATCCTCTTGATTCCAAACAAGACTGTTCATGACACCTTCATTTTCAGCTTGATGACCCGTATTTAGAATTTAACAACAAGGCCGCTGCCCGGGCAGCAGCCGCTGCTCGTTCAGCAGAGGCAATAGCAGCTCGAGCTTTCTCCATGACGTCACATGGCTGTGAAGCAACAACCTCTTTCTGACTCTCATTTATTGATCCTCTGTTGCCACTGCTGATAGATGATCCAATAATTTCAGAGTTGATGGATGAAGACGACTTGTTTGTATGAATTGGAGATTGAGGGTTTATAGCTCCTTTTCCATTTGTCGGCACAACAGAGATTGTCTTGGTGGGTGTACTCGAAGGAAGCTGCTGAGCAGTTGGAGGTTCAAGTACAATAGTTTCTCCACTTACATGCCTTGATCCATGCTGCAGAATTTTGTTCCATTTAAATGGTTATCAGCTTATTTTGAAGCAGGAAGCCTGTATGTGCAAGAATGTGTATATATAGCCTACCATGATCAAATTGAAATTGATAATCATTTTAGTAAACAAAATTTCATAAAAAAGCATCACAAAGTATTTATGGATGCGATGTTTATGAATAGCATTCAGAGAGCAAAGGACTGGCAGTAGGAGTAGGACAACAGCTTAGAAAACAAGGCAGATACTGTTCTAAGTTCTAAGGAATGGATATATACATTCTTTAAAAATCCTTCCCATTAATGGCTTAAAAAGGGGGCAGGAAATGTAAAATTTGTCATTTAGAAGGGAAAAATGAATAGACTAGGATGTTCTATGTTCTTTGAGCCATTAAATGTGATAGGAACTTTGATTAAAAATCGAATCAATCCCTAACACCCAACATCCAAGAAGAAAACCATGAAATTGCAGCTTTGCAGAGCAGAAACTATAATTAAACCCGGTGATTTTGGAGAGGGCAGCTTGGTGCTGACTAGACAATAAATACAATTGTCTGATGAATAAAATGAAGTTGATAACAATGGAAAAAGGAGAATGAGAGAAGTACCAGTAGATCAGCGTGTTGTTTGTTGAACTCTGCTTCAGTTTTGGAGGAATCCCATTCAAGGTTATACTCCCGTGCAATTTCTTTTAATGTCTTAAGCCTTTCTTCCTTGGACGGAGCACTTGCTGAAAGCTTCTCAATAATCTGCATGACAAAACAATCCAAAGTTGGGAGGTAAAAATAGAGCCTTCTCAAAACAATATCAAGAAGGCAGCTTTAAACAAGATACTGATTGAATCTGATTCATGTAAGACATAAGTTATATAGCAAAATGTACTAAACTGTACGATTAACACTGGTATCAGGCCGGAGCTCAGAGGCAGCAGAAACAAACTCCTTCCCATATTTTGTAGCAAACAGATTTCTGATTTGCAATAGATCAGGCTGATCTGAGCATCGAGGCGCAGCAAAAATTATGGTTGCAATGGCCTCCCGCAACTCTGGAGGACACTCCCTACAATTGAGAATTTGCAAAGACATTAACAGAAGGTATTAGAAGTTGATAATAATAATAATTATAGAGTAACAATGATAATCTGAAGTTTCTAGCTAAGATCTAAACTCGTCTCCCTACAAACATTTTCTACTCAATATCGATTCAATTAGATGTGCTTTAGCAGGTATAAAAATTCCACACATCAGGTGATTCTTCCTCAGCACCCCCACCCAGATATCAACCATACCATAAGCATGCTGCTTTAATGAACATCAACAAACAAAACTTAAAAGGACAAAAATATAAACCTAAGAAGGATTTTAAAATGAAATGATGTCACATGGCTTACTTTAATTCTTTTAGAGCTGTTTGACTATGAGGTATATTGCAAAAAAGGCAGATAACTGAGCATTACATTCAATACATGCCAAAAAGACTATGCAATTTCTTTATCAACTGCCTTTACCTTTGGCTTTCAATAATGGGAACACGTGCTAAAAGAAATTCACAGAATAACTCCAAAATCTCACATGCAGCCCATACATTCTGTTCCCGTATTACATGCTCCACCTTACTTGGCAAAAACATCAGAATAACTTCGTAAAGGCAGTGCATATAGTATCCGACTGAATAGCAAATATGTTGGTAAACCAAATAGTTACCCTGATTCTAGCAATAGCCTCCTGCCCAGTCTGAAGGAATTGGGCTATCTCCTTGCGCATTGCCTTGAGTTGGAGGTCTCTCCTGTTCTGCTGTAATTTGATACGGGAGATTGCCAAATTCAAGCATGTTTTGCTACAGGATCAAACAGCAGCAATGTTTAGATTGAAAAGGGAAAAATAATCTTTTGAAAATGCTAAAATGGTAGGAAATTGACGATGGTTTATTCTCGTATGGTAACACCACTACATGCAAGAAAAAAATGATGGCATTTATGCAGTGTAGAAAAGATAATCAATAGACGGAATAAAAATATTCTGCATTTCACATTTTACTTCTCTGAGGAAGCATGAAAAACATTTTAAAACATAATGCACTTGTATCAATCATGACCCTTTTTGTAGAAACAGAAAGTTTTGGCCAATTTTGACAATGAAATAGGTCACAACTCACAAGCTAGTAATTACTAATTACTAGAGGATCTATCCCTCTGGGAATAGGAATATAATGATCAGGATAGCGGACCTAAAGCTATGGATTAGGTCCTTTGTCATAGTTGAATCAATAGAATGCTCATCATATTTATATAGTTATTCAGGAAAACTTATTTTGACCGTTAGATTCTGACAATATGCTAATGGTGACCATAAGAGCTTTAACTGCAATTTCATTCCATTACAGATTCAAAAACATTTGAGCACATCCTCAACATTATATTAGAGGAATTTTTTTGCAACTAGCCTAGAATCCATTCTGAGAGGGATAGCCTAACAGTACAATACATCAACTAGATCCAAACAGGCTAATGCTTCAAAATTCATCTGCCTCCAAGAACCATGCACAAATAAAAAGACAACATAAATTCTAAGTTTCCTGTGATGGTGATATCCTATCAAATACTGAACAAATGATTAATGAAACACAATTAAATGATAAATTCATATTAATTTATCAAAGCCAAAGAATTAACCAAGTGGTTCTACTTCTACAGCACTTCAACGTTTGGATATGGTTATTTATCCATCAAAATACAGAATTCAGCAGCATACTCCTTTCTTCTTCATTTTACCTATCAAAATACGCCCATATGGTTATTTATGAACCAGGACAATGGTGTTCAATGCTAGCATTATGAATCTATATTTTGCCTGTTAGTCACTTAACCAAGTCTTAATTTATTTTACTAATCTGTCATGAAAAATCATAGGGTGATCCTTGACAATTGACATGCATCCTAGTAAATGATCAACCTTTGAAAAGTTTGTTAATTCTGTACTATATCTGTAACTCTACATCAGTGACTATAAGCATTATCCCTTTCCATGTCATCACATTCTTCATTGCAAAGAGATTTCAGCCATTAGCCATTTCCATAGCAGACTTTTGTGGGAATAGAAAGTCAAACAACCTTATTTGAAACCCCAGAATACATCACAAATCATAACATTTTTTTTTTTGAGAGTAGCAGTTCATAAATGTGAGTCCTTCTTTGAAACGACAAACTCCAAAATACTACTAAACCTAAAACAATAGGATTAGAATTCTTATTTCATGTAGTACTCATAGTAGCAATTAGTAGTACACACACTCAAATCCATAACAGAGTACTAGCAAGAAACTTTGAATTTCTAACACCCACAAGTAAATAGATCATTATTTTGCCACTGGTACAGCCTACAGGATATGAATTTCTATCATTGTTGAAACTTGAAAGTATCAGGTCTAGAGTTCTATTCCCATTAAATCACCAATAATTAAGATTTCAACAGTGTTTCTAAGCATGTCAGAATTTCAATTACAACGCATATCACTAAATAGAAAACAAATTGTGTCATGTGAAGAAAAAGCTTCAGATCATATCATACAAGTAATGACCAACTAGATCCAGGCAGACAATTCATCAGGATTCACGCGATCCAGAAACCCCACAGTCTATCTGTAATACCGAAAGGCAAATTCAACCATGCGACCTCCAGCTTAAGCAAAATAAACGAAAAAGGGAGCACTTCCGCAACTTACCCAATTTCAAGGTATTTGCTAATAACACATCGATAACAAATCAAACGATCCTATAAAATTTGCAAAAGAACCATCTCGCATTCAAATCAGCATATGAAGACTTTACATACAGAAAGAGAAATTTGCTAAAATTCTCTTATTCCATGTCTAGTCCAATCGAGCAGGTCGTCACATATAGATTTAGCGATGAAGGAAAACCTACCATTTGCCGCCAATAAGTCCACGACTGAATAATTGATTTAAGGTTGACATGAATTCAACGGCTTTCAACCTTCGAATTCAACACTGCAATCTGCACTTCGGAGATCGTTTAGCACTTTTCTTGCACCAAAATCACCCAAGATTCCGACTGTTGCATCCCACATTACGATCGCAAATGCTGCGAATGCTTCTTTAACAACCGAAACGCGTCGTTTTAACTTTTCTCCAAACTAGACGTGGGTCTGGTTCCGGACCACCACGGAAAAGGATGGAACCGGGACCAAACCGACCGGACCGACCCTTTGTTACCCGGTTCCGATTTTGACCGTTTTGGGTGGTTTTAACAAGTTTTGGAGCCAGTTTAATAATTTTGATACATCAATTAATTTCGATTACAAAAGTTTAACGTGAACAATAAAGTTACAACCAAGACATGACTACAAATAAGTGAAATAAAATACGACAATACGAATTAGATTCTTAAATAATAGTATTATCGTGGATCGGTTCGAATCGACCGTTGAAAACTAACGGTTTGGAACTAGCCTTTGTGAATCGAGTTTCTCTTGAATTTCTACGCTTGAATGAATTAAGAAGTCAATCTTTCTAAACCCTATCTTCCAATCGCCCTCAAATTCTAGGTTTCGTTTCATACGAGACCATCTTCGCATTCGAGATGCCGCTGACCCAAGCCCTTGTCGGATCACCTTCGTACCGTTCGACTTCCATCGTTTGCTGCCGCACCACGCATCACCTGCGCACCTCTCGGTTCGAGCCTCGTGATGTCGATCCTTGTTGCTTTCGCGCCAATTCCATCCTAGACCGAAGCCGGATTCACAAATACGAGACGTCGGTCTTTTGTAGCGAGGCGAAACGCATCAATATAGAGCATGGTAGAGAACCTTCTTAGCACGAACATCCAACTTCTTGAAGTCAGCATCATTTTAGTCCTCCTTCTTTTTCTCTTCCTTTCCATCAGTGGTAAGAAAGGTTTCATGACCCATCTCGATAACCTTCCAGAGTTTTCCATCGAGAGAGCATATGTGGGTCTCTATTTGCTCAACCCACCAATTGTACTCACCTGCCTTAAGCATTGGTGGATTTCAAAATGAATCATTGATGGTTGTGTTTGTCGAAGTCATCTTTCTAGTGAATATGAAGTACTAAAACAGATCTAGAGCCAAGATCTGATACCAATTGTAGGATCGTTAGTACGTCTAGGTCGCCGACGTCAACTAAGTCGTCGACCTCAAATAAAATACAACGGAATTATAACGACAAGAAAGACTTACTTGATAAAGAGGTTTTTTATAGTGGAAACACTTGATCAACGAACTCTGTTAATGAAGTGTGAAAACTACTCCCTTCCAAGTTCTCGCTTGGAAGGATTAAAAGTCGTAAATTGCTTTATTGATACTTTTGAATATGCTTACAAGAACACCTCAAAACTAGCCCTACTTCCCAAGTATGCTAGAACTCGGGTAAAGACTACTCTCAAACAACAAACAAGCCTACGTCTCCCCTCCTTTCTTTCGAACTCTTGAACAAATTATTTTCTATTTCTTTCACAAGTAGAGTATGAGTTTGTGCTTATTCTAACATAATTCCTAGGTTTAAATACACGAAAACGAGGTCAAACAAAAAGATTTTATCTTCCAATTCGGTTATGAAAAGATAATATAATTCTATCTTTACAAGTATCATCCTAAGCATAAAATATGGAACAATAAGATATGGCTTAGAGCAAAGGCAATCGACGGCTCTCTATCCTTACATAGAAGATCTTTCCTAAAACCAGAATATCTTGATCAAATCTTCAATATCACACGTGTTTTCAAGATCTTCTTTGCTTGCCATTAACTCACGCCAGCGACCTGACTAATGTTGGCGACTCTATTAGCAGACTCGAGGTCGGCCATGTGATTGACGTTTTCAACAATCAAAATCAAAGCCTCAGCTTTTCTAACAAACTTCCAATGTCTCTCTCGAAGAAGTTTTGAATCAAAAAATGGATTATTGGAAAGAGAAAAATGTTGATAAATGGATCACAGATGGGGCAGTTTCTGAAAAGGAAGAATGCATCCTCACCATGCTTTTTCAATGCCAATTGGATTCTTAAGTAATCTCGTGACATGTGGAAATCCCTTGACAAGAAAGGATCTAGCAAGTGATGAAGGAAATCTCTTTGGTTATCTTTAAGTAATTTAGTACAATTTTTAAGGAAAGTTTAAATCTTTGGTAAGCTTCCTCTTTCATCCTTTCACCTTCTTTCTTTTTACTTATCTCTCTCCTCTTTCTCTCCATATCTCCATCACCTTCCTCCATCTTTAGAAAACCTGAAATCTCGTTCTCTCTGCAAATTATTGTGACACCCTTATACCCTATGACGTATATTTCATAAAACTTATCTCTCTTATATAAGCAGATAATTCACATATACCAACTATTCACATAAGCACAAAGCGGAATTAACAACCATAAAAGGTTGCACACACACATCTATGTTATTCTAACTTCTATTACAACCCATATGTCTAATATGCAAAATGAGAAGGAGAAGGTTGCATTGAGCTTCAGCCGGCCGACCTGTATGAATGTGACCTCTAAACGGACACATGTCAGTAAGAACTAGCTTAACCTGAAAAATTGTTTTGCGATTTACGTGAGTCGCATGCTCAGTGAATATAAACCATCATCAATTATTTCACACAAAACCAAACAATTGGTCAGTATACATATTCGTACATATTATATATGTCATATATGAATTTACTATGCAAATGCAAATGCTGATGTTTCTGATTCTTTATTCTGTGAACTGTTCAAGCCTGAATCTACCCCGGGTTTCCATTACCATCTTTTTTCCATTACCAACGTTTCTTTTCTTTTTCCTTTTTTTTCCATTACCGCCATTACCGACTTTTAGGCATCTTAGGCCTCATTTGCTCAATTACCATCTCTTAGGCATCTCAGGTCTCATGTATGACCCGTAGGTCTCTTTTGTATACAAATTCAGGGCAAGACAGTCACAGATCCTTTTAATCTCATGCAATATGCTATGCAATCAAGTGCATCCTGTAACCATATATCATATGTCAGCTGTTAACATACCTTTTGTGCAAACAACTCTGGAAATTTCAGAGCTATCACATTTATCCATATAATCCATATAGCTCATATAGCACATATATTCATATACCTCATATAACACATATAGCGCATATATCTATATATTCATATTTCACATATAGCACATAGGGTTGAATCTCCGGTCTATACTCACCTGTTTAAGACAGATCCTATATCTCTCCCCCTTGTTCTTGACCGCGATCTATGATTGATGCTCCTATATGTAACCCAATGCAAATGAGGCTATTTACTATTACAAACTCTAACCCTAAATGCAATGAAATGCCAGAATGCATTATAACTTCTTATGCAAAATTCCAAATCCTTTAAAACTTGACAATAATAAACTATATATATAAGAACATTTTTCTAGTTCAAACCTTTCTGAAGAACTTGATCAAAGGTCTCCTTAATATCCTTACAAAACAAAACCCTAAAAATACTCTGAAATCTTTTACCGAATATAAATCTGATATCAAAAACACCCTCTGAAAACTATAGATCAACCGATTTTCAAATCAAAAGCAACAGTAGATCTAGATTTGGAAAATTTAAGAAAATCCAGATAAACCAATAACTAATTAAAAACTTACCAAATCAAGCTTGTACTTCGAGATTAAAACCCGATAGAAGAGATCTCGTACCAGATCCAACAAATACAACAAAACTCAAATCTTTCAAAAACAACGAACCTCTTTTTTTTTCTCTCCAAAATCTTCTCACTTTTTTTTACGTAGCTTCTGATGAAATGGGAAGGATTCACATATTTGTAATAGCCAAGGTCGGCTACAAAACGAAGTCGGCAACAAAATTTCCAAAATAGCGATTTTTACCCTCAAATCTACTTTACTACAAACTTTACCCTAAATTAATTAATAATTAACTTTTTTTTAAAAACTTTTTAAAATATAATAAACTTTGTTGGATCGTGACGCGTTAGTAACAATACAGGGAACTAGTAAGGTTCCCTGGGCAGCGGAAATAAACAATATAACACAGAATTTAGAGAGGAAAACTTTCTGTCCGACCAACAAGTCGTAGAAAGAAAAACCTCTACCCTTGAGACTCCTTCTCAGAGGATTTTCAATAGAATACTTTTATTAAGTTTCAACGATTACAAGGCAAGTCAAGTTCCCTGGTAACTAAGGCACCGACCAAAGTTCAACCAACTAGACTTCTACAACCCTAAGCGTAAACCTAAGACAAAGTAAACTACTGACTTACTTGTGGATTCTTCACCGGAAAAAGCCACACACTCGTACACTTGAAAAGCTCTCTCTTCAAGTTCTTCGTCTTCAAACACTCTCAAAACCACACTTTTAACCTAAAAGTCACATTCTTATTTATAGAGCCTCGTGGGATCTGATCTCTAATATTTCCTTGCCACGAAATAAAAGATTTTCCATCCCAAAATCTCCATAAAATCAGAAACTCAATCAACCATATCTTCAATCACTCCGATTATACCCAAAACCGAAAGATCTCGATATCTTATCTTTTTCCTTCAACAAATCTTCAAGATTCCATCTTATCTTCTCACAAACAACTAAATCTTAGCTGTCAAATCACCGTCGAAGTCATTCGCTCAAGATATGGAAACTTGACAAATATAGAAAGCCGCGTAGCTTCCCGCAGACGATGTCCAGATCGCCAGTCGTTCCCTCACGACATCGTTCCCGTTGTCGTTCCCTCACGACGTTCCTTCACTCTGACGATATGTTCTTTTCTTTCCTGAGATACTAGTGAAACAACACATTAATCATTCAAAGTTTGTTATAATCAAAACTAAGAGAAACCATGGAACAACGAATGTTCCAAAAATTTCCCCCTTTTGATGATGACAAACTTATGCAAAAACCGAAAGATCTCGACCACTTTGATTCTTGCCAAAACCGAATAATCTCGGATTTCCTAGATAAGATCTTGTGAGCTTTGATCTTATCCTTCTATTTTATCTCCTCAAGCAACCACCTACAGTTGTAAATCTTCGTAGAAGATTGCTTGCAGAAGATATGGTAACTTGCCATTTATAGAAACCCGCGTTCCTTCTGAGACGCGCTTCCTAAATCTGTCACTCGTTCCCTCCATCGTTCCTCACAATGTTCCGTCACTCGTGACCATGAACCTGTTTTCCTGAAACACTTACATGTAAAAGCAAGTTATATCAACTAAGTTTGTTATCATCAAAACTAAGAGAAACCATGGAACAACCATTGTTCCAACAATTTCCCCCTTTTGATGATGACAAACTTATGCAAAAATGCACATCTAGAAACCTATCAATATAAGACATATAAGGAATTGAGATCAAATATAACAGGTTCCCCTTTAATGAAACCACCGTTGTTCCTACTCACCAAGTGTACCATAATATTCCCCCTTAGCCAAAGTTCCATCTGCATTTCCTTGGATAGAACGCATCTCTGCATTTTTCCTAACTTCCCCCTTTTGGCATCATCAAAAGGTTAGATCAAACAAAGAAAACACAGAGCAATTCACCAAGCTTAATTGAAACAAATACCATTCATATGCAAAAGAAAAGTATCACATCATCATATTGTTTCATGGAGCAACTTCAGCAAAAGAGACTAAAGCACATTAAATAACCATTATCCAAAAGACTTTGAAACATTTTTTAGTGGGGATGGCTGGTAGGGTAACAAGAGAGGTTCCACTCATGGTTCCGAGGGATTGGAATCAGTAACAACATGGGAAGTGTCTCTCTTAGCCAAGTACCCAAAAATGATACTTCAGCTGAGAAGAAATTTGTTGAAGCTCACTTAACATCTGGGCATGAACACTTTCACCAATCTTCTTAACAATTTTCTTCACCATAGTTCCCTTTTGGCTCGCCTTGGAACTTCATCCTTTTTGATGAATTTCCTTCTTCCCTTTTTTTTTGTTACTCTCTAGAACACCCTTTTTGTGGGAGTTTCTTCTTCACCCACCACTTCTTCTTCAGCTTCTGTTTCTTACACAATGACCATCAAATTTTGGATTCACATTCCCTTTGAGCATTGTTCCCCTCCTCGTTACCAAGAGTGGGATAAAAGGTCGATTTGGATAGCCAAGGTAAGACAAATAATGAGCATATCCAAACATTTTGAGGGATTTGGC
The DNA here is from genome assembly GCA_964016875.1 of Fallopia convolvulus. Taxonomy (NCBI): domain Eukaryota; kingdom Viridiplantae; phylum Streptophyta; class Magnoliopsida; order Caryophyllales; family Polygonaceae; genus Fallopia; species Fallopia convolvulus. The sequence continues at coordinate 46,812,660 of OZ024721.1, forward strand.
ATAATTTGACATCCAGATAATTATTCCCAGTTTAAGAGGATACAAACAAAGAGGTTCATAAGGAACATTTATCTAGATCATGCTTGGGACGGTCTTATAACCAACTATCATTTCGGCTTGTAACAGGGGATAGAATAGATCAAGTTGGTTATTTTGGGCTAAAAGAAAATGCTTTTGGATAAGATCATTCTAGTTCATAGTACTTTTGAGCATGCAACAATTCACAACTTCCAATGTAGATAAAAAGACTAAAGCATAGAGGAATAAGTACTAGCCATTAGAAAGAAGGTAACCGATGCGTTGTTCCCTGAGTGATGTTACCTCTTTAGCCAAGCATTGAGGGAATAGAGGACCGGGACTTGTTTACTCCAAGGAAATCATGCCTAGTAACATTTGACGATGCCCATAGGATCTTCTATACAATGCCTTGGTGAAAATATCGGTCACCTGATTTTCGGTCCTACAATGATCCATCTTAATTGAACCTTTTTTCAACATTATCTCAAAAGAAATGATGTCTTATATCAGTATGCTTAGTTCTAGAATGATGCACATGATTTTGATGGCACTAGTGTTGTCACACATGATAGAAATAGTTGCAAGAGACATACCGAAATCAACCAGCTGTTTCTTTAACCATAATACCTGGGAATAGAAGAGAAAAACGAATAGTTGCACGATTTATGATGTAGCAAGTAATACAGATAGCCTCGGCCCAGAAGGAACGAGGCAAGTTACTTGCCAATATCATAGTACATGCCATATTTTCCAAGGTTTTGTTCTTCCTTTCAACTTTGCCATTTTGCTCTTTCAAAGCTATTGACCAGGCTCACATCTTTCATTTTCATTCGGATCTATATCGTCTGATCCTATGATTTCTCCTTGTTCCTTGTCGCCAAAGGAAATGCTTCCTCCAACCCCTTTTTGAAGTGAGGACGAAATTCTCTCGTTCCCTGTCATGAACACCTGCTGTCAAGGATCCAGCGGATGTTCCCCCTCACTTCAGCCTGCAAGGAAGAAAATCAAGTTTTGACGACCCAGGCCTGCTTAGCCTTCCCGGGTCGGTTAGCATAGCTCACAGAATGATAGATTTGTGATTGAACTAAAGTAGCTTTCTGTGGGCTCTTGGAACTAGAAGCAACACTTGAGGGATCAACATAGTTTTTCCCTTTGTCAGCTTTAGAGTTTTGCTTCTTTTGTGGTTGTGGAGCTGGTTTCTTTTTATTCTGATGAGATTTGTCATAACCTTGATTTTTCTTACCAGACCACTGTTTCTTGTTGTTCCCTGTGTTCTGGTTTTGACTTCTTTTGTTAGACTCTTCTAACCTTACTTTACAGTCCTTTTGAACATGACCTCCCCCACCACAGTGATAGCACACCCTATAATATTCGCCAAGATAGCGCTTAGGATGTGGTTTTTGGAGGGTACGTTCCTTCGCACGTTCCTTGGAAGGAACTTTGTGCTGGTTCCCTTGAGACTGTTTTAAGTATATTTTATGAGCCGTTTTACCAGAATACCATTCAGAGTTGTTGTTCAGATTACTTTCAAGAATCTTGACTCTACTCTCTAGATGAGTTACCTTATCTCTAGCGGATTGCAATTCCCTAGCTTTTCTTTCCATTTTCTCTTCAAAGGTAAGGTCATCAGGAGGATATTCAGATTTGTTTTTACCATAACCAATACCACACCTAGTCGGATTAAACACAACCTGAGTTCGTTTATTAAGCTCATTCTCTAATTTCTCACCTTTGAGTTTAAAGACAAGCAAATCCGTTCTAAGTTCGTTGTTGGTTTCAGTGAGAGTTTTAATATCTTTCTTAATATCATCACACTCAGAACAAGGAACAACACTGGTAACAATAGTTTCTGATAATTTTTCTTCAAGATTAAGACATTTCTCATCAGAAGCTTCTATTTCTTCTTGCATATTTATGTTATCTTCAAAAAGCTTTTTAACAAGGATAAGAAGATCAGACTGTTTAGCATTCTTTAAACTATCAAGGAATTGTTTAGGAGTTACCTCTGGGTCAGCATCTTCGGTCTTCAGAGCCATGACACAGATCTTTAATTCAGATTCATCATCTGAGTCAAGATCCCATGCAGCGATATGGGCCTTTTTCTTCTTGTTCCCAGACTCGTTACCTTTGGGACAACTTTTGGCATAGTGACCCTTTTCTTGACAGTTGAAGCAGGTAACGTCCTTGGTCTCCTTCTTCTCAGAGTTGACCTTCTCTTTTTCCTTTAAGGCTCCTTGCTTCTTGCCTCTCTTGTAGAATGCCCTCATGGTTTCTGTTATGAGAGCCACGTCAGAGTCTTCTTCCAATGTAAAGACTCCCCTTCTGGTGGTGATGTTTTCAACGACGTTGTGAGTGTTGTTTGAGTTCATTCTGTATTCCTGCACTAACACACAATCTAGAGCAAACCTGCTCTGATACCAATTGTTGGATCGTGACGCGTTAGTAACAATACAGGGAACTAGTAAGGTTCCCTGGGCAGCGGAAATAAACAATAGAACACAGAATTTAGAGAGGAAAACTTTCTGTCCGACCAACAAGTCGTAGAAAGAAAAACCTCTACCCCTGAGACTCCTTCTCAGAGGATTTTCAATAGAATACTTTTATTAAGTTTCAACGATTACAAGGCAAGTCAAGTTCCCTGGTAACTAAGGCACCGACCAAAGTTCAACCAACTAGACTTCTACAACCCTAAGCGTAAACCTAAGACAAAGTAAACTACTGACTTACTTGTGGATTCTTCACCGGAAAAAGCCACACACTCGTACACTTGAAAAGCTCTCTCTTCAAGTTCTTCGTCTTCAAACACTCTCAAAACCACACTTTTAACCTAAAAGTCACATTCTTATTTATAGAGCCTCGTGGGATCTGATCTCTAATATTTCCTTGCCACGAAATAAAAGATTTTCCATCCCAAAATCTCCATAAAATCAGAAACTCAATCAACCATATCTTCAATCACTCCGATTATACCCAAAACCGAAAGATCTCGATATCTTATCTTTTTCCTTCAACAAATCTTCAAGATTCCATCTTATCTTCTCACAAACAACTAAATCTTAGCTGTCAAATCACCGTCGAAGTCATTCGCTCAAGATATGGAAACTTGCCAAATATAGAAAGCAGCGTAGCTTCGCGCAGACGATGTCCAGATCGCCAGTCGTTCCCTATGTCGTTCCCTCACGACATCGTTCCCGTTGTCGTTCCCTCACGATGTTCCTTCACTCTGACGATATGTTCTTTTCTTTCCTGAGATACTAGTGAAACAACACATTAATCATTCAAAGTTTGTTATAATCAAAACTAAGAGAAACCATGGAACAACGAATGTTCCAACAAACTTTTAATTAGAAAATAAATATTACTTTTAAAAACTCACTATATATCATGCCAATATGCTCTGCATATGCTCTTAATCTTATATGTACCCCGAATGACGTATGCACTTTGGTCGGGGATGTTACAATTATGTTGTTCTTCCCTAATTCTTGCTTCCACTTCTAAAAATGGCCAACCAAACTCAACCCATCAACACTTACACCTCTTCTAGACTTCACCCAAACCTCGTTAATTATTAAGCATCTTCTTCAAAAAGACCTAGATTATCTACAAAAATGCTCTTGAAAGATCTTGATACTAAACACTATGAACCCGAATACATTCATGATGTCAAGTATTGCCTCTTTTTAATCTTAAGGAAAAGAGATGGTCAATCTCCTCTTACCCCTCCTCGTTTTCTAACTCCCCCTCCACAAAATGAAATTCCTGTTGTCACCACCTATCCATCTCGGACCACTCTTACTGTACACGTATATGGTGCTCGCACCAATATAGTTGAAAGTGATCACAATTTTCCTTTCTTGAAGATGGTACCTCGTCTTCTCAAAAGCACCACACTTAGATCGTTGACAACTTCGACCCTAAAAGTTCTCAACTCGATCCCTCAACTTCTCAATCTCCAAATACAAAATCTCAAACTCAACTCTCACAACCTATATCTTGTGGAGTCATGGACTCATCATGGGTGCATGGGTTGTATCAGAAAATCCTATTTTTCACCTTGAAATCTCTTTTATTAGAACCTTTTCCAGAAAACTTTAATTAATTAACTTTAAGTTAAAATATTTTAAAATATAATTAAATTAAATTCAAAATCAAATATTATTATTTACCTGAGATTACTTAAAAGCTAAGCAATCTCAGAATGAATTTCAAAAATGTAAAAATAAAATAAAAATATCAAAATATTTTTGAATATTAGAAGATCACAATATTATTACCATTCAAAAAAACATCGTCAAAAAGACCCAAAGACAATAAAACTTAGTCGGACAACTTCTCACCAAATGAAATATATGAACAACCATAAATTCATATAAATGCGACCATCAATGATACGATAATATTAGGCTTCCCGTATAAAATCACTGTAAAGTAGGATCAAAGAACAGATAAAGGTGAAGGGAAGAAGGGTTGATTGGCCAAGGAAGAAGGAGACGACAGACAGACGATGGAGGCAAGATAGAATTAGGGTTAAAACAATTTTCTTCTTGATTGATTAAAAACATAACAACTTAAGAGTATTTACTAAGCCCCACCGGTTCAATAAAAGTGTCATGGGAAAGAACCGGAAAGAAAATCCCTGAAGGAGCATAAATCTCTATTTAAAAATTACATTAATTAATCAATTACTAACAACAAATTCATAGCCAGATGGTACCGTATCAGTTCTCCCCCGTTGACAATCGACTTGTCCTCAAGTCGGAAATCCGGAGGAGACTCATGAATCGTACCTTGGAGCGTAATCCTCCAGGGTCCCATTGCATTCTTGGTTCAAAAGATGCAGCCTCCAAAACAAACAGAACAAACAGATTCCAAAACAAGCAATACCTTCCAGGATCCCATTATAACCCTTCTTGAGCAGCTTTACAAATCCTAACTGTTATCATCCTCTGTAATTTCTTGTGCTGCCAACAGAATGCTTACAACCTTTTGACACTTCTCATAGGCATTCTATAAAACATGTTATATGCACTTGAATTAGCTAAGAATTTAAATGAAGACACTTTAGAGCCATCCAAACTAATTTGAACAATGGCAACTGATTCATCAGCAAGGTCACCCGGAAATGACGTGGTTCGCGAATACCCTAAGGTTGAATTCCACTGTGAATAGCCTAAGGTCGAATTCCACCATTCTTGCTTGCCAATTTCCATGTCCGAAAGAGCAGTGGGCGCCGCGATAGAGGCCACGAGTGCAGGGCAAGGAGCCGCGGGCACGGGGCAAGGAGTCGCGGGCGCGGGTAAAGGGGTCGCGGGCGCGGATATAGTGACCACGGGCGTGGGGGTAGGGTTTGCAGAGGTTCGTTCGCATCTTCGATAGGAGTCTCCCTCTCGTGTCGTTTGCTGTTGATTCGGTCATCATGGAACAATTCCATTCGACAACATCCATCGTAGACGCATCTGCCATCATAACATTCAAATGCTTTGAAAGTCGAATTGTGATTTCGGAAAACGATTCTTGAATGAAATTTAGATCCATGATCTAATTTTTCGATGAATTCCAAAATCTCGATTGCCGAAAACACTTCATTCAACACTTCACACGAAATTGAGTAGACTTTAAGATGAATCTTAATGAAAAGAGTTCGACGACAAGTATTATCGTCCCGGATATTCCGAGTATCCAGTATGTGACAAACCTGATCCATCCGACGACGTTGAACTTCTTGCGCCTGACATTGAATCTCTTGTTCCGACATTGAACCTCTTGTTCCTGACGAGTATTACGGAACTCCAACATTAGATTTTGGAGGAATTCCCAAATATCTCGGAGATCCGCGTCATTGGACATGGTAATTGCAAAGTCCAAGGATGAAAGCACCAATTGATACTGTAAAGTAGGATCAAAGAACAGATAAAGGTGAAGGGAAGAAGGGCCGATTGATCAGGAGAAGAAGGAAACGATAGACAGACGATGGAGGCTAGAGAGAATTAGGGTTAAAACTATTTTCTTCTTGATTGATTAAAAATATAACAACTTAAGAGTATTTATATTAAGGCCTACTGTTTCAATAAAAGCGTCATGGGAAAGAATCGGAAAGAGAACCCATGAAGGAGCATAAATCTCTATTTAAAAGCAAATCCATAGCCAGATTGTACCGTATCAATCAAATTAGTGGAAAACAGCTATTCGATCAATAAGTAATAAATGGTATATAGCAACACCATTTTACTCATCACCAAATAGTAGTGAAGGGCAGTAGAAAACGAAAATGATCACCAAATTGTAACTAACAAGAAGTCAGTAGGAATATCACACATAATGCGCTCAATAGTTAGTAGAAATGAATATGTAAATTAGTAAATGGAGCATACTAGCCACAACAAACGTAACTCATCACCAAAAAAAAACATTGAAAATCAAAACAAAAATAACACCAAGCACAAAAATTCACTAGCATTCGCCGAGTCCAACTTAATAAGGATAATGTGGCAAAGATCATTTAAGAATCTCACATTAGGAGACACTTAATTCTCACATAAAATATTCACAATTTCGAGAAAATAAATATGAAAGTTATGGGTTTATTAAGAACTTTAACATCATATTCAACCAAAAAAAAAACATCGACATCAATCATGCAGATGAACACACTATGCACGATTGTATTTTTCGATCCGTATCAACATTTTTCTAGAAACTCATTTAGAGTACATGTTGGGCCTCGTCAAAACCCAGCCCAGAAGACATGTTCCAAGCCCGAAAAAGATTGGTCCAAGTAATTCGCTAGAAGGAGAGGCCGATATAATAGTCAAGGCGAGGCTGAAATCTCGGACCTCATAATTGCCATCAACGGCTACCTTATTAACGACGGGGGCGAGATCTTCGGGATTTGCCAGGCGTTTCAGCCAACGGTCGAAGTGGGTAAGGAAGTTATAAATAGAGAGGAGGCAGGGATAGAGAGGACACGAACACCCATACTCGAAATTACTTACAAGAGCTCAAGTCTTTTTCCTAATCATTCTACTTCGTTCAAAGCATCCGTTTGTATCTACGGAAGATTCACGATCTCAATCATAATACAGATCTCACCATTCTTCTGCCATTATTTTTCTTGTCTTTTATCTCGTTTTACTACTTGTTTGTAGCTTATAACGTGTTACAAATTCTGTTTGGTTAGGAATTTCCGTATCATAGCAGGTAACGCGTTAGTGCGATTATCCTGCCCAAAACAATTGGCGCCCACCGTGGGGCCCTAGCAAAAAAGAAGTCACGCTAAAGCAGCTGCAGAATCTGTCAACGAGATGGACAGAATCCAAAATACTTACAGCCATGTAGGAGATCTCGACAATCACGAGGACAATGAGGAAACCAACAACCAAGGCGCCGGGAATGTAGACGGTGTCGGGAATGTAGATGGAGTCGGGAATGTAGATGGAGTTGAGCAAGGTTCCGGAAACACCAATGGCAACCCTGGCACTTCCGAACAACGAGGAGTTGGAGGAGGCGATGCCGATGTCATCATGGAGCTCCGCGCAACAATGATCGCCCTCCAACAGGACCTGGAAAGCCAGAAAGAAGCCAATGCCAAATTTACCGAGGTATATGAGAAGCAAATTGAAACTTTAACTAATGAGCGTAATTTGCTTCGGTCTCAGGTACAATCAGCTCCAACCCGACCCCATGGAACCGATGTGGTAGAAGGAGTCGCCAGACGATTAGATATGGATGACCCAAGTCTTGTAACACTAGATGCCGTCAGACTAGTAACCGGGTATCAGGTAAATGGTAATTCCTTAAGGGCGATACGGGAAGATACTGAGGTTTCCCAATTACGGGAACGCCTCAGAGCCCTGGAGGATCGAATCACTCAAGTCCCAGGGGCACCTCAACCGATAGCGATGGAAAGGAGAGATGGTTATACCGACTCTCCCTTCGTGCTTGCTATCGCAAGAGTTGATATCTCCCGAAAGTATCACGTTTCTGACGTACCAAGTACGAAGGAGTAACGGATCCCGATCAACATATAACCGCATTTAAATAGGCTATGAATATCAGTGTGGTCCCTTTTGACATGAAGGAGATTGTAATGTGTCGTTGGTTCGGGAACACGTTATCCGGACCCGCACTCAACTGGCATTCGCACTTACCTCTTGGAAGTATTTCATCTTTTGCTGAGCTAATTGACAAGTTCAGGATAAGATTTGCAAGCAGTCGACACGCTAAGAAACGATCACGTGACTTGTACCGCATGGTCCAAAAACCGGGTGAATCTTTGAAGACCTTCCTCAACCACTATAACGAGGAATTGGTGACCATTGAAGGATGCGATGCCGCCACAGCCGTGGAGGCATTCCGAAGGGGTATATCGGTTTGTAATCCTGAGTTATATCGTGAATTAACTAAATACCCTTGTTCGAATTTCGATGAAGTGTAAGTGAAAGCGTTAGCACATGTTCGATTGGAGGAAGGCGACTTCTTTGTCAAAAAAGCAATCAGCCCTCAACGGCTAGACCAGAGACAAGGAAGGCAAGAACCAAGATATGCTCCATACCCCACTACACCTCCTACCAAAACAACCGTCAATACAACATTCGCCATGCAAGGCGAAAGATATGAAAGCCCCAGGCTGCCTCCCAGACTTTCCCATTACAACTTCTGCGTGGATGCAACTGAGGTAGTCCGAACTCTCAACAGCATGGGGGATACCGTCAAATTGCCCCGAAAGAATAATGTGCCCTCACACCAGAAAGACAAGTCTAGATGGTGCGACTTCCACTTTGATCATGGGCACCGAACTGACGAATGCATCGCGTTGCGATAGGAGGTGAGCGAATTATTGCGTAGGGGGTACCTCAAAGAGTTAATATCAGAAAGAGCGAAGGAGCAGCTAGAGCGCAACAAAGAAAAGGCTAGTCCTCCACCACCCCTGAAGCACACTAGAGTAATCAACGTTATCACCAGGGGATCTGAGATTTGTGGCATAACATACTCCGCAGCAAAAAGAATCGCGAGGGATACTAGAAGAGAATTCTCTAAAGCCTCTTCACGGACGAGTCTTACCGTGATGCCAATTACCTTCGATGATGTCGAAGAAGAGGAAGTTCACCATGACTATTTAATAATTTCTTTAACAATAGCTAATTTCCTTGTTAAGAGAATATTAGTTGATAATGGAAGCTCCACTAATCTGCTCATGTTGGATGCTTTGTACAGCTTAGGTCTTGGGATGGATGACATTGTCAGGAAATCTACGACGTTAGTAGGCTTTAGTGGTGAATCACGCAACACGTTGGGAGAAATATCCTTACCTACCGTTGCATGAGGAATAAAGTACCAAGTAAAATTTCAAGTACTTGATTGCCCTTCACCCTTCAATGTCATTTTGGGCAGGCCATGGATCCACGGAATGAGAGCAATCCCTCCCACTTACCACCAATGTGTGAAGTTCCCTACGCCATGGGGAGTTCAAGAAATCAAGGAAGAACAGAAGCTAGCAAGGGAATGTTACTCCGTGACGATGAAAGCAACGACTTCCAAGAACTTACAACAAGAGACAGAGAAGAAGTCGTCAGATTAGCAATTAAAGGATTGTAGAACAACCACTTATTACGTAAAGCCGGAGACGCCAGAACTTGAAGAAGTAGCTCTTGATCCACTAGATTCGTCAAAGAAAATTAAAATAGGAGCAGACCTGAAGCCAACTTTACGTGAACAATTGGTGGAGTTTCTACGGTCCTACGGTGACTGTTTTGCGTGGTCGAACGAGGACATGGTGGGCATTGATCCTGATGTGATCGATTACCCACGCCCTTAATGTCAATAAGAAGGTGCCACCAGTAAAACAGAAAAGGCGTAAGTTCGCACCCGAGCGAAACCAGGTAATCAACGATGAGGTAAAATCCTTGCTTGAATCCGGAAAAATTAGAGAAGTTAAATATCCTGATTGGCTTGCGAATGTGGTAGTCGTAAAAAAGAAAAACGGTAAATGGCGCGTTTGCATGGATTTGACCGATTTAAACAAAGCGTGCCCTAAAGATTCGTTCCCTTTGCCTCATATTGATGCAATGGTGGACGCAACGACAAGGCATGAGCTCTTAACTTTCATGGATGCGTTTAGTGGATATCATCAGATAATGATGCATCCCGACGATCAAGAAAAAATCGCATTCGTAACCAATCAAGGAACTTACTGTTACAAAGTTATGCCCTTCGGGTTGAAAAACGCAGGTGCTACTTATCAGAGATTGGTTAATAAGGTGCTTTACGAAAAACTGGGGGATACAATGGAGGTGTACATTAACGACATGTTAGTCAAGTCGTTGAAGGCGGAGGATCACAATACCCACTTGAAAGACGCGTTCCAGATCCTGCGAAGTTACAAAATGAAATTGAATCCAACCAAATGCTCTTTCGAAGTAACATCAGGGAAATTCCTCGGATACATAGTAACGCAAAGAGGAATCGAGGCAAGTCCAGACCAGATCAAGGCCATAATGGAGCTACAATCACCGAAATGCGTCAAAGACGTCCAGAAATTAACAAGGCGAGTAGCTGCACTGAACCGATTCATATCCCGATCCTCGGACAGAAACAAGTTGTTCTACGACGTCTTGAAGAAGAACAAGTCATTTGAATGGACGAAAGCACATGAAAAAGCCTTTAGAGAGTTGAAAAATTATTTATCTAACCCGTAAGTACTTTCCAAACCCAAGCCAGATGAGAAGTTATACGTGTACTTGGTTGTGACCGAAGTAGCAGTAAGCGCCATCTTAATCCGAGAAGAGAATGGAGACCAATTGCCCATTTACTACGTAAGTATTACCTTGCTTGATGCGGAAACCAAGTATTCCCCCATGGAAAAACTAGTATTATCTTTGGTAATGGCTTCAATAAAATTGCGTCCTTATTTTGAAAGTCATTCTATCATCGTGAGGACTAACAATCCAATGAAGATTATCATGTCAACGCCAGAATTGTCAGGTCGGTTAACAAGATGGTTGATCCACTTAAATGGCTACGACATCATTTACGAGCCAAGAACAGCAATGAAGTCTCAAGCTTTGGCGGATTTTGTGGTTGACTTCACTCCTACCACTTTAGAACAAGAAGATCAAGATGTGTTACATGTAACAAGAAGCGGCAAGTGGCTGATGCATACAAACGGAGCGTCAAATCAGGTTGGCGTAGGATTGGGGGTAGTCCTGAAGTCACCACAGGGGGATAGGATAGCCCAGGCTATTCGATGTACGTTGAAAGCCACTAACAATGAAGCAGAATATGAGGCGCTCATAGCAGGGTTACTCGTTGCTAAAGACTTGAATGTGCAAGAAATCGAGGTAATTTGTGATTCGTTACTTATTGTAAATCAAGTTTCGAACTCATATGTTGCCAGGGATTCAAAGATGAAGGCGTACTTAGAGAAAGTTCAAGAGATCATTAAACATTTCAAACATTTTGAGATTAAGCAAGTTCCTCGGGATGCTAACAAGCAAGCAGACGCCTTAGCCAACCTCGGATCCACAATCGACCCAAGAGAGTATGACAAAATACCTTTTTGTGTACCTTGACGCGCCATCCATAATTAAAGAAGCAGATATGTTGGAGATTCGAGATCTTGATAGAGCAGAGTCGTGGGTCACTCCTTACTTAAAGTGGTTACGAGATGGAGTCTTACCAGATGACAAGGAAGAAGCCCGACGACTTAAGGTAAAAGCTTCCACTTTCACTATTAAGAATAACATTCTGTTCAAGTGGATGTCGTCAGGAATATATGCCCAATGCGTAAAGGAGGAAGAGGTACAAAAGGTATTACAGGATATACACGATGGAGAATGAGGAAATCATACAGGGGGTCGCAACTTGGCAAAGAAGGCGAGCAGGATGAGTTATTACTGGCCCACCATGAACAAAAACGCAGTAGAGTTCACCCGCAAGTGTGACGCGTGCCAGCGTCATGGACCTATACCACATCAACCTTCGGAGTTGCTACATCCCATAACTTCCCCTTGCCCATTCATGAAATGGGGAATGGACATCGTGGGTAAACTTCCTCCAGCTTCAGGACAACGCGTCTACATCTTAGCAATGACCGACTACTTCTCTAAGTGGATTGAAGCCGAAGCCTTCAAAGAAGTCAAAGGCACTCAGGTTATTTCTTTCATAAAAAGGAATATCTTGAGTAGGTTTGGAATACCTGCCACCATAGTGTGTGACAACGGGTCCCAGTTCATCAGCGATAAGACGAGGTCATTTTGCCAGCAGTACAACATCCAATTGGTAATGTCGACACCACGTTATCCTCAAGCCAATGGTCAGGCAGAAGCAAGCAACAAGGTAATCATCAATAACTTGAAGAAGCGTCTCAAGGAGGCAAAGGGAAGATGGGCAGACGAGTTACCCCTCATTCTATGGTCCGATCGAACGACTCCCAAAACTGCTACATGCCTTATGCCTTTTTCCTTGGTCTATGGGTGCGAAGCCGTGTTACCAGTAGAAGTAACTTTGCCCACAGTTCGATATGGACTTACTACCGAAGAATCAAATCTACCTAACTTTTTACATCATCTAGGCACGGTTGACGAGTTACGAGATGAAGCGTCAGTCCGCTTGGCAGCATACAAACAAGGAGTAGCTCGGAGTTATAACAAACGTGTTAATGGAAAAGCGTTTCAAGTGGGAGATTGGGTGTTAAGGAAAGTCTTTCAAAACACGCAAGAGTTAAATGCTGGCAAGTTAGGAGCCAATTGGGAAGGACCTTACCAAATCACGAAGATCGTGGGACAAGGAGCCTACGAGTTGATATCTTGTGATGGGAAGACAGTCCCCAGAAGCTGGAACGCGATGAACCTGAAGGTGTACCATTTCTAGAACATGTAGCGTAAAAACAAGGTACACATCACATATTTCTTTCTTTTTACATTATATTGTCACATCATCATACACGCGTGAAAACAACGATGACTTTACAAAAACTAACAAGGGACGCCTTGTGACGTTACAGGCCAAAACATAGGCCCTTGCCTTGTGATCAGGCAATGCTGTGCACACAACGACTAGTCAAGAGATGCGAGAGATGAGGACGCGTAACACAAAATCTAGAGCAAGAGGAGTTTCACAAAATGTTTGTAACTCGATTCACAATTTTATAGATTGCAAGTGTTTACATTCAGACAAATATATTATTCTTTCTCTCAGCATCTTACATAAAAAGCGCTATTACAACGGGAAGTCTATCATTAAACTACGAGTAAACATTTTTACAGCGAGTCGATCTATCACAACGCGTTGATCTCCATTCCTCGGCAGTAAACCTGTTTTACCTGCAAAAAAGACGAAAACAGATCCAAGACCATGGCAAATACTAAAACATTACTAAATAAACATAAACCCCTAAAAACCAACAGGGGGTAGAAGTTGTCCACACCAAGGCCCTAAAACAAGCGGCCATACAAAACAAAGAGTTTTAACCCCAACATACTGGGGGTGGAATAAAGCTTAAAAGATAAAGGAAACAAGAGGAAATTATTCCTTGGGAACTTCCTCGGCTGACTTCTGGTTTTCCATCTCCACTTGGGCCACTTCTTTGGCAACTTGTGAAATCTCTTCGACAAGGGAGGATTTCTTGGATGCGTTGACCTCATCAGGGAATAAGTTCTCGAACTGCTCCCTTTCCTTCACAGCGTCTCAAGAAGAATGCTTCCCTGCGGCAAACTCCTCTATTGTCTCAACACGGGCTCTAAGAGACCAGTAGTCAACCGTGTCCTCAATCTCTTGAGCAAGAGCAGCGCCTTTCTTCGATGCCGCATTGAACTTGTCTTCCCACACCTTGGACTCTCCAACAGCTTTCTTGAGGGCACTCTGCAGATCTACAACCTTCTTCTCTAGAGCCTTCTTCTCCTGCCCCAAGATGACCGTCTTGTCCTTCTCAAGCTGCGTACTGATCTTACTCTGGGCCAATTGCTCGGGGTAGTCCTTGAATTTGTCAAAATCCGCAAGAGCAAGTTGAAGACCCTGAACAACAAGCATAGAACTATCAAGAACCAAGACGATTAGCAATAAAAATGAAGGAAGTTGTTAAATACCTGCCGTTGAGCCGCTAGTATCTCGCCGAAGAATTCAGGCAAAGTAGACCGGTGGCCTGAACCATGAAGACAATCCACTTGAAGAGGCATCAGAGACCTCAAACACTTCTCGGCATCCATATCCAAGGACATCATGGTGCTAGGAAGGTCCGTCATTCGAGAAGATACACCTTTCTTAGATAAAGAGACCTTAGGAGAGTCGCTTGCAATCTTTGGAGGTAGGGCTACCACCAAAGATGTATCTGCAGTAGAAGCTGTTTCCGCCTTCCTCTTTTTCCTGGATTCGACTCTTTCCAAGGTTGATAACGCAACAGTTGATCTGGTAGTTCTTGAACCTGACAACATGAGAGTAATAGGATTAGTGGAAGACAAGGGCGTTGAAACAAGGAATGAGGTGAAAAGAAAACTTACTTGACATCTTGGTATCCTCAGGGTCTACGAAACATGTTCTTACTAGTTCGGGGTAAGATCTATCTTCCAATGGAAGGGCCTCGATGTGGGAAATAACCTGGGATGACACCTTGCGGGGTTGAGGAGTTACAAAATTCTCTGCACAAAAGATGACCAATAATTAGACTTGAATGAAGAGTAACGAGTACAAGAGGGAAACACTACCTGTTGGTCACCATCGATTTTTCAGAAAAGACGTATCGACTCCCAAAGAAGATAGGCTTACGAAAAAGAACTTATCAGCCCAACCCCGGTCAGATTTCGAAATGTTGAAGACTAGGTCAGATTTATTTGTGAAGGTTTTCAAAGTCAAACGACTAGGACCACCTTTGGAAAGGCGATAATTCAATAAAAAGTCGGCATCTTTGAAGGGAAGACCTTGAGAAGAGCACAATTGGTCGACAGATAACAGAAGCCTCCAAACTTGGGGAAGTAGTTGCCCAGGAGACACATTGAGAGTTGACAGGAAATCGACGACTAGAGGTGAAAACGGGAAACGGTGGCCAATACGAAAAGGGTACTTATACAAGCATACCCAATCGTCGGCGTAAGAATCTGCATAGACACCAGGAGGAGGAAGGAATATTTCTGCATGCGGAGGAAAACCCGCAGAGAAGGCGAAGATGTGTGGGTCTTCTGAAGTACTGTCCCTCCGATGGTAGGGGTGAGGATTCCGGAAGAGGTTAAGGAAGGAGAAATGGTAGTTTCGAGACAGTAAAGAGAGGGTTTGGGAGAAGAACTAGAAGTTGCCATAATTGAAAAGGGAGAAGATGAAAGAGGAGGAAGAAGGAGACGTACCCGGACACCGGAAGACACAGTTGAAGTCTCGGAGGGTCATCATAATTGCTATAAATAAGGGTTGATTAGACGTGACATAACTCGCCACAACTTCCAAGACACAAAATCAAAAACCCTAGGAAAGCGGTGGAGGGAATTTTCCTGGGTTTTTGATGGGGGTATTGTTAGGCCTCGTCAAAACCCAGCCCAGAAGACATGTTCCAAGCCCAAAAAAGATTGGTCCAAGTAATTCGCTAGAAGGAGAGGCCGATATAATAGTCAAGGCGAGGCTGAAATCTCGGACCTCATAATCGCCATAAACGGCTACCTCATTAACGACGGGGGCGAGATCTTCGGGATTTTCCAAGCGTTTCAGCCAACAGTCGAAGTGGGCAAGGAAGTTATAAATAGAGACGAGGCAGGGATAGAGAGGACACGAACACCCATACTCGAAATTACTTACAAGAGCTCAAGTCTTTTTCCTAATCATTCTACTTCGTTCAAAGCATTCGTTTGTATCTACGGAAGATTCATGATCTCAATCATAATACAAATCTCACCATTCTTCTGCCATTATTTTTCTTGTCTTTTATCTCGTTTTACTACTTGTTTGTAGCTTATAACGTGTTACAAATTCTATTTGGTTAGGAATTCCCGCATCATAGCAGGTAACGCGTTAGTGCGATTATCCTGCCCAAAACAGTACACTAGAATCAACGGTGCCTAGAACTTTTTAGCATTTGATTTAACCCTAAAATTTTGACGAACCCTTAAGTTTTTGAAAGAGAGTTTTAGAGATCACCTTCTTCTTATGCGTAGTCCATGGGGTTGTAGTCCCCATTGGAATTTTTAAATTTTTTTTTAAAATATAGTAAAAAAACTAGATTATTTGTTAAAAACTAGTTTATTTGGTCAGAAAAAAGAAGATTAATTTTTATATATATAAAATATATTAAAATGGTTTTTTATACAGAAAAATACAAAATTTTATGAAAAAATACAAAATTTTCCATATAAATTTTTTATATATAGAAAAGTACAATTTTTTTTCTATATTTTATAAAAAAATAAAATAAAATTTATCCAAAGGAATTTAGACCCCACTGACACAAATTCCTGGCTACGTCACTGTGCGTAGTTGTTGGAAGATCGCTCTTCATTGTTATCCATGGCATGGGAGAGATTGAGTATGCACTTCAAGAAGAACTACTTGGCGCCTCGAACAAATTTGTGTGATTTGCGAATTAATTGTATGCACATGAGCAAAAGATTTCGTTGTGTCTTTTATGGTGGTTCTAAGGTTCTGAATAAACTATTTCTTCAATAGCTATTTGAAGCTTTGGGAGAGATTGTGTCTTCGATGGTAATTTGAATCTTTAGGAAGAGTAGGAATTGGCCTTTTTGATTATATTTACAAAATTATCATCTTAAATGAAAAACCGCACGTCTAAACTTTTTGAATTTATCTATTTTTAATTTTGGTCATTCATTTCACCAATATAAGGCCCTAAAGGTATCCTTAATATTCATTGTATACACCCGAACCGACCTCTAAAGTACACTGTTGGGACGATGTTGGGACGATGTTGGGAACTCTGGTTCCAAACATCCGAACAACGATACTTGTCTCCAGTTTTGATAATGACAAACGCCATATGGGAACTAACGTTTCACATTCAAGTATTTCAAGGGAACACCAGGTCTAAAGAAGAATCTCCAAGAATGCAAAAGGAACACAAGAATATATGATAGCAAGTTCCTAACAAAGGAACTCTGGAGAGAACAGTTTCCATCGCATGGAAACTCACATGTGCAAACAAGACCGTTCAGCGCAAATCGCGGGATCCTGTCTTGGACAAAACGAAGGCTGAGTCTGAGGAACAGACTGAAGCGAGTGATCCAACGGTCCGATTGATTCTCAAAGTTGACCAAGCTCAAATCAAAGTCACATGTGAAGATTGCAAACTTGGCGTGCAAGACAAAGGGTATTTCGGACAATATGAAAGTAAAGATTGCAGCCCAAGTTCAAATGTGTATAAAGCCAAATGAATAGTGCTTGGAATAAGCACTACTCACGGGACAAACATTCTCACACAAAGAAAGAAAGAGAGACAAGAGAAGAGAAGTCCCCGACGACGAGTGTTCGATCTCGGCAACGACGAATCTAAGTTCCCAGGAGTTAGGGAACTGCGACATTGAGCTCAAGGTGTAAGGTTCGATCTGTCTTATGTTTAGTTGAGTTGGTTCTCTTAGGAACAAGGTCGAGAAGGCTTACTAGTGTTACTAGAGTTAGGAAGAACTACTAGGAACAGAGAAGTGTAAGTCTTGCCTGTGTAACTGGGGAACAATCAATAAAATAAGAAGATCGTTCAAAATCCTCCAAGCAAAGGTAGAGGTTTACCTACACAACTAGTTGGTTGTTGTGGGGTTCCTCTATAAAGGAACTGTGTCGTTTACATTCTGCTTTACTTGATTTTACTTTAATTCTGCTGCCTTGGGAACACCCTAACCGCCAGTTCTCAAGCTCTCACTAACACACGACGATCCAACAATTGGTATCAGAACTTGGAACACTCTAGATTTTTTGTGTTAGTATCGCATGTGACAAAATGTCTGAGGAACTCACTCAAGTTGGACATGGGAACAACAAGCCTCCTAGGCTTATCACGGGAAGGTTCAAAACCTGGCAATGCAACATGAAGGATTGGATGCGCAACCACGACTTTCAAGCTGGGTGTGTCATCGAAGTAGGGAACTTCGAGGTAGACCCAACCATTCGCAATGACTTCGCAAAATGGGGGACCAAACGAATGGAAGTGCATGGAAGCAAACTTCAAGGCCAAACAATATCTCAAGAACGCCATGTCAGTACAAGATTGCGACAGGGTGGCAAATTTGGAAACGGCAAAGGAGATGTGGGAAGCCATCCAGCTGATGCACATTGGGAACTCTGACCTCAGAGAGGACCTCCAGATGAACGCTAGAAGGGAGTTCTTCAACTTCCGAATGGAGGTGGGAGAATCAGTCCATAGCTACCAGTCTCACTTCGAAGGCCTATGTACCAAGCTTACTGGACTTGGGATAACGAAAGAAGAGATAACCGACAAGATGAAAGTACAACATCTCTTCAACAGCCTAACTGGTGAATGGGCCAACGAAAGGACCATGTTCAAAGAAAATCCTGAGAACAAGAATCTCATGCTTCACCAAGTCTTTGGAAAGCTGGTGGGACATGAGAAAAGGAAACAAGACGATAAGGAGCAAGAAAGGGCACACAAGGGAATTGCTTTAAAACTGGAAAAGATGCTCAAATCAGTTCAGGAACAACACGAAGATTCTGAGGAAGAAGAAGATGAGGAACTCGTCCTGGTAACAAAGGCCCTTCGATCCTTCTACAATAAAGGAAAGTTCAAAAAGGGATATGGGAACTCGCAAAAAGGTCAGAGTTCCCAGAGAAAACCAACAAAGAAGGACCTCTCGGACGTCACATGCTACAAATGCTACAAGAAAGGGCACTTCGCAAAAGACTTCCCACAAGGAACTGACGACTGAAAACAAGGGAAGAAGGCCTACATCGCCACCTGGAACAATGACAAGGATGAAGATCCCGAATCTTGGGCACACCCAAACATGTGTGCAATGGCCATAGGAGAAACCGCTGGGGAACAACCCAGTGAGGTAACCACTGAAACTATTCTTGAGTCCTTATCTAACTATGAAAAACCTGAGTTATTGAAATTGCTCTCTAGTCTTGTTAAGGATAACATAAAATTGCAAAAGAAGCTAGATGAATCGGAACACACAAATGCTGAGTTGGTTGGTCTTAAATCCAGTTCTAATTGTGTGACACTGATCGATAAGCCTCAGTCTTACCTATCCCACATAGTAGCCCTTGAGGATGAGATTAAGACCCTAGAGAGCGATAAAAAGGAGTTCCTACAAAAGCTGAGCAAGGGAAATGAGAATCTTGAAGCCTCAAGTTCCCAAACAAAGTTTGTCCCAGCCAAACATGGGATTGGGTATAAATCTGAGTGCCCAAAGTATGGGAAGTCTCCTTTAAACGAACAGGAGATAAATGAGTGTAGGGCCCTAGAACTTTAGTGTGAAAAACAAAAGAATGCCCATCTAGAAGAAAAGATACGTGTCCTGGAAAGTGGGGAAAGTGGAGAGAGGGACTACTACACTGGGAACACTGTGCATAAACTCTATGTCCAAATAGCCAAGGGAAACGGGTCAAGGGTCTACAATAAGGAAACCATGGATAGGAATAGGATACAAAGACCTCACCCTAAGTACTACATGGGAGAATACTACAAAACCTGCTGGAATTGTGGTGCTCATGGGCACTACAAGGAAAGCTGTCCCAAAAGGAAAGCTCAATCTCAAAGGAATCACGACTATTGGAATAGGCAAAACCAAAAGGCCAATAAACTTGCTAGAGGTCCCACTCGTGGGAACCATCATAGAAACTTCACCTATGACTCTAGGAACTCTCGTGATATCAATATTACAGATTATGTCATGTTTGAAACTGTCTTTCCTTGTATGGGACCAGGCAAGAGTCATCTTGCCTGGATCACCAAAAACTAACTCTCCTTGTAGGTGGCAGTGAGGGGGAACATCACATGGGTCATTGATAGTGGTTGTTCAAGTCATATGACTGGGAACAAAGACAATCTCACCTCACTCCACACAAAAGCCGAAGGAGGTCATGTGTCCTTTGGCAACAAAAATAAAGGAGAAATCATAGGAACAGGGGAAGTACTAGTCAACAAGCCAATCAAGATTAGCAATGTTAATTTGGTGAAGGATCTGGGGTACAATCTCCTGAGTATATCTCAGATATGTGATCAAGGGAACAACGTTGTCACCTTCGACTCGGAAGAATGCTTAGTCATCAACAAGAAAACTAACAAAATCATTCTAAGAGGAAGGAGGTCCAACAATGTTTATGTGGTGGACACGGACTTTGAACCACCAAGGAAGTTGTGCCTTGCAAGCTCCCATGATGATACGGAACTCTGGCACAAGAGGCTAGGTCACGCAGGCATAAATCAAATTCTGAAGTTATACTTACAGGACCTAGTCATTGGTCTTCCACGAATCAACATTGAGGGAGTCAAGATGTGTGATGCATGTGTTCGTGGCAAGCAAACCAGGAGTTCCTTTAAACCAAACAAGGTGGTGAGCACAACAAGGCCCTTGGAACTAATTCACATGGATTTATGTGGTCCCATGGAAACGGCAAGCTACGGTGGAAAAAGGTACATGTATGTGTTAATTGATGATTTTTCAAGATTTACATGGGTTATTTTCTTGAGATCCAAATCAGATGCATTCAAGGAGTTTGAGCCCTTCATCAAGAGAATGGAAGTTAGCATGGTATTAAAGCTCAAGTCTCTTAGATCTGATCATGGAACTGAGTTCAAGAACTCAGAGTTCCTAAAGTTCTGTGACAACAATGGTGTATCCCACAACTTCTCAGCTCCACGCACTCCTCAGCAAAATGGAGTTGTGGAAAGAAAGAACAGAACCCTGGAAGACATGGCTCGCACAATGATGCTTGAGAGTGGAGTTCCCGAAAGCTTCTGGGCCGAGGCAATCTCCACAGCTACATACATTCTAAATCGAGCTATGATTCGTCCCATGATAAAAAAGATATCATATGAGTTGATCAAGGGAAGAAAGCCCAGCATCTCTCATCTCAGGACATTTGGATGCAAATGCTTCGTCCACAACAATGGGAAAGACAACCTTGGGAAATTTGACCCAAGGAGTGACGAAGGGATTTTCCTGGGATACTCCTCTCAAAGCAAGGCGTACAGAGTCTACAACAAGAGAACCAAGAAGATCGAGGAGAGTATCCACGTCGTCTTCAATGAACAATCAGTGAAGATGGGAACAAAGTTCCAAGGAAAGGGAACTCTGTTCAAACTGGTCAGGCAAGAAGAAGACGACGACGATGATGATGATGAGCCGAGAAAGCAAGATGAAGACTATCCAAGTGGGAGAAATGACCTACCACCAAGCAACAACGAAGGATTCCAACACCAAACTGATCAAGATCCTTCGAAGTTTCCTCTACAACAGAAGAACCTCAAGATGCCTCTCAATCCAACTCTCTTGTTCCTCAAAATGAACCAATGCCAGAATCTAGTGTTCAGGGGGAACAACGAGGGAACAATGAAGAAAATCCTGAGGAGACACTTAGTGAAGAAGTTGAGAACAACTGTTCCCATGAAGAAGAGGAAACCCAAGCTGCAGATGAAGAAGATACAAGGGAACAAATTGATGTCTCACACATTCGTACGAGGAACTATCACCAAAAGAGGGACCATCCCATCGACAACATCATCACTCCCTATGACAAAGGCGTACAGACTCATTCGTCTCTCAACAACTTCTGTGCCTTCAACGCCTTCGTCTCACTGGTGGAACCCAAGAGCATCAAAGAAGCTCTAAAGGATCCAGACTGGATTCAAGCCATGCAAAATGAGTAGTTTAGATGCATGTTTTATATAAGTTTTAGCTAGTTTTAGGTTGGTTTTTGTTTAGTCTCTAGGATTTTGTGTTTTCGGGTGGATTGCGCTTGTTTGCTCGGGTTTAGCAAGTTTTTAGGTTTATGAGCAAAAGCGGGACGAGTTTTAGTTGACCATGTCGGTGGTAGACAAGTTGAAGGAAGCTAGGAGGTGGTACGAAGGAGCTTGAAGAAGTTGAAGTGAAGACTAACGAGTAAGGGAAATTGCGCCACTTGCAATCAAGTAATACAAAGCGAGCAATCTCAGTTGAATCCAATTGCGCGGGATAGGACAGCATTGCGCGGCCGCGCAATCTAGGGTGTAAACCGCGCAATCCAGATTTTCACGCGGACATGGGCCGACGACATTTGGGCTTGACTTTTGGGCCTAGATTATATCTTGTCCGACTATTGTGTTTAATTGTGGGGTTTGGAGAATTGTTTTTAGAAGACATATTTAAGCTTTTGTAAGTTTATCTTTCTCATAACATTGATCATAATTTTGGAGGCTAGGGTTTCTTCTTCCAAGAGGCAACTCTTAAACCTTTGTAAGTTTTTCTTAATTTTAGTTATGCATTGCTAAATTTATTGTGTTTGGCTAGTTATTGAAGTCATGATTTGCATATTGTTGTGAGGTTTAATTGATTTTCAACCAACTTGAATAGAGTTTATTCCCTATGCTTAATTGAATCTAAACTAGGGT
The DNA here is from genome assembly GCA_964016875.1 of Fallopia convolvulus. Classification (NCBI taxonomy): domain Eukaryota; kingdom Viridiplantae; phylum Streptophyta; class Magnoliopsida; order Caryophyllales; family Polygonaceae; genus Fallopia; species Fallopia convolvulus. The sequence continues at coordinate 46,835,209 of OZ024721.1, forward strand.
TTTGTTAGATTAGCTACCTAATTGAATTTCTAGTTATAACTGAATCTGATTAATTACCGGTCAGAGTTAATTTGATCAAGAGTATACTTTAATCAATTTAGTACCGGTTGGACTAGTTGGTTGAAGAAGGGAATAAATTCACAAGTCACTTAGATGTCTGGTTGCTCTAAGTGCTTGTTTCTATTGATAACTTGAATCGTTATGCTGTTGTCTAATTGAATCTAAAAGGTCTTTTAGGTTGTTAGATGATTAGGGTTGTTAGACTGGTAGTTCTATCAACTAAATCTGAAGTTCGGGTCTTCATCCTTAGTAGGGTCATAATCCACAATAGATTATTCAAGTGAGAAGAGAAGAGAATCAAGAGAATCAATGATCAACAAAGCAATATCATGATGGATTTAACTAGCTGAACACACTGGTCTCTCATATATTACAATCAACTTTGCATTCATATTTAGTTTTTAATTTGCAGTTTAGTTTAGATAATCATTCTCAAATCCCCCCATATTTCTATTACTTGGCACGCAAGTAAGAAGATAAATACACGAGTCTCTGTGGGATCGACCCTTACTTACCGCTCTACTGAGTTTGGTAAAGTTAAGGTTTCTTTGATAGGTAAAACGACTGAAAAATACCTCATCAATTGCCCAAGTGTATGTTGATGATATTGTGTTTGGTGCTACTAATGAGCTTCTTGTTGAAAAGTTTAAGAATTTGATGAGTAGCGAGTTTGAAATGAGTCTCATAGGGGAACTCACATTCTTCTTGGGACTTCAAATATCTCAAACCAAGGAGGGAACAAGGATCCACCAACAAAAGTACATTAGAGAGATTCTAGTGAAGTATGGGATGGAACACTCCAAGCCTATCGACACTCCCATCTCACCAAACTCAAGACTCAATGCAGATGAAACAGGTATAATTGTGGATCAAAGGAACTTTCGAGGTATGATTGGGTCTCTTCTCTACTTAACTGCTAGTAGACCTGACATAATGTTTTCAGTGTGCCTATGCGCGCGCTTTCAAGCTAACCTTAAGGAATCACACCTGAAAGAGGTGAAGAGGAGTTTTAGGTACCTCAAAGGGAACGACAACTTGTGCCTTTGGTATCCAAGGAACAGTTCTCTTGAGCTCGTTCCATACTCAGATGCAGATTTCGTTGGGCACTTGGTTGATCGAAAGAGCACCTCTGGAATGGCCCAGTTCCTAGGATCATGCCTAGTCTCATGGGGATCAAAGAAGCAAAACTCAGTGGCGCTCTCCACAACAGAAGCGGAATATGTGGCTACCGCCTCGTGTTGTTCCTAGGTTCTATGGCTTAAGTACCAACTTCAGGATTACGGTATGTCGTTTGGCCCAGTTCCCATAAGATGTGATAATACAAGTGCCATTAACATATCTAAAAATCTTGTGCATCACTCTCGTACTAAGCATATAGACATTAGGCATCATTTCCTACGTGATAATGTGGAACATGGGAATATCTCTATGGAACACTGTAGAATTGAAGAGCAAATTGCGGACATTCTCACTAAAGCTTTAGACAGACGTCCCTACCAGCGTCTCCGGATGCTTCTAGGGATGATAACTCTAAAGTGAACAAGTCCCTGTTTATTATTCCCTCAATGCTTGGCTAGTTTATCTTGAAATGCATGATAGGGAACACTAGGAACAATCGCTTTCATTTTTCCATATTACTAGTCTAGAGCTTTTGATGTACAAGTTGGAACTTTTTTGGCTCAACATGATCAACCAGAGTTCCCTTAACACTCATTACAAGCCACTATGACGGTTGATCATAAAACCAACCCTTCGTCGAGAACCAGACAAACGCTTCTCATGAGCCCAATTCTTTGTCCCTTTATCAAATTGTAATTGTCTGGTTCCCCTTTGAGTTCCCTACCTTCACAAAAGATTTTGAGTGTGAGTTCTCCTGTCCACTCCACTCAAACTTGACCTTTCAAATATCATGGGAACTGGCCTGCAAAATGATCACTAGCAACGAAACACTGGTACTTTTGGAAAGTTGAAACGTCACTTGGGAAACGAGAAATTGTGTCAGATTTCAAAGCGACGAGAGCCAAGAATTCGAAATGCTCGATTTGACTTCCCATGGGTTTAACGATGCGTGTCAAAAGCGTGCTAAGGAAGTTGAAACGACCCTCCAAGCTTACTGGCTACCGGATGTCGAGGAGAAATGCTTTCCCCTTTCTACCCTTCTTCTTGTCCCACATAAAAACCCCCTATTTGCCATTTTTGGGATCTTCTTCCACTCCAGCCCTCTGCAACTCTCCTTCTCTGTAATCCCTTTCCTTCCTAATTCAGCAAACCTCCAAAACCTTTCTCTTCCCAACTTTCCTCATGGCACCCACTCACCCAGATCACCATATTCGTGAATGGATCAACAACAATCCCAAATCTCTCTTTTCTTTCATGCTTAGAGAAGCCGATAACGAACCAGATCCGACCACTAGAGAAAAACTCTACAAAGGCCTCCATGACTATGTTCGCCCTCACCTCCACAAAGAAAAAACTGGATCCTCGCTTCTCGAATTCGAGATCCTAGGATCCAGCTCCACTCTTTCGGCAGCGCAAACCCTAGCGCTTCCATCCACCACCACATTTCAACTCCCTCCTCCTTCTTCCTCCTCTCAAACGCCTCGCACCCCTCTCACCATCTCTTCTCAACCAATCTCTTCCTCAACTGGGACTGTCATCCTTAACAGTTTCAGTCCTGAACCCCCCAAATCCAAAAACAAATCAAAGAAATGCAAAGACAAACAACCTTCCTCTTCCGATCTTCCCAAGAAGAAGAAGAAGAAATCACTCTTTAACATGGACAAGGTTCTAAATCTCTCTCGTCCTTCTTCCTTTGCCATACCATCACCACCACCACCCCCCACTCAACCATCCTCTCTTCCTCCTCCTTCAAATTCTGGGAACTCTCCATCCTAGGATCCCCCTTCGTCCAACCCTAATCCCACCTCTGGGAACTCTAGTCCCAGAGATCCCGTCATACCTCCCTCCTCTCTCCCAATCGTCGATGGGACCTCTAATCCCATCGACCCACCTCCATCCTCTCTAAACACCAAACTGCCTACACCACCCACCTCCCCCAAAGCCAAATCCCCCTCTCCTCCTCTGATCCCCTCTCCTCCAACATCCCCTCCACACTCAACCACACAAATCTCCTCCTCCCCCTCCCCAGCTAAGCAACAAGTCAACCTCGACTCCGACGAGGATTCCCTGCCCATCGTTGTGGTGGCTCGCCGCAAAGATGCCTTGACAGCTCCCATCGTCATGGGCACAGCTGAGGAAAACGCTTGCCTCGATGCTCTAGAGGCCGAGCTTACAGACATCATACATCGGCCCTCCACCTCCAAGCGCCCAAGAAAAATAGGCGCTCACGACGAGGATTTGACAGCCGAGGAGGACGTCCAAAACAAAGGAAACCCAACCCAAGCTGATGGGGCTGGCACAAGTCACGGTCATCAAGGAGAAGATGATGACGAGGACATGGGACTGTCCTCTAATGAAGACGGGAACTCGGATGGCGATGTCGCCACCGTGGTTCTCGATGTTGAAGGGCTTACCAGGGAGCACACCCAAGAGCCGAAGACAACCAAGGACGCCAAATGGTGGTGTCGGAGGGTGCTCCCATGGAAAGAGACCCTCCCCTCTTGCTCAAATCTTCCCCCACTCCCCCAAAGAAACGAAAGGTTGTTGCCTCCAAGGGGAACAAGAACAAGAAAGGGAAGGGAACAGAATCAAAGAGGGTTCCCATCACGGCTGATCGAAAGCTCATCACTCCGTTGGTCCTCTTTGAGTCCCAACTGACTGAAAAGGGGCTTGGAGATCTCTGGGAACTCATCAAGGCCCAGGAATGGGATCAGGTCTCCGATGCCGCCGTAATCGTCGACCCTGAACAGGTGCGCCTCTTCTACAACAACTTCGTCATTGATGTGACCCCCGTCATGGATGCTAGCCAGGAGGACGACGCTTTCACACTCCGCTCAGATGGCCCCATCACGCGTGCCAGGACTCGAGCCATCCAGACCGCGACTTAGTCTCTCGAGGCGCGCCTCTCCACAGGCCACGGCGCGTCCCTCGTCGCACCGACGCACACAGCCTTGTGCGTCCTCGGCGTTGAGGAACCTCAACTCGAGCCAACAGTACCAACCATCACCACCTTGGCACCATCGGACTCGAGCCTTGCTCCGTGCCACGGATCGCGTCTTGAGGCTCTCGCAAGCCACGGACAACCCACCATGCCAAGACTCGGCATCGAGTCGCATCTTGAGGTTCTCGCGACCCTCGCGCCAGCGCCCACGCCTGCGTCCTCGCCAACGCCCGTTCCAGCGCCCAGTGTCGCGCCGTGACCTCGCCAGCGTCGTGTCCGAGCCTCGCCAGCGCCGCGCCAAGCATGTCGTGACACTGCGAGCATGGTCACGAACGACCTATCTATTTCTAGTAGTTTTTTGCACTATTTCCATTATAGAACATTGCTATTAGTAGTTTTATGATTTTAGTAAGTGATTTATGGGCCTTGCGCCGAAGGATTATGGGCTTGCGCCATTGGGCTTGGTTCTACGCATCCACCCTAGGCGCGCCGCCCCTATTAGGGTTTTCTTTGCTTATTTCTTGCCGCCTCCCTATATAAGAGGCTTAGGACTATGTTTTCAAGCAGCGCACATTAGGGATTTAATAGAAGTCGAGGGTTTCTCCTTTATTTTATCCTTTGTGCTTGCGCCACCATTGCTAAACCACTCAAAGTTCTCGTGTTTGCTACATTCAACCTTGTTCGTGCCATAATTCGGTCATAATCAAGTCTTCCGCTGTGTTAAATCGAGACCTACTACTCAAACGTCGTTCGATCCGAAGCATCCCATACGAGGGACGCATCAACTGGCATCAGAGCCAAGGTTTGAGTAAGTCTCGTTCAACCCTCTTTGTTCATTCTCACACGTTAATCCGCTGCATAAAACCCTAGAATTCATCCTCCACTTCGCAAAATCCGTCATCTAGGGTCCCAAAATTTTTTCTTGCTTTCGTAATTGATTTAAAAAAAAAAATCAACCGTGACCTAACTCGATTGATCTATTGATTTTCGTGAAGATTTCGCTTTGTCTTGCTAGTTGCATGAACATAGGATTTGTTTTGCCAATTTCTCTTGTGCTTCTTTCGACTTTATTGCGTGTTGATATTGCTATTTGTATTCGACGATTCTAGAGGAGTAAACCTAGTCTCGTAGTCTTATCAACAAAAAAAAAGACAAGACTTCGACTACCATAGCCAAAATAAGGTAAGGTAGTCGATTGTGTTACAAAAAAATAAATAAATCGTTGAACGCTCACAAGCCAAAATAAGGCAAGAACGTTCAATTGTGTTGGGTTCGTTATCCACGCATTCATTCCATCCCGTCGTTGATTGTCCTGTTGATTTTGGTTGCAACTTATTCTTGACGTGCTTGCTTGCATTGTGATTTTCGGATCCAAGTCTTAGATCGAGATCGAGTGACCTTTAGCCTAGCCAATCCTTGTTCGTGTGGTTTGAACTAAAGGGTAGGCTTGACTTAAGCGAACCGTAACTCGTTGTTTTGTTGCTTGTGAACTTCTTACTGCTTCGATGACTGGTGTAACTATAGGTACCATGTCCGAATCCGCAAACGAGGACAACCGAGAGAACCCGCCACCGGCGTCACAGCCACAAAATCAAACCAATTGGAACCCCGAAGCCGTGGCGCGTATACAAGAACTCGAAACGCTGTTAGCCGAGAGCCAAGCTCAGTCCAAGCACACGGTGCCGGGAGCACATGCCCTCGCATCGGAGATCCACGCCAACCCGGGGGTATCCATAGACGATGTAGCCAGGGCTCGTGCCAAGGGGAAGCAACATGCCCAACCATCCTCACAATTCGGCACCATGCATCGCATGGAGTCGATCAAAGAAAGTCGCCAACATGATAGGCACGATGGTGGTCCCCGGACCGCGGATCACTATCAAATGGCGCGAGATTATAGGGACACACAAGTGTACGACGTATATTCCGATGAGGAGTACAACTCCGAGGAGTATAGACGTCAACACATGAGTGGAAATCCTAAGAACAAGCCTTCCAAGAAAAAGACGTCGGCATATGTTTATGAAACCCCAAAGCGGAAGCACGGGGCCAAGTATTACGATGCCGACGCATACAGAGTTGAGGACGACCTCGGGCATCAAAGTGCTCGGAGTCCGTTCTCCGATTTTGAAAATGATTATGATGAGTTTTCTGATTACTCTAATGAATCCTCTTTTGAGCATCCACATGTGCAGGATTCGGAAGAACTAGATCACCGGCCCTCGGATTGGATTCCACCACCGCATCTTGCCAAGAATCGCACCGAGTACGATCGAGTCTATGGCTCGGGCCGCAAGCACGCCGCGAAGGGAAGACGCGACAGGGATCGAGACGCTCGGCGTCCGCGAAGGCCCGATGATGGAGACGATCCAGATGATGGCGATGACGATCCACCACGAGGACCGCCTCGGCACCGGCGCGACAGGCGAGCGCATTCACCTCGGCGTGCCTGCTCTCGCCGCGATCGTGAGCACCATGATGCTAGAGATCCACGCCACAACCGTCGTGATATTAAGGTAAAATTCGAACCCTTTTACGGTTCTTATGATCCTGACGCTTTTATCGAGTGGTTGCAAGGTACGGAGCACACGCTCCGACACTTAGGTTATGAAGATGACGAGAAAGTGGAAGTGGTGACTTTGCACTTCCATGGTGCTGCTAGGACTTGGTGGAACCGATTCGAGTCCGAAAGGATTCGACAAGGCAAACCCCTAATCCGAGAGTGGCATCAACTCGTCTATATCTTGAAGAAGAGATATATTCCGGCAGATTACAAGGATAAGATGCACATCAAGATTATGCGCATCAAACAAGGATCGATGACGCCGGAGGAGTATTTTTCCAAGCTTGAAGACATGTTTTTCAAAGCGGGAATGAGTGTGTCGCCCTCGGTGATGAAGACGAGGTTCATCTCGGGTTTGCGACAATCCATACAAGATCGGTTGGAAATTCTTCCAATCAAGGACATCAACAACTTGGTTCACACCGCCATGCAGATTCACAAACAAGAAATGCGAACCAAGTCGAGTTGGTCCAATACGAGGTATGCTTCTAACTCTAGTCAATCCGGTTTTTCTACTAATCGGGTTGTTCCTTCTTTGCTAAGTGCTTTGACAGGTTCCAAGGCAAAAACCGAAGCCACGCCGTCCAAGGCGGCAGCGCACCACGCAGCGCCGAGCCAAATGCCGATCGCGCACGGGACATGGCATGCTATAAATGTGGGGGCCGTGGGCACATTCAACGGAACTGTCCGAATGCCAAGAAAGTTTTGTTTACAACACAAGGGGAGCCATATGATAGCCAAGATGAAGAGGAGATCGATCCACCATTGACCGAGGATGCCGAGCTCGAATGCGATCCATCGGAGGCTCTCGGCGTCGCCAAACTCGGATTGGTGACAAGGCGCGCTTTGAGCATGCGTGAGGCGCCAAAGCAGGATCAAAGGGAGCAACTCTTCCACACTCGCTGTTTCGTCAACAATGTTTCGTTGAGTGTCATCATTGATTCGGGAAGCTGCGCCAATTTCCTCTCCAAAAAAGTTGTTGATCATTTCAAGTTGCCGACCACACCTCATCCACAACCTTTCAAGCTTCAATGGATATCCAATGATGGAGGAGATTGGGTCGACAAACAGGTAATCTTCAACTTTTCCATTGGTCAATACTCAGATTCTATCCTTTGTGATGTAACGCCAATGGACGCCACACACCTTTTGTTGGGGCGCCCATGGCAATACGATCGTCGCGTGCTTCACGACGGGTATTTGAACACTTACATGTTCAATTACCACGGGAAGCACGTGACTCTCTTACCTATGTCGCCTAGTGAAGCTCTACAGGATGAAGACGAGAGGCAAAGACAGAAAGCTAGCGACATCGGTACAGGCGCGCCAAACACGACGCCATCGGCGTCCATACCCAATTCTGCCGATTCCAAGGCCGTTCCTGGTGCCACCACTCAACACACCAGTAGTGAAGATGTTACAGATGGGAAGCGCCGACAAAAGTTGGAGTCGGGCCGATAGTTTGCTTCGAGGGGCATCGGCAACGCACCTAACGCTGCAGATTTCAACAAACAGGGACTTCAGCAATTTTCTGGTGATTCCATGGGCGTTTCTGGTCCAAAACAGATTAAAATTGACTTCCCAACAGAATTGAAGAAAAAACGCCCAGGAGAAGTCGATTTAAGCAAGGGACCGCCGAGTGAGACCCCTAGCGTCGCGCATCATGCCGTCGCAGCACGGAAACTGGGATTTCAGGAGCTACGGGACGAATTTCACGGCGTTTCCAGGGGCGTTCTTCCACAAAATCCAGGGGCTACAACATATCCTAAAAACGCCCCAGAATCTGATCGGACGAGCACCGACACCGAGCCACCTTTGCTAGGCACATGCCAGGATCGCCTTCTCTTAGCCAGGCGTCGGGACATCGAGAAATCTATCCAGGGGAGTCTTTCTTGTTTCATTCTTTTTCCCCTTCTTTCTATTACTAAATCTGTGGATTCTTCACTTCCTTCTCCTATTGTGTCTATTTTGAAGGAGTTCGAAGACCTTATGCCGGATGAGCTACCGAAGGGCTTGCCGCCGATCCGAGGGATCGAGCACAAGATCGATCTAATGCCAGGCGCCTCCCTTCCGAATCGGGCAGCTTATAGGACTTCACCAAAAGAAAACGAGGAGCTACAACGACAGGTTCAGGAGCTTTTGAACAAGGGATTTGTTCGCGAATCTTTGAGCCCCTGCGCCGTGCCGGTGATCCTTGTGCCAAAGAAAGATGGTTCGTGGCGAATGTGCGTCGACTGCCGAGCCATTAATTAGATTACGGTGAAGTACAAGCATCCGATTCCGAGGCTAGATGACATGCTAGATGAGCTCCATGGCGCCGCCCTGTTTTCCAAGATTGATCTTCGGAGCGGATATCACCAAATCCGTATGCAAGAGGGCGACGAGTGGAAAACCGCATTCAAAACCAAGCATGGTTTGTACGAATGGCTTGTCATGCCTTTATGCTTGACAAACGCTCCTAGTACTTTTATGCGGCTTATGAACTTTGTTTTTAGAAACTTTTTAGGACGTTTTGTCGTTGTGTATTTTGACGACATCTTAGTTTTTTCTAGATACTTGGACTCTCACGCGAGGCACCTTAGGTTGGTGTTAGAATGCCTTCGCGAACATTCATTGTATGTAAACCTAGACAAGTGTTCGTTTTGCACGGACACGACGAATTTTCTTGGGTTCGTCGTGTCCAAAGATGGGTTAAAAGTGGATGAGGACAAGATCCGCGCCATCCGCGAGTGGCCCACCCCTACGACCCCGACGATGGTTCGATCCTTCTTAGGGCTCGCAGGGTTCTATCGGCGTTTCGTCAAGAACTTTAGTTCCATCGTCGGGCCACTCCATAATCTGACCAAGAAGGCAACCACAATCAAGTGGATGCCTCAACATGAGGCCGCCTTTCAGGCCTTGAAACAAGCTTTGTGTAGCGCTCCGGTCTTGCAATTGCCAGACTTCACTAAGCGCTTTGAGATCGAGTGCGACGCCTCTGACTATGGCATAGGTACTCCTTCAGGAGAGACGCCCCATTGCATATTTTAGTGAGAAACTTAAGGGGGCAACTCTAAATTACCCGACGTATGACAAAGAGTTGTATGCACTGATTCGGGTTCTTAAGACATGGCAGCATTATTTGTGGTCAAGTGAATTCGTGATCCACACAGATCACGCGACCTTAGCTTATCTCAAGAGTCAAATGACTCTTAACCGGCGCCATGCCAGGTGGGTGGAGTTTATGGAAACCTTTCCATATATCATCGCCCACAAAAAAGGAAAGGAAAATATCGTGGTCGACGCACTGTCACGCAGGTATGTTCTATTGACTCAGTTACAGGCCAATTTGCTCGGGTTATCCTTGATTAAGGAGTTATACTTGCATGATCCATATTTTAAACCGATCATGGAGAACCTCGAGCAAAGTCGAATCCATGAGTCCTATTTTTTGGACAATGGATACCTCTACCGAGCCGGAAAGCTCTGCATTCCGTCTTCATCTGTGAGGCATCTATTGCTCAAAGAGGCTCATGACAGCCGAGGCCATTTTGGCATAGCCAAAACCCTAGCAGCACTTCGTGAGCATTTTTTCTGGCCACACATGGCCTCGGATGTTCACAAGTATTGCCGTGGTTGTGTGCCGTGCCAAACCGCTAAATCGAGGTCCCAACCTCATGGCCTCTACACGCCCTTACCCATCCCGGATACCCCGTGGGAAGATCTCTCCGTGGATTTTATCACGGGCCTTCCGATGACAAGGCGCGGCAAGGATTCGATTTTCGTAATTGTGGACCGTTTCTCTAAAATGGCTCACTTCGTGCCATGTAAAGGGAACAACAATGCGACGGAAATCGCCAACTTGTTCTTTGAGCATGTCGTGAAGCTCCATGGCGTGCCTCGCACTATCGTTAGTGATCGAGACACGAAATTCTGTAGCCATTTTTGGAGAACGCTTTCGGGAAAGCTAGGTACACACTTACTATTTTCTACTGCATATCATCCCCAAACCGATGGTCAAACTGAAGTGACCAATCGAACATTGGGCACCCTTCTTCGGACGGTGCTCAAACATAACCCACGCCGGTGGGAGGACCTAATTCCTTTCGTTGAGTTTACTTATAACAGGTCCAAGCACTCGGCAACAAAGAAGACTCCATTTGAGGTGGTCTATGGGCTCAACCCGCACTCACCAATGGATTTGACGCCTCGGCCCTTGAAGAAGGGAGAGCACATCGACGCGGCCAACCGCGCCGAGGCCATTCGCCGCTTGCACGAAAGGACTCGCGTACAATTGGAACGTCGGGCTGCTCAATATGAGGCGCAACATAACAAGGGCCGCCGCCGCTTCATCTTCAACCCCGGAGACCTCGTGTGGTTGCACCTCCGGAAGGACCGTTTCCCGGACGCCCGGAAAACCAAGCTTCACCAACGTGGAGACGGCCCCTTCAGAGTCTTGGAGCGCATTGGAGACAACGCATACAACATCGAGCTCCCTGGCAAGTATTCTGTGCACTCAACTGTCAACGTTACCGATCTCTCCCCTTATACTGAGCCTGCCTATGAGGAAACGGGGACGTTTCCCAACCAAGTGGGGGAGGGTGATGCGACCCCCGTCATGGATGCTAGCCAGGAGGACGACGCTTTCACACTCCGCTCAGATGGCCCCATCACGCGTGCCAGGACTCGAGCCATCCAGACCGCGACTCAGTCTCTCGTGGCGCGCCTCTCCACAGGCCACGGCGCGTCCCTCGTCGTACCGACGCACACAGCCTTGTGCGTCCTCGGCGTCGAGGAACCTCAACTCGAGCCAACAGTGCCAACCATCACCACCTTGGCACCATCGGACTCGAGCCTTGCTCCGTGCCAGGGATCGCGTCTTGAGGTTCTCGCAAGCCACGGACAACCCACCATGCCAAGACTCGGCATCGAGTCGCATCTTGAGGTTCTCGCGACCCTCGCGCCAGCGCCCACGCCAGCGTCCTCGCCAGCGCCCGTTCCAGCGCCCAGTGCCGCGCCGTGACCTCGCCAGCGTCATGTCCGAGCCTCGCCAGCGTCGCGCCAAGCATGTCGTGACACTGCGAGCACGGTCACGAACGACCTATCTATTTCTAGTAGTTTTTTGCACTATTTCCATTATAGAACATTGCTATTAGTAGTTTTATGATTTTAGTAAGTGATTTATGGGCCTTGCACCGAAGGATTATGGGCTTGCGCCGTTGGGCTTGGTTCTACGCATCCACCCTAGGCGCGCCGCCCCTATTAGGGTTTTCTTTGCTTATTTCTTGCCGCCTCCCTATATAAGAGGCTTAGGACTATGTTTTCAAGCAGCGCACATTAGGGATTTAATAGAAGTCGAGGGTTTCTCCTTTATTTTATCCTTTGTGCTTGCGCCACCATTGCTAAACCACTCAAAGTTCTCGTGTTTTCTACATTCAACCTTGTTCGTGCCATAATTCGGTCATAATCAAGTCTTCCGCTTTGTTAAATCGAGACCTACTACTCAAACGCCGTTCGATCCGAAGCATCCCATACGAGGGACGCATCAGTCATCCATGACGAGGGCATCAAGGGAACTCTCTCCCTTCAAGGCGACGATTATGTCTTCACTTCTTCTTCCATCCGTCACCAGCTACACGTCCCTGGCAAGGGATTGGGTGTCCTTCCCATTAAGCATTGGGGGGACTTCAACAAAGATGAGATGCTGCAAGCTATCTACGAAGGCAGAGTTCCCACCCAAGGGACCCCAAACCACAACCTCGGCCTCATAGTCAAGTTGGCTCATCAGTTCCTCATCACGGTTGTGATCCCTCGGCAAGAGAAGCGTCACACACTCAACATCCAAGACGATATCGTCCTCTTCCACTACTGATTATGCTTGGGCACATGGAGAAGTGTCTGGCCTCCCCTACCCATTCCCTGCCCTATGCTGGCCTCATCAAGAAGTTGATGGTCAAGGAAGGCTTGTATGATGACACAAAGGAGGAAGTGACCATTGGAAGGAAAATGGACCTTTCTGTGGTCCAGAAGATGCGTCACTTTGAACAATCCGAGGATCAAGGGACTCTTCCCTCAGGTGACGGCCCAAGTATTGGGAACACTCAAGTGTTGATGTACATCGCAGCCACTCTCAAAAACATGGCGGGAACTCTCCAGAACATCATGTCCGTCATGACTCAACTGCGTGATCATATTCTTCCCAGGGCCCCATGATCTTTCCCTTTCATTTCCTTAGCCTTATTTTCTCTACAAATGTAATGAGTTCTTCTTGTACATCATTTGCTTAAGTAATATGAATGGCCTTTAGTTTGACTGCGTGTTCCTTTCCTTCCTATTATGCTTTCTATTTTCGATGATGCCAAAAGGGGGAAGGACAAAATGTGTGAGATGACTTGTGTTAAGAGTTATCACAGAATATGCTTAAGCTAAGGTGGAACTAATTCATAAAATGCTAAGTAAGAACTCAATGTTTCATAGAAGTGGCTCTCTAGGATCACACATAGGAACTCAGATGCTTGTCATGCTTTTTCACACATTGAAATACTTGTTCAATTTGTGATGGGTTTGTCATCATCAAAAAGGGGGAAATTGTTGGGAACTCTGGTTCCAAACATCCGAACAACGATACTTGTATCCAGTTTTGATAATGACAAACGCCATATGGGAACTAACGTTTCACATTCAAGTATTTCAAGGGAACACCAGGTCTAAAGAAGAATCTCCAAGAACGCAAAAGGAACACAAGAATATATGATAGCAAGTTCCTAACAAAGGGACTCTGGAGAGAAAAGTTCCCATCGAATGGGAACTCACATCTGCAAACAAGACCGTTCAGCGCAAATCGCGGGATCCTGTCTTGGACAGAACGAAGGCTCGGTCTGAGGAACGGACTGAAGCGAGTGATCCAACGGTCCGATTGATTCTCAAAGTTGACCAAGTTCAAATCAAAATCACATGTGAAGATTGCAAACTTGACGTGCAAGACAAAGGGTATTTCGGACAACATGAAAGTAAAGATTGCAGCCAAGTTCAAATGTGTATAAAGCCAAATGAATAGTGCTTGGAATAAGCATTTCTCACAGAACAAACATTCACACACAAAGAAAGAAAGAGAGACAAGAGAAGAGAAGTCCCCGACGACGAGTGTTCGATCTCGGCGACGGCGAATCCAAGTTCCCAGGAGTTAGGGAACTGCGACATTGAGCTCAAGGTGTAAGGTTCGATCTGTCTTATGTTTAGTTGAGTTGGTTCGCTTAGGAACAAGGTCGAGAAGGCTTACTAGTGTTACTAGAGTTAGGAAGAACTACTAGGAACAGAGAAGTGTAAGTCTTGCATGTGTAACTAGGGAACAATTAATAAAATAAGAAGATCGTTCAAAATCTTCCAAGCGAAGGTAGAGGTTTACGCACATAACTAGTTGGTTGTTGTGAAGTTCCTCTATAAAGGAACGGTGTCGTTTACATTCTGCTTTACTTGCTTTTACTTTACTTCCGCTGCCTTGGGAACATCCTAATCGTCAGTTCCCAAGCTCTCACTAACACACGACGATCCAACAGTACACAATAAAAGTATATTTTGCTCAGCATAAACTAACTCAAATTAAATCCACCTAATATTAAATCAACAATATCCGTAGTTCTTGGTTATCCCATCCCTTCCCTCTCGCGTGCATGTCACATATTCAAAGGCATGTGCATGCAACCAACTTGCTCATAATTTTTGTTTAATCATTTGGCAAGCTATTTTCTTACAAAAAATATAACCGTATGTTTAAACATAATTATATGAATAAATTTATATAAACAAATCGGATCCCTCTCAAATTTACTTCTCCAATGTGATTAAACTATGAAATCTTCGATCGCCAACTAATTTTATTGTCGTCTACTTATTTTTTAAGAAATTAAATCAACGACAATTCATTAGGTTAAGAAAGAAAATATATAAAAACTATGCATTCCTAGGATATTTTTGTAAGTGTTTATTTTTACTAGTGCTCTTAATTTGGAAAGCGACCTATAAGTTGAATTATTTATTTTCTTACATACGCGTGCAACTTCTTCTGAAACTACAATTGGCATGAAAGCTCAAATTAGTTATTTGTTTACATGTATCTAATTAAGGTATTGAATCATATGAAAATCATTCTTATTGTGAAAACTAGAATTCATTCTCATCCGTTTAATCAAATAGCATGGATGGCTACGATTGACACGCGCTTTCTTTTACTTTTTAAGTTGTAAGGGTAAAATTGTCTTTTGGCCTATTCTAGTTATATTATCCGTATATTGCTTCAACAGTTCTTCAACTTTATCAACTTGGGAAAAGGGTGTTTCTGGTGGAATTCGTTTACGATCGTTGATCTCGTTCGTTTCGGTTTTGATTTTCGATCGTTCCTCATGCTCTAACCTCCCATTCAATTAGTTTTTACCCTTGCTATGGATTCAATTACAGGTTTGTTCTTCCATTCTATTTATGTTTTTATTTTTCGTTTTTCTTCATTTTGGTTTGGATTTCTCCTTTTTGAATCTCAATTGGCATCAAATTGGGTGTGATTGATCCTAAGTTTCAAATTGTGTGTGATTCCATCAAATTGTGTGTGATTCATCTACAAAGATTCATCTTTGGATTATGTTATTAGTGGCTAGGAACTTGAATAGATCTTATTGTTCATGGATGGATTAGAAATCTCATATCAGAAATTAACTCAAGTCAACTTTGCAACATGTACAGATCTGGTAAAAAATATTGAATTCAGCCTCATCTTGATCTTGTTTAGTCATATTCGAGTCTCCCATGATTGTTTTTGGAATTTGATGAAGTCGTAAATATGCTTTGAGATATGCTTGCAAGTTGTTTGATGAAATGCCTAAGAGGTCGCCCTATATAATGACGTAGGTCCTAATTTGAACTTGGATGTATTTTGTATGAACCTCATGGGCTTTTGTATGAACCCTACAGTATTACTTTGTGAACCTGTTGTTTTTGTTTTAAAAAATTCCACATTCATACTTTGTTGCTAGTTGTTCTTCAATATCAGTTAATGTGAGTAGAAATTTATCACATGCTTGTAGTATTGATGGAGTAATTGAGCTAATTAGTTGTTGTTGCAATAATGTTATGTCATTTTGTGTGTGCATCAGTGAAGTAGGAGTGTGTTGCATGGTTGTCAATGATTATTGAATCATATATTTTATGATTTATGTATTTAAACTATGTATTAAGTATGTCCCTTGTTGATGCTTGTATGTTACACATATTGAGGTTGAGCTTAGCTCATACGATAAATTACAAATGTGAAGAATCATGTGAACATTATCTTTATTCTTATGAACATTCAACAATAATTTACATTCTGGAAACACCATTTTATTTTACTCTAGATGGATCCATAATCTGTGACATGTATTTCAATTTTTATTCAAATGATCAAGTTGTGTTGGTTTCTAAAGAGAGCTATACTTTGATGGCTTTTGTTTGAATGATTTGGTATTTTTGGTGATTTCAGGAAACAAAGGACCCGAGTTTTCGAATATTATTGTTGTGCTACAGTTCCTAAGTTGATGTGTGAAAGATGAGAAGGCAAGCTTGTTGGAGGAGAACAAGTTTTTTAAAAGCATATACTTGACTTGGACATAAGAGTGGCAAGCTGAGAGAGGAAAGCACACAAGATAAGAGTGATGTTTTCAATGTGACTTTGAACTAGGTTAATGTAGTAAGGGAGGCCACTATGAAAACCAATGCTGAGAAATTGTAACTTAAGGCTTGAATGCTAATATGGCTTCGTAAAACATAAGGAACTTGTTTGAAAATATGTGAACATACATAGTCAAAATGTGAACATACACGGTCAATATGTGAACGTTCAAGAAATATATATGAACACGAATGAGTCGTCTTTTGAAGGCCTTTTTTGGAAGAAAAAAACAAACATACACATTCAATATGTGAATACGAATGTAATATGTACTAAAACATGAAAAATGGTTGTGAAACATCATAAATTTGACACAAAATCCACCATTTTAAACTTGTACTATGTATTTAAACTATAGAAACGGAGGAAACAAAAAAAAAGCTAAGAGACGTTCTCAATGAGATTTTAAATGATGTTAATGTATCAATGGAGGCCACTATGAAAGTAATGGAAGAAAAGTTGCAGTTTATGGCTTGAATGCTAGTAAATGACTTTGCAAAAATATAAGGACTTTGTTCAAAAATATGTGAACATACATAGTCAATATGTGAACATAAAAAGTCAATATGTGAACGTTAAGATAATATATATGAACTTGAACATGATACAAGAGAACTCAACTTTGAATCGAAACATCACACACATAATATGTAGCCTATGAGGGATTCGAACCCACATCAATATGTACAAACACATTGCTCTACCATTTGAGCTAATAGGCTATGATAAAATTAATTATTTGGTCATTGATAACAAAAGGCAAAACATACAACACACTTCTATCTTTCTTGGAGAAAGTATTGAAAGTTCCTAGAAAAAAGCCTCATGAAGCAAAATGACTAGAGATGAGGTGCAAGACAAGATTCGATTAGCGTTGAAAATCTCACATAAAGGAGTTTAGTGTCTACTATCCTTTCAAAAATCAACATAGAATATGTGAACATCCAGATTATATATATGAACATGTAAACAAAATACATGAACTTCTTAGTGTTATTTATAAACTTTTACATGAAATGCGAAAACACCTAAACTTTCTATAAAAATTAGCCTATTGCATTGTTTATTTTTAAAGTGTATTAAAGTTGCATTTGTTGCTACCGTCACCCAAAGTTTTTCTATATCAGTTGATGCTCAAATTCAGTAAAATCTTAACACAATGAAACAAGTGAGGCAAAAAAGGTCCTATGAACCTAGAAATTTTCAATACAATATGAAGCTTAGATTGATAACGATTGAACACATGATGCAACAATCAACAACTCATTGCAAATTAGGACAAGAAGAACACAATCCTAAATCTATGAAGCCTAGAAATTGAGGCAAATTGTGTTTTCTTACCTTCATTCCAATCACTCTTTGATGAGTTATTTTCCTTGTTTGCCATGAATTGTTAAATGAGCAGGTTTGGAGATCTTAGGCTCGTGATTGAGAATGAAAAGCTTGTTCAATTGCCCTTCAATGGCGGCTCAAATGAGAAATATAAAGAAAAAGCGTGAATGAAATATCTAAAGTGGGTGATGAGTGTTTTTATGATAAAGACATTTCAAATTAGATGTTATTACAAAAATGCCACCGAAAAAAATACTCACACGCGCGTGCTTCCTTTTCTAATATTTTTTCTCCTTTTAATCTAGGCCTTTGATGTGCTCCATCTAACGGATCAAATTAATTTTCAGTTTTCATTTTAAGACTTATTTCCATCTAAACCAGCCTCTCTAATTAATCCATAGATTGCAAATAGAAACAAAAGGACAGTCTTGAAAAGGTCTCAATCATAGAGTTCTCAAGCTAATCAAAAATTTAAAGATACCTAGGTGATCACTAACCAACAAATAATAATTGATTAATATATGGATTATTCCCATCCCACGTCCTTAAAGAGGTCTTTTCCATACTAATCTCTTAGTTGCTCATACGTACATGGTTTTGTTTTGGATGTATTATATTAATCTAATTCCAATTACTAGTTTATTAAAAGTCAACTCTATAAAAAAAAACTTTGCTCCATGAACAAACAAATTCATAATGACTTCAAGTGGTGGCCCAAAATGGCCAAAACCACCATATACGTACGTACATGCATAACGTTATTAATAGCTGACCTATAAAAGAAATTTATAATTTAATCATATAGACGATTAGTTTTCGCAGCTCAACTTTTGTCATAATATGTCAACCATTATGTGCATTTTTGTCTTAATCTCGAACATCTCAATCTAGTTTCGAGAGGTCAAGCATCTCAATTCTGTGAGGTTGCAAATGCCGGAAGCCAAAAAGCTCGTAGGTGATTAAGGCTCCGTTCGGCGAATAATTGATGATGTTGATGTTGATGCAAATTTTACTAGATTTTGATATTAGTTGTGTATATTCTTATACTGAAAGTGAAAATTTATTTCAGAAATAAGCATATGGGTGCTCGGTTTGAGGATTTGCTTATTTTTAAAAGGTGATTAAGGAATTTACCAAAATACCCTTAAAACAAATATAATCAAATAATTATAAAACCTACCCGTCTTCTATCAAATCACACACACTCTCCACCAGCGGCTGAGAGTTCTCAACCAAGCGCTAGCGACACAAAACAAGTGAAAATTTGGATCTTTTTCAATTGAGAAAATAGAACCACGGCAGACATAGAGACATTAGGAAGAAAATTCAATTGAGAAGGACAAGTTCAAACTGATCCATTTTGGAGACAAAATTTGTAGACTTTGAAGAGGCAGAGAAAATATATGCAGGCGGTGAAGAATTCTTTCTCCCAAGTCTATCGTTTCGTACTGATTCTCTCTCTGGTTCCTTCCTAGGGTTTGCTCCTTCGACTTCTCCTGGCGGCGTTCGTCTGCAACCCACCAGTGACCACCACAGCCGCCATGAGTTATCAAGGAAAAGGAAGACGATATCGGCTTCAACTCGGACGACGATATCAGCTAAGATCTCCACCAACAGATTAGCCCACAAATATGAACTTGCATCGCCATCTGGGTTTTTGTTGCCCACTCCCCGGACGAATGTGTATGGTTCTGAACGGAGGGAGAAGAACGACTGATGTCCGCCTTTTTTGTCATGTTTTTGGGGTGTGTTTTTGTATGTTTGAGCCTTTTCTTTAATTTTGTGTTTTGTTTTGAGTCGTTTGTGTAGGTTTTCGTATTTTCTTAAGATATGGAGTATGCATAAGCTTTGGTGGTGTTTTGTAGGTTTTTAGAAGCTATTTGGAGCACTTTTGAGGAAAAGAGCGAAACCGAGGAGAAACACTTAAGGAAAAGCTCAAAGAATGAAGTTCACAAAGACATTTAAGATCAAGTTTGAGCTTGGAAAGAAGTAGAGAAATTCGTTACAAAGACATAGGAAAAAGAATCGAGTCAAACGAAGTTGTAACGAACCCGCTACGGAAGTTTTACTTTCGGTTGTTTTCAGTGCTGAACAGGGTCGGTTACGAGGTGCACATGTCGGTACCGAGGAACTCTGGATCGTAGCGAAGACCGAGTCGGCGCGTTTTAATGCACTTTTATCTTATATCTTTTATGTCCTTAGATAGATAGAAGGAATATATCTTATTAGAAGATTTATTTCCTTATAGATAGCTCTTAGATAGATTAGTTTCTCTATAAATACCCTTCTCTAGCTCTTGTTTTGGGACACACACAGACGATTGAGAGAAGTAGAGAGAGAGGGGCGTGCGAGCGGAGGAGAGACGGAGTTTGTGGTGTTTCTTGGAAGACAAGTTTCGTTGTGGATTCGGTTGTAAGCTTTTCCTTTCTCTTTAATTTAATTTAGATGTTTTTAATTATGATTTGTGAGTAGTCTCTCTTTCTAAGGTTGGGGTTAAACCCAACAATGGTTGTGCACACTTGTTTGTGATCATGATTTGATTGTTTTTATTGCATGAATCTATTCTCTTGTTCTTAATCCTTGAAACGAAAGTTGAAAGGAATTTCTCATTCATAGTTGAAGCGAAAGCAGAAACCTTGAATCAAAATAGTCAACTTAAGGTTTTGAAGCGAAAGTGGATCAATCCTAGTTGAAGTAGAAGAGATAGATAGTAAGTTTATTGATAGGACGAAAGTTGACACCTTTATGTGATAAAAACATGATCTTTATGTTTCATAGCGTTGGCATTGCATGATTATTGTTGTGGTGATACCTAAACCTTAGATTCTCTATTTCTCTTGTTAAAAACCTTTACTTTGTTGATTGTTTGCGCTCCAAGTAACAAAATTTGGTACATGACTATCTTTCGTGGACGAACCTGACTCCCCTGTACTCAGCAGGGTCTTGATTATAAATTTATTTGTTGTCAAGAAACCCTTCCAACAAATTGGCGCCGTTGTCGGGGAGATTTTAATAGTGCCAAGTTTTGTTCTAGTAGCGTTTTTCGGGACTCTACCGAGTCGGTAACGACCCCCTCAGGGTCGGTACCGACCCTGCCGGCAAACCCAGTTTTCTTCTTTCGTTTCTTTTCAGGTTCAGTGTCGAGTCGGTAACGACGCTACCGGGTCGGTACCGACCCTGTCAATGCATTTCCGTTACTTTTGCTTTTTAGTTTTTATTTTACGGGATCACTGTAGGATCGATAACGACCCTTTGGGCCTCGGTGCCGACCCTCCTCCGAGAACCCGTTTTGCTTTTGATTTCGTTTTTGTTTTTGTTTTTGCTTACAGTGTATGCTAGCTGAAGGATGTCGAGTTGTCTCTAATCCAGTAGTAGACCCTAAACCCGAGCGATCCTTCCACCGCAAATTACGAGAAAACAAAGCAATGGCAACCACTGAAGAGATGGCTCAACAGATGGCCGCTCTCAAGAGGCAAATGGAGGCATTACAAGATGATCGAGACGCTGTTGCTGCTAACAATGCTCGTTTACAAGAGTAGTTGAATGCCTATCCAAGGAATGCCAAGCAGTATATGCATCCAGAACTGAGGGTGCCAGAGTCAGCAATTGTGCTTTCGGAGATAGAGAAGAATTTTGAGATTAAGTCGCAATTCATATCCTTGATAAAAAGGGCTCAGTTTGAAGGGAAACCTACTGAGTGCCCTATGGAACATATTAAAAACTTTCTTGATTTATGTGACACTATTGATGATGACGGTGTCTCTTTAGAATATGTTATGTAAAAAGCTTTCAAGTGGTCTCTTACAGGAAAGGCCCTGAGCTGGTTAGAGAGCTTACCTTCTAAGTCTATTAGGACATGGAAGGCTTTGTATGATCAATTTTTGACAAAGTTCTTTCCCCCTGCTAAGACAACAGAGTTAATGAAACGTATCACCTCCTACCACCAGCTGCCTAATGAGACCTTTGTAGTAACTTGGGAGAGATTCAAGGAGATGCTTAGACAGTGCCCTACCCATGGGCAACCACAATATGTACTCCAAGAAATCTTCTTCCAGGGGATCAATGCTTAGACGAAAAATCGCATGAATCTTCACACTGCTTGCAGTTTCATAGAGATGGATCCCGATGAGGCGTGGGCATTGCTTGAAAAGTTGACCAATTATGATGCAATATATGGAACACAGCAAGCCCAGCAACCTCAAAGACGGCTCTACAATCCAAATAGGGACGAGGTAGACCCCGAAGTGAAGCACCAATTCTTGCAAGATGAGATCAACCGCCTGAAGAAGCAGGTAAGTTATCTTAAATCATCTCCATCTTTTCAAGAATGTGGGTCTCAAACCCATGCTACTTCCGCCTACACTAACTTGCAACAGGTACGTGCTGCTGAGGCATATGAAGAAGCTAACTATATGAGGGGTCCCTATAGGAACCAAAGTAATACTTTTTATGCAGGGAGGAATATCAATCAGCCCACCTGGGGTAACAATGGCCAAGGGAGCCAACCTCCTCAGCAAGATCAGGGAGTTCCACCTTATAGACCCCCGGGCTATCAAGAGACGCCATCATGGGTGAATGTTCTCCATGAAGGGATCAATGGAGTGAAGAATGAAATCAATGGAGTCCGTTGTGACCTAAAAGTTGTACATGTACAATTGGGAGAGATCGAAACATGGAGAAAAAGTGTAAACTCCCAACTTGGCAACCTAGTTGCACGGATTCCAAGACCTCAAGGTCACCTCCCGGGCCGTCCCGAGGAGAACCCGAGAGGACAGATAGCAGCTATACGCCTAAGAAGTGGCAAAGAGTTACCAGATCGAGCCAAGCCTAAAGGAAAAGAGCACGACAATGAAGACGAAGCCCCAGTCGAGCCCGTTACCGACCCAAGCAGGGTCGATACCGAGGCTCCCTAGCTCGATACCGAGCCCTCCAGGCCAGGTAAGTCTTCTAAACCAAGCCCCACTCTCAATTCTCAGCTCGTTACCAACCCCCACAGAGTCGGTACCGACCCATCTGCATCAATCGACCCTCTTGTCGATTCGGTAGGGCTTCGATCCGGGCCTCTCTCTATCCTGAGTCTGTCTAAAACTCTTCCTTTCCCGATTAAGAAGTCTAGTGATGTTACAGAGGGAAAGTTTAGACTGTTTGTTAAAATTCATCAAGGGTTAAATATTTCTATACCTTTTACTAACGCCCTTAATGAAATGCCTGCCTACACAAAATTTTTGAAAGAGATTTTGAGCAGGAAAAGATCTATCTCAGAGCTATCATGGGTCCAGGGTTTACAAGAAGGGATTAACGGAGTGCATAACAAAATTGATGGAGTCCGTTCCGACCTAAATTATCAAACGAAAGGTGTACATGCCCAATTGGGAGAGTTCGATACATGGAGAAAAAGCGTCAACTCCCAACTAGGTAACCTCGCTAAATAAATTCCGAGAACTCAAGGGCAACTCCCGATCCACCCCGACGAGAACCCAAGAGGACAAATAGCAGTCGTACACCTCCGGAGCGGAAAGACATTACCGAACCGTGCCGAGGCCAAGGATAACAAGATCGACCCTCATACACTCGGTACCGATGCTCCACAGGTCGTTAACGACCCCAATCTAGGAAAGTCTTCGCCTCTTGACCACTCCCTCAGTCCCAGGCTCGCTACCGACCCCACCAAGGTCGATATCGATCCTTCTGCAACACCGATCGACCCTCTTGTCGATTCGGTAGGGCCTCGATCCGGGCCTCTCTATATCCCGGGTCCGTCAAAAACTCTTCCTTTCCCGATTAAGAAGTCTAATGATGTTACAAAGGGAAAGTTTAGATGCTTTGTCAAAATTCTTCAGGGTTTAAATATTTCTATACCTTTTACTAAAGCCCTTAATGAAATGCCTGCCTATACTAAATTTTTGAAAGAGATTTTGAGCAGGAAAAGATCTATCTCAGAGCTGTCAAGTGAAGTCCGATCTATAAAGCTCCTTGAGAAACTGGGTGATCCAGGTAAGTTTGCAATTTCAAATGGTATTGGGACTCACCGTTTTAAAGCTCTATGTGATCTAGGTGCCAGTGCTAATTTATTACCATTGTCTATCTAGACCAAGGCTCACGTGGGACCACTGGAGCATGTTGACATGAATCTCTACATGGCGGACGGATTTTTTGTAAAAGCAACTGGAGTCGTTGACGATATCCCTATCCAAGTTGGAAAATTCTTTGTCCCAAACGACTTTATTGTGCTAGATATGCCAGAAGACCCTGTGGTGCCAATCATTCTTGGAAGACCATTCTTAGCCACCGCAGGGGCACGTGTAGATGTCAGGAAGGGACTCCTAACATTCGATATTAGGGAAGAGAAGGTCGAGTTTCACTTCAATCCGGCCGTGAATGAGGTTGCTAGTTGTAGTACCGAGGAGCTTACCGACCCACCATGGGTCGGTAACGATCCTTCTCTCAGTACAGAAACGGGAAAAAGCAACAAAAGCACACTTACCGAGGAGCTTACCGACCCACCATGGTTCGATAACAACCCTTTCCTGAAGGAGCACGAAGCTGGAAGAGAAATCAGGCAGGTTATCGAGGCTTTGACACGCACAGCAGGGTCGGTAATGACCCCCTACACCTCGGTACCGACTCCCTTAACGAGCCCTTCTCTGAACAATCAAGGTGAGTTTTCTTGTTCTGATCCAATCAATTCCGGTCATGGTCCTTTTTCTTATCCTTGTCCTATACTAGATCCTACTGTTAGAAATGTGAAGAAGTTGAAACCCCCTTGGTTTTGAGACTATACTAACCATGTTGTAGGATTACCAAGCATACTTATTGATGATAAGGGCCAAATGTCTTGGAAAGAGGCTTTGATGCTGTTTCATCCAAGTATGGGGTTTCTCTTAAACCCGACATAGCTGGATGGAAGCCACCTTAGGGCCAAGGTAAGTTCGTCGGGCTAACGACGTTAAAAATAGT
Source organism: Fallopia convolvulus (assembly GCA_964016875.1). Classification (NCBI taxonomy): domain Eukaryota; kingdom Viridiplantae; phylum Streptophyta; class Magnoliopsida; order Caryophyllales; family Polygonaceae; genus Fallopia; species Fallopia convolvulus. Next base: position 46,859,857 of record OZ024721.1, read on the forward strand.
GCTTACGGGAGGCAACCCGCCTTTTGTTTTCGCTTTTAGTTTTTGCTTTCTTAGTTCTTTTTGCTAGCTTTGTTTTGACTTGTTTTTAGGTTAGATTAGTGTAGTTGGGATAAAAGTTTTTCTAAAGTGAATCAGGTAAAAAGATGAAGACAAAGTGCTACATATACCCGGTACTGAATGCAACAAAGGGAATTCGGTGTACAGCAAGATCGATACAGACCTTCACAGGTTCGGTACCGACCTCTACAAATAACCGAGAAAATTCAACTCCTCACTGATCAATGGTTTCAAACAGCTTCAGTTTTATTTTGTGAGTTCCCTTTTCTTTTCCCACTTTATTTTTAATGTTTTTAAACAATGAGGACACTGTTTGGTTTAAGTATGGGGTATGGGAAAAGGTAACTTAGTTTTTATGTCTTTGTCTTTATTTTTGTGTTTTTAGGATTGATAATGTTCCACTTAGATGTCCTATGATATGCTTAAACTTGCTTGATCATGTAATTCCATAGCATGTTTGTATAGCTTTGCCTGAATCATGTTGGAAATTTATTTTTATGTGGATATTTAGCATGTGACGAAATTGAGCACATATGATCTTAGGTAAAAGTGAATGAAATCCAACAAAAATTGCTACCTTGTGAGTTATTTTTGGCCTTATAGGGAGAACATCAAAAATCCCTCTTCTTTTCTTGTGTGATTTACTCTCCTTATGCATATTATCTCTTGTCATTGATATGATTATCTATTTCTTGAAGCCTATATGAGATATTAGTTCATTGCATGTGAGAATCATATGATGGAGAACTTATTTCTTTAAACCACTTTTTATCATTTCTTTTTACCTACCTTATATTATCCTCTTTTTGAAGCCAATTTGAGCCTTAAAGCCTTTTATTTTTAGCTCCACAAAATTATTCCCTAGCCGATAAAGCTTGACCCTATCTGGGGATTAGGACTTAGTGTTGGTTATTGTGATGGTTTTGTTGAGAAGAGATGTATTGGTTCAAGTGTGGAGTAATTTTGGGTTGGGTAAAGTAAAATCTAGCAGTTTGTCATGTAAAAAGAGTTTGGTTCCCTGAATGCACTTACAAAAGAAGTGGAAAGAACAGAAAAAGATGCAGAATTTGAGCTCGTTACTGATCCTAGTAGGGTCGGTACCAAACTTCCTAGAAGAGAAAAAAACATGAAGATGATAAGGGAAGAAAAAGAAAAAAAAAAGAGTTGAATAGTGAAAGTGTGCATGAGCCAAATTTCCTAAGTGTTTGTAAGCAAGATTAGTTGAGATAATTAAAAGGAGTTGGGAAGTAAGTTGTGCATAATGTTTTAAGTGAGTTTGGTTATCTTTTTGAAGAGTTTTGGAAATGTGTGAGTATTTAGGAGTATTTATTCCCGGATATTATTAGCACCACATAGCCAAAATATTTCCATGCCCTATTTGTTATTACCAAAGCCCTATTACAACCCGGTCGAATGGAAGCTTCTACGAAGTTTTTCATTGAGCCTAAGTTCTCTTGATGATTTTTATGTGTTTTGACATCTCTGGTGGAGAGTTTGGTGATATAAGTAACAAAGACTATGTTTTGACATACCCGTGCTACTAACTCATCTCCCCTGCTTTTTGATCCAGATATTGACAGGACACCCTTCAAGCTAAGGAAGGAAATCCGGAATCCCTTTCAGGCCTTATCGTTCTTTCTTGAAGAATCTGACTCTGAATCTGAATCTGTTGAATCTGCTGAGATGGGTGACCAAACGTTGAGACAGCTAACTGCATCAAATCTGGCACAATAACCGTTGGCGGTGCAATTTCCTACTCTAGCTGAGGGAGTCAAGTTCGAGCTGAAATCTGGGTTGAACCACCTTCTGCCTTCATTCCATGGGCTTAGTGGTGAAGACCCCAACAAGCATCTTTCTGAATTTCATGTTGTGTGCTCAAGCATGAAGCCTGCTGATGTGACTCACGACCAGATCGCGCTGAGAGCCTTTCCTTTATCTCTCAAGGATCAGGCTAAAGACTGGTTTTATTACTTGGCTCCGAGAAGTATTGATACATGGGCTAAGATGAAGCAAGTTTTTCTAGAGAAATACTTCCCTGCTACAAGGCTCAATGAACTGAAGAAGATGATTAGCAACATTGAACAAGAAGCTAATGAGACCTTGTATGCATACTATGAAAGATTCAAGAGGTTGATAGCCAGTTGTCCTTTTCATGGCTACACTGATCAAGATTTTATTTTATACTTATTTAATGGCATCTTGGATGATGAGAGAAGAATGGTGAATGCGGCATGTCAAGGCAATATTCTCAACAAGACTCCTACTGCTGCATTTGAACTATTTACACAACTGTTTGAGGGCACAAGACAGTTCAAAAAAGAGACTAGCTCGAAAGCAGCAAATTTTGTGGTGGCTAACTCAAGAATCCAAGATGAAGTCACTGAGTTGAAAACGATCATGAAGCAGCTTTTACAACAAGGTGGAAGACAACAGGTGAAATCCTGTGAAATTTGCTTTGATAACATGCATCCCACTGATGCTTGCCCCACACTTCAAGATTCAAATGCTGAGGTGAATGCATTGGGAGGCTATGGACCACCTAGGCCGAGGTATGACCCCTTCTCCAACACTTACAATCCGGGATGGAGGGATCATCTTAATCTGAGGTACGGAAATTCAAACAATCAACAGTTCAATCACCAGGGTGGCCAAGCTCCATACAAGCCACCTTTTCAAACCCGTCCTCAAGGGCCTAATCAGAATGCTATGTCTACTGAAGATATGATTCGGACTCTTGCACAAACTGTGACTACAATGCAAGGCTCAATGAGCCAATTTCAACAAGAGACCAAGTCTAGCATCCACAATCTAGAGACTCAAGTCAGTCAAATTGCCAACGCTGTAGGCAAACTGGAAGCTAGAGATTCAAGTAAGCTACCGTCTCAGACTGAGCTCAAACCAAAACAGAACGTTAATGCTATTACTTTGAGGAGTGGGCGAGAGCTTCAAGTAGAGCCCAAGGATCAGCAAGTAACAGTTAGAAAGGGAGTGGAAGAAGAGGCCAAGGGTGAAACTGAGGAAAAATTTGAACTGACAGAGGATATTCCAAGCAACTCGTTTGGAGACGAATTGCTCGGCCTGCCTGCTAAAAGCGTGGTTGAGCAATTGTCACCCCGCACAACACCATCTCAGTCAAGATTGCGCGGGGAAGAGACGAAAAGCGCGATCGTGCAATTGCCAAGCCGCGCAATGTCGTCTCAGTCAGGAATGCGCGGCTTGGCTGCTAAAAGCACGCCCGCGCATTTGGGGTATAACCCGAGCAATCTGGTCGCTGCTAAGGATTCGTCTGAAACCCCTCTGAAGGCTTATGCACCTGTTCCACACTTCCTAGAGGCACTAAAAGAGACTCAAAAGCTGGAGAACGACAAGGAATTGTTTGAGACATTCAGCAAATGTGAGGTAAACATTCCTTCACTTAACTTGATTAAGAGCATTCCTAGATATGCTAAATTTTTGAAAGAATTGTGCACCATAAAGAGAACTCAAAAGCTAAAGGGGAAACAGAAGATCTCTGTAAGTGAGCATGTGTCTGTTGTGTTTCAAAGGCGTATGCCTCAGAAATGTGGTGACCCTGACATGTTCACTATTCCCTATATTATTGGTGAAACGAAAATCGATAAAGCCATGCTAGATCTAGGTGCTTCAATAAATGTTTTGCCTTACTCTGTGTATAAAATGCTTGAATTGGGCCCTCTGCAAGAAACTGGCGTTGTTATACAACTAGCTGATAGGTCAAATGCGTACCCTAGAGGAATAGTTGAAGATGTGCTTGTAATGGTTGATAATCTGATATTTCCTACTGATTTCTATGTTCTAGATATGGACCATGATAAGCATGATGCCCCTATTTTGCTAGGTAGACCTTTTATGAAAACAGCTAAAACTAAAATTGATGTCTGTAGTGGTTCTCTGACTATGGAATTCGACGGGGAAAGGGTAGAGTATAATATTTATGATGCAATTAAATACCCTCCCGAAGATTCCTCGTTGTGCTTAGTTGATGTGGTGGAGCCACTTGCTCAAGAATTTTTCAATATGCATGAATCTGAAGCTTTGAGATCCACTTTGGAAAATGCTATTATGAATGATACTTCAGTTTTGGATTTAAAGACTGATCTGCAGGAAGTGGTGGCAAAGTTGAATGCTCACTTTGAGCGTCCACTTATGCCACCGGGCTCAAAGCCCATACCACTAACCTTGCCAAGCGAGAAGCTTTTGCCATCCATTGTGCAGGCACCGGTGGTAGAATTGAAGCAACTTCCAGACCATCTCAAGTATGCTTTCTTAGGTGAAGGGGACACTTTGCCGGTAATTATATCCAACAAGCTCACCAAGGAGCAAGAAGGAAGATTGGTGGCAATTTTGAGGGAGCATAAGACGGCCATAGGATGGACCATTGCAGACATTAAACGGATTAGTCCCTCAACATATATGCATCAGATTCTATTGGAAGATGAAGCTACACCGTCTAGACAGCCCCAAAGAAGGCTGAATCCCTCGATGATGGAGGTGGTAAAGAAGGAGGTGTTGAAGCTCCTTCAGGCAGGTATGATCTTTCCTATTTCTAATAGTAAATGGGCCAGCCCAACTCAGGTTGTCCCTAAAAAGGGTGGTATCACAGTGGCTGAGAATCACAAGGGTGATTTCATTCCCACCAGAGTTCAGACCGGGTGGCGAGTGTGTATTGACTATCGCAACCTGAATGCAGTAACCCGGAAGGACCATTTCCCATTACCTTTCATTGACCAAATGCTGGAACGACTTGTCGGTCGTTCATTCTATTGCTTCTTGGATGGGTATTTTAGATATTTTCAGGTAGCCATAGCACCAGAGGATCAGGAGAAGACAACATTCACTTGTCCTTTTGGCACCTTTGCATACCGAAGGATGCCTTTTGGATTGTGCAATGCCCCAGCTACATTCCAACGGTGTATGGTTAGTATCTTTTCTAAGTACATAGAGAAATTTATTGAGGTATTTATGGATGATTTTACAGTCCATGGGAATGACTTTGATTCATGCTTAACTCATTTGACACTAGTGCTTAAACGATGTGAAGATACTAATCTTGTTCTCAATTCTGAAAAATATCATTTTATGGTAGAGCAAGGTATAGTACTAGGCCATGTAGAGTCTTCTAGGGGTATTGAGGTCGATAAGACTAAGGTTGAAGTAATTCAATCTTTGCCTTATCCTACTAATGTGCGTGAAGTGCGTTCTTTTTTAGGCCATGCAGGGTTTTACCGCAGGTTTATCAGAGACTTCTCAAAAATTGCCTCCCCCTTATGTGAGTTGTTGAAGAAGGAAGCAGAATTTGAGTTTGGTGGTGCATGCAAGACAGAGTTTGATGAGCTAAAACTCCGCCTCACCACAGCTCCCATTATTCAAGCCCCAGATTGGTCTCTCCCCTTTGAGATCATGTGTGACGCTAGTGACTATGCAGTGGGGGCTTTTTTGGGACAAAAGAAGGGCAGGGTGTCTCATGTGATTCACTACGCCTCTATGACATTAAATGAGGCTTAGAGGAATTATTACACCACAGAGAAGGAGCTCCTACCAGTAGTGTTCGCATTGGAGAAATTTCGCTCTTACTTGCTGGGAACAAGAGTGATTGTTTATACAGATCATGCAGCACTCCGCTATTTGCTGACAAAAAAAGAGGCCAAGCCTAGGTTAATCAGGTGGATCTTACTATTGAGTGAGTTCAACATTGAGATCAAAGACAAAAAGGGGGCGAGAATGTGGTTGCTGATCATTTGAGTCGTCTGGTAATGGAAGAACAAAATAGGCCAGAGAGTTCACCCATTCAGGAGGAATTTCCAAATGATACCTTGTTTGCTATTAAGGTTGTAAAACCTTGGTATGCACACTTGGTTAATTTCTTGGTTATGGGTGAGTTCCCACCAACGTTCACAAAAGCTCAGAAGGACAAGTTAAGAAGTGAAGCGAGATAGTACATCTGGGATGATCCATATTTATGGAAACACTGCGCTGATCAGGTAATCCGACGATGTATCCCGGATAATGAGGTAACTTCTATCTTAACCTTCTGTCATAATTATGCATGTGGGGGCCATTTTAGTTCTAACAAAACAGCTAGGAAGGTATTGGATGCAAGATTTTACTGGCCAAGCATTTTTAGGGATGCTCATGGTTTTTGTAAATCATGTGACCGATGTCAAAGGGTTGGGAATATGTCCCAAAAGAATGAGATGCCTCAATCTCCTATTATTTTCTGTGAAATCTTTGATGTATGGGGAATTGACTTTATGGGTCCATTTCCTAATTCTTTTGGGAACTATTATATTTTGCTTGCGGTGGACTACGTTTCCAAATGGGTGGAAGCGAAGGCCACCAGGACTGACAATTCTAAAGTGGTGACAGATTTCTTGAAGACCAACATTTTTACTAGATTTGGTGTCCCTAGAGCTTTAGTTAGTGACAAGGGATCCCACTTCTGTAATAGGATGGTGAGTGCATTATTGAAAAAGTATCATGTCACACACAGAGTCTCTACAGCATACCACCCTCAGACAAATGGCCAGGCAGAGGTGTCTAACAGGGAAATCAAGTCCATTCTGGAAAAGACAGTTGCACCAAACAGAAAAGACTGGAGTGCTCGGTTGGATGATGCACTATGGGCATATAGGACCGCTTTTAAAACACCAATTGGGATGTCACCATTCAGGTTGGTGTTTGGGAAAGCATGCCATTTACCGGTGGAAATTCAACATAAAACATACTGGGCAGTCAAGAAGTGCAACATGCAAGAAAATGAGGTGGGCGAATTTAGGAAACTTCAACTCCAAGAATTAGAAGAAACCAGGCTTGAGTCTTATGACAATGCAGTAATATACAAGGAAAAGACAAAGGCCTGGCATGACAAGCATATATGGAGGAAGAATTTCAAGGTTGGGGACAAAGTACTTTTGTTCCAATCTCGCCTCAAACTGTTTCCTGGAAAATTAAGCTCAAGATGGAGAGGCCCTTTTGTGGTAGCACGTGTATATCCACATGGCGCAGTTGACATCTATGATGGAGTTGCTAATTCCGTCTTCAAGGTGAATGGTCAGAGGCTGAAGCCATATTATGAAGTGTTCAACGGTGCTACTTTGGAAGAGACGGCTCTACAAGAGCCGGAGCTAGAGCCTTGATATCCATTTTACGTCAAGCTAAAGATGTTAAACAAGTGCTTCTTGGGAGGCACCCCAAGGTTTAGTTTAGTTTAGTTTAGTTTTGCTTTGATTTTGGTTTTAAGTTACACGGTTTTTGCTTTTGTTTTGTTTAGTTAGTTTAGGTAGAAATAATCCTCAGACCTACAGTAGCAAAAAACTCGGATTGGGGACTAAAATTGCGTGGTCAGGTAATCTGGAGCCAACCCGAGCAATACAAGCTCAGAAGAGATTGCGCAGCTTGGGTGCTAAATGCGCAATCCCGGACCCCATCCAGCGCAATCTCAACTGAAGGGGTTTTACGCGGGATCGCACATTGCGCGGCCCCGTAATTTGTGCTGATCCCGCGCTTTTAGCCGACTTCAGCGAACCTAATAAAAAAAACCCGAGCTTCTCTTTTCTTCATTCCAGTCCTTCGTCCGCCTCTCTCTTAGTTCTCTAAAGCCACCATTGAAGCTCATTCAAGTCGGAATTTCGATCCCAATCAACCAAAGAACCTCAAATCAAGCGGGATTCAAGTAAGTTTTCTCAAAATCTCCTCTAAAATTTCGGTTTTGATAGATTGAATCTAGATCTAGGTTTTATTCTAAAAATCCGAAATTCACCCCTTTAGGCTCGGATTTAGGCTTATGTCCTTCACAAAAGTTCGTTTATTGCATGATTCTAGCCTAGATTCGTGTTTTATTTGAGCTTTTTCTACAAATCCGAAATTTGACCTAGAATATTGATTTATTTTTTATTAAATTGTTCTAGGTAGTGGGGGAAGAGAGTGATTGAGGGAAATATTTGCTTAATTTCTATATATACTGTTGTGGTTGTCCTTGCCGGGACAACAGAATTGTATTTGCTTGGTTTTTTGTGGTGTTTGTGCAGGTTGATTCGATATTCTCAAATATGGGTAGAAAGAGAGATCGAACTGATGGAGCGTCGTCGTCCCAAGCTGCTAGTCAGGGTGTACACCTAGTTCCCCCTACTGTGGAGGGAGAGACCACCCAAGAGACTTATGGGATTAGTTTGACAAAGAATAACCACATAGTCCGGTTTTAATTGCTGAAAGACAGGGAGTGGAAAGCGACTAGGTTCATAGATTGGAACTTGATGAATGAGCTCGGTCTAGCACACCTTTTGAGGGAGATGGAGGCATATTTGCATTTGGGCGAGTTCTTAAAGCTGTGTGAGCCCACCTTCAAGGGGTTAACATTGGAGTTTTTGAGCACGTTGTCCACTGATTTCAGAAATGAAGGGGAGATCAAATTTTGGCTGGGAGGTATAAGGCGAAAGATGACCTTGAGAGAGGTCAATAATGTTTTTGGATTCTGCAATTTTCCCGGTAGTGATGTAGTACTGAATGAGACAGGTGCTACTTGGGTTGATAAGCATTTCTGGAGATCCATTACCGGGAGATCCACATACAATCCTACCCGAGAAAAGGCCTCCCCCATTACTCATCCCGCCATTAAAGTCTTCCAGAGGTTTATTGCTTGCACTCTGAATGAGCGCGGTGATGGTGGAAATAATTGCCCCAAGAAAGATGTTGCTGTGTTGGGCGCTTGTCTGAAGAGGAAGAAGCTGAATGTGGGTGCTATGTTGATGCACCATATGGCTCATGTTGGAAACAAGGGGGGAGGAGCTATCTGCATTGGTGGAATCGTGACCCATCTGGCCAAGCATTTTGGAGTTGATCTTGACAGATTACAGGTTGACATTCCGCCCCTGGCTATAGATTTCACCATGCTTAAGAAGATGGGTGCTCTTTTCAAATACAGGAACTCCTATTTCTGGGCTATTGGGGATTCCAAGAAAGTAATGAAGCTTCCTGATGGAGCCAGAGTGAGGATTGGGGACAGCCAGAGCAATTGGTTCATTAAAGTCCAGGTTGGAGATTTGGATGTGAATGATGTCAAGGGCCCGGTTAGGGGTAAAAAGAAGGCTCCAGTTGCTATTGAGGAGGAGTCTGATGAAGAGGAGATGGATGAGGACTTTGTTATGGTTGAAGAAGAAGAAGAAGAAGAGTCTGTTGAGGATGAAGAAACTGATGAGGAGGATGAGTTTGAGGAAGAAGATCAGCAGAGACAATTTGATCCGTCTCTACTTGCTGGAGGTGGTCCCCAGTATTCTAATACGCAGTACAGTCAGATGATGGATATGATGAGACAGATGCAACTGGACAACACGCAGCGATACAATGATATGTCGTCTCACATCGATCAGAGCTTTCAGAGTATGAGGGGTTATGTGGATCAGAAGTTCACTGCTTACCAGACTCGTCAAGATCAGCAACTTGCTGCTTTTCAGGCCCGCCAGGATGAGCAGTTTAGACTGCTCAACACTAGACTTGATGGATGGAGTTCAGCGGGCTATCCACCTCACATGTCTTATCCGCAGTATGCTTTCCCCGACCCGCCATATCCTCAGTTCCCGCCGTACCAGTCACCTCCTACAGAGTATCCGCCACCACCACCATCAGATTTTCCGCCCTACTACCCGCCAGGCAACTAGGTTTTGTGAGTTTTTCTCTTTCCTTACCTTTTTACTGTACTTTGGGGACAAAGTATGTTTTAAGCATGGGGGAAGGGGATTACTTGTTTGCATTTCATGTAGTTGCATTAGTTTAGGTCATGTTTAAAATTTTTGCATGCATTGATTAAAATCTGAAAAATGAAAAAATCAGAAAAATTTGAAAAAATACAAAAATATTGCATTTAGGTTCTTATTTCCCCATTGTTTAATACCACTTGTGTTTCTATGCTAAGTATAAGTCCTAACCCATGATTTGCATGATTTGCTGAAGTTGATATGATATGAGCATGATCATTGATTAATTACTTTGACTATAGGATGGAGCATGTGTTTAGCTTGAGTATTTGATTCATTCTGAAATTCTAGACAAAAATTAGCCTTGTGAGATATTTTTTTGGCCTTTCATGATATATTTGTTCTCTATATTCTTGAGTGTATCACCATGATTATCTAGCTCTAGAACTTGCGTCAATACTCTTTTTCAAGGCCGGTTTATATGATTGAATGCATAACATTAAAATGATTGAGACAATGTTTCTTTTAAGCCTATTATTTCCCTTCCTACCTTGACAAGATCCATGTTCTTGACACCCCTATTTCTTTGAGCTTTAAGCCTATTTTTGATAGCTCCATAAAAATGATTCCTATCCTAATAAGCTTGACCCATAATCCGGGATTTAGGACTTTAGGTTGTGATTGTGTTTTGTGTGAGTTTGATGTAAGTATGGGGGAGTTGGAAGAAAAGGTGGAAAAAGAGGAAATACAACTCTTGGTTGCAAAGTAAAGTGAAAAAAAAAATAAAGAGGAAAAAGTATGTTGCAAAGCAAAAGAAAAAAAAGAAGTTGAGCTTAATTGTAAGTAGTCTTCATTAGTATGGAAGAAAGAGTTGAAAAAGAGGCAAGAAAAAAAAAAGAAGAAACAAAGTGTTTAAATGTGTGTTATGGAGTTGGAAAAAGAAAGTTTGGGAGAAGTAAGAGAAGAATGTGTTGAATTTTGGGTTTAGATTAGTTCTTTATCCTGGATTTAGCACCACAAGCCACATATGATCCCTTCCAAATTTCTCTTTACCTTGGCCCCATTACAAGCCTTAAAAAGACCTCTTGATTTTTGTTATGTGTTTGATCCCCAACGGTGGAGATTTAGAACTCTGATGCAAGCATATGGTAGTCTAGTTTTCATGGTTGATTTTGAGTGAAACACATATCCTTAAACACTTGAGAGTTTGAGTGCAAACACGATTACCTTGGTGCGGTCTAGAATGAATGAATGGTCTTTACTTGTTGTTTATCATAATGCATGTTGAGAAGTCTTGGTTGGGTTTTTAATTATGTGTGAAATGCTTGTTTGACTTGAGATGGATGTATGATTGCATTTCTATGGTGTGATTTGGATTTATGTCTTGCTTGAGAACAAGCAAGGGTTAAGCATGGGGGAATTTGATAGCTTGCATATAGGAGTAGTTTAGATGCATGTTTTATATATGTTTTAGATAGATTTAGGTTGGTTTTTATGTAGTTTGTAGGTTTTTGTGTTGTCGGGTATTATGCGCTAGTTTGCTCGGTTTTGCAGGTTTTAGGTTCAGGAGCAACAGCGGGGTGAGGTGTAGATTGGCCATGGCGGTGGTGGACGAGCTAAAGGAAGTTAGGAGGTGTGCAATGAAGATTGAAGAAGTAGTATGAAGAGCTAAGAACAAGGAAAGAACGTGGGGTGCTAACCCGTGTATTCAAGCCACGCATTCTCAACTAAAGGCAATTGCGCGGGGATGGTATAAAGCGTGGCCGCGCAATATTGTCAAACCGCGCAATCGGGCTTTCTACGCGGAGATGCAATGGGCCAAAGGATTGGGCTTTGGTTTTGATTTTTGGGCTTATATCTTGTCCGAAGTAGTATGTTAAGATAGAGTTATTGAGGGTTATTTTAGAAGACATATATAAACCTTTGTTAGTTTATTTTGATGATAACTTTTATCAGACTTTTGGAGGCTAGGGTTTTTCTCTCTAGAGGCAGACTTTGATTTTAATTCAATTATGCATTGCTAAATTTCATTGTGTTTGGCTAGTTATTGAAGTCATGATTTGTATATAGTTGTGAGGTTTGATTGATTCTCAACAAACTTGAATAGAAATTATTTCATGTGCTTAATTGAATCTAAACTAGGGTTTTGTTAGATTGATCACCTGATTGAATTTCTAGTTATAACTGAATCTGATTAATTATCGGTTGGAGTTAATTCGATCAAGAGTAGACTTTAATCACTTTAGTACCGGTTGGACTAGTTGGTTAAATAAGAGAATAAATTCACAAGTCACTTAGATGCCTGGTTGCTCTATGTGCTTGTTTCTATTGATAACTTGAATCGTTATGTTGTTATTTAATTAAATCTAGAAGGTCTTCTAGGTTGTTATTTAATTAGGGTTATTAGACTGGTAGTTCTATCAACTAAATCTGAAGTTTGGGTCTTAATCCTTAGTAGGATCATTATCCACAATAGATTATTCAATGAGAAGAGAATCAAGAGAATCGATGATCAACAAATCAATATCATGATGGATTTAACTAGTTGAACACGCCTGTCTCTCATATATTCAAATCATTTTTGCATTCGTATTTGCTTTCATTTTTAGCATAAGTAGTTTAGATAATCATTCATAAAAACCCCCATTGGTTACTTAGCATACAAGTAATAACACATTTACAAGAGTCTATATGGGATCGACCCTTGCTTACCGCTGTATTGAGTTGGTTAAGTTAGGTTTCTTTGATAGGTATAAACGACCACGAAAAATACCTCATCAAATCTACATCTTGTAACTAAGGAACTATTGTTTATATAAAATTCTCATTCAAAATCCTCCAAGGGAGGTAGAGGTTTACTCATTCAACTTGTTGGTTGAAGTGGGGTTGCTCTATATGGAATCATGTCCTTTGTTACCTTGTCTTTTAGATTCTGCAATTGCTTTCTGCTGCGTAAAGGAACTGTCACTAGAATAGTTCTCACAAGTCTGAACTAAGTAAAATCTATGTTTTTATACCAATTTATGTAATCCCAAATCTCCAATTTATGTAAACCCCAATTTATGACATCTATTTTTTTAGAACCCTAATTTTTGCATCGTGTTATAACATTTCACCAACTATATGTTTGTGATGCTTGGATCTGGAATATTTTGAGTCTATACATTTTTAGTATAATACTTCAATTGATAAATCAGGAACACCATTCTTGAAGGTAGGTTCTCTATGATTTTTAGTGTTATAGAAGGTAGGTTCTATCTGAGCATATTTCCATTGAAATGCATACGACCCTTATGAGAAGGTAGGTTCTATTTGAACCAATTCCAGATATATATCTTCCCTTTTCTTTCATTCTACTTGGCCATCTTTAATTGGTTCTACGATGATTGGGATCTTGCACTACATTCCATAATGCAGCAAAAGTGTATTAATGGTTTAGCTTCCTTTTTAGAAATCCATGATAAGTGGAAGTCTACCACAACATATTTTTATACTTGGGTAGAAAATTGTATATTTTGGAAATCGCAACGGCAATCCATTATTGCACTCTCCTCAACCGAGGCAGATATATATCTGCAATTGAGGCCTCTAAGGAGGCGACTTGGCTACATGGTGTCTTGCACTCTTGCATGAGATAGAGGGCAAATATTATATGCTCATTCTGTTTATGGATAACCAAAGCACTTTGTAGTTATGTGAAGACCTTGTCTATCATGAGTGCACAAAGTACATTGCTGTTCACTTTCACTATATTAGAATGAAAGTGGAAGACTAGGAGATTACCGCGGAGAAAATACACGGAGATATTAATCTTGCTGACTTTGGGACAAATTTTTTTCCTTCTAACAAGTTTGTCTTTTGTAGAAACATCCTTCACATCAATAATGTAACTTGAGATGTGGGTTGAGTTGATGATGGTTGGAAAACTTATTTTGAATCCACAGATTTTGATAATTCTTCTTCTTTTTTTTTAAACTCGATTTAAGAAGGCATTTTGTTATGTTTGATTAAGTATATTTAAACATAATGAAATAAGAATTGGTATATCAAAGCTTCACAATTACTTGGTATATTAAAACAAGTAGAGAATCAGGTTCAAGGACTAAATAAGCTTAGACCCGAGGGCGAACTGTTGAAATGGCTTTCCGGATTTTATCCGGTTTGGGGGTAAATAAGGCGGTTCAAACTCGAAGTGAATAAGCTGAAAAGTTGTGGCCAAATACTTGCCTCCTCCCATTATCTTGTGTCTGGCACATGAAGATTTGCTAGCACCGACTTGAGTAAATGAAACGGTGTGTTTGGAGGAAGAAGCATGACCTAGATATAAAAGCATCTCTTTAGTGGAAGGAGCTCATTATTCCCTTGAGGCTTCCACTTTCACTATCAAAGCGAGCGAGAGAGAAATAAAGAGATCAAGGGGAAGAAAGAAAGGAAAGAAGGAAGCTAAGTAGTGGGGCGATTGATGCCGTCTTCAAATGGAGATCCTAGCCTTACGAGATCTGTTGTGGTTCACTCAAGAAGCTTTGGCTTTAAGCTTCTTCATCCATTATAGGGGGTTGAAACCCTATTTGCTCTTCTTCGACTCTTTATCTTTTAGTTTCTTCTTACTTGTTTCATGGCTTGTATTTTGTTTATTTGTTTTTTATTTGTTGGATTGTAAAGTGTTTGTAACCTTTTTTTGAATCGTTTACAAAATAGTGGATTTTGGGGTGAGTCTCCTTATCTTGAGACTCCTAGGATTAGGCTCTGGAAAAACTTCGTCAACATATCGTGTGTGTTTTTGTTGATTTATATTTCATTTATTGTTATTGCAAATCTAAGCATATTCAAACTCGTCATATCCATGTCCTGAACCGTTCTAGTCGGATCTAAAAATAACATGTACATATGTAAGCCCTACACACAAGCTCAATAGGTTTTGTCCGAAAATAAATTAAGTATTGAATGAGTAACTCATAAACTTATATACTAATCTAGCTACTCTAACTCACAACTTTTCACGTAGGAAGATGTATTCTAACACCGTCAACCCCTATATTTCTACTTGTGGATTTTTGTGACCCCTTTTTCAATTATCTCTGCACCCGATATTGGAGTGATGTATAAGGTCTGATGAGTTGCAATAAGCTGGCCTTATAGGGAGAATAATTCCAGTCTTAATTTAGCAACGTTATTGTCAAGTGCGGGCCGTATAATTTCACCCTGAAATAGAGTCCGGATTAGGTGAGAATGGGCGCTCAGGTGCGAAATAAGAAAGAACAAGAGTCGTTGGATGGAGAAAAATATAGGGCGTTGATTGCTTCACTTAAAAGGGGGGAAATAAGGACATCGGTGAATTTTTGGCGAATTATTCGCGTATTTTTGAAAAAATGGATATAGGGCACGCGCCCAGATTGTTCATCAAAACTGTCATTTTGCTCATCAAAACTGTGATTTTGCATGTTCATCAAAACTGTGAATTTTCATCAAACCTATGATTTTGTGCATCAAAAACCTATTGGTTGTTCATAAAAATGGCCGAATGTATATCAAAATTGTATGTATTAAGATATGTTTGTGCATCATAATTAGTCGTATGTGAGACAAAACTAATTGTTTTGATGTCAGTCTTGGTATTGTCTTCCTTGACTCGTTTGGATTCGTCATTGTAACTGCTGTGAAACATGTGGCTGCTTCTTGGGCGCGTACATCATATTATTGCAAAGTCGGATTCTTAATCTATTAACTTTTGCATTCAAGTTTCTACATCAAACTTATCTTATTTAGCTACTATAGTAGATGATATATATTTATTGGGCACTTCATTTGTTGCTTTTTCTCGTGCTTATAAGGTATAGACATGGAAATTGTGTAGCTCAATTTATCATGCATTTGTATCTTAATCCGGACATGAATAAGTCTTTGTAAGTGATATTCCGCCATGTATAATTGACTTAGCTGAATTGGATATATAATTTGTTTACACTTTGCTCTCAAAAAAAGGATCTGTATTACAACTTCAAAACTAGATAAATATATGTGCATTGAAACTAATTATATGAGTATGTGAGTCAAAACTAATTATATGAGTAAGGAAAAAAGATAGCCTTAAAGAACAAAATAAATGCAAAAATGTATAAATAGATAGTCCTAAATGTACAAATGGATGGTATTGACACACAAGCAAAAGTTTATTTCAATTCATAAACAAAAGGATATATTAATGAACAAAGTACTAGTAGTGATGAACAGTGTGCCGGTAGTAATGTACAAAGTAATGATAGTAATGCACAAACTTCATATTCATTGATAAATAATGAAAAGTGAATTGTTTATGCACAAAGTGCTAGTAGTTATGCGCAAATAGATAGTATTAATGAACAAACAAGGGTATATCAATAAACAAGCAAGGGTATATCAATGAACAAATAAGGGTATATCAATGAACAAACAAGGTTATATCAATGAAGAAATAGGGGTATATCAATTAACAAATAGGGGTATATCGAAACTAATTATATGTGCATCAAAAACTAGATGATATTGTATTCATACATATAAATAAGGTTAAAAAATAATATTAAAAATTAAAAAAATTTAGAAATCGATGAACAATGTGCATCAAAAACTCGATGTACAATTAGTCGGTATTGATGAACAATTGGTCAGTATTGATGCACAATTAGCCAATTTTGATAAATAAATTACGCGTGTCTCTCAGAGACATATTTTTTGAAAAATGCATAAATAATAAGGGAAAAATATGCCCGTGCCGGTTTTTATCAAAAAATACGGGAAAAATTCGTCTATTCCATTTTTTATCTTTTTTAATGAATGTCTAATAAGGGACGTCGATTATTTTGGAGGGGACGACCAAGATTTATTCTTATTTCTCACATGACTCTTTCTCGAAAAATATTTTAAAAACTAATTAAATTCCCCGTATAAGAAAAGATTGTAATTAATATTTTTTGGTAAAAAATTATAATTATCTTATATATATACAGTGGTATTGAATCAAATGAAAATATCCCTTATTATGAAAACTAGAAATGAATCTATATCATCTGATTAAAATGCTAGAGATGAATCTAGGTCATTCGATTAAAATAAAATAAAAATAAATAAATAAATAAATACTTTTTAAAGTCTTTATACATACAATATGTAGAATGATATAAATCGAGTATTAATATATGATCATTAAACGTGAACATAGAATATTAATATGTGAACGTACTTTATTACATGTGAACGTATGCTAAATTTTCTGAAGTTAAAAGGCGGTTAATTATATGTGAACAACTCTTGTAATAATGTGAGCATGTGTATAAAATATGTGAACAGAATGTAAAATGTCAATCGTCGTGTTTTTGGCAAAAACAAGCAAAAAAAATTTAAAATTTGAAAAAAAAAAAATTTATTTTTATTTTTTTTGTAAAATATTTTTATGTCTTTTAACACATGTATGATGATTTAATCGAACATGAAGATATGACCATAAACATGAACAAACAGTATTAATATGTGAACACACTTGCAATACATATGTAAAAGTATTATAAAATGGCGGATTTGCAAGGGTACCCCATGTAGAAAAAATATTTGCAAAAGTACCCCATATTCTAGCAAATTGCAAATCATGCATTTTCGGCATTTATGCAATTTTAATTTTCATTATTTTATTGTTTAATTATTTGAAGGCGGATTTGTAGAGGTACCCCATGTACAAAAAATATTTGCAAAAGTACCCCATATCCTATCAAATTGCAAATCATGTATTTTTGGCATTTATGCAATTTTATTTTTATTATTATATTGTTTAATTATTTGAATTTAAATTTGCAATGTTTTTTAGAAATGAATTATTAAATTGAAAGAATTAAAATGAAGAAACGAAAATTGAAAAAATAAATAAATAAAATTCATGTGAAAATATATTTTTAACCAATTTATTGGTTATGACCTTAAAGTGTACGGAAAATAAGGAGCAAAAAAGGAAAAAAGAAAAGTCAAAGATACGGAAAAAATACTAGTTGGTTGAGATTTTCGTCAAAGTCTACTCGGGCTAGATTTTATACTGTCATACTTGCATATTCTACTGTCATACCTCAATATGATCCTGTCATGGACTTAAAAAGGAAAAGGAAAAGGAAATTGCAAACGAATTAGATTTTTTACGAAATATTTTATTTCCTTTAAATGAGAAATATAACCAATATTAGAAAGATAACAATCTTAACAGATACCAATCTTAATGGAAACAATAATAACCAATTATTAAAGGATAAAAGAAAAGTCAAAAATATGGCAAAGATACTAGTTGGTTGAGATTTCCGTCAAAGTCTACTCGGGCTAGATTTTCTACTGTCATGCGTGTCTATTTTACTGTCATACCTCTATATGATCCTGTCACAGACTTAAAAAGGAAATGAAAATTACAAACGAATTAGATTTGTTACGAAATATTTTGTTTCCTTTAAATGAGAAATATAACGGATATTAAAAAGATAACGAAATATTTTGTTTCTCTTAAAAAAAAATTAAATCTTGATTTTTTTAATCAGGAGAAATAAATTTAGTTTTAAATTGAAAATAATTTTCGTATTTTCAAATTTTTAAAAATGAATTATTTTAATATTTCTCTAAAAAAGGAAAGGACATGATTTTGGGCATTTTTGCTAAATTTTTGGGCACATATGCTATTGTTTTGGGCATTGATGAAACTTTGGAAATAACAAGGCATTTTTGCAAACCAATTTATAAAGCGGGGCATAGGGTACTAATTTCTCTTATTTGAATTTAAATTTGTAATTTTTTTAGAAATGAATTATTAAATTGAAAGAATTAAAATCAGAAAACGAAAATTGAAAAAATAAATAAATAAAAGTCATGTGAAAAGATATTTTTAAAATGATTTATTGATTATGAATCTTATGATCTTAAAGTATATACGGAAAATAAGGAGTAAAAAATGATAAAAGAAAAGTCAAAGATATGTCAAATATACTAGTTGGTTGAGATTTCCGTCAAAGTCTACTAAGCCTAGATTTTATACTGTCATCCTTGTGTATTCTAATATCATACCTCTATATTATCCTGTCACGAACTTAAAAAGGAAAAGGAAAAGGAAATTGCAAACGATATTAGATTTGTTACGAAATATTTTGTTTCCTTAAAATGAGAAATACAAGGGATTTTAGAAAGATATCAATCTTAATAGAAACAATAATAATTAATGATTCTACATATAATTTCACCAGACATCTGCTTAATCTTATGTTTTCATCGAGTTTGTTTGATCTTTTTTTAATTAATGCCTCTTAGTTTAATTTAAAAATTTTAAATCTAGATTTTTTTTAATTAGGAGAAACAATTTTAGTTTTAAATTGAAAATAATTTTCGTATTTTAAAGTTTTAAAAAAAAATTATTTTAATATTTCTCCAAAAAAAAGGAAAGGGCATGATTTTGGGCATTTTTGCTATATTTTTGGGCATTGATGTAACTTTGGAAATAATAAGGCATTTTTGCAAACAAATTTATAAAGTGGGGCATGGGGTACTAATTCCTCTTATAGAATCTCTGAAAATATGTGAACGTAATGTAAAAAGTCAAATGTCATGATTTTGACAAAAACAAGCAAAAATTAAAATAAAAAATATTTTTTTATTTTTTATTTTTTATTTTATTTTTTTTAAATTATTATTTTATTCTTATCTCTTTTAATCTTAATCATTCATTTTCAAAATCTGAGGGTCCTCGTTCATTTTAAGTTTTTATAATAAAAAATTTTTCCATGTGAATCAACCTTTATATTCAGACAACCATAAATTTATTGTACATGAAGGGCAACTTGCAATATTTTGAAGAACAAGTTGCCATCTTGTGAGGTACACAGTGAGGTAAATAATATCCCTAACTTATTTGTATATTGAACCAATTTGACAGGAAATATTATTTCAATCTTCTTTCGAGAAAGCTATTAATATTTTTTTCCTTTCTAAGGTGGCAAATTATGTTAGCTGGTCACTGACATTATACCTTAGTGCGTGGAAGCCTTTTATGAAGGTATTTTGATATGTATATACAATAAAATCTCTATAAATTAATAGGGTTGGAATCATGGTATTTTATTATAAACTAAAGATATTAATTAATCGATAAATTAATATTTATTAATTTAAAGAGATTTTGTAATAAGAGCTTTCAAAATGAACTATCATATAAGATTTTATTATAGGATTTTAGAAGGCTATAAGTTGGGTCGGGACAATCTGATCAATCTTGTAGTCTCAACTTCGATAGTTAATGTTGAGCAAGGCAATAGCAAATTAATTTAGACACTGCAAAATTCGTTTATGAGATGAAGTCTCAAGGAATGGTTATATTTGACATTGCAAAATTTGTTTTAAAATAACGCTAGAAATGTTGGATCCAATAAGAAAAGTTAGATATGAGCTCCAAATAGAAATAAGAAAAAACAAACAACGCTACAATCATATTTCATTAGATTTTCTTAGTTATGACTATGTAACTTTTTATATAATTATTAGTTTATGATACTAATGGGACCTTATATTTATATAGTGGTTTTTTGAAAATATATTATGTTATTCTCTTATCGAAATTTGTTAAATTTAGCATTGGCCCAAGTCGGGACCGGAGAAAAATATTAATTTATAAAATTTATTAATTTACCTAGTATTAATTTAGAGAGGTTCTACTATAGATCTTACTAGTTGTTCCCGTCGTACCCTGCACGACTATGACTCGATATTTTTTTTAGATATTCTATAAAAAAAATATTAATGAATATAAATATAATATAAATTTTAATGTAAGTAATTTATTGCCTGTAATATGTATTCAAATTATTTTGTTTTTTAAAATCAAATAAAACAAATTAAATATAGATTATTAAGTTTAAAATTGAGAATAAACATAAATTATTAAGATAAAAAAATCTACATTGCTCATTTTCCTTGACAATATTTCATAAATAGGTTTAATTTAAAAGAAGGAGATAAAATATGAAGAAAATAAAGCAAAAAAGATATATTTTTAAAATATGGAAGAGATGAGATTTTGAAAAATAATAATTAATTTAATAATAATATAAAATTTAATAAGAAAAATAAAGATAATTTATTTATTGTAAATAGTTAAAATAAAAATAATTTAATTAATGACGATTAAAGTAGTTTATATTAATTAATTATAATGATAAAAATGTGAACAACATATGATAAATATAGATTTTTAAATAATTTACTTAAATTTTGGTTTAGAATTTTACTCTACTAAATATAGATTGTACAAAATTGGTTTAAGATATTAAATATATTCAAACCAAATAGAATTAGGTTTCGATTTCTCTTAAATGAAAACTTTATTAAGATTTCATAAGAAGTTTTTATTTTTAAAATATATCATCTCATTTGAAAGATGTAATTTTATGGAGATCAAATTAATAATTAAATTTTAGCTCAAGATTTAATATTAATAAAACATAAAATATTCAAAATTTGCTTAAGATCCATTTAACGGATATGCTCATATTAGATAGAACTAGTTGTACCCGTCGTGCCCTGCACGACCACGACTCATCAATATTTAGATATATTACAAATATGATATTAATAAAGCAAATATACAAAAATAAATAAAAATAAAAAATAATGTAAATTCTTAGAAAAATTTAATCAAATTCAATTATTTAAAAATATTTTCAATAAAAAGTTAAAAAGATAATTAATAAGAAAAGATAAAAAAAATATATAATTTTTTTAAAGATAAAAACTCTTCTATATTTACAAAAACAATCCAAAAAGGAAATTAAGGAAAAGATAATATAACTTTTTATAAATATTTAATTTAGTCAAGTAATTATATAGATATTAAAATTTTTTACTTTTTTTTATTAAAACTTGATTTAAGATAAATATGTTTTTATAAATAGATAAAAAGGTAAAGATAAAATAATTTTCGTTATTTTTAATTAAAATTTTAATTAATTTTTCCACATAAATAAATAGAAAGGAATTTAATTGAAAAAAATATATATGTGATCACGTGTACATATTTTTTCTTATCTTTTTCAATTTATCTTTTACAAATATAATAAATATAATGTCCTTTTTTATCTATATTGGTGAAATCTACTAATATTATTTTATCTTTATGTTTAATTGGAGATAAATTTTTACAAATATTATTTTATCTTTATGTTTACTTGGAGATAACTTTTTTTGCATAATTAACTATTTAAAATTATTATTTTAATAAAGGGGTGATGTGGCGTAATGTGGTGGCAGAAATTGCTTCGACTTTAGTTATTAGTAATTAGGCTTTCATTTATTTTAAATAAAAAATATATTAATTATATTGTTTGAAAGATATGACTTTGTTAATATAATATGTGATATAATTATGAGTTTAATAATAATGATGAGGTCATTTAAAATTAATTTATAGTGAAAGTAAGTAGGTTATCGAGAAAAAGATAAATAGGTAGATCTAGTATTAACAAATTAGTAAAGGTTCACATTTTCAAAAATCTAGATCTAAATGTTGAGAAATTAACATAAGATCACTTTCTTATTTTATTAATATTGTATTGGAGAGGATAATTTGTTTCTTATTTTTTTTGAAAACGAAAAATTAGTTTTCTTATTGAGAGGATCTTAAAGATCACTTATGACATGGAAAAATTATAATGATGTGTAAATTATAAAAATTTGACATGTGGTAAAATCTATCGTGGCACAATCTTAAAAAGACATGTGTACAAAGTTGACGTGGCGTAACGTGAAAGCTCCAAACCTTATTGTTTTTATATATATATAGTAGATTATTAGGTTTATTAGATGTTTCTAGCATTTTTATAAAAAAAAAATATTTATTGTACGTATTGTATTTCTGATTTTAAATTATACAGTATGTTGTACGTAATTTATGCTTGAATTTCAGGATTAAATCGAAATATCTCTATCTAGTCAGCACTCAGCAGTGTGAAATTAAAACAAGATCAGTGGTCGTAAATCGTAATTAATAACTATTGTTTCCCCATGGCCAGGAAACGAACCTTTGAATGATCGACCGACGATTACTTTCATGGTGTTAGTCGTATTCAAAAGGCCTGGCCGATCTGAATTAACGCTTCCATGTGTGAAAGTAAGTTGAAATCATGATATCGTAAGATGAAATTTATACTTTCGGGGTTTGATCATTCGACATGAAGAATTCGTCAACATCTCTGCTCGGCCATCTACAAACAAATTGATCACAGCACATGTTAAAAGATGGGTAAAAGATTAATTGTCCATGTTTTTGAATTGATACTCTCCGAGGATGTACAATTATAAAGCTCAATCCCACCGCCATTTCTAGCTAAGAGGGGACCCACGACCTTTCGTAATAGGCCGGGGATGTTAGTCTCAGGTTCGATTCTTGTCTATGTTCTTTCATCTGGATGAAAAATCAAGTTTCACCATTTTTTTCTACTGAATCGAGCCGGTCAACGCAAGCCGATTCACTTGGTTCATGCGTTTTGCCGCATAATTTACGAATTCAAAATTTAACACCAAAGATGGGTCCTCATCAAAAAAAAAAAAAACTTAATATGTAAAAATATATATATTTGCATCTAAACTTTTTTGTTGTAAGCATAAATTATTATTTCACACATTTAAGGAGTAAATCCTCCTACTTAATTACCACAAAGTTTATATCGCCAAAAAGATTCAAACTTGAAAATCTAGACACAAAGCCTAACTCTACTTCCATTGGACCATCCAAACTAGCCCTAAAACTACTAGACCATCTTACAATTGATTATTTGCATCTAAAAGTTGTCCACGTTGTGACGTGGACCTAAAGAATCAATAGGAGATTTGGTTAGGGTTGTTTTCACCTAGACATTGGTAACCATAGGATATTCTTGCGGACAATGTTCTTAAAAACGCTAGGCAGGCGCTAGGCGGAGAGGGACCGCCTAGCGCCTAGACGGCCTGAACGGTGGCTTAGGCGGTCCTACACGGGTGCTTAAGCGGTCTGGACAGCTAGGCGGGCTAGAATCTTCCAGCGATTAGGCGGAGTCTAGAAAAAAAATTTAGAAGTGCTTGCGAATGAGATTACGAAGATCGAAAGGAACACGTATGCCAAAAGAATTCAAATATTGATCAGAGTACCAAACTTAGCAAGGTAGTTTGAACTTCCCTAAGGACCTAAGAAATCTGCTAGCTAGTTCTTGAAATGGGTGAGAAGAAGCGGAATATCCGCTTTGATTATCTCGATCTCCCATGAACAGTTTCATGTTTCAATTTTTTAGTAATTGATTGATTTGTCAATGGATTACATCTAAATATTTGGAAAATTTTCATTTTTTAGGTGAGAAAATAAAGCTAGTTACATCGAGATTTGGATAAAATTCACTAGGTTTCATGATATTTGATTATTTTTTTTATTTTATTTAGATGAGAGAAAGTGTAATCCAATTTCGCACATGAAACTGAATTTATAAATTGCAAGGCAATAGTACTATAACGATATGTGTTTTGTCACGTTTCAAGTACCAAATATCCTTTATGTTATCTAGATTTTGAGTCAAAAAGGTTGGGTTGGGAATTCAGGCCGATGTTTGTGGACGATCAAAGTTGCAGAAAGGAAGAAAAACCGGTGAAAAACAAAAGTAAAGCTGATAAATCATTCTCCGAATCGCAAGTCCTAAAGAAGAATGCCTTTTACACCCATATTTCTAACCTCCAAAGTTTTCCTCTTTTGTTTTTTTTTTTGGTCTGAAGTTTTCCTCTTTTGTAGGCAGTACGTATTGCGTTTTTTACATTACTAGCGTCAAGTTTATGTACGTTTTTATGCAACAACTACAAGTATATATGTCAAGTGGTAGCTCTTAATTCCATCTTTTTCATTCTTAATTAATTAGTACTATAATTTTCTAAACTGACTTAACTAATAATTAATTGGATCCAGTAGTAAACCTCAGCTGATTCTTTTCGATCATGTCATTGGGTCATTTCAATCAAATTAAGTTAGTTAACCATCATCTTCTATATATCTAGCCAGACCCACGCAACTCTTACAGAAAGCCAACTCGATTAATCACCAACTACTCTCATTCACACCATAGAAGAATATAGTAGTATATGTTAGGTAATTTCGGTTATTAATGGTATACATAGGGTTGAGTGGGTTGACAATTTTAAATTACAAGCTACAATTAAGTAGTGTTTGTTTTCTCATCCCACATTGAAAAAATCCAAGATATGTAGCCAAGATTTGTTGAGGGTTTTAAGCTTCGAGTGGTGCCGACGCATTTTAGTCATCAGGGTCAATTATAAGTTGCTTGCTCGCCACGCACGCTACCTCAATTTTCAATATTACGATGATCACCACATGCATGCATTTGTTCTAACAATTCCATTGCACCGTCTTAGCTAGAATTTGATTTCGTTATCATTATACGTACTACTTATAATTATCAAGGCAACACTAAAGGGCCGGGCTTTACTTTTCTTTCTCATCATAACATTGGACCATGTACGAAGTTGAAGTTTGACTACGTGAATAAATTAAATAAGGTAGCTAGTGTGGTGAATGCATGGTGATACTATACGATTAACCAACCATACATATTTTTCATCAAATTCCATCATGATAGATCCATTATCGATCACAACTATATATTTTCATCTTTAATACTATTTTTCATTCAGTAGTGTGTCTAGTAACGTGTTGATATTCAAAACTTATGTGGTATAAGATAGGTTGAGTACCTAATATCTCATTTTTCAAGTGTCAATATCAACCTCTTTGACATGGATTTTTTTTTAAAAAAAAATTTGGACCAGACTCTCTTTGGTAGGTTAAAAGGAGAGAAAAAGCGTTTATAAGGACTTTGATCGAGATCGACAGATTTTGTGTAGGTCATACATTCTAATGATTGTACTTGCATACTAGATTTGAATTTTGATTGATCCTTTTTTTAAGGAGAATTTTGATTGATCCTAATTATACTGGTATGTCGGCAAAGGCAACTATATAAATATACTTGCAAAAGTTGGATTAATTCATTTTTTTTTTATTCTGTGCATAAGGTTGTGTTTTCTTATGAATTGATCGAATATTTAAATTAAATCTTATATCTAGTTCAAGTTAAATAATGATCAGGTGAAATTATGTGTTCACAGGCAATTAGTTTTTGACAGAATACATAAACAGCCTCCTGTACTTGGGTCAATTGGTCACTTGGCTCCTTGTACTTTAGCCCTAACCGTTTGGCCCCTTATAGTTACACATTGCGACCTATTGAACCTCTATTCGCTGATGTGGCAAGGCGCGTGCAATTTAATCCCAATTGGACTCTTCTTTGAGCAAGTGAGGAGGCTGATTTGGCATTTTTCTTCTTTTTTTTCCAATTTCTTTCCTCTTTTTTTTTTCCTTTCCTCTATTTTTCTTTCTTTTTCTTTTCACTCGCTTCTTCTTCCTCTTCAAATCTGTTCAGGCAAATGCTTCATTTCGTCGCCTAACTCTCACACAGAGACTTGAACTGGGTAATCGAAACCCTCCTCTTCCGAGCAGCTCCGGCGCCGCTCCTTGCCTCCGGCGGCTCTTCCTCTTAGGTAATCGAAACACCCCTCTTCCTCCTGGACGGTGAGGCAGGCATTGGTGGCAAGGAGAGAGAAGGAGGCGGAACTGGAGTAGTAGGGAGAAGGGGCGGGGTTGAAGAAGAGGCGGATGAATTTGGGGTCGGGAGAAGCCGGGAATGAGTAGGTGAAGTTGGAGTTGAAGATGCGGGTTGAGAGTTGAACCCTAGCTGGGATTTGGGGAAAGAGAAGGTGGTGTGGATAGAAAATTTGATAAGATAGTAGGGGTGAAATAGTAATTGACAATTATTTTTAGTTTTTTATTAAAGTTGTATAATTAAAAATAAAATCATCTACATGAAAATTACGTGGCAACTAGGTGGCAAAATAATTTTTCCATGTAAGCGCGCGTGTAAAATACGTTATAAAATCTTAGCTATCAGGTGTTCAATAGGTCGCAATGTGCAACTATAGGGGGTCAAACGATTAGGCTAAAGTACAGGAGGCCAAGTGACCAATTGGCCCAAGTACAGGAGGCCGTTTAGGTATTGCGTAAATTAAACACATGTTGTCTTTAAAATCTAAAATATTTTATTTATGCTTAATAACTTATACATTCAAACAAGGTATCGTATATAATAAAAATAAGTTGTCCTATATACTAAGTTGCATATCTATTCCAACAATATTACCTTAATTTAATTACCATACCACATTCAATAGTTCATAAACCTAAATTTATACGTGCATTCACTATTAATTCAATTTGTAAACAACTCTATTATCATCAAGACTAAATTACATTATTTCATTGCATAATGAAATGGCTATCGATAAATTTCCTTCAAAAAAAAAAAGTGACTATCGATAAATGGCGAGAGACATTTCTTGAGCAGAGTAAATTTTGAAAAATGAAATGAAAAAACGTGGCGGTGAAGGTGTGGGGGTTAACGGTCAAACGCACGCGGGCTCTCCGTTCAGAGACCCTCCCAAATCCCTAATTCACAATCCACCTGTACTATTTGGGTAAATTGCATTGAAAATCACTAACTTTGGAATTAATTAGTTGGTTCCTAGCACGAACTTTCCACAATTAAAAAATAAGCACCAATTTTAGGTGTGTTCCCTATGGCATACCACCTTGACTAATATCACTGGTTAATTTCTCTGCTAAATGGAGTATTTAAGAAATGCTAAGATAGATTACATCCAATTATGCTTTGTTTCAGTGTTTTACTTAATCATCAAAAAGCTTGTTAACAACTGTCGAAAGGATTAATTTTCCTGTTTTTATTTTGTAAAACTATGCTCAGACTGTTAAATGTCAACATCAGAATAATAAGGTTTTTTTTTATACTTGTAGTTACAGTTGTTTATATGTACATAAAATACTTGTAGATAAACTCTTTCTAATGTACAAGATATATATGCAATCATATTTGAAAGTGATACTTACTTACTTAGCATTGATTTATAAAATAAATATATATATCACAGCTCGCATAGGCCGGCAAAACATCGAACAAAATGAATTGCAAACTCATGCACCCAAACAAAAATAATAGACACTAAACAAATTGTTATCTAGAGCCACAACTATATATTATAATATTATAGAGCCACAACTATATATTATAATATTATAGTTAGTATGTGCATTTGATTTCCTTGAAAACACATGGCAAACAATTGATTTAAATTTGTAATTTTGGCTTTTTCAGTACGTACGTCAATAAAGTAATCGATTAAAACATTATAGTACTAGCTGTAATGTGTTTTTTTTTTTTTTGTATACGATTAAGGTATATAGCTTATTTTATTTTATTTTTTGATAAAATGAGCTACACGCTCATTACAAGGCCAACACTAGGTTACCTGTAAAGTACAAGGCTAACCTAAATCATCACTGCGGATGATCTTAAGAAATTCAAACAACAGAGGATGAAAACTAAACCAAGAATTACAACTCGAGACATCTACCCGATCTAACAACGATCCAGGGAAAAAAAATGAAAAATAGCAAAACTAAGCTGAGGAAAACTAAAAATCCTCCTAGCGAGAAAATCCGCTGCCGAATTACATTCCCTGAAACAATGATAAAACACCACACAAGGAACCAGGGCAACAAAATGACGAATATCATTAATAATAGACTGAATCTCCCAAGGAACTTTCCAAGTTCGTTTTAAAGAATTAATAAGGATTAAATTATCTCCTTCAATAATAAGATGTGAAATTTGTAAAGACACAGCACTACAAACACCATCAAGCAGAGCAAGAGCCTCCGCTTGGAGGACGGACACAGGGAGTTGCTCTTTTCGATCAAAACTTAAAATCTTGCTCTTATGGTCACGAATAAGAAAGCTCGTAAAAGTCGAAGAATTAGTTCTCTTAGAAGCATCGAAATTCAATTTCACCCATTCTAAGGGAGGCTTAATCCATGCCTGATTGTTTTTCCTTTTCGGCCGAGAGGCATGTTTAACAGCTAAAATCGGCTGAGCCAAAACCCATTGAAAATGTTGCGTAAAAGCTAAATCACTTGGAAGAAGTGAAGATATTACCGAAGATGGGTTAAATATTTTTCCATTTCTGTGGCCCCAAATAAACCACCAAAGGAAGCATAGAACATTCACATTCTTGTTAGAATTTAAAGTAGAAACAAGATTATCAATAAAGGCACCTGAGGAATGAATCTGAAATTTTGTTTTCATCTTAATCTCAAGTTTAGAAATCATATTTTTTGAGAAAGGACAATTAAAGAACATATGATTCAAATTTTCATCTTCATTTGAGCACAATGAACAGGTACTAAAAACACAGTGATAATACCGATTTAATCTATCTGTAGTTGGTAAACAATCAGCGCAAGCCTTCCATAAGAAATTTTTAATCTTAGGAGGGAGAGAAGTTTTCCAAATCCAAGCAAACTCATAATAAAGATCCGGACGATCAACATTAATCATACTAGAAGCAGAAGAGACTGAAAATGCCCCATCTTTAGAAGGGAGCCAAACCAACCGATCTTCAGAGTCAGAAACGGGAATTCTAAGAGACTTAATTAAACTTACAATTGCTTCAGGAAGAAGCGAATGTAAATAGTCCAAATTCCAAGAACGATCTGACTTTATAAAAGCTGAAACCTTCAAGTTAATATTATTGTTATCGAAGAATGAAATAAGATCATTATTCTTGATCCAAGGATCTTTCCAGAAATTGATAGAGTTGCCATTACCAATTGTCCAGATTAATCCTTTTGAAAATTTATCTCTAAGATTTAACAATCTTCCAAATTGCCAAGAGCAATTTTTCTTTTGGATTTGAAAGATGGAAGAGGATCCCAAATATTTTTCCGAAACTATACGCACCCAATAATTGAGGACTCCCTTAGGGAGCAAGAAGCTCTGCATAAGATAATTAACCTGCCCTAAAAGATTTGACTAGATTAGCACTGCCCTGCCTGCTTGAGAGATAGAGTTTGCTTTCCATTGGGAAAGTTGTTTTTTCAGTTTAGTAATGGATTCTATAAAAACTGAATTTGAACTCTCCCTTTGAGAATAGGGATACCAAGGTATTTTTCCATAGAAGTAGTGATTTGAATATTCAGGACGCTTGCAAGAGATGTTGCTGCTTGACGAGAAACATTTTCCGAGACCTGAAAGCTACTTTTATGATAATTAATTGAGAGACCCGAAACCCTTGAGAAGGTTTGTAAGAATTCTTTAATATAGTTAATATTTGAATGTGACGCATTAGCGAAAATGATCGTATCATCTGCAAAACTCAGGAAAGGCAAGCAAATCCCGTTTTTAACCAGCTGAATACCAACAAGTTTGGAATCTAGCGTAGATTGAAATTGAAGGGATCTTGCTAGATATTCCATACAAATGATAAAAATGAAAGGAGCCATCGGATCACCCTGACGAATACCACATTTAGGGAGAAACTCAGAACCAGGCTCATTGTTGACAAGAACCGAAGAAGATGAGGTAGTAATACATTCCATAACAAGATTAACCCAACTAGCATGAAAACCAAATTTAAGCAGCATTAATTTAATGAAGTTCCAATCAAGTTTATCATATGCTTTTTCCATATCAATTTTGATCGCCATCCACCCTTTTTTTCCCTTTTTCTTTTTATGAAAGGAATGGAAAATCTCATGAGCAATTAGAATATTATCCTGAATTAGTCTCCCTTGAACAACCGCTCCTTGAAGAGGATGAATTATAGAAGGTAGAATATAAGCAATCCGATTAGCTAGGATTTTTGTAATAACTTTATACATCGTATTACACAAGCTAATAGGTCTGAAGTGATTTATTGTTAAGGGACAATCAATTTTTGGAATAAGTGCTACAAAATATTTATTAATAGAACGAAGCATATGACCTGAATGAAAAAATGCCTGAACTGCCAAAACGACAGAGTTCCCGACAATGTGCCAATAATGTTGGAAGAAATCAGCAGGGAAGCCATCAGGGCCTGGTGATTTATTTGGAGCAAGATCGAAGACAGCAATTTTAATTTCTGCCGGAGACGGAGATTTGCACAACATAACATTATCTGAATCTAATACAAGATTAGGGATAATCTGTAGATCAGAGTTAGTAACAAAACATGTGGGATTAAGGATAAACCGTTGCGCAAGTTCATCAGTAATTTTTTGTGAGATTAATTCATGATCAAATAAAACTACACCTTCTCGAGTTTGAAATGAAATAAGTCTTTGTTTATAAGATCTGATTTTTGTCACGGATTGAAAATATTTAGTATTACGATCCATATTTTGCAAATGAGTAATTTTAGCTCTTTGTTTCCAAAACTTATGCTGAAAATCTAAAAGGGCATTGTACTTATTTAAGTGAGCCTGAAGTTTAGAAAGCGTATTTGAATTAGATGGATCCACTAGCAAATCAGATTGAAGCGTGATTAGTTGGTGTTCAGAAATTTTCAGTTGTTCAAAATTATTATTGATATGATGTTTAGCCCAACCTTTAGAATAACATTTTAAGAGATGTAATTTTATAGAAAGACGAAACATAAAAGAGCCTGACATATTGTACCTCCATACCTTAGAAACTAAGGGATGGAAGGAAGAGCTTGTCATCCATGCATTTTCAAATCGAAAAGGAATTTTACGAAAGGGTTTGTAATTTCCGAGAGAGAACGTAATGAGGCAATGATCAGAGGTAGTAAAGGGATGATGTCGAATTTCAAGAGATGTGAAAAACTGAGTTAAAGATTGTTGACAAAGAACTCTATCCAACTTTTCAAAAACATTATCCTGAGCAACAAAACTTTTTCTCCAAGTAAAAGGAAATCCCGAAGTTTTAGTTTCAAGTAAACCAAATTGATTGGAAAAATTGAGAATCCGGTTAAATCTGCTAGGTAGAGGAACGACCCCACCCAATTTATCATTACAAGAAGAAATTTCATTTAAGTCCCCTATTAGGAAAAAAGGTAGTTGGAATTGTAATATTATATTAGCTAGTGAATGCCAAAAAGGAGGTTTAAGAGCCTCCCGAGCTGGCGCATAAACAAAAATTAACATAAAAGTTTGTTTATCATAGGAATATTTAATTATAATTACATTAGAGGATTGGAAATGGAGCTTGCATTTACGAGTTTCCGAGTTTTCGCAAATTAAGAGCCAAAGGCCCCCTTTCGTACCCTCCGAAGGGGAAGAAATGCAAGATTGAAAACCGGACTTACGCAGAGTTGTTAAAGCAGGCTCAGACTCTGTTTTTGTTTCCGCTAGGCATAAAAGTTTAATTTTTTTAATTTTCTAATAAACCCAACTTCTTCCCAGAAGTTAGGTTTGCGAATACCTCTAACATTCCAAAAGCCGATATTCATAAAAAACCTTTTTGTTTATAAAAATAAAGAAGCTCAACAATTAAAGAAAGAAGAGCATGGAATGATTTGGAATGAAGGTAATAAAAGTTGACAGCCTTTGTGAATGCCAAGAACAACAGTTTAAACCTAAAGAGGATACCGAAAAGATCATTCACTAACTTTGCCAACGAAGTAAACAGCCTAATTATAAAGCTGAAATAAGCACTTGAGAAAGCACAACAAAAGACAAGATAATAATAGAAATACCAATGAAGAGAAAAAATCAACTTAAGCTGGAGTAAAGTATAGTGACATAGAGTAATAGGCAGACACCACAAACTGAACATGAAAAAAGGAAAAAGAGCACAGGGGAAGCATTCCCAACTTAAAAAAATAAGTAATACAATAACAGTAATTACTAACAAAAAGTGATTATAACAAGGATAATAAATAATCAAAAAAATCTGTGGTTACAAAAGAAGGGCAAAAACTTGTGAAGGCCTGAGATTCCAACCACCAGCAAGCCATAAGAAGCTCAAACCATACACACCTGTCAAAGAGGAAAGAAAGAATCCAAAAGTAAAGAGGATCTAGATACATTTTTAGATAAATAGAACAAGAAATAGTTAACCAGCACCACTGCTCAAAACAACACAAGAACAATTGAATAATCAAAATAAAGCAAGGAGAATAATATAAAACTGAGGTTACTATTTCACACCATATCCAGCTAATGCCAGAATACATCAAGCTTTTACACATGTGGGCAGTGAGGTCATCAAAAGTAGGCATAACAAGGATGCCAAGGCCCAAACTGACAACAACATGAACTTTAGACAGAA
Organism: Fallopia convolvulus; assembly: GCA_964016875.1. Lineage (NCBI taxonomy): Eukaryota > Viridiplantae > Streptophyta > Magnoliopsida > Caryophyllales > Polygonaceae > Fallopia > Fallopia convolvulus. The sequence continues at coordinate 46,892,879 of OZ024721.1, forward strand.
ACAAGTACTGAAAAGGAAATACATAAGGGGAATAAACTGGAAAGACAACTAGCATATAGGGTAATTGTATAATACAAAAGAGCACACACATATAAAGAGCACTAATCATTAAGCTGCTTGTTTTTTGCCACGGGTCTTCTTGAGTTTCTTTGGGGAAGAGGATGCATCAACCACTTCATTTAAAAGATTAGAATCTTTACGTTTAGAGGAGTCAGAGGAACACTCCCCAGCACAGGAAAGATCAACAGCATTCAGTTGGTTGTTCAGAAGAGTGTTATTGGACTCAGTCCCAGTGTCCATACCAGTCGATCCCAAGTAGGCCAGCTGTGGGATAGAGTTAGATGCACCAGGCACCCCTAATTGTCTCAGGAATAGGGGCATGTAAATTGGCCATAGCATAAGCCACTTGTTCACGAGCATGCATCAGTACAGCAGGGTCAGTAAAAAGCATGGGGTCCATTGAAGAAAGCATTCCAAGAGTATTTAGAGGGTTATAAGGTGGTATGACATTCAGAGGGTTAAACTCAGAGAGGCCAACCCCAGCAGAGGGCTGACCCACAAAAGGTACAACAAGGGAAGCAGTCTGGTTTGTTGGAAACATAGGAGAAATGACATTGGATCTGACAAAAGTAGGACCATTAACAGACCTCAAAACAGCAGGTCTAGATGCCATAGCACCATGCAGAGAAAGATTTGTTTGTTGGATAAGCTCAGCCTCAGCCGAGTTCTCCAGCACACTTAGCTTGAAGCTTCTTGGTTGGATGTTGTTGAGAGGGCACTCATCAAAAGCATGAGAATCCTCCCCACAACAGCCACACCCCTTAGAGACAGTCTTATACCAAACTTTAAGAGTCATTACAGAGCTGGAATGGTTTTTTATTTTGACACTCCCCTTGAGAGGTGCAGTGATATCCACATTGACAAGCACCCTACAGAATTTCATTTTGTTCTTTGTGTTTGACACCTCATCAACCCTAATGAGATGGCCAATGAGGTTATCCCTAAAAATCAAGTCAAGAGCAGAGGGGTTATAGAGATAATATGGCAGAGAAGGGATCCTAGCCCAAATGTCAGTCCTCAGGATTTCATCAGAAGTGGGATTGAATTCAGGATAAAAAGGGACAAGAGCAACCAGTTTCCCCTGAACAAGATAGGGTCTTTTAAGCCAGACAGCATCTCTAGCTTCTCTATTAGAAAATTTGAACAGAATCCAAAAGTTTGCAAACTCCTGAAACTGAACTTCACCCTTAACAGAATCCTTCCAGACTTCCTTCATTTTTCCATTTATAAGAGTAGTAGAGATAGGATCCTCCACCATTTTAAGCAAAAGAGAGAAGTTCATAAGTTCATGCAAGTATTTTTTGACTGAAGGGATAGCAGTTGGGTTCGGGGGAGGGATCTGTGCAGTAAACACATCAGGGTTTAAGAGATCATTGCTTGGGACAAAGTTAACCTCAGGGACAGCTAGAGGAGACCCATCTGAGAAGTGAGAAAGAGTTTCATGACATGATAAAGGCCCAGTAGGACTAAGAGGATTAGGCACAGGGAATACAGCTGGGAGAGTTTGATCAGAGAAAGAAGAAGGGATATGAATTCCTTCAGCTTCCATTGGAACAGACATAGAGTTAAGAACAGGGAAGTTAACCAAAGCATCCTGGTAAGAACTAGTATCTATCATTTTGAGAGTGTTTAGAGAAATAACAAGTTGCTGGATGAGAGTACTATTAGGAGAATAGATGTCCTTAAATAGAGAAGTATCTAAAGAAAGAAAGAAGTAATAGGTATAAGGAGAGTTGTTGTAATAAATGTCATGCAAAATAATAAGTGATAACAGTTGTGATTGGTCAAAGAAGAGGTTAACAGTAGCCATGCAAACAGAATATATACAGAAGATCTTGAACCAGTGTGAATAGAATTTAATGAAGTAAGAAATGTACTTTGAACAGTAACACTGTAGTAGAAAATTCACTGCAGCATTTAATACTAGTGGAGCTAGAGAAATGATTATAAGAAGGAGAATCTTAGATTCATTAACTGCTGACAGAATACAGAAGGAACATAAAAAATGCCATTTTTTGAAGTTTGCATACAAACAAGTGTGAATGCAAGAGTTTAATAAATATGTAGCACAGAGAGGAGAAAAAGAAGATCCCAAATCCAGTCTGAGAGGCAAAAAGACAAGCAATGAGGCAGAAATATTGTGAAGCTTAGGGAAAAAGAAACAAAGAGAGATAAACTTTAATTCATAAGTAGCAAGCAAAAAGGTTATAAACAAGCTGCACAGAAAATACAGAAGGTAAGATGGCCACAGACCTACAAGACTTATGTCACAATAGTAGAGAAATATCTCCCAGAGAAGAAGATAAGACCAAGTTTTAAGTCTAAAAATCATAGAGAGGGGAAAACCAAGGCAACAATATATTTGTTTAATTATTCTGAATAGAAAGTTCAAAAAATGGTCATCATGAGAAATCAGGCTGTAAAAATGTGATAGTAAAAAATTTCTCAGAAGATGTTCATTAATCCAATGAAGCATCCAATTCTCTTCATAGAAAGTTGATAATTCCTCAATCAGAAGGAAAAGCCAAGCTTCAACTATACCAAGAAGGTACAGGAGCCAAAGCCAAGCCCCTTCTAAATAAGGAATAAGATTGCTAAAAAAGTTCATACATTGGGTATACAGTGAAGGCAACAACTCCTCAACCTCAATAAAACATAATGTAATAAATGAAAGTGGGAGCACTTGCTGCCAATTCACTGCCAAGAATGAACCATTAGCAAGCACCCTTACTATCACAACTAATGAAAAATTAGCATTGAGTTTAAGATCACCCTGTTACAAAAAACAAAGGATAAGAAAACAGAGAACTTCATAGACATAACATCAAACTTTTTACCCCTATTCAGAAAAATCATGCAGAAGAAGGTTCCCATGTCCATATTCATCAGTATTTCCACATTACAACACACAATAAAAGATTCATGAAGCCAAAGATATACATTAAATCTAAGAAAGACTTCACCTGGGAGCTTAGTATCAGTCTCCAACAACCAATAAGACCAATGAAGATAGCAACATTTTCAACAAGCACAGCAAGAGTAGACAAAAGTGCACAGGCAGCAGTTAAGAAACTGCACCAAAATCATACCAAGAAGTAAAATAAGCGACCAAGAGCAAGCAAAAGTATCAATTTGAACCGTTAAAATATAGCAGCCATGATTCAGAATCACAATGAGAGCAAGTTTCATAAGATTTTGGGAACAATAGTTCATAGAAGTTTCAACAGGATAATGTTCATTCTCTAAGGGCATCCAAATAGACAGGTTCTCAATCTTCAAGGGCATAAAACCAACATAAGAGAGAAGAAATCCAGAAGGAGGCCAAAAGAGAAAAGTTTGGACAACAAACAACTGCAAACCAAAAAAAAACATGAGAAGAAGAAGAAAAGATCACATAACCTGGACATTTCAAGATCCAAAAGCATGAAGGGAAAGAGCAAGTCATTCCCCTCCAAAGAAGCCAAAGACCCGCATTCCACAAAGCCACGGATCCCTCAAATAAAGAGAGATCCAACACAGACATCAACAAAGGCCAACAATCCATAGACAACAGCAGGAAAAGATCCACACAAGTCGCAAGACACCAAAGAGAGATTTCACAAGCCTCCCCACCGATCCGAGACCAGTAAAGAAGATAAGGATAGTTCCACCCCCAAGAACTGGGCAACATAAGCTGGCCACTACGAGAGAGATTAGAGCAGGGATCAAGACGGCACCAGGACCGACAAGTGTATAGAGGAATCGCAACATTTTCCGATCCAAATAACAGATCGAAGAAGTCAAGAAACCCAAAAGTTTCACAAAAGAGGGAGAGCACAAAGTGTAAAATTAAGCCAATCTGAGGGGGGGAAGCCAGGGAAATCGCAAAGAAAACAAGGAGGAGGGCGGATTTACAGAGGGAAAAGCAATGGAACCAGAGAGGAATCGAGGAAGAACAAAGGAGAAAAAACGACCTCCTGATTATACATTTGAACCCAACCCAAAAGCTGAAATGCTATATAGCTTATTAAAATTGAGTAAAGATGACATAAAATTTGTAGAGAAATTCTATTCGGTATCTATGAGATTTCGACTTTTCTGAAAGATGCTCGGTTGATACAGTGAAATCTTGAAGAAATTATTCCACATAAAAAATATACCTCTTTATCTATTCAAAATTCATTATATGTGTATATAATAAATTTAATATTTTTAGGTTGACCATGCCTCTTTATCTATTTTATATTTTTATAATGTACAAATGATGAATTATTTATATTATTTAAAATAATGATTAGATATTTTTTGTATAAGTTATAATGTATAAAAATATTTAAATATTGTTTGAACTTAATCAAATAATTTTTTTTCCTTTTATTACAAAAATAACAACAATGTGTAAAAGAAAATCCCAAGAAAGAGTATAAGTCAAACTATTTTAAAAATCCGTGGTATTAATTGTAATATTTTTCAAGGCACCATTCAAAAACATCAAAATTCTGAGGTGTTAAGAAAAAAAATCCCAAAATTGTATAAGCATGGATTAGTTTCGGATTAAAATAAGCCTAGCATTTTGGGCTAGCAATAAGAAATCAGATCATGTAGTATTGAATTTCGAATGGCCGATATAAAAAACGACATGTCGGGAATTTTATCATTTAGTATATAAGGTCGTATTTCATCTTCTAATCTAAAAGTTAAGTCAAAAGATAAGAGCTTTAATCTAATTATATGCTAGTACGTGGTATATTTTATGTATTTCCGATGTGGGAAGACCCAACCATTATCTCCAACCATATTTACTCGGGATATACGACTAGTTTCAAACGAGTTCGAATTTGATTTGAATATGGACCAATTCTATTTTTTGGATTCGATTGTATTTTGACAACTTCGTCCGACGAGGATCGAAGTTAACTCACGGTTATTTTCAAACCCATTTTTAAGCGAGCGGGAAATTGTCACTCATCATCTCTCATCTCATCGATCGCATCGTGTAACTTCCCTGTCTTCACCTTTGTGAAGAAAGACCAAGATTTCTCGTGAGAATTGAAGAATGCTTCAATTCAAATAAATCGCCCCAACTAATGAACATCGGGCCGTTATCTTCCCTTCCCCTTAATGGTGGTTATGATCAATGTTCTAAAAAATGCTAGGCGGACGTTGGCCGGATAGGGACCGCCTAGTGCCTAGACGGCCTGAATTGTGGCCTACGCGATTCTAAACGGGTACCTAGGCGGTCTGGGCGGCTAGACAGGCTAGGACCTTTCAGCGCCTAGGCGGGGCTTAGACGGGGTTTAGAAGGGATTTTTAGAACCGTGTTTATGATATTATTAAATAAATAGACCAGATTAGATGAATAAAAAAATTTAAACAACGGTTCAATAATCTAAGTCCTTTTGATTACCTCATTTTTAGTTTTTTTGTCCATATAGTGGTGGGTCACAGTTCTATGTTTTATAGATTTATAGAGTTTTTTCAAAGTTTTTACTATTTAAAATCTACTTGAATTGGTGTTCGTTGAAACAAGGTCTTTTTTTTATAGGTTTTAGAAGATTTTTGAGAAGGTTTAAAACAAAAAAATAAAAACCTTGGGATAGATAGATTTTAGCATATTTATAAATTTAAGGCATCATTTCTTTTTTTTTTAAATTATTTCCTTTTTGGTAGTTTTAAACTTAAAACCTACCCAAAAACCTTATAGTGTCAAAACACTTTTTTTGGCCAAGAGCATTGCTCATGAGAGTTGAAACAAAGACCTAATGATACTATCTTGAAGTCTTAGTCGTTTGATTAGATGACCGAAAACTATAATGTCAAACACTCAATTAGATTTTTGAGATTTAAATAAGAAAACCTTTATCTATTAAAAATCCTTCAACTTACCAAAAAACCTCCTCAAAAACCTTGTTTAACGAACAAAATCTTGGTGTCAGATAGGCCCCTTAAGAAGATAAAATACTCTCTCATAAATTTTAAAATTACTTTATTTACAAACTCAAACTCAAGACAGTAAAAAGGATATCCAAAAGGAAAGTTAAGAAATGGCATAAACCGGAACATGGATTTGTAAAATTAAATTTTGATGGATCCAAACAACGAGATGGATTGGCAACAACATGATATATTATTCGGGATCATAATGGGAGAAATATTTCGATAAATGCTTTTGCAAGCGAACACTGGAGTACAATTCAGGCAGAAACAATAGGCATGTATGAAGCAGTTTATGAAGCTAAGAAAATGAATTTGTCCAAGATCCAAATCGAAGGAGATAGTCTAATTGTTATACAAGCATTATATGGAAGTAGATCATGTCCATGGCAGATTGAAATGTTAATCTCAGATACAGTTGTGTTAATAATGCAGTCGTTTGAGGTAGTTAGATTCGCACATATACCTCGTGACTGTAATAAGGTTGCTGATTTGATTACGGGACTACGTCATTCTTGTAGTGCAAATCAAATTCAGACACACTTAGGACTTTATGTCCTCATCCGAAAGGATGCTATAGGCTGACTTTGTTCAGTAGAATCTCTTATAACTCTAAAAAAAAAAGACATCTAATTAAAAAAAATGTGTACCTTTACCTTACCAACTCTAATGAGTTCTTTTGGATATTACCTCATTTCCTTTGAAGTGCATGTGTGGGAAGGTAATTAGGCTTAGCTTCATACTTATATCAAATCGCTTTTATGTGCTTCAATAAAAATTATTGATATAAAACAAGATTATCATTTAATTCCTTCATATCTGAGCAATAAATTAATTAAGCAAAATAAAATAATTTGTCAAGTTGTCGTTATATGTGGTACACTGCTCTAGGTCTAAATCAAGAGGCAATATTGAGATCACTACGTAGTACGTACGCCTAGAGGTTGACTGCCTAAAATATTGTAACTAGTAAGTACCTAATCCAAGATTGCTCAGTTACCCTGTCGCCTCTGTGTATTAAACACCTAGCTTTTATTGTAAATCAACTTACTTTCATCAAATACATTTATTCATATGCTTAGTATAATATATACTTTTATTTTACAGTTTGAGATTTTATATAGACCATTATAACTGTTAAAATTTTACAAACGATCGATTAGAAATTACACATATGTAAACTCAGTACACAAATTCGATAAAATTTCATCTTAAAACTATTTGACAATTGAAAAAACAACTTATAAAATTATATACTAATTCTATTTAGTTTTAACTTTCAAATATGGTAAACTTATATCCTTCACAATAATATTACCAATTCAACCTATCACTTTATAGTCTCAAATTTCATCACTAATTACTAGAAACCATATTAATTACTTAATTAGTATATTATATTTCTTTTGGTAGAAAGATCAAATGTTATTTTTGTTTACTTGGTAAGAATTTGGTAAGAGCCTACCAAGTTTAGGCAAATAATATCCTTACGGGTGAGAGCAGAAAGTTCTAGATTTTGTGCAGATTTAATCTAACTTGACAGAATGAGCAAGTCAAGCAATTTTCTCAACAAACCAATTGATTTTCCTTCGCGCATGTTTAAGACAAAATCTTGCAAAGATTGTAGGTTGATTTTGATGTCTGCAACCAAGATCTCAATTTTACGCGGACATGTGTTACAACATTTTTTATAAGTTCATTGAAAAAGTTCTATTTCTTGTTGCATTAACAAGCGTGAGGTTATCCCCTTTTATTTCAATTCTAAATGTCAGATGCATAACGATATAGCTGCTACGATGCCTTTTTGTAATGTCAGTATTTCGACTTGTAGAATTGATCTAGAGTTGTATTGCTCAGCTCCTATTTTGATCACAAGAAGCCTCATGATGTCGAATTGAAAGTCCAATCGAGATTCTAGATTCATTTAGTTTAGAAACATCAAATTTAGCTTAAGATATTCCTATTCCGGTGTAGTCCAAACACTTTTTTCACGTCCTTTTTTCACTCAAAAGAAATTTGAATATAAAATCAATTTTGAGAAAAAAATTAATTCCTTTTACTCTTAATCTACCTTAGTAAAATACTAAAATAAAAAACCAAGTCTATAAAAATTTGAGCCATATGACAAATCTAAAATAAAAAGCTTTTTTTTATGCCGAGGTATCAAAAATCAGTTTGATTTTACGTCGGAGAGGTCGTCAAAGAACCATAGATCAAAATTTGATGATTTGTAATCAAGGAGTTATTTTGTGATCTCCTATTTAATGTACTTGTTTTTCATAAGAAGATCAAATCAGAAAAATAACTTTTACGGTCACTTTGGTTTATCTTCAATATTTTCACATAAACAAATCAACACTTTATAATTTTTAGTTTCAAAGAAAATATAATTCAGTCATGAAAATTTGTTTAGGAAAATTTATTTTCAAAACAAATCATAAATAATTCATATAAAATTATTTTAAATTAGACCCAAACTCAGCATCCATTTCAATTGTAAAGTAAAAGATTTTTTCATGAACGCATCTAAGTCTATTTCCAAAGTCCAAATGCTTTTGGGTTGATTTTTCGTTCTACCCATTTTCATATATGATTTCGTATAAAGTTCTTCCATATATTTTTGTTGGTTTGAGAGAACAGATTCATGGTTCCCTCAGTTTTGGGCATCTGCGAGATCTCTTTGACCTATGTTTTTTTTTTCTACTTGATTCTCTAATACAAATTTAAAAGATTTTTGTTCCTTTTCTTTTTCATTTGATAGTATAAGATCCTCTTTATCTTTTTAGTGATATTTTATTTTGACTAACATCTTCATTAAAATGAGAAATAAGTGAATAAATTGGTTACACTAGTTATTGATTACGATCAAATTAATACTAGTAGTGAAGGAGGTCCAAATTAAATTAATGATCACAGTTTACATACATATGTATGTGGGTGCATTGCATCTAGCTAGCATAACTTCAGTCTACACCTAGTTTAGAGGAGTTTTGATTAATTTTAAACCAAACGAATTAATACACACTGGGTTGCCGGGGATCTATTAAGCACTAAACTGAAGCATGTTTTGCATTTCACCAACACCAACTGCTGTTTTTATTATTTAATTAGCAGTAAGTTAACCCTACTTAATTAATTTGAGCTCTCCAAAGTCCAAACTTATTTTATAATGAACATATTGAAAAATTAAGACTAATAATATTACATATATGTTGGGTCATTAACCAATAGCCAGTGTATACATTCATTATTTTTCACTTCAAATGATTTACAAATGCGTATGAAATGTGAACTTAGAGTGAATTTACAAGGAGGTCAGCGCAGGTGCAGTGCTAGGCACGTACACTGAACGCTGCGTTTGCTTTGCGTGCGAACTTGTTTGGACCAACGGTACAGCTCTTTCATGCTCTATTCTCCTTTGAACCGTTACATTTAATTATTACCACATTGTTTTGACCAGGAGCTACATTTAGTGGTATTTCAAATTACGGAGCTACATTTTCCTTTGAACCGTTGTATTTAATTATTGCAACATTTTTTGACTAGGAGCTATATATTTAGTGTTGAATTCTGAGTTTAACTATTCAGTAAAACGTACAAATTAAGTAAATTAGATTGTATCGACCAACTCAATCCAATGAAAGGAAAAATAGTGAAACTAATTTTTTCATATGATTGAAAAGACAAAGGCAAGGGTCGAATGAACCTAAGAATTTCTATTATCTTAGGATGTCTCCTAACACTAGGTCACCCAATGTGAGACATTTATTATAGCATTTTCTTACATGAATCCGAATCAGGTGAGAATGAGCGCGCAAATGAGAAATTAAATAAGAAAGAACAAGAGCTGTTGGACGGAGAAAAAACAAGGGCGCTAATCATTTCACTTAAACAACAACAACAATGACCCAGTATAATTTCGCTGCTGCGGAATCTAGGGGTCAAGTAGGGACACCCCTGGCTTAACGCAGAGGGGCAGCGCCCGAAAAGCCCGAATAGGGCAACGACCCGAAAGAGCAAGACCGAGCAAAGGCAAAGCAAAACACACAAACAAACAGAGCAAAACCAAACAAAACCGAACAAAACAAGACAAATCACAAATAAACACAAAGAAACCAAGACACTAAGAACCAAAGGGGCCGTCTTTCTTAGCCTAGCTATCCACCACATGATCTTCTCCCTCCAACTGTCCCTGCAACCTGCTAACTCTGCTGAAACGACAAAAATGAATTTTTGGCAAATTATTCGCGTATTTTTAAAAAAAAATGGATATAGGGTGTGCGTCCAGATTGTTCATCAAAACTGTGATTTTGTTCATCAAAACTTTGATTTTGTTCATCAAAAACATATTGGATCGATGTGCATCAAAAACCTATTGTTTGTGCATAAAAAAATGGCCGAATGTGTATCAAATTTGTATGCATTAATATGTGTTGTGCATCATAATTACCCGCATGTGAGACAAAACTAATTGTTTTGATGTCAGTCTTGGTAATGTCTTGCTTGACTCGTTTGGATTCATCATTGTTGTTGCTATGAAACGTATGGCTGCTTCATGGGCTCCGAACATAGCTAAGGCACAAGCACTCCTCTTCAGTTTACAGCTTGCTCGTTCTTTTAGCGTACATCATATTATTGCAAAGTTAGATTCTTTATCTATTATCCTTTGCATTTAAGCATCTACATCAAATTTATCTTATTTAGGTAATATATTAGATGATATACATTTATTGGGCACTTCATTTGTTTCTTTTTGTTGCGCTAATATAGGTAGACATGACAATTGTGTAGCTCACTTTATCACATGTTTGTATCTTAATCTGAACATGAGCAAGTCTTTGTAAGTGATATTCCGCTATGTATAATTGACTTAGCTGAATTGAATATTTAATATATTTACACTTTGCTCTCAAAAAAGGATTTGTATAGCAACTACAAAAACTAGATATGTGTGTATGTGCATTGAAACTAATTATATGAGTATGTGAGTCAAAACTAATTATATGAGTAAGGAAGAAAGATAGCCTTAAAACACAAAATAAATACAAAAATGCACAAACAGATAGTCCTAAATGTGCAAATGGATGATATTGACGCACAAACAAAAGTTTATTTCAATTCACAAACAAAAGGATATATTAATGAACAAAGTACTAGTGGTGATGAACAAAATGTTGGTAGTAATTCACAAAGTGATGATAGTAATGCACAAACTTCATATAAATTGATACATAATGAAAAGTTAATTTTTTGATGCACAAAATGTCGGTAGTATAGTACTAATGAACAAACAAGGGTAAATCAATAAACAAAAAATGTGCATAAAATACGTGAAGCAGCCACATGTTTCACAATTAGTGAACAATGTGCATAAACTGAGTCGAGGTGTTGGTTTTTGAGGGCCGAGGGCTTTGATACATAATGAAAAGTTAATTTAAAAAGTTCGAAGTCGATGAATAATGTGCATCAAAAACTCAATGCACAATTAGTCAATATCGATGCACAATTGATCAGTATTGAAGCACAAACTACGCGCGTCTCTCGGAAACATATTTTTCAAAAAATACGTGAATAATAAGGCAATAAATCGCCCGTGCCGTTTTTATCTAAAAATACGCGAATAATAAGGAAAAAATTCGTTAGTGTCGTATTTATCTTTTTAATGAATGTCTAATCAGAGACGTTGATTTTTTGGAGGAGTCGACCAAAATTTATTACGTATGTAACCAAAATTTATTACGCCTATTCTCACGTGGCTCTTTCTCTTTCTTACGTATGTAAATAATAATTTTTTGGAATAAAATATTGTTGGAACAATGATTGTTCCATGGTTTCTCTTAGTTTTGATGATAACAAACTTAGTTGATATAACTTGCTTCTACATGTAAGTGTTTCAGGTAAACAGGTACATGGTCACGAGTGAAGGAACATTGTGAGGAACGATGGAGGGAACGAGTGACAGATTTAGGAAGCGCGTCTCAAAAGGAACGCGAGTTTCTATAAATGGCAAGTTACCATATCTTCTGCAAGCGATCTTCTACGAAGATTTACAACTGTAGGCGGTTGCTTAAGGAGATAAAAGAGAAGATAAGATCAATCTTCACACGATCTTATCTTGGGAAATCCGAGATCATTCGGTTTTGGGAAGAATCGGCATGGTTGCGGATCCGAAATCACAAACAATCTTTTTCCTTATTGTGTGGGATTTGTTAAGTGGAATATCAACGTAATTAGGCAAGAATTACGTGTGAGATCAGACTTAACTTATCTTATAAATAGCTAGGGTTAGCTAGGGTTAAAGGAGTGGTTTTCGAGTGGTTGAAGACGACGATCTTGAAGAGAGAGCTTTTCAAGTGTATGAGTGTGTGGCTTTTTCCGGTGAAGAATCCACAAGTAAGTCAGTAGTTTACTTCCATTTAGGTTTACGTTTAGGGTTGTAGAAGTCTAGTTGGTTGAACTTCGGTCGGTGCCGTAGTTACCAGGAACTTTGGTTGGTGCCTTAGTTACTTGACTTGCCTTGTAATCGTTGAAACTTAATAAAGGTATTCTATTGAAAATCCTTTGAGAAGGAGTCTCAGGGGTAGAGGTTTTTCTTTCTACGACTTGTTGGTCGGACAGAAAGTTTTCCTCTCTAAATTCTATGTTCTACTATTTATTTCCGCTGCCCAGGGAACCTTACTAGTTCCTTGTATTGTTACTAACGCGTCACGATCCAACAATTGGTATCAGAGCATGTTTGCTCTAGATTGTGTGTTAGTGCAGGAATACAGAATGAGTTCCAATACCACTCACAACGTCATTGAAAACATCACCACCAGAAGAGGAGTCTATACATTGGAAGAAGACTCTGACATGGCTCTCATAATAAAAACAATGAGGGCATTCTACAAGAGAGGCAAGAAGCAAGGGGCCTTGAAGGAAAAAGAAAAGGTCAACTCTGAGAGAAGGAGATCAAGGACGTTACCAGCTTCAACTGTCAAGAAAAGGGTCATTATGCCAAAAGTTGTCCCAAAGGTAACGAGTCTGGGAACGAGAAGAAAAAGGCCTACATCGATGCATGGGATATTGACTCAGATGATGAATCTGAATCTAAGATCTGTGTCATGACTCTAAAGACTGAAGATGCCGACCCAGAGGTAACTTCTGAACAATTCCTTGCTAGTTTAGAGAATGCTAAACAATCTGATCTTGTCATCCTTGTTAAAAAGCTTTTTGAAGATAACTTAAAGATGCAAGATGAAATAGAAGCTTCTGATGAGAAATGTCTTAATCTTGAAGAAAAATTATCAGAAACTACTGTCACTAATGTTGTTCCTTGTTCAGAGTGTGAAGATTTAAAGAAAGATATTAAGACTCTCACTGAAACCAATAATGAACTTAGATCGGATTTGCTTATCTTTAAACTCAGAGGAGAAGAATTAGAGAATGAGCTTAATAAACGAACTCAAATTGAGTTTAATCCTGCTAGGAGTGGCATTGGTTATGGTAAAAACAAATCTGAATATCCTCTTGATGACCTTACCTTTGAAGAGAAAATGGAAAGAAAAGCTAGGGAACTGCAATCCGCTAGAGATAAGGTAACTCATCTAGAGAGTAGAGTCAAGATTCTTGAAAGTAATCTGAACAACAACTCTGAATGGTATTCTGGAAAAACGGCTCACAAAATTTACCTAAAACAATCTCAGGGGAACCAGCATAGAGTTCCTTCCAAGGAACGATCAAAGGAACGTACCCTCCAGAAACCACATCCTAAACGCTATCTTGGCGAATACTATAGGGTGTGCTATCACTGTGGTGGGGGAGGTCATGTTCAAAAAGACTATAAGGTTAGATTAGAAATGTCAAACAAAAGGGCTCAAAACCAGAATACAAGGAACAACAAGAAACAGTGGTCTGGTAAGAAAAATCAAGGCTACGACAAATCTCATCAGAACAAAAAGAAACCAGCTCCACAACCACAAAAGAAGCAAGATTCTAAAACTGACAAAGGGAAAAACCATGTTGATCTCTCAAATATTGCTTCTAGTTTCAAAAGTCCACAGAAAGCTACTTTAGTTAAATCACAAATCTATCATTCTGTGAGCTATGCTAACCGACCCGGGAAGGCTAAGCAGGCCTGGGTCGTTAAAACGTGATTTCTTTCTTGCAGGTTGAAGTGAGGGGGAACATCCGCTAGATCCTTGACAGCGGGTGTTCATGTCACATGACAGGGAACAAGAGTATTCTGTCCTCACTTCAGGTCAATGCTGGAGGAAACATTTCCTTTGGCAATAACAATCAAGGAGAAATCATTGGAACAGGTGAAGTCAAGCTAAATGATAAAACAAGCGTGAAAGACGTAAGCTTGGTGAAAGGTCTTGGTTACAATCTGTTGAGTATTGCTCAGCTTTGTGACCAAGGGAACAACGAGGTATCCTTTACCTCAGATGGCTGTATGATCAAAAACATAAAATCAAATCTTATGGTCCTGAAAGGAAAGAGGCGCAACAATGTGTATTTTGTCGACTCAAGTTTCCAACCACAAGAAGAACTTTGCTTTGTTACAATAGCCGACAAGACTGATCTCTGGCATAGGAGGTTTGGTCATGCAAATCATCGAGGAATCCACAAGCTCTACTCACAAAATCTGGTGATAGGACTTCCCAAAGTTCTTACAGAAAAGGAAAGCTTATGTGAAGAGTGTGTGAAAGGGAAACAAAGCAAGTCATCTTTTCAGCCAAAGTTGTCAGTTAGCACCTCTCATCCTCTTGACATGGTACATATGGACTTGTGTGGTCCCATGTGGGTGAGAAGTCATGGCGGTAGCAGGTACATTTTTGTTATTGTTGATGATTTTACTAGATATACATGGACTCTCTTTCTAGGTTCCAAAGATGAGACATTCATGGCATTCAAAAGCTGGATCAAGAAAGTAGATGCATCAACAGGACAAAAATTGAAGGCTATCAGATCTAACAACGGAACAGAGTTCAAGAATTCCATGTTTCATAGCTACTGTGATGAACATGGAGTGTCTCAGAACTTCTCTGCGCCAAGGACTCCTCAACAAAACGGCGTAGCAGAGAGAAAGAATGGAACACTACAAAACATGGCTCGTACTATGATGTTGGCAAGTAACTTGCCTCGGTCCTTTTGGGCTGAGGCAGTCGGTACCGCTTGCTACATCATTAATCGAGTCACCATACGTTCCACCTTCTCCAAAACTCCATATGAACTAATCAAGGGTAGAAAGCCGAATATTTCCCACTTGAAAGTCTTTGGATGCAGGTGCTTTATTCACAACAACGGAAAAGACGAGCTAGGCAAGTTTGATCCAAGGAGTGACGAAGGCATCTTTCTGGGGTATGTATCCAACAACAAGGCTTACAAGGTGTTCAATAAAAGGACTAAGAAGTTTGAAGAAAGCATTCATGTTGTCTTTGACGAGTCCGAAAATGGAGGGAACCTGTCTAGTAACGAGGATGTACTAAAGGTTCTAGATGCAGATTCAGATGATGAAGTCGATCCAGAGTTGAATGAAAAAGCTCCAAATTTAGGTTCACAAGCTCCATATGATGATGTTATGCCTCCGAATTAGAATCTGGATGGAGATGACACTGAAAATGTTCTGGTTCCTGATGATGATACTTCACAAAATGAAGAAATTGAAGAAGATCATGGGGAAGGAACATCCAAAGGAACGACAAGCCAACAGGAACAAGAGGAGTCAAGAACAGATCCCACTCAGATTGAAGTCAGAAACTATCATCAAAAGAGGGATCATCCTGTTGACAGCATCATCACTCCATACGATAAAGGTGTGCTTACTCGTTCCTCTATTAAGAATTTTTGTGCTTTCAATGCATTTATCTCTCTTGCAGAGCCAAAGAACGTGAAGGAAGCATTAAAAGACCCTGACTGGATAGTTGCTATGCAAGAGGAACTACACCAGTTTGAGAGGAACAAAGTATGGAGATTAGTTCCCAAGCCAAAGCACAAAATGGCTATAGGAACAAAGTGGGTTTTCAGGAATAAACTTGATGACACCGGAGCAGTCACAAGGAACAAGGCGAGACTTGTAGCAAAAGGATACAATCAACAAGAAGGGATTGACTACGATGAAACGTATGCTCCTGTTGCAAGAATAGAAGCCATCTGTCTTCTAATCGCCTATGCTGCTCACAAGGGATTCAAGTCGTATCAAATGGATGTGAAGACAACATTCCTGAATGGTTACCTACAAGAGGAGGTCTATGTGTTGCAACCTCCAGGATTTGAAGATGTTGATCACCCTGACCATGTCTACGTACTGGATAAGGCTCTTTATGGTCTTAAACAGGCTCCTCGTGCTTGGTATGATAGATTCGCTCAGTTTCTGTTAGCCAATGGATATAGACGTGGTGTGATCGACAAGACATTGTTCCTAAGGGAACAAGACGGTGAGGTTTTAGTAGTTCAAGTCTATGTTGATGATATTATTTTTGGTTCTACTAACCCCAAACTTGTAGAAAGCTTCAAGAACCTAATGAGAAGTGAGTTTGAGATGAGCATGATCGGTGAACTTACTTTCTTTCTTGGTCTACAAGTGGTGCAAAGTGATGAGGGAACAAAGGTGCATCAACAAAAGTACATCAAGGAGCTATTGAAGAAGTATGATATGGATTCTACAAAAAGTTTTGATACTCCTATTTCTCCTAATACTCGTCTTGATGCTAATCCTAATGGTGTTGATGTTGATCAAACGATGTACCGTGGAATGATTGGTTCCCTATTGTACCTAACGGCCAGTCGGCCAGATATTATGTTCAGTGTGTGTCTTTGTGCAAGATTTCAGGCTAATCCTAAAGAAACACATCTGAAAGAAGTGAAGAGAATTCTGCGCTACTTGAAAGGGAACGATGGGTTATGTTTATGGTATCCAAGACACAACTCGTTCCATCTTGTCGGATTCTCGGATGCAGATTTTGTAGGTCACTTGGTAGATAGGAAGAGCACATCAGGCATGGCCCAATTCCTTGGTCCTTGTTTGGTGTCTTGGGGATCGAAGAAGCAAAATTCGGTTGCTCTTTCAACAACTGAAGCGGAGTATGTCGCAGCAACTGCCTGTTGTTCCCAGGTATTGTGGTTAAAACAACAGCTGGTGGATTTTGGTATGTCTCTTGGAACTATTCCTATATTATGTGATAATACAAGTGCAATCAATATCTCCAAAAATCCTGTGCATCATTCTAGAACCAAACATATAGATATTCGACATCATTTCTTAAGAGATAATGTTAAAAAAGGTTTTATCAAGATGGATCATTGTAGGACTGAAAATCAAGTGGCATATATTTTCACCAAGGCTTTGGACAAAAAACCCTATGAACATCTGAGGATGTTGCTAGGAATGATTTCCTTGGAGTAAACAAGTCCCGATCCTTTATTCCAGAGGGACTAAAAAGGTAACATCTCAGGTAATTACATATCATTTGACAAGTTTTCTAATGGCTTATATCTTTCCTCTATGCATAGATGTTGTGTATATTAGAAATTGTTAAATGATGCATGCTAAAAGGAACTGAAACTATAACTGCTTACATCCAAGATTTCTTTTTAGCCCAAAATAACCAACTTGATCTATTTTATCCCTCACTTCAAGCCGAAATGATGGTTGGTTATAAAACTGTCCCCTAGCCTGGTCCACACAAACGTTCCCTATGAACCTACTTTGATTACCTTTAAACGGGGAATAATTGTTTGGATGTCAAAAATATCCCAAGCCCACAAAAAGTTTGAATGGAACATCTCTTGTCCCTTGTCTGTTCAAACAATCCTTTTTATCCACTCTTGGTAACGAGGAGGGGAACAATGCTCAAAGGGAATGTGAATCCAAAAGCAGTGGGTGAAGAAGCAAAAGCTCCAACAGAAAAGGTGTTCTAGAGGTTAAAAAAAAAAGGGGTTGAAAAAAAAAGGAACTTATCAAGTTACTTCTGCAGTCCCGAAAAATCTATGTGTTACTAAAGAGAAGTTTAACTTGGTTATGAGAAATTTCTTGAGGATGAAGTTCCAAGGCGATTCAAAAGGGTCTATGGCGAAAAAAAAAATTGTTAAGAAGATTGGTGGAAGCGTTAATGCCAAGATGTAGTTTGAGCTTCAAAAGATTTCCTATCAGCTGAGTACCATCATTGGTTACCTGGCTAAGAGAGACATTGACACTGCTGCTGCTGATTCCACCTCCTCCGAACCATGAGGTGGACCCTCTCTAGTTCCTTAGCCTATCTATCCCCAGTTTAAAGTTTTCTTTTTGCTTCTTGGATGTTAAGACTTTTATGTTTTTATGTTTTCTCTGGCTGTGATCTCTGCGACAATTATCTATAATAATAACTATCTTTTGCTTATGACTGGTTTAAGTTTCAATTAAATTTGTTCACTTGCTCTATGTTTTGCTTGATGATTGTTGATCTTTTGATGATGTCAAAAGGGGGAAGTTAGGAAAAATGCAGAGATGCGTTCTATCCAGGAAATACAGAGGGAACTTTGGCTAAGGGAGAATATGTTGTTAACTGTGAAAAGTATGAACAACAGTGCATCTATTAAGGGGGAACCATACAAGAATTTTTTTTCTGATCTATATTTCTACTGGTTTCTACATATGCATTTTTGTATAGGTTTGTCATCATCAAAAAGGGGGAAATTGTTGGAACAATGATTGTTCCATGGTTTCTCTTAGTTTTGATGATAACAAACTTAGTTGATATAACTTGCTTCTACATGTAAGTGTTTCAGGTAAACAGGTACATGGTCACGAGTGAAGGAACATTGTGAGGAACGATGGAGGGAACGAGTGACAGATTTAGGAAGCGCGTCTCAAAAGGAACACGGGTTTCTATAAATGGCAAGTTACCATATCTTCTGCAAGCGATCTTCTACGAAGATTTACAACTGTAGGCGGTTGCTTAAGGAGATAAAAGAGAAGATAAGATCAATCTTCACACGATCTTATCTTGGAAAATCCGAGATCATTCGGTTTTGGGAAGAATCGGCATGGTTGCGGATCTGAAATCACAAACAATCTTTTTCCTTATTGTGTGGGATTTGTTAAGTGGAATATCAGCGTAATTAGGCAAGAATTACGTGTGAGATCAGACTTAACTTATCTTATAAATAGCTAGGGTTAGCTAGGGTTAAAAGAGTGGTTTTCGAGTGGTTGAAGACGACGAACTTGAAGAGAGAGCTTTTCAAGTGTATGAGTGTGTGGCTTTTTCCGGTGAAGAATCCACAAGTAAGTCAGTAGTTTACTTCCATTTAGGTTTACGTTTAGGGTTGTAGAAGTCTAGTTGGTTGAACTTCGATCGGTGTCGTAGTTACCAGGAACTTTGGTTGGTGCCTTAGTTACTTGACTTGCCTTGTAATCGTTGAAACTTAATAAAGGTATTCTATTGAAAATCCTTTGAGAAGGAGTCTCAGGGGTAGAGGTTTTTCTTTGTACGACTTGTTGGTCGGACAGAAAGTTTTCCTCTCTAAATTCTGTGTTCTACTATTTATTTCCGCTGCCCAGGGAACCTTACTAGTTCCCTGTATTGTTACTAACGCGTCATGATCCAACAAATATTATACTCCCTCCGTCCCTAAATGTTTGTCCTCTTTCCGTTTTCGTCGTCCCTAAATGTTTGTCCTTCTCCCCTTTTTTCCTTTTATATCCACATTTTTCTTACAATATTACTCTCATTCAATATATCTCTATGCATATTATCCAATCAAAAATCAACCACGATACCCCTTTTAGTCATTTCCTTTCTTCTTCTCTTTCTTCACATCTTTATCCATCAACATTCTTCTTCTCTTTTTTCTCATCTTTATCCATCAACATCGCATTTTCTCCCCTCTTCCTATTGACTACTTTCTCCTCTCTTTTTTTTTGTTAATTTGTGTGAAATTGTCCTTTAGGACAAACATTTAAGGACAGAGGGAGTATGTAGAGTGAATGTCATGGCACCCGACCCCAATGTAAGGCTTCTCCGTGCATTTATCCATATAAATTATTTGTGATGTGTTTTTTAATGTTAGTTTATAAGTTGTAGATTTTTAAAATAAGGGTTTAATTAATTCATAA
The DNA here is from genome assembly GCA_964016875.1 of Fallopia convolvulus. NCBI lineage: Eukaryota > Viridiplantae > Streptophyta > Magnoliopsida > Caryophyllales > Polygonaceae > Fallopia > Fallopia convolvulus. Next base: position 46,912,926 of record OZ024721.1, read on the forward strand.
GCTTTTAATTCGTGAGCAGGTAGTATTTAGGCTTCCAAGTTCGCACCATCTCAACGCACACATCCCCAACCAAGCTCCCTGCTATTTCTTCCAGAAAATTGAATGGCTTCTTGAATCAATGATAAAAATGGTGTGTCGTCATTTCAATTAAATTCTTCCTGAGTCTTTCTTCTGGCGTGGCTATGTGTTTTCCCCTGCTATGAAACTCAGCCTTCCCATTTTCCAACTCTGCTGCCAAACTCTCTGCTCCGCAATGCCCAATCCCAAATCCATCTCCACCGCCGCTAACCCCGCCGTCATCCGCCGTCTCCGGCGCAAGGAAAAGCTCGTCGTCATACTGGGCGCCACCGGCGCCGGAAAATCCCGCCTCTCCGTCGACCTCGCCACCCGGTTCTCCGCCGAGATCATCAACTCCGACAAAATCCAGCTCTACAAGGGCCTCCCCATCACCACCAATAAAATCCCGCTCCCGGAACGCGCCGGCGTCCCCCACCACCTGCTCGGCGACTTCGATTCCTCGGCCGGCGACGTCTCCCCCGCCCAGTACTCCCTCGCCGCCGCCGCCGCGATCTCCGACGTCCACTCCCGCGGCCGCGTGCCCTTCCTCGTCGGGGGCTCCAACTCCCTCATCCACGCCCTCCTATCCGGGTCGGATGCGGACCCGTTCGCGGGCCCAGGCGGCCCGGTCTGCTCCGGCTCGAGCCTCCGGTACCGGTGCTGTTTCCTCTGGGTGGACGTTTTGCCGCGGGTGCTGAACGAGTATCTGGACAAGCGAGTCGACGAAATGTTCGACTCGGGGATGCTGGCCGAGCTGGCCGAGTTCTACTCGTCCGAGATACATGAGTCGAAGCCCAACGCGGGGCTGAGAAAGGCGATCGGAGTGCCCGAGTTCGAAGAGTATTTCCGGGAGCCGCCGGGGCGGAGGACGCGGGTGGTGTACGAGGAGTCAGTGAGGGCGATCAAGGAGAACACGTGTCGGCTGGCGAAGAGGCAGGTGGATAAGATCGAGCGGCTGAGGAGAGGCGGGTGGGGCCTACGGAGATTGGACGCCACGGATGCGTTTAGGGGCGTGCTGGAAGGGAACCAAGGGTGGAGATCGGAATGGGAGAGTCAAGTAGTGCAGCCCAGTGTCCACATTTTGAAACGCTTCTTGGAGGAGTGAGTAGCAGGTTTTCTCCAGCTCGTTCCAGCTCTTCTGCATACATCTATTTTTTTTTTCCTTATTTTTTGTCCTCCCACTTTTGTTTGTCAATTTCCCGGGTTTTTTTGGGTTTTAATATTCAACATGATTTTTTTTTTTTAACTTGGGGGTTCTTAATTGGGTACATATAAGAAGAAGCAATAGCCAAATTTTGGAGCGATTGTAAATTCTGGTGTTCTAGACAAGCAAATACCGGTGAATGAGAAATAAATACGCAAATATTTTGTCCTGGTCTCTTCTTGTATGTGAATTCGTGCAGTTGTTGTTGGGTAAAAGAAGGCAAATTAGTGGGAGAGTGTGTATCTTGCCTTGGTGATGCGAAAAAAATGGACTGCCAAGTGCAGCACATGTTCTATTCTAGTTTCAGCTCCCGCCAATTTCGAGACGTATATTGTAGGAGTAGTAAGGTAACAAATGTCAAAAGTAAAAAAATATTAAATGTATTAATTTTCACAAATTTACGGGTATTTTTTAATTGCAAATTTAATACATTAAGTTTAACTAAATTACATTAAATTTATTTGGTGATCCAAACAGACTTGTACGTAGTACTTTTTATATTATTAAATGTATTATTTTGCACAAAAATACCTTTTAAATTACAATTTAATATCGTTATATCTCAAACTTCACCTCTAAAGGAAATTTGGTCTATTTACAATAAGAAACAATGTCATTTATATGATGTAAAAGTTTGAGCATATTTAAACAAGATTATTTAAAATAAAAAAAAGACCAAAAAAATCTGGGTTGATACTAAAAATCTATTTAATAAAGCCGCATTCATGATCTTCCGAGAGAAGTGGTCAAAAGGCACGGTCTCTTTGAATGAAATATCATTTTCACGATTCCGAAGGTACTTTTAAATTGCTTATAACAACATCCCAAATTTCGTCCATCCAAAACTACCAAAAAATTATACTCCTATGTGAAAAAACGTAATTATATGCATATCCCACAAAATATTGCGAGGAAATATCGAATATCTTTTTGGTGATTTTGGTCCGAAGAATATGGTTTGATTAATGTTTGACTAACGTGCGCAACAAATCGCTGCAAAAGGAAGAAAACATTGTAAATAAAATGCACGTATTCAAAGCTATAAGAAAACACTTTTTTTAAAAATAATTTTTGGGATATTTTGTAAGATTCACCTTTTATAATTGACTGCTTTTTTAATAGGAGTATGTTTTATTAATATTTTAATTAAGCTCTTAGGAATAAACTTCATTAGATTAGAACTATAAATACCTCAAAACGTCAAATTATTTGGATAAAAACGTCCTCGCATTTATAGTACGCATTATCAGTTACCGGATAATAGAAAAATTAGTTGAAGATCTATACTATTTATAAAGGGTTTTGCCTCTCGGGACATTGGTCTGGGCAGCCCGGCCTCCTTTCGACCTTGTCCTAGAAGGTTGAAAATTTTACTTCCTATTGGTCTTCGTCTAGACGGATTTGGACAAGCACTTTGGTTTGGACATCTTCGAAGCTGATACAAAAAATTCTATGTTAGTTCCTTGTAACGGTCCCTTCCCTGGATTACTCCACGTCGGAAAGCCTCTATAGCGGTGGACATGTTACAGTGCAAGATTAAAATCTTATCTTTGTTGAACCTCTCTAATTAATGTCAGGTTGACTCATCGTGCTTCTAGGCGATCCGGTAGAGATTGCTGCATTGGTTCTCAAAATTGTGATTGCTGGCGAAATGAATCCGGCCGATTCACGAACTAGGTGATGACTGATCCTGTCAACGCTGTCCCGAACCCTTTGCACATTAAGGCTTCTAGGGAGTGATGAGAGATGGCATTGGTCATCATCTTCTACTTGAAGATGGCGATGTGCTCATCAGGGTCTTTGGTCCCATCGTAAGCAATCATATGCGGGATTGTGAATTTCCTTGGAATTTCCACTTAAGTGATGGCATCGACAAAGGGCGACTCATCATAACCATCCTCTGCTTCCTTTTCAATGGGTTTGGGGAACCTTGGGATTTCAACGATCTGATCGGTGAATGTTCGTACGAACAATTTCATCTAGGTCCTGAGGCCTCCTTCTTTCATTACCATCACTAACTCCGGTCCAATGATCCCCTAGGAGCAAGGAGGGTTGAACAATAGCAGAACTGATAGTAGTGAAAGGCATCACGTTTCTCCCTGTGGCTCTTCCTTGATGATGCAACATAGTCGGGGGTCTAGGGACACTGACGATGAGAGTATTGTGTTTAGTAGTGATTTGGGAATCTCGGCTTGTTAGGGGTGCAGAGGTACCCATACCTCTTTCTAAATCACGTCTGGTGACAAGACCATTAATTCCTCTGGCTACCCTCAATTGATACCTTACGGAAGCCGTTGACTGTAATTGTGACCAATGATCATTATTTTTGTTGGTCAAGCGGTCAACATGTTTCTGGTAAATTTCATTGCTTGCCCTGTGCTCGGATAGCTCATTCTCCAAGCTTTGGAGTCTTAGAGAGAAAGCCACCAATTCCACCTAGTGATTGCTTGTTGGAAGATTCCCTAGATGATTAGTGTTGTTTGGGTGATTAGTTGCTTCGAGGTCTTGATTTTTGTTACCTTCTTCAGACATGATCAAAGTTCTTTTCATGATGAAAGGTCGCAACTTTCTCGAGTGTGCCCCAAGATGGGCGCCAAATTATTTTGGATGAAAAACAATGTAATTGTTCTAACATCCTTTCAAGAGGGTCACAATCAAGATTCGCGATAGAAAAGTTATTGAATTTCTTGTGAATCGTTTAGTTGAGTACTTTCTTATTGCTCAATCATGTGATCTTGTGTTACATGCCTTTAGTTTATATATCCATGTGATTTTCTAACCCTAATTACATAAGATAAATAAAATATGGAAAGAATATGTATCTTTTCTTTCCCCTCTTTACAATCCTAGAATTTCCATATTTACGTCTACTCGAGGGTCATGACTTTATCTAGCTTCCTAATATCTTATGGGAAGATATTTCTGTCTTCATTTATAGAAACCAGTTTCTTGTTCTTATCCCGTGTGCTTTCCATCTTCAGGCTTCTTCCTATGGGGCTAGATTGGCGCACCTTGCTTCTCGTCCCAACGGAACTCCTAGGCCCAACAACGTTCTTCCAAGTGGTAGGTCGAACCTCCTACTTCTTCCGATTAGTTGCATTATGAGTGTTTTTCTTCCTTATCTCTTATTTTATAGATTGGGGACAATGTATGATTTAAGCATAGGAGAGGGAAACATTTATCGTGTTTTTAGTTGAATATTTCTTATTTGCATTGTTAAAGAAAGAAAAAGAAAGTTTTGCATTCGTTTTCTAAGTGTTATTGATTATGTTGATTATGTTGAGGTTCTATCCCCTTGACATGCTTGGAATGTTGATACTTGATGAAGAATTGGAATGGCTGTGAACTTGTTTGATAATTTGATTGAGCATGTGTTATCTTTTGAGTCTTGCGTTATCTTGAAGTTTTAGAAAATGAACCATGTGAGATGATTTTTGCCCTTTCTTTCACTAAATTCTTGAAGTCCTCTCTTATTCATTATGTGTGATTCTCACTTTTGATTTGCTTCCTCTAGAGCTTGCTTTTGAATCTTTTTTAAGGCCACATTTATGACTTATGCATCTTCCATTTAGATGTTTGAGGCATTGTTTTAATAACCATATTCCTTGTCCACCCTTGCACATTATTCTTTTGCTTATAACCCTTCTGGGCCTATTAATTGATTCGTTGTTAGCGTCACAAAATCATCCATACCCTATGATTTAACCTTTTACCAAACCTGGGAATTAGGATAGTTTATTTTGAGGAGTACACTAAGTGAGAGCCAAGCTTGCGATAATTTGATATGTATTGTGTTTGGAAAGGAGAGTAGCCTTAAAAAGTATTTATGTTTTTTCTTTTCAAGCAAAAAAAAGAGTGGTAGTGAATTAAATAGTGTTATATGGGTGATTAATACAAAAGATCGATGTAGGAGTAGTATGAGCTTGAAGCTTTGCTTAGTTTTGTTCCTTTTCTCGGATCAAGCACCACATGGCTAAATATATTTCCCTGCCAAATTCTTCTCATATTGGCCCCAGTATAACCCTATAAAGTTCTCATGATATTTGTTATGTGCAAGGTCTCTTGCAATGGAGATTTTGAACGTGGATGTAAGCCTTTGGTAGTCTAGAAATCAATTATGAGATTTGAGCGAAACATTAAACCCTTAAATACTTGGGTGAGAGTGGTTGTCAAACACTTTGTCGTAGTGAAGTTTAGAATGGATGTATTTTCTTGGTCTCTATTATATTTAAAATGGACGCTATGATTTTATGTGTCAAACTACGATTCTATAACTTTTGCCCAAATATTATTTGAGGTGGAAACATGAATTGCTTGCTTTATGAGGTGTTGAATCTATTTCTTGCTTGAGGACAAGCATGGTTCTTTGGAGATTTTAATAGCATGTAGATTTCGGCACTAGTTTTAGGTCATGTTTACTTTCTCGCTTAGTTTATTTTTCACTTTTAGGTAGTTTTTGTTGGGTTCTTTATGTTTCGAAGTCTACCTTTGTATTTTCATGTTTTCAGTCATACTTTGAGGAATTTCGTGTTTGCTAGCTCAAAGAAATGAAGGAATGGGCCCTTTCTTGAAATTGGAAGTGACAAAGGAAAGCTCGGACAAGCAGATCGTCTTTAAAAACAATAGAGAATAACTCAAGCAAACAACTTGACCGAGTTGTTGCCTAAGTAGTGTCGCCAAAGGAGAACTCGGGCAAACTACAACCAAGTAGTTGGTCGAGCTATTGCAACAATCAAAGTATTCGATCAACAACTTGATTGAGTAATTATTCCAATCAAGTACTCAATCAAGTTGTTTTCCTTGTTGGTTTGGGCCTGTGCCAACTTTGAAAACTCATTTTTCCTATTTTATTTCTACCCTATTTTTTATACTTTTTGAGCTAGACTTTCCTTAGGGATCTCTTGCCACTTTTAACTTTCCTAGAAACCCTAAGTTGGAGATTAGAGAGATTATTCTAGTATTTTTCTTCGATTGAACTTGGATTATTTTTCAAAGCAATTCCTTGTTCTTGAATCAAGTATGTATTTTATTCAATTTGATTTGATTGATTCTCTCGCATCTATGTCTAATTAAATCTCTTATTTTATGAATGGTGTGAACCTAATGATGTTGTAGGTAGGATTTTAATTTGATGATTGCTTGGATGGATGTTTGAACCGAATTTGATTCAATCCTGGGATACTTAACCTAATTAATAAAAATTAGTTAGACTTCTACTAGAATTTGAGACTGACGGGCAATAATAATAATAATAATAGAAATTCAATAATTTAAACTTTTAAAAATTGTTCTTGTCAAATCCCTAAGAATTGAACTAGAGAATTATTTATGAAAAAGTGATTTAATTTCTCTTGTGGATTACTAATTATCATAGTAGTTTTAGTGTTTGAGTATTTTTTGCAGAATGCGGTGACGAAAGTAGATTTAAATATCCCTTAGTCTCTAGGAGCTCAAACAGTATAAAATTGATTGGTTAGATGCGAGAAAATTGCTAGTTAAGTTTAGGTACATGCACTCATCATCAGAAAAGTGTTAGTGCTGATATTAGATAATTAGTCCTTCAAACAAGTTCACATTAAATTCAAGTAGGCATCCGTTTATCGCACCGAAGCATTATTGTGGAAATCCATGATCTTAGAAACTTTCTCTCATTGGATTTCATATGTGATTCTCGTTTACATAATCAATCTTAATTTTGCAAATACGTGTTTTGTTCTTTTGGCTTGATCTAGTAGTTTAGACATTAGTTGATATTGCATAGTCCCTGTGTTCGACACCTTGGTAATACAATCAAACCCGTACACTTGCAGGGTTGGATTTGGCAGCATTAGAAGAGTAGAATAGAATAGAAAGAGCATTTATCTTAAGGAATGAGATCGTCCATGAATTTATTTTAATCAAACTTGTTCAACTTTATAAATTAAAATTTTCAACCTTTTGAATAACATTCTTAAATACATTCTAAACTTTAGATATTGTTTTGAATAAAGTACCCCTAATCGTTTTAATTCTGACAAACACATATAAGTTATAAATTTGACCAAAAATTCTTTTGCGAAAACTTTATTTATTTTCAATTTTTTTTCTCAAAACTAATTCTAAAATCCTAATATTAGGCCAAGATGGTTATTCATTTTATTGCTAGGCTCTCAAAGGAGTTCGAGACTTTAGCAATTCATATTCAATAATCTAATCCTCTATTATTGTTTACCAATGCTCGCTCGATGGTTCTTCTTGAAGAAACGCATTGCGCTCAACAACAATCGATCGCTAATGATGTCAAAGCTATCACTACATCATCTAGAAAGACGTCAGACATGCTTGCTAACAAGTCTTCTCTGCCAATAGGAGTGTATCACGGATCAAGCAATCGTGGCTTTGGATTCGGGTGTGATCGAGGCTGAGGCTGTAGGCATAGGTATGGTAATGGTGTAGTTCTCTTTTAGCGCACCTTGTATAGTTGGGTTTCAGTCCAAAATAACAATCAACAACATCTTTGTTACCTTTCTCAACCTTCTAATCTCGGAGTGGTCCTTCTCCACGCCAACCCAACAATCACCAGTCTCAAGCGATGTTTTTGATTATGCCTACGACTTCCCATCCTCTGTAGACTTAAATCGACACTTTAATGCAATAAATCTATATTTGCCTAACCAGTCTTGGTATATGGACACTGGAGCACCTTCTGATATGTCCAATACCCTTGGTACTCTCTCTACAATAACTCCCAAGAGTTTTTTTAATTTAGTAATTATTGAAAATGGAAAGTGAATACCAACTATGTGTCTTGATGACTTTACTATTTCTTATGGGCCTTTCCGATCAAATATAAGTCTCAAATAGTCAACATATTTGTTAAGTTCTATAAGTTTGTCGAACCCAATTCCAATGTGATATTAAATCCCTTCAATGTGACATGGGTAGGGAATTTGACAATTCCGATTTCCACCAATTTTCTGAGTGAAATGGCATCATCTTTCATTTTTCTAGTGCTCATGCCTCCCCTAAAAATGGAAAAGCTAAACGTGTCATTCGCACCATTAATAACATTCTATGAACTCTCCTTCTCCACGTCTTTCTTCCACCTCGACTTTAGGTCTATGCTCTTCAAACTTCATCCTACTTACTCAACATTTTACCTACCAAAACTCTTCGCAAGAGAAGCCCCGCTCAAACATTAAACAACAAAACTCTCTTATATTTTCATCTTTGGATTTTTTGATGTCTCTGCATTCCTAATCTGAATGTTGTTTCTCCAAACAAGCTTCATGCTTGTTGACGGGCCTTCACTCGGGACAACAAATAAATTTATAAGTCAAGACCCCGCTGAGTATTGGGGAGTCAGGATTGTTCCACGAGAAGCAAGGTTGTTTTTTTATCGACTACTAACAATCAAACAAAACAAGCAAAACACTCACAAGCATCCTCGTCAACGACGTTGTCAGGGTCGTTAACGAACCACCATAAACAAAAAGACTAAAACTAACGACCTAAACCAGTTCGGTACCGAGTCTATGAACTCAACAACGAATATCACTAAAGAGAATTCAAATAAAAACAAAGATCTAGGATAAGAGATAACACAACATAGTCATGCATATAAACTCGTAAGAAGATAAGATCATGCCTTTAAATAGATAAATTATCAACTTTCATTGACTAGCAAGTAAATTAATCCACTTTCATAAACCAATTCACTCAATTGCTTGCTTTGGATCTAAAGCTTGAAACTTTCGTAATCAAACAATATCAACCTTCAAGTCTATAACTTTCTCTCTTAATCAAGTTAAAAACTCAAATCACCTTGACTTTCATCTAGGTCTAAGCACAACAAACAATCTCAAAAATAGATAAAAGGCAATCCACACATACTCTTACTCATCAAACATGCATAACTATGCCAAGTTTAAACCCCGACCCTAGAAAAGAAGACTACTCACTACTCATAACTAAGAAACAAATAAAATCGAAAGAGAATATTGAAAACAAAATACTACTCAAATTAATAAGAAATATCGTCTTACAGAAATTCAGAAGAAACCGAAAAATACAAAGCACCGAACCGAAATACTGATTAACGACCTCGGTAACTTTCGTCCACCGAGCTCTCGATCACGACTTCCGATCCTCTCTCTATCTAGGCTCTTCCTCCTTGCTCTCTACTTCGTCTCCCCCCCCTTTTCTAGGCTAAATAAGAGGGCTATTTATACTAATAAGGCTAGAAAACAAAAAGGCTAAAAGATAAAAACTTTTCTAAAAAGATAGAAATAAAATCCTAAAAGATAGAAATAAAATCTAGAAAGATAACAAGACCTAAAATACATAATATAATAACCCTAAAATCATAAAAAGACACTCTACTGACACGGAAATAAATTCCCGCACAGGATCGGTGAGTCACAGAATCACACTCTCGAAAACTTCATCTCGTGACCTCGTTAACGAGCCCTTACAACATCGTTAACGAGCCTGGGCTTGACTTCTTCAACACTTCAACTTCAAAAATTTAGATTTCAACTTCTTCATCTTGTATTCCTCCATCCTTCATCATAGTGCTCCAAATTCTGCTCCAAACAGCACCTTTTCCTTGCTAAAACCTACAAAAATACACAAAACGGAGTAGCTTCCATACTTTTCACAAAATATGCAAAACTATCCAAAAACACATAAAACTAATCCTAAACTCATCAAAACTAATCCTAATAAACTAAGAAAACATACTAAAAACTATACCAAAAATACGAACATCAAAATACCCCATACTTAGACTTGCTTGTCCTCAAGCAATCACTAAACAATAACCAAACAACATACTCATCAAGACATAGCCATCTTCTAAAAAAAACACAACATCAACACATAGAAGAAAAATAACAAATGATTATTAACGTCATCACACATATATACACCAAATAGACATAAGATAATACAATCCAACCTCACAAGGGATAATAATATGTTTCACTCAACTCTCAAGTGTTTAGGCTTATAAATTCAATCTCTCAACTCAATCCAATATACAAAAACTCATAGAAATTGGAACTTATATCACCAATACTCTCCACCCAAGATTTGTCAAAACAAGCAAAAATTATCAAGAGAACTTAGGCTCAATGAAAAACTTCATAGAAGTTTCCATTCGGCCGGGTTGTAATGGGGCTTGGTAAAGACAATAACGCGTGGAAAATATTTTGGCTATGTGGTGCTAATAATATCCGGGAATCAAAGACTCCTAAAAACTCACACTTCACCAAAACTCTCATAAGAACAATTTTACCAAACTCACTCTCTTCTTTATGCTCAAACTCATTCACTCACCCTATACATCCTAGAAAGCCTCATATAAATTATAAAAAGAATCTCCGATATTATCTCTATAAACACATATGCACTTCAAACTTCTTCTTTCTTTTTTCTCGCTGCCTCGTTAACGAACCACTTCAGGGTCGTTAACGAGCTTCATTGTGTACTCCTCTTCTCTTTTAACAACTTTTTTCAACCTTATTTCGTGCAACTTTTTTGCTATCAAGAGATCTTTCTTCTTACATGATTTAAGAATCAAGAGACTTCCAATCTACCCTTCCCAATAATCCTTAATTTCAAACCAAACATAATATTTCACTCTCTTTTCTTTTTACACTCAACAAAGAATACCTCTCCAATCTAAGTCCTAATCCCCAGATAGGGTCAAGCTTATCTCGGCTAGGAAATAATTTTGTGGAGCTAAGAAAATAAAAGGCTTAAGGCTCAACTTGGCTATCAAAAGAAGGATAATGATAAGGTAGGATAAGGAATAATAGGGCTTATAAAAATAAGTTCTATATCATCTAATTTTCACAAGTAATGAACTATAAATCTTATATAGGTCTCAAGAAATAGATAACCATCACAATTCCAAGAGACAATATGCATATAGAGAGTAAAATCACACAAGAAAAGAAGAGGGATTTTTGATGTTCTCCCTATAGGGCCAAAAAAATAACTCACTGGGTCAATTTTTGTTGGATTGCATCACTTATGCTATAAAGTATATGTGCTCAATTTCATCAAATGCTATTCCTTCCTAAAAACAATTTCATAACAAGAATCCGGCTATACTATCAAAGACATGCTTGCAAGGAATTATATGATTATGCTAGCAATTACCATCATAGAACTTAAGAAAGGGATATCTATCAATTCTAAAACTCTTTTTTAGATTTTTTCAAAATTTTTCGATTTTTTATAGTTTATGAAACAAAACTACTCTAAAAAAAATAAAACACATAAGTTTATGAAACAAAACTACTTCTAAAAAAAATAAAACACATAAGGCAACAAAAGATTTCAAGTTTTCTACTTTCTCCCACCCCATACTTAAAATTACAGTGTCCCAACTGTAAGAAAAAAAAAGAAGAAGGAAAGAAATAGAAAAGCAAAAAACAAAATAAAAAGAAAAACCATAAAACTTACAAAGTCTCAAAAGTGGAAAACAAGGAAAACGTCTTCTTCAAGCTGAATCAATGGTTTGGTGGAGGAAAGTAGTGCTCGAATTTCCCCATGAAGTCGTACATCGTCCTCCAACGCTCTGCATCTTCCACTTCTCTCTGACGATGCCTCTCATCCTCCATCGACATGCGAGCGGAATAAACGGTCTCCCATCTATCCATCCTCCTATGAATGTGGTCCTGCTAGAGGTGAAGCTGTTGCATCTGAGCAGAAAGATCCTCGGCCCATGGTGGTGGCATACTCGATCTAGTGTACTCGGGCTGAGGAGGTGGTGGGTAGTGAGGCTGGAAGTGGTCTTGGTACAACACCGGGTTGTATGGCATAAGACCATAGGAATGAGGATCGGTAGAAGCTGGCGGAGGGTCGGTAGTTGTCCTCGGGACCTCGTTAACGAAGCTGGGTGCCTCATTAGAAACATACGTAGAAGCATGGAAATGGTCGTTAACGAGTCTGGTAGGCTCGTCAACGAGGACGTTGGTGCCCAAAACTTCTGTGTCGAGGTCTTCATCCTCAAAGTTAAGCTCCTCCGTACCTCCCTCTGTGTCAGCCTCTTCAGTGTCTTCTCCAGCTACCTCGTTATCCTCATCTTCATCTTCATCCATCTCTTCACCTTCTCGCTCGAACCTTGTGTCACAAGGCCTAAGTGATAGCTCATCCTCCGGCTTGGGCTCCAACGGATAAGCATGACCTGTCCAGATCTCGTACCAATTTGGTACATAGAGCAGCTCCAACATGTCAAGGGTTGGTACAACGATTCGGTCTTGCACTTTCACTTTGAACCCTCCCTCGGCTTGGATGAAAACACTGGAGCTATACCAATAGCTCTTGTTGAGGAGTTGAGCATGAGCCGGCGTGTAGCGAGTAAGGTCGACTCCCAGGTTTGTAGCCAAAAGACTAACCAAGTTTCCACACCATACTTCTTTGGACTTGGTTGATTTCTCTATGTAGTAGAGCCATTCATACCCTAAATTCAAAGGGCTAGACTCCTAAAAAAGAATAGTGCGAAGACAAGCAACTTCCGTCCTTGTTGGCCTGTTTAGCTCTCTCTTCGGCCAGAATGTAGCGGCTAGGACTCGGAGGATGATCCTAAATATGGGGTTGATGATGCTTGCCCCGGATATTGCCGCTGCGGAGGGTTCAACCTCCCCGGTGATGTAGCTCCAAGTTCTTGTCACCTTGTAATCTTTCAAGCTGTAATCTCTAGAAGGGTTTGGGAGCTCCAGAATTGCGTTGAACTCTGCCATGGTGTATTCTCAGCTCACATTATCGAGCCTAAACCGGATGCGTCCTGCCGAGGTCTTTGACAGGAAACTCGTCTCTAAAGTGGCCAGGAACTCGGATGTGAGGGCCGGAAAATATGGTAAACTCTCCTTCTTCAACAAATGAGGTACACCGAGAATAGCAAAGGCCTCCTTGACATCCGTATAAATCCCCATTTGCTTGGCACTCGTCCTTGAAAACCACCGAGTGTTGTGATCTTTGTTTAAGATGGCATTGTATCGGTCCGCTTGCCCTTGAGTACGCAAGATCACGTTGTCCCTGCGAGGTGGAGATGGAGACCTCTGGTTCCTTTTCTTCTTCTAAGCTCGGGTAGCGGGTCTGCTTGAACTTGCCATGGGATCTGCAAAACAATCATGATTTTCCAAGATAAGATCCATTCAAGTAGATAGGCAAGAGACCCCATACTTGGTCTCGAAATAATCCTCGGATTTATTCGTTAACTACCCAATTGTGTCGTTTACGAATCTGGACTGGTTATTGCACTTGGAGTTTGCGCAGGGTCGTTAACGAGCCTGGGTGGGTCGTTAACGAGCTGCCGAGAGCCAGTTCACATAATTCTGAGTTTTAAAAAATCAAGCCATAAATCAAGCATGCATCCTCTATAATCCTTTACTAGACACGCAATCGGGTATATGTACCCCATACTTGCTCAATTACCCATCCCGAACATGCTTTAGTTTATTCGAAATTGATATGGCAAAGATTGAACTTAATACTAGAACAAGAAAAATTCATGCTTTTCAAATCAAATTTTCACAATGTAGACATCTAACATGAATATCCTTCCCAAGATTAAGGACAACTAAGCACAATCAAAGTTTCATGAGCAAAATCCAAACATGCAAATCGACCCTCTCTATAAACTTAATCCGAGACATGAAATTTCTACCCTAAAAACCATGAATCATGCAATTAAGAGTTAGGGTTTAGAAATCATACCGGAAAATCGCGAAGTTGAAGAACAAGAGATTGGATTTGGTGAGTAACGAGCTTGGATCTCGTCGGTGGGAAAAACGGGGTTCCGGGCTTCGGTAACGACGGTGTCTCCGACGGTCGGTGGAGTGAAGGATTTCGATCGGTGGTGAGGGTATTTGGTGGAGGATTTGAGGGATTTGAAGTTTGAGATTGTGGGTAGGATTTTTGAGGGTTTTGGAAGGGTTAAATAGAAGGGGGTAGAATTAGGAGAGAGGGTAGGTAGTGGCGGCTAGGGAGGGTAAGAAATAGGGTAGAAGATAGAAGATAGATTAGGGTTAGAAATAAAACTTACCTGCCCGAGTCGGTTCGCCGAACCGGGTCGTTAACGACCCTGGGTGGGTCGTTAACGAGCTACCGTAACCTCCTTGAGTGATTTTCGAGCCCCTTTTCCTCCATCTTGTTAGCTCTAAATTTATTCCTAATTTCTATCCTAAAAACTATTAAAAAGAACTCAAAAGAAAGCTAGGAAAAAGAATCTAAAAAAGAGAAGAAAAATCTAGTCCATACTAAAAGCGGGTTGCCTCCCGTAAGCGCTATTTTTAACGTCGTCAGCCCGACGTACTCCTCGGCTCAAGGTGGCTCTTGTGCAGCTATGTTGGGGTCTTGATGTACCCCATACTTAGCTTTGCAGCCTTTATTCGCTTGAGTCACTAAATTAGGTTCCTTTTCTTCTATCAATATGCCCGGTATTCCTACATGATGGTTAGCGAAATCCGAAAACCAAGATGATTTGGACTCCTCTGTAGCGCATATAATGGGGCATGGTGTAGGAACAAAGGATAAAGAATAGTTATGACCAGCATTAGCGAATTCACAGTTAGAGTACTTACCTTGATTACACTCTTGCATGTGGGGCTCGGTGATCGGCCAATGAGGTTCGGTAGGGACTTGTATGACATTCTCTTCTGTTTTGGTATTTGAGGGAGGCTTGGTAGGATAACCTGTGTCGAGTTCTGGTTGGGTCAACTCGATTTGTGCGACCGCAGTTGGGTCGTTGGCATTTTGATCCAGGCTGAATTCCACGCGTTCCTCTCCAATATCGAAAGTGAGATGTCCTTTTCGTACATCCACCCTTGCACCTGCTGTAGCTAGGAATGGTCTGCTGAGAATTATGGGGACGTGAGGGTCTTCAGGCATATCGAGGACGATGAAATCATTCGGTATAAAGAATTTCCCGACTTGAATAGGATAGTCGTCCACGACTCCTGTGGCCTTGATACATGATCCGTCTGCCATGTAGAGGTTCATATCTACCGGCTCTAGTGGTCCCATATTGGCTTTAGACCAGATCGAGAGAGGGAGTAAACTAGCACTGGCTCCCAGATCACATAAAGCCTTTAACTTGTGGTCGCCTATACCAATAGTTATTACAAATCTCCCTGGATCTCCCAACTTTTCTGGTAGAGCTATAGATCTGACTTCATCCTGCAATTCTGTAATGGATCTTTTCCTCCTCAGAATATCTTTCAAGAATTTTGTGTAAGCCGGTATTTCGCTTAGGGCTTCAGCGAATGGAATGTTAATATTAATGCCCTGAAGGATCTTTACGAAACGCTTGAAATTACTCTCAGTAGAGTCCATGGATTTCTTAGTGGGAAATGGAAGAGACTTCACCATCCTCGGAACCAAGTTAGGCTCGAGGGGTGATGCTACCGGGTCGACACTAGGGTCGTTAGGTACTCTCGGTGGGTCGTTACCGACCCTGATAGGGTCGTTAACTGCCCTGGGATTGAGAGGAAGGCTCGAATTAGAAAACTTACCTGGGCTGGGGTCGTTAGGTACTCTCGGAGCCTGGTCACCATGGTACGCTGGTTCGGTAATCGCCCTCGCTGGCTCGTTACCGAGCTGAACCGTGGCATCATCTTCCTTCTTATCCTCAGCTTGGACTCGCTCCGGTAATGTCTTTCCGCTCCTAAGGTGTATTGCTGCTATTTGTCCTTTAGGGTTTTCCTGGGGACGGCCCGGAAGTTGCCCTTGTGGCCTTGGAATCTGTGCAGCAAGGTTCCCTAGTTGGGAATCGACATTCTTCTTCCATACATCGAATTCTCCCCATCTTTTATTCTGGTGGTTAAGGTTAGTTTGAACTTCATTAACCTTGTTGTGAACTCCATTGATGCTTTCCTGTAACCCTTGTACCCAAGATGGTGGCTCCTGATGGCCTGGAGGTCTATAAGGCGCAGGTCGTCTATCTGATGGAGGCGCTGCATAACTTGGATTTGGATTTTGATTGCCCCATGTATGATAGTTGTTCGACCTATCAAAATTGCTAGGCTGGTTCCTGTATGGGCCTCTCATGTAATTCATCTCAGCAATTGTCTCAACGGCTCTTACTTGCTCTATGTTAGTGCAAGCAGAAGTACTATGGGCAGAAGAACCACACTCTTGACAACATTGAGAGGATTTCAGAAAACTTACCTGCTTCTTCAAGCGGTTGACCTCGTCTTGTAGAAATTGATTCTTAACGTCTGGGTCAACTTCGTCTCGGTTAGGCACATATAGACGTTTCTGTGGCTGGGTGGTTTGCTGGGTTCCATACATGGCATCGTAATTGGACAGCTTATCCAGCAATTCCCATGCAGCTGTAGGGTCCATCTCTATAAAACCGCACGCTGTATGCGTGTTGATGCGATTCTTGGTCTCTGCGTTGATACCCTGGAAAAAGATTTCTTGCAGAACATATAAAGGTTGCCCATGAGTGGGGCACTATCTAAGCATCTCTTTGAATCTTTCCCATGTTTCAACAAAAGTCTCATTAGGTAGCTGGTGATAGGAGGTGATGCGTTTCCTCAACTCCGTTGTCTTGGCAGGAGGAAAGAATTTTGTAAGAAATTGATCATACAAGTTCTTCCAAGTCCTGATAGACTTAGGAGGTAGGCTCTCCAACCAGCTCAGGGCCTTTCCAGCTAGAGACCACCTGAAAGCTTTTAACAGAACATATTCAAGTGAGACACCTTCAGCAGCTATGGTGTCACATAGATCAAGAAAATTTCTAATATGCTCCATAGGGCACTCAGTAGGTTTCCCTTCAAACTGAGCCCGTTTAATTAAGGATATGAATTGAGACTTGATCTCAAAGGGTTTCTCTATCTCCGGAAGCACGATTGGGGACTCTGGCACCCTCAGTTCTGGATGCATGTACTGTTTGGCATTCCTCGGATAGGCGTTTAGCTCCTCCTGAAGACGAGCATTGTTAGCTTGTTGACGCTCAGCCTCAGCGGTAGCGCCTTCCTTCTCGGTTTTCAATGCCTGCATCTGTGTTTGGAGGACTTCTAACTGACGAGCCAGCTCTTCAGGTGTGGCCATGGCTCGGTTCTCTCGGCGTCTAAGGTGCAGGGAACGTTCGGGTTCTGAATAATAACCAGCGTTGTCAAATTCGAGCCTTCGACGTCCTACCGGCATGCGCTGAGAAAACAGACAAAGAAAACATAAATTAAAAACAAAAACGGGGTCGGGCTATTCCCAGACCCACAGATAAACAAACAAACTCGTTGCCTCCCCGGCAACAGCGCCAATTTGTTGACGGGCCTTCACTCGGTACAACAAATAAATTTATAAGTCAAGACCCCGCTGAGTATAGGGGAGTCAGGATCGTTCCACGAGAAGCAAGGTTGTTTGTTTATCGACTACTAACAATCAAACAAAACAAGCAAAACACTCACAAGCAGCCTCGTTAACGACGTTGTCAGGGTCGTTAACGAACCACCGTAAACAAAAAGGCTAAAACTAACGACCTAAACCAGTTCGGTACCGAGTCTACGAACTCAACAACGAATATCACTAAAGAGAATTCAAATAAAAACAAAGATCTAGGATAAGGGATAACACAACATAGTCATGCATATAAACTCGTAAGAAGATAAGATCATGCCTTTAAATAGATAAATTATCAACTTTCATTGACTACCAAGTAAATTAATCCACTTTCATAAACCAATTCACTCAATTGCTTGCTTTGGATCTAAAGCTTGAAACTTTCGTAATCAAACAATATCAACCTTCAAGTCTATAACTTTCTCTCTCAATCAAGTTAAAAACTCAAATCACCTTGACTTTCATCTAGGTCTAAGCACAACAAATAATCTCAAAAATAGATAAAAGGCAATCCACACATACTCTTACTCATCAAACATGCATAACTATGCCAAGTTTAAACCCCGACCCTAGAAAAGAAGACTACTCACTACTCATAACTAAAAAACAAATAAAATCAAAAGAGAATATTGAAAACAAAATACTACTCAAAATAATTAGAAATATCGTCTTACAGAGATTCAGAAGAAACCGAAAAATACAAAGCACCGAACCGAAATACTGATTAACGACCTCGGTAACTTTCGTCCACCGAGCTCTCGATCACGACTTCCGATCCTCTCTCTATCTAGGCTCTTCCTCCTTGCTCTCTACTTCGTCTCCCCCCTTTTTTAGGCTAAATAAGAGGGCTATTTATACTAATAAGGCTAGAAAACAAAAAGGCTAAAAGATAAAAACTTTCCTAAAAAGATAGAAATAAAATCCTAAAAGATAGAAATAAAATCTAGAAAGATAACAAGACCTAAAATACATAATATAATAACCCTAAAATCATAAAAAGACACTTTACCGACACGAAAATAAATTCCTGCACAGGATCGGTGAGTCACAGAATCACACTCTCGAAAACTTCATCTCGTGACCTCGTTAACGAGCCCTTACAGCCTCGTTAACGAGCCTGGGCTTGAATTCTTCAACACTTCAGCTTCAGAAATTTAGATTTCAACTTCTTCATCTTGTATTCCTCCATCCTTCATCATAGCGCTCCAAATTCTGCTCCAAACATCACCTTTTCCTTGCTAAAACCTACAAAAATACACAAAACGGAGTAGCTTCCATACTTTTCACAAAATATGCAAAACTATCCAAAAACACATAAAACTAATCCTAAACTCATCAAAACTAATCCTAATAAACTAAGAAAACATACTAAAAACTATACCAAAAATACGAACATCAATGCTCGTTCCATTCCTTGTGTCTTTTTAGGATATCCTTTTGATCATCGAGGTTATTCGTGTCTTGATCTCTTTACAAACAAGATCATCATCTCTCGTCATGTCACCTTTAATGAACAAAGTTTTCCATTTATCGGGCAACAATTCCTCTAATGTGGTCTCCATGACTCTCTTTCTAATCATAATCATGCCTCACCTCTTCATGCACCACCTTCTTGGCTCTCTAGTGACCACTTCTTGGTTGCAAACTGACTTATCTTCCCCACAAGCACCAGTCAGGGCGCGTGAAACAACCGTCATGGGTCGCGACACCTCCTTTGGCCCTTCTTAGATGCATGTCATGACATGCGACACATTTTTTACAAGTCTCGATGTTTTCCCTAGACCCTCGCAATTACCTATCAGGACCCATGACACATTTGTCACGACTCATGAAGCCTCCTTGAGCCTACCTCGGTCAATTCCCCATCACAATCGTGACACCTTCATCGTCCCCTATCACGACTTGTGCTCCCATCCTGATCCACTTGGCATTCCTCACCCTATTACCACTCGGTCTCGTGTTGGTATTGTCAAGGCCAAATGCCTTTTTTTTTTTTATCTTAACACCACTACCTTGTCTCCCATACCTACATCCCATAAACAAGCCCTCTTTGATCCTAATTGGTGTGTTGCCATGAATGGTGAATCTCAGGCTCTTATGAGTAATAATACATGGGTTCTTGCTCCACAACCAACTCTTAATAATGTGGTTCACTATATGTGGTTATTTTAGAATAAATTTCACTTTAATGGAAGCTTAGGGCATTATAAGGCTCGTTTTGTAGGCAATGGCATGTCATAGGAAGTTGGTATTGATTATTATGAGACTCTTAGTCCCTTTTTTCGGTCGATAACTATTCATATAGTTCTCCATCTTGTGGTGCCGTGTTTGTGGTTTGTCCACCAGCTTGATGCCAAAAATGCCTTCATCCATGGTCATCTTCAAGAGAGAATTTGTATGTTTCAACCACTACGTTTTGTTGACAGAGCTCCACCTAAGCATGTATGCCTTCTCAAGAAATCTCTATATGGTCTTAAACTTGCCCTAAGGACTAGGTTTTAGCGCTTTGCATCTTATCTTCACCATATTGGTTTTCCTAGCAGCCGATTGGATTCTTTATTATTTGTTTTCCGACGTAGAAACTGCATTGCATATTTATTGTGGTATGTCAATGACATCTTTCTCACCTCCTAGTCTGGTTCTTTATGTATTCAGATCATGTAGTTGCTCAACAAGGAATTTACCATCTCAAATATTGGCAAATTTTCATACCTTTTAAGGATTTCTACTCGACCTCTCAAGCTAGTTTCCTATTTTTTACTTAGAAAAAACAATGCACGAGAAATCCTTGATCTTGCTTATATGTTACTATAATCCGACATCCACTCTAGTTGACCCAAGCGTCAAATTAGATGTTGACAGCGAACCGCATTGCTCTAATCCTAATCTATACAAAAGTTTGGATGTTGCTCTATGATATCTTACCTTCACTCGGTCGGACATCTCATATGTTGTTCAACGGGTATGTTTGTTCATGCATGACCCGAGAGAGACATCTTGCTGCCTTGAAGCATATTATTAGATATGTTCAAGGGCACCACTTGTCTTGGGATCACTATCCTACCTTCAACCACTCTTTTGTTGACACCTACATTGATGATGATAAGGCAGGTGGTCTAAGGGCATGTCATCTTAAATACTTCTTTATAACAACATTCATGGTTACTACACCATCAATAATATTATTAGATTATGATCCATGACTCATCTCCCACTACCAAAAATGTGTTGTTCAACACCTAGCTAGTGTCACGGGGTACGAGCCGAGTGGCGCATCCTCATTAATGTTATTTAACTCGAAAGTACGAGATCATGTAAAAGTTGACCTGAAGTGTTAATTGCATAATATAAGTGCACGTTGCACACCTAATTGAACCCCACGAATGAAGCACCAAGATTGGGAAATCGTTCGAACTTCTAGTTTAAGAAGGTCGTCTTTCCAATCTGAATTCACACTACACATATGCAGTGAGGTTGGTTGAGGCTTGATTATTCCAAGGAAGCTTAGTTACAAGTGTTAATAGTTTAAAAGTGTTATATATATATATGTTCTCCAAAATGAAACTCATATTCTCCCTTAGAACTTGTTTTGTCCTTTGGGCTCTCTCTTGCATTTCTGTTTTGTCCACTTGCATTATTCTGTGGAAGTATTCTAGTTGTTAAACATTGACTGGCTTTTATTCGGACTATAATGTAACAATTAGTTACGACCATTAGAACCTCTCACAAAATTCCACTTGCTTAGTCTGTCACAAGACTAACCCGATCAATTCTTTGCATGGTCGGCTGGTGTCAACCGTCCCTATATGGCACATTATACGATCTTTTCTCAACTTGTAAGAAGTAAGATAGAAAAGAGACAATATGTATTTGATGTTTTGAGTCAAACTATTTTATAAAGTTAAGATAACTTTTAATTTAAGTGAACTTGATTCAGGACTTTAATTTCCTAGTTTATTTATAGGCGCAAGTATTGATAACTCAACTATGTAACCTTTGAATTTTAACAAGTCTTCCATTATGAGTTGTATTTATGTTGTAATGTTCTTCTCCTCGACTTACAAAGAGAATCTTTAATAAAAAGAATGTTTTGTTTTCAATAAAGGTCTTGTGCTATTTTTATTTTAATTATTTCAATGTATAAATTATTCGAATCAAGCTTTGGACGGTAAGTCCGAGGTCACTGGGGTATACCATCTCCGAGAAAAATCGAGGGTGTTACATATAGAGCTCCTGAACATCGAAGTATGTGAGTAGGCCCCTGTAATGCGAGATTGCATGCTCATCAGTAACGACAAAGTCGAGGCCTAGGCATTACGACATCCAATTAAATTGTATGAAAATTTTGATTAGAACGATCTAGGTGATGTTTTGAACCATATATTAATATTTATTTAGTTTAAGATGAATTACCATGTCCATGAATTGCCCGGAACCCAAACTTGGAACCGAACTTGAGGAAATGAGGAAAAAGAGGCATCGGTTGATCAATTACGAGAAGTAACTATTGGAAAAAAAGTCACGCTAAAAGATTAAAGGTGTTCCAAGGCATGTTCAACGACCGGAGCAACAAGTCGGATCAAAATTAAAGAGACATTATCCATAAGAATCGATGTTTGACAGAGCAATGTTGCAATGCTTCGTTTGGAGGCTACGGTTACTAGTTAGGGATGATTCAAGAAGCATCGGAAAGAAGAGAGAGCATACTTCAGTTCATGTTCAAGGACCGAACTCAAAAGCGCTTGCAAAAAAGGTCGAAAAATTATCTGAAGGCTGCTCCGCGGGTAATACACAAAACTACGAAGCTGACTTCTAGCAGCTCGTTCGGGCGTTGCAAAAGTCTGATATAGACAAGCCTTATATGGATGGAAAGATGAGGAAATTATCTATGTTTTGTCTGTACATCAAGACTAGGAATGTAATGGAATAGAGCTGAAATCGTAGTTCAAGACTATGCAGCCTCGTTCACGTGACAACATCGTGTTGCTGTTGCAAGGACTTGTTATAAGGTTACAGTTTTCCGAGGGAAGTGATTCCGGATGCGTTGGAAAGATAAAAGGATGAACTATGTTTTGTCTTTAGAAACTGAGACTAGATTCTTACTCGATATTGGTCGAAACCGGGCATGAACATGGGCACAAGAAAGAGAGAATTTAAATGAAAGGTCCAAGGATAAACTACTCCATTTGCGGGAAGGGTCAGGATTTGAAGGGTATAAGGCAACAAAGAGATGTCTTTTGATTTAAGAAATACTAAGATGGCATTTTAGAGACAAGAGACAGGCTCGTCGGAGGGACTCAGCAAAAAAAAAACCATGAACATCTGCATGGATGATATGGACATCAAGAGTCGATAGGTAGTATCCCATCTAGATGAATGACTATGCATTTTGGGACATCTCTTCATACAATTGAAGCAAGTCTTGATCTATTACAAGCCTAGAATGATGTGCAAAGCTCAAGAACGATAGACGCCGACTTTGTTGATAGCATTGATGAAAACACAAGTCCGAGTGGAACTCCCCAGGTACTAATGGTTCAATCCTAACATCAAAGCACGAAGATAGCCTTTGGTGGACATTGGAAGTCGACATGATAAGTGATAATCAAGGAGTTGAGATAGGAATGAAGTGGACCTCATCTATTAGAGAAACGCTCTCAGTTGTTGTCCATCTAAATTATGACGCCACCATTAGTGTAGAGATCTCGAAACTCCCATATGTAAAGAACATGGGTATTAATAAGTGAGGCATTGATGATTTGGGATGACAAGCTCCCATTATCAAGTGCTTGGACCGAAGGCCCCTCTAAAAGTGATTCCATTGGAAACTTACCAAAGGCAGCTAAATGCACCATAGCCTGACGGATGAAGCCCGGGGCTTTCCGGATTGGTGGCCTCGTATTTCGTCAGGCCATGAGAGTGTTGAAGACCCCGTCGATGGTAGGCTTAGGCCAATTTGAAGAAGTTCTATCCTTCGTGTTGCTAGTTCCTTCCTTAGTAGTGCTCCAATTTTTTTTTGCATATCTTCAAAACAATCCTTTTGTTTAATTTTTATTTTTAAGGCTTTTTTAAATCTTGGCCAGTAATTTTTATTCTTTTTCGGTTTTGTTTTCATTTTTCTTTCTATTTTTTTGTTTTATTTTTATCCATAAATAAGGAGTATGTGTTGAAGGGTAAGCCCCATAATATGAATGTATGAGTATACAAATATATGTATATAATCAGATCTAGGGGTTTCGATTTTGGTCTCTCCTCCCTATAAATATGATAGTCATTGGCATAGAAAGGAATGTTATCTACTCACTTACCTCGACACATAGACAATTCTAGCCCTTTTTGACTTAGGCATCGTACCTGGGTGTATTAGGGGGCCTTTTCCATTGTTTTGATGGAAGGAACTGATTGAAGAGAAACTTAATTAATGTAAAATAGGAAAAATTGCACTAACAATTAGTATGTTAGTTTGTTTGTAATAAGCCTCTTAAGTCAACTTGTTTTACAAGTCACTATAAAAATTGTAATAAAGCCTTTCTTGTAGCTTGTAACAGAATATTGAGTGAAAGATGAATGACAGCTCCTCCTTTGTTTGAGTAGCGTTTTTCCTCTTTTGCTCTGGTTTGATCTGGTGATCTAAGATTACAATTGATGAAAAATAACATTCTACATATCTTAATCTAGGCATCATAAGATGACAATTTTAAATTCGTTTTCGAATTATAATGATCCAAAAGTGTGTCTTCTATTTAAAAAAAAGGTAAGACGAAACCGGAAGAGATCGAGGACAATTTGTGTTCCACGCCCCTTTTAATTTGAAAAATGAAAATGTTTAGATCAACTTGTCTGTGCATGGGAGCTGGGCTTACCAGATTCTGTCATTTGACTTTAAAGTGCAAGTGTCAGTTGTTTAATTTTAATAAATTAATGCTAATAAGCTCCAACTTTCAACTATTATTAATTAGGGTTTGACATTTAAACGTGGTCAGTACAGTTTTAGTACTTAAGTTAGTTGGGAAGGTGCCAATTTGAACCAATCATGGAATCTAGCTAGGCTGGGATGCTGGATTAACAACGTACTTAACTTTCTGGTCATCGTATATGCTCTGCTCTTGCCAGCCTACACTTTCAGTTTCGCATTACGTACAAAAGGCTAGGGAAATTAATTTTAATCATCTCTACCTTCGTTCGGTTTAATTATTGACAAATCAATAAATTACGGAGTATAATTTATTAAAAGTAATGTAGGCACCAGTTTGTCAGTAGAAGTTTTTATTATTGGTTCGTTTTGTTTCATTTGACAGATTCAGGGCCTGCTCAATCAGTTAAGATTGAGTGTTAATACAGAAAACTAAAACCCTATTAGAAAATTAAGAAACCCTTTTACAAAATCTAATTAATACTAAATAATTATAAATTTATAAAATCTTGTCATTTCGAATTAATTTTGAAAGTATACAATTAAGATTTGAGTTATAAATTGATTTACAGCCTAACTTTCTTGGTCATCATATAAGATATCACCGGCAAGGTTGCAAACCTAACGATTGATGAGATTTAATTTCAAAATTAAAAAGAGAAAAATGTAAATCAAGTTATAACTCAATCTTAATTGTATACTTCTGTTTTTTTTTTCCGGTACGATAGATACACTTCTGCCATAATGATTGAAATGGCAACTCTAACTTACTAGATCTTGATCAAAGATATCATTGCTTAAAAAGACTAAACAAACAGATATTCCGTATCATTTCATATCTAGATCTTAGATTTCATAAGACTATATTTCCCTATCCTTGCAATTAATAATCTCATATTCTCAACAAAATATTTGATAATGTTTCTAATATAAGTATGAACAATTTACTTCAAACAAATTCAAATCAATTAAAATTAACCAAATCAAATAAACAAATTAAAGGAATCAAATTAACTAATCCAACAAATCAAATCACAGATATCATTGCTTAAAACACTTAACAAATATTCAAAATATTTGTACGTACGTACATCGAACAAACCTTTATACTATAACTAGTTCAAGTTTCAATAATTTATAGCATATGAGGTCTTTATTCTTTTAATAAAAAAGAAAATGAAAATTTTAGGTTGTACATATAACATTGAAATTAGATATGAAAAGTGATTATGATAAAATTAGTTGTCCAATCTCCGGCCACCCACATCAATCTCTCTTGCATTCAAAGTCGATCTAATTGTGACGATTTTAACCTAACTTAAGTCATTGAAATCCAACCATTGCTTCTAATTTTTGAGTGAAATTTTGTGTTGTTTTTATGAGTTTTCGTGTTGATTTTGGGAATTCGTTCGAAATCCATCCATGGTTCTTAATTATCGAGTAAGGGTTTATGTTGATTTGTGAGAATTTGGATTTATTTTGATATTTCGTTTAAAATCTATCCATGGTATTTTTTTTGTTTTTGATAAGGAAAGGAATTAGAGGAGTCACTAACTAATTAGTGACCACCCTAGGGCATCCTGACGGATGAGGGCGCAAAAGCCCAAGTCAGCTGCAAGTGGAACGGAAGATACACGTCGGAAGAATCCAGCGATGAAGTCAGCTATAGAATTGCCCTCACGGTAGATATGAGTAATACTCCAATCCTGGAACTGGGCCAACAAACAGTAGATGTCCGCACACAACACTTCAATCTCCCACGGGCAGCGTCAGTCACCAAGAATGACCTTGACCAGCTGCAAGTTATCGCCTTCGATCTGGATCCGGAGAATGCCATGACGAATGGCCTCGAGAAGTCCCTGGCTTAAGGCGATGGTCTCGGATATCAAAACAGACTGTCGACCGATCAGTCCTCCATCAAACAAGATGGGAGAGCCGTTGGAGTCCCTAAGTATGAACCCAAAAGTAGCCACGCCATCTGCACACACTGCACCATCAAAGTTAAGTTTAATATAGTTGTTCTTGTGTTTTGCCCAATTAGTATTTTTCCTTTAGTTCTTACATGACCCTTGTTAAGTTGTGGGTCAGTGGAGTCTGGTGCCCTAGCAAGTTTCCATTCTCTGATTTGGTTTTGGATAAATTCACTAAGTTTACTTGCATCGTCTAGGCTTGTTCCGGTGTTGTTACAAAGGGCATTAATGAAAAACTATTTCATAATTCACTAAGTTTACTTGCATCGTCTAGGCTTGTTCCGGTGTTGTTACAAAGGGCATTAATGAAAAACCATTTCATAATTCACTAAGTTTACTCGCATCGTCTAGGCTTGTTCCGGTGTTGCATCGTCTATCCACGGTATTATTACAAAGTGTGACTAGTATAAAGTTCGTATTATTATTGGTTCAAAGTGATACTTTGTATTATTAGAAGTTATTTTTCAAATTCACATTGTTTTGGGTCAATATTATAATAGTTCGTATACTCTTTAGTGATTTTTAAAGTTCATATTACTATTGGTTCAAAATAGATACTTGGTATTATTACAAGTCATTTTCATTAATGAACCAAGACTGATATTTACTTCTACTTGTGTAATTCAACAAAGTGATCTTATTGTGATTTTTATTTTTGTTATTGTTCTGGAATTTTTTTGCTAGAGCTTTACAATTTTTTTTTGATGAAAAAACCATTTCATTAACCACCAGAATCTTTCAAACCAATCCCATACAAATCAAAAGGTAAAATGCAACCAGTAAACAAACAAGGGTTCCTGTAACATGCTTTGCCAACCAATGTGTTGCACTGTTTGCTGCTCGTCGAGTATGAGACCACTCACAAAGATCAAACTCCCAAGATTTCGTCATGATTCGCACCACCAGCACGCCTAGAATCGTGCGATGTAAGATGCCATTTTTGATCTTTGAGATTAATGCCAAGCAATCAGATTCCACAACTATCTTCTCAACATGGAATTGGGAAGCCAACTCGATTAGATGTAGATACTTAGTATTATTACAAGACATTTTTTCATTAATGAGCTAAAATTGAAATTTACTTCTACTTGTGTAATTCAGCAAAGTGATCTTATTAAAAATTTTATTTTTTTTATTGTTTTGGAATTTTTTGTTACAGCTTTACAAATTGAATTTTTGTAAAACCCTAAACATATTAGATTCAACTTGTTAAGAATGAGACTTGTTTTCCCTTTTTAAATTTATAAGTGATACAATTATGTTTGCGAATGCTACCCACTAAAAAAATGACTTGTATTAGAAACATCATAGACAACTTTCAAGAAATGCCCTTTCTCAAGAGGGTCGTAAAACCCTAATCAAAGCAAACCTCTCAGCACAACCAAACTATATTATGCAATCGTTTATGCTACCTCAGGCAACTTTGAAAGAATTAGACCAAATTAACAAGAATTTCTTTTGGAACAAGGAAACCAACTATAAACCACTTATAAGCTGGAATTCCATTTGTCGCCCTCCCGCCCATGGAGGGGCGGGAATCGCCAAAGCGGAAGACATGAACCAAGCACTCCAAATAAAATTGCTTTGGAAAATATTATCGGAACCAGACAACCTCTGAGTCAAAATAGTGACAGAAAAATACCTCAAAATGGAAAGTATCTTGAACTACAAGAAAAAACATAACACATCATGGCAGTGGTCAAAGCTGTTAGGCCTAAGGGACCTATTCATGAAGGGGCTCATTTGGCAAGTAGGAGATGGGAAAACCATTCGTTTTTGGAAAGATAACTGGGTCGGTAATGGTCCCCTTATCCCAAAAATTGGAGCTGAAACCCTCATTAATTGGGAGGAACCAGTTGATGCCTACCTCCGTGAGGACAATTCATGGAACATTGAAAAGTTGAGTGAGGTCATTAATCATGATGACCTCGAAAAAATTTCCAAAATTATTAACCTCATTAATAAAGTACCAGATAGATTGTATTGACAACCAAGTAAAAATGGTTGGTACTCTACCCACTCTACAATGCAGTGGCTCCACCAATCCAAAGGTGAACCCAAAATTAACCTAGAATGGATTAACAAGCTTAACACTCCCCCTAAAATGAAGAACTTCCTATGGAAAGTGGCACGAAGCGGCTTACCAACCAAAACGAGGCTTGCTGCCAACCATATTCCGGTTCCACAAGGTTGTGAAGCGTGTAACAACCAAGCTGAAGACACAAACCACATTTTACTCTCATGCCCTCTTACTAGGGCAACCCTTCATTCAGTAAGGCCAAAACTGCGTTGGATTGTCGATCAGGTATCTCCGGACGACAAAAAACCACACCAGGTCCTCGAGGAAATCAGGACAATGTCAACAAGTGAGGAAATGGAACTCCTCACCTACACAAGGTGGATCCTATGGTTCTCAAGAAATAAAAGAGTCTTTGACAACAACGACGGAACAACCTTAAACAATGCCGAAAACATCAGCGAGTTTACTCGAAACCAGGTTAAAGATTGGAAACTTGCAGGAGCCTCTGTTTCCTCTAGTTCTCACATTTACACTGCGAGAGCTGGGAAAAGGAAAAAGTCTGCAAGTGGGAAAAATCCAGGAGGGATTACATTAAGTTGAATTTTGATGGTGTAGTGTGTGCAAATGGTGTGGCTTCTTTCGAGTTCATCCTTAGGGACTCTAGTGGCTCCCCCATCCACTTTGACGGAGGACTGATTGGTCGGCAGTCTATTTTGATCTCTGAGACCATCGCCTTGTGCCAAGGACTTCTCGAGGCATTCCCCGGATCCAAATCGAAGGCGATAATTTACAGTTGGTCAAGGCCGTTCTTGGTGACTGCCGCTGCCCGTGGGAGATCGAATTGTTATGTGCGGACATCCATTGTTTGTTGGCTCGGTTCCAAGATTGGAGTATTGCTCATATCTACCGTGAGTGCAATTCTGTGGCTGACTACATCGATGGCTCTTTCCGACGTGTATCTTCCGTTCCACTGGTAGTTGATTTGGGATTCTGTACCTTCATCCGTCAGGATGTCCTAGGTCGGTCACTAGTTTGTTAGTGACCTCCCTAATTCCTTTCCTTATAAAAAAAAGAAAAAAAGAAACAATGCATATAATTATTAACAAAGGGAAACTTTATTGAATTGTCGGAACCTTTATCGTCTTTTAAGTTGGGGTAAGATTTGTTCTCTTAAATAAATAGGTGATTTATTGATTTTGGTCTTAAAGTTGATGAAAATGTAAATATTTGATTACAAAAGAAACTTTTATGAAAGTTATTAAGTGAACCTACTTCTCTTAAATATATGGGAGTGATTTAATAAAAAAACCACATTTTATCTTAGGACATTTGCAAAGAATCACTCCTTATTTTAGCTGCCCTTAATTTCTATTTATTTATCATTGAACCATCTTATCTTTGTTTTTGATCTATTATACCGTTGAATTAGGGTCAATTATGCAACACATTGATAAACACTAATTAATTACCCTTGTTCGACTGTCGTGGAGAGAGAGAGAGAGAGAGAGAGAGAGGCACGATGAGTGCTGCTAGAGCTTGAGAGAGGGTCGAGAGAAGGCAATTGATAAACACCCAAGAGTCAACCCTTTCTCTTATGACCCTCTTTTTTTTTGGTGTAAAGGTAAATTCAGATTAAGTGAATATGCACCTCAAAATAGGTGGATACAATCAAGCAAGAAAACCAAAAGCATCAAAGGACAAGCACGAAGGCCCTCCTAACGACGCCAACAACAAGCGTAAGGACAAGCACGTAGGCTTTCCAAGTACGCCAAAACAAACTAAGGAAACAACCAACAACATACATCCAAGACAAATACAAACAATCAAACCAAACTAAGGGTCCGGTGGCCGAGCGTGGCCACGGGCCACACTCCGCGTGACGCGGCCCAAAGGATCCCCGGGCCACTTGGCGCGCGCCTTAAGTGCGAGGACAGTGCATCTTTTTGAAGGCGATCTTCTTTTCTTCTCCTTAGCCAACGAGTGGTTGCCTTTGTCTTGAGGTTCTTCTTGCTCCTTAGGATCTTCAGACTCTTTTGAGCTGGAGTTGCTACGTTCGAAATCCCCCACCTTATTGCTAGAGCAACCAAAGGAGTCGCTCTCATTTTCATCTATTGAGTCGTCCTTTGAACTAGAAGTGGTAGACTTATCTTTTTGAGTGGTGACTGTGTTGCTAGCTCTAGCCATGCTTTGATCACGATCCTTGTTACAAGGGATGGGAGCATCACACTTAGTGTTTTTCTTCTTCTTGCCTTTCTTGGTGTTGACCTTCTCTTTATGATTCACTTGGTTGGGAACGGAAGCCGCAAGAGAGGGATTAACCACGGCCAAAGTCGAAGATTCCATGGGGTTTTTGCCCTTGTCAACCGAGGGTGGTACATTCTTGTCGCAAGGAGCCAAAGGCGCGCTCTTGTGCGTCGGCCTAGCAACGCCACCATCATCAACCCTAGTAGCTTTGTCATGTCTCTTAGCATTGACACCGACACCGGCTCTTTTCTCCTTGAATTTGCATTCCTCAATAAAAACTGATGAGGGTAAACTTTTTATACTAGCCCACCCCACCGCATACCAACCTGCGGCCCCATCACAAAAGCCCCGCCTCCGGCTTGGCCCTACGAGTTCGTGCACCCCTGCCTAGCCCTACGGGTTAGTATACACCGCTTGGCCCTACAGTTCGTACACCCCTGCTTGGCCCTACACGTATGGAGGGGTTTTTGAGGGGAAGGTACTAGTGATACCTTGAGGGGATTCGAACCTGAGACCTCTTGGTCCCAGTGAATGTCTTAGCCACTAGACTAACTCCTCTTTGATTCTTATGACCCTCTCTTGATCCTTAGCAGGCACGTGTCACACCCAGTCGAGACCTCTCTAGGCACCCGACAAGATTTCAAATTATGAAGCACCCTTGAGCGATCTCTTCCGCCCCCCCCCCCCTCTCTCGAGTAGCAATAGTAGTCGAGCAAAAGTATTTATCCGAGTTTATCAATTTCATACTTTAACCTGGGGGGAAATTACATATTTATCTCTAATTTGACGGTATAATGTATGGAAAACGGGAAGAGGATGGTTCAATGAAAATAGAATAGAAATAAGAAGTGATTTTCTAAAAAAAAAGTGAAATAAGGGATACTTTTTTGTAAAAAATAAAATTAGGGGTCTTTTTTGTAAATGCCCCAAATAAGAGGCGGCTTTCTGTATTTACCCTAATGTTTAAGATGCTTGGGCAAGGCAAGTTTATCTAAACACTTTTGGGCTGGGCTAAGATGGTGTCAATGGATAGGCCAGCCCAACCCAGGTTAAGTTGCTCAGAAGCACTTAAAAAATTTGTATATAATTATGTGATTATGTTTTGGAAAAGAAATTATCATACAAATCACACATGCTCGTTTGGTTAAATACAAAAAGTACAATTCATAATAACTTAACTCATGGGAATTGATTTCCCGTATATTATAAATTATGGGGAATTAAAAAATATGTTTGATTGAAATTAAATTCCTAGTAATTAAGATCGCTACTTTTTTTTGAAGGGAATTAAGATCAGTACTTTTTGTTTGGTTGAATGTAAAATTCATATTAATATATTTACTATTACTATTATAACATTTATCTATTAAAATCTAGAGTTTGACTCATGGGTAATTAAATAGAAAATTTATAATTTAAATATAAAAAAGAATAAAGATATTTACAAAAAAAGGAGGAATTTGATCTTACCCACCCCTATATAGATACTTGTAATTTCTCCATAATGTAGGAAGTACAAATAATGGGAATTTAACTTCTTGTGTTTTATCCATAAAAATAATTTGACCAAACGCATATATTAGATACCACTTTTTAAATTTTTCTAAATCATAGGATCTTAATAGACAACCAAATAAGCACTAGAATAAAACTTTTCCACAAAGTTAAATTTATAAAGAGAAATTGCACAAAACTACTCAATTTTGAGATTTTATATTCAAATAACCCACCCCCACAATCCTTCCGTTGATAAACATTTAAAAAATGTTAGATTATCCCTAAACCCTAGATTTGTTGAATTCAAATACCCTGGATTGCATTTGCATGACATAGCGATGTGTGTCGATGATCAGGGGATACGATTAATTTTAAACATTGTGCAAAAAGTTCACAACTTATGCCCGGCCGGCTTGTACCATGTTATATTTTGAATTTTTAATGGGTTAATTATGGTGTGGGAATTTATATGTTCGTCCATTCACATATATGCATATTAGGTTCAGAATACGCGCGTTCGTCCATTCACATATGCGTATTAGCCTCATAATATAAATTCGGCATTCCATCTAAAAACTAATTGACAATAAGAGGAGTAATTTTAAGGGTATAATGATAGGCATTTATCTTTCAGATTCCCGATGTAAGAAAGTCTTTATTTTCCCAATATCCCATGTGCCTCCTACAACTAGGCTACCCCAAGCAGTATGCTTATTCTGTGCTCTTAGGATATAGGTAAAAAAAACTGTGTCTAATATCCGGCTAGCTACGAACTGAAAGATAACTTAGGCTATAGGTGTACGTTGCTTCCTGAAATGCAATTTAGATGCTCAATAATCTAGTGTTTACACACAACAAATGGCAAAAAAAAGAAACGTTGCGATAGTATATAGTGATGTAGAGTTTAATTAAGGGCATCTCATTCTCATTCTCAACCATGCATCATCCTGTCTCACTCAGTCTCTCAATAAAAATGTAGATGTTGACATAAAATTTTTATTTCATGCCTTTTGAAGACTGATAGATAAATAGCGAGTAGGTGTGCATTCCATTTCTTATCATTTGTCTCTTCAGCTTATCTCAATTTACCGCACTTCAATACATATCCACAAGCCTTTTTAATTGGATATATATAGCTAGATATATACCAAATGAAAATACTCACATTTGTTGGATCGTAAACGAGTTAGCAAGAGCTTGGGAACTGGCTGTTAAGCTGTTCTCAAGGCAGCGGAAGAAATAATCGCAAGTAATTAAGACACTGAAAAAGCACAGTTCCTTATAGAGGAACCCCACTACAACCAACTAGTTGTATGGGTAAATCTCTACCTCCGCTTGGAGGATTTTGAATGATTTACTTATATTATTGGTTTGTTCCTTAGTTACAAACAGCCAGATTCAAACTTCTCTGTTCCTACGAGTTCTACCTAACTCTAGCAACACTAATGAATCTTCTCAACTGAGTTCCTAAGCGAACAACAATCACTAAATAAGTAACTCAAACCTTACACCGAATCGCAGTTCCCTTGCTCCTGGGAACTCGGCTTCACCGTCGTCGAGATCAGACACTCGCCGCCGGGGACTTCTCTTCTTCTTTTCTCTTTCTTTGTTGTGGGTATTTGTAAGTTCTGGGAGAAGTGCTCAATCCGATCACTATTCATTTGGCTTTATACTCGAGTGAACTTGGGCTTCAATCGCATCTTTCATTTGTGTCCGAAATGCCCTTTGCTTGATGCCCAAGTTGTACTTTCTTCACATGTGACTTCGATTTGAACTAGGTCAACTTCTTGAGATGATCGGACCGTTGGATCAATCGTGACAGTCTGCTCCTCAGACTGTGCCTTCATCCTGTCCAAGACAGGATCCCGTGATATGCGCTGATCGGTCCTTGTCCTCACATGTGAGTTCCCATATCGTGGGAACTGTCCTCTGCTGAGTTCCTTTGAGAGAAACTCTTCATTGTGTAAGCCTGTGTTCTCTGGTCATTCCTGGGAGTTCTCATTTTATGGGAACTTTCCTCTTCAGAGTTCCCTTGATGGGAACTCTTCATTGTGTGCTCATTCATGGAAGTTCTTTGCTAAATCTGTGTTCCTTAGAAATACTTGATCAAAGCATATTAGTTCCCTTATAGCGTTTGTCATTATCAAAACTCGGAGAACTGTATCGTTGATCCGATGTTTAGAACCAGAGGTCCCAACATCGTTCCAACAACATTTTCTAAAAAGTGATATTTTCTATGCTTATTTTTTTTGTTTAGGTATGTATATGTTAATTTGATATAAAACTCAATGAAAACCTAGCTTGACCGGAACAGTTAGAAATCATATAGAGTTATGTTGGAGAGCACAAACGAATAGCAAAAATGAATCCGACAACGGAAACAAGGGAATAAACCAACTAATAGAAATGAAGAAATCCAACCCAATGGCTTAAGTTTTGGGTAAAAAGGGTGGATTCCGACCTTATATACGAAAATGATTTAATTTTTCGACACGTCACTCATTTCTTTCGGTCCCCGAAATTTGACATGGTATTAGAGCGGGTTCAATCCGGATCCGGTTTTCCTGGTATAAATTTGGGTGTATGGCTAAAAGAGAACGAGAAGCTAATCACCCGTTTCTAAACCCAAAAAAGTGTGGGCTTTCTAAAAAGAGAATGAGATGTTCAAGTGCTAACTAGGCCAGACTAGTTACCATTTGAGGGGGCGTGTTGGAGAGCACAAACGAATAGCAAAAATGAATCCCCCACATTGGAAGCAAGGGAATAAACCCACTAATATATAAGGAAGGAGGAAACCCAATCCAATGGCTTAAGCTTTTGAGTAAAAAGGGTGGATCTCGACCTAATATACAAAAATAATTTAATTTCCCGACACGTCACCCGTTTCGTTCGGTCCCCGGAATTTGACAAGTTACTATGACTCTAATAAAAATAGATAAATTTAAATTTTATGTTTTTAAGAATGTAAATCTCACTAACTCTACCACTAAAGTTAAATTACAACTCTTATGAAGCCGTTCCTGAACGAAATGAATGTATGTATGATCTTTGAGACCCATGTATAAATATGGAAATACTTGACATTGTTACCATAAAATTTATCTTACCTTTACAAAGTTGATAAACTAAACCACATACAGTGATATTGAAGTACAAAAGTAGAAACTACATTTGAAAATTTGCAATCAATTGTGTACTAATCTATCTATCTATATAGAAAAAGTTTTTCTAACTCATGTCAACCTCTGCTTAAAGTCGCGTATATTTCGACTTTGTATTTAATTTGAATATGTGGCACTATGAATATTTTTCAAAACTAATTTTAGTAAATGTATATTTTTTTAATTTAAATTTGCTAAAGCACAATAACTAAATTTTTTTTTCCTTCTTATCTCAGTTCCCTTGAATTAATTAATTTTTTTTCTCAATTACCTAAATTTATTTGGACTTATTTTTTGACTCATTCTATCTTTATCTAACTTTGTTAAAAAAAGTCTATATCTACTAAAATCTTAAATACCTCTTTAATAACTTATACTTTTAATTAATTAATTAGATATTATCCTCGGTTTTTAACAATATTTATAAAATTAATAATATTCTTCACGTAAAACGAAATTTGCTCATTGTATTTGCTTAAAAATTACTACCCTGAGATTTTTTTAAAAATTAAAAATATTAAATATCACATTAAAATAACCGATAATTTTTGTTCATATTCACATAAAAAATAATAAAATATTTTAAATTAATTTATTATTAAAATATTCTATTTGTATTATCAAGTATGTAAATGGTACAAGTAAATATACTAGTTATTACCTAAAATTTGGCAGCGGTAGGCAATAGAGGCATTTAAAATTCATAATATTAAATTATAACATAATTAAACAAAAGTCTTGAGTGAATAAAAACATGTACCATGGAATTTAACACGCAACCAAGCTTGAATAAATCTAAATTAATGTTGGACGCTAGTGGAGTTCATTCGTATAAATCATGTCTAAGATAGTAAGATGCATTAATAATTTCAATAAGAGATTTTGCCTATATATATAGTTTAACTTTATTTCTTTGCAAAAATCAAAAAAATAAAATAGGCCAATGAAATTAAAAGAATATATTGCACCTCTTTCTCTTGAGACAAGTCTCGTAAAATGGTCCATTGCCCAAATGATATGGCCATCCACAATTTTGACATTTTGCACTCTCCTCTTTCAAGCTTAAATGGGACACTCCCCTCTTCTTCTCCGCTTCAAGCCTTATAATTCAACTCTTTAATGATACATCTTTTTCATATACTGCACTATTTTCTGTGGGAAACTTCATGTTTTCCACTCTTTTTTTTTTTTTCCTCCTTCCATTTTCCTGCCTATTAGCGTGCGCGATTGTGATGTTTAGTAAACGAGCATGTTCAAAGTTACGAATTAGTTTGACACGAGCTAAACTAAAATTACAAAACTAATTCAGAGGCTTTTATTCAGTCTATGACGTTGTATATTACTTGCCTTAGTAGGACAAGCTTGCCATGTGAAGATTGGAAGATTTTATCTAATTAAAGAAGTGATTCATCAGTTACCTAACTACTTCTACTTAACTTGAAATCAAGTATCCTTTTTAGAAAAATTGACAAGATGATCAAAAATTGAAACTCATGTTCTCGGGGCCCAAGATTCTCAAACAGGGCATTTCCTCCTGTTTTCCTTGTTGTACATATGCACATATGAGATTATCAAATCCCTATTTATAGTAAACAGAAAAGTTCCCTCCACTCAAAAACTTTCAATTAGAAGCCAAAAAGGCAAAGAAAATGCCAGATGATAACTTAACTTGGGTGACTTTGATGCTTACTTTCTATCAACAACTTTCCACATTGAACTTTGCTCTGCTCTATAAATTTGTGTCTTTGGCTGCACTATCACTTTTCATCCCCAAACCCAAATATTAGCTCTTAACAGAAAAGAGTTTTTTTAAAAAAAAAAAAAAAGAAAACTATGAAGCCATTTCAATCCAGCAAGGAAGATTCGGAGGACGGTGAAGTTCGAAAAGGGCCATGGACACTTGAAGAAGACAACCTTTTGATCCAGTATATTGCTCGTCATGGTGAAGGCAGGTGGAACTTGTTAGCTAAATCTGCAGGTTAGCTGAATCAGTTTTTCTTTTGATAAATGATTAGCTTGTTAATTGCTATGGATCTTAATCTGTTTTGTGACTGTAGGACTGAAAAGAACTGGCAAGAGTTGCCGATTAAGGTGGCTAAATTACTTGAAACCTGACATCAAGAGAGGAAATCTCAGTCCTCAAGAACAACTGATCATCCTTGAACTCCATTCGAAGTGGGGTAATAGGTCAGTCTAGTTGATTGGTCATTTGTTTTTTTATAAGTCGGTTTTCCTATCCTATGTCCTGAACCTAAATTCAACAAGGACTTTCTTGATTTTGTAAGTTTCTAAGTTGTTTTTATGTGTTAACCAAATGTAGGTGGTCTAAGATTGCTCAACATTTACCGGGGAGAACCGACAACGAAATCAAGAACTATTGGAGAACCCGGGTGCAGAAGCAGGCAAGGCACTTGAACATGGAAACTAGTAGCCAAAGCTTCATGAATGCGATCAAATGCTTCTATATGCCTAGGCTAAAACAAAAGATTGAGCAAAATTCTTCTCAATCTACAGCCATGGATTATGAGGACTCTGGGGAATCTTCTTTGCCTTTTGACACTAGTACCATCACATCACAATTTCCACAAAGAGAAGTAGTAGATAGTGATAATGTGGATCATGCTTACAAAGATTGCTCACGCACAAACCCACTTGAGATTCCACAATACCCATCATCATACCCAAGTTATGATATGGGACAATTCTCGGAGAATTGGTATGGTTTGGACAACCCAAGTTATGATATGGGACAATTCTCGGAGACCCACTTGGCAGATCAGAGCTGGTTCGGTGTGGGTATGGCGAGCGATACATGGAACCAAGACGGTCTATGGTAGTTCAGGGGTTTTTCAATATATAGATGAGAATAACTGTTGCCTTTGATAAGTACTAAAGAGAATGTAGGGAGAGGGCCTAATAAATATTTGTGTTAGCTAGGTGCTTCCTAAAATCTCTTTTAAGGCATATAAATTTATGTTAGTATCTTTAGTATGGTCTGTTTTTAATGTCTTTTTATGCTTGCTTTTGGCATAAAACTTTGATGAATTGTGATTGTATGTCACTATGTCAAGCTTAGTAAATTAGTGGGTAATTCTGTACTTGAAAAGTTGGAAAGAAAGTTAGTAATGACAAGTAGTTTTCATATGTCTAAGTTCAATGCTTGCTTTTAATTTGATTTATCTTCTTTTTAAGTGCATATCTACAGAGATAGAAAGGAACTGGGATGATCACTTGAAGACTGACCCAATTTGTAAGTACAAGAACAAAGTTGAAGTCAGTTTCATAAAGAGAAAATATTGATAGAAGTGACCACTTTTCATGATCAGCAAAGAAGCACATGCAGCCAAGAAATATAACTTAAATGGACTGCTAAAAGTTGGCAATTAAACCAAAAGGCTTCACTTCATAGCACTGTTAAAATCCAAAAAAGTCTGAAGCTCTACTGTGAACTACAACATGACTGTGTGTGGCTCCTGTTAATTTCATCAGTTTTTTCAGCATTTTAAGATGATCCACTTTTAGAAACTCCGCGCTTTGAATAGCAGCACATCGAATCTTAACACAAACATAGAATTAGTGTGATGAAGACTACTAATTAATCCTAAGTTTTGTGTACACTCCTAATGTGTGTATCTTTAGTGTAATTTGAAATTTTCACTGTGCATCTATCAAAGGCCGTGGAAATAGCTTCCAATGTTAAAACCAACACTGAAACTTTGTGAAATAAAGCCTAACGTAAAAATTTAGTGGGCTACTATTTTCTATTGGTAATTGGTTTTTGTGTACACTAGCTCCTAATGTTTTATACAGACAAATCTCTCGTCAACCTAACTGGCCCATGGATTTAATCATGGTATTAGGTTTGATCAAATACATATTCTTGACTTGGAAATAGAATTTCTCACATCGAAAAAATGTCTTGTATATAAATTTTTGGGTTACTCCTCCTATTATCAATAGGTTTTAGTATACATCCCACTAGGTTTATGTGTTGAGCTTATCCCATATATGTGCACGGATGAACGTATGGACCCCCACGTTGTATTGGTCAAGCGGAATCAGAGCGGTCCTGGGTCTCGAATCCTAGTTTATTGGGCTTGTCGGCCTTAAGACATGATTGTACTAGCCGGCCTAAAGACATAACGTTAAGTGCGGATGAGATATTACGGGGCCAAGTAATTGTACTTGAAGGAGCTTGTGGAGATAAATTTTTTCACATCTGAGAATTTGAAAAAACAATGCCTAGTAAATGGGTTATTGGGTTAGACGATCCATTTGTGAGAGTCGTAGATTTATGAGACTTTAGAAAAAGACAAAATGTCTCTTAAAGACTAAATGAATGCGCGCAGGCAAGGTGAGTTTCACGAGTTGATCAATTCATTTTCTTTTGCATGATTGAGTACAGATAAATGATCAGTCAGTTTCATACTTGTACCACTGATAGATGATTCTCAGCATAAATAAGCAAGAAAAAAGGTCGTAGCTAGATAGGAATAAGATCCAAAAAAGTATACAATGCATGTGGGAAGGTCGGGGGTGAGTTTACACGTGACAATTTGTATCGACTTGAGTTTTAATTTGCATCATATATAATTACTTTAATCCTCAACCCTTATAGTATATATAAAACGATGATCTCACGCTCCCAAAATTGGTTTGTTGGTCATGGATTATTGTCGACAAAAATGACAGGTGAGAGTGTAGAACAAAATCAAATTGCAACAGTGTTGAACAGCTTCCAGAATACAACATATCATCTGTGGACTGTGGCTGATCTTTCTCCATCGAACAAAAGCGTGAAGAGACTAAACTCATCGCCAAAGAAAAGGAGTTGATTTATTCTCTCCTTCCCACTTCTTTCTAAATAGGGTTTCTCCACCGTACGCCGCTCCAATTAGAGTTGATTTATCTTGTGAGTTGCCCACTCTTCAAAATAAGGATATTAACTTGCAAGGTTAATGGGAGTGTCCATTTAGAGCAGGGTCCGGTTCCGGATGAACCGGCGAACCGCCGGGTCCGGTTCCCGGTATGATTCCGGTTCGTCCACCCACGAAACCGGTAAACCGGCGGTTCCGGAACCGGGTGGACCACCGGTTCTACCAATAAAAAAATAAAAATAGCGTAACCGCGGTCGCAGTTTGGCTAACCGCGACCGCAGAATGAAAACCGCGGTCGCGGTCCAATAGGTCGCGATCGCGGTTTTCATTCAGAGAAAAAAATAGACTTTTTTTTATTTTTTTTATATTTCCGGTTCCGGAGAATCGGACCCAGGTCTATGTCCATTTGCGAGCGGTGTGTTTTCAAGATTTGAAAATGAAATTTGCCTAATTTATTCATTAGATTCTGTTTCATTTTTCGCGGATAGGTTCCCTTGCTTACTATTAGGGATGCACGTGGGATTCAAGAAACCAATACTAGGAATTATAAAACTTAAAATTGAAGCTGATAATCTCACAATTATAAAACCTGTTAATCCTCGTTGGCCAATGCCCGTGGAAAGTTAAAATGCTAATATCAAATATTATGGTCTCCCTCCAACCATTTACGTTTACCTCAGTACGTCATGTGGCTAGGGATTGTAATACTGTGGCCGATAAAATTGTTAAGCTGGTTCACAACATCCCTACTAACATCCTAATGGATAACCCAGAATTTCGTGTTCTCATCCGCAAGCATGCTCTAGGACACCCTCCTTAGGGTCTCCTAATTCTTCATCATCATCATTAACCTAGTGAGGCTCCGTTACAGCGGAATCTGGGGGGTCAAGATGGGGGTACCCCTGCCCAAGGGAAAGGGGTACGCCCGATAGACCCAAGAAAAACTGAAATTCAGCTATGTGACAATAATAACTGAATTTAGTTAGAATGCACCAAAATTGATATAAGGACTAAATCCATTTCAAAGGCACTATATAAAAGCCAATGAGAATGTGGATGCGTCCCAATTCTTATCTTATCAAAAAAAAAGGGTAAATAACGATATATATACTAGGTTGGATCTCTTTGGATTTCAGATGTGGGAGATGTTAGGTTATTATTCTCAACACGACCCCTCAAGTGCAATTGGGATGCACAGTTGAGATTTGGAAATCGGTAGGTTCAGTAAGGTAGATAACGGGCGGGTAGATGTAACTCGCTAAAGCTCACACTACAAAAAAGGCAGATTTAGCGGCCACAAATATGGTCGCTAAATCGAAAATCTAGTCGCCAAATCGATTTAGCAACCATATCGTGGTAGCTAAATCTAGTCGCTAAAAGGTCGGAAGATAATCCATTGGTGACCACGTGGTGGCTACATAGCGACCATGGTCGCCACTGGTCGCCATACTCTTGGCGACCACAGCGACCAAGTGGTCGTCATAATTAGCGACCATGTGGTCACGAGTTGGCAACCATGGTTGCCTCTGGTCGCCATGCCCTTTGTCGGGTCCAGCGACCCTGTGGTCGCTAAAAATGAATTAGTGAACGCACGATCCTGACCTTTTACTAAACAAAAATGTACAATCGTGCGCCTCGAGGTGCAAGATATGTTTGAAATTAGCGACCACATGGTTGCTAAAATTGAAAAAATAACGCACGATCATGGCATTTTAATGAACAAAAATGCACGATCATGCGACTCGAGGTGCACGATATGTTTGAAATTAGCGGCCACATGGTTGCTAAAAATGAAAAAATGATGCACGATTCTGGCCTTTTACTGAACAAAAACGCATGATCGTGCGACTCGAGGTGCACAATATGTTTGAAATTAGCAACCATATGGCCGCCAACATTTATTTAATAAAAAAATAAAATAATAATTATGTATTATAAAAATAAATATAAAAGAAACAAAAAATAAAATATATGAAATTAATAATTTATATTAATCTAAATAATTTATAAAATAAAAAAGCCTAAACTAGTTGGTTCCGTCGGGCCCGGGCAGATCACTCCCGTCGGAACCGGGTTGACAGGACCCATCCTGTTGCGGGTCATATCCACGCTGCATCTGGTCAATGAACTCCTCCAGCCGAGCCACCCTACTCCGCAAATCCGTCACATCAGTCATAAGCTCAGCGTTGCACTACGTCAAATCCGCCACCCAAGGAGGTTGTCGATGCAACGTTGTCAATCGCTCCCCGTAATACTCAGAAGCAGTGTTGCCAAGCCCGAAGACAACGCCTCCCAGGACCACCCCTCCAACGACCGTCAGATAGGCATCGCACTCGTCCTGAAAGGACGACGGGGTGCTTTAGTCCGAGGACCTCTAGGAGAGGATCTCATGGGACCACGCCTAAAAAAAGTACGCAAATAATATAAATAAAAATAATAATATACAAATTTAAATAATACATAAAAAAATTAAATACTTACAGCGATTTGGGCGGACCGCTCGTCTATAAAATGCTGGTCCGAGCCCTGCGTGTTGATAGCTTGCATTTAGGTAGTTTTTAGGATGCATGTTTCCGTTTCTTTTGCGTTGTTTTTAGGTAGTT
Organism: Fallopia convolvulus; assembly: GCA_964016875.1. NCBI lineage: Eukaryota > Viridiplantae > Streptophyta > Magnoliopsida > Caryophyllales > Polygonaceae > Fallopia > Fallopia convolvulus. The sequence continues at coordinate 46,955,807 of OZ024721.1, forward strand.
TTAGTTAGTTTCTTTAGTGTCTTAGAGTGTCTAGGAGTTTTGGGTTTTTGCACTTGTTTTATGTTGTTTCACAGGTCTTAAAGTGAACAAGTGTGAAAGGAATGAAAATCGGGGAAAGAACGCTTGAATTCGGATCATCCATTGGAGTTGCTGGATCGACACTTCTGTCTTGTGAGGGTTCGTTTGGGAGCTATAGTGGTCTAATACAGTTAAGTTTGACATCATTGGAAAGCTAATTCAAAGAGCTACAATTCATGTTTTACTCCGAGTCCAAATTCCAACTCGAAGAGGGTCAAAACGGCCTCCGAAGTGTCAACTGAATTCTGAACCCAGCGGCGCCCGCCGCCCCTGACAACCGCGACATCTCTTACGCGCCACGTGTTATGTTGTGATTGGCTCCTTTTCTATCAGCTTTATTCCGTGTTTATGTATTTTTGGATAGACTTTTTAGACCTAGTTGGTTATATTAGGGTTTGAGAGAGTTGCACCTCTCATCTATCTATCTAAATCTATTATTCCTATGTACCCCAATACATTATAAAGCAGAACCCAAGTCTGTTGTAAAATTTGCGCCATGTGGCATTTTTGAATAAATTAATGTGAAATTATATTTTAATAAAATTTGTAACAACTTATAGTATTCTACTACAAAAAGTAGCTATTACCTCATAGCATTTAACCCGGGCGTTAATACTACGAGATATAAAATATCAAATTAAAAGAGCATCACATCAAATACACCGGGCATTAAACGCCCGGTGTATTTGAACCATATTACAACGATATACACTGGATGTTGTAGGATCCGGGGTATTTAGGGCATACAAATACACCGGGCGTGTACAACCCGGAGTATTAGATATTAAAGATAACAAATACACCGGACGATAATGGTCTGGTGTATTTGGACCTCTTAAAGATGTCGAGCTAGTAGGTCTTTTCTTAACCTAGAATACAACTTTTTTTAGTGCAAAAATATCATGCTAAAAAGTAATAGATATCTATCCTTATTAATTTAATTTATGGTGGTGTCAAAATTATTCTAGTGACTAAATAAACTAAATATTATATACTAAATAATATTGAATATTAAATATCATGCTAAAAAGTAAAAGATATGTATCCTTATTTTTCAATATTTTATATTTAACTTTATGTTTTTAAATATTTTTATAAGGAATTTTTCAAAATATATCATTATTTTTTTTATTTTAAGTATGTTATGATGATTTGGTGTTAACGATAGATTTAAATAGATAAAATAATTTAGTAGGACAAATTGGAATAATATGAATAATTTTTTATTTTAAATATGAGGTGAGAGAAGAATTATTCGAGTGGCTTGAAAAGGTTCAATTTCAATATACAATTACAGATTAATGAACTTTAGTTATTTGTATTAAAAATGAAGATAAATCATTAGATTTAGTATATTAAAAAAGTTAAATATGTCATCATCTATAAACATTACTCAAATTTCTTTTGTCTAATATAAAAATACTTTTTGAGAAATGTTAAAACTTAAGGATAAATCTAATTATTTAACTTTTTCTATTAAAAAGACTTTATGATGTAATTTTCGTAATTAATATCTCTATTAAAAATGATAAATTGAATTAATAAATTTATATTCTTATGCTATGAAAGAATATAAATAAGATATTTAAAAGTTATGAAAAATGTACATTATTGAATTCAATAAATTAAAAAAGATTGAAAAGTTAAATTTGAAAAAATTGGTTACATCCTCATCTATAAAAATTACTCAAAAATTCTTCTATCAAATATAAAATTACTATTTGACAGATGTTACAATTTTAGGATAAAATTAATCAAAATTAAATAGATTTATTAGAAAAAATGATAAATTAAAATAATAAATTTTATATTCTTATGTTAAGAAAGAATAAGAACAAAAAATTTAAAATTATGAAAAAAATAATTCAAAATAATACCTTTATGATCTTATCTTATAGGAATAAAAAATTAAATAAAAATAAAGTAAAAATTAATATATTTGATTTTGTTGTGTGTATAAAGAAGGTAAGTTAGAAAATAAAAAATAAAAAATAAAAATTTCATTATTATTGGCATAAATGTTAAGATCTAAAATTTTCCTTATTTATTTTTACTTTACATATAATAAGATAAGATATTAGTCACAAATAAAACTAAATAAGAATTTCGATATATTTTTAATATTTTAATTTTAAATAGATATTTTAATATACGCCTATTAGGCCTATACGATGATATGACGCAATATCGTGAAAGATATATTTTATTTTTATTTAAAAATAATAATTATTTAAAATTACACATAATCAATATTTCAAATATATTATCATTTATATGGCTATTTTTATCTATTAGATATATATATATATATATATCTGTGTGTGTGTGAGATTATGTGTACATATTTTTTCTTATCTTTTTTTCAATTTATCTTTTATAAATTATAAATATAATGTCTTTTTTTACCTATATTGGTCAAATGTACTAATATTTTATCTTTATTTTTATTTGGGGATAATTTTTTATAAATAATACTTTATTTTTATGTTTAATTGGTGATAATTAGACTTGTCAATCGTGTCGGGTCGGGCGGGTTCGGGTTCGGGCATTTCGGGTTCGGGTAAAATCGGGTTCCGGTTCGTTATGGGTCACGGGTCAATCGGGTCGGGTTGTAGCGGGTTTTCGGTCGGGTCGGGTTGACCAGCGGGTCTAAAATCTCCTTTTTTCTTATGATTATTAAAATTAATTCTTAATAAAATAATAATATTTAGTTATAATATATTATTTTCATTTATTTTAATAATAAAATATATTATAAGTTTCAAAATAAATTTAAAAAATTCTATAAATATACTTAATCGGTCAACCCAACGGGTTTCGGGTTTCAACCCAACGGGTTCGGGTTCTATCGGGTTCGGTTTATTTCAGGTTTCGGGTTCAAATTTTCGGGTCTTGACCCTAAAATTATAGGACGGGTCGGGTCGGGTTAGCGGGTTAGGTCAGTTTTTGACAGGTTTAGTGATAATCAATTAAACATTATTTATAAAAGATAATTTTTTATAAATATTATATATATGATCATGTGTACATATTTTTTTTTTTTTTTTTTTCAATTTATCTTTTTAATATAATAATGTTACTAGAATCATATTTTGATATCTTAAAATTTGGGAAGTGATAGAACATGATCTTCATTATAAATATTTTTAAAATATTAATATAATAATATTACTATTTTTTTATAAATATTAAGAACATAAAAATTATATTTGAATTATTTTGTAATGATGATTAATATTTAATTTATAATATTAAATCATATATATATCTATATATAATAAATCATGTGCAAGGCATGTGTATAGAAACCATCTCTTTCAATTATTATTTTTGGATACATACAATTTATTTTCCTAATCAATTATTATTGGTTTTATATTCTAGAAAAACTTAAATAGAAGATTTTATTAAATAAAATTATAACCTAAATTGATCTATTATTCAATTTTGGATATTAATGATAAAAAGGTATTCTAGAATCTATCAAACGTTTAAGTTTATCTTATTTATGAAAATTAAATGCTAATTTGTATATTAAAGATCGTGATTTGTCGCTAGACAATTGATATATTTGAAAAAAATAATTATTAATTTTTTTTAATCAAAACTCGTACAAGGTGCGGGAATATATGCTAGTATAGCTAATATAGATATATGGATTAATAGTATTATTATAAGCAATATAAGACATATTATTATATTATATGTATTGTAAATACTAAAAAAATTTAAGGGTAAAGAGGTAAATGAAAAAATGAATACGCTTATGTTGCATAGTTAAAACGACGACACATATAATAGATAGATTCAACTTTAGTTATAGTATATTGATGATTCTTTTTTAACTATTTAAATTTATCTCTAACATCAAACAAATATCTATTTAGTATAACAATATCTTTTGCAAGCTTTCATATACGAATATTTAAAATTAAAGTAAAATGTTAAAATATTTTTAAAATAAATATACATCTTTTAGCATATATCTTTTAATGAATATATTTATAGATATATATATTGATTTTTTTATAATAAAAAATTCATGATAAATATTTATAATGTTTAAAATTAGTAAAAATAGATGATAAAATATTTAATCTTATCTAATTTTTACTTTATCGAACCACAAAATGTGTTTGGTCCAATTTTAAATTAAATTCATTAAATTTTAAATATTTATATATTTAAATTATCTTTATCTTTCATATTTTATTATATCTTATTTATTAAGTTAACTATTATTTTTTAAATTCTTATCTCTTCCATATTTGAGTATATATTTATTCATATTTTATCTTCTTTTTTTAATTACATATCTATGAAATATCATTAAGGAAAAGGAGACATATAATTATTTTATCTTAATAATATATCTTCATTTTCAACATTAAATTTAACTATTTATTGATTAAAAAATTATATATACATATACGAGCAATAAAATTGCTTATATTAAAGTTTATATTATATTTTTATTTATTAATATCCTATTTATAATGTTTATAAAATACCGAATCGTAATCGTACATGGTACGACGGGTACAACTAGTATATAGTTATAGACTAGTGTAAGAGCCCGTATCTTGTACGGGTTTTACAAATATTATATTTTTAAATAAATATTTTAACAAAATTTGATTTAAGCAAAGTTTTTATCACTTTTTTAAATAAATATTTTCCCATCGCTTTACTATATAGTAATAGATTATATTTATTTTATTATTTCATAGTTATTTTGGAAAAAATATTTCATATGTTTTTTATAATCTTCGTTGAAAATTGTAGATTTGTAGAATTGTTTTTTTATTTAATGGTTATTTTGCCAAAAATAGTCAAATCCAAATCTTGTAAAATATTTTACATGGATTAAATAATAATTTTATTATACGTGGGATCTAGAATTATATTTAACCAATAAAAAACCAATTAAATTTCAACCAATCATATTGGTTTTAAAAAACGATTCTATCTAAAAATAATATAAATATTTTAGTATTTGTATAGTAGCATAAAAAATATTCTTATAATCTTCATATCTATCATATCCAAAAATAAAAGATTGTTTAATAATGGGATTTTCTATCCTATAATCTTCATATTTATTATATCCATAAATAAAAGATTATTTTTTAAAATTAATGGTTGTTTTGCCAAAGATTATTTAAAAAAAAAGGAGTGATGTGGTCCAATCTAATAGGACATGTATCGTTTAATAATTTTTTTAACCTCCGCTTTACCTTATAGTTATGATACTGTAGTAGATTGATTAGAAAAAATAAAAAAATAAAAAAGCAAATCTCGTCGTAAATGCAAACATAACTAAAGGCGGGTTAATTCCAAAATTTCAAAAAAAAAACGCACCGTACAAACTCTGACCTAGGGTTGAGCAAACGGATTATCCGATCCGATCCGATCCGGTATACCGGATATCCGGAAAAAAATTTCGTTAAAACCTCGATCCGTATCCGATCCGTTAATTGCCGGATATCCGATAAGAAATATCCGTTTGGAACGGATATCCGGTAGCGGATATCCAAACTATTCGTTTTGAAAAAATATTATTACTATTTTTGATTTAGGCCCAATTAGTATGAATGATTGACGGATATCGGAACCGGATATCCGTCGATCCGTTTAAATTTTAATTAAAAGTTTACACGGTTGAGGAGAATTGAACACTTGATATGTTCAAATTTTACAAAATACTCATTTAAACATCTATTCTACTTAGTATAATGTGTATTTTCTAAAAAAATATAAATAATACCGGATATACCGGATATCCGTTTGCTTGAAAACCCCGATCCGTATCCGGTCCGGATATCCGGAAAAAAACCCCGGATCGAATCGGATACGGATAAAAAAATTTGTGATCCATTCGGATCCGGATATTTTCGGATCGGATAGACCGGATCGCGGATCGGATCAACGGATCGGGTATTTTTTGCTCACCCCTACTCTGACCTCTCTCCCCTAAACCTAAACAGTCTGTTCAAAATTCTCTCGTCTAAAACCTAGTCATTCTCTTTTGTCTTCTCGAGCCTATTCGACATCTTCTTCTGCTTACACCATCCCCCTCACTCGATCTTCCTCTAAATCAATCTTTTACTCGATCTTCCTCTCACTCTCTTCTGCCTAATTCAAAAAATTTCGGTTGTTGATTTCTTCTTGAGTTTTCGCTTGATTCGAGGTTGCATCTGAATGTTCATCTGTTGAAATTTTCGATTGCTTGTAAGGTAATGGCCATATATTCTCTTGTTTATCATTAAATTCTTGGAAAATTTGCGATTCGGTTTTGTTTAAAAAAACTTACTGGCTAGCTAAATAAGCAGAGTTATCAATTGAAGACAAAAGGGAGACATCGTCTAAGCATCATTCTGAAACAGGTATGTTTCGAATCTCTACCTAATTTAATTTCTAGGTCGAATTTGAGATTGGTGTGGGTGATTTTTGTGTACTAAGGTTATAATATGAATACACTCTCATTGTTGATAGAAAAAAAAATGGGACTCTATATGACCTAGGTTTATATTGAATTTGGCTTGAATTTTACTAGAATTTGTGAGATATCTGATTGGAAAAACTTCGTTCTTTCCTTCGGTAGACAGAATAATGGAACTCTATATGATGTGTTGTAATTTACTTGTAATTTAATGTCAGATCTAATCCATGAAGAAAAATCTAATGAATTCAATTAATGTTAAATTCTTTAGTTGTAGTTATGTTCTAAATATGAGCTGTATCAATTATTTATGAGATCATGATTTCTTTAAAACTACAGATGTCAAGTAGTGAGCTGTTTGATGTTGATATGTGGCTGTGCGCATGGCCAAACTCTCTTTCTTGATGAATTTTATCTCTTTTCTTGTTCTGCTATTATGGAGCCTAAGATGTAAAGTAGTCAATCTTGCTTAGTTACCCTCTTGCTCAATTTTATCTCTTTTCTTGTTCTATTGTCATGGAGCCTAAGATGTCAAGTAGTCACTCTTGTTCTGCTGGCATTTTCTACTATCTTTTTTCTGTTGTCATGGTGCATTTGTTGTCATGTCAACATGATGATTTGATTTCCTCTCATTAGAGCTGGGAACAAGAGTCATTATTGTGAATTTGATGCTTCCATGCCACTTGCCTAGAACTCTTGATTCTAGCGGTGATTTTCGGAAGTAATCGACTTTGGTATTCTTCCTGTTGTATTCTTCTAGTGTGTTTCTGTTGGTGTTAGTTGCAAGCTATTGTCATGAAAGCTTTGTTGTTGTTTTGAAGTACTTGTACTTTGCTATTCATGTTATTCGTGGGCTTCACAAATTATGTTGGTGTTTTGTTGGGTTTCTTTGCTGCAATGGAGTGCAATAGACAGTTGCTACTTAGATCTAGTGAAGCATTGTTCTTGTTGTGGTTGCTTTGCCAGCATAATGTCTCACAGTTGGCTCAAGGACTTAGTGCTTGTTTGTAGGTTGGTTATAAGGCTACAAGGCTAGTATATGCCGAGGAGGATGACATGTTCACTACAAGTCTAATATCTAGTCTAATGGAGGTAATTTAATGAAGCTGCGATAAACAAATGGTGCGTGCAATTGATGTCATTTTCTTAAAGTTATTTGTCTCAACTAGAGTATGACAAAATAGGGAAAGAAAAAATATCAACCTAATTGATTCTCTATATATCTTCTTTTCTTGCTTGTTAAATTCTTTTTAGGTTGTCAATACTTGTCAGTACTACACACGTCCTGATGGCAAGGAGATGGTGAATGATATAAGTCTGACACTATGAGAAGATTGCCCAATTATTATAAGGAGTCTGATTCACACATTTTTCTCACTTGTGGAATGTCTTAAGAAAGCTGTTATGCCATCTAATTCCAAAGAGATAGATTCTCTTGCTAAACATGCATTTAATCTCCTTATTTTAGTTTCAAAGTCTGCAGATTTACAATCAATTTGAGGACTCAAGTTTAGTTTCTTATTAAGTGCTTTCACTTTTAAAGCTCGTTGCTTTCTGGCTTGTAATAAGAAAACCATGTGCATTGACAGGTTCTATGAAGTGGTAGTATGAATAGCGCTATAAAAGGCTTAAGCATTTGACGCTGTTGGTGATGCCTATACTGAGCAGACGATATAGATGAAACTAGGAGCATTTGATTGCTCTCATTATTTAGGTGGGTGTTAATTAGTTTATTTTTGTCATTTTATATGATCCAAGTTCCAGTCTTAAGCCTTGTATTTCTTTCTCTTAAGGAATTAATAAAACATTTAATTTTTGTCATTTTTGTTAATTTTTGCAGGACATGGTACAAACATACATATGTTGCTAGGAGACATCAATGACTTACTTTTATAATTATTGTCGGAGTTTATATTTTGGTTGTTTTGTAGTTTTTGATAGACATAATTTTGAGTGGTGAAAATTGATGGACATATTTTTTTTGTTTCAAATTGTTATAACATTATTTCTACTAATAATGAATTGTGTTTTGATATTATCTAATAGTATTAATTTAATTTGTATCATTATTATTTCTAGTATTAATTACTTTTGAATTATATTAATAATAAATTGCTAGAATTGAGCTTATAAATATGGTTTCTTTGTGCTAATACACCTAGAGCAATTAACTCGGACATTAACCCGGATTATATTATGTTTTGTAAGCCTAACAATTCAAAAGCGATTAAACCGGACAATAATAATCCAGTGTATATGTCTAGACAATTACACCCCGGGTTCAAACATCCGGTGTATATACCCTAAACATTATACCCCGAATTTCAACACTCGGTGTATATACCCTAACCATTATACACCGGACGTCCATATCCGGTGCATATACCCTATATATTATACCTCGGACTTCAACAACAGGTGTATTTTTTTACTAAATAACACGGATCACTAATACTCATATATACACCGGATAAAGATTATCCGGGGTATTAAATATTGCTAATACACCGGGTAAGTAGATTGGAGGATAAATTAAAGATGAGTATATAACTCGGATTCGATCCGGTGTATTAGGATCCTGATCAAATACCCCAGCAACCTTTACCCCGGGTGAGATCCGGTGTATTTGGGCCGAAAAGCCCGGGGTATTTGGATCATTTTGTAGTAGTGCTTGCTATATATACTAAATAGATAACATGTTTATAATTTTTTATGTATACAATTTTCTATCTATGGATTATGTATTGGTTTACTACAATAGATAACATATTTATATAATTTTTATATACATAAATTCCTATGAGACAATATTTTCCATATTAATTCAATATTTTTATCTCTTAACAAGATTTAGGGTCTTAATATATTTTTTTATCTTATAACAAGGCTTGAGCTCCAAGTATAAAATTTATATCTATATAATGATATAATTTTAAATAATAAATTTTGTTATGTTGATATATTTTTATTTTGAGAAAAAGATATAATTTTTTTGTTAATGACTAAGATTATATGTAAATGTCAAAAAAAAAATAAAAATTCGAAGTTTAGTTTAAATTAATAAAATTAGATTTTCTTTATCTTTTTATGCATTTATATTAAAGATTTTTTCTTAAATCAAATTTTGATAAAAAAAATAGAAAAATTTACAAATCATGATGAATACTTGCTTAAATTGAATTTTGATAAAAATTTACATTACATTTTTTTCTTAATTTCCTTTTCATTTTATTTATGTAAATATAGATTTTGTTTTTATCTAACCCCACCTTACATTTAAATTTTTTAATCTCTATATTTTTTTGTAATTTAATATGGATGATAGGTTGATTAATACATTGAATTTTGTAAATTTTCATATACATTAATTTTCTTTATATTTTATTTCTTCGTTATGTAAATTTAGTATGGAAAACAACTTTATAGATGGATTGAATTTTGCAAAATAATACATAGACAATTTTCTCTATATTTTATCTCTTAAATCAAGGACAATGTTCTCTTCTATACTGATCTTTATATTGTATTTTTCATATTTACAAACATTCTTATTATTATAGAGTAAAAGATAAAAACCCTAATATATAATTTTAATAAATTAACTTTAAAAAATATTTTAATAAATTATATTATGCTTTGTAGATAACCTATCCTAATTATTATTATCTTTATAAAAAAAACCAAGTATTTTATACATATTAGTGTCTAAGAAAAATAAGAAAATATTATTTAAAAATATTCCATAAAAAGTAAAATCAATATTTTAATAATTTCAATCTAAATTTGGACAAGATCTCCACAAATAATGGAAAAATATTTAAAAATATATTCAATTAAAATATGGAGTACAATCTAAAAAAATAATTTGTCTATTGCATAATGTACTATGATATTATATAAATATATTTAGTATTTTAAATTAACATTGTAGAATTAAATAGTTTTTTAGTAAAATTATCCCGTGAATATCACGGGACTTCAACTAGTTACTTTTCATTCTAGTTTTCATATTTTCTATGGAGAACTAAACACCTTTGCTTAGTCAGACAATTGAAGCATCGTTTTGAATAAAGTTGTGAGATTTTTAATTTCTTATCTATTGCTTGGATTTAATCTTCTCTCTTGCTTGAATTTCTATGATTTATCTCAACAGTTTCTAGCCTGATCAACTAGGGTTTGTTGTTATTGAATCTATTGCTAGATCTAGAGTGTTACTGGTTGAGAACCTCTAGATTAAAGTAGCAACTTCATCGTACTAGTGTCTGGTTGTGCTAGTCTTATGCAGAAGAGATTTGTTTTACATTCTAGGGTAAAAGTTGGTTGTTTTATGGTAGAATTGTATCCTATTATATTCCTATCATTATTGTTGCTATTAAACTGAATCATTGATGGTTTCATGGTTGTTTAATTAGTTAGATCTAATAGTATCTGGTTGTGCTGTTAGTTACAATTGAAAAGGAATTGGAAAATCCATTGCATGTGATATTGAGGTGAGATCAATGATCAATTTGTCATACGATTGTGGATATTTGTTTGCCTAAGCTATCTTCCTAATTATTGTTTTTCATAATCTTTTATTGCTTTATTCGTTTTGCATTCTTAGATTTAGTTACAAATACAATAACCCTCTTGTTACTTGTTTGACAAAAAATTCATTACAAAAGATAAAATTTTGTCTCCCTGTGGATTCGACCCGGACTTCCTAAAGACTACGGTTCTTAGTTAGTTTGGATTCTTTTGCATAGCCGTGATTTGCACGACGATTTCACCGCTATCACGTGTGCGTCTCGATGAGAAGCTTGAGAGGCGTAACGCGGCGACCTCGTTGTGCTTCCTACGAAATTCATCACGCTTGTTACTAACTATTAAGAGTAAATTAACTTTATTTAAATTTATTTATATTAAAATAACGTACGTACCATTCGACGCATGGTATCAAGGTGGGACCTCGAACCGCTACTATGGTTCACCGGATTGGTATTTTGGATCCTCTTCTGGCGCTCACACTTGCCTTCTACGCGGCCATGTTCTAATACGCCTTCTAGAGGTCCCAAGGGGCGGACTGGATAAACTTCGGCTTCGTTCCCGTCCCCTATGTACTGAGGGGACATGCTCTGTCGTTATCGGACAAGCGGGGTGTGTCCGTGTGGGTTGCCTCGGACGAGATCTCCTCGTCAGGTCTCTCGGACGATCCCGGCTCATCCGCACGAGGAGCTCATGCACGTCGTCGTCCTCCGGCTATACTAAAACAACTAAAACAATAACAATAACAACAACCACAACATCAACAACAACAACTTCAACAAGAACAACAATAACATCAACAAACAACAACAACAATAACATCAAAATTTTCAACAAACAACAACAGGAAGAACAACAACAACAACAATAACAACAACAACAACAACAACAACAACAACAACATCAGCATCAGCAACAGCAACAGCAACAGCAACAGCAACAGCAACAGCAACAGCAACAGCAACAGCAACAGCAACAGCAACAACAACAACAACAACTTAAACAACAACAACAACAACAACTTAAAAAACAACAACAACAACAACAACAACTTAAAAAACAACAACAACTTAAACAACAACAACAACAACAACTTAAACAACAACAACAACTTCTTCTACTAAACCTAAACAACAACTTAAACAACAACAATCAATCAATCAAATTCAAGGGGAGTCCAATACACAATCAACGACAATCAATCAATCAATCCAAATCCAAATCCCTTATTCAATCCAAATTCAATCCAAATCCCTAAACAACAACAATCAATCCAAATTCAATCCTAATCCCTAAACAACTACAACTTAAACAACAACAATCAATCTAAATCCCTTATTTCATCAATCTAACAATTCATTAATCCAATTCTATGAAATTCAATCCATAATAACAGCAATAACTACATTCAAACCCTAAAATCATAATCCAATCCACAATCAATTCTAATCCAACTACATTCAAACCCTAAAATCTGAAATTCAAACCATAAATCCAAACGAAATAAATTGAACTCACATGGACGGGATCCGAGAGATCCGGTGGCGTCAAGTAGGCGAGCGGCGGAGAGAGAGGCTGGAGGCGGAGGAGGATGGGCAGAGGGAGGTGGCCGCGAGGCTGGTTGAGCCGACGATCTAGTGCATAACAAGCCTTTGAGTATCTATTGTCCTCCTTGTCGGGTTCCAACTCTAGATGCTTGCACAATTCCTTTAGATCCTTTCTGGCCAGCCACTTGTCTTTCGACTTCCCCAAAACACCGAGAATTGTGAAGAAAACATTATCGAAGACATTCTTTTCAATGTGCATGACATCTAAATTATGTCTTACCAGCAGACTGGCCTAGTAAGGTAGGTCCCAGAAAATGCTTTTTTTTCTTCCAACCCGAACCTCTACCGACCGCGACATTGTGCTCCTCGACTCCCACTTTAGTTATCTTCATCAACCCTATATTGTTAATCTGATCTAATATCTCGTATCCATCACAGAGTACCGGGGGAGGACGACGTTCCCTTCTACCCTTTTTGAAATCGGTCCTATTGTTTCAGAAGCGATGATCATGTTCTGTAAACCTCCTGTGATAATCGAACCGACATATTTTGTGTCCATGTGTTAGATAAAATGCATCGGTGTCCTCCATGCAATAAGGACACGCGTATTTCCCAAAAGTGCTCCAGCCTACATAAACATATATTTGGTACAACACATTAAATTTCACGAATCATATGCATGATTATATATAATATTTTTAAATTAATTAAGCATATGTACAACAATATACCTGACAACATAGAATATATCGGGAAGTCACTAATAGTCCATATTACAACTGCACGCAAGACAAAATTTTGCTTTCTCCAAGAATCGTATGTGCACACCCCATTAAGCCACAAATTCTTGAGCTCGGCTATCAACGGTTGTAAGTAGACATCCAACTTTTGCTTCGGACTCTTCGGTCCAGGTACAATAACCGTCAAAAACATAACCTCTTATCGCATACACATCGACGACAGAAGGTTGTAGGGTGTCAGAATCACAAGCCAACATGAGTATTGGCGCCCCGGATGCCCCGAACGGATTGAAATCGTCCGTGCACAAGCCTAGTCTCACATTTCGTGTTTCTGGTGCAAAATCTGGCCACACAACATTGAAGTTCCTCCATGTCTCTACATTTGACGGATGTCTCATCACCCCATCTTGTATGTGCTCTGCATGCCATCTCATGTGTTCGGCAATCACCACCGATGCGTATAACCTCTGCAACCGTGGAGTTATTGGCAAGTAAAACATACGAGAATAGGGAATGAGCTTTGACTTGCCTTGCCTCCATCTTGGATAGTCACATATCTTGCAAGCCACGTATTCTGCATGTGCACCCCAATATATCATGCAAGAGTTTGGGCAACAATCTATGGCCTCGTACGGAAGACCGAGACCCTCAACCGGTTTTTTCATGTCGTAAAACGTAGTTGGTAATGTTGTCTCCGTGTGAAAAACGCATTCGTAAGAATCTGAGATCATGTCGTATCCACACATCGTCATCTGTAGCTTTGACTTTAGGCTATGTAGCTCAGTCGCCACCTCCAATTGGGTGATATCACATCCAAGCCACAATGGCCTATTTGCGGCCGACAACATTTCGTACATACGTTCTGCATCGGGATTGAGAGCTTCATGATAATATTGATCCCCCTGCTCATGCCTTATATCCTCATTCTGGATGGGATCCTCAGCAATGTAATGACTTCGGGCATTAAAACCATCATAGACCATCTGCTCCATTCGATTATCATTCCCAGATACTGGTGGTGCTAGATCAGTACTGCTACATCCTTCATGATGTCTACACTCGGCCAACAATGCAACGAACGTTTCATCTGTCTCCCTATGCGAAACCCAATGGTAATATTTAGGAACAAAACCATCCTTAACAAGGTGATAATGCACTTCATCTACATAAATGAGTTTCTTATTCTTGCACCTCCGACACGGACACCTTAATTCGTATGGGTCATAATTTGGCATAGATTTGCAGAACTCAATAAATTGAGCAACGCCAGCTAAAAACTCGTTGTTTAAAAAACCATCTATATTACGCAAATACATCCATTCACGTATTTTTCCTTCCTGCAATTCAATATAAGACTAAAAATAATTAAATTCGGGCACATATAAGCCTGGATTTGGCGACCATATGGCCGCTGTTGAAAGGATACTTGATCTATCTAATCGAACAAATAAATTTATAAGATCAAGACCCCGATGTGTATAGCGAAGTCAGGTTCGTCCATGAGAGAGGAAGTCTATGTCCAATTGTTGAAAGGGTTTCTTGACAACAAATAAATTTATAATCAAGACCCCGCTGTGTATAGCAGAGTCAGGTTCGTCCGCAGGGAGAAAGTCAGTGCTAAGTTTTGTTACTTGGAGCGCAAGTAATCAACAAAATAAGGGTTTTTATCAAGAGAAAGAAAAAATCTAAGGTTTAGGGTATCCCCACAACAACAATTATGCATGCCAAACGTTAATGAAACACATAAATCATGCTTTTATCACATAAAGGTGCTAACTTTCGTTAACTTTAAGCAAGTAAATCAATCAACTTTCGCTAAATCAACAAACTTACTATCTAATCTCTTCTACTTCAACTAAGATTGATCCGCTTTCGCTTCAAAACCCTAAATTGACTATTCTGATTCAAGGCTTTCACTTTCGCTTCAACTATGAATGAGAAATTCCCTTCAACTTTCATTTCAAGGTAACTTATATCACCAATCTCTCTACCAAAGATTGTCAAAACAAGTAAAATCATCAAGAGAACTTAGGCTCAATGGAAAACTTCATAGAAGCTTCCATTCGGCCGGGTTGTAATGGGGCTTGGTAATAACAAATAAGGAGTGGAAATATTTTGGTTTGTGGTGCTAAAAATCCGGGAATATAGACTCCTAAACTCTCAACACAACTCACCAAACTTTTATAAGAACATCTTACCAAACTCTCTTGAACATTTAAAGCTCAACTCACTTTTAGTTCAACCCTTTTATCCCAACTAATCTTGCTTACAAACACTAAGGAAGATTTGGCTCATGCACACTTTATTCATTGCTCAACTCTTCCCCGTTTTTTTTCTTTCTCCCTTATGATTTTCATTTTTTTTTCTGTGTGGGGTTCGGTACCGACCCTGCAGAGTCGGTAACGAGTTCTGCTCATCATTTTCTTCTTTCTTCCTCTTTACTTTCCACTTCTTTTGTAAGTGCATTCAGAGAACCAAACTCCTTTTTACAAGATAAACTGCAAGATTTTACTTTACCCAACCCATATTACCCCACACTTGAACCAAACAAACTTACTCAACAAAACCATCACAATAACCAATACTAAGTCCTAATCCTCGGATAGGGTCAAGCTTACATCGGCTAGGAAAATAATTTTGTGGAGCTTACAAAAATAGGCTTTAAGGCACAAAGAAATTGGCTTCAAAAAGAGGGATAATGTAAGGGTGGATAAGGATTAATAAGGCTCATGAAAAATAAGTTTTCTATCATATGATTTCACAAGTAATGAACTATAATCTTATAGAGGCTTTGAGAAATAGATAACCATCACAATTTCAAGAGATAATATACACATAAGAGAGTAAATCACACAAAAAAGAAGAGGGATTTTTTATGTTCTCCCTATAAGGCCAAAAGTATCTCACAAGGTAGATAATTTTTGTTGGTTTGCAATTTAACTCATGCTAAAAAGTCATACATGCTCAGTTTCATCACAAGCTAAAAATTCACACAAAAACAATTTTATGGTAGACTCGAGCTAAACCATCAAAGACATGCTAAATGGATTTACATGATTATGCAAGCAATTACTATCATAGAACATCTAAGTGGAGTATTATCAATCCTAAAACACAAACAAAGACACAAAAACTAAAACTGACATTAGACTGAGTTTCCTTTTCCCCATACCCCATACTTAAACCAAACAGTGTCCTCATTGTTTAAAGCAAAGACATAAAAATAAAGAGGCTAAGGAAAAGGGAACTCACAAAATAAAACTAAAGCGGCTTGAAACCATTGATCACTAAGGAGGTTGAATTTTTTCGGTTCTATAAAGGTCGGTACTGACCCTATGGGGTCGGTATCGAACTTGTTGTATCACCACCGAAATTCTTTAATTGTTATCTTCTTTGTTGTAGCACTTCATCTTCTTGTACTTGAGTCACTTTAGAAAAACTTCTATCCCAACTACACTAATTTAACCTAAAAACAAGTCGAAAGAAAGCTAGCAAAAAGAACTAAGAAAGCAAAAACTAAAACTAAAAGCGGGTTGCCTCCCGCAAGCGCTACTTTTAACGTCGTTAGCCCGACGAACTTACCTTGGCGGATCAAGGCGGCTCCCATCTAGCTATTTCGGGATCTTGAGAAACCCCATACTTAGTCGGAAAAGAATCAAAGCTTCTCTCTAAGACATTTGGTCCTCTATCATCAATAAGAATGCTTAGAATTCCTACATTAGGGTTAGTATAATCCGAAAACCAAGGAGGTTTTGACTCCTTCACACGACTAACAGTAGGATATGAAATAGAACAAGGGTGGGAAAAGGGATCATGACCAGAATCAATTAGATTAGAGCAAGGAGACTTACCTTTGTTATTCTGAGAGGGGTCGTTACCGAGGGTATGTGGGTCGTTACTGACCCCATTGGGTCAAGGAATGCCTCGGTATCGTGCCTGTCTAGCCCAGTAACGGATATATGATCATCTTTCATCATCAGGTAAAGCGTCGTTACCGACCATGGGGGGTCGGTAGGCTCCTCGTTGATGCTTTTAGCAACCTCATTCGCAGCAGTATTGAAGCGAAACTCGACCTTCTCTTCCCCAATGTCAAATGTGAGTAGTCCCTTTCTAACATCAACTCTTGCCTCTGCGGTGGCTAGGAATGGCCTTCCAAGAATGATTGGCACCACATGGTCTTCTGGCATCTCCATAACTATGAAGTCGTTGGGAACAAAGAATGTGCCTACTTGCACAGGAACATCCTCTACAACTCCAGTGGCTTTGACGCATGATCCATTTGCCATGTAGAGATTCATATTGATAGCTTCCAACGGTCCCATATTGGCTTTGGACCAAATAGAGAGTGGTAGGAGACTAGCATTGGCACCTAAATCACATAGAGCTTTAAAACGGTGAGTTCCAATACCTATTGAAATTGCAAACTTACCTGGATCACCGAGTTTCTCAGGGAGCTTTATAGATCGGACTTCACTTGACATCTCTGAGATAGATCTTTTCCTGCTCAAAATCTCTTTTAAAAATTTAGTGTAGGCAGGCATTTCATTAAGGGCATCAGTAAATGGAATAGAAATATTTAGCCCTTGAAGAATTTTAACAAAGCGTCTAAACTTTCCTTCCGTGACATCATTGGCTTTCTTAATCAAGAAAGGAAGAGTTTTAGACGGACTCGGAATAGAGAGAGATCCGGATCAAGGCCCTACCGAATCGACAAGAGGGTCGACCGGTGCTGGAGAAGGGTCGATATCGACCCTAGGGGGGTTGGTATCGAACTAAGAGCTTGGTTCAGAAGACTTACCTGTTCTGGAGGGCTCAGTATCGACCCGGGGAGCCTCGGTATCGACCCTGTTAGGGTCTTCATCTTCATTGTCGTGCTCTTTTTTTGTAGGCTTGGCTCGATCTGGCAACTCCTTTCCACTTCTAAGGTGCACTGCTGCAATCTGTCCTCTCGGGTTCTCCTCGGGACGGCTCGGGAATTGCCCTTGAGATCTCAGAATTTGTGCAGCAAGGTTGCCAAGTTGGGAGTTAACGCTCTTTCTCCATGACTCGAACTCTCCCATATGATTGTTAAAGTTGTTTTGGACTCCATCAATCTTGCTATGGACGTCATTAAATTTATTGTGGACTTCATCAATCTTGCTATGAATGCCCTCTTGTAGCCCTTGTACCCATGAAGGTACCTCTTGATATCCTGGTGGTCTGTAAGGAGGAGCCTTCCTTTCCTTTGGTGGAGGGGGTGCATAGTTGCCCCAGGTGGGCTGATTGTTGTTCCTCCCTGCATAAGAATTATGTACTTGGTTCCCATAGGGACCTCTCCTATAGTTAGCTTCTTCATATGCCTCAGCAGCACGGACCTGTTGCAAGTTAGTGCAGGCAGAAGTAGCATGGGATTGAGACCCACATTCTTGACAAGAAGGAGATGATTTAAGATAACTTACCTGCTTGTTCAGGCGGTTGATCTCATCTTGCAAGAATTGGTGCTTCACTTCAGGGTCGACCTCATCCTTGTTCGGATTGCAGAGCCTTTGTTGGGGCTGCCGGGCTTGTTGCACTCCATACATTGCATCATAATTGGTCAATTTGTCAAGCAATGCCCATGCCTCATCGGGATCTATCTCAATAAAACCATAAGCAGTGTGAAGATTGATGCGGTTTTTCGTCTCAGCATTGATCCCTTAGAAGAAGATTTCTTGGAGTACATATTGTGGTTGCCCATGGGTAGGGCACTGTCTAAGCATCTCCTTGAACCTCTCCCATGTTTCCACAAAGATCTCATTAGGCAGCTGGTGATAGGAGGTGATGCGCTTCCTTAATTCCGTAGTCTTGGCAGGTGGGAAGAACTTTGTCATGAACAAGTCATGCATAGTTCCCCATTTCTTTATTGAATTGGGAGGTAGGCTCTCTAACCAGCTCAGGGCCTTTCCTGCAAGAGACCACTTAAAAGCTTTCAACAAAACATATTTCAAAGAGACACCGTTAGCAACAATAGTGTCACATAAATCAAGGAATTTTCTAATATGTTCTATCGGGCACTCAGTCGGTTTCCCCTCAAACTGAGCCCTTTTGATCAAGGATATGAATTGAGGTTTGATCTCAAAGGTCTTCTCTATCTCGGGAAGCTCTATGGTTGATTCTGGCACCCTCAGTTCCGGGTGCATATATTGCTTAGCATTCCTTGGATAGGCATTCAACTGCTCTTGTAAGTGAATACGTTGCTCCCTTTCTTGATCTCTATCGGTTTGCAACGCCTCCATCTGTCTGCGTAGAGCAGCCATCTGTTGGGCAATATCCTCAGGAGTAGCCATTGCTTTGCGTTCTCTTAATCGGCGGTGGAAGGATCGCTCGGGTTCAGGGTCAACTATTGAATTAGAGACAACTCCGCGTCCTTCAGTTGGCGTATACTGTAAACAAAAACAAAAACAGAAACGAAATCAAAAGCAAAACGGGTTCTCAAAGAGGGTCGATACCAAGGCCTAGAGGGCCGGTATCGAGCCTACAGTGATTCCGAAAAAAAAAACTAGAAGAAAAAGCTAAGCTTTGTCGACATGGTCGGTACCGACCTGGGTGGGGTCGATATCGACTCGACTATGATCCTAAAAACAAACAGAAAAAGAAAAGAAAACTGGGTTTGCCGACAGCGTCGGTACCGACCCTAGGGGGGTCGATATCGACTCGGTTGAGTCCCGAAAAACTCTAAAAAGAACAAAACTTGGCACTATTGAAATCTCCCTGGCAACGGCGCCAATTTGTTGAAAGGGTTTCTTGATAACAAATAAATTTATAATCAAGACCCCGCTGTGTATAGCAGAGTCAGGTTCGTCCGCAGGGAGAAAGTCAGTGCTAAGTTTTGTTACTTGGAGCGCAAGTAATCAACAAAATAAGGGTTTTTATCAAGAGAAAGAGAAATCTAAGGTTTAGGGTATCCCCACAACAACAATTATGCATGCCAAACGTTAATGAAACACATAAATCATGCTTTTATCACATAAAGGTGCTAACTTTCGTTAACTTTAAGCAAGTAAATCAATCAACTTTCGCAAAATCAACAAACTTACTATCTAATCTCTTCTACTTCAACTAGGATTGATCCGCTTTCGCTTCAAAACCCTAAATTGACTATTCTGATTCAAGGCTTTCGCTTTCGCTTCAACTATGGATGAGAAATTCCCTTCAACTTTTGTTTCAAGGATTAAGAACAAGAGAATAGATTCATGCAATAAAAACAATCAAATCATGATCACAAACAATCATGCACAACCATTGTTGGGTTCAACCCCAACCTTAGAGAGAGAAAACTACTCACAATTCATAATTAAAAACATCTAAATTAAATTAAAAAGATAGGAAAAGCTTACAACCGAATCCACAACGAAACTTGTCTTCCAAGAAATCCCTAAAATCCGTCCCTCTCTCTCCCACACGCCTCTCCTCTCCCTCTACCCTAAAACTAGGTTAATTGTGGTCTCCTCAAACTAAAGCTAGAACAAGAGTATTTATAGAGAAAAACCTAATCTATCTAGAAGCTATCTATAAGGAAATAAATCTTTAAAAGATATATTCCTTCTACAAGAAAATAAATCTAATAAAAGATATATCCCTTCTATCTAAATAAATAACATAAAAGGAAACTAATAAAAAGGGATAAAAATACATTAATTGTGTTGACTCCAATGTCTTCTACCGACACGGGACCCTCAGAATTAACCCCGTCAGGGTCGGTAGATCTTCATGCTGAATTCTTGAATTTTTGCTCTTTCCGCACCTCGATATCGACCTAGGCAGGGTCGATATCGACCCTCATCAGCATTGAAAACAGCTTTGAGTAAAACTTGCGTAGCGGATTCATTACAACTCCGTTTGACTTGATTCTTTTTCCTATGTCTTTTTAACGAGTTTCTCTACCTCTTTCCAAGCTCAAACTTCATCTTCAATAATTTTATTGGAGTGCTTTTCTTCGACTTTCACTTTATTCTTGAGTGCTATCTTCAAGTGCTTTCCTCGTTTCTTCAAGATATGTTCCAAAACTGCTTCAAAACCTATAAAAACACCACCAAATCTTATGTAGACTCCATATCTTAAGGAAATATGAAAACCTACACAAACGACTCAAAACAAAACACAAAACTAAAAGAAAAGACTCAAAGACACAAAAACACTCCCTAAAAACACAACTAAAAAGGCGGATATCACCAATTACTATGCTAAAACACAGAAAACAAACAAACAAAAGCAACAACCGAAACAAGAACAAACTACCGAGAATGCACTAAAGAGCTCGGTACCGATCATGAAGGGTCGGTAACGAGGGTAACTAGGAACGAAGGTTTTAAACAATGCGAGAAAGATCTAGGATTTAGTGTTTACCACAACATAGCCATGCATATTAAGTCATATGAATAATAAAGATCATGCCTTTTAACACAGGAAATCAACTTTAGTTGAATAAGAGAAGCAAATTAACAAACTTTCGCAAATCAATTCACTTTAATCTACTTATCACGATCTAAAGTTTTCAACTTTCGTTTCAAACTTTATTTTTATTCAAATTCATAATCTTTTCTTTCGATCCAATCATGAATATGAAATTACTTCAACTTTCATCAAAGTTCAAGCACAAACAAGTAGCAACAAGATCAAAGGCAATCAATTCATACATTCATACTATCATCATACACAACAATGTTGGGTTTTTACCCCAACCCTAGAATAAGAAAACTACTCACTCATAGATTGAAGAACAAACAAAAAGATTGAAATAAGAAAACATGTCTTTGAATTAAACTAGAGAAAAACTTACTCAAATTCAAAACTTCAATGTCTTCAAACTCAAGTAAGAACACAAAGAAATCTCCCACAATTCTCTCTTCCTTGCATCCCAAGTAAAAGCTCCCAAAACCGTCTCTAAACGTGCATGATATAGAGAGAGAGAACTCCCCAAAACTTGTTCCAAACTAATGCTTAAATACTAGAAATCTATCTAAAGAAGTTTCCTTAAAGATATAAAACTATCCTTCTAAAAAGATATCGGAATAAAAACATTAATACTTAAGTCGGCGTCACCTACCGACACGGGGGACCTCGGTAACGACCCCCGTCAGGGTCGGTAGGACTCCCTGGCTGATTTCCTTCGGTTTTATTTCCAGTAGATCTTGGTATCGACCCCTCCTGGGTCTGTAACAAGCCTTTTTCTGGCTTATTCTTCTCTTGTACTCCAAGTTTCTTCCTTTGATCTTTCACCACCACTTCAATCTTCTTTCCTAGCCTCGCTCCACTCCGTGTGACGCTCTTGAATGCTCCAAAATCCGCTCCAAAAACTACAAGAAAACACAGAAATTTGCGTAGCTTCCATACTTCTCACAAAATACGAAAACTAAAGCAAAGGACACAAAACACACACAAAACCTAACTAGAACACGACTTAAAAACCTAGAAAAATACTATAAAACAAAGCTAAAAACACGGACATCAACCACTAATTAGCGACCATATGGACGCTATATTGGAGGTAGCGACCATATGGTCGCTAATTAGCGTCCATATGGTCGCCAAATACAGTACATGTAAACAAAAACTCTTTTCAACTATTTGTTATACTATATGAATTTAACAATTACATAACACAATCTCTTATAATTATATAAACGAAAACTTTCTACCAACAATATTTGTCTAAAAGAATGTAATGAAGGAATGAAATATGGTGAACAAGTTTTAAATACACACCTTTAATGAAGCTGTCGGTAAAAAATGGCGGAATTCCTTCCTAGAATCAATTCAGTTTTTGTGAATGATTGTTTCTTTCTTTCGTGAATTTTTTTCGAGAGAGCTATGTATGAGATTGAGTGAAGGTGGCGGGATGAGAGTAAAGTTTTTACAAAGCTAGGCATATATGCTGAAATGGTGGCAATTTTCCCAAATTTTGTGGTCGCCAAAAACGCGGGATGTTACCCGCCAAAATTGATGTTGCCCGCCAAAACACCAGCTAGACGTCAGCGACCATATGGTCGCCAACACACCAGCCAAACGTCAACGACCATATGGTCTCTAAATATAGCGACCATATGGTCGCTGATATGGGTCAGGTGGTCAGCGACCATATGGTCTCTATATTTAGAGACCACATGATCGCTATATTTAGAGACCATATGGTCGCTGACGTCTGGCGGGAAAATTGCTCGCGCAATCATTGCGACCAAATAGGTTCGGCGACCACATGGACACCACTATTAGCGACCACTTGGTCGCTAATGTGTTTTTATTTTTTTCACCGTTTTGACGTCCACATTAGCGACCATTAGCGTCTATATGGTCGCTAATTAGTGACCATATTATGTGGTCGCTAAAATATGGTCGTTAAATCCGCATAATGGTGTAGTGTCAACCCAAGGTAGTCGGTAGAAGTAGGGTAGATAACGGGCGGGTAGAAGTAACTCGCTAAGCCCAACCCAAGGTAGATAATGGGTCAAGGACCGAATCTCTCTGATACCATGTAACCTAGAGAGACTAGACTAAATTCATTCAATCTAATCTTATTTTCTATTATGTTCCATATGAAATATTTCTACAAAGAGATTCATCCTTAAGCCGTAAGCAATATTCTATCAATATGGAAAGATATAATATTGATCCTTATAATTCCATCTTAAAGCAAGATATGTATCCTAAAATATCTAATAGTACCAAATATAATTACAGCCAAGTCCAAGAAACTACACTTTGAAATTTATTAGAATTATTATTGGTTAGTACAAATATCAACCCGAGTAATTAATTATTTGATAAGTCCTTGGAATGGTTGCAATGGTAACATAAAGCTCTAATGGATGACAACTTAAAGCAAGGCCCAAACTCTTGGATTTACCACTTGCAAACGCCCCATATTGTTTTTAGTCTCGAGAATGCACGATATGTCGATTGAATGAATAGTGAGAAAATTTTGACTTTGTAGATCTTCGAATGCGGTACCATATGGACCTTGAGGTCATGATCCTTGTCCTTGAAATGAATTTGTAGGTTCATGGACAGTTGCAAATCATTTTCAATTGCACAATAGTATATGACCCGAGTTTGATTGCTTCCCTAAAGCATTTGACATTGTCAATTATGGAGGGTGAAATGTCGAAGAGAAAGAGTTCTAGGATCCATGCCCGGAAGCAAGGTGAGAGAGTTTTGAGTTGATGTCAACATTGAGATTGAAATATTGCAAGTCGATAAATCTTAGTGACTTATTTTTGAGAAATTACTTTGTTTTGGCAAGAGAGAAGCGTAGCACGTGAATATATACAATTATAATAAATAAGTAAAGAGTGGATAAGATCTCATACGTTTTTCTTTGGGGGCATCAAAAAGATCAAATCTTATTAATTGAATGGAAATGTATATATACTTTAACATTGATGTTTTGACTCTTCCATCACTAATTACATACATGCACCTTCGTAAGTGCAATCCTTGAACAAGTTCATACAAACAACTCCCCAAACTATCTTACCTTCTTTGTTTACATGTTTTTGTTTTAGGTTTACCTTGCTTGTATGATCATTTCATATGGATGCAATTATTCTGTAGTTAGGAATGTCCTTTGCTTGATTCCCGTCGCTTTGTGCCTAATTATTTTCGATGATATCAAAAGGGGAAATTTGGGAAAATGTAGAGGTGCGCTGTTTAAGAGAATACAAAATAATAATTTCATTGCTAAGGGGGAACTGTCTACTGAAAAATCGTGAAATAGCACTATATTTCCATCTTAAGGGAAACTAAGTATCTACAAGCATCATGTTATCATGTCTACTGCCTAACATGTACTTCCACAACCTTCTTGCATGTTTTTGCACTTAAAATGTTTATATGGGTTTGTCATCATCAAAAGTGGGGAAATTGTTGGATCAATGTTAGGAATTAACATTGGAACACCGAGTCTCTCCATTATTTTTTATGATAAAAAATGCCCACATGAATTAAACATTTACCCAAATGTTTTAGGAAAAACAAAGTCTTAGAAGAGCTATGAGGGAAACAAAGCACAATGTCATGGAATCATTTCCCACATATGTGGCATATCAGAAGGGAAAAGAGTCTTTGCAGAATTGACTTGGGAGGCAAGTGAAAAAGGACAAAAGCATCTTAAAGAGGAAATTGCTCCTAAGGGTACATTGGTCATTAAAGGGCCTTGTCTTGCGCCGCAAATAGAAACGGACAGAAGAGTAATTTGATGGAATTAACCACTATAAGCGGAAAGCAATCTTGCTAGGTCAGATTAGATCACTCATCAAATGAGCAGTACTCACCTGAAAGCAACAAGAGGATAAGAGTGATCTAAGAGAAACAAGGAAGAATCCAAGAAGAAGAAAGTCCATAGCTAGTCGATGGCGAGTGTGTAACCTTGACAATGGCATAGAAAGTAGTTCCAGTGTTAAAGGGAACTGCACCGAGAAGTTGTGAGGTTTGATTTCTTTGTTTAAGCGTTATAATGAGCTTATGTACTAGATAGTGAGATTCATTAGTATTGCTGGAATTTGGTGATTGCTAGCAATAGAGAAGTTCGGATTTGTATCTTGTAATTAAGGAAGTATCGTTCAATAAAGTTCTCATTCAAAATCCTCCAAGGGAGGTAGAGGTTTACCCATTCAAATTGATGGTTGAAGAGTGGTTCTTCTATAAGGAATTATGTTTGTAGCTATTCTGTTTCTTACATTCTTTTTTCAATATTTCGCTGCGTAAGGGAATTGTCTTTTAAACAGTTTTTGTGTATCGGAACTAACACCCTTCTGCAATCCTATAAATTCATTTCCCGTAGTCAACGGTGTGTTTTCCTAGGCTATCCTTACGGGAAGAAAGCTTGGTGCCTTTATGATTTGGACTCTCATAATTTTCTTTACACCCGGGATATTGTGTTTGTTAAAAACAATTTCTCTTTCAGCTATGGTACTATTGTTGACCAAGAGATAAAAAGTCTGTGGGTCAGTAGGTAGGTAGACTTGGGACGTGTCGAGTATGTACGCACTGTATGATATGGGCCTAACACATAAGCCCATGGGTTCCATCTTAAAACCAATTCACAATAGGAGAAGTAACTCAAGGGTATATATACTAGGCTGGATCTCTTTCGATTTTAGATTTGGGATAGGTTAGATTATTATTTTCAACGTGACCCCTGAAGTGCAATTGGGATGGCCAATTGACACTTGGATATTGGTAGGTTCAGTAAGGTAGATAAAGGGTGGGTAGATGGAGCTCGCTAAAGCCAAACCCAAGGTAGTAAGTAGAAGTAAGGTAGATAACAGGTGGGTAGTTGTAACTCGGTAAGCCCAACCCAAGGTAGATAATAGGTATAGTACTGAACTACTTTGATACCATATAAACTTGGAGACTAGAGTAAATGCATTCAATCCGATCTTAATTTCTATTACGTTCCAAAGGACATATTTATACAAAGAGATTCATCCTTTGACCTTAGTCGATATCTGAAGCAATATTCTATCTATATGGAAATATATAGTATTGATCCTAATAATTCTATCCTAAAGCAAGATATGTATCCTAAAATATCCAATAGTACCAAATATAATTAGAACCAAGTCCAAGAAACTACACCTTGAAATTTATTGAAATTATTATTGGCTACTACAAATATCAACCCAAGTACTTAGTTATTGGATAAGTCCTTGGAATGGTTCCAATTGTAACATAAAGAGCTACTAGATGACAACAAAAAGCAAGGCCCAGACTCTCGGATTGACAACTTGAAAACACCCTCACATTGTTTTTGGTCTCGAGACTGCACGTATATGTCGAACCAATGCAACTTGTTATTCCACACGAACCCACAAAAGTAACGTGTATTGCCTAACTTGGATAGTGAAAAAATTTCGAATTTGTAGATCTTGGAATGAGGTACCACATGGGCCTTGAGATCATGGTCCTTCTCCTTGCAATGAATTTGTAGGTTCATTGATGGTTGCAAATCATTTTCAATTTGCACAATTGTATTTGGTCCGAGTTTGATCGCTTCACTAAAGCATACATTGTCAATTATGGCAGGTAAAATGGCGAAGAGGAAGAGTCACTACTACAAAACACGCATATAGCCAGGAAATTATAGCCATGAATAACTAGTGTGGGTAATTTTGCGGGTAACGGCCACAACATCCCCCACAAATCTCAAATTTTCTGGTTGTTTACCCATGAAATTCACGGTTGGCGCTACATTTGGGGGAATATTATCGCGAAATAAACACACAGCTAAGTTTGATTCTAATTTTATGGCCATATAGCCATGAAAATATTGGTTGCGGCTATAGTTGTGGCCATATTGACGCGAATATATTACGAAGCTAAAATCGGTTCTAAATTTATGGGAATATTATCGCGAAATAATCATGCAAGTAAGTTCGTTTCTAAGTTTGTGGCCATATAGCCATGAAGATATGTGTTGTGGCTAAATTTGTAGCTATATTGACGCGAATATATTATGAAGCTAAATTCGGTTCTAAATTTATGGGCAATTTGTCGCGAAATAATCATGCAGCTAAGTTCGATTCTAAGTTTGTGGCAATATAGCCATGAAAATAAGGGTTGTGGCTATACTTGCAACTATATTGACGCGAATATATTACAAAGCTAAATTCGGTTCTAAATTTATGGGCAATTTGTCGCGAAATTATCATGCAGCTAAGTTCAATTCTAAGTTTGTGGTAATATAGCCATGAAAATGTGGGTTGTGGCTATACTTGCAGCTATATTGACGGGAATATATTACAAAGCTAAAATCGGTTCTAAATTTATGGGAAATTTGTCGCGAAATAATCATGCAGCTAAGTTCGATTCTATGTTTGTGGCCACATAACCATGAAAACATGAGTTGTGGCTATAATTGGAGCTATATTGACACGAATATATTACGAAGCTAAATTCGGTTCTAAATTTATGGGAAAATTGTCACGAAAATAAGCATGCAGCTAAGTTCGATTCTAAGTTTGTGGCCATAACTATGAAAAAAAAATCTATTAAGCAAAAAAGAAAATAGCAATCTTGAAACCTATTATTCAAAAACCACATAAAGACCCCAAATTACACAGCAACTGCACAAGGACCTATTAGCTCGGATCCTCAATTTCTATCAGAAATCGTAAGATAATAAACAAGAAGAATTTTAAAAAAACCCAACAGAAAGCATAGAGCATATCTAACTCCTCAAAGGATTGTCCCAAACTGAAAGAATGCACATAAAAAATTTGCCATAACTTGGCCTAAAATGCACATACAAACCTGCCTATATGAATGCATAAAATGTCCAACACAATCTTAACAAGTGCAATGGCTTCAACACAATAAGATTCCAACACAATCTCAATGTCTTCAACACAATCCTCTAATGTCACTACAACCAAGTAAAGGCATACAAACTACAAACTACAAGTCTAAAATCACTAAAACCAACACAATCCTCTAAATGTCTTCCTCTTCCTCTTGTTTGCTACAGCCCACTTCCTCATCATCGTCACTAGACAGGTAAAGCTCCACATCTTCATCTTCCATGGTTCGAGAGTTAAAGATTTTGTCCAAAAGAGAACTCATATAGGGATCCATGCCATTTTTCCTGAAAAATTGTAAGCTTTGCACTCCTACCATACAAGATACTTGCAAGTTAAAAATGAAAACAAACAGCATGGAACACAAGACAAAGTAAACCTACTAAAAGTCTAAAAAATGAAAAAAAAAACAGCATGGAACACAAGGCAAAGTAAACCTTAAAAAATGAAAGCAAATCTCCAATACTAAAATCTGTTGTATTACTTTTGGCAAAGTAAACCCTAGATGAGAAGTAAGGTAAAATTATGACCTTGAAAACAAACATCATTCATTAGATTCAATAGACTTGAAGTCATCAATGACTGGTTTAACCTATAAATTTGGTGATAATACATTCTAGCAGAATATTCATGACTCGGCAATAAGATGTCACAGGCTCACGACTTCTCTAACTCTCCAAGTCAAGTCATGACTAAACACAAATACCAACCATAATCAATCAAGAAATAGGAATACAAGTAACTAGATGATATAGTCCCGTACCGTTAAAAAATGAAAGCATGGTATTATTTTGCTAAATATGACCTTATATTACTTTTGCTAAATATGATAAAAGTTTGTACCAAAAGGAGAAGTGTAAACTTGCTATTATTTTGGAGGGGGTAGAGTACAAGTTTATATTAAGTTAAAAGGTGAATTTGCACTTACTTTGTATTTCACCGCCCACCACTCGTCGTGACCAATAATTTGCCAGGTATTTGAATCCCACAAGACACCCCCCTTCATTTGTCGGAAAAGACTCCATATCTTCCAAAGCCTAAAATAGTGGTTATACCTTGATTGCGCAGTGATTCTCGTGGACAAACACCGAGTCTCAGCCTTGAATCGCTGGTGGACATCAACCCAGTTAGGGGGGTGGGATCATCAAGGGGAGGACTAAGCTCTAAAACAATTTTGAGGAAGATCATCTCTTGGTCATGAGTCCAGTTCATTGGTATTGCAACAATCTGTCAAGAAAAGAAATGGAAAAATATCGATCGTAATAGACAAAAATATGTGGGAAAAATATTCATGACATCAACCAATATTAATGTCAATAATGTCAATGGAAAAATATTCATGAAATTGTCATTGGAAACCACCTTGATTGATCCTTATCCACTGAACTCACCAATAATGTCAGTAATGGATACAAAGTGGCCATACACACAAATATCATGTTCAATGAAATGCCAAAAATTAACCAAGAAAATGAAAAGCCAACACACAAATATCTAACAAAAGGAGCTACACTTTTTTTTTGTATTATATTCGAGGCGGAAACTTTCATTGAAGAGTCAGCGAATCACAATGATCATCTACATAAACTCTACTTCTACAGCAAAACACCATGAAAATCAAACAGAAATGGAACACAACGAATTTCATACACACTCTCCCTCTGTACAAAAAAAGAGTGTTTAAACCGAAATTGATCAATCAAGGTGGTTTCCATTGATCAATCAAGGATCAATCAAGTTGCATTTTCAAGGTGGTTTCCGAAATTGATCACATACCAACTCAAAAAAGTAACACAATGTTGCATTTTCAACTAAGTGTCAACAAAAAATCCAGATTCTTCTGTGTTCTATCAAATTGAATTTTCAAGTTTCATACTTGTATGAAGAAAGTGGAGAAAGAGAAGGAGAGCGAGAGAGATGTGTCGACGATCTGGTGGAAGGCGTTGCTGGTGTGGTGGACGGTGTTGCCGATCTGGTCGATGGTGTAGCCGGTGGAGAGATTGAGAGCGAGAGAGAGGAGAGAAGAAATGGCTCGAGAGAGGGAGAGGGAGAGAGAGATGGCGCTTGAGAGAGATGAAGAGGGAGAGGGAGAGGAAGATGGAGATCGGTGATGGAGATGGCGATGGAGATGGAGAGGGAGGGGCTCGAGAGTCAATGAGTTTTAGGGAGATGGAGATCGGCGAGAATGAGGGGCGAAGTTTCTGAAATCCTAAAATATGGGATGGGATGGGTTGGGCCGGAAAAAAAAAACTAACCTCATTCAATTATATAGGCCGAATTGGATCTGGCCTTTTTAGTGAGCCCAAAATGTATTTGTGGCCATTTTTTTGGCTAATTTGAACTTGCATTTTCATTAAATGCTCCTCGTACCAAGCTCATTCAATTCTCAACTACCATTGTCTTTGATACGTCAATATGCTCATTCTCACCACTTGTTTCTCAACATTCTCTCTCGACATTCTAGCACCCTCTCATTCTCCCAACAATATTCTCTCACAAAAAAAAAACTCAAATCTTGAAGACAATACTCTCCATATTTTGAAGATAAGATTAAGAGGTGTACATCTGATTTGGATCAGGTAAGTTAGTTGCAAAGAGGTTTTAGGGTTACAAGTTTTAGATTTAGGGTATTTAGTATATATTTGTGGGTTTTGCTTTTTTGTTGATGTTAACTTAAGTTTGTTTGGACAAATTTACAGAATTATCGATGGAGAATCGTGATTGGATGTATGATAGATGGCTTCCTGGTGGTGGTGGTTACAATAACAAATTTGTTGATGGTGTTCAGAGATTTCTTGATTTTCCAAAATCTCAAAGGCATTTCATGGATGGGGATAAGATAAAATGTCCTTGTTTGAAATGTAAGAATAGGCGATTTGATGATGTAGATAATGTACGCGTTCATCTATTCAGAAAAGGCTTCGTTGACAGTTATTATTGGTGGACTGCACATGGAGAGTCACCATTTGCCAATGCGCCCCCTTTGGAGGAGTTGTCTTCCACCTCAAATCCTAGTGATATGAATCTCTTTGGGATTGGGATGCATTTGTTTGATAATTTGAATCCCACCCAAAGAATGGTGTTTGATGCACCTGGTCCAAGTTTTGTTCCACCCCCGTGGTTTGACACAAACACTTCTTATAATGAGCCAAGTAGTAGTCATTTAGAGGTGGGTGAAAACCATGACCTTGAAGAAGGAAGTTACTTAGAACAATCGACAATGGTGTTTGGTCTTGGAAATGAGGACATGTCCTTCTTATCTGAGCGCTCTTCTGATGTATTGAGAGCAGCAGATCGTCCATTATATGAAGGTTCTCACATGTCACAATTAGCTATTGTCGGATCTTTTATGGAGTTGAAGACCAAATACAACATGTCACAAGCTGGATATGGTGCACTACTTCAAAAAGTCAATGAGGTTTTGCCAAGGGACAACAACTTCCCAAAAAGTTTCTATGAGCAGAAGAAGATGACTAGAGAGTTAGGACTGCCCCAGCAAAAGATACACATATGCCCCCAAGGTTGTATGTTGTTTTGGAAGGATGATGCTGATGTAGTTGAGTGCAAATTTTGCCACAGCCCAAGGTATCAATCTTGTTTGTCCCAAAAAGGAAAGCCAATACCCAATAAAGTGTTACGATATTTAACATTGATCCCACGGCTGCAACGATTGTACGCTATGGAGGAAACGACTTCAAAGATGCGTTGGCATGCCGAGCACCAAGCAGAGGAAGGATATATGAGTCACCCGTCTGATGTCGAGGCTTGGAAGCATTTTGATCGAACGTACCCGAATTTTGCCAAGGAGATTCGTAATGTAAGATTATGCTTGTGTTCAGATGGATTCTCCCCTATTGGTAAGTTTGGAAAGACATACTCGACATGGCCGGTGATTGTCACCCCTTACAACCTACCACCAGATATGTGCATGAAGGTTCCTTATTTGTTCTTAAGCACTATGGTTCCAGGCCCAAAAAATCCGAAGAAGTTAATAGATATTTCTATGCAACCGTTGATTGATGAGTTGTTATTATTGTGGAAAACGGGTGTGCCAACATTTGATGTCTCTACGGGAAAGCACTTTAGGATGTGTGCTGCACTTATGTGGACAGTGAATGACTTCCCAGCATATGGGATGTTATCTGGGTGGAGCACTGCTGGTATTTATTCTTGTCCTCGTTGCATGGAGAACACAAAAGCCTTTCGATTACAAAATGGACAAAAGGCTTCATGGTTTGATTGTCATAGGTGCAGATCGGAACTAGATCACCCATTCAGGACCAACAGGAGAAACTTCTACAAAGGGCGAAAGGAGGACGATCCTCCTATTCCGTATTTTTCTAGTGAAGAGGTGTGGGAACATGTTCACGATTTGCCGACCGCCATAGAGTCCACTTCAATATCCTAATGGTTATGGTGAAACTCATAAGTTCACGAAGAAAAGTATATTTTGGTTGCTTCCTTATTGAAAGCATAATTTTCTCCGCCACAACCTTGATGTCATTCATATTGAGAAAAATGTGTTTGAGAATGTGATTAACACTGTGTTGGATGTTAAGGGTAAGACAAAGGACAACTTGAGCTCAAGGAAGGACCTACGCTTATATTGCCATCGCCCAGAGCTTCAAGTGGAGGATGACCACAAGGGCCCAAAACCAACAGCACTGTATGCATTAAATAGAAGGAAAAAGACAATGATGCTTACTTGGTTACAAGGGTTGAGATTTCCGGACGGTTATGCCTCTAATATTGGTCGATGCGTGCAATTGGAGGAGGGTAGACTACAAGGAATGAAGAGTCATGATTGCCATGTGTTCATGCAAAGACTTCTACCAGCTGCTTTCAAATAGCTTCTTCCCGTGGGTGTATGGGGGCCATTGACAGAGCTAAGCTTGTTTTCCAATCATTATGTTCATCTACACTTGACAAACAAATAATTGAGGATCTAGAACGGGATGCACCTCTTTTATTATGCCAATTGGAAAGGATATTTCCACCATCGTTCTTTGATTGCATGCAACATCTCATTGTTCATTTACCATACGAGGCAAAGTTAGGGGGTCCGGTACAAAACAGATGGATGTATCCAGTTGAAAGATTATTATTCACGTTGAAAGGGAACATGATGAACCCGCAAAAAGTGGAGGTGTCCATAGTGGAATCATATTTGTTTGAGGAGATAACAAGTTTCGCTCAACATTATCCTCAACATCAAGACTCCAATAAAAGAAAGAAAACCATCGCGCATGAGGTGAGTATGCATCCTCAAATTTCAATTTTCAACCATCCGGGTCGTACAAGTGGAAAATGCAAGGCTATTTGGATGTCCGATGATTCAGACTTTCATGCCGCAAATACATACATCCTACTTAATTGTAGAGAGGTCGACCCCTACATCGAATAAGTCAATTGAACTTGTATATATATCTATATATGTTATTTTAGACATGTATAAATAGTTGATTGAAACTTTGAAGTACTAGTCTTATGTTGTTCTTTCCATGTGCAGGGAATTTCAACACACTATAGGACAAGGAGATCCGCTCGGACTTGCCAACTATTTTTGTACATGGTTTCATGAAATTGTAAGTACTAGTGCATATTGTGTCAACAATACCAAATTCTAACATCACACGTGTATAAGGTCAATATATGTGTCTATGTTTTCTAGGTTTTGGTTGCAAACGCCCTACACCCCCCACTTGAGGATCATGATTTGATAAATAGTTTAGCTTGGGGGCCATCCTGAAAGGTGTTGTCCTGGCCATCATATTGCATCAATGGCTATAAATTTGAAACGTTGCAACGCGGAGAAGGAAAGTTAACCATGAATAGTGGTGTGTGTGTGTGCAAGCTTCTAATGGTGATACACAATCAGATTTCTTTGGGTTGATAGAACAGATTTTGGAGTTTGAGTTCACTGGGATATGTATCTTAAAGCAAGATATGTATCCTAAAATATCCAATAGTACCAAAGATAATTAGAACCAAGTCCAAGAAACTACACCTTGAAATTTATTAAAATTATTATTGGCTACTACAAATATCAACCCAAGTAATTAGTTATTGGATAAGTCCTTGGAATGGTTCCAATTGTAACATAAAGAGCTACTAGATGACAACACAAAGCAAGGCCCAGACTCTCGGATTGACCACTTGCAAACGCCCCCACATTGTTTTTCGTCTCGAGACTGCACATATATGTCGAACCAATGCAACTTGTTATTCCACACGAACCCACAAAAGTAACTTGTATTGCCTAACTTGGATAGTGAAAAAATTTCGAATTTGTAGATCTTGGAATGAGGTACCATATGGGCATTGAGATCATGGTCCTTGTCCTTGCAATGAATTTGTAGGTTCACGGATGGCTGCAAATCATTTTCAATTTGCACAATGGTATTTGGTCCGAGTTTGATCGCTTCACTAAAGCATACATTGTCAATTATGGCAGGTAAAATGGCGAAGAGGAAGAGTACTAGGATCCATCTCTGGAGCAAGTTGTGAGAGTTTTGAGTTGATGTCAACATTTAGATTGAAATATTGCAAGTAGATGAATCTTGGTCACTTATTTTTAAATTATTTTGTTTTGGGAAGAGAGAAGCGTCGTATGTATATATATACATATATAATAAATTAGGAGAGAGTGGATAAGATCTCATACGTTTTTCTTTGGGTGCATGCATCAAAAGGTCGAATCTTATTAATTGAATGACAAGGTATATACACTTTAATGTGGATGTTTTGACTTTTCCATCACTAATTAAGTACATGCACCTTCCTACATATGTGTTCATTCTCCATATAAAACACAAATATTGTTTCACTTGCTCTATTTATTAATTATATCCCAATTAATGTCTTTGCGCGTAACTCACCAAAGGATGTATATGGTAATATAGGGATCTCCATATAACAACAACATATATTTTTTCACTTGCTCTTTTATTTATATCCGATTTATACCTTTATTGTCCCTTATCTTTTCTTACTTGATTTATAGCATAAGTACAATTAAATATTGCATATATAGTACTTTCTACCCGTTTGGGATTTTTTTCTTGCTTTTGTTACTTACTATGTGATTGTATGGTTGCTCTCCTATATTCACATCCAACCAATGTATCGATCATTTCGTGAAAATGATCGATACATTGCCCTATTAGAATAGGGAATAGGGATTGGTATGCGGATTTTATAGTAATGCAGTTGTCGCCAGATGATGACGTGATTCTGGGGATGGACTGGATGATACGTTACCGAGCAGTTTTGGATGCACATAAGGGTACAGTCACAGTGACCGCAGATGATGGGACCAGACATGTGTGTCAGGAGTTAGAGCAGGAGGGGTCCGGGTCGGTGATTAGTATGGTAAAGGCCGCCAAGTTGCTCAGTGATGGATGTATAGGATATTGGTGTTATGTCCTACAAGGGGACAAGGAGGGACCACACATTCAGGACATACCAGTAGTGTGCGAGTTTGAGGACGTTTTTCCCGAGGAGCTTCCAGGACTACCTCCTCAGAGAGAGGTAGACTTCGGTATTGAGTTGGAACCGGGGACGAGAACGATTTCGAGAGCCCCATATCGCATGGCCCCGATGGAGATGCAGGAGCTGAAGGCACAATTGGAGGAGCTGTTGGAGAAGGGTTATGTACGACCGAGTGCGTCGCCATGGGGAGCTCCAGTTCTGTTTGTGAAGAAGAAGGATGGTTCTCTCCATCTGTGTATCGACTATCGGGAGTTGAATCGAGTTACCATCAAGAACAAGTATCCGTTGCCACGTATTGATGATTTGTTGGATCAGTTGCAGGGGGCTACTGTGTTCTCCAAAGTGGATTTGAGGTCGGGATATCACCAGCTAAGGATACGAGAAGAGGATATTCCCAAGACGACTTTCCGAACGAGATATGGACATTATGAGTTTGTAGTGATGTCGTTCGGACTGACGAATGCACCCGCTGTATTTATGGAGTTGATGAACCGGGTGTTTATAGACTACTTGGACAGATTTGTAGTAGTATTCATCGACGATATTCTGATCTACTCTCGGAGTAAGGAGGAGCACGCCGAGCATCTCAGGCTAGTTCTGGGAGTACTGAGACACCATCGGTTATTTGCTAAGCTGTCTAAGTGTGATTTTTGGCTGCCTGAAGTTACCTTTTTAGGGCATGTGGTATCTGCCCAAGGAGTTATGGTGGATCAGGCAAAGATTGAAGCTGTAAAGGCATGGGAACCTCCGAAGAATGTGAAGGAGGTGCGGAGCTTTCTAGGATTAGCAGGGTATTACAGAAGGTTTGTGGAAGGGTTTTCCCGGATAGCCCAACCACTTACCAACTTGCTTAAGAAGACCACTCGCTTTGAGTGGAATGATGCCTGTCAGCGGAGTTTTGACGAGCTGAAGAGGAGGTTGACTTCGGCTCCTATACTTGCTCTCCCTCAGGGGAATGAGGATTTTGTGATTTACAGTGACACCTCCAAGGTAGGCCTGGGCTGTGTGCTGATGTAGGGGGACAGAGTGATTGCCTATGC
This sequence comes from Fallopia convolvulus, assembly GCA_964016875.1. Taxonomy (NCBI): domain Eukaryota; kingdom Viridiplantae; phylum Streptophyta; class Magnoliopsida; order Caryophyllales; family Polygonaceae; genus Fallopia; species Fallopia convolvulus. The sequence continues at coordinate 46,992,980 of OZ024721.1, forward strand.
CTCCAGACAGTTGAAGCCGAACGAGCAGAATTACCCTACTCATGATTTGGAGTTGGCAGCTGTGGTACATGCTCTGAAGATTTGGCGTCATTACTTGTATGGGAGTACCTGCAAAGTAATGACGGATCATAAGAGCCTCAAGTACATCTTCACTCAGAGGGAGTTGAATATGCGACAGAGGAGATGGCTTGAGTTATTGAAAGACTATGACCTTGAGATCCTTTACCACCCAGGGAAAGCGAATGTGGTCGCCGATGCCCTCAGTAGGAAGACGCCTCAAGAGCAAATGTTGGCTCATTTGACAGTTCAGCCAGAGTTACAGAGAGAGCTGATGAGGTACGGTATTGAGGTACAAATTCAGCGTTATCAGGGCAGTCTGAGAGCCCTAGAATGTCGGCCGTCTTTACTTGAAGAAGTAAGACAGAAGCAGGAAGATTGCCCGATGATTCAGGATCTGAGGCAGAGATTGAGCCGTGGAGAGGCACCCGACTTCTCAGAGAGAGCAGATGGTATTTTGTGTTTACGTGGTCGGATTTGTGTACCTCGAGATGCAGAGTTGAGGCAGAAGATTTTGCAAGAGGCTCATGCTACACCTTACTCAATCCACCCCGGGGCGAGTAAGATGTACAAGGATTTGCGACAATTTTATTGGTGGGATGGCATGAAGCCGGATGTAGCGAGATTCGTCGCTAAATGTCAGGTCTGCCAGCAGGTGAAGATCGAGCATCAGAGGCCCGGAGGAATGCTTCAGTCACTTCCTATTCCAGAATGGAAATGGGAGGACATCTCCATGGATTTTGTCACGGGTTTGAGACTCAGCAGAGGCCATGATGCCATTTGGGTGGTGGTGGATAGACTGACAAAGACTGCTCGCTTTTTGCCTATCAGGGAGACATGGCAAGTGAGCAAATTAGTGGAGGTATTTATTAATCAGATAGTTAGACTGCACGGAGTGCCTAAGACGATTGTTTCGGACCGAGATGGGCGTTTTACTTCCAGATATTGGCAGCAGGTGCATGAGGCATTGGGGACGAGATTACATTTCACGACTGCTTACCATCCGCAGTCAGACGGTCAGACAGAGAGGACGATTCAGACTCTAGAGGACATGCTGAGGTCCTGCGTATTAGACTGGGGAGGTCAGTGGTCGGATCACTTGGCTTTGGTCGAGTTTGCCTACAATAACAGCTGGCATTCGTCGATTCAGATGGCCCCTTATGAGGCTTTATATGGTCGGAAGTGTAGGACACCGCTGTGTTGGGATGATCCCTCGGATGTAGTGGGTGAGAGGCCACAAATGATCGAGGAGACGATCGGAAAAGTGGGCTTAATCAAGGAGAGAATGTTAGCTGCTCAGAGTCGTCAGAAGTCCTATGCAGATAAGAGGCGTAGACCGTTGGAGTTTGAGGTAGGAACTCACGTCTGGTTGAGAGTATCGCCTACCCGCGGGGCAAGAAGATTCGGGGTGAAAGGGAAGTTGAGTCCCCGATATATCGGTCCGTTCGAGATTCTGGAGAGAGTAGGCGAGGTGGCTTACCGGCTAGCATTGCAGCCGGCTTTAGAAGGAGTACACCCTGTATTCCATGTTTCACAGCTGAGGCAGTATGTCCCGGATCCTAGTCATCGACTAAATTATGAAGAGTTGGTGGTAGAACCAGATCATACTTTCCGGGAACAACCAGTGAAGATTCTAGATCGACGAATGAAGAAGCTGCGGAACAAGGAGATTCCTCTTGTGTTGATTCAGTGGTCTCGACGGGGAGTCGAGGAGGCCACTTGGGAGACGGAGTCCAGGATGAGTGTGAGTTATCCAGCGATCTACCCGGGTTTAGTAGAGGCGTTTGAGGGGAAGGTTAGTAATTAGTGTGTTGTTTTCAGATTCGATGTTTGCCTCGTGATCCTTGTTTGCTTGACTTGTTGTGTTGACTGTTCAATTTTTGTTTGACGTGTTGCGTATTTTAGACGACCAGTATTGGTTATAATTACCGTTATCAATCAATTCCGGTTCGAGGACGAACCTCTTTAAGGGGGAGAGGTTTGTGAGAACCTCGAATATCTTTTCTTTCGTATAAAACCTCGATATACATAGTTTCTTTTGTTATAAAAGTTTCGGGATGAAACTTTCTTAAGGGGGATAGTATGTAATACCCGTATTCGTTTTAGGTCCGCTAAATCGGAAAATGAATTTCTTCACTTGCAAGCGATTGATTTCTTGATCCGCAAGTATCCAAAATCCGAAATCCTTACCCAAAAATAAGTATGTTTAAATCCCGTTTTCTAGTATTCTGGTCGTTTACGTTCTACCCACTTAGCCAATCTTTTAGCACCACTCGGGATAATAATTTTCCGTTAACAATATTATAGCCTAGATTCGATATCTTATCCTTACAATTTACTTATCCTAAATCTAGGGGAGATCATTTTCGTTACAAACCGATCGGCGTTCTATATCTTATCCATATATCCTAAATATATATCCTTGCTTTCAACCGAAAAAGAGGGAGTCGGTGTTCTCGTCATTCGTTCACCATCGTCCCATCGCTTCTCCTTTTCTCATTTCGATCGGTGAAAAGCCTACTCCCAACCGGTGTAGTGCGACCCTAGTCCGCGATAACACAAGAGATCGTCCATTCACTGGCCGTCGTCGTTGCTAGCTAGTGAACTACCGCCGATTTCCTCTGTTTCGCCGTTCGTTCTAATTGTCGGTGAGTCATGTTCCAACCTTTCCCTTTTCTTTCCCTTCCATCTCTGTACCCTCGTTTTCTAAGTGTGGTTCCTCTCCCAACAGATCAATCCGTCTTTGTCGGAGTCGTCATCGCTCACGAAGAAATTTCACGGTCAAGTTCCGGTGAGTTTAGTTCCCCTGTTTGTTACCCTTCTTTGTTCTTCGGTTTAGTAGAGCGTTGTCGGGGTAGAGGGCGAGTCGGGAATGGGGGCGGAGTTGGTCAGCGAGGGTGGGAAGCCTGATGCAGAACCGCCGGCGAAGGAGAAGCCGGGCGACTTCCATCGTTCAATTGAGGAAGAAAGGGGGAGTGGACCCACTTGGAATAGTCAAAGGCAGATTGGTTGGTTTATACAATTGAGGGTGGAAGATGAATTAATTTGGGCTGTTGGGTGGTATGCGTGTAATAGTGGGCTGGGTAGGATGGTGTTGGACTGAGGTTTTTGTTTAACGTGGGTGAGTCTAGTTAGTGGTGTCAAGATAGGCAGTAGTTAGTGTAAATTAGTACTATGTGAAATCCAAAGTCTGGGAGTGGGGGCACATTAAATATGCAATTCGTGAGTTACATTTTATTTTAATTTTTTTTTTTAGGTAAAGTATGGACTAGTGTTAATTAGTATTAATAAGTTAGAATTTCCTACTAATTAGTAGGGTATGTTAGTATCTACATCGAGTTTATCTTAAGCCTATCGTTTATTTCTTATGATAAATATTCTTGTGGAATCACGGAAGTTGGGATTATTAGAGCTTATAAACGGTTGGTCGATCACGTTTTAAGTCGGGTTTATAAAACAAGGGTTGTTCATTTCGTATATCGTTCGTGGAATTATGGGTGGAACCTAACTCTTTTTGCCACGTTAATATTTCTTTTAGGAGATCGTATTTGCCCACGCTATTAATTTTGTCTTCTCTGAGGATCCTTCATTTCGAGGTAAGTCGTTTTTCGACTTGCTCGGTTCTTCTCTACCTTGTTAGATTGCGTATCGATATTGTAGGGCGGGTTTTGGGAACTAGTCCCGAATGCCTTTATAAACTGTTTTGAACGTCTCGTGTTGTTGTGTGTGTAAAATGGTTTTGAATGTGTTTTATCGGAAGGATATTTTTGGAACGTTTTCTCTGTGTTGGTACCGTTTCCGACACGGCCCATCGTAGCTGGCGTGGAGGAAGAGTTGGCTACGTTGACCCGTGTGACTGGGAAACCGTGCCCCTTCAAAACGAAAATTATTATCTGTGTGTTTTTGGCAAAGTGCTCCAGTGGAGGCTGAGCCGGGGGTTTAGAAGGGAGATTGTGAAGTGGAGTGAGAGGGCCTGCCTCTGCACTCGGCGCGGTGATGAGCGCCTTGGAAGTCGGATTGTGAGATGGAGGAACTGCATTGTTATGAGGTTGTGACTGTATTGTGTATGTGGCTATGTGTGACTGATTATAACTAATTTAGGTATTGGCCTGTAGAGTTATGATTGCGATTGTGGATTTGTATGCTGATTTTAGAAGTGTTTTCAAACGTTTTACAATTTCCGTATTCTCTCTAGCTTGGTAGATTAGACGCTGACCCTTCGGGGAATATTTTTCAGTTCCAGGTATGAACCAGGTAGCCGTGCAGGAACCGAGGCCAGATGGCGGGCCGGAGCGGTAAAGAGCGCGTGTCGTAGTGGGATTGGTTTTACGCTAGTTCATTTATGATAGTTAGGTTGTTGATTTTGTTATTGATAAGATGAAGTTAGCAGTATGTTTTATTTATTATTTTGTTTGATTAGTTCAGTATTAGTAAGCGTTGTGTCGTTTTGGAATATTTATATTTATCGGGAATTCATGCATAACTACGTTTTCTAAGTTTTACTAAATAAAAGGTTGGATGTTTTATTTTGTTTTCTCGTCGTGCCCGCGTTGCAAGATCCTAAAGTGTAGTTGTCAACCTATTTAAATAGTACCTAGTAAGGTCTATTTCTTAGTAGCGCTCCGTCGGAAGTCGGGGTGTTACAAATTGGTATCAGAGCCAGGTTGACAACAGGGCACAAGGAACTGACCAACAAAGAGTACCCGAGGTCCAACTTAAAACCAAAACCGGCCGGTGTTTTCAAAATGTTTTTACTGGGGTAGGCATGTTGCATGTAGGGGGTAGGTGACACGTCGCGACTCCGCCCCATCAGCCGAAGGACCTCACGTAGAATAGTAAGAATTAGGTTGATAAATAGAATGTTTAAGTTTTGATTATGGGACTTTCTATTATAGATGGCCCCACCAACTAGAGCTAGAGCTGCTGAAGCCAATGGAAGAGGCCGCGGAAGAGGCCGCGGTAGAGGCCGCGGTAGAGGTCGTGGCAGGGGTAGAGGAGAGGCCCCTGTAGATGCTGAGCCAGAGGTGCAACATGATATCAATCAGGAGGAGGTTGCTGAGAGTCAGGATGTGGCTGCTGCTGTTCATCAAGAGGATAGTGCATCTGTCGCTGGAGGAGGTCTCCCAGCAAACGGGGCTCAAGGGGGAGGAGGAGTACCACTAGTAGGATTGGCCCCAGAGGTGAATGCTGCGATCCAGCTGTTATTGCAGACTTTGATGGGTGCGGGAGCTGCACCGAATCTGAACACAGTTGCGGGGCAACAAGGAGCTGAGAGGAGGGCACCAGGACCAGATTCTATTTTGGCTGCCCAGCTAGGAGCAATGCCAGATTCGCGAGGACCAGTGATAGCTGATCATGTGGTCGAACCGAGGAGACAGTATCGTGAGCCTCAGCCTGACAAGTGGCTCGCGGAGTTTAGGAAGACTGGAGTGCCGAACTTTGCTGGAGCTCAGGGTTCTGACATAGAGCAGTGGTTGAGGAGGGTGAAATCTGTGTTGGATTCCATTAAGGCACCGGAGGAGCGGAAGGTGTCCTTAGTACAGAGTCTGCTACAGGAAAGTGCTTTTGACTGGTGGGAGTTATGTAGGGATCACCGGACTGAGGCAACTTTCGAGGAGTTTGAGAGGCAGATTCGAGATCAGTATTGTCCTCCAGTGGTGAGGGCGGCTCGGGAGGCTGCTTTTCGGGATGCTGGACCCGAAAATATCACAGTATCTGAGACTATTCTGAAGTTTCATCAAGAGTTGGCAGCGGTGCCAAATGCTGCCCCAACTGAGGAGTTGAAGATTGCAACCTTCCTAAAAAGGTTGCAGCCGCATTTACGTGCTTATGTGTCTGGTCTCCGACTTGCGACATTGGCAGATGTTCAGCAGTCTGCTTTGGCTTATGCTATGGCTACGACCCGACAGAGTCAGCTAGAGGTGCATACCACGGGGAGCAAGAGGCAGAAGTTGTCTGCCCCGACAAAATCTAGGAGAGATAGTCGTCCCGGCCCTTCTCGGCCGCAACGATCAGGGTTTCAATCACAGGGTCGTCAGGACCAGCGCCGTCAGAGTCAGTCCACTGGAGGGCAGAGAGAGTGCTTCAACTGTGGAAGCACTGCTCATTTGAGGAGTCAGTGTCCGAAGCCAGTCAGGAGTTGTTTCAATTGTGGGAAGCCTGGCCACTTACAGCAGTACTGTACTGTTGGAGCACCTTCACAGGGATCTTCACCGGGAACGGTGAACCAGATGCCTCGTCGTCAGCCTCAGCTGTTTCAGCAGGCACCGAGTCAGGGCAGAGGACGCGGCGCAGGAGTTAGTAATACCGGGGGCAATCAGCCTCGTATGTTTGAGATGAGGAGGGCTGATGCTCTGCACGCGCCGACTGCTACAGGTACGATTTGGATACAGTCTAAACCTGTTCATATATTGTTTGATACAGGTGCTACCCATTCTTTTATGTCTTCGGCTTGCGTGGCTAGACTAGGATTGACTTGCACTGAGGGGGTGTCTTTTGTTGTGGGGCTTCCTGACGGTAGTAAAGTGAGAGGGAATAAGGAGATTTTACAGTGCCCTATTAGAATAGGGAATAGGGATTGGTATGCGGATTTTATAGTAATGCAGTTGTCGCCAGATGATGACGTGATTCTGGGGATGGACTGGATGATACGTTACCGAGCAGTTTTGGATGCACATAAGGGTACAGTCACAGTGACCGCAGATGATGGGACCAGACATGTGTGTCAGGAGTTAGAGCAGGAGGGGTCCGGGTCGGTGATTAGTATGGTAAAGGCCGCCAAGTTGCTCAGTGATGGATGTATAGGATATTGGTGTTATGTCCTACAGGGGGACAAGGAGGGACCACACATTCAGGACATACCAGTAGTGTGCGAGTTTGAGGACGTTTTTCCCGAGGAGCTTCCAGGACTACCTCCTCAGAGAGAGGTAGACTTCGGTATTGAGTTGGAACCGGGGACGAGACCGATTTCGAGAGCCCCATATCGCATGGCCCCGATGGAGATGCAGGAGCTGAAGGCACAATTGCAGGAGCTGTTGGAGAAGGGTTATGTACGACCGAGTGCGTCGCCATGGGGAGCTCCAGTTCTGTTTGTGAAGAAGAAGGATGGTTCTCTCCGTCTGTGTATCGACTATCGGGAGTTGAATCGAGTTACCATCAAGAACAAGTATCCGCTGCCACGTATTGATGATTTGTTGGATCAGTTGCAGGGGGCTACTGTGTTCTCCAAAGTGGATTTGAGGTCGGGATATCACCAGCTAAGGATACGAGAAGAGGATATTCCCAAGACGGCTTTCCGAACGAGATATGGACATTATGAGTTTGTAGTGATGCCGTTCGGACTGACGAATGCACCCGCTGTATTTATGAAGTTGATGAACCGGGTGTTTATAGACTACTTGGACAGATTTGTAGTAGTATTCATCGACGATATTCTGATCTACTCTCGGAGTAAGGAGGAGCACGCCGAGCATCTCAGGCTAGTTCTGGGAGTACTGAGACATCATCGGTTATTTGCTAAGCTGTCTAAGTGTGATTTTTGGCTGCCTGAAGTTACCTTTTTAGGGCATGTGGTATCTGCCCAAGGAGTTATGGTGGATCAGGCAAAGATTGAAGCTGTAAAGGCATGGGAACCTCCGAAGAATGTGAAGGAGGTGCGGAGCTTTCTAGGATTAACAGGGTATTACAGAAGGTTTGTGGTAGGGTTTTCCCGGATAGCCCAACCACTTACCAACTTGCTTAAGAAGACCACTCGCTTTGAGTGGAATGATGCCTGTCAGCGGAGTTTTGACGAGCTGAAGAGGAGGTTGACTTCGGCTCCTATACTTGCTCTCCCTCAAGGGAATGAGGATTTTGTGATTTACATTGACGCCTCCAAGGTAGGCCTGGGCTGTGTGCTGATGCAGGGGGACAGAGTGATTGCCTATGCCTCCAGACAGTTGAAGCCGAACGAGCAGAATTACCCTACTCATGATTTGGAGTTGGCAGCTGTGGTACATGCTCTGAAGATTTGGCGTCATTACTTGTATGGGAGTACCTGCAAAGTAATGACGGATCATAAGAGCCTCAAGTACATCTTCACTCAGAGGGAATTGAATATGCGACAGAGGAGATGGCTTGAGTTATTGAAAGACTATGACCTTGAGATCCTTTACCACCCAGGGAAAGGAATGTGGTCGCCGATGCCCTCAGTAGGAAGACGCCTCAAGAGCAAATGTTGGCTCATTTGACAGTTCAGCCAGAGTTACAGAGAGAGCTGATGAGGTACGGTATTGAGGTACAAATTCAGCGTTATCAGGGCAGTCTGAGAGCCCTAGAATGTCGGCCGTCTTTACTTGAAGAAGTAAGACAGAAGCAGGAAGATTGCCCGATGATTCAGGATCTGAGGCAGAGATTGAGCCGTGGAGAGGCACCCGACTTCTCAGAGAGAGCAGATGGTATTTTGTGTTTACGTGGTCGGATTTGTGTACCTCGAGATGCAGAGTTGAGGCAGAAGATTTTGCAAGAGGCTCATGCTACACCTTACTCAATCCACCCCGGGGCGAGTAAGATGTACAAGGATTTGCGACAATTTTATTGGTGGGATGGCATGAAGCCGGATGTAGCGAGATTCGTCGCTAAATGTCAGGTCTGCCAGCAGGTGAAGATCGAGCATCAGAGGCCCGGAGGAATGCTTCAGTCACTTCCTATTCCAGAATGGAAATGGGAGGACATCTCCATGGATTTTGTCACGGGTTTGAGACTCAGCAGAGGCCATGATGCCATTTGGGTGGTGGTGGATAGACTGACGAAGACTGCTCGCTTTTTGCCTATCAGGGAGACATGGCAAGTGAGCAAATTAGTGGAGGTATTTATTAATCAGATAGTTAGACTGCACGGAGTGCCTAAGACGATTGTTTCGGACCGAGATGGGCGTTTTACTTCCAGATATTGGCAGCAGGTGCATGAGGCATTGGGGATGAGATTACATTTCACGACTGCTTACCATCCGCAGTCAGACGGTCAGACAGAGAGGACGATTCAGACTCTAGAGGACATGCTGAGGTCCTGCGTATTAGACTGGGGAGGTCAGTGGTCGGATCACTTGGCTTTGGTGGAGTTTGCCTATAATAACAGCTGGCATTCGTCGATTCAGATGGCCCCTTATGAGGCTTTATATGGTCAGAAGTGTAGGACACCGCTGTGTTGGGATGATCCCTCAGATGTAGTGGGTGAGAGGCCACAAATGATCGAGGAGACGATCGGAAAAGTGGGCTTAATCAAGGAGAGAATGTTAGCTGCTCAGAGTCGTCAGAAGTCCTATGCAGATAAGAGGCGTAGACCGTTGGAGTTTGAGGTAGGAACTCACGTCTGGTTGAGAGTATCGCCTACCCGCGGGGTAAGAAGATTTGGGGTGAAAGGGAAGTTGAGTCCCCGATATATCGGTCCGTTCGAGATTCTGGAGAGAGTAGGCGAGGTGGCTTACCGGCTAGCATTGCAGCCGGCTTTAGAAGGAGTACACCCTGTATTCCATGTTTCACAGCTGAGGCAGTATGTCCCGGATCCTAGTCATCGACTAAATTATGAAGAGTTGGTGGTAGAACCAGATCATACTTTCCGGGAACAACCAGTGAAGATTCTAGATCGACGAATGAAGAAGCTGCGGAACAAGGAGATTACTCTTGTGTTGATTCAGTGGTCTCGACGGGGAGTCGAGGAGGCCACTTGGGAGACGGAGTCCAGGATGAGTGTGAGTTATCCAGCGATCTACCCGGGTTTAGTAGAGGCGTTTGAGGGGAAGGTTAGTAATTAGTGTGTTGTTTTCAGATTCGATGTTTGCCTCGTGATCCTTGTTTGCTTGACTTGTTGTGTTGACTGTTCAATTTTTGTTTGACGTGTTGCGTATTTTAGACGACCAGTATTGGTTATAATTACCGTTATCAATCAATTCCGGTTCGAGGACGAACCTCTTTAAGGGGGAGAGGTTTGTGAGAACCTCGAATATCTTTTCTTTCGTATAAAACCTCGATATATATAGTTTCTTTTGTTATAAAAGTTTCGGGACGAAACTTTCTTAAGGGGGATAGTATGTAATACCCGTATTCGTTTTAGGTCCGGTAAATCGGAAAATGAATTTCTTCACTTGCAAGCGATTGATTTCTTGATCTGCAAGTATCCAAAATCCGAAATCCTTACCCAAAAATAAGTATGTTTAAATCCCGTTTTCTAGTATTCTGGTCGTTTACGTTCTACCCACTTAGCCAATCTTTTAGCACCACTCGGGATAATAATTTTCCGTTAACAATATTATAGCCTAGATTTGATATCTTATCCTTACAATTTACTTATCCTAAATCTAGGGGAGATCATTTTCGTTACAAACCGATCGGCGTTCTATATCTTATCCATATATCCTAAATATATATCCTTGCTTTCAACCGAAAAAGAGGGAGTCGGTGTTCTCGTCATTCGTTCACCATCGTCCCATCGCTTCTCCTTTTCTCATTTCGATCGTTGAAAAGCATGCTCCCAACCGGTGTAGTGCGACCCTAGTCCGCGATAACACAAGAGATCGTCCATTCACTGGCCGTCGTCGTTGCTAGCTAGTGAACTACCGCCGATTTCCTCTGTTTCGCCGTTCGTTCTAATTGTCGGTGAGTCATGTTCCAACCTTTCCCTTTTCTTTCCCTTCCATCTCTGTACCCTCGTTTTCTAAGTGTGGTTCCTCTCCCAACAGATCAATCCGTCTTTGTCGGAGTCGTCATCGCTCACGAAGAAATTTCACGGTCAAGTTCCGGTGAGTTTAGTTCCCCTGTTTGTTACCCTTCTTTGTTCTTCGGTTTAGTAGAGCGTTGTCGGGGTAGAGGGCGAGTCGGGAATGGGGGCGGAGTTGGTCAGCGAGGGTGGGAAGCCTGATGCAGAACCGCCGGCGAAGGAGAAGCCGGGCGACTTCCATCGTTCAATTGAGGAAGAAAGGGGGAGTGGACCCACTTGGAATAGTCAAAGGCAGATTGGTTGGTTTATACAATTAAGGGTGGAAGATGAATTAATTTGGGCTGTTGGGTGGTATGCGTGTAATAGTGGGCTGGGTAGGATGGTGTTGGACTGAGGTTTTTGTTTAACGTGGGTGAGTCTAGTTAGTGGTGTCAAGATAGGCAGTAGTTAGTGTAAATTAGTACTATGTGAAATCCAAAGTCTGGGAGTGGGGGCACATTAAATATGCAATTCGTGAGTTACATTTTATTTTAATTTTTTTTTTTAGGTAAAGTGTGGACTAGTGTTAATTAGTATTAATAAGTTAGAATTTCCTACTAATTAGTAGGGTATGTTAGTATCTACATCGAGTTTATCTTAAGCCTATCGTTTATTTCTTATGATAAATATTCTTGTGGAGTCACGGGAGTTGGGATTATTAGAGCTTATAAACGGTTGGTCGATCACGTTTTAAGTCGGGTTTATAAAACAAGGGTTGTTCATTTCGTATATCGTTCGTGGAATTATGGGTGGAACCTAACTCTTTTTGCCACGTTAATATTTCTTTTAGGAGATCGTATTTGCCCACGCTATTAATTTTGTCTTCTCTGAGGATCCTTCATTTCGAGGTAAGTCGTTTTTCGACTTGCTCGGTTCTTCTCTACCTTGTTAGATTGCGTATCGATATTGTAGGGCGGGTTTTGGGAACTAGTCCCGAATGCCTTTATAAACTGTTTTGAACGTCTCGTGTTGTTGTGTGTGTAAAATGGTTTTGAATGTGTTTTATCGGAAGGATATTTTTGGAACGTTTTCTCTGTGTTGGTACCGTTTCCGACACGGCCCATCGTAGCTGGCGTGGAGGAAGAGTTGGCTACGTTGACCCGTGTGACTGGGAAACCGTGCCCCTTCAAAACGAAAATTATTATCTGTGTGTTTTTGGCAAAGTGCTCCAGTGGAGGCTTAGCCGGGGGTTTAGAAGGGAGATTGTGAAGTGGAGTGAGAGGGCCTGCCTCTGCACTCGGTGCGGTGATGAGCGCCTTGGAAGTCGGATTGTGAGATGGAGGAACTGCATTGTTATGAGGTTGTGACTGTATTGTGTATGTGGCTATGTGTGACTGATTATAACTAATTTACGTATTGGCCTGTAGAGTTATGATTGCGATTGTGGATTTGTATGCTGACTTTAGAAGTGTTTTCAAACGTTTTACAATTTCCGTATTCTCTCTAGCTTGGTAGATTAGACGCTGACCCTTCGGGGAATATTTTTCAGTTCCAGGTATGAACCAGGTAGCCGTGCAGGAACCGAGGCCAGATGGCGGGCCGGAGCGGTAAAGAGCGCGTGTCGTAGTGGGATTGGTTTTACGCTAGTTCATTTATGATAGTTAGGTTGTTGATTTTGTTATTGATAAGATGAAGTTAGCAGTATGTTTTATTTATTATTTTGTTTGATTAGTTCAGTATTAGTAAGCGTTGTGTCGTTTTGGAATATTTATATTTATCGGGAATTCATGCATAACTACGTTTTCTAAGTTTTACTAAATAAAAGGTTGGATGTTTTATTTTGTTTTCTCGTCGTGCCCGCGTTGCAAGATCCTAAAGTGTAGTTGTCAACCTATTTAAATAGTACCTAGTAAGGTCTATTTCTTAGTAGCGCTCCGTCGGAAGTCGGGGTGTTACAATATTCATTTGATTCATTTGAAACACCACTTCCTTACTTTAGGAACATTCAATATTGAAAACTAAACTTTCTTGAAGCTGAATAACAAAGAAGAATCTACCTTACTAAACAAAATAAGGGGTATACTCATATAATAAAATAATGAATTATTAGATTGGCCTGAAAGAAAATTTCAAACATGGGATCCATACATGAGAAAATTAATAGATGCTAGTCACAACACATTTCCATATAACTTACTAAATATTAAAAATATTCCTAGGGTAGGTTCATCAGGTTATATTCTTTAGAAGATATGGGATCCAGATACATTTTTACCTTCATATGGAATATACAAACCACAATTGGAGTCCAAGAGTAGGTTCTCAAGTTGCATTCATTAAAAGATATATATTTATTCTCTTCCTAGAAGTACAACAATGTTGATCTAAGTATTGAAAATACTCTTGGTTCATCCTCTTGAAGTCTCCCATTTTCGATGTACAAAAAATATTTGTGCCGTTTGGTAAGGAATCAATATACATGACAAAAATTAATTAGATGTTCATGATTATTCTTGAAAAATTTATGAATATAAAGACAAATATAATCTTAGTGAAGCATACATCTTAGGAAAGGAGCTCACCTCGGGCTCTTCATTAATCCAGCTCCTCCCGAATCTTGACGGCCTCATTGATTTCTTCTCGATAGATTTACTTTACTCTTTGAGAGTATCAAGCTATTCTCTCATGGTAAGTTGTTGAAACCCGAATATAATAGCGCTAAGTACGAGATTTTATTAAATACTTTTTATTAAATACTAACTCTCAAGTTTCAGGTTTTGTACAACCAAACGGTAATAGCGCGACCTCACTCGGAGATCAAACACATCGAATCTAGATACAAGAAAAGATCCCGATCCAAAAAGATTTTTCGATCCTTTTCTAGCTCCATGCCTCCCTTTATTTATATGATTTAGAGCTCCTTGCTTGTTTGGTGCTCAACCGATGTGGGACATGAAATGTTGAAGCGTTGATATAAATTACAAGCAAGGAGGTGCATCATTAATGGATTGCGTTTGATTAGAGTGAAAATACACCTCCTCCTTCCAACATTTTAAAATTTGGAGCAGACATATCGACTATGCCAACTAAATCTTAGTGGAGTTTGGCTTGTTGGGCCACAAGCCCACTTCACTCAATGTGCCGGATTCACAAAGTTCTCCCATGGGCCGAACCCATTTCACATTTCCATCAAACAAACATGTGCGCATGTTCGTTCGCGAATCTTGCACATATGGCACTATTTTGTGTGCACACACGCATTTTGCTTTACCTCGTCCCAGAGTCCAGTTTCCGACGGCCCAACAGAGATCACACTATTTTCCAACAAAATTTAAAAAACAAACACACTCCTGAGTCAATTGATTAAAATGAAATTATGAGAAGATGGGCATACTCAATTCCCACACGGACAATTGGGACAAACACACATGACATATTCGTCCTCTAAAACGTATACATCTCCTTTGGCCACGTAATTATGGTTACCCGTTAATCATTCTCTGTATTACGTTAATTGCTCAATGATAATGCTTTCCCAATTATATTTTGTGATCAACAGAGTCAGGCCATTATTTTGAATAATGGAGTGTTGATACGGCAGTTTGACTTTTTGACCCGCCGTAAAAAAGAAAAAAAAAGTGAAATTTGGCGCGAATTCTCCCTTCAGAGACTAGCAATTTTATCTTCTTTCGGCTTGCCACTCGCTTTTTCGAGCCAGAAAAGCGGCGCGTGCCATCTTCCTCTTCCCACTTGTCTCCTCCATTTTCACTTCCACGCCGACAATTCTCCGCAGAACACTCCATTCCTCTTCCTTCACATAAAAAACCACCACAAAATCAATCAACTAAAACAAAAGAAAGGAAAAAGCTTGTAGATTGTATTGAGTGTTAAAGCTCAGGCTTTACACACACATCTCTTTAATTTCTTGCAAGGATTACACTGTTATAGCCTTTCGGTGCCCTATCTTCCTAATCCTATTCATTTCACCCTCCTTTCTTTCTTTCTTTCTTTCTCTCTTTTTCTTTTCCTTTCTTTCAATTTTTGCTTTCATGTTTACTGGGTGTATTTTTTCCCCTTCACTATAAAACAGACTTGACAGCCACTTTTGGAGGAATCTTAGGCGCTTCTATGCTTCAAAACACAAACACACACACACAAAAATATAAAAATAAAAATAAAATTCCTTTGTTGCACTCAATAATAATACCCTATCATGGCAATCATCATCTGATACCCTTTTCTTTCTCCCATTCCCACACATCTCAGAAGAAGCTCAGAGCAAGCCTTGCATAATAATAATAACTCTTCTTCTCTCTTTCCTATCTCTCTATCTCCCTCTCCCTCTCTCTGTCTGCAATGTCAGTCGAGGTGTTGATTAGTCCCAGAATCTCATTCTCCCACGACCTCAGAGAAACAGAGCACGAATCTTCTATCCCCAATGAAACATACCCTTATCCTTCCCCTTCCTTAGACACCGGATTCGATTTCGATTTCGCCTTCATCGTCGACAGCCACGGTGCATTAGTCCGGGAATCCTCCACCGCTGACCAGCTCTTCTCTGATGGAAAGTTACTCCCGACTTCATCCGATTTCGCCCCAAATACAGAAATCACGCAATTACAATTCACAGATGAGAGGAAGATAGTTGCAAGCTTGTTGAAATCCTCTGAGGATTATTATTATTGCCCGTCCCCTGTTTTCCCCTGTTCTGAAACAGAGGAAAGGAAGAAGAAGAAGAAGCTAGTTAAAAGCTTGAAAGAGCACTTAGAAGATAGCATCGACATTGAAGAAGGAGAAGCAAAATCTGATACACCACCACCACCACCACCAACACAAGTCGTATCTCAGACGTCAGGTATTAGAACATTCTGGAACTTCCGGCGAAGCAACAGCCTTAACAGCAGCAATTACGGCAGAAACAGAGCAAAGTTGAATATTCCATCCAAGCTGAGGCTTCTTTCCAGAAGCAAATCTACCGGTTTTGG
Source organism: Fallopia convolvulus (assembly GCA_964016875.1). Taxonomy (NCBI): domain Eukaryota; kingdom Viridiplantae; phylum Streptophyta; class Magnoliopsida; order Caryophyllales; family Polygonaceae; genus Fallopia; species Fallopia convolvulus. The sequence goes on from OZ024721.1 coordinate 47,008,693, forward strand.
GGTTTCTGCGTTGTCCGCGAAACCCGTCAAGGAGGAGGATGAGGATGATGAGAAGAAGCCGGCTTCGCCAGCAATGGAATCCGGGAGATCCTTCTGGAAGGTCAAGAGAAGCGACAGTTTGGATTGTGAAAAGGGCTGTCAAAACAGAGGAGGGATAATCGAGTCTTTGAAGATCATTCTTCTGAGGAGCAATTCGACAGGCGAAGTCTTGGCAAATAGGAGAATGGAGAGCACCAATGAATCGGAGAGGGAAAAGCGGTTCGGAATCAGAAGAAGTTGTAGCTTGAATTGCGATGGACACAACACAAGTAGAGGATTGATAATGGATCGGAGCAAATCGACGGGTTCGGCTTCAAATTTGAAGCAGATTGGAATCAACAATGGCAAGAAGGAGCTTCAGAGGCAGAATTCTGCAAAAGCAACAATGTTGAAGAAAGAGAAAGGGCAGGGGAGAAGTTTCAAAGATTACTATGGAAATTCTTACAAAAGTGAGAAGGTAAATTCCGTTCTGAATCTACCGTCTCCTTACATATCAAGAGTAAGTGTGGATTTGTTAGGGTTTGGTTCTTTGTTTTGTAACAGTAAATCCAGGAAGGTGAAAAAGTAAAACAAAACTGCTGTAACATTGTAAATTATAGATGGATGAATGTGAGTTTTACTGCAATTTCTTCCAGTTTGAGATGATTTTGTGTGTTGATTCTGTTGTGGCAGTTGCAGAGATCAACATTAATGACAAATAAAATAGACTAAAACAAGCATTTTGGATCTGAAATGAAATGTGTAGTGCTGAGATACAGAAACCTAGATCTTAGAAATGAAGATAAACAATAATAATGATAATGATAACATATTTATTATATTTTGTTTGGAAATGTATGATATTAATAATTTAGTACATGCATGTCACATGGCGAAGGGACGAAGGAAACAGCTAAATGGGCCTCTTCAATTAGTTGTTTATCACTTTCCAATCTGTTTTCTTGTATGTGAATAATAGAGGTCTCGTCCATGCATGCACATAGCATAACAGGAAGAATCTTTCAAGCTCAGCTGAGACAAATATAGTTTAGGGCTGTTTGGTTACTTTTAATTTGAAGGACACCAATCTTCAAATACACAAACATAAGGGTTAAGAGCTGAGATGAAAATTTTCTGTTGATGTATGCTATTGTCAAAATTAACTAGATTTCTTTCTTTCTATTTTAATAGTTTGCAATCAAGAGGGCAATTTTGTGGCGGACTTCATAGCTAGATCTTTCAGACGTGTCTCATCTATCCCGCTCGCAATTGACTCGAATTTACTTACCCTCATCCGACATGATGCTCTAAGACGGCCACTAACTTGTTAGTGGTTACCCTAATCTCTTTCCTAATAAAAAAATGTCCATTATTAATTGCCACATTACATTACTCTCCTTTTGTAAGACATGGTATTATAAGTTTTTGGTATATGTAATATGTAACATAGTTATATAGGATCCTTTGGTTGGTTTTTAAGTATAAAAATACTTTCTACAAGAAAAATAATTTTATCAATTTTCACTTTTTATGATCAGAACACAGAACTTGTTACGAAGGGGGTAAAACTTATCACTAGAACTCTAGAAGTTTATTTTATAAATTACACAATGTCATATAAATAAAGTTGTCAAAAGATGACCGAACCCGCCAACCCAACTCGAACCGTCCGATTATTTTAGGGTCAAGACCCGAAAATATGAACCCGAAACCCGTTGGGGTTGACCAATTTAGTATATTTATAGAATTTTTAAAATTTATTTTGAAAACTATAATATATTTTATTATTAAAATAAATGAAAATAATATATTAAAATTAAAAATTATTTAATTAAAAATTGATTTTAATAATCATAAAAAAAAGATATTTTAGACCCGTTGGTCAACCACTCAACCCGACCCGACCAAAAACCCGCAACAACCCGACCCGATTGACCTGTGACCCATAAGGAAACTGAACCTGATTTAACCGGAATCCGAAATGACCGAACCCGAATCCTCCCGACCCGACTCGATTGATAGGTCTACATATAAACAATGTCATACAATATTTTTGAATATATTTATAGTACAAACCTGCATTTTCCTCCTTTCACTAAAAGGAGGGAAATAAAGAAAAAGAAAGAAACAAAATCACCAGCTATGCTTCCATAATCAAGAATCCTTTATTTCTGGATTATTTTGTCTTGTCTTGTTGGATTAAAAGAATAAAAAAAATGAGGTGGTTAATTTAATGATTGGAGGGTCCGGTTCTCACCTACTTAATTATCTTTAGGTATGCAAATCAGACAATATCAACTGTTAATTTAGTTCCGACCAAAAAAAAAAAAAACTGTTAATTTAGTCACTTTTCATGGATTAAAAAGAGTATGCGGTGTACCAACTCTATCAAATCCAAGCAAAAAATTAATGACCGGCCAAAACCTGATATCAGGTTGGATTAAAATTAAAACTGTGAGCTACCAAGGTTTGTTATGCAATAGAAATCATCTTGGATTAATTAACAGTACTATTTCTCCATTTTAATAATCACTGCTTTCCTGTATCTTAACAGGATTGTAACCTAATTGCACTAATTAATGTTGGAAATTATCAGAGTAAGGTAATAAGAGATTGTGACATCTTAACTCACCTCTTGATTAGAATACAATACAATTGATTACCAGTCATTCCCTTTTAGCCTCATGTTAAAAAACATATACAATGTATATCTTAAGAGTTTCCTGTGATCCATGATTGAGAAACCCGCAACAACCACCATGGGTAAATCTCAAAACAGTCAAGCCCAATCGGGAACCGTACAATCCATGTGAATTAGTTGAAATATGTAAGTGAACAAGCCATGAGATTTTTGAGATGACATATCAATGGATTCCATAAGGTTGAATGGTTAATTTTACAGTTAGCCAGTGTGTACTGGTATAAGGTTAAAGTAGAAGAAATTAATACAGTAGTACATCAACAATAAATAAGCTTGATTTGATCAAACTTGTGTAGTTGCTGATTGTGAATTCTTAGACAATAAAGACAATATAATTATTAGATGATTTCCTAAGATATTTTCAGCAATAATTATTCAATGCCTTTAATGTTCTGAAGTTTCTAGGAATGTATTTAGAGTTTTCAAGGTGATTCTAGGATTTTTAGGTGACTATTTAATGCTTTTTTATACTCCTTTTGTAATATAAATAATGGCTTTTGCCTGAGAATAAAATCAAGCATTTTCATCCATAGTTTTTTTCATGGTATCAAAGCTTTCGACATATTTAAGTTTCTAATTTTTAGCCAGCCACCTTTTTCGCCAACTTCTATCCACAAATTTATTTATTATCTATTCCAGCTTCTATTATTCTCTATATCTGATTCAAGGGTGAATCCAGAAGACCAAGTTATTGACCCCATTAAGAGTTGAGAAAAAATATAGCCATTTCTTGGAGACTAGCTACTATATGGATGAAACTTCATACAAATGTTTCATATTGCTTTATGGGGTGATGATATCCTTACAAATACATATATCACCAATTTAAGGTGTCCATAGTTGTTTTCCAAGACATCGTCTCATGCATTTCTCACAATTAGCGTCTTCTCTACTCTTCTCATTGGGATTCGCAGAGTCTACTCCATGTGTGTTTCTTCGGTTTTGCTTCTCATTTTTATTTTTTGCTATTTTTTTATTTTATGTGTTTGTTTTCTCATGTTGGTTTGCCATATTGTAAATTTTTTCAACCTTTTAATTTACCAGGCCCGTGTGTTGCATTGAATGCTAGTTAGACATTAGGTATATACTTTGTATGATCTACCTTTGGTTTATAGAATAGTTTTTTATTAGTAAGGACAAATTATATGGGAAAAAATAGATGGAATGCCCTCGATCTATGGAGATAGAACTGTTCAAAGTTGCTTTTTTTATGAATTAATCCAACGGATGATGAGAACTTTTTTGCTCCTATATATATTGGCATGATGATTGATGAGTTGCCTATATTTGTTGATACTAGGTTCGATCATAGATATATTCTATAGAATAGATTGTACATGGTAGGTTGACATATATATGGGGAGGTAGCAATTTCGAATCAGTTGCTCTTGTGACATTAGAGCCTTATGTTAAAAGGAGACAGAACAGTCAAATTGTAGAGAGCCTTATTACATTCTTTAGGAAATTGCTATAAATTACCGACCACAGTCAAAACAAGGTATTCTAATACAAAAGAAAGAATAGACATGATCGATCTATAGCAATTGGATTAAGAAAAGAAACCCCAGCAGATCGAGTGGCTGAGTCGACCAACTCGTCTAGGAATTGAGGGTGGGTTGGTGTTGCATTTGCCTATCCATCCAAATAATGCAACGAAGGCCTTTTCCTTGTTGGAGATACTCGAAGGCCTTGTTGATATTCTCAAAGTCCAATTCGTGTGTGATAAACCCATCCAAGCGAAGTTCCTGCAATACAGATGGACCGAGCAGATATTAGTTAATTAATTGTACGTGTTATATTATATAACAGCACAAGTATGTAGAGAGAGATAATAATACCTGGTGCAGGTATTTGTGGACGAGGAGTGGAATATCGACTTTGGGCTTGATTCCTCCAAAGAGGGAGCCCATCACGCTTCTACCTCTCAAGATTTCCACACAATCCAGATTTAAGGGATTCCCTTGCACTTCCACTCCCAGTATGATTGTCTTGCCCCAACCCTACCAAATAAATAAGTTTAATCATCCATGTTAATCCTATCATATACACAAGATATATATTCCTATATATGTATGTATTCACTACCTCTCGAGTGCTGTCGAAGGCTTCTTTCATTAGAGATGCTACACCAATGCATTCAAAGCAATAATCTGCTCCTCCGTCCGTCATTTCCTTAATAACCTATAATCAAACTATATATTATAATACATCTGCTTCTTTTAATTAATTTTTTGATTGATATTCGATCAATACTCCTTTTATCTAATTTTATTGTAAAATTCCTTACCAAAAAAAAAAAAATTTACTGTAAAATTTATCAGAATAACCTGGCTAGTAGTTTTGTCCTTGCACATCTCCGGGCTCACAAAATCTGTGATTCCAAACTTCTTTCCTGTAAACAGCAAGCGAAGCTAGCTATTAATTAAATCCCAAGCTAACAATATATATACTTAACACATTAACAGAGATTAATTTTAGGAAAATACTAACTAACCTAACTCAATTTTGTCAGGGTTTAAATCAACGCCTATTATTTTGGAAGCCCCATTTCTTCTAGCTCCCTCTGCAACCTGCGATTTATATTTATGCATGAAATATAATTTGTCCGTAAATGTGGATTATATCTACAACAATATATAAATTTAGTATACTGAATTTAATGTGAAGATTGCTCAATCAATTACAAATGATTACATATGCAATGTATATGTAAAACTGGCACCAATATAATTGCCTATATATATACCGCAAGGCCGACGGTTCCAAGGCCGAAAATGGCAACAGTAGAGCCTTGCTCAACCTCTGCCACCTTCCATGTTGCTCCTACACCTGCACAAAAATATTAATATACAATTTACATAGCTCTTCAGTCTTCACTATTTGCCATAAGAATTTTTATCGCCAAAACTTTGAGCCATCAATATACAAGACATAGCTAGTGAATCATGCACTCACCTGTGGCGACTCCACAACTAAGCAAGCAAGCCTTATCAAATGGCATTTGTGGGCTAATCTTGACAATATGTGCAATATCCACCACCGTGTACTCGACAAAGCTCGACACGAACAAAAAATGGTGTATACTCTCTCCATTCATGTCTTTGAACCTTCCAATTGGATCCCTAGGCATTGCATCATAGTTTTTTTCTGGAAATTTGGAGCAAATGTTGCTCCTCCTCGATTTGCAGTCCCTACATTCCTCACAGTTTGGGAGGAACACAGGCACTACAATGTCGCCTTTTGTCACCTCTTCTACGTGCTCTCCTACGCTCTCCACCACACTATTACATTTTATATGTATGTATGTATGTCATTAATTTGAGCACATTTTGTACAATAATATTGCTCTATATACATATTTTATGCAAGCAAAAGAATTTATTCAAATCACTAGTGTGTATACATTTAAAATGGAAAGTACATTAAAAAAGGCAAAATGTTCATATTAATAATCGGGTTGAGATCCCGAGTGACATCTGCTTAGGTTTAAAATATTAATGAACCTGAGTTGTTAGATGTAAAGGAATCAAGGACATAGACTGTTTCACTAAAAGTAAGTATGGCACGAGCGATTTTTTGGCGAATTATTCACATATTTTGGGGGAAAAAACGAACATGAGGATGTATGTGAGATGTGCATCAAAACTGTTTTTTTTTTGTGCATTTATATTGATATTTTATGCCTCAAAATTGGATGTGTGTCAGTGTGTCATCAAAACTGGTCGAATGTGCACCAAAATTAGTAATGTGGATATATGTTTGTGCATCAAAACTAATTGTCATGTGTGCATTAAAACGAACCGTTTGTGCATCAAAACACCTAAAACCGTGCATCTTGTTTCTATGTTTATCAAAAGTGGTTGAATGTGCATCAAAATTATATGCACCACCAACTGAAAAAGTGTCTTATTTATGTATGTGTGTTAAACTAACCGTATGTGCATCAAAATAAGCCTTCAAGGGTAGTACCTAGAGGCTCCGGTTCGACTCTCATGGGCAGTGCCCTTTACAAAAAAAAAACCCCAAAAAGGCATCTTATTTGTGCATTTGCATCAAAATTAACGGTATGAGAATCAAAACTAGACAAACTATAAGAAAAACCTATGTGCAACGATGTATATTTAGCTAGTTTTGATGTACAAAAAGTATATTAATTCAGATCCATGGCAAAACTGATGTACATGATACATGTTTTCCCTAGAAAGGAATTTTTGTAGAAATACACAAATATTTAGGAAAACATATACCCGTATTATGTTTACGTGTTTTAATATCCATTTTTTTAGGAAACGGCACGACCTTCGCACTTGATCCATCTCAGTTATCTCTTTTGCTAAGGACTTCTTTTACTCCGCCACTCTTCAAAGGGTCTGAACGACACCTTAATTGTCCTCTTGGCTAAAGTCTCAAAACCGGAATTCATTAATCAGTTTAGACCTATAAGCCTTTGTAATGTGCTTTATAAGGTTGTCACCAAGGTGTTGGCTAATATAACCCAACCTATTCTTAATGAAGTTATTGGTCCAACTCAAGGAAGCTTCATCTCGAGCTGGTTGATTTCGGATAACATTGTTGTCGCTCAAGAGGTTGTTCACTCAATGAGACGGAATAAAGGAGCTAAGGTTTGGATGATCTTTAAGCTTCACCTCGAGAAGGCCTATGATAGACTCGGTTGGGACTTTGTTGACTCCTCTCTACTAAGTCTTGGCCTACCGAACCAATGGGTTGATTAGGTCATGGCTTGTGTGTCTTCACCAAAAATGCAAGTGTTATGGAATGGTGAGCTCACTTCTCAGTTTATGGCCCCTCTCGGGGGATCCGTTAGGGCCACCCTATTTCCCCATACCTTTTCTTGATTTGTATAGAGACGCTTAGCCATATTATTTTGGACGCGGTGGATTGGGGTGCTTGGAAGCCTATAAAGTTAACAAGGAGAGGTCTGTTTCTTTCCCATATATTTTTTGTTGACAACGTCATGTTGTTCGTTGAGGCCTCCATGGCACAAATCAGGGTTATTCAACGTTTTTTGGATGTGTCTTGTAGAGCCTCCGGGTATAAAGTCTGCGTGAACAAATCTAAAATCTTTGTCTCCCCTAATGTGAGTCGTGATGTGAAGCAAAGTCTTGAAGATACTAGTAGTTTTACGGTGACTAACAACCTTGGGAATTACTTGGGTATTCCGATCTTGCATGAGAGAGTGAGCAAGAACAATTTTGCTATCCTCCTAGATAAGTTCAAATCTAAACTTTCTGGGTGGAAAACCAAATCTCTAAGTATAGCGGGATGAGTCACTTTGGTGAAGTCTATGCTCACCACTTTACCGGTTTACTCGATATCTACCTCTCTTATGCCTTTAAATGTGTGCAAGCAAATTGATAAATTGAATCGCAATTTCATCTGGGTAGCAACAGTGAGAAGAAAAGATTACACAAGATAGCTTGGAATGAAGTGATCAAACCGAAGGCTCAAGGTGGTCTGGGTATTCGACGATGAGAGATCTAAACATTGCTTTAGTGGGAAAGGTGTATTCAAATAGGTATATTGATGCCGCTCTTGGTCGAAATTTGGGTTTTATTATGGAAGAGGGTGATGTTTGTACTTCAGTTTTGAAACACAAATATGCTGATACTGCTCTTGTCCGAAATTCGGTGCTTCACACATTTGGAAGTGTATTCAAACATGTATTTCTAAGGCTGTCATAAGGGATGAGATTCCCATCAAGTTCTAGACTGATGTTTGGCACATGGAGAGGCCCCTTATCGACTTTTCTACTTCCACAATCAGTCTAATTCAACAACGGTTGACGGTCAACAAATTGTGGCATGAAGGCCAGGGATGGGACTGGAACTTTCTGTCTCCTCGGCTGCCGAATTCTGTGTTGTTATGCCTTGCTTCTAGATCTGTTGCGTCGGAATCACAACTAGGAGGTGATGAGTTGTGTTGGAGATTTAAAATGGATGGCAACTATTCGGTTGGATCTTGTTTCAAAATGCTACAAGGAAGCTGGAATATGAATGAGATTGATGGGAGTTCTTATAAGAAAATCTAGAGAATTGCAGCCCCAAAAAATGGTCTGTGTTTTTATCTGGCTTGCAAGAAAAGAAGGGGTGATGTCAAATGCCATGTGCAGCCTGTGTGGAGCGGAAGTGGAGACTTATGAACACCTCTTTCGGGATTGCCATAAGGTCAGCTCTATATGGTTTGATCTTAAATCTACTGACTTTTATTCTTCATTTTTTCATGATAATTTTGTTTGCGGGATTTGACAAAATATCCTCATGGAGCACCAAGTGAATTCGGGCAGCTGGAATGCTTTGTTCGCGACTATCATGTGGTGTATTTGGAGGTGGATGAATGCTGCAATTTTTGGCGAGGAGTTGAATATAATGAACAAGACAGACTTTGTTGTGATGCAGGCTAAGGAGTATTGCTCGGTTGTAGGTAAGTTGGTTGTCAATTCGTATATTCCAAATAAATTAATATCGACGGTTCTGTAAAAGATGGGGGAGCATCAGTTGGTGGTGTCTTAAGAGATAGCAAGGGTCATTGGATTGGAGGTTTTGTGCACAACATTGGATCTTGTTCAGTTCCGATGGAAGAGCTCTACGACATCCTGGATGGCCTCAATTTAGCTTGGAATAAGGGATTTCGTAAAGTCATTCTTGAGTCGGATTCCCATTTGGTAATTTGACTCCTTAATTCTTGAATTAATAAGAGTCATCTTCTTTTTTTCCTGGTTACCCAATGCCAAGGCTTCATTAGTAGGAATTGGTTTATCTGATTATGTCACGTGTATCGTGAGGCGAACGTTGTTTCGGATCGCCTTCCCTCTATTGCGTTTCTTTATCCTCTATGACTTATTGTATTGCTTGCCCCGCCTAAGGGGATTTCACTTTTCCTTTCTGATGATATTAGGGGTCGGGCTATCTCCCGTTTGCTGACTACTTAACCCTTTTTTTATTATTAATAAAATTCCCCTATGAGGGGACGGAGAGTGTCGCCTCTCCTTCTACCAAAAAAAGAACAGTTTTATTAGTTTCAACAAAAAAGAAAAGTTTCATTAGAGAAGTAGTTGCAAGTAATTGGGAATTTGAGATCCTAGAAGCGCATTTTAATGATAACTCTTAGGGTGTTGGTTGTTGGGCACAATTAGTGATTCGGGAGGTGATTTAAGTTCAAGTAAAACCACTCTTATTGTGAGACCGTGCACCCAGTTTATATTCGTGATTTTGAATTGCATATGCATGATTTTGTATGATTGTATTCATGTTTTTAAGTTGCATATTTATTCTGTTGAGTCACTCACTTTGATGAATATGCAACTTAAAAATATGATTATGTAACTCTATAAGCATGATAAAAAGATGGAATATTAAGAAAGCTTCAAAAATACAATATTATAAAAATATGAATATGTGACTTATAAACATGAATGCAGTGTAATTGGGAACGAATGAATATGCAACACAAAAATATGAATACAATCATACAGTACAATGAATATGCAACTCAAAATCATGAATATAAATTGGGCGCACGGTCTCACTATAAGAATGGTTTTACTTGAACTCACCTCTTCGGGAGGTATTATAGTGGGATGTTAACGGTGCGCAAACTTCTTTTCATTTAATTGATGTCAGCTTCTCACAAAGCCATAAGGCCCATAATAGTATACTACCCTAGTTATTATGTAATTTTAGCATTTCTTTATTTTCTTTCCCAAAAAAGAATCTACTTTGGTGGTAGTTCTCGGTCTCGTAACTCAACTGGTAAGAATCACGAATTAGGTATATATACTAGTTTACGCCGACTGATTCGACCAAATAAAAAAAAGGGTGATGAGACTTGATTTTTCTCCCATGTGAAGAAGTAGAGGAACGGTCAAATTCGAAAACATTCTCAATACCTTATACTACTAGGCCAATCCTAAGTGAGTCTTTAGCAAACTATTGTTACTAAGGTAATGAGTTCATGTATATAAGGTCGGAGGCATCTAAAGCAATCTTGATATATTTTGTTATTATAACTAATTAGAGGTAGACATGAATTAGAAAGAACAAAATTCAGTAAATATACATTTAGATAGAGAGAGGGGAAATTTTACCCAACAGCTTCATGACCAAAAATCCTGGGAGTAGCATGAAATGGTCCCTGGGAAACACGTCAGAGTTAATGAAAGTCTCTTTTTTTGTAAAAGGAGAGGCAATACTCTGCGGATTTTTAACCCATTTTCTTGAATAATAAAAAGAGCTAAGAGGAAATCATAAAGTGGATAGCTCGACCTCTAAAATCAGCAAATAACAAAATAAGAACACCCTCAGATGAGTCAAGTAATAAATGAACACCTAAGTTAAAAGAAAAGGCAAAGGAAGTTAAAAAAATCTACAACAATGTTAACCTCTCTATAAATATGACGGATCTAGATAACATGGTCCCTTCAAAATAAGCATTGTCATTGAACAACTAGGATAAATAAGGTGTGGTAATGATCCATAAATCTACCTAGATATAGACACACCAATTGTGAGTTAATTTCTAAACAAAACCTCTTATATCCCCGTTTCTAACCCAATCATAAACCTTGTACAAGAAATATTAACTCTTTAAACAAACTCTCTTTTAATCAATATATATCTTTTAAACCTTAAAACAATTAAGGACAATTTTGTCATTAAGATTTTATCTTTCATGGCATGTTTGGATTACAAGAAATAATGTATTATCTTGCATTATAATTTAGGATTTAATGAAAAATTGCGTGGAATTCTACATTATAATGCAAGATAATGTATTATCTCCTACAATCCAAACAGACCCTCAATGGCCCTATTTTTAATAATGAATTATTTATGTTAATTATAACTATGTAATTCATTCACCTTGTTTTTAATAATAAACTTTTTTTCTATCCATTATATACTATATATTATATATATCGCACACATTATATACTATATTGTAAATTTTCTTTATCCATTTTTATCAGCTTAATAAAAAGTTTATATCAATTATATATTGTGTAATTCATTCACCTTAATTTTAATTATATTTTTTTCTCTATACATAAATATATGTATTCTAAAACTCAAACATTTACGGATAGTATTGTTACTTAGTTCTAATTAAAGGTAGACACAAATTAGAAAGAACTAAATTAAAAATATTTAATTAATTTCACAAATAATTTATTAAATATACTTTTAGATAGAGAGAGAAAATCCTATCTAACAATTTCATGACCAAAAATCCTGGGAGGAACATAAAATGGTCCTTAGGAAACACGTCAAAGTTAATGAAGAGTCTCTCTTTTTCAAAGGAGAGACAATACTCCTCGAGGTTATAACCAATTTTATTAAATAAAAAAAGGGTTCGGTAGCAATCGTACGGTAGATAGCCCGACCTCCAACATCAACCGATAACAAAGAAAGAACACCCACGAGCGGGTCAAGAAATACAAAAACACCTAAGCTAAAAGAAAAGGCAAAAGAAACTAAAAAAATCTACAACAATATTAGCCTCTCTATAAATGTGATGGAGCTGGATAAGTTGTTTCCTTCAGAATAAGCCTTGGCATTGAACAATGAGGCAAAATAAGGGGTGGTAATGACGAGGATAACCCAATTGTGAGTCAATTTCTAGACAAACCCTCTTGTATTCTAGGTTCCAACGCAATTGTAAACCTTGTAGAGCACCTTACAACTCAGCCAGGAACAACGCACATGCCAATATAATGGACAAAACCAACTTGCTATGGGCCATCCAACATCCATACCATCAGGTCTAACTGAGCCATTAGTGTTGATCTTCACCCAATCCACTAGAGGTTGCTCTCACATATTAAAACGCACCATTCTTACATGGGCCCATCTTCTCCTACCAAAGAGTTCACGGCCAACGAGTACTCCTCCACCTGTTGTTGAATGAAAAAGACTATATTTCTTGTACATGAGAAACTTGTTATGCCACTTCCAAATCCACTAAAGAGAGGTAGTAAAAATGGAAGCTCACTTGATCCCGCCAATATGCTTATTTTTACAAGAAATATTAACTTGTGAATCGAAAAGGGAAAAACAAATTTGAAAAAGACTTCCTTTGCAAGAGGTGGGTGAAGATCATCCCAAAATGCTTAGTGATAGCACAATCACGTAATAGGTGAATCAACTACCTCCTTGGTTGAGCATATTGAGCAAAGGGTACTAATGGTAAAATGTTGTCTAACTAGATCTAAGTTGGTGAGAATCACACCCTTAATGGTCAGCCAAAGAAATAAGTGAACTCGCTCTGCAACCTACACCATCCAAACACGGCTATAGATGGTCTGGTCCATACATTGGAAGCCATGACTATGACATATCAAATCATAAGTTGAGGCCACAATAAAATCACCCGACGTCGACAACTTCTAACAAAGAATCTCCAAACACGGCTATGGATGGTCTAGTCCATACATTGGAAGTCATGACTATGACGTATCAAATAATAAGTTGAGGCCACAAAAAAAATCACCCGACATCGACAACTTCTAACAAAGAATGTCAAGAGCCTCATTATCCTCTAATTTGTCCATTGAAGAAAGTTCCAGTAAGATAAGACCTAAAAACTTTAGGGGGATGGCATTATTTTCACCGCTCGATAAATCTCATCATTAGTAAAAGGACGATCAAGCATCGCCCAATTCTCCAAATTAATAATAGAAAAAGCTCATTGGGGACAAGAAATATGCATCCTTTCAACCTCAGGCAAACAATACAACTCTTGAAAAAATTTAGTGGATAATCTTCCATCTCCTTCCTATAAAAAAATCCACCTACCCACTATGATCATGCAAGGAATCAACTCTGTTTTTTTCCTATGAACAATCGTTGAGGTGACTAAAGCCACTACACATGAGACTTTTCTTGTGACATGTGATTTTCATGTCCAAAGAAAGAAGAAGAGTATGATCATAAGATAGCTTCGGTAAGTGCCTAATATATTGTAGCATTACGCCACAAAAGTCGTCTTTCTATGTTATTAAACACCCTGTTTAGTCTTTTTTGCACAAAGGTCCAAGCCGTATTACCCCGAGACCGTGTAAAAGCTTGACCCGTGTAGCCTAAGTCAATTAGACCAATATCACTAACCGCTTGGTTCAAATGATTAGAATCCTAGCCTCCTAAAGACGTCCCGACCAACCACGATGCTCAAACGTACGTAGAATATAATTAAAATCCCCACCAACCCACAAAGGCTTAGTAACACCCTACTCTGACTCATCCGCGAATTCCCTCCAAAAAATGTTGCCTCCTACCTTAGTAATGATAGCATGAATAAAATAAGAAGTGATTACAATAATTTTAAAACATATTTTTTTTTGAATTTGATATGGAGATTCAAAAGTTTTAATATCAACCATTAAATTCTTACGGTTGAGATTACTTGAAATGGAACTAAACCCAAAAGTTAAGTGAGGTAAATTGTGACATATTTATAGAGAGGCTAATTCTGTAGCGGACTTTCTTGTGTTTTTAGCTTTTTCGTTTAGCTTAGGTGTTTATGTATTGTGTGATTCGCGTGAGGGTATTATTTCCTTTCTTTCTGATAATGTTAGGGGCCGAGCTACCCCCATTTGCTATGTAGATAATGTGGTGATGGAAATTATTGCAGCTCCTTCGACCAAGAAAAAAAGGAAAGACGGACCATAAAACTGAAATGAGAAATGGAGATAAATAATATAGAAAATGTACGTACTTCAGAGATGTTCCAAAAGGTAAGATCAGTGTGGCAAAGTGAGGTGCAAAGGACCTTGATTCGGACTTCCCAAGCGCATGGAGGCGCCACCTCCACCTCCTCCATCACCAGCGCCTCCCGTGCTTTTCTACACACTGCACCTTTGCAGATGATAGGCTTGCCCGGAGAACAATGGAAATTCATGGTGGAATCAATTATGAATTGAATGGAGAGGATGAAGAATTGAATATATGCTCCCAAAAAGGAAATGGAATACGCTATCATCACAATCATCCAAATAATTAACTTGTAAAAATATGATGTACATTCGATGTGACGCTTCAACTAATTATTTGATCTTTACTTTCTACCAAAAAAATTAATTGATCTTTATTCAAGAATATGACAACCACGTAAATTTTATATTGTACCTACCATGCATTCATGGTAGGTACTACTAGTGGTCACAGCCCCGGCATGTGTGTATACTGTACCTACCATGCATTCATGGTTTTTTGTTTTCTAGTTTAATAAATTTTATATTTTGTATTAATAATATGTACAATCTAGCATCGAAAATTTGAATTAATAAAGTTTAGTGTATTTTTTCTCTTTATATGTGTACAAGTCTCAATCTATCGAACACATACTAACAATTTTCAAACATATCAAACAGTTTAGTCTTCCACATCCTCAATACACGTTTTTTGACACCATAAAAAAAAATCACTGTTTAGCGTTTTAATTATCCTTAATTAGCAAACTGTTTGTTGTTTTAATAATGATAGTAATAAACAAATAAGACTCTTGTACAACTGTTTGATGTTTTAATTACCCTTAATTTGCAACATGGTGATATGTGAATGGTCTACTAGTCGCAACCTAAAAAATGCTCATTATGTCACGGATCATATAAGGCTAAAGTCACGGATCCATCCATAATTTAACCCATTTTCACCTCTACTCATTAGAGAATACTCATTACACAATGTAGCAGTATTAAGAATAAAAATCCGTTCTAAGTTCTTTGAAAATTTTATTTTTACGAATAGTCTCGTTTGAAAAAAAATCCGAAGATAGACTGGTGGTCGAGGTATGGATCAAAGTCATTGAAAGGGAGAACGATTTTCTCTAGAAAAGTCGCTGACCCAGACATCGACTTTTAAAAAAAAATATAAACAACCAAAGTCGTTGCTGCGAGCTGCGACTTTGGTGAGATGCCTTTTTTTAAATAAAAAATACAAAATACATGCAAATTAATAATGCTATTACCCGAAGAAAACATAGAAGCCTCGTACTTAGAGCTGTCATAAGCTAACCCGACTTGAATCACCCGAAAATTTTAGAGTCTATATTTATAAAAACCCGAAACTTGAAATAAACTGAACATGACAGACCGAAAGTTCGTTGGGTTTAAATCCGAAAAACCCGTAACGATCCGCCCCGTCCAAAAACTTGTAACGATCTGACCTGATTTCAACTGTGACCCATTACGATCAGAACCCGACTCAACCCGAATCCAAAATAATCTGACCTGACCAATCCGATTGACAAGTCATGCCTACTTAACTGCTTTCATGTATACAAAATAACAAATACAACAAACTTTTTATTTTCTACAATAATAACGTAGAATTAGTAAGAGTTGTAAGCAGATATCGTTTTTTATTTAAAAAATAGAAATAAAATTAATTTGCACCCACTTGATCAAATTGATCAAATTAAGAGGGAGTATAATAACTTTTTGTATTAAAAAAAGCATCGACCTGGGTATAGTCCACCTTCACACAGCAAAGATCATATATTGTTTTATATTGATAAAAATGACATCTCAGAAAGTCGCTGCTCACAAGAGCGACTTTGGTGTTCTCTCTTTTTTAACCAAAGTTGCTGACCGGACCTAGAACACCAGCCTATCTTGGGAAATTTTTTGAAAACGAGCCTATTTGTAGAAATAAAGTTTTCAAAGAACCTAGAATGGAAAAAATACTCCAGTATTAAACCATGTACAATGGGGGTACCTATTTGAGGTAATTAAGGATACTTATTAATTAATATAATATTTTCTATCCTTTCACAACTATACAAGTACCCATTTATTTTCTTCATTTCAATAGAGTAACTCATATAGGTATTTGCCTGCCCCCATATAGCATAACTGCATAAGAAGAAAACAGAAAAAAGAACAATGCGAAAAGCACGCGCTGTAAACGCGCTCGCCATCTCTTTCCTTTTGCTGGCCAAAACCCTAGCGTGGAAATGCCCGCCGCACCTGAACCTTGCCTCCTCCTACGAGCATGTGAGCCCCCAAACCGCCTCCGGTCGCCTGAAAAGCAAGCACCTCTCGGATGTCGACTCCGATCCCAACGCCTCACAACTGACGGTGTCGGTAAAACTCTTCATCGCCGGGTTAAAAGTATTCGACGGGTTAGAACCCGACTCCCTCTCCATCAGGCTGCTAGGAGGCCCAACCGAATGCGTCCGAAATCGACAACGACAATCAGATGTGATAAAAGAACGAATCCGCAACTCTTCTTCCGGCGCAGATCCGGGCGGTGTTGCCTCGGTGCCCACCGTGGATGCTACTTGTCGGGCCTTCCGCCTCATCCAGGGTGCGATCTAGTGACGCAACGCTCCAAAGACGTCTTAGTGCCATCACCTCATCAATCTTCAAATCAAAATTCTAAAGATATGGTTTTGCATCCGTGGAGTCCATGGTGAGTCCCCAATCCGGGAATTTGGACCTCGCAACTTAATGGTGACGATGTCTTTATGCCTAAGCCTAAAAGCTTCGTATTTATATTCAACTCACGTAACAGACCTACTACAAACAAGTTTGAAATAATAATATTTCACCCCAATAAGACAAAATCGAAAATATGGATGTTCTCCCATCCCCCAATGGCCAAAAACCACACAATTAGCGGTTTTCTATGAAGATATGCATGTGGAACTGCAGGGCCGTTAAGTGGAGGTCCTTTTGGACCGAAGTCAATGCGTTATGCCGCCTTGAAAATATCCAACTAATTTCCTTAGTTGAAACAAAAGCAAAAGACCCGCCTGAAAGTAAACTATGGAAAAAAGCGGGATTTGACTCATGTGAGTTTATTCCGGCAAATGGATTTGCTGGAGGGATCTGTGTTCTTTGGAAGGGTTCACAGCTCTCTAGTGAAAGAATCCAATCTATCCACAAAGATAACCGATTCATCGGCTTCCAATACACAAACCTGGAAACCAACAACGAATTGGTCATAATATTTGCCTACGCCCCGCCAAGGGCACAAGACAAGGACCAATTCTGGACTGATCTAAAAGTGTTCATTCAGAACTGTAACCTTCCATGTATCATTATGGGAGACCTCAATGAAATCCAACACCCAAATGAAAAACAAGGGGGCGTCAATCCTAGCCACGCCAGATTTGAACGACTAATCAATTTTAAAAACGATTGTGACGTTTGTGATATCCCGACGTTTGGTAACAAATTTACCTGGAGAAGATCCAAAAACCTCGAAAATACTACTTTCGAGAAATTAGACCGCACTCTAGTCAGCAACTAGATTATCGAATGGTACCAGTCTATTGCGACAAAAAACCATGCCTTCTCATCCTCTGATCACTTCCCTATCTCGTGTGATCTCCCAACAGGAGTACCCTTCACAGCACAACCATTCAAATTTGAGATGATGTGGACCTCTAGGAAAGATTTCCAGAACATCATCAAGCAAGTGTGGCGTCACAACGCTGGTGGATCACACATGTTTAACCTCACCAAAAAAACACAACTTCTTAAAACAAAAGCGAAAACATGGAATAAAAATACCTTTGGAAATATTTTCGAACAAATAAAAAAACTAGATGAGGATCTTCTTCAAATCCAGAAAGATATCATTGAACACAAAAACACACAACTAGTCCAAAAGCAGGAAAGATTGTTGAAGAAACGGTCTTGCCTTATAAACTTCCACAACTCATATTGGAAACAAAGAGCTAAGAACTCCCACATTAAACTAAACGACAGAAACACCAAATGCTTCCATCGGATTGCCAGCGGTAGAAGGAATAGAACCAACATCAAAGAAATTTGTACAACAGAGGGTACACTAATATCCGGACTAGAAAACATTAAAACGGAAATTAAACGGGACTTCCAAAACCGGTTCCGTGCTTTGGAAATAAACCGTAGCAAACTCCAAAAAATGACCCAAACCATCCAAAAAGAAATAACAAAAGCAGACAACACAGAGCTCACAAAATCGGTATCGAACAGTGAAATTAAAAGTGCTTTGTTCGACATCGGAGATGATAAATCCCCCGGTCCGGACGGAATGCCGGCAAGCTTCTAAACAAAATATTGGCATATTGTTGGTCCGGACGTAACTAAAGCTGTTAAAAGCTTCTTCCACACAAGGAAAATTTTGAAACAAATCAACCACACATTTATAACCCTACTACCCAAATGTGAAAACCCCAATTCAACCAACCATTACAGGCCAATCAGCTTATGCAATACCATCTATAAAGTAATCTCAAAAATTCTAACAAACCGCCTCAAAAGCGTACTAAACAAACTAATCCATCCAATGCAAGGGGCTTTTGTCCAAAACCGAAGTATCCACGATAACACACTGATAGAGCATATAGATATAGGTTTTTAGAGCATGTTTTTATTCCCTTTTTATGCACTTCTAGCTAGAGTTTGGCTTTAAGTTGTAGTTTAGTTTTGTTTCGGTTTTAGTTCGGAATCTATGCGTTTCTGTGCATTATTGCAGGTTGGAAGGTGAAGCATTATTGATATGAAGCTAAGGACCGGAGCTAGGAGCTTAAGGGACTATGGTGGAGTTTGATGAAGCTTAGAGTGATACAAGTGAAGATTGAAAGAGCTAAGACCCAAGAGCATGTGTGAGAAAAACGCTTAAATCCGGGCTATGCATTGGCATTGTTGTTTCGACACCTCTATCTTGCAATGCTTGGTTTGGGAGCTACAGTGGTCGGATGAAGCTGAATTTGGTATCACTAGAAAGATAATTCGAAGAGCTACAATTCATATTTTTACTCCGAGTCTAAATTCCAACTTGAAGGTGGTCAAAACAGCCTCTAAAGTGTCACTAGAGTTGCTGAGGCCGGAGCGCGGGCAGAGTAGGCTCGAGCGCAACCGCGCTTTGGTGATCTTGACCGCGCTTCGGCGCGTTTGTACGACGCTGACTCGGGTCTCCGTGTTATCTTGTGGGCCGACTTTATTAGTATTTTTGGATATTTTTAGCTATGATATAAATACTTTTCTTAGGTTTTCTTATGCTATCTATTACTTTTGCTTCTACGTTAGTTTGAATTGGAGATTTGTGGGAGACAAAACCCTAGTTTTGCAATGAAGAGAAATTTGACTCTTGTAAGTTTTATTCTTCTTTAATGTCAATTTCTAGCTAATTCTCTCATGTCCAACTAGTTAGTTGAAGTTGTATGCATGATCGTTTGTGAGATTTGAATTATTTCTATTTGCCTTGACTAGATTGAATCTCTCCATGCTTGATTGATTAAATTCGCTTAGGATTATAATAGCTTGGCCACCTATTCTACTTCTAGGTTGAATTACAACTAGAATAATTAAATAGACAGTGGAATTTGATTATTCATGGATGAATCCTTTGATTAAACTTATAGATGGTGGAATAAGGTTAATCAAAGGCGGAGAATTTAATCACAAAACTTCATGAATAGACGGTGGAATTCATGAACTATGTTTCTATTGAATGCTTTGAACTTAATTGCATGATCAATTTGACATAGAAAGTTTTCTAGGTTAATTGGTTAAAAGGTTATTAAAAACGGTGTATATTGATAACCACCTTAAGCTTGAATTTCATAAATTCACAATAGATTAGTCAAGGGAAATTGAAATAAGGATAATCAAGGATCAAAACTCATATATGCAATGGATACGAAACTAGTTGGACGCTTTTCTCCATATTTGAATTTTTTTTTACTTGCTTTGTTTTAATTGCTTAGATTTTTAGCTTACAATCATAAAATCCCCCCTTTCACTTGGTAATATTATTTAAATACGAATAATCCGAGTCCCTGTGGGTTCGACCCTTGCTTCCACTATACTTAGGTTAGGAAGTTAGGTATTTCTTTGACAGTGATTTTACAACGACATAAAAGTGCTCGTCACACGCTCATTGCGCATGAAATTTTCCATTCCTTCCGCAACAAACGTGGGCGGGAGGGCTGGGTTGCAATTAAGCTTGACATGGAAAAAGCCTATGATCGGATCAGTTGGGAATTCTTGACCACTATCCTCCACAAATTCGGATTCCACGATAAATTCGTGGGATGGATACGAGAATGTGTTGAAACCGTCTCCTTTTCTGTCCTTGTCAACAACGGACCAATAGAACAATTTTATCCCCAACGGGGCCTTAGGCAGGGGGGACCCCCTATCTCCATACCTTTTCATCTTAGCCGCAGAGATTCTGGCAAGACAGCTCCATCTTTTGAGTACCAACCCAAAAAGTGCCATCGGGATCCAAATTTCAAGAAATGGAACAAAAATCCCTTTCTTGGCCTTCGCAGATGATATCATACTCTTTGCAAAAGCCAAGAGTCATGCCTGCAAAAATATCAAGGATACTATAGACGACTACTGTCAAATATCTGGCCAGAAAGTCAACTTCCACAAATCCGTCTTCCAAGTCACCAAAAACACAAACAACAACACAAAAGACCAGCTAAAACAAATTCTCCAAATAGCAAATACAATTGCTTTGGACAAACACAAAACACCTTTAAATTCCTAGTTTTGCGAACTAGATCCCAATTATCAAAATGGAAAGCGAATGCCCTATCTCAGGAGGGGCGGAAAACCTTAATCAAAGCAAACCTATCAGCACAACCAAACTATATTATGCAATCGTTTTTGCTACCACAGTCAACCCTGAAAGAACTAGACAATATTAACAAGAATTTCTTTTGGAATAAGGGAAACAACTACAAACCACTCATAAGTTGGAATTCAATCTGTCGACCCCCTGCTCACGGGGGGAGGGGGGGGGGGGGGAATCGCCAAGGCAACCGATATGAACCAAGCACTCCAAATGAAACTACTTTGGAAAATCCTAGCAGAACCAAATAACCTCTGGGTCAAAATAGTGACTGAAAAATACCTCAAAATAGAAAGTATCCTGAGCTATAAGAAAAAACACAACACATCATAGCAGTGGTCCAAGCTATGTAGCCTACGAGATATGTTTGTTAAAGGGCTCATTTGGCAAGTGGGGGACGGTAAAACCATCCGTTTCTGGAAAGACAATTGGACCGATAATGGTCCCCTCAACCCAAAGCCTGAGATTGGAACCCCTATTAATTGGGAAGAGCCTATTGAGGCGTACCTCCATGAGGATAACTCATGGAACGTTGAAAAGCTGTGTGAGGTCTTCAACCATGATGACCTCGAAAGAATCTTCAAAATTATTAACCCCCTCAATAAAATACCAGATAGATTATACTGGCAACCAAGTAAAAATGGGTGGTACTCCACCCACTCGACCATGCAATGGCTCCACCAATCCAATGGTGAACCAAAGATTAACTTGGAATGAATTAATAAGCTAAATATCCCTCCCAAAATGAAGAACTTCCTATGGAAAGTGGCTCGAAACGGCCTACTGACCAAAACAAGGCTTGCAGCCAACCATATTCCGGTACCACAAGGCTGTGAAGCGTGTAACAACCAGTTTGAAGACACAAACCACATCTTAATATCATGCCCCCTTACAAGGGCAACCCTTAGTTCCATAAACCCAAAACTCCTTTGGATTACTGACCAAGTATCACCAAACGGCCAAAAACCACATCAAGTCCTGGAGGAAATTAAGAAAATAACAACAAAAGAGGAATTGGAACTCCTAATTACTACCTGGTGGAGCTTATGGTTCGCTAGAAATAAGAGAGTGTTTGATAACAACAATGCAGCAAACTTGACCAATGCCAATAGCATCATCGAATTTATCCGAAATCAGATTAAAGATTGGAGACTTGCTAGAGTCTCTGACCCATCCGGACCCCGTACTCACAAGGTGGGGGTGGAGAAATAGAAACCGTGTGAAGTGGGTAAAACCCAAGAGGGATTATATTAAATTAAATTTTGATGGTGCAGTGAGTGCAGATGGTGTAGCTTCGTTCGGGTTCATCCTCAGGGATTCTGGTGGCTCCACCATCCATTTTGATGGAGGACTGATTGGTCGGTAGTCTGTTCTGATCTCCGAGACCATCGCCTTGCGCCAGGGACTTCTCGAGGCCATCAGACGTGGCATTCCCCGGATCCAGATTGAAGGCGATAACTTGCAGCTGGTCAAGGCCGTGCTCGGCGACTGGCGCTGCCCGTGGGAGATTGAGCTGCTGCGTTCGGACATCCACTGCTTGCTTGCCCGGTTCCAGGATTGGAGTATCTCTCATGTCGTTCGGGAGTGCAATTCTGTAGCGGACTTCATCGCTGGATCCTTCAGACGTGTCTCCTCTATCCCGCTTGCAGTTGACCCGGGTTTTCTCACCCTCATCCGTTAGGATGCCCTAGGGCGACTACTAGCTTGTTAGTGGGCTCCCTAATTTCTTTCCTTATCAAAAAAAAAACTCATATAGGTATTTGTAAGTACTTAAATATGAAAAAACATAATGGAAAATAGTAGATGGGTATACTTATTAAATTAAGGGAAATTCCGGTTGGTACCCTCGAGTTTTTAGCTTTTCTGAGTGGTGTCCTGAAAAAAAACTTATTTCGAGTGGTACCCCTGAATTTTTGCAAAAGTCCGGCTGGTGCCCTTACTTGTAATTTCTCATTAGTTTATAACTAAATTAGTATGTTTTCTAACAAAAAATATATTTTTGTATTTAATTAAATAAAAAAATATCTTAATAACAATTAAAATAAATCATATAAAATATTAAATTATAAATATTTTATAAATATTTTTCAAGTAGATTGTATGTTGTATAATTTAAATTCTTAAGTTTAAATTTTTTTACAATATTTACATTAAAATAAATATATTACATAATTAAAAATTTCATGTAGGTTTTATGTAATAATTTTTAATTTTCATAAAAAACTAATAGAACTTTCATTATGATATTCTCAAATTACATTAAAATTTTAGTTTCTATCAATTTTTCAAAATTGTCAAAATTACTATATAAAATCTACATGGAAAATGTTAATATTGCAATATATTTATTTTAATATTTTTTGTTTTTAACTTAAAAACTATTAGTTATACAACAAAAAATCTTAAAATCTTGACATATATATATATAATATGAAGTTTATTTTAATATGATTTATTTTCATTGATATTAGATCAAAATTGTGTTTTAATTAAATTAAATACAAAAATATATATTTTCATTAGAAAACATACTAATTTATTTATAAACTAACGAAAATTTACGAGTAAGGGCATGAGCCAGACTTTTGCAAAAGTTCAGGGATACCACTCGGAATAAGTTTTTTTTTCTGGACAACCTCGGAAAAGCTAAAATCTCGAGGGTACCAACCGGAATTTCCCTTAAATTAATATCTATACACAGACTTGCCACAAAACAACAACAAAAAGCTTGCTTTGAGTGCTACATGACTCATGAGTAACTATAAGCATTCATCTTCAGTTTTCCATTGGGTACTTAACATTTTTTTTTAAATAAAATATTATAAACACCCTTAAATATCATGTTAAGCAACCCCCATTAAACATGATCTTATTATGCTCACAATATTGCCTTCCTAATGCTCTGAACGGTGATCCATGAAGTAAGAACCCTCTCATCTATTTGAGTCATGTGCCAACCCGTCTCCATTTTGGGCTTTGCTCCCTGCGGCCCATTTTTTGGGCTCAACATCAAGTGACCCAGTTTGGCTAACCTAACATCACATTTTAAGACGTATATTTCTTCGCTCTTTTATAACCCTTCAGTTGATGATTGATTCTGTTGATCAGTTGATGGAGATGAATTCTCACCGTACCGGTACCATTAAGGCTAAAAGTCAGTGATGACAGTTTACTATATTATCATCCACACACCTGACGAATCATCAACCAAAGCTGCTATGGCAAATTGTAGGGTCCATAAAATATATTAACAAACAAGAGAAATCATATATAGAGAGTAGATTTGATGGATGATCTTTTCTCTTTTCCCATCTTTCTCCTTTGCCCTTTTTTCGATCCCACTCGATGAACACACACAAAAAAACAATGATGGTGTAGACATAAAACCCAGCAATGCACATGGCCAGCTTGCAAGGTACTGAGCAACAAAGGAAGATGAGGATTCAGCTTTGCGGAGGGAATCGATCTTCGTCCTTGAATGCCATGTTTATGCTGCAGAAATCTGTCCTATCTTTGCTGGTATCCAAGCTTAATTGATGAGTTCGTGTATATATATTTAAGCATGAATGCTTGGGAATTCAAAAGCAGAGAAAAACTGTTGTTAGTGCAACCATTTTTTGCAGCTCCTTTTTCATTGTTATATACAGTTTACAAGGGACCCACAAAGAGTATGTGTTAACTATTCTTGAAAGTTTTATACTTTGAATTCAAGTGTTATAAACAGCTTTATTAGCTGCTTATTTCAAGGGATAGTTGTTACGTTGTGGGTTCTGCTTAATTTTGAAGGATGTTGCATCAGCCAACTACCAAAAAGGGTAGTTAGCCCTAATTTTCAAAAACAGTGCGCTGAAAAGAAGCAGCCAATCTGTCTCAATTAAGATAATGATTGTACATATCAAACACATTATCTTTATGAAAATTTTGTTGTCCTCCTTTTTGAGCTTTTGAATCATCCAAGTACCAATATGGCTGCAAATTTTTCAAAAGGGAGATTTATGTTGTCCTATGAAATCTCAATGCCCATGTTGCATGTGTTCCCTTTCTCCTAGTCCTTAAAATCTTATCTTACGTATTTTCAAATCGTTAGATCTTATTGTGTACTAGTGCTACAAATTAATATAACAATATCCTGCAACAAGAGAAGAGAAAAGTGGTAACACTAAGATTAAATCCACTACTTTCAATCGCTTGACTCATAATGATCTGTCTGGGCCTATGAGGTGCAAAAAACAAGAGCCTTAATTTATTTGATAGGGCCAATCTTTGTTATAAAAAAAATTTGTTCATGAGATTCCACACAGAAAAGATGGATTATAGTGGTATGTATATGGGGCAGAGCACATCGATTACTACTTTATAACATTAATACCATGTTATTGATTGTCTTTGTAGATATGTGCATGCTGATCGATCAGTACGTACAAAAGATAGTAACCATATTTTATTTACTTTGTCATCGGATTCTACAACTTTTCCGATCAAGTTTAATTCTCATTTTCAAAGATCCGCTTGATCAAATTTATATGTCATTTTATGTTGGATTGTAATGTGTTAGTGAGAGCTTGGGAACAGACGTTGGACTGTTCCCAAGGCAGTGAAAATAAGATAATCACAAATAGTAAAAATAGTAAAGAGTACAGTTTCTTTATAGAGAAATCCCACAACAATCAACTAGTTGTGTGGGTAAACTTCTACCTCCGCTTGGAGGATTTTGAACGATCTACTTGTTTTATTGATTGTTCCTTAGTTATAAAAGGCAAGACTTACACTTCTCTGTTCCTAACAGTCACCAAACTCTAGTAACACTAGTAAGTCTTCTCAACTTAATTCCTAAGCGAACAACTCAACTGAAGACAAATAAACCGAACCTTACACTTTGACTTCACTATCGCAGTTCCCTTGCTCCTGGGAACTTTGGATTCGCCGTCACCGAGATCGAACACTCGTCGCTAGGGACTTCTCTTGGATGCTTCTTTCCTATTTCTTTGCTTGAGGCTTTGAGAGTTCTGAGAGAAGTACTTATTGCAAGCACTATTCATTGGCTTATATAGTCGTTTGGTTTTGGGATGAATTCATCATTTCATTGTTGTCCAAAATACCCTTGTCTTGCAAGTCAAGTTTGTACTTTCTTCACATGTGACTTCATTTGAAATTGGTCAACTTAGAATTTCAATCAGACCGTTGGATCATTCGACTTAGTCTATTCCTCAGACCATGCCTCTGTTTTGTCTAAGACGAAATCCCGCGATTTACACTACACGGTCTGTCTTCACATGTGAGTTCCCATTTGATGGGAATTGCTCTCTCTTGAGTTCATTTGATAGGAACCTTCTTTCTTTCATTCAGGCTTTGTTATGCGCTCTTGAGTTCCTTCTAGGAGAATCCCGTTAAACCTGAATATAAAGTTCCCTTGAAATACTTGAACATAAAATGTTAGTTCTCATATGGTGTTTGTCATTATCAAAACTGGAGACAATGTCGTTGTTTCGATGTTGTGGAACATGAGTTCCCAACGCCGTCCCAACAATTTCCCCCTTTTTGATATTGACAAACCCATTTCAAAAACAAAAGTACTTCAATGTGTGACAACTCATAAAATGCATCTAAGTTCCTAAGCATGGAGCATGTGAGCCACTTCTGTGGACAAGTAGTTCTTTACTTAGCATTTTAGGTGTTAGTTGCCCCTTAGCCAAATCATTTTTAGTAATAACTATAAACAACACATCTCACACATTTTGTCCTTCCCTCTTTCGGCATCATCGAAAAAGTAAAAAGCATAAACAGGGAACGAAAGGAACACGAAATCATAACACATTAGTTCTCAAATGGTGTTTGTCATTATCGAAACTGGAGAGTTCGATCATTATTCCGATATTTTAGAACTTGAGTTTCCAACATATTTCTTTTTATAGGGTAAGGATTAGGGTTGCCACAAGTACAACTTGGGCTTGCCTAGAGCATCCACGAGGGATGAGAACTGGTTACTAACCAATTCTAGTGAAAAATGGGCAAACCGCTGCCCGTGGGGTTCGAAATGATGACCTTGGGGTACTACCCCAAAGACTTAATCTTTGAATCAAATGCCCGAAAGCTTGAGTTCCCAACATATATATATTCTCCTTTATTATTTACCTACCAAGTAATAAAAAAAATATATTATGAAATATATCTTTATTTGATTATATGTACATTACTTAATATTAATTTTATTGTGAAATTTGTCACAATATCCATTTATATGATTACAAATTCATGAATATCTAAAATATATTGTTTGTATATAAAATTTGTGCATGACATTGTGACTTTATTATCAAATTCTGGAGGGTCATGATTATACCGGTGATGTCACGGGGTTTTAAATTATTACAACACAAAAGCTTAAGTTAATAATGGGTAGGGATTCACCCTTTCTTCTATATTAGTGAGTGTTTTGTTATATATTTCGATGTGGGATATGACTTCTCCAACAGCCGCCCCTAAAGTGGTAACTAGCAATGCTTAGTTAGCAATCTTTATAACTAGTCCATGCCACAATTTTTTTTTAAAAGGGTCATTAGCGTTTCAATATCTTCTTAACTATATACCCAAACCCAGGAATGCTGACCCGAGCCGGATCTATTCCGGTGCCATATCAACTTTTGTCGCATAATATGGGATCCACATTCCAACCCAAATGCTTAAGCCAATGGTTAGAGATTTAAACTTCCTTATGTATTAGTGGGCGGGTATTTTGTTGTATAGCTGGATGTGGGATATGACTTCTCCAACAACACTTGAGTTAGTTTGGACCTAAATTATAGAACCAAAATTATTAACGAATCGGTCCTTCCGGACCGTTCTAACCCCGATTCACAATGGACAAAACCTGTATACACACAATAGCATTACAATTGGTGACCAGCTACATATATGTACTAGCTAGGTATGTACGTATGAAGGTTTAGAGATTGATTGCCGTAGTTGTTCTATGAATTCTATCAACATCATTGATATTTCATAGCGCGCAGAAAGTATGACTTGGGAGATATTTATGTCTGCTGAAACCCTGGCCAATTAAGCGTTCAAGTAATTAAGCTCCGGCCAGTCCAAATCACAAAGATATTTTCAACCCACCGTATCCTTGCAGTTTAGAAAAGTTTCAAATCAAATTTACAACTTTGTTTCCACGTACACTTTTAATTTGCAAGTGACATGAAAGTCAATCCAACTCAATTAGTATAATCAGAACTGTGGGGCATGCAATTACCGTGTTTTATTCCACTATATCCATAAATAATTAAGTTTATAAAACTTGCTCCACAATAAAAGAAGTGTCACACAAAACAAGCTTTATTGTGTTATTGGCTGACAGATTGCTTTCAAACCCACCTGGTTTAGCAACTACTAGCTAGCATTGTGGAATTATGCATGCTGTGGATCGGAGTATGAACATTAGCTAGCTTGCAAACTGGAAAAGCTGGCCCCACTGAAACGAAAGTGCTCTTTGCTTATACAATATTTGTGCACTTGACTTCATTATATATTACAGGTGACATCTCATTACAAATCTATATACATACATGATCGACTTTTTTATTTTCATTTTTTTTGGTGGGACAAATTTGACTTTCTGGGTGTGTGTAGAGTATTCATGAAAAGAAAAATAAAGCCTTAGATAGCTAGCTTGTTGATGGGATTCTGGGTGGCTTCTTGATATTACACTTTGCACTTTGAATTAGGCTGCAACATAAAGTATAGCTTAATTTCAAAAAGCTCGATCAACTAGCACTTTACGTTCGGAATCTAATGCCTACGAGTTCCTCCTAGTTTTCGTGATTCTGGAATGATGGAACGGACTAATTAAATGACTAATCCTACCTAAATATGGAGTACTATTGCGTATTCATAATTATTCAAGCAAGAACGGAACACAAAATTGGAAATCGTTTTTTGGGTGTATTCGAAAATGAAATTGGATTATCTCGTAAATTTATACATGGCTAAATAAATTTGAGATTGTTGTTAATAAAACAATGGGGTCGGTACTTTCTTAGCTCCAACTTGCAATATTTTGAAAATAACACAACATTTGGAAGTGGTAATTATAACGACATGAATACTACACTGAATTAATTTGATCAATATTTCGTATTATTTATTTGTTTTTTCACAATTTTATTAAATTGGCTTTATAAGACAAATTAGATCTAAACAGGACAACAAAATTATTTGCTCCTCATCAATGACGACACTCACATCATTAATAAGTATCATCCAAAGGTGGTATATTCCATGAAAAAATTATCAGCATTATCATTTATCAAACCAAAAAAAAAAATTAATCAGTAAATTAGAACTTCGATCTGCTCGAGTTCGATCACAAAAAAAAAAGTAGATACTAGAAAGTGATAAATCACAAAGTCGGCACTTGCTTTCTCCATGCTAGAAAATGTATAAATAAATGTAGAAAAATCCATTTACATATAGGAGGACTCCATTAAAGATCTAATCACAATCAGCTTCCGGTGCGCAGCTTGGCGCTGCTGAGCTGTTCAAGCCGATGAAGTAGAGCCAGCCGTTAATGTTAGAATTACAAAGAATTTTGCAATTAAGCAGCTAGGAGAGAAACAAATTAAAGCCGAGCCGGAGGATGCTACAAGCCGGAAGGAGCCAGGCTGAGATGCAAGTCCAGCCCAACAGAATCGTCAAAACTCGGCCCATTCGAAAATCTACTCAACGAAGTAGGTCCACCCTGACTCATCATCCCTACGGAAGAAACCTCTACACGTTGATGATGATGTTGCTGCTCCTGCTGCTGCTGAAAGTAAAAATCAGGTACCCCAGCAGCATACGCTAAGCCTCCTGCACCCGCACCCGGGAATACGCAGCCGTGGGACACGTGTAAGGGCTGGACGGCGCGTGGCATGTAGACCCAGGAGGAGGATGACGCCTGGGGCGAGTGGACAGCAGACGCGGGGACCACCAAGGGCGCGGCGGAGGCGAGGAGGTGAGGGGGCGGTGCGAAGGCCGAGATGATGGGGTTACGGGCGGCGGCGGCAGCGGCGTTGCGGGAGGCTTGGAGCTGGGCGCGCTTCAGCTGCTGCCGCTCCTTCTTGTGGGCGTTCTGGTGGCCGCCCAGCGCCTGCGAGTTGGCGAACTCCCGGTAGCAATATTGGCACTCGTACTTGCGGCCGGCGGCGTCGACGTCTGTGGTGGTTTGGGAGGAGTTGGTGTAGAGAGGTGGATCCGGGGAGGCGGTGGAGGAGTGATCGGCTTCTGTTAATAGGTCGGTGTCGGAGTCCACGTGGAAGCCGAAGAGTTTTACACGTGGGCTTGTGGCGGGCTTGGTGGCCCGATGGGGGTGGAATTCAAGTTCGGCCATGGAGAAATTAATTAATTAGTTAAATGGGTAATTAGAAGAAGATGGGTGTAGAGAATTGAAATGCAAGGAGCGTTTGTTGCATGAGTGGGTATATATAAAGGAATAGAGGGGGTGATCCTAATTGGAAGTTTGTAGAGAGTAATAGTACATGTATTGATGTACATGTAGCGACTATCTACATTTGAACACATTCTCTTCATGTATATTATAATGGGCTAAGTGTTTGTTTGAATGTGACACAGTATAAAGTATTATTGTCTTGCCGGATATAAAAGCAAAACAAAATATTTAATTTAAAGTAAATGCATGTAGTGTTTAATATATGATACATTATCAATAAAATATTAAAATAATACTCATAAACAGTTATATTATATTATTTATCAAATTGCTATGTAAAACTAGTTTTATGGATAAAAATACTGCAACAAATTGTTACTCATTTTAGTCTAATTATAATTTATAGAAATTTATAGCTAACGTAGTACATATTCGTGAGAAAGGAAAACACAAAAAGAGCGAGTGAGGGGTTGCGGACATCCCAAGGAGAGAAATTAAGGAGAGAGCGTGGGGCCCCGGCCGAAACAAAAAGGATAGCACTTGTCTGCGCATTGGGCGACCTTTTGTCGATCCGTTTGTCTAGTTTTCATTTCCCTCCCTAATTACCATTTTGTCCTTGTTCATATCCATATGTAGGGTTGTCAATGGGTCGGATTATGGCTGGGTGAATCACTTTCACCACCCAATCCGCAAGTTAAAACGCTCCACCCGACCCACCTGTCACCCGTGAAATATTTTACCCGTTATCCAAACCACCTGTCACCCGTTGGTTATATGGGTGACACGTTCACCCGTATAACCGTTGTATTTTATGTCATAAATAAATTTTCATACATAAACTAAAACAAATATCCATAATCCATACATAAACAAAAACAAATCCCATAAGAAATAAAAATCAAAATAGAGTCAAAGATGGGTTATAAATGAGCTTATTTATCAAATGCGCGAAATGAGTTATATGGGTGACTTCAAAGACCCATACATATTAGAAATTGTGAGCTGAAACATGTTATATGGGTGGTTTGGGTGAAACGGTTGATGGGTCGGCTTATTGGGTGATAAAATCTCACCCTTACCCGACCCATAACCCGTTTTGCCCGTCACCTAGATCGCCCGTCGCCCGCTTTAATGGGGTTTTCACCCGTTTTTTTGGGTGGATTAAACGGGTGAGTCGGTTACCCATGGATAATTGACGGAACTATCCGTATCTATCTTACGAGCCTATTTACCGAACAAAACACATAATCATTGAAGAAATTCCATTGAAAAACTTACATAAAACGAATCTATTAAAAAACATCTATTCTCTCGTTCCACAAAGATTATCCACGAGGACAAGTTTTATATTTACTAGAAGGCTTGGCCCGTCCGTTGGATGATCTATAGGTAATAATTTTATAATTGGACATAGATAATTGGGTATGTTATATAAATTGGAATAAAAATACTAATTATATGCTTTAGTTGTTGGAAATAAATAATGAAGAGAAAATACATTTCAACGGTTTATTTATTTTATGAAGAGAGAATGCAAATTATATGTATTAGTTGTTGTTGTAGGATATATATATTATTAATCTTAATAATGTGTTTAATGATTTTATGAGTGTGGATGATTGGATAAATCATGTATGTAATTTTAATTGTGACTGTAGTGATAACATTTGTACGGTTTGATGTGAAGAAATAATACATGGAAAATGCAGTTAAAGGTTTAAAGATTTGTACGGTTTAACGTGAATTGAAGATTTGTACTCAGCATCCAGAAGGTTGTCATATCTTATTTGGATAATATTTTATACTTTATTTGGAGGAGATTGAATATATAGGGTGGAGATTGAATATATAGATGGAAATTTAATATTTTATTTGGAGGGGATTGATCGAAAAGAGAGATTAGTGCATTTATTTATCCTTTAGGGATAACTTTTAGTGTTGTTAAGATAAGAAGAGTAGGAAAATTTTAAAAAACCTAATAAGAATAGGAGAGATTGTGATTGTGATGTGTAAAGATGAGAAGAAAGAAAAAGGAAAATGACTAAAAATGTGTTAAAAGGAGTGGATTTTTTTTATTGAATAATATGGGTAAAAGGTGAGATTAGATTATGGTAATATTGTAAGAAAATATTGATATAAAAAAGAAAGATGAAAAGGTGGATAAACTTTTCGGAACACTCGAAAAATAATACTGGACAATCATTAAGGGATGCAGAAAGTACAAACTTTTTCCTGTTTTGCCTTCTTTAAACATTCACAATCAGTCAATCATCAATTTATATATTTTTTTAGATATAATCACAAAATTACAAATTGATAATGAATTATAAGAGAACAATATTTTTGGAAAAAATTAAGAATTTTCCATAACCATTTAATCTCGAAAAAATAGAGTGTGGCGATCCAGATTACAATATC
This sequence comes from Fallopia convolvulus, assembly GCA_964016875.1. Taxonomy (NCBI): domain Eukaryota; kingdom Viridiplantae; phylum Streptophyta; class Magnoliopsida; order Caryophyllales; family Polygonaceae; genus Fallopia; species Fallopia convolvulus. The sequence goes on from OZ024721.1 coordinate 47,041,844, forward strand.
ATTAAAATTGGAAATATTGGAATTTTTATTAAAAACACGTATTATAAGCGAATGTACTTTATGTTACAACAAACCCTGCTTTATTTATTATTGGTTGTGTTTTATCTTATTATTGACTGTGCACAACTTTGCACTAATGTATATAGTTTCTTGAATGAGTATGCATGTGTTACAAAATAAACCAGAGGAAAAGAAGATAACCAGAAGAGGAAAGGTTAATTTTATTTCTGTATTGTTTATTACAACTCTTATAAGGTATTTATATGTTTACGATGAACACGTACGTGGCTCATATACAAATGAGTAGTACTCTACACCCTCCCCCCTCCCCTCAAGCTAGGCATGAGATGGAAAAAACATGCCAAGCTTGGATAAAATGTATTGTTGCTGAGTTGAAGGAAGTACTTTAGTAAGAACATCAACCAATTGTTGAGCTGTGGGAAATGTAAGAGAGTTGTAATAAACCTTCCATGACTTTGTCTCTAGTAAAATGCACATTTATTTCTATGTGATTTGTGCGTTCATGTTACATAAGGTTCTTAGCAATTTGAAGTGTTGAATTATTATCACAATACAAAACGACAAGCTTGATAGAAGAAATTCACAGATCTTCAAGCAATCTGATTAACCATATGATTTCTGTTGCGGCTTGTTCCATTGCTCTATACTCGGCTTCAGCTGAGCTGCGGGAAACTACACTTTGTTTCTCGCTCTTCCAACTAATTGGAGATCTGGCATCAAAACATAACCTGTAATTGAACGTCTAATAATGGCACAAGAAGCCCAATCAGAATCTGAGTATGTTGTCAACACTAGATTATCACAACCATTCAATATAATCCCACAAGTAGAAGTTCCTTTCAAATATATGAGAATATGCAATAATGCTGAATAATGAGTTGTTCTAGGACTTTGCATAAACTGGAAGAGAATTTGGACATCATAACACAAATCATGTCTTGTGTTTGTAAGAAAATTCAGTTTACCAATAATAACTCTGTAAATTGTTGGATTCTTAAGAAGATCACCATCATCAATAAGCAACTTAGAATTCAAGGGTAGAGAAGTACTCAAAGGAGATGAACGATCCAAGCATGTCGACAAATCCAAGCATGACGATGGTCTAGTCAATTTCTAGCAGACCGAAGGCTATGGAGTGCAATGCAAAGAGGGGGAAGATGAAGCATAGAGGGGATGATACAATAAATTAGGCGATAAAAATGGCTTATCAAATCTGATTTATTTTCAAAATTAAAATAAAAAATGACTAGAATCAAGGATCTCCTAAAATCAACATAAATAACATGATATTAAATTTCCATAAAACCACAGTGGAACAATTTATCTGGTTCATCTCATATTCTTATCTAATTAGTGTTTTAATCTCGCCCCTTGATTTAATCTAGTCTAGCGACTATTTTTTTATTTAAGCAAGTTTCAACTTGCATTTTCATTCTAGGCCATTTAAAACATATTTCTTCTTTTCATAAAAAAAAAACATATTTCTTCTTAGAAATTTCAATAACATTTTTTCCCTTTCTCTAGGATCAATTTCCAACATCTCTAGAGAAAAATAAAACCATGCATATATACCCAAAACCATATACATACATACATATATATACACGTATTCGAATGATAGGCTATTTTCCTACACCGCAAGTGTACGGTTCGGTTGTAGTAATCAAGGTGTCGAACACAGGGAACTTTGTAGTACCAATTGATATTCGAACTAGCAGATCAAGCCAAATAAATAAGAAAAGAGTTTATGCCTGAATTGAAATGTAAACAAGTAATTGAAAATAACAAGGATATATCAATGGAGAAAAACTTCCAAGGTTAGGATTCCCACAATGATGTTTCAGTAGGTTTTAAGCGATGTCTACTTGGATTTCAACTTGAATGTCGTTTGAAGGAACTCACTATCTAAAACCAACACAAATCTCTTTTCAGAAAATATGTGAATGTGCCTAGACTCAACTAATAATCGCTGTCGCGTAAGATTAATCAGTTTTAGACCCTTTAAGCTCTTTAGAGACTAGGGGAAAACAAACCCAGCATTCGCTGTCGCGTTCCGCTAGAATTATCCAACCCTAGAACTACTACGATAGTTGAAATTCACACAAGAGAAATTAAGTTGATGTCGTATAAATAACTCTCTAGTTTAATATCTAGGGATCTCATTCAGAACCAAATTTTGGTACTTGCCAATCAATATCCTGTTACGATTATCTCCTGTCAGTCTCAAATTATAACAAGAATCCTATATGCAAAGCAAATAGGGCATAAAGCAACCTAGGATTAAATCAAACTTCAATCAAGTTTCCATTCAACCAAACATCACAATTTAGATCTACCTACTCCATCATTGGGTTCACCAAACCTTAGAATAAGAGAATTAGCTAGACATGAGAAGAGAGAAAAGCAAATCAAATTTTATAAACAACATACCAAATTGTTTGCAAATAGATCCAATCTTCAATCCAAGCAAGTCTAGAACAAAAATCTCCAATCAATCTCCAACTAGGGTTTTTTTTTCTCCCAAAAGAGAGAGGCTAAAATCTAAAAAAAATAATAAGAGATAAAAATATAAAATTTGTCTTCCAAGTATTTAAACTAAGGCCCAAAAACAAGATTGAAAAGCCCATAAGTCGGCGGAATTAAAACAGCACGCGGCCCAGAACTCGGTCCAGAACTCGGTCGAGTTCTCAGCCCGAGTTCTCGTCGTAGTCAAGAACTCAGGCCATGTTCTTGTCCAGCGTCAGCACATGAGTACTCCTTTGGTTGTGTAATTAAATGGGGCCTTTTTGATGGATTCCTTGGGCAATCTTCTCCTTGTTACCTCCACTTCCAAGCTAAGCTCATCCCTTCAAAGTAATCTACCCGAACATCTTCAAATCAAAGCCCACGAGCCTCCAAATACCCTGAAATCATGAAATGTTATCAAAATCATGAAATCATGAAATCATGAAATGTAAGAGTAGACTCCGAACACAACAAACTAAACTAAAAAACAACAAAACTACCAAAAGACAAGCAAATTAAACCTAAAAGACGGAAGTAAACATGCCCTAAATCTATACCTAAATGCATGTTATCAAAATCCCCCAAGCTTAAACCTTACTTGTCCTCAAGTAAGAAATCAAATCCGACACCCCACAAGACAAGCAAGTCATGCATCCATTTTGACAACGAACTAGACAAAGAGTTTAGAAGCATAGAATGACAATCAAAATCATAGCTTGCATTTGTGAAATTCCAAGAAATTGTGTCAACATATTCATTCTAGACCTCACTTAGGATAATGTGTTTTTCGCTCTCTCTCAAGTGTTTAAATAGGACGTGTTTCACTCAAATCTCACATTTGAAAGCTTAGCTACCATAAGCTTGCAAAAGCGTTCTAAATCTCCACCGCATGGGACCTTGCATTTAACAATGATCACGAGGTCTTTTATTGGGTTGTAATGGGGCCAAGGTGATAAGAAATAGGCGGGGAAATATTTAGGCCATGTGGTGCTAAATCCGGGAATCTAGACTTAACTAAACTCGATTGAACACCATTTCTCAAGATTTTCTTTCCACACAGCTTATTCTCATACACCAACACCCTTTATTCCCTTATTTCTCATACTCCTTTTTTTTCGCTTTTTTTTTCATTGCATTTTCTGATTTTTGATTTTTTTTTTCTTTCGATTTTCCAAGATAAAAAGTACTAGCACATCACACAACCCAATCACCAAATACATATAAATCTCCTCCAAGCTTAGCTTGCAACCACAGATTCAATCAAGTAATAATCCTAATTCCCGGATGGGTCAGGCTTATATAGGCTCGGAATTATTTTTGTGGAGCTTCAAAAGAATAAGGCTAATTTAGGCTCGAAAAGGGCTTCAAAAAGAAGATAATATGCAGGGTGGATAAGGAGTATAAAGGCTAAGAAAACAGTGCCTCAATCACTTCAAAGTCGCATGCAAGAGTCATAAGAGCGGTCTTGAAAAAGAGTCAAAAGCAAGTTCTAGAGGAAGCAATCAAAGTGAGCATCACACATAAAAAGAAAGGACATCATGACATTATTTAGTCCTAAGAAAAGGCAAACAATAATCCTCACAAGGCTTTTTGTCTAGAACTTCAATATTAACTCAAGTTTCAAAGAATATGCAAGCTCATTCAATCATCAAGCTAATTCATAACATAGCCAGTCATCATCAAAATTTCAAGCATTTCAAGCAAGTCTATGGGATAGGAATTCATTCAAAAATTATGAAGAACAAGGGGCTTTTTACTTTAGGGAAAATTAATAACTCCTAATAATGCATTTTTTTTTCATTTTTGACATTTTTCTAGTTTTTTTTGTTCAAATTTATATATATATATATATATATATATATATGCAAATGCAAATCTAACATGCAACTACATGCATCTAACTAACATGAAACATGTTTGCCTCCCGCAAGCTTAACTTCTACATTGTCCCTAATGTAGAAAATTAAAGTGAGAAAAGAGAAACACTCACAATATCTAGTTGTGTGGAGGAGGTGGAGCAGCTGTAGGGGCAAAAGGAGAAGGCCCCTTTCTTTCATTTGATGTTTAGACATGATTTCACCTAAAAACCTACACACAAGCAAACAAGCACACCAAACAAAGCAAAGCCATATTTTCGTCGTCCCGGCAAGGACGACCAACGACAAAGATAATTCAAGTTCTAATCTATGCAATTGTCAATGAAAAGAACTTAGAACTCAAATTTAATCAACATCCAAGTTTAGAAAATTTTTCCCATAGCATAAAATCCGGGCATGGACGATCAAGTAGCTGAACTGATTGAGTGTGCATCCGACGTGGGCGGCCGGAGGTAGAATGGAGAGAAGGCCGAAGATGAAGGGACGAGAGATCGAGACTGGATGGGGCTGAGGGAGAGAGAATAACGAGAAAGAGAGGATAGGATAGAGGTGAAAGAAAAAAGGATAGAATTTTTTTTACTTGATCTCGCTGAACGAAATAAAAAGAATTTTTTTTTCGCCGAGAACTCGGGTGAGAACTCGGTCGAGTTCTCAGCCCGAGTTCTTGACAATTTTATTTTATTTTTTATTTTTTTTTATTATTTTTTAACGTCGTTCGCCGAGAACTCGGGTGAGAACTCGGGGGAGTTCTCAGGCCGAGTTCTTGTAATGACCGCCACTCGGGCCGTAACTCGGTCGAGTTATGGCCCGAGTTCTTGTCGACCTTGAACGAGCTTTTGTCCCTTTTTTTAAGGAAAAAAAAAATACATACCTAATGGGTTGCCTCCCATCCAGCGCTTGTTTAAGGTCGTTAGCTTGACCGTTCTTCTTCATTCAAGTGCCTGGGTCAGGAGGGTCTTTAGTACCCACTCTAATCGGATTGGATTCCGCTGCAAGTTTCAGTCTATGCCTCTGCACTTTAAACTTTCCCGAGTTTTTATGCCAAAGCTCAATGCTCCCTCCTTGTAAAACTCGAGTTACTAGGTATGGTCCCGACCATCTTGTTCCTTTGGCTCTAGGAAACATGTTAGATCTTTCATGGAACAACATCACCTTATCTCCTCTTTTAATCTCAACTTTTGCTCGATCTTTCTTCTTTTTCTTGTGATCCCTACCCTTTATATCCTCAACAATATCACCATCCATGAGACTTGTAACTTCCACTGTTTCTTGAGAAGGTTGAGCAATATCAGATTGAATCTCCTCATTAGCCAGCTTCACTTCAATACTACAACAAGCTACTTTTACAGTCTCTTGTGGAGGATTCTTGTGCACTTCAAGGAAGTTATCTTTGAAATATTCATACTCTATCTTCTCTTCCCCAATAGTGAGTGAGATCTTGTCATTTCTGACATCAATGTTAGCTCCAGCAGTGGCTAAAAAGGGCCTCCCAAATATGATAGGAGTCCTATCATTCATCACCTCCATATCAAGAATCACAATCTCTCCTGGTATAAAGAACTTGCCCACCTTCACTGGAAAGTTCTCAATAATGCCCACAGGATGAGTGACTGAGTTATCAGCCATGATAAGACGCATCTTGGTTGGAATAGGATCACCCAAATTCAGATTTTTGCAAATTGACAAGGGCATGATATTGACACTAGAACCAAGATCACAAAGGCAATCATATTGAAGAGAACCAAAACCCGCAGGGATAAAGAACTCGCCTGGATCTTTTAGCTTTCTTGGCATCTTCTCAACTTGATCCATCACCAAGGCGACTGTCTCATAGTCTTCAATCCTCCTCTTTTTGCATAGAATCTCCTTCAAGAATTTTGCATATGTAGGCATTTGAGTGAGGACATCGATGAAAGGAATGTCAATGTGGAGCTTCTTTATCATACTCATGAATTTCCCAAATAGTTGCTCTTGCACCACCTGAATCTTCCTTTGTGGGAAAGGTAGAGGTGGTTTGTAAGGTGGGGGAGCAACATATTTAGGTTCTTCATCATTAGATGGCTTCTCCGTTGTCTTTTCTGCAACTCCTTTTTTCGCCGGTGGGAGCTCTTCAAGCCCTTTTCCACTCCTTAGAGTGACAGCCCGACATTGCTCCTTAGGATTGACTTCAGGTTGCCCAGGCAATTGACCAGGCGGTCTAGGAACATTCAAAGCTTGTTGAGCCACTTGTTGTTCTATGATCTTCAAATTCTTCCCCTGAGCTCTCACTTCTTCTGTTAGCGTCTTCATGGAGGTGGCAAGGCTCTCAATAGCAATCTCCCATGCAGGCTTTTGGGAGGGTTGAGCATCTTGGTTTGGGTGTAGTGGGGCTCTTGGTGGAAACCCAAGAGGTGCTCGCTGTTGTGACTGATTGTTCCCATAAGAGAAGTTGGGGTGATTTCTCCAACCAGGGTTGTAGGAATTAGAGTAAGGATCATTCCTAGGCCCCTTTTCAAAGTTATTCATGTATCTCACCTCCTCCTCATGTGGTTCCTCCTTGGAAGTAAATAATTGGCAGGCTGATATAGTATGATCACATGCTCCACAAAACTGACAATCAACATTTGAAACAGCTTGAGAAGGACTTCCATTAGTAGAGACGGGAGAGCCATTCATCTTTAATTTCAACTGCTTGATCTCCTGAGTGATGGCATCAATCTGTGCCTGGTGCAAAGTCTCTGTATCAACCTCATAAAGCCCATCTGATCTCTTAGAGCTTGGAATAGATCGAGCATCATTATAGTAGTGAGTATGCTGAGCAATATCCTCAATCTGATCCCAAGCGTCATCAACATTCATCTTCATAATAGTACCTCCAGATGAGGCATCAATGAGCAGCCTGGTGGTGTTGTCAACAGCATTGTAAAAAGTGTGAAGAAGCACCCACTTGTCTATTCCATGGTGAGGACATAACAATAGGAACTCCTTGAACCTCTCCCAACCTTCATAAAGAGATTCCCCATCCTTCATTTGAAATGAGCTGATTTGGTTCCTCATCTCTGCAGTCTTCTTAGGTGGGAAATACTTGGTCAGGAAAGCTTTGGCCAACTCATCCCATGTAGTGATAGTGCCATGAGGCAGGGCCTTGAACCATGCTTTAGCCCTGTCTCTTAGAGAGAATGAGAAGGTGCGCAAATAAAGCGCGTCATTAGAAACATCATGAATCTTCACTGTATCCATAAGCTCCAGAAAAGTGTTGAGATGTTGGTGAGGATTCTTAGAAGGTAGACCTCCAAACTGATTCTGCTGAACCATATTAATCAGAGATGGCTTCAGCTCAAAATTCCTAGCCTGAACTGGAGGTCGGACCACACCAGCTGTGGGTCCTTGATGGCGTGGCAACACATAATCACCCAGTGTCATAGGTGGTTGAGCATTCAGCTGTTGTTGCAACAATTGTTGTTGTTGTAGTTGTTGTTGTTGCAACAACAATTGTTGTTGTGCATTTGCCTGATCGCCTTCCATAGCTTGGTTTTCAGCTTCCCTTTGCTCTCTTCTTCTCCTATGAAAAGCACGCTCAGGTTCAGAATTGTAGTTGTTAAGTGCACTAGCGCTCAGAGTTCTTCTCATAAGAAGGAGAACAAACTAAAACCAAAACCAAAAAGAAACAAATTAAAAATAAAAACAAGACTTAATCTACCGGTTGCGAGAGACAACCGATACTAGCAATAGTTCCCCGGCAACGGCGCCAAAAACTTGATAGGCTATTTTCCTACACCGCAAGTGTACGGTTCGGTTGTAGTAATCAAGGTGTCGAACACAGGGAACTTTGTAGTACCAATTGATATTCGAACTAGCAGATCAAGCCAAATAAATAAGAAAAGAGTTTATGCTTGAATTGAAATGTAAACAAGTAATTGAAAATAACAAGGATATATCAATGGAGAAAAACTTCCAAGGTTAGGATTCCCACAATGATGTTTCAGTAGGTTTTAAGCGATGTCTACTTGGATTTCAACTTGAATGTCGTTTGAAGGAACTCACTATCTAAAACCAACACAAATCTCTTTTCAGAAAATATGTGAATGTGCCTAGACTCAACTAATAATCGTTGTCGCGTAAGATTAATCAGTTTTAGACCCTTTAAGCTCTTTAGAGACTAGGGGAAAACAAACCCAGCATTCGCTGTCGCGTTCCGCTAGAATTATCCAACCCTAGAACTACTACGATAGTTTAAATTCACACAAGAGAAATTAAGTTGATGTCGCATAAATAACTCTCTAGTTTAATACCTAGGGATCTCATTCAGAACCAAATTTTGGTACTTGCCAATCAATATCCTGTTACGATTATCTCCTGTCGGTCTCAAATTATAACAAGAATCCTATATGCAAAGCAAATAGGGCATAAAGCAACCTAGGATTAAATCAATCTTCAATCAAGTTTCCATTCAACCAAACATCACAATTTAGATCTACCTACTCCATCATTGGGTTCACCAAACCTTAGAATAAGAGAATTAGCTAGACATGAGAAGAGAGAAAAGCAAATCAAATTTTATAAACAACATACCAAATTGTTTGCAAATAGATCCAATCTTCAATCCAAGCAAGTCTAGAACAAAAATCTCCAATCAATCTCCAACTAGGGTTTTTTTTCTCCCAAAAGAGAGGCTAAAATCTAAAAAAAATAATAAGAGATAAAAATATAAAATTTGTCTTCCAAGTATTTAAACTAAGGCCCAAAAACAAGATTGAAAAGCCCATAAGTCGGTGGAATTAAAACAGCACGCGGCCCAGAACTCGGTCCAGAACTCGGTCGAGTTCTCAGCCCGAGTTATCGTCGTAGTCAAGAACTCAGCCCAAGTTCTTGTCCAGCGTCAGCACATGAGTACTCCTTTGGTTGTGTAATTAAATGGGGCCTTTTTGATGGATTCCTTGGGCAATCTTCTCCTTGTTACCTCCACTTCCAAGCTAAGCTCATCCCTTCAAAGTAATCTACCCGAACATCTTCAAATCAAAGCCCACGAGCCTCCAAATACCCTGAAATCATGAAATGCAAGAGTAGACTCCGAACACAACAAACTAAACTAAAAAACAACAAAACTACCAAAAGACAAGCAAATTAAACCTAAAAGACGGAAGTAAACATGCCCTAAATCTATACCTAAATGCATGTTATCATCGAACAATCAATATTACACGAAATTTAAGCAATGAATACAGACATATAAACCATGAATATATATGTTCAATATCATTTATACACTCAATACAAATGATGATCATAAATATAAAAAATTACAATCATGTTATAAGTTACTGATTTCATGAATATGCTTTTGCGAGATTTCTCAAATGCGAGAATGGAAATTGATTTTATGTTTCCTAAAATTACAATATTTTTTAATTTTGAAATAAAAATGGAAACATTAATATTAGAGGGAGAAAATCATGCTAATTATGAGGTTTGGTAGTTAATTTCTATCTACATAATTATATTATACAAAATCCCCATAATAGGATGATACCCAACAAATCTCACCGTAGATTAATTTTAATCCAATGCTCTATATTATTCCACTTTGTATCATTATAAGAGTGGTCTTATTAGAACTTATCCCTATATATATCCGACCAAAATAGATACATTAACTACATATCTTTTATTTATTATAATGTGAATCACAAAAATAATCTTATATTTTAGAAACAATAATATGTTCATTCCAAGTTATATTAAAGGTTATATTATATATTTTTCATAAATAATCTATTTATAATAAAATAAATTTTAAATCCGAGTCATAATTATACATAACATGACGAGTTCAACTAGTTTCCTTAAAAATCAATATTTGTATATTATAATTACAAACCTCAAAACTCAATGATTCACTGCCTACAATATATAAATGAAGAACATTTCCTAAAAAAATTAGAAAATAAAATACTATTTTTTTCCTGAGCGTAAGTAGTATTGTATTTTATAGAAATAGTATATTGACAAAGTAGAATAATTTTGATTTGTATAATCTACCCTAATCTATATACTCTTACTAAACTTGAATCTCTTTATCCTATTTGTCACTCATCTAACTATGTCACATAAACATCTTAATTTTTAAATTTACTTCTTTACCTTTTCTTCTTTTTAGTATTTACAATCCTTAAAAATATATAATATAATAATATTACTATTGCTATTAATATACAATGATCTACTACTTTCTTTTATGGACAATTTAAATATTATATAAGTGTGTATCATCATCTTTAATGTGTGTCGTTATTTTTTTCAATGGCAAGTATAAAACTATCCATACATAATATCTCTATGATCCACTACTTTTTCTTATGGACAAAATTTAAATATTATATAATTGTACATCATCATCTTTTCAATAATTAAATAATAATATATATAATATAATATTATTGCTAATTTTTTAATATATAATAACATCCTTAAATTATAGTATGACTTTTATCCTTTTTCCAATATTATATGTACGTTTTTTTTGATAATGTAACTTATTTTTTTTCAATGATAAATAGTAAACTTAATATTATGCTATGTAGATATATTTAAATGTTCATTTATCTCTTTGTCTTTAATATTTTATAGAATTTACACTCCCTATATATTATAATAATATTATCTCATTTATAATTATTACTTACCATATTCAATTAAAAAAATTCAATCAGCTATGTTATTAATAAGAATTCTTTACATATTGTAATAATATTACCTCATTCATTATTATTACTTACCATATTTAATTTATAATTATGAAATACTTTACCATATTCAATTAATGATCAATATAGGAATATTATTCATTTTTTTAATATTTATTTACCTATATATTATATAATATTATCTCATTCAAAAATGTAATCACATAACCTATTATAAATAAAGAAATATTTTGTACATTTCCTACGTATTATAATAATTCTCGATTGAAAGTTTTGTTGAGGTAACTATTTTATTTTATCAAAATTTTTTATGTAAAATTCATCGACAAGTATGGTTCCTACATAATATTTTTTTCAAATCATCGTTGAGCATGACACGACCGGGTCTTGCTAGTACATTATAAAGAAGAAACCAACTTCATTAAAAAAAGCAGTTTTACTCAATATGTAACACCCCCTTTTACAATCTGACATTCCAAGTCACACGGATTGCACCCATTTTATGGACAATTTTATCCCTCAATATGTAACACCCCCTTTTTATCCTAAGGGATATTACAACCAGTGATCCCAGACTAATCTACCCAGAACCACCCTAGGCTTTAAAAACACATGACTTAATGAAATTGGCTCAGAAGCGGAAATCTTATTCATTAAAAAGAACCGTAGTTCATTACAATAAAATTTTGTTTACATTAGAAGTAGCAGCGGAAAGAAAACTTGTTTTCTAAGAACGGCATATTGAAAATGCGAGGGTGCTTCAAGGAAGACTCATATGATGATGATTTCCTTGGCTTAAAGAGAGAGCTAGTGTACCACCTTGCGGATGCGTTGCTCCTCGAGAAAATTCTTCCTTGTCTTTCCTTGATTTTCAAGTCTTGAAACTACTACTCTTAATGAGTGCTTCCTCTTGACTTCTTCGACTTAGAGATATAACCCTTCCTTGATATGTCTCCTTATTGCGTCTAACATTGGATCCATGGTCCTTAAGAAACACGCCTTTGCATCCTAATGTCCGAACATGCAAGGGAAAAAGAAAAGAGAGTGGATGGGTTAGTCTAATGAAAACTAGCAAGTGAATGGTGGCTAAGGTATTAACAAAACATGTTGGTATCGATCTCCAATGACGGTGATTGGTCGATAATCAAACAATTAATACCTCCATCGAAAATGAAGAAGACTACGAAATTTCATGGTAGCTATGATATTAGGAAAATGTGATCACTAAGAACAGATTTAACACTCTTGCCCAAGAGGAAAAGAATCGAACTTTTTTTGGAGATAGAACACCAAAAGAATGGGGTCCTATCAAAGCGTAGGTTGACACTATTATCGAACAAAAAGAAATACGAGATTTCTTTTGGACGTAGAATACCACATGAGTGTGGTTCACTACAAAATAGATTGAGAACTTTATCATCTCGAAAAGTATACAATAGTATACTTTGACTAGTGAATTTAATAGGCATAGCGAGAACTCTAGCCTAATGCATTATTTCGGAAATTTCGGCATAGTAGGAGACTTTAGCCTAATTTGTGAAGTTGAAATGCGACATAGCGTAAGACTTTAGCCGACATTTCTATTTCATGTGGTATTGCTTAAGACTTTAGACGAACTTCCTATTTCGACATTGCTTTAAGACTTTAACCAACATTTATTTTCCGTGTGACATTGCTTTAGACTTTAGACGATACCTTTCTATTTCGTCATTGCTTAAGACTTTAGTCAACAGGGTAAGCGTAGAGTCATGTCTTATATATATAAGAATGTTATAAAAAAAGGTGTTCGTAGACTTATGTCTAACACCTTATTCTATATTATTCCAAGGAAGGTCTCTAGACGAGATACTTTAAACAAGCAAAGCCGCAAACATCGGTCCTAAAGTCCAGTACTAGCGTAACGGAGAATAATAAGATTAACGAGGCCGAAATCTCTAAGTAATAAATAACCTAAGTTCATTTATTGCAAACAAGTTGATCTCAAACAAGCATGAATATTAAACAAAACATAAATCCACGTTTAATAAAAGAGAAGGGCATGAGGTCCATCCACTTGCCTTACTATTCAGGTTGAAATCCTGCGAGGTCGTAAGATCGCTAACGAAGAGCTTCTCGAGAGTTAGACCTAATCCGAGGTTCACATTATAGAAACGAAATATTAAAATTCATTATTTCGTTTCTATCTTAACTTATTGTAACAACCCCCTTTTTACTAAGGGAGTTAGCTTAACCTATTTTATTTTTTCTATTTTTTTATAATATAATCTAAACATGCCTAATAATATTATTTCCATTAATATTATTATTTTAGGAGATTATTTATAATTTATTAAAATTATAAAAATCCCAAGTGGGCAATGCATGCATGATAATTAATTTTCATAAACCCTTTTTATAAAATCTAAGAACCAATTTTACTTAAATTCTCAAATTAATCATGATTTATAATAAAATAATTTTTAATATACTAATAAATAAATAATTTAGGAGTCAGGATTATACCAGCAAGACGGAACGGGATTTGGGCTAATGAAAAAGGGCTAGAACCGAAATTATGGGGCAAAATGCACGTTGTTCTTCCTTCTCACCAACTAAGGACTGATTTGGGTTAAAGACACAAGGGAAATGGGCCTGCTCTGACTCGCTCCACTTGGCCCAACTTAAGAAAGGCCCAAGCTCCTTCCTTCTATTTCTTGTCTTCTTCCTTCGACAGAAGCTACAACAACAACAATCAACGGCAGCTCAGGAACGACTAGTAGGGGCGAGGCCGACACCCAACAGTGGAAGCGTGCGCACAATCGGGCGGTGGTACTCGGTGGTCGACGACAGTGGAAGGCGTTTCCGGTGAGAAAAGGGAACCGAAAAAAAAGGCGGAAATACAGTGACAAAAATCCAAGTTTGGGGATAAAGATTTGAATCTGGGATTGGTCTTGAGAAAAAAATAAAAAAATCGGATTTGGGAGGGCTTGAGGTTTTTGGTGTCTAATTCCAGGTTCTTCTCTCCCTTTAAATAGGCAAAGAGAGAGGCTTAAGATTGTAGGTCATTATGACTTCTAGGGAAAGGCCATTGGCCTAGAGCATTGGGAAGAGAAGGGTGAGGTGATGGAGTCTAGGGGACAAGACGACTAGGCTGGTGCAGGCGGTCTTCCGGAAAGGATCCCATGGGCAAAGCATCGAGCGTGGACAATGGGAGAGACTGGCGGTTCTAGTTGAAATCCCAAAGGAGAATGGGTTTAAAACTAAGTAAATGGGCTCACGTGATAGAAAACGAATTTGGCATAGTGGTTGGGGAAGGAACATGTTGGAAGTTGACCCGAGAGGTTTTGGGATCAAACCCTACCCTTTTTACACTTCCATAAATTAAATTTTTAGTTCCTATCCCCTAAATTCCACCATTTTAACACAAGTAAGGATATAGGAAATTTTATCATAAATATTCATTTTAAAAAAAGGTTATTCTTTATTTTTAGACTATGTCTTGAGAATATAGTATACAAACGAATTTATTATTTTTAAGGAAGAGATATAAATTTTCATAATTATAAAAAAACATAGCAAAATTAGCGGTTATTACACAATAATACAGCCTTAATTGTACAAAAGGGGACTTAATGCTTCATCTTTCACACTTTCCATGTTCATTTGCCTCTAACCATCCTCCATAAACAGCAAGCATCATTGCCAATCATCATGCCTTCAGATTTGGATTTAAATGCACATCCTCTTGACACTAATGACGAAGATTTCAGGTCCACTTTTGATCTTTATCAGCCAGCAGGTGGTGGGGACATGGGAGAACATTCTCCTCTATTTGACCTTAATGAAGAGCTACAATCATCAATGCAGCAGGATGCAGAGAATGCATTTAATCCACAACAAACAGCTCATCACCAGGCAACAAGTAGTCGACTCAGTACAAATAAAAAAATGCACATCTTATTATGGCTTCTAGATAGAGCAAAAGATGGAAAGCTTCATCATGGGGCAATAAATGCAGCTGCACAGGAATTCAATGTTTCAAGGAAGAGCATCGGCAAGATATGGGACAAAGCAAAGACACAAAGGGAGAATAATCAAAGATACAATATGTCAACAAATTATCACATGTCAGGGCGAAAGAGAATTCATATGCCATCAACAGCCATTACAGAACTGAATATGGGAAAAGGGACTTAGCAACAAACATATCAACAAGCATCACAGTTTCCAAAAGCACCATTCACAGAATGATCAAGAGAGGAGCCATCAAGGCACACACAAATTCATTGCATCTGGGTTTGAAACCAACAAACAAGTTGACAAGATTGGAGTCGATTCTAAGCATACTACCAGGGGATGCACCAGAATCAAAGACAGAGTATAAAGCCATGTATGATTATGTGCACATAGATGAAAAGTGGTTCAGTCTCACCAAGAAGACAAAAAGAGTCTATCTAGATCAAAATGAGAAAAGGAAACACAAGTCTGCAAACTCATCAAAATTCATCCCAAAAGTCATGTTTACAGCTGCAGTAGCAAGGCCGAGATTCAATGCATAGGGAGAGTGTACATTTGATGGGAAAATAGGGATTTTCCCATTTGCATACAAGGAGCCAACAAAGAGATCATCCAAAAACAGGCAAAAGGGGACACTTGTGACCAAGTTAGTGGAATCAATCAACAGATCAATGACAAGAGACATGCTTATACAACAAATTGTTCCAGAAATTAAGGCAAAATGGCCACAAGAAGATGGGCAACATCAAGTCATTTACATTCAACAAGACAATGCCAAGGCTCATATCACACAAGAAGATGAAGCATGGCAACAAGTATATCAGCAAGAAGGTTTTACTTTCATTTTAGTGCAACAACCTCCTAATAGTCCTGACTTAAACATTTTGGATTTGGGCTTTTTTAGAAGTATCCAATCCATAATGCACAAAAAAATGCCAAAAGATGTTGATGACATGCTAGATGTTGTTTATAATGCTTATTATGAGCTGGAACCAAAGACCCTAAGTGTTGTGTGGATGACTCAATATTGCATGAATGAGGTTTTGAAACACAATGGAGGTAATGATTATGACATCCCACATGTTGGGAAGAAAAGACTAGCAAGACAAGGACTTCTACATAGCCAAGTTCAAGCATTAATGCATGTAGTCATGACAGCATGGGACATTGTTCATGGTGGGAAACAAGTCAATACAGAAGAGGTAGGCACATCAAATGCAGGCCAAGATGCAACTCAAGGTGAAGAGGTGCATGATTACATAGATTAGAAGAACAAATAAGGAGCAGAAGTGCATGACATCTTGTATGTTTCATTTTGAAGCAAATTTTTTGTGAAGCTAAAAACGGTAATGCTTGGTTATTTTGTAAATGCAGATGGTATAAAAGTAATGTATGTATTCAAAAATATTGGTATTAATCTCAGGTTGTCCCCATTCATCATTGATACAAACCCAAATTGACAGCACAAACACACCAATAGGCC
Source organism: Fallopia convolvulus (assembly GCA_964016875.1). Lineage (NCBI taxonomy): Eukaryota > Viridiplantae > Streptophyta > Magnoliopsida > Caryophyllales > Polygonaceae > Fallopia > Fallopia convolvulus. The sequence goes on from OZ024721.1 coordinate 47,058,409, forward strand.
TCAATCAGTTTAAAAAAACTGGTGGCTCAAGCACATTAGTGTTGTCAACATGCTAATGAAGTTGTGTCTAAGTATCTTACAAATTTTCATAATTGATTACATATTCATATAATCTCAGAGTCCCCAACTATCACAGACACAATCATTAATGACAACACTAACATACCAGTGAGCCTCATTCAGTCACATTCATCATCGATTTAGCTTCAAGTCAACAAAAGAAACATGCAATTTCATTCCAAAGCATCAATTTCCATCAACATCTCATCTCCAAACAGGCATGCAAGCAACCCTAATTTACTCCACAACCAATCACAATTCAGCATTCAAGTCGCACACATTACCCCCAGTATTGCACAACAAACATTCAAGATCCAAAGACACATTCAAGGTCACAAAAGCATCAAGCAATGGTGACTCGGCTAAAGTCGTTGCCAAGATCAAAAATAAATAACTCTATTCTACTAACTAGTATAGTAAGCAAGCAAGGGGTCGAATCCAAGAGAATCGGGATTCTGAACAATCAACAGATAACAGAACAGGGCTTTTTGGAAGTTTAAGCAAGCAAATAAACAAGCAAATATTATTGAGGATTAAATCAATTGAAGGAAAGCAGAGTTTATTCAATCAATTCCACCTTTTTAATCATTCGATCATCAATTCATTCACTTTTCTATTAATTCCTAGGTTAATTCCAATCCTTATAAAAGATTTCCGCTTGTCCACGGTCCAAGCGAAAGTATGATACGAACAAGAACGCTTAATTCAATCATGCAAAGTATTAAGGATAGAAGGATATCAAATCATGCAATCAAGCTACGAGTCTCATGCATAAAATAACAATCAAACACTCTTTCTCAATTCTAGTTCACGGTCCTAGAAAAGAGCTGTTTCAAGGATAAATAAGATTGCACAGACAATAATCAAACCTAATCCAAACAATAGATCTAAGTCAATCAAACAAGTTGATCAGGCTTATCAAATCAAACATAGATCATGTAAATAAAATCAAGAGTTTTGATATTAACCAAGGGATAGAAAAGTTATTAGAATCTCACGAATTACATAAAAAGGGTTCCTTGATCAAAACAAACTCCAAGGGAAATTTGTTCTCCATAATAAAACTGAAATAAAACCTAAAAAGTAAAATTATGCTAGATAATGTGTGATATAACAAAGTCTGCTACGAAACTAAGCATAAATAGTAGAAAAACAACCGAAACCTAAAGATATAAAAATAGATAAAAGATAAAATAAAATAGAAAGTCAGCGCTCGGAAACACAACCACCCGCGAGTGCGGCTCCATTGATCTCCCCTCGGCCGCGGAACCCTCTTCAACCGCGAGCGCGGTTTCCATCCGCGAGTGCTGGTCCTCTGACAGCATTCTGGTGTCAACTTCGGAGGTGGTTTTGACCCACTTAGAGTTGAAATTTGAACTCGCTGTAAAAACATGAATTGTAGCTCTTCGAGTTAGCTTTACAATGATACCAAATTCAGCTTCATCCGATCACCGTAGCTCTGGAACGATGCGTTACAAGAAAATGACGTCAAAACAACTCCAAATCAACACTTGTCTTCAAAACTTTTGCAATTCTTCCTTCACCGCGGTCTCGGGTCAAACCCGAGGGCGCGGGTCTTGACTTCTTAACCTCTTTAACTCGATCTTTAGGACTTCTGTCTTCAGAATCTTCAACTGTATGCTCTTCTGATATTACAGATAATCATCCTAATCTAGCCTAAAACACACAGAAAACCCTAATAAAAATACAGAATTACGTTGTACTAAAACCAGCGTATCAAATTCCCCCATACTTAGATCTTGCTCGTCCTCGAGTAAGCTCAAAATAAATCTAACAATAAATCCTATCAAAGATCCACATGAAGTAAAGGGAAATATGAAAAATCTAACTCTCAACTCACAACCCGAACCCATGTAGAGAAATAATGAGCAATAGACATGAAAGCTCAAATCACACACCTCACCAATACAAGATATAACACTCAAGCTCTAAAAAGTGTAGAGCAACCTAGGATCTACCCGACATCTAAAATGTAATCCCAGACCCCAAAGTAGAATATGAATCCTAAACACTCTGATTTTACCACTCATTCTACTTAGGTGCCCTTTCGGGTTTTCACCTAATCACTCTTTTCATTTTTCTTAGGTGTGCTCACAAATACTCACATCTCTCATAAACGTCATATTACCCCAGCCTATTGCTGGTCCGGATTACATGCTTATTACTTGAGCCGTCCTTTCGGGTTTTCAACTCATCCCAAGATTTTATATGCCTTTTTCTCTTTTTTTATGGCTTTTTCATTTTTTTTAAAACTTTTCTCCATACAAAACATGGAACAAAAATCCCATAAATATAACGAAAAATAGCTCAAAACCAACTATCTATGATAAGCGTAGTGATTACTTCCTCCCCCATACTTAAATCCTTCATTGTCCTCAATGAAGTAAAGAGAAAGGAATTAAGCATAGAAGAAGAAAATCAGAAGACTCACCTACGAAAGAAGAGAGGAATGAGCTCCCGGAATTATAAGCACCAAACTCAGGAACAAACTGATTCGTTTGGGAACGAACCACGAGCGTCATCTTCACAACTCAGCAACCAGATCCACATCATAGGACGTCTCCAATGAGAATGAACTGGACTCCTCAAAATAATAAAAACTCTGACGACGGTAGCACCCCCATACTTGAACAATACCGCAAAGTTGGTGTAAATGCGGACTCACCAATAATGGGATAGAACCTGATAATAGTAACTAACAATTCCAAGGAACTAGACATGGAAAGATATAGAAAAATGGATTGGTGGGTGATGGTAGAATATGGAAGAACACTCTTTTTTTTCTCTCTCTCTTTTTTTTCCTGATTTATTTCGGGGGTTTCACCCGAAAACCTTTTATTTCAAGGGTTTCACCTGAAAGCCTTTTATTTCGGGGGTTTCACCCGAAAACCTTTTATATTTTATTTTTTTATTTTTTTATTTTTTTATATAATTTTTTTTTCCTGAAAAAAAAAACAGAAATTAATTTCATCAGGCCGACCCGCGAGGGCGGATCTGGGCCGCAGGCGCGGATTGTGCCGCGAGCTCGGATCCTCGCCTCGGGTTTTGCTTTCTTCGAGAATTGGATAAATTATACCTGCAAGTTAGCCCGACAAAACCAAAACGAACTAATCTAAAACTAAACTAAAAAGATAAAAAGAAAAGAAAAGAAAAATTACATCGGGTTGCCTCCCGAGCAGCGCCTTTGTTTAACATCGATGGCCCGACGTCAACCGATTATCTCAAGACTCAGACATTGTCAAAGTCCTGAGAAGTCTATCAAAATCATGCGAGCAATTGTCATGCAGGCAAATATAGGACAATGATAACTTGAAACTAAATAATATAGCATTCAGACACCGTTTCAATTTATCAAACCCACTAGAAAAATCATTGTTAGATGGTTTAGGATAGAACTAGTTGAAAGAATGACGTAGTTTTTCAAAATATAAATCAAGAGTAATGATTTTCATGTTAGCACTACCACCCTTAAAATTTGAGAAATCACTAGGTAAACTATCATGCTCAGGACCTTTTGTAGACATAACAGGCAAACAAATATCAACAGAAAGTAAGGGAGAAGAGAGAAGGATACAGGGATCATGATCGATCATAACAAAGGACTCCATGGCGGAAGACATAGACATCTCCTCAGGTGGAAGGGCAATCTCCTTATCATCATCTAGCTCTTTCTTCGAGTCATCAGGCTCGTCGTCATCACTCCAGGAGCTGTCAAACTTAAGGAAATATTCCTCCTCCGTCATCATCTGATTATGATCGTCCATTTCTTCATCCAATGAAGGGTCTCTGGGTGCCTCCATCTTTATGTCCAAAACCTCCACTAGCTTTCTTTGTTCAACAATTTGGTTCTCCAATTTCTACACCTCGATCTCTCCGGCTCGGAGCTCACAAAAGAAATTCCATCGGCCATGGGTTTCCAAATGACGTATTTTGCATCGCTCTCGCGGTACATCCTTAGTTGGGATTCAAGAGTCATCCCACTAAAGATGTGATTGCAAGCATCATCAAGCCCTACGGTTAACCCCTAGACAGAGAGATCATGCAAGATTTCCTAGCACCTAGTGAAGTACTCATGAAAGGGTTCATCCTATAACTGAAGGAACCTAAACGCAGACATTAGTGTATACAAGTGTAGACCGTAAGATAGGTCTACACAAGAGATTCGGGATTTCTGGACGAATAGAACCCGCGAGCGCGGTTATAAACCGAGGGCGCGGGTCAGCTGCGGGCGCGGATGTGGACCGCGAGCGCGGGTCGTCAGAAACGCCGATTTATCAAAAAATTAAAAACCGATTCCCCAGCAACGGCGCCAAAATTTGACTCGGCTAAAGTCGTTGTTGCCAAGATCAAAAATAAATAACCCTATTCTACTAACTAGTATAGTAAGCAAGCAAGGGGTCGAACCCAAGAGAATCGGGATTCTGAACAATCAATATATAACAGGACAGGGGTTTTTGGAAGTTTAATCAAGCAAATAAACAAGCAAATATTATTGGGGATTAAATCAATTGAAGGAAATCGGAGTTTATTCAATCAATTCCACCTTTTTAATCATCCGATCATCAATTCATCCACTTTTATATTAATTCCCAGGTTAATTTCAATCCTTATAAAAGATTTCCGCTTGTCCACGGTCCGAGCGAAAGTATGATATGAACAAGAACGCTTAATTCAAATCATGCAAAGTATTAAGGATAGAAGGATATCAAATCATGCAATCAAGCTACGAGTCTTATGCATAAAATAACAATCAAACACTCTTTCTCAATTCTAGTTCACGGTCCTAGAAAAGAGTTGTTTCAAGGATAAATAAGATTGCACAGACAACAATCAAACCTAATCCAAATAATAGATCTAAGTCAATCAAACAAGTTGATCAGGCTTATCAAATCAAACATAGATCATATAAATAAAAACAAGAGTTTTGATATTAACCAAGGGATAGAAAAGTTACCAGAATCTCACGAATTACATAAAAAGGGTTCCTTGATCAAAACAAACTCCAAAGGAAATTAGTTCTCCATAATAAAACTGAAATAAAACCTAAAAAGTAAAAGTATGCTAGATAATATGTGATATAACAAAGTCTGCTACGAAACTAAGCATAAATAGTAGAAAAACAACCGAAACCTAAAGATATAAAAATAGATAAAAGATAAAATAAAATAGAAAGTCAGCGCTCGGAAACACAGCCACCCGCGAGCGCGGCTCCATTGATCTCCCTTCGGCCGCGGAACCCTCTTCAACCGCGAGCGCGGTTTCCACCCGCGAGTGCTGGTCCTTTGACAACATTCTGGTGTCAACTTTGGAGGTGGTTTTGACCCACTTAGAGTAGGAATTTGAACTCGCCGTAGAAACATGAACTGTAGCTCTTCGAGTTAGCTTTCCAATGATACCAAATTCGGCTCCATCCGATCACCGTAACTCCCGAAATATGCGTCACAAGAAAATGGCGTCAAAACAACTCCAAATCAACACTTGTCTTCAAAACTCTTGCAATTCTTCCTTCACCGCGGTCTCGGGTCCAACCCGAGGGCGCGGGTCTTGACTTCTTAACCTCTTCAACTCGATCTTTAGGACTTCTGTCTTCAGAATCTTCAATTGTAGGCTCTTCTGATATTACAAATAATCATCCTAATCTGGCCTAAAACACTCAGAAATTCCTAATAAAAATACAAAATTACGATGTACTAAAACCAGCGTATCAAATGGCTCAGCAATAAATCAAGGCAGATTTTTACCAATCAAAGGACTCAGCATGCACATTCAATCGGATCCAGAGGGGACTTAGCACGCAAATTCAAGGTCACAACATGCAAGATCGAAACGAACCATCATGTAAGAGATCCACAACAAACATGCAATCAATCAAGGCAAAGTAAGAGGGATAGAGGACTTAGCAATCACATTCACTCGGATCCAGAGGGGACAGATTCGCCATCATCAAGGGACTTTGAAGGAGGTTGGTTGACAACACCATCATCATGGAGCTCGACGCTAGGAGGAGACTCAATTGTCTCCAAGGATTCGCCAGGAGATGTGTGGCAATGCATCTATTGGCCATCCAGAGCCCATATACAAGCACTACCTTCCGAGCAAACCCAGTTGTCACTTGTCAAGATCAGATTCGGCCCTAGAGTCGGCCTCGAAATCTTGAGCAAACAAACGCTCGGCGGAATCCAAGCTCATTGTAAACAGGGGACAAAGGAGTCGGCTCAACAAAGCTCGATCAAGGCTCGAGATCCGGATTTGGGACGACACCAACAACTCAGATTGAAAACCAGAATGGAGCTCGAGATCGAGGAACGAACTCAAGATCCAATTGATGGAGATCGAAAATGAGAGTGTTGGAGATTGAGGGACGAACTCAAGATCTCAATTGATGGAGATCGAAGATCTAGAGATGGGAAGCAAGAAAGCCTCAAGATCCAAAGATGGGGAAGAATCGAAATAAGAGAGGCGCAATTTAGGGTTCTTCGGGAGTGAGAGAGAGAGAGAGGAGCTAGCGGCTAGGGTTAGGTGGAGAGAAAGGGAGGAGCGTTTAATCAGGATGGGAAAGAGTGGGTATAAAAGGTGTGGGGATTAAAAAAGGGAGGGTAGTGTAGGGTTTTTATTGTTATAATAAGGGTAGTTTATGTATTTTAGTGTTATAATGAGGGTAAAAAAAGAAAGATTTATATTGATATATATGGAAAGAAATGAAATGGGTGGTTCTTTTTGGGACGTTGGAAAAGGAAATGTCCCTAATATTATCGGACGGAGGGAGTAATATTTTTCATATTTATAAATACTATTCTTATTTATTACGGAGTAAAAGATACTCCCTCCGTCCCTTAATGTTTGTCCCTTTTCCTTTGTAAATTACAAAGGAAAAGGGACAAACATTAAGGGACGGAGGGAGTAAGAACTATAAGACATAACCTTAACAAATTAACTTTATAAAAATATTTTAATAATAATTTTAATCAATTATATTATGTTTAAAAATATTCAAGTGAAATTAATATTTGAATAATTTCAATCTAAATTTAGGGCAAAACCTCAACAAATAATAAAAAAATAAAATATATATTTAATTAAAATACGTTTCAAGATCTACAAACTAATCTTTTTTTTTGTCGAAGGAGAGACAGTACTCCCCGGTCCCTCAAGGGGCATTTTATTAATAAAAAGGAGCTAAGTAGTCAGCAAACGGGGAATAGCTCGGCCCCTAACATCATCAGAAAGCAAGGAAAAAACACCCTGTGGCGGGTCACACAATACATGAAAACCTAGACTAAACGAAAAAGCTAAGTTTGCAAGAAAATTTGCAACGGAGTTAGCCTCTCTATAATTAAATATGTCGGAACTGGATAGTCCAATTCCTACTAAGAAAGCCTTGACATTGCCCAACCAGGCTAAATAGGGGGTGACAACTATCCACAGATTTGCTTAAAAGTAGACACACAAGTTGTGAATCTAGTTCTAAGCAAACCTTCTTGTATCCCCGATTCCAAGCTAGACGAAGGCCCCGCAACGCTCCCCAGATCTCCGCCATAGGAATAGTGCACATATCAATATAATGAACAAAGCCTACCTGCCATTGATCATTGAAATCCCTGATACCTCCACCAGCAACAAAATTTTTTTTTGGCCCGGCTCGAACCTGTCCATGTACAGGTCTAGGCAAAGGGGTAAAATGGAAGTAAGGGAGCCGAGCCCTCCTAAGGTGAAAGTGTGAAGCCCATGTGTCCTCCTGACGCCACCGCTCTGCTCTCATCTTCGCTGCCTCTGCTCCATCACTTCAACTTCCCATAAAGGCAAATTATGTCGGTCCCTACTAAATTCATTTCTATGCGACTCTGCCTTTATATATTGATATCCGCTTTTTAGGTAGGTTTTTAGTGTCTAGATAGATTAGATTTGGTTAGTTTTTGTGTTAGAGTTTTAGGTTTTTGAGTTTTTTTGCCATAGTTTTCGTATTTCTTTGAGGTTCGGAAACTACGCGTATTTTGTGTCTTTATGTAGGTATTTTGGAGCTTAAACGAAGGATTTAGAGTATCACATGAGGAGGTGGACGAGTTATGAGGAGAAGCTAAGGAAGAGAGCCGAAGAAAGGAGTGGAAACGAGCTAAAGCAAGACAAGAACGACCCGAATAGGGTCGTGCACGAGCCAGTAGCAGCCAAGATCGACCCATCCAAGAATTGAGCATTCAGGACCGACCCTGGGGGGGGGGGGTCGTGCACGACCTATTTGGGTCGTGCATGGCGCCGACTTTTGCCTTATTCCGTGATCTTTTATGAAATATTCTATCTTTTATTTTAGGAAGTTGTTTGATCTTGTTTCCTAGGTTAATTAGGACTCCTTTTCCTCTATAAAAGGAGGCAAAACTCTTTGTTTCAGGGACCGGATTTGAATTGAATTTTAGTGTGTTTGTTTGGTAGAAGACTTGGAAGACAAAGTTGGAGAAAATTGTAAGACTTCTTTCTAGTTTATTTGCAATTTTCGGTTTTATTAATCAATCATGTTTGCGTTTTATCTCACCATGAGTGAGTAGTCTTTTTAGATTCTAGGGTTGGGTGAAAACCGAACACAATCATGCATGTTTAAAATTTAATTCATGACTGGAATGCTTGAAGATCATATCTATCTATGTTGTGCTTAAATCCTTTGCGAAAGTTGAGGCATGTCTTGCAATTAACCTAAAAGCGAAAGTGTAAAGTTGATTGCTTTGACTAGTCCTAATAGGATTATTTGCGACAGTTGATATTCCTAGGTTGAAGGATAGATAGAAAGTTGTTTAATTTGCGATAGTTGATTGAATAACTTGAATTGTTTGCGACAGTTGACTTTTCTATGATCTAGATAGCATGATAGTTGTGAATTCTTGTTGAAAGCATGTATGGTTGTTGTTGTGGTAGCCCTAGCCCTAGGATTCCCTTTTTTATATTTGATTTAACTCATTGAATTGCATCGATCTCGACCCCACCAAGGTTGTGCTCGAGCCTAGTTCCTTCGTTTGTGTTCTTGTGTGTTTGTGCCCCTTCGTGTTTATTTGCTTTTCTTAGTTTATCAACTAATCTTTGGCCCTAATCTCATTCCCGTGGACGAACATGACTCCCTATACTCAGCGAGGTCTTGATATAAATTTATTTGTTCAAGAAACCCTTCAACAAATTGGCGCCGTTGCCGGGGAGTGAGAAATAGTGCCTAGTTTAGTTGATATTTGGGTTTGGGACTAGCCCTTACCCTTTTGTTTTTTTTAATTTGGTTTTCTTTGTCTTTGTTCGCAGTGTATGCCATCTCGTTCTTCCCGGAGAACTCTTGAGATTGACTACTACAGCGAACCTGAGAGGTCCTTCCACCAACGTTTAAGAGAACAACGAGCAATGGGAGACGCTGAGACTTTTGCTCAACAAATGGACGAACTCCGCACCGAGATGCAGCGCATACGAATGGACCGAGATGTTCAGGCTGCAAATGCACGGCGGGCTCAGGCGCAACTGGACGCTATCCCGACGAATGCCAAGCAATACATGCACCCAGAACTGAGGGTGCCCGAATCGGCGATAGTGCTCCTGGAGATCGACCGCACTTTTGAGATTAAATCTCACTTCATATCCTTAATTAAGCATTCTCAATTTGAGGGGAAACCCACTGAATGCCCAATGGAGCATATTAAGAACTTTACGAATTTATGTGACATTATTGCTGCTGACCGTGTCTCATTTGAATATGTTCTCTTGAAGGCTTTTAAGCGGTCTCTTGCAGGAAAAGCTTTGAGTTGGTTGGAGAGCTTGCCACCAAGATCTATTACAACGTGGAAGGCTTTGCATGATCTATTCATGACCAAGTTCTTTCCACCGGCAAAAACAACGGAGCTTAGGAAGCGCATCACCTCCTACCATCAACTCCCCAATGAGACGCTTGTGGAGACATGGGAACGATTTCAAGAGCTTCTACGCCAATGCCCTACTCATGGGCAACCTCCCTATGTTCTCCAAGAGATCTTCTTTCAAGGCATTAATGCGGCTACCAAGGATCGCATTAACCTTCACACTGATTGTGGGTTCATTGAGATGACTCCAGATTAGGCATGGGCGTTATTGAATAAGCTAACCAACTATGATGCCATGTATGGAACCCAACAATCTAAGCCCACAGAGAGGAAGTTGTACGAACCACAATCCGAGGTGGTTGATCGGGATGTGAAGTTCCAATTCATGCAAGATGAGATCACTCGTCTGAAAAAGCAAGTAAGTTACTTTAAATCTTCTTCATCTTGTCAAGAATGCGGGTCTTCCGCCCATACTACTTCCAATTGCACTAACTTGCAGCAAGTGAGAGCCGCTGAGGCTTATGAGGAGGCGAACTACATGAGAGGTTCCTTTAGGAATCAAAATAATTATGCAGGGAGGAACAATGCTCAACCATCTTGGGGCAATCCAAATTATGACCAATACAAGCAACCCCCTCAACAAGAGCAACGTCCACCTCCCTACCGTCCTCCGATCTATCAAGAGCCACCATCATGGGTGCAAGGGCTGCAAGATGGAATTAATGGAGTCCGAACTGAGGTCCAAACCGGGATCAATGGAGTCCGAACTAAGGTCCAAACCGGGATCAATGGAGTCCGAACTGAGGTCAATGGAGTACGAGCTGAGTTGAAAGGTGTTCATGCACGGTTAGGGGAATTTGAATCATGGAGAAAGAATGTCGATTCCCAACTTGGACAATTAGCTACTCAGATCCCGAGACCTCACAGGCAACCCCCGGGCCACCCTGATGAGAATCTTACAGGCCGAGCAAGTGAGGGTGAAATCCGATCCATGAATTTAAGGAGTGGCAAAACTTTGCCCGAGCCATTCAAGGATAACGAGAAAGAAGAAGCCTCAGGACCGACCCCACATGGGTCGAGCACGACCCCAGCAGAATTTGGCCCTCTCAGGACCAACCCTGTCATGCCTCCAATAGGGTCGAGCACGACCCCATCTGGGTTGAACACGACCCCCTTGAGGGTCGATCTTGATGGTACTAATAATGAGGATGAAGAGGTCATCGACCCTTCAAGGGTCGAGCTCGACCACCCTTCGTCAGGTAAGTCTTCTAACCCTACTCATTCCATTCCATCTCCATCTAAGGTACTTCCTTTCCCTTCTAAGAAACCCAAGGACCCGACGGAAGGTAAGTTCAAGCGCTTTGTTAAGTTGCTTCAAGGTTTAAATCTTTCCATTCCTTTCGCTGAGGCTTTGAATGAAATGCCTGCTTATACTAAATTCTTGAAGGAGATCTTATCTAGGAAGCGATCCATGTCGGAATTGACAAATGAAGTGAGATCGTTGGAGCTTCCCGAGAAGCTAGGCGACCCAGGTAAGTTTGCTATTACAATTGGTATTAGAGCTTACCGTTTCAAAGCTTTGTGTGATCTAGGTGCTAGTACGAGTTTGCTTCCACTTTCAATTTGGTCTAAGACCAACATGGGGCCTTTAGTACCGGTAAACATGAGGCTATACATGGCGGATGGGTCATGTGTCAGACCAACGGGAGTGGTAGATGATTTCCCGGTTCAAGTTGGGAAGTTCTTTGTGCCCAATGATTTCATAGTGATGGAGATGCCTGAAGATCCCGTGGTGCCCATTATTCTCAGACGGCCATTCTTACCCACAGCGGGAGCCATCATAGATGTCAAGAACGGTCTTCTCACATTCAACATTGGAGAAGAGGTGGTTGAGTTCCGGTTCAACCCAACAATGAAGGAGTCAAATAAGGAGGAGGTCAAGATGCTATACACACGCTCTGACTACATTGAGTGCAACAACCCAACGGAGAAATTCTTGGCTTGGGATCCTCTACCAAACGTTTTAGGGGTCTCAGGACCGACCCTCAAAGGGTCGTGCACGACCCTCCTGGACGAGAGTGAGGAGCAATGTCTTGTCTTGGATGTACTCAAAGCGGAGCTTGAGGAAGAAGTTAGCCTGCCCAAGCCTACTCCCGAGCTTAAAGAGCTCCCCGACTCCTTGAGGTACGCTTTTCTTGGTCCTAATTCTACTCTTCCCGTTATTATTAATGCTAACTTGAGTATGGAAGAAGAGAATAATTTTCTTGATGTTCTTAGGACCCATAGGAAAGCCATAGGGTATTCATTAGAGGAACTTAGTGGTATTTCACCCTCATTGTGCATGCATAGAATTTATATGGAGGATGATCATAAACCCACTATTGAGCATCAACGTAGGCTAAACCCTAACATGAAAGAGGTAGTGAAAAAGGAAATTCTTAGGATGCTAGATGCCGGTATCATATTTCCTATCTCCGACAGTAAATGGGTTAGCCCCGTACATGTAGTTCCTAAGAAAGGGGGAATGACGGTTGTTGAAAATGAAAAGGGGAGTTGATTCCAACTAGGACCACCACCAAGTGGAGAATGTGCATAGACTATAGGAAACTTAATAGTGCTACGAGGAAGGATCATATTCCACTCCCCTTCATTGACCAAGTCCTAGAACGCTTAGCCCAACACGATTACTTTTGCTATTTGGATGGCTATAGTGGTTTTTGGCAGATTCCCATTCACCCCGATGATCAGGAGAAGACGACATTTACTTGTCCTTATGGGACGTTTGCATATAGGAGGATGCCTTTTGGGCTATGCAACGCCCCGGCCACCTTTCAACGATGTATGATGGCCATCTTCTCCGACATGATTGAAGAAATAGTGGAGGTATTTATGGACGATTTTTCAGTTTATGGTTCCACTTTCGATTCATGTCTTGCTAATCTTTCTAGAGTCCTTAAGAGATGTGAAGAGACTAACCTTATGCTTAATTGGGAAAAATGTCATTTCATGGTTAGAGAAGGTATTGTCTTAGGACATCTAGTGTCTAAATGCGGGATAGAGGTGGACAAGGCAAAAATTGAGCTTATTGAAAAATTGCCCCCTCCATCCTCCGTTAAAGACTTTAGGAGCTTTTTGGGCCATGCAAGTTTTTATAGACGCTTTATTCAGGACTTTTCTAAGATTGCTAAACCATTGAATAACCTACTAATGAAAGATGTAGTGTTTAGCATGTCTCCAGAATGTCTTGAAGCGTTTTACAGGTTAAGGAAAGCTCTTGTGACGGCTCCCATTATGCAATCACCGGATTGGTCACTTCCTTTCGAAATCATGTGTGATGTTAGTGACTATGCCATAGGAGCGGTTCTTGGGCAAAGGAAGGACAAAAAGCTTCATACCATCTACTACGCAAGTAAGACGCTTGATGAAGCCCAGAGTAAGTACACTACAACCGAGAAAGAGTTTCTTGCTGTGGTGTTTGCTTTTGAGAAATTTCGCTCTTACTTAGTAGGTTCTAAGGTGATCGTTTATACTGACCATGCTGCGGTTAGATTTCTAATGGCGAAAAAAGACGCCAAGCCTAGGTTGCTTCGTTGGATGCTTTTATTGCAGGAATTCGATCACGAAATCCGAGACAAGAAAGGAGCGGAGAACTTAGTGGCGGATCACCTATCAAGACTGCCCCTTGAGCATATCCAGGAGTCCGGCGGATCAATCCCCATTAATGATACTCGCCCCAATGAGACTCTTTTGCAAGGCTATAAAGTGCCCTATGGAGAAACGAATGGTGGAGAAATCAAGCTCTCAGGACCGACCCCTCCAGGCTCGTGCACGACCCTATGGAAAGATGGCCCTCTCAGGACCGACCCTACTAGGGTCATTATAAGGTCGAGCACGACCCCACATGGGTCGAGCACGACCTCAGCTCTCGAGTCAAGCTTCGAGCAAGACCCAACTGGCTCGTACACGACCCTCACCCTGGGTCGAGCAGGTAAGTTTTCTTCACCCTTTTCGGTTCATTCGAGTTCCGATGATCTCCCATCTTTATCTTCTCCCTCTAATTCTATTCTTGCTATACGTGGGTCAAAGACTCCTTGGTTTGCAGATTTTGCTAACTATATTGTAGGAGGCGAGATTCCGACGGGTTTTACCCCTCAAGCCAAGAAGAAATTTCTCCATGACGTCAAGCAATATTATTGGGATGATCCCTACTTGTTCAAGCAAGGAAGTGATCACATCTTGCGGCGTTGTATTCCGGATGAGGAGATTGAAAGCGTCATTCGCCATTGCCACACTCTACCAACGGGAGGCCATGCTAAGGGATTCAAGACCACGGCGAAGATTCTTCAAAGTGGCTTCTATTGGCCAACGCTTTTCAAGGATGTACACGAGTTTGTGACAAGGTGTGACGAGTGCCAGCGTTCTGGCAACATTACTTGGAGAAATGAGAACCCGCTCACCGGTATCTTAGAGGTCGAGCTTTTTTATGTGTGGGGGATAGACTTTATGGGGCCCTTCCCTTCATCGGGTCCTTATAAGTGTATCCTTGTAGCGGTTGACTATGTCTCCAAATGGGTGGAGGCCATTGCCACAAAAACAAATGATGCTCGGGTGGTTGCTAAGTTCATGAAATCAAATATCTTCCCTCGTTTTGGAGTCCCCCGAGTTCTTATTAGTGATGGCGGCTCACACTTCATTGAAAGGAGCTTTGAAGCTCTTTTGGCCAAGTATGGGGTTTCTCACCGGGTAGCCACGCCATATCATCCTCAAACAAGTGGTCAAGCCGAGGTCTCAAACCATCAAATAAAGAGCATCTTAGAGAAAACGGTGTCCCGGTCAAGGAAAGATTGGTCTTCAAAGCTTGATGATGCACTATGGGCATACCACACCGCTTACAAGACGCCACTCCGCACCACTCCTTATAACTTGGTGTATGGCAAGTCATGTCACTTTCCCGTCGAGCTTGAACATAAAGCTTTATGGGCTCTCAAAGAGATCAACATGGACCTCGATGCGGCCGGAGCAAAACGTTTCATGGACTTGCAATAATTGGAAGACTTGCAATAATTGGAAGAATTGAGGCTTAAAGCCTATGAGAATGCCAAGATCTATAAAGAGAGAACTAAAAAGTGGCGTGACAAGAACCTCGTTCCAAAACACTTCAAAGCCGGTGACCAAGTACTCCTTTTCAACTCGAGGCTCCGACTTTTTCCCGGGAAGCTAAAGACTAGATGGAGCGGACCATTCACGGTTCATCACATTTATCCACATGGGGCGGTCGACCTTATAGATGAGAATGGAGCAATTTTCAAAGTCAATGGGCACCGCTTGAAGAAGTACTATGCAAAGGTGGAACTAGATGAAGAGATCCGAGCCACGTGGGCTCTCACCACTTCGGATTGAGCTCAGGTAAGTCGGCAAGCTAATGACGTTAAACAAGCGCTTTCGGGAGGCAACCCGGTTTTTAGATTAGTTTTATTATTATTTTAATAGTTTTATTTTACTTTTTTAGATTAGGTTTTTCTAACCTTCCTTAGACTAGGATAGAATATATATTTTCGGGAAGGAATTTTGTGGGTTTTTTTTTTTGCAGGGTCATAAGCTTAAAAGACGGGATAAAAAAGACGGGAAAAGACGACTTTTCAAAAGGGGCAATTTAAGGTACTTTTCGACCACCACCCAGGGGGGTCGAGCACGACCCTATAGGGGTCGTGCACGACCCTGGTCGGTAAATACGATTTTGTCCTTCTTTAGAGCGGTAAGAGTTTCTATCCCTTTCTTTTCAATTCAACCCAAACACGACCCAATTCCCCTCTCTTCTGCCTCGTGAACGACCGAACACCATTACCCTCTCCAAATTCGATCTCTCTCTCACAAATCCCTTCCTTACCAAACTCACCCCACCATAACCACCAAATCACCACCAACTCGCCACCATCACACCACTGCGGCCACGCACAAGCACCACAAGCCCAGAACGAGCCCAGATCTGCTCATGTTCGACCTGGCCTCCCCTTCCAAATACCTAGATCTAGGTCGAGATCGACCCCTTTTTCCACTTTTCTTGCTTGAATCTCGGATTTTCGGTATGGATCTCTAACCCTATACTCTTAATTGTGATTATTCATGGTTGAAATTGAATTTTTGGGTTGGATTTGCATTATTTGGGGATTTTTGATTTTGGGTAGAAATTTGGAAATTGCTTGCATAATGAGTGCTATTCTTGATTCTTGCATGCTTGGGTGAGTTTAGACTCGAGTTTTCTAGGCTATTGTGGTTGAAATCTGATATTTGGTGCCATTGGAGGCTAGATCCCAATTTTGGGTGGAGGTTGAAGACGAAGTGTAATTCCAAGTGGTCGTGCACGACCCCCTTAGGGTCGTGCACGACCCACCCAAAAACCCAGCACTCAGGAACGACCCCCTTGGGGTCGTGCAAGCCCTCTTTTTATGTAGAATTGGGTGGTTTTTGTTAAGTATTGGATGCTAGGTTGAGATTTGATCCATGCTTTCATGTCTTTATATATCATGTCTCGCCTTTGTTGTGACGTGCTTAATTGATATGCTTGCAATACTTACTTTTGAATAAGTATGGGGTGTATTATGTGGAGTTTGTGTTTGATAAATGTAGGTACCATGGCCTCCGCGTCCCGACCCGCCAAGAAGTCAAAGAAAAGTGATAAATCCGAGCTAGACCAATGCAACCTGGCCTCTGAATTCCAAAAGACGTTCAATGTTTGCCTTGAGCTCAAGCATAGAACACGATGGTATTGCAAAGAGGATGGGCAACGCTTGCACATCCACGATGATTTGATGGAGGCGTTCACTTACATAGGGGGCGAGAATTTGCTTCAGTGGAAAAATCACCATTATCCCATACTCACTTGTGAGTTCTTGGCCACCTTCGCCACCAATATCAAGAGCCCTCATACTGGTGGTAAGATCCAATTTCAGCTCGGGAACAAATGGTTCAAGCTCAGCTTGAAAGGGCTTA
This sequence comes from Fallopia convolvulus, assembly GCA_964016875.1. Taxonomy (NCBI): domain Eukaryota; kingdom Viridiplantae; phylum Streptophyta; class Magnoliopsida; order Caryophyllales; family Polygonaceae; genus Fallopia; species Fallopia convolvulus. Next base: position 47,075,298 of record OZ024721.1, read on the forward strand.
ATGATGCATTCGGGTTCCCCAACCCGATTTATGACGCCAAGCGAGAGGCCGACCCCCTCGAGACGTGGAGCTATCTATCCGGGAAAGAGGAGCGCGCCTTCTACAACTTGCCTAGCAAGGACATCGCCAATCCGCTCTTTCAGATCATTCTTCGCATCCTAGGGAGCACGGTCTACCCAAGGACGGAGTTGTCAAGGCCAAACAGGAGGAAGGTCATCATGCTGAGGACGATGCTATTCTCTTCCCCCGAGCCTCTCAACATTGGCTTCGAGTGGATGAGAAGTGTGGATAAGTTCAAGGCTAAGTCGGATTCGGTTTACTTTGGGGGGATGATTGCTCGGCTCGCCCACAACCTTAGAGTCAACATGAGAGCTTATTCGGGAGAGAAGCCAATATTCGTGGACATCCCGTTTCTCGCTAATGCACAGCTGATATCGAGGCATCCCAATGATCCCAACACATATTGCTCCGTCTTTCAAGGTCATCAAGTCGTCATCACCAAAGAGCGGGTGGATTTGCTTCATTTGCCCAATTAGTTTGAGGTGTGGTCCAGCGACCGGTACCGTTTGCGGAAACACCCTGAACAAGACGCGTCCTTGAGAAGACGCCCCCGCCGCTATCCAAGTCCACAGCCCGGGTATGAAATTCTAGCTTTACCCCCTCCTCCTACCCTCAGGCACGACCCCACAGGGGTCGAGCACGACCCATCTGGGTCGTTCCAACGTGCATGCCAGTCTGTGCACGACCCTAGGGGGGTCGTGCACGACCCGCCAGCGTTGTTCGAGCCTGCCCGCCACTCCGTGCACGACCCCTATGGGGTCGCGCATGACCCTCCTCGGCCATACCACGTCCCTATGCCACCCATGCATCCTATCTTTAGGGCGGCTTATGAGTTCGGGACCTCCTCTAATGAGGAGCCAATGCAACAAGATGAGGCTCCGGTGTATGATATGAACTATTTGGCTCGGGAGATGGCGGCGATGAGGGTTGATCACCGACAACAACATGAGGCCGTGATGCGGGGGCAAGCATCTATCCGGGAGGACTTAAGGGAGACCCGGGGCGTAATGGATCAGCGTTACCAAGAGTTCCAGCAGTTTCAGTCTTACTATGAGGCCCAGCAAGAAGTGGATGATTACCGTTGGGCTCATACGGAGGGTTACATGCATTGGGACTACGGGAACTACCCTGGTAGAGAGGCGTATATTCCACCAGAGCATCCACCATTCCGCTCTCGTCGCCGACCTCCACAGTGATGAGCTCCACCACCCTTCCAGCTTCAAGAGTTCTTTGTGAGTTTCTTCTTCCTATCTCTTTACTTTGTCATATATTTTTATGCATGAGGACATTGCATGATTTAAGTATGGGGTAGGGGAAGAAGAAATCTCACATGTTCTATATAATTGAGTCTTTGATTGTTTGCTTGTTGTTTGCTAGTTTGTGTAGTTAAGAAAAAAAAAAGCTTCGAAAAATTCAAAAAAAAATTCAAAAAATGTCGAAAAAAAAAATATTTGCTTCTTTGTTTTAGGATAGAAGAATGCTCTATCTTAGATGTCCTATGATGAGAACTAATTTTCATGCTTATCATATAATTCCTTTGGCATATTTGGATAGCATAGCCTAAGTCTTGAGAAAATGCTTTTGATTGTGAAAATTGACTTGTGATGAAATTGAGCATATGCGTCTTAAGTAGAAGTAATTGCAATCCAACAAAAATTTTACCTAGTGAGAAATTTTGGCCTTATAGGGAGAACATAAAAAATCCCTCTTCTTTTTATGTGTGATTTGCTCTCTTTGTGCATCTATCTCTTGTTATTGATATGGTTATCTATTTCTTGAAGCCATTATGAGATCGTTCATGCATGTTGATTATGATTAAGAACTTATTTTTCATAAGCCACTTTTTATCCTCTCTTTTGCCTACCTTTACATTATCCTCTTTTTGAAGCCAAGTTGAGCCTTAAGCCTTTTATTTTTAGCTCCACAAAATTATTCCCTAGCCAAGATAAGCTTGACCCTATCCGGGGATTAGGACTTAGTGTTGGTTTGTGATGGTTTTGTTGAGTAAGATTGCTTGGTTCAAGTGTGGGGTAATTATGGGTTGGGAAAAGTAATGAAAAATCTTGCAGTTTATCATGTAAAAGGAGTTTGGTTCCCTGAATGCACTTGCAAAAAAAAAAAAAGTTGGTACCAACCTCCCATAAAAAAAATGAAAATCATAAGGGAGAAAAATAAAGCAAAGTGTTGAAAGTGAATAATGTGCATGAGCCAAACTTCCTTAGTGTTTGAAAGCAAGATAAGTTGGGATTTAAAAGGGTTGCAGAAATAAGTGAGTTTGAGCATAATGTTTGAGTGAGTTTGGTATAAGTTCTTTTATGAGAGTTTTGGCAATATGTGAGTTTTTAGGAGTCTTTGATTCCCGGATTTTATTAGCACCACATGACCAAAATTTTCCACGCCTTAATGTCTTTACCAAGCCCCATTACAACCCGGCCGAATGGAAGCTTCTATGAAGTTTTTCATTGAGCCTAAGTTCTTATGATGATTGATGTGTTTTGACTTCTCTAGGTAGAGAGATTGGTGATATAAGTCTCAATGATAAAGTTGATGTTGCATAAAGATTGAGTTGAGAGTTGATATTAATAGCCTAAACACATGAGAGATGAGTGAAATACATTAAGATCCCTTGTGAGGTTGGATTGTGATTTCTTAAGCTAGAGACTCATACATATGTGATGACGTTAAAATTACTTGTCTACTTTTTCACTTGTGTTTAAAATGTTTTGACAAAGGCTATGCTTGAAGATTGTGTTATTGGTCTTGATTTTGCATGATTATTGCTTGAGGACAAGCAAGTCTAAGTATGAGGTATTTTGATATCCGCTTTTTAGGTAGGTTTTTAGTGTCTAGATAGATTAGATTTGGTTAGTTTTTGTGTTAGAGTTTTAGGTTTTTGAGTCTTTTTGCCATAGTTTTCGTATTTCTTTGAGGTTCGGAAACTACGCGTATTTTGTGTCTTTATGTAGGTATTTTGGAGCTTAAACGAAGGATTTGGAGTATCACATGAGGAGGTGGACGAGTTATGAGGAGAAGCTAAGGATGAGAGCCGAAGAAAGGAGTAGAAACGAGCTAAAGCAAGACAAGAACGACCCGAATAGGGTCGTGCACGAGCCAGTAGCAGCCAAGATCGACCCATCCAACAATTGAGCATTCAGGACCGACCCCGGGGGGGGGGGGGGGGGGGGGGTCGTGCACGACCTATTTGGGTCGTGCATGGCGCCGACTTTTGCCTTATTCCGTGATCTTTTATGAAATATTCTATCTTTTATTTTAGGAAGTTGTTTGATCTTGTTTCCTAGGTTAATTAGGACTCCTTTTCCTCTATAAAAGGAGGCAAAACTCTTTGTTTTAGGGACCGGATTTGAATTGAATTTTAGTGTGTTTGTTTGGTAGAAGACTTGGAAGACAAAGTTGGAGAAAATTGTAAGACTTCTTTCTAGTTTATTTGCAATTTTCGGTTTTATTAATCAATCATGTTTGCGTTTTATCTCACCATGAGTGAGTAGTCTTTTTAGATTCTAGGGTTGGGTGAAAACCCAACACAATCATGCATGTTTAAAATTTAATTCATGACTTGAATGCTTGAAGATCATATCTATCTATGTTGTGCTTAAATCCTTTGCGAAAGTTGAGGCATGTCTTGCAATTAACCTAAAAGCGAAAGTGTAAAGTTGATTGCTTTGACTAGTTCTAATAGGATTATTTGCGACAGTTGATATTCCTAGGTTGAAGGATAGATAGAAAGTTATTTAATTTGCGACAGTTGATTGAATAACTTGAATTGTTTGCGACAGTTGACTTTTCTATGATCTAGATAGCATGATAGTTGTGAATTCTTGTTGAAAGCATGTATGGTTGTTGTTGTGGTAGCCCTAGCCCTAGGATTCCCTTTTTTATATTTGATTTAACTCATTGAATTGCATCGATCTCGACCCTACCAAGGTTGTGCTCGAGCCTAGTTCCTTCGTTTGTGTTCTTGTGTGTTTGTGCCCCTTCGTGTTTATTTGCTTTTCTTAGTTTATCAACTAATCTTTGGCCCTAATCTCATTCCCGTGGACGAACATGACTCACTGTACTCAGCGGGGTCTTGATATAAATTTATTTGCTCAAAAAACCCTTCAACATATATCATGCAACTCATACTCATGCCTTATGTCTTACTATACATATATTTGCTGACAATGCATGCCGTTCATGTTGATTCTTCTAATTTATGACATTGATTTCGATCCCTCGTCAAGCTATAAAAAAATGTACATACATGATCAATTCACATATATGTACGTACGACATTCCTTATATATATTAAAATTGTACCCATTGCTACGTCCATAAGCCGAATACATTGTCAGAAAGTGTTATTTAAGTACTCCTAGGAAAATATATTACAGATAGAGGATAATAGCTTATTTCTTATGTCATATCAAGGGCTTGACATTGTTCACTGACTCACCCTTTACACCGAAAAATTGAACAAAAAGAATATAATGGATGGGTCATGGGTGAAACGTGTGACAGGTTGGATATGAATGAGATTTTAATTTACAGCTAACTCACTCGACCCACCACCCATCACCCGTTTACCACTCGCCACACACCCCAGCCCACCCCAAAATTAAAATATAAGAATAATGGAAGGTAAAGATTTACATTACTTAAACTATCTCGGGTGGTAATGAATCCACATGTTTTTTTATACTGGAGCATGGTTCGAAACTCATTTGCCCCATGCGCTTCCCCCTCTTTTTTGCTCTTTGTAGTTTGTCATGTACTTCTCTCGGATCATTTTTTAAAAAAATTCCCTAATTTTTGCTAATTACAATTTTATCCCATATTTTTGTCTAATTATAAAATATACCCTACAATTTAGCCTATCCCAATTTGTAGGGCTGGTTCCGTCCCTGCCACTCTCATAATTTAACCTAATAAATATACTATATTCTAATACCTCTAACAAACCTACCAACCTAACATTGTCGCCTATAAATTCTACTACTGATCATCTAGTCATTTGTTATGTTTTGGTTGTCAGCCTTTGGCTTTTCCGATAGACACTGCCACTTCCACTCTTTTGAACGTCTTCTTAATTTTTGTATCCACTGTCTTCTTCTCAACATCACCACCATCTTCCTTCATTGTTTTACCGCTACTCTTCCTCACTCCGGTCGACGACCCTTTTCAGTGTCACCACAAACCAATGCTTCTTTTATTAACCCTAGCTAAAATTTTATAAATTGTTTTTGTAATTTAACAATTCAAAGGTGGCAGGTCACTCGGCTCACATGCGAACCGGTGACGGTAGGATCGGATATGATTTATAGGTGACGGGTGGAACGGGTGAATCATTTTTATTCTCAGATCGGGTGATGGAAGTGTTCTACCTATCTATATCCCGACCCATAACCAACCTTAGTCATATGGACCAAAATCAAGCCAACCAGCCGACTACGTGATGAAAACATATCAATACGTATGAATATATGATCAATAAAAATCAAATGTGTACTATCCTAACAAAATCGATGGTTTTGGTCTGAATGCATGCATTTATGCACCATTGAATTATTGGAATGTGTACCGTACCGTACGTATCAAATCCATCTCCCCCAAAAGATCTTTTTATGCAATTCTGATGATCTTTCAACTCAAATGTATCTAAAAATATAATACGCGTCCTTTCCAAATTAGTCTACGTACTATACCATATGGATGCAAACAAAATCGAAATTATGCATTAATATTTGGATCAATTATCGTGATTTACAAGAAGACCTTAAGGTTGGTTTTTTTTTTTTTTTATTCATGGAACGATTATAGGTAGACTGGACCACAAATAGATTGTAATTCAGCCTAATTATTTCTCTCGTAAGAAGAAAAAAAATTAGACGTGATATACTAGACGAATAAGCTGGCATTAGACGTATGAGATTAAAAAAAAAACAGCTAGAAAAGTGGGTTTGTGGGTAATGATGGATGGGATACATGATTATTAAACTTTCAAGGTTGGATTAAGAAGTTTAGCAACAAAGTGGTCGATATTGGCATAAGACGAACCCCCTTGACACACGGCATCCTTGGCTAGAATCTTAAACTTGGAAGCATTGGATCTCATATGGTCGGCCTGCATGACCTCCTGAATACAAGCTTGGACCTCATGGCGGTTGACTAGACCAGCGGACGTGGGCTTGACTCGGACTCCGACCTTCCAAACTTGCTCCACAAACATGGCATTGGTAGGTTGATCCGCCCAATGGGGCATAGCCACCATGGGAACTCCGCAACTGATAGCCTCCAAGGTGGAGTTCCAGCCACAATGGGTGAAGAAGCAAGCCACCGCTCGATGCCCCAGCACCGCTAGCTGAGGGCACCAGTGCACGATCTTACCTGCGCGTTGCAACTCTGACGACGATTGTAGCCTTTCTCGATCCTCGGAGGACCTCACCACCCACAAGAAGGGGCGACCAGCGCTGACAAGGCCCAAGGCCAGCTCATCCATCTGGGCATCTCCTAACGATGCTAGGCTTCCGAAGGACACGTACACGGTGGACGCGTCTTCTTTGGTGTCTAGCCATTGAGTGCACGCCGTCGCCTCAGCGTCATACTCTTTTTCGTCCACGTACATTGAGGGTATAGTTGGACCTATGCTCTTCACACTTGGCCATTGCTTCATCATCCAATCTAATACCTAAGAAGCTCGTGCCATGGACGGCAAGTGAGCGTCAGTTGCAAAATGCTCACATAAGACTAATTAAGTGCGATAGAGAAAATGCATATATACGGTTTTTCTATCATATGCCCTAAGGGCATAGGATAAGAGTACTAATTTTAGGAACTAAAACCCTAATAGGAAACTAATAAACCCTATTGGAAAAATAATTAAATCTAAACAAATACAATTCTAAAATATATTGCCATTTTTAGGCTCTTAACCTATGCCCTAAGGGCATAGGTTAGAAAAATCGATATAATTTGATTTAGTTATGGCCATTAGGGCGGCAGGCCTGGCTTGCAAATCTGGGCCGACATTGCCCGGCCCGGCCAACCCATAGGCCAGACGGGCCAAACTTGCCCGGGCCGGCCAAGGGCCAGGCCCGTGTTGGGCAATAATAGCCCGGCCCGGCTTGGTTATTTCTAGTTAAATTTTTTTTTAAAAAGAGTGGGCCTTCCACGGGCCTTCTTGAAGCGGCCCATCCCGGCCCGGGCCCAGCCCGTTTCAGGCCGGTGGTACACCGGGTCGGTCTTGGGTCTGGATTCCCTTGCCCGGTCTGGTTAGGGCTGTTCATCGGTCCAAAACCGAACCGAACCGATAAAAACCGAACCGAAAACCGAATTTCAAAATTTTCGGAACCGAGGACCGAACCGAATAAGCTCGGTTCGGTTCGGTTTGGTTTGGTTCGGTTCGGTTTGGTTCAGGTAGGAACCGAATTAGAAGATTAGGTACAAAGTCGATCCAAAATATAAAACATAACACCCTAAACCAAACTAGACTTGAACTAAACCGAACCAATTTTGACCCGAACCGAACTAGAACCGAATTAGAACCGAACCAAACCTAAAAAACCGAACTAAGATATGCTATTTTTATCATTTTGAAGTAAAATCATTCGAACCATTCGAACTAAAACTTGCAAAATGATAAACAAATAAAGCAATACAAAACTTGCAAGATGGGATTTAGGATCCTTACATGGGTAAGGCTTAGTAAGGGTATTTTTTAATTTTTAATTTTTATATTAAAATAGATCGGTTTACCCGAACCGAACCGAAACCGAACCGAACCGAACCGAAAACCGAACTAGCCAAAACCTTGAACCGAGGACCGAACCGAAGTACCTTGGATTGGTTCGGTTCGATTCGATTTTCAGGTAAAAACCGAATTACCCGAACCAATGAATAGCCCTAGGTCTGGTTGTGGCCTGATCCATGTCCATGTCTAATTTGATTGGCACTGACCAAATTAAGAGAAGTATAAAAATGTATATTAAGCTGGCCAGATTAGAGAATTGCCTACATTTCAAAGACATTTCACTTAAAATTGATAAGAAAATAACCGTTCTCAACCTAAGATTTTTAATTTTATCTAGCTATATATTTTTTATTTATTTATTTCATTTTACGAAAATCAACTACTAAACTGTGAATATATTATAATTGCTAAAATAATAATTGAAAGTTATTTATGAAAATAAGACGGGAATCATAATTTTTTGGTTTTTAAAAAGAAATGACTGACGTATCATTAAGAGAGTTGTTGAGAATAAAACTTATTCCAAATCTGAAATCAAAGAAATCAGCCTAGTATATATATATATATATATATATATATATATATATATATATATATTTCGTTTACTATTCCTATTGTCAATTTGTTTTAGGATGAAATCCTACTATGCGCTCGTACATATATACACATCCCTAGTTTGCGTACCTACCGTCCCACATACGACTTTCTTCATGATATTAGAGCATAGGCTCAATGAGTTGTTGGTCGGACAAGAGTCTCAGGGGTAGATGTTTTTTATTTCTACGACTTGTTGGTTGGATAGAAAGTTTTTCTCTCTAAATACCGTGTTCTTATTTACGTTTATTTCTACTGCCCAGGAAACGTTGCTTGTTCCTTGCTTTGTTACTAACACAGTTCGATTCAACACGTTACCTAGCAAAATGAAAAATATGCACGAATGTAATAAGTAGTATGTCCTCAGTTTTTCTATTTATCCTTTGGAAAAGAATTAAGTAAATGTCATGAATGAAAAATACTAATCCTAATGTATTAATTTATATTATACGTACACCTCAGTTCAAACCATATATATATGTTGTGCGAGTTTTTCGATAATGTATAAAAGCAGTGTACAAGCCTCTGTCCTACAAATGTCGTGCATTACATTTGTTTTCTTACACGATTCGTCTTCTATTTTGTATCACAGGTTAGTTTTATCTTAATGAGCATTTTTCCCCATCAAAAAATTAAGGGCCATTCATTATTCGGATAAGATACTACGTACGTACGTACCTGTTGTTCAAGGGCGTCGAAGCTGTTGAAGAACTGCCAATCGGCCTCGTGGAAATTCTCGAACTGCCTCAAAACGAGCTTCTCCAAGAGAGGAAACTTGCCGAGCTCCTGAACGAAGGAGGGCAGGTCGCGCACAGCCATGGGAGGCAAGCCCGGGGCCTGAAGGACTCCGTCTTTGTCCTGCTCATTCGACGTAACGGACAGAACTCGACCATAAACATGACAAAAAATGAGAGAAACCGCGCAAGACTGAGGGAAGAAGGGGGCGGCGTAAATGCCAAGTTGCCTGGCCAAGGGCAAGGCCCATATCATAGCGGAGTCATAGATGAGGCAACGGACGTGTGAGTCCTTACGCTCTTGTAGATCCTTGATTAGGGCGGCCAGGCCTAGAGGCGCCATCTTGTCGAACCTCTCCGTGTAGTCGTCCATGCTGAGGGTATCGGATGGGAGGCCTTCATCATGATGTTGATCAGAGAGGGTGGCGATGGTGATGGCATTGTCGTTCCCGAGGGAGGCCGAGAGCTTTGAGGCGAAGGTGGAGGTGGTGGCGAGGGTCACAAGGAGGCCCTTGGACGACAGCCGCTTTCCAAACTGCACCATAGGGTTGGTGCGTCCCACGATGGGGAACCCCAGCATCACCACATGCACTTTTTTCCCCTCTACACTAGTCATTGTCTCTCTGTTTTTCATTTCCATTTTGATTAATTACATACTCCACCTATCCACTTTTACATATATATGCATGTATAAGTTGAACAACAGATGGGAAATTCTGGTATGACTTGCAGATAGCATGCTATCACATAAAGATATATATCCGGGAATAACCAAAAAGGCAATTAAGTGACCTACCTTTTATAATTATTTTCCCTTTTGAGCTGGCCTGTCTTGTTTTCACAGGGTGTGGATTTTTTCTCTTGCATTTGGTTCCACAACTTTTCTTAATTTATTCACATCTAGCATTATGTTATACCTAACTGTTGGAGTATAATTAATTAACTCATTGCATCTAAGTTGAGATTAATAAAACTTGTGTATAAACTTGGTTGTTGTCGAATCTTCTTATTATCGATTGGTGTTAAAATATAATTATATGGGGCATATATTGAGATTTCCAAGGTGCCTTGTCTAAGGCACGTTTTTGGGCCTTTCTTGCGCAACATAAGTGTAGAGGATATGTGTTAGCTAGGCTTATCCATCATGCATGTATGCATTTTTCCTATTAATTAGGTTCACTAAATTTAATTTCATCTTTAGTTCTTATGAAAACCTTTTTTTTTTTGAAAAATGAGCTAGCTAGTAGCTCATTATAAAGCAAACATTAGATCTTCCTAATATTATAAGGTCACCTAAATCATCACTGCAGATGATCTTGAAAAAATAAAAACTAAAAGTTGAAGACTAAACAAATATCTTAACCTTACTACCGAGATATCATCAAAGCATAAATCCAAGCAAGAGGAAGAGATTGCATGATATGATGAATCTGCAGAATGCTGACATGTCTTCTTGCTAAGAAGTCAGCGGCTGAATTAGCCTCCCCCTAACAATGGAAAAAAAAACCACCTCTGGAAAACCCAAAACCAAACGTCGATAATAGAATAAATTTCCCTGGGAACTTTCCAAGTATTTTTTAAAGAATTAATAAGAATCAAATTATCCCCTTCTATAATCAATTTTTGAATATGTAAACCCCTTCTCACTTTCAAACCCTCCATGAGAGCTGAAGCCTCCGCTTTTAACACCGACATTGGTTGAAGATTCATTCTATCACAATTCACAACCTATAATTGAACTATTATTCTCCCTAAAAATAAAACTAGCATACGTAGCCGCGTTCTTTTGTTTAGATGCATCAAAATTAAGTTTAATCCAAGAAGGAAGAGGTTTAATCCACGAGCTTCCATTCTTCCTTTTAGGTTTATTCGAAGAACTTTTTTCCGCTTTAGAGTTCGCAGATTCCCATTGAAACAACTGGGATAGCACCAAATCACATGGTAAAAGATGCAGAATTATCCTAGACGGGTTAAAGATTAAAGAATTTCTATGATTCCAAATGAGCCCCCATAAAAACCAAAGGATTTTTTTATTTTTATTCAGGAAAAATGACTTTAAATAATCCCAAGTTTCCACTTTGAACCAATAAGAATATGAACTTTAAAAATCACCAACCGCAATATGAACTATTCCAATATTAATCCAAAATAATACGAGACTGTTTTCCGATAACTTTTCGAGTGGAAATACTAATGTGGCAACCGAAAATCATACATGGCACTTCAAAATCCCTTTTTTTTTCTTTCTTAATACCACATCATCATCCAACTCATAATTATCACAAAAAAAACTGAAAACCCAATATCATCCTCCCACTGACTCTAGCCGGATCAAATTTCAATTTCGTTGTTTGAAGCTAGACCGAATATCATCGATCTGGTATAGTCGACACCGAACCATAGCCTTCACTCCGCCATCTGGATCTAAGTAGTGTGAGAGAAAGCCATCAATGAACAGCAGAGAAACCCAATATCTTCCTCGTTTGTTAATTCAGATTTGCACAAGTATGCACAGGGTCTTCCGTCTCACCCATACAAGAAAAATTGAACACAAGAAATTCATATACATGAACCAAATTCCCAAAATTTGGCACATATTCATATGGATCCAACTAATTCTCACTATATTTAACAAGATTCATTAACCAATTTGATAAAAACACGATCAATTTTACTTAATTTAGAAATCAGGGTTTTTGACATTCGCTTGTAATTGGGTTCACGGGGCAATTGAGGAGCGCCAATGGGGGGCAGGTTGCGCAAAGCAAGGTGGTGGCGGAATGTTACAGTATCATCTCACCCTTTTCCTTTCAATAAGCTTTCTTAACCTTTATGTTTAGACACTGGGTTTATCCCTTTTTATGTTGGTTCAGTTCTTTTATCTATTAGCTCCGGTTCACTAGCTTGTTAAAGTGAAACCCGGTTTAGAAGAGTTTTCCTTGTATGGAAACCTAGTGAGCTAGGTATAAAAGCTACGCTTATGTCATTAGCCGTTTTTTATCCAATCAATGAAACAGTATCTTCTCCTTCAACCTCTCTCAAATTTATCAATTCTTCACAGATTGTCTCATCGGTCGGTGTTCTATCGCCCCACTGACCCTAGCTTTCTGTAAATCGGGTTTTTCGAGCAAACTTTGTTCCTAATCCGATTATTTATCTTGCAGACCACATCATTGGTATCAGAGCCACTCTTTCCTCCATCCTTGAAACCAGAAAATGACCATCGCCGATTTGACGCAACAGTTCGAGGAGCTGAAAGCTGAGATTGCTTCGGATCGCGAATCAACACGCGCGCGTCACGAGCAAGACATCCAAGATCTTAAGGAGGCTATCACCTCTGTTGCACAGCTGGTCCGACCACCGGACACACCATCGTCATCCCATCACGGAGGTCCGACAGATTCACCGTCGGTCCGCATCGGCTCACACCAGGACAGAGGTAACCAACAGACCGCCATCTTACCTCCAGCATCAACATCGGCTGGTGGTTCGGTTTTTCCGGGAGGCCTTTCATCACGACTCACGAAAGTCGACATCCCCAAATTTGATGGCTCGGGTCTCAAACTATGGCTCTATCGTTGCGAGCAGTTCTTTGCCCTTGACAACACACTGCCGGAATATAGAGTGCGCCTTGCTTCGCTTCACCTGGATGGAAGAGCCCTTCAATGGCATCACAACTATATGAGAGAAAGGTATAACCAATTCCCATCCTGGTCAGAATATGTGGTAGATGTATCTGCTCGATTTGCTGAACTTATTGATGACCCTTTGGCTGAATTAGTAAATGTTAAGTACCAGGGAGACATTGAAAGTTATCTGGACACCTTTGAAGGTGTGCTAACAAAACTAAACCTCCCACAGTCCCAAACACTCAGCATCTTCTTAGCCAACTTAAGCCCATCTATGCAATTGCACGTCAGGCAATTCGCACCAGCCACAATCCACCAGGCGGCACAGCTCGTAAAGCTTAAAGAAGCTGCATCCAAATACAATACCCACACCAATAAATTTCAGACCCACCACCAGTCCAAATACACTTCCACCAACACCATTCCCACCCCTACACTCACACCACCACAAAAACAAAACACCTTAGCCATCTTGCCACCACCAAAGACTCCCTTCAAACCAAATTTTGACAAACCAGCAAATGAAGGAATGGGGAAAACAGGGCGTTCTTATACCTGGCCAGAAATGCAAGATAGAAAAGCCAAGGGATTATGTATGTATTGTGATGAAAAATATTCCCCGGGTCACCATCTCACGCATAAAAGGCCTATGGTAAACTTCATGGAAGGAGAAGATGAAAGTGATATAGAAATAGAACACACTATACCTGCAGAGGAAGAACATACAGATGCCGCTGATTTGCACATCTCACTGCACGCCTTAACTGGTGTAGCCATGTTCAATACTATGAGAGTGACAGGCTTTTATAATGGGAAACCATTACACATACTCATTGATTCCGGAAGCACGCATAACTTTATTGACATCAAAGTAGCTAATACTCTTGGCTGCAAACTGGATGCTATAAAATCTCTCTCTGTGTCTGTTGCCAATGGAAGCAAGCTGAGTACCAGTTATGCTTGCAAAGGGTTCACTTGGCGCATCCAAAAGTCCATATTTGTAGCTGATGTAGTGGCACTTCCTCTCAGATGTTGTGATTTAGTCTTGGGCATACAATGGCTAGCAACGTTAGGACCCATTCTTTGGGACTTCTCAAACCTAACCATGGAATTCACAGTCAAGGGCTACAAGCATGTCATCAGAGGCCTCATAAATCAAAGTCCATCTACAATTTCCAGCTCCTCCATAGCTAAACTCATGACCACCGGAACTCAGCTTGCCCTGATCCAAGCCACTAAAACTGAATTACCCTCTTTCAGCCCAACTCTTCACCACATTACAGCCATTGACCCAACCCAATCCATACCTACAGAATTACAAACCCTACTCCAAGAATTCCAACTCCTATTCCAAGAACCAACAACACTACCTCCATTTAGACCTGGTCATGACCACACAATCACCCTCCAACACGGTTCCAACCCCATCAACAAAAGGCCCTATAGATACCCTTCCCTACAAAAAGATGCCATTGAAACCCTCATCTCTGAAATGCTTACCACAGGAGTCATACAAAACAGTTGCAGTCCTTATGCCTCACCAGTCGTGCTTGTTAAGAAAAAGGATGGATCATAGCGCCTTTGTGTGGACTATAGGGACCTTAATCCCCAAACAGTCAAAAATAAATTCCCAATCCCTTTGCTAGATGACCTTTTAGATGAATTGGGAGGATCAACTCTTTACTCCAAGCTTGATCTCCGGGCTGGTTTCCATCAAATCTGAATGGCTCCACGGGATGTCTATAAAACTGCCTTCAAAACCCACTCAGGCCATTATGAATTCCTTGTTATGCCCTTTGGCCTCACCAATGCCCCATGCACTTTCCAACACCTTATGAATGACATATTCAAAAGCCACCTCAGAAAGTTTGTCTTGGTGTTTTTTGATGACATCCTTGTCTTTAGCAAAAACTGGGAAGACCATGTCACACACCTCCATATCATATTCTCCATCCTCCACCAAAACCAGCTTTACCTCAAAAGATCCAAATGCACATTTGGAGCATCCAAAATTGAATATTTGGTGCATTTCATCTCACCTGAAGGAGTGAGCACAGACCCATCCAAAATTAAAGCTATTGTTGACTGGCCCGTACCAAACACTGTCAAAAAGCTTAGAGGATTCTTAGGCCTAGCTAATTACTACAGGCGCTTTGTTCAAAACTATGGCCTAATATCTCGACCACTCACTAACCTTCTCAAAAAAGAAGCCTTTTCCTGGTCGGATGAAGCAACTGAATCCTTCAATAAGCTTAAACAAGCACTCTCTTCAACTCCAGTACTGGCCATGCCAGACTTCAACAAAACCTTCATCATAGAGACCGATGCATCTGGAACGGGTATTGGTGTTGTACTTATGCAAGACCACCACCCTATCTCTTTCATTAGCAAAGCCTTGAGCCCCAGAAATCAACTACTTTCAGTCTATGAGAGAGAACTGCTAGCAGTAGTGTATGCTGTACAGACTTGGAGTTCGTACCTCACTCAGAGACACTTCATAATCAGGACAGATCAAAAAAGCCTGAAATTTCTCCTTGACCAAGCGGTCACAACACCATTCCAACATATGTGGATAGCAAAGCTAATGGGCTTTGATTATGAGATTCAATATAAAAAGGGCAAAGAGAATATTGCAGCCAACGCTTTATCAAGACTCTCTCACTCTGATCTGTTACAGATACAACTCTCATTGCAAAATGATGATGATCTCTATACCCTTATCCAGCAAGGCTGGTCCACTGATGACAACTTGAAAAAAAATCATCCTCGACCTCCAACTAAATCCTGACAGCCATCCAAAATTCTCCTTTCAAAACCAAGAGCTCCGAAAAAATGGAAAGCTAGTTGTGGGTGACAATCCCATACTTCGAACCAAGATCCTCAAATGGCTTCACGATTCCCCAGTTGGTGGGCATTTCGGAAGAGACACTACACAGATGAGAGTCAAGGCAATCTTCTACTGGAAAGGCATGCATAAACATATCAAAAATTATGTCAGGAATTGCTCCATTTGCCAGCAACATAAGCCTGACAACTCAGCATATCCGGGTGTTCTCCAGCCCCTTCCAATACCAGAATCTGTATGGGAAGCAATCTCACTTGATTTCATTGACGGCCTTCCTGTCTCCAACAAGAAACATACCACCATACTGGTAGTTGTTGACAGGCTAAGCAAATTTGCACACTTTTTGCCTCTAAAACACCCATACAGTGCCTTGGATGTCGCTCAACTGTACATGGATCACATTTTCAAGCTCCACGGCTTCCCCCAATCTATTGTAAGTGATAGAGATCCTATTTTTCTGAGTGAAATCTGGAAAGAATTCTTCAAGCTACATGGAGTTCAACTCAATTTCTCAACCGCCTACCATCCACAAAGCGATGGACAAACAGAGGTAACTAATAGAACGCTGGAAACTTATCTCAGATGCATGTGTGCTGAAAACCCTACCTCTTGGAGCACGTGGCTGCCTTTGGCACAATGGTGGTACAATACCAACCATCACACAGCTACAAAAACAACACCTTATGAAGTGTTGTTCGACCAACCACCTCCTATACATCTCCCATACCTCCCTGGTGAATCCAGGATTGTACAACTTGATCGCAGCTTACAAAAGCGTGAGGAACTCATCAAAACACTCAAGTATCACCTTCTCCGAGCACAGCACAGAATGACCCAGATTGCTAACAAACATCGTTTTGAAAGAGTATTTAACATTGGAGACTGGGTCTACTTAAAACTCCAACCCTATCGGCAATCCACCTTGAAGGGTAGAGGACCACACAAATTATCACCAAAGTTCTATGGTCCTTACCTCATCATAGACAAGGTAGGAAAAGTGGCATACAAGCTCAAATTGCCACCATCAGCAGCCATTCACGACACATTCCATGTTAGCCAACTGAAGTTGTGCCCAAACCCTGCTGATGTGACTCAAACTGAGGCTCCACAATATGCTGATGATATGATATTGCTCCCAGAACCTGAGAAGCTCCTCGACAAAAAAATCGTCAAGCGGGTTAAATGCAGCCAGCACAAAATTCTTGATCAAATGGAAGAACAAACCAGAAGCTGAAGCCACATGGGAGTTTGCAGATGAAATTCAGAAGCGCTTCCCAGATTTCAATCCTTGAGGACAAGGATGCTTCAAAGGGGGGAGTACTGTTACAATATCATCTCACCCTTTTCCTTTCAATAAGCTTTCTTAGCCGTTATGTTTAGACACTGGGTTTATCCCTTTTTATGTTGGTTCAGTTCTTTTATCTATTAGCTCCGGTTCACTAGCTTGTTAAAGTGAAACCCGATTTAGAAGAGTTTTCCTTGTATGGAAACCTAGTGAGCTAGGTATAAAAGCTACGCTTATGTCATTAGCCGTTTTTTATCCAATCAATGAAACAGTATCTTCTCCTTCAACCTCTCTCAAATTTATCAATTCTTCACAGATTGTCTCATCGGTCGGTGTTCTATCGCCCCACTGACCCTAGCTATCTGTAAATCGGGTTTTTCGAGCAAACTTTGTTCCTAATCCGATTATTTATCTTGCAGACCACATCACGGAAGTTAGAGTAGGAGGATTGCTGGCGTTGACCTCGTCTGAGGGAATGTCGGCGATTTCGTGAATAATGAGATGTTAAAGAGAGAGATACAAACAAGAAGCCAGATACAGGATGAGGGAGTGGTTGCATCGTTTCCTTGGCTTGTTGTTTGTGGGGCCATCAAGGTGGTCGACGGTCGGAGTAGAAAGGCCAAAGAGGGCACCTAAGTGTGGCGGCCATTTGCTCGAATGTCATCTTCTTCATTCTCCTCATCTCCTGTAGTCCTATTTTATTTTTATTTGTTAATTTTTAATTTTTCTAACTTAATTATTAAGATGATTTGTATTTTTACCAAAAAAAGGGTAAATTTCATAAAACCACCCCTAAATTATAGGGTTGTGCACAAAACCACCCTTAAAAATTAAAATTTTATCAAACCACCCATAAAAAAAATTATGTTAGCAACACACCACCCAAAAATTTCAAACGTTAGCTTTCTTGTTAAATAACAAGTAAATTACAAAAATACCCTTCTTAAATTTACATATTTTCAAAATTTACCCAATAATCTAAAACCCAATAAAAGTCAAAATTCCCTAGAACTCATGTCCCCAATTTTACCGAATATTCTAAATCCCCCATTGAACTCCAAATTCTCAACATTTGCAGGAGAATGGAGATGATGATTTGTAAAAGGATATGAAGATGGTGACTATTACACACTAAATTATCAAGTTCCCCTTCAATTAATTAAAAACACAACAAACCCATGAATCACAAGTCCCAAAATCAAACATACCGATCTAATCGATGAAAGAACTCTAAAACCAGAGCTTACATCATAAGCTTGCAAATGTAGAACTAAAAAATCACAATGGCAAAAACCTCAAGCTTCTCTCTCCCCTACCTCACCATTGTTGTCTAGCAAGAAGATCCAAAAGCACTTGTTTGTCGGCGACCTAGAGTAGTCGGAGACGCCCACCACTATACCATCTTTCAATAGCAAATGTCTTCATTCTCACGCCTCAATTTTTCGCGAAGGGGAAGCTTTGATGTTGATTCCAGATATAGGGAGATCACCGCCGGCGACGGTCCGTCATCAAGTGGAAGCTTTGTGGTTGATTCCAGATCTAGGGAGACCATCGTTGCCAAGGGCGCCTTCATTGTCGCCGACCACCATCAAACCACTGTTACACCTCCCATCCCCACGATTCCAAATCTAGAGACCACCATCACGATGGTTTTGGTATATGTCATTGAAGAACCCTAAGAAAAAATCAAGGGAAATTCCTTTTGGTGTCCCTAAGGTTTTGCCTTTTCCTTTTGGTGCCCAAGAAAAAAACTTATTCCTTTTGGTACCCCTAAGGTTTTGACTTTTCCCGTTGACGCCCCTTTCCGGTTCAAATTAGCCAATTTCAAGCTTACCATTATGTTCATCACCCTTAAATTAGTAGGATTTGACTATTAAAACATCAAAA
The DNA here is from genome assembly GCA_964016875.1 of Fallopia convolvulus. Lineage (NCBI taxonomy): Eukaryota > Viridiplantae > Streptophyta > Magnoliopsida > Caryophyllales > Polygonaceae > Fallopia > Fallopia convolvulus. Next base: position 47,094,079 of record OZ024721.1, read on the forward strand.
TTTATAACCAAACTACATCAATTTGAATTTTTAAACAATTTTGTAAACAACCCCTTAAAATAGAGGATTGTTTAAAAATTCAAATTGATGTAGTTTGGTTATGAATTTAAGTGTTTTAAGAGTTGAATCCTACTAATTTAAGGGTGATGAACATAATGGTAAGCTTGAAATTAGCTAATTTGAACCGGAGAGGGGCATCAACGGGAAAAGCCAAAACCTCAAGGGTACCAAAAGGAATAAGTTTTTTTCTTGGGCACCAAAAGAAAAAGGCAAAACCTTAGGGGCACCAAAAGGAATTTCCCAAAAATCAAAGCACATGTTCAACCAGTGACTCAGTGAGTGTATGAGTGTATCAAGGTTATGAAATAAAGGGCAACTTGGTAAATTCATGTTTTGATTTAACGGAATAGAAACGGAAGTTGGGTATGGGTGGTGTTTGGGTAACTTTCTTATTTTACAGGTGGTTTTGTGCAATTAATGTTTTTAAGGGTGGTTTTGTGCACAACTCTATAATTTAGAGGTGGTTTTATGAAATTTACCCAAAATTAAATGACATGTTTATATTTTTTTTGACATGTCATTTTTCCGGGCACCATGTCATGACTTTCTCGCCGGAATTTTACCCTGTATTGTTTTCGGTATATATCGTAATAGTTTGTATTGCTGCTGGTGATTTTTAAAGTTCGTATTATTTTTGGTTCAAAGTGGATACTTGGTATTATTCTAAGTCATTTTTCCTTTTATTTAAATTAACAGTTGAAATGAGATTATCATTAAAGCATCTTGAGGTATCTTAGTAAAACGAGCAATGAAGATTAGCTTCCAATTTTGCAATCATTTTCTTTGTAAAGGAACAATGGAAGAAGAGATGATTTAAATTCTCATTTTACATATCACACAGAGAAAAAAAATGTGGTACACAGTTATAAATCGATTTAATCTATCCGTTGTAGTAAGGCAATTAATACAAGCTTTCCAAATAAAATTTTGATTTTTAGGGGGTAATTTCGTTTTCCAAATCCAAGCATAACCAACAGAGGTAATATCTCTTGATTCATTTAAAAGAGCCGAAGCAGATTGGACAGAAAAATTGCCATCGGAAGACGGAACCCAAACAACACGGTCTTCAAAATCCGAGAAAGGAATCTGAACTTTCAAAATTAAATCTATAATAAAGGAAGGTAAAATCTCCCTAAGAGCCTCTACATCCCATAATATAGATGAGCTAATAAAAGCAGAAACTTTAATTAAAGGGTTATTATTGTCCATATAACAAAGAAGATTTGAATCTCCAACCCACTTGTCAGTCCAAAAATTTATCTTATTGCCATTTCCTAAAATCCACTTAACTCCCTTTGAGAACATATCCCTGATATTAAGTAACTATCTAAACTACCAAGAAGAACTTTTTGTTCTAATATTGAAATAAATCGTGTGATCCTAAATATTTATCCTTAACAATTTGAACCCAAATATTATGAGGTTTTGTTAGTATTTTCCAAAGAAGTTTCATCTAAAGTGAAATATTTATATTTTGAGCCGTCCTAAGACCCATCCCACCATTTTCTTTAGGAGTACATATTTTATCCCAACTACAAAGAGGATGATGATTAGGAGTAAACTTATTCCAAAAGAAAGATTTGTTAACTTTATCAATGTCATTCAAACTCCTTTAGGAAGTAGGAAACTCTGCATCAAATAACTCACCTGTCCTAACAAGTTTGACTGAATTAGAACCGACCTACCAGCCTGGGAAATTGAATTAGCTTTCCACTTAGATAATTGCTATTTTAAATTAGCAATTGTTTTAGAAAACATAGCATTTTGAAGCCTACCTTTCAGAATAGGAATACACAAATATTTTTCCATAGTTGTAGTAATTTGTATATTTAATGTACTAGCTAGAGATATAGTAGAAGCTCTATAAATGCTTGATGAAGTTTGGAAAGAACTTTTATGAAAATTAATAGAAAGTCCAAAAGTATGAGAGAAATTAGTTAGGAAATATTTGATGAAATTCATATTAGAATGATTTGCGTTTGCAAAAATAATAGTATCATCTGCAAAACTTAAAAGGGATACAAGTCCCATTTTTAACTAGATGGATACCTACATGAGCAACTGTCTGAACCGAATCATTTTGTACTGTTCTAGTCAATGTTCTAAAAATCCTATCTAGGCCCCGCCTAGGCCCCGTCTAGGCGCTGGAAGGTCCTAGTCCGCCTAGCCGTCCAACCCGTTTAGGCGCCCGTCTTGGACCGCCTAGGCAACCGTTCTAACCGTCTAGGCGCTAGGGGGCCTCCCTCCGCCCAGGGTCCGCCTAGCGTTTTTTAGAACATTGGTTCTAGTAAGATATTCAATTTCTATATTACGAATAAAAAAGGAGACAAAGGATCACCCTGTCGAATTCCACAACTGTGAGTAAATTCATAACCTGGTTCATTATTGACTAGAACAGAGGAAGAGGAAGTAGAAACACATGTCACTACACCATTCTGTAGATTTAGCGACCATATTTTAGCGACCACGGCATATGGTCGCTAAATAGCGACCATATGGTCTCCAATGGTCGCAAATCTGGACGACAAAACGGGGGAAAAAAATAAAATCAAATTTGCGACCACGTGGTCGCCAAAATGGGCGACCACGTGGTCGCTAGGCCTTTATAGTCGCAACAAGTGCGCGGGCCAATTTCCCGCCAGCATGTAGCGACCATATGGTCGCTGAAGTTTGCGACCATATGGTCGCAACTAGTAGAACACATCTCAGCGACCATATGGTCGCGAACGTTCTAGCGACCAACTGGTCGCAAACTTTAGCGACCAGTTGTTCGCTGACTTGGTCAGATGTTTTGGCGTGGCACATCTATTCTGGCGGGTAATATCCCGCGTTTTTGGCGACCACTTGGTCGCTAAAAACAGTAATTCGTAAAATTCCCGCCATTTCAGCATATATTGCATTCTCATTCCGCTAAAAAATGCATTCTCATTCCGCTTCAACACAACTTGACTCTCATTCCGCTCTCTTCCAAAATATTCACAAAAGAGAGAAAAAATCAACCACAATTGTGAATTGATTCTAGGAAGAAATTCCGTCAAATTTTACCGACATCCTCACTAAAGGTATGTATTTAAATCTTATTCCCAATTTTTCATTCCGTCATTATATTGTTTTAGGGTAATATTGACGGTAGAAAGCTTTAGTTTATATATTTATAAGAGATTGTGTTACAGAATTTTACCGCAAATAGCAATTGGTTATGTTGTAAATGTCTGTTCTACTGTTCTGAAGTTTGGCGACCATATGGTCGCTAAATGCATAGTAGCGACCATATGGTCGCTAATTAGCGTCCATATGGTCGCTAAATGCAGTTGAATTAATTTAATTGTACTCTTATTTTGAAATGCAGGAAGGAAAAAATGCGTGAGTGGATGTATGTGCGTAATATAGATGGTTTTTTGAACAACGAGTTTTTAGCTGGCATAGAGCAATTTATGGAATTCTGCAAATCTATGCCGTCCTATAACCCATCTGAATTAAGGTGTTCGTGTCGGAGGTGCAAGAACAAGAAAATGAAATCTGTGGATGATGTGCATTATCACCTTGTTAAGGAAGGTTTTGTTCCGAACTATTACCATTGGGTTTCGCACGGGGAGACAGATGAAAGGTTCGCTGCATTGTTAGCCGAGCCTAGACAGCATGAAGGCTGTAGCAGTTTCGATCCAGCACCACCATTAAATGGTGGGAATGATAATCGAATGGAACAGATGGTGCATGATGTTTTTAATTATGGCCGAAGTGATTACACTGTTGAGGATCCCGTGCAGAATGCGGATATAAGGCATGAGCAAGGGGAGCAATATTATAATGAAGCGCCCAATCCCGATGCACAGCGTATGTACGACATGTTGTCGGCCGCAAATAGGCCTTTGTGGCCTGGATGTGATACGACGTAGTTGGAGGCTGCGACTGAGCTACTGAGCCCAAAGTCTAAGCTGAGGATGACGGAGCGCGGATATGACATGATCTCGGATTTTTGCGGACGCGTTTCTCACCCGGAGACGACATTACCAGCCACGTTTTACAACACGAAAAAACTGGTTGAGGGTCTCGGTCTTCCTTACGAGATGATTGATTGTTGTCCAAACTCTTGCATGATATATTGGGGTGCAGATGCAGAATACGCAGCATGCAAGATATGTGATTATCCTAGATGGAAGCAAGGCAAGACAAAGCTCATTCCCTATTCTCGTATGTTTTACTTGCCAATAACTCCACGGTTGCAGAGGTTGTACGCATCTATGGTGACTGCCGAAGACATGAGATGGCATGCAGAGCACGCACAAGATGGGGTGATGAGACATCCTTCAGATGCAGAGGCATGGAGGCACTTCAATGCTGTGTGGCCACATTTTGCATCAGAAACACGAAATGTAAGACTAGGCTTGTGCACGGACGGTTTCAATCCGTTCGGGGCGTCCGGGCGCCAGTACTCATGTTGGCCTGTGATTCTAACACCCTACAACCTTTGGCCGTCGATGTGTATGCGAGAAGAGATTATGTTTTTGACGGTTATTGTACCTGGACTGAAGAGCCCGAAGCAGAAGTTGGATGTCTACTTGCAGCCGTTGGTAGCCGAGATGAAGGATCTGTGGCTTAATGGGGTGTGCACATACGATTCTTGGAGGAAGTAGAATTTTGTGTTGCGTGCAGCTGTAATATGGACTATTAGTGACTTCCCCGCATATTCGATGTTGTCTGGTATGTTGTTAATTTTACATATGCTAATCAATTTGAAACTATTATATATAATAATAATGCATATATATGATTTGTGAAATTTAATTAATGTGTGATACAAAATATATGTTTGTGTAGGCTGGAGCACTTTTGGGAAATACGCGTGTCCTTATTGCATGGAGGACACCGAAGCATTTTATCTAACACATGGACACAAAATGTGCTGGTTCGATTGTCACAGGAGGTTTACACAACCTGATCATCGCTTCCGAAACAACAAGACTGATTTCAAGAAAGGTAGACGGGAGCGTCGTGGTCCCCCGGTACTTCGTAGGCTCTTTGGATGAAGAGCCATGATTGTCATGTGTTCATGCAAAGGTTGATGCCTGTTGCTTTTCGTCCATTTCTTGATGACAAAGTATGGGAGCCCATAGCTCAGCTAAGTGCGTTCTTTAGAGACTTGACGTGTTACGAGCTGAAGCCTGAGGTGGTTATGCAATTGCACAAGGAAATACCAATAATTTTGTGCAAGCTGGAGCGCATCTTTCCCCCTGCGTTATTTGATTCAATGGAGCACTTGCCTATTCATCTGCCACGGGAAACTTCACTTTGTGGCCCTGTCAATTATAGATGGATGTATCCAGAAGAAAGGTACGTACAGTTGTATGCAGTTGTTCAGTTTTGGATTCATATAATTAACTTGTATAATAAATATTAATGGTTTTCAATGTATATCACAACAACTGGTCGCAACGTTAGTTGCACACTTCCAGTTGGGGTTGATCCGGGCGATTTGTCTATTTTCACAACAATTGGTCGAACCTTGGGTAGCAGATCAACTGGTCGTTTCCTCACAGATGATGAATTCCATGTGATCCAAACTTACATTCTCATGAACTGCGTCGAAGTGGAACCCTATATTGAGTACGTTTCTATAATCTCAACTTAAGTTGGTTCGATATATATATAAAGTATGGATTTCATTCAATTACTCTGTCGTAGGTACTATTTGACAAACTTCGTGCGGTCGTCAAATCCAACAATAACCGATGCTGAAGAGCAAAACATTTTGGAAAGACACTTTCGCCTCTGGTTTTACTCTCATGCAAGGATTTCTTATATTAATTTCTATTTAGTTTCAAAATGTACATGTTTATGTTGAATCCGAAATTGTATATACATGCTGATTTAAAATTGTAGGCCGATAGTACGGCAGTTACAGATCCTAACATTGCAACACTTGCTCGTGGACCCTCTAAAAAAGTGAGGACATATCCTGGTTACTTTGTCAATGGTTACCGATTCCACACGAGGGCACACGTATCAACTAGGGCCACTGACAGTAGTGGAGTTTGTGTTCTAGGACAAAGCTTCGGCACCGACGAGGAGGACTTCTATGGTGTGCTAGAGGAAATCATTGAGCTGCATTACCTATCTCCAACCGCAAAGCGCCCTATTGTCTTTAATTGTTCGTGGTATGACACTAGAAGTCGTGGAGGAACACGCATTCACCCTCACCTAAAGCTTGTCGATGTTCATCGACATAAAATGTTGAGAACAAAAGATCGTTACATATTAGCACATCAAGCCACTCAAGTTTATTTCCTCGATTACCCAAAGGTGAGGCGTGCAGATGCTGAATGGAGAGCGGTCTGTAAAGTGAAGTCACGAGTGTGGCCCGATGAAGGTACGTGCGTAGACCCTCATGAGAGTGGGTACAGGGGCGTTGCCGTTGAGGAGGCATTTCAACATGATTCTTCCCTTCCACGAGTTATCGACGACAGTACACAAGATAATTATCCACTTGGTCCGTTAAACGACCCAAACGGAGAGGATCATGTCGTTGAGGATCAAGAAGAGATGTCTACTGAAACGTCTGAGGGTGAGTTTGAGACTGAGACGGATACAGATGAGGAAGACATGTAATCAGAATTGTCATTCACTTTTCTGATAACACTATTGTTTCAACATGTATTGTCATTCACTTTTCTGATAACACTATTGTTTTAATTTGTCATTCACTTTTCTGATAACACTATTGTTTCAACATGTATTGTCATTCACTTTTCTGATAACACTATTGTTTTGTCATTCACTTTTCTGATAATACTATTGTTTTTCCATCCTTTCCAACCATAAAAGGAGATAACCATCTCCAATGCTGAAATACCTTCCCAGTGAGAACTCCCCATCTTCACCTCAAACTCATCCTCACCTCAAATCCGACCTAAAACTTCCTTCCTCAAATGGCTCAGAGGAGATCGTGTACCAGGCGAACGACCGCCTTAGCTCCTGAAGTCATCAATTTCTCCATTGTGCGTGTGCGTGGGGATAGGGAGACAAGAACCGAATGGAGCGCCGCACCAAATCTCCAATTAGGACTAGTCATCGATGATTGGACAGTATCTCCCGGGGGAGCACCACCAGGTTTTAGCCGTTTTTTCTTGAACGACGACGACATCACTGCTCGCATTGCAGCTAGGGAAACGGTTGTGCAGCTTCGCGTGCTCGAAGGTGCTGAGATCCGGGCGGTTTATATTCCACGTACAACATGAGAGTTCATTAATTGTAGTTGTTTGTTTATGTTTCCACTTAAAAGCATCACTTTGTGTTGTTTGATTTAGTTTTTTGTCACTTCGTTTAATGTACTTAGGTCGCAAGCTAGTGTTTGTAACTTGGTTTCGTTTGGAACCAATGAAGTTGTTTGTAACTTGGTTTCGTTTGGAACCAATGAAATTATTATCATTTACCATATATGCTAAATGGCGACCATATGGTCGCTATTTAACGACCATATGGTCGCTATTTAACGACCATATGGTCGCTATATGTAAAATTTTAGCTCGAAATTTTGTTTTTTAGCGCGATGTTTGATTTAATTTCGTAAATAGCGACCATATGGTCGCTAAATAACGACCATATGGTCGCCAAGAACGAAATTTATGGCGCCACATGGGGGGAAATCTGAAAATTCGGGTTTTCGCAAAATATTTCGATTAGCGACCATATGGTCGCTAGGTACTATTAGCGACCATATGGTCGCTAACTTGGCGACCATATGGTCGCTAACTTGGCGACCATATGGTCGCTAACTTGGCGACCATATGGTCGCCAAGTGGCGGCATGGCCCACGTCTTTAATAACTTACAATTAGCGACCATATGGTCGCTAATCCTGAATAAGAAGGAGAACGCGGGTTCTCTTTCCTTCTCCGCCGTTTCAATCCCTTGCTTTCCTCTCTCTCTCCCGATACCTCCTTCGCCTCCTCTCCGACTTTGCTCGGCCCGCCGTCGCCCTCTGCCCGCCCCGACCCCGTCTCCGCCGTTGCCGTCGCCCTCCGCCCGCGCCTCTACCCGCTCGCCCGCCTCGTCCTCTCCGCTCGCCGCCTCGAAATCTCCGCTCGCCCGCCTCGCCTCTACCCGGCCGCCACCTCCTCCGACCGCCACCTCCTCCCCGGATTTGTAGGTAAGTGGTTTGTTTTTGTTGTTGATTTTTGTAATTGTTTTTTATTTTGGGGTTGAATTTGTTGTGTTATTTGGGAAATTGTTTGTTGAATTTGAGTGATTGAGAAAATTGATATTGTGTAGTTGTTGTTGTTTGAGAAATTGATTGATTAAATTTGTTAGAGAAAATTTGATAAATTGAATGAGAAATTAATTAGTTGTTGTTGTTTAGGGGTTAGGATTTAGTTGTCGTTGTTGTTGAATTTGAGAAATTGATTAGTTGTTGTTGTTTAGGGGTCAGGGTTTAGTTGTTGTTGAATTTGAGAAATTTTGAGAAATTGATTAGTTGTTGTTGTTTAGGGGTTAGGGTTTAGTTGTTGTTGTTGTTGAATTTGAGAAAATTTGAGAAATTGATTAGTTGTTGTTGTTTAGGGGTTATGGTTTAGTTGTTGTTGTTGTTGAATTTGAGAAAATTTGATTGAGAAGTTGTTGTTGTTTAGGGGTTATGGTTTAGTTGTTGTTGTTGTTGAATTTGAGAAAATTTGATTGAGAAGTTGTTGTTGTAGTTTGTTGTTGTTATTGGTTAGTTGTTGTGCAAATGTTGGGAAAAATGAATTTGTATTGAATTGTTTATTTTTAGTTGTGTTATTATGGCCGGCGGATCACGTCGACATGCACAAGGTCCTCGCCGGGACGAGCTCGGCTCGTCCCGGATACCGGACGAGGACTCGTCCGAGGCGACCCACACGGACACACCACATTTGTCCGAGGACGACGGGGCCCGCCATCCTAGTACAGAGGAGGCGGGCACCCAAACGGAGGAGTCCCGGGCCACTACGCCCGCGTCCTCGTCGAGATCGAGTCAAGGGCTTGATCCCAATCACATTTGGGATCTTTATATTTCCGACGGGTGGTACGTACAATTTCTTCTAAGAAAAAATTATTATTTAAAGTCTTTTCTTACTTTTAAATATGTTATAACATGTGTTTTGAAATCTCGCAGCTTGCAGCCGTCGGGAGTGGTGTCGCGGTGGTCGACAAGCATCATACAAAGTCAACCCGACAATAGGGCGTCGCAGTTCGACTTTGCCTCTGCCGCGTCGAAGCAACGTTGGTTTGATGTTTGGAAGGTAAATTTTATTTTTTTTGTATTTCCTTTTACAATTTCCGCATTAATTAATTACTATTTTTAATTAATTGTTTGTTGGATTTAATTAGACGCACTTTAGATGGGATGACTCCCAGTCGGGTATGGACGTCGAGTCCGTCCGGTTGTTGTGGGAGAAGAGAGAGAAGAAGAGATACGATGACTTGATTGGGAAGCATCGATGTTCCGGGAAGAGGTCGAGCTTCATCGAATCCGCCACTTGGGAGAAGTGGCAGACGACGGATTGGGCCACAGATGAGTTCAAAGCCAAGTGTGCCCGCCAGAAGGCAATCCGGAATGCCAATCCGGCGAACCACAGTAGTGGTTCGAGGTCCCACCATGACACCATGCGTCGCTTGGTAAGTATTTTATCTTAATTTGATTAAAATTAAATTAAGTTAGTTTTTTTTAATAGTTCGTAACACCCTTAATGAATTTCGTAGGAGCAACACCTGCAACGCCGCATCACGCCTCCCGAGCTTCTCATCGAGACGCACACGCAGGGCGCCGATCGGCATTTTATAGACGAGCGGTCGTCCTTAATCGTTGTAAGTTTTGATTATTTTTCCTCATTTTCCTCAATTTGAAAAGGAGTTGGTGTTGTGTTGGTGTTGTGTTGTTGTTGTGTGTTTGTTGTTGTTGTTGTTGGTGTTGTTGTTGTTTGATTTGATTGAGAAGTTGTTGTTGTTGTTGTTGATTTTTGTTGTTGTTGATTTTTGTTGTTGTTGTTGTTGTTGTTGTTGTTGTTGTTGTTGTTGTTGTTTGTTGTTGTTCTTGATTTGATTGAGAAGTTGTTATTGTTGTTGTTGAATTTTGTTCTTGATTTTTGATGTTGTTGTTGTTTGTTGTTGATTTGTTGTTGTTGTTGTAAATGTAAACACTTTAGTTGTTGTTTTTTGTCGCTAAATGGTGGTGTTGTTGATTTTTGTTGTTGTTGTTGTTGATTTGTTGTTGATGTTGTAAATGGTTTAGTTGTTATTTGTTGCTCTTGTTGTTGATTGTTGTTTTTGATTTATTGTTGTTGTTGTTGTTTTATTTTATTATTTGCGTGATTAGGCTCGGACCCAGGAGATCCTCACCCAGAGGTCGGAGGAAATGGGCACCCCGCCGTCCTTTCAGGACCAGTGTGATGCCTTTCTTACGGCCGCTGGGGGGTGGGCCCGGAAGTTGCCGTCTTCAGCATTGGCAACGCCGCCCATGAGTTTTACGGCGACCGATTGACGGCGTCGCGTCGTCCAGCTCCTCGGGTGGCGGAATTGTCGCAGGAAAACGTCAGCCTTAGGCAAGATGTGGATGAACTCAAGAGTAAGATGGCGAAGTTCGAGGAGTAGATGCGCCAGTCCCACGGGGGTGAGGGATCGTCCCGCCCATCCGGTCCCGACGGCTCCGACGACGACGGCTCCGGCGAAGCCGTATAGACTAGCGTAGTTTTATTATATTATTGTAAATTATCTGAATTTATGTATGTAAATTATTGTAAATTATTTTAATTTATGTAAATTAATGAATTTATGTATGTAAAATATTGTAAATTAATGAATTTATGTATGTAAATTATTCAAATTTATGCATATTAATGAATTTTTAGTAATTAATGAATCATTATTAATTATTTATATTAATTCATAATTATTTATAATATTTCGTAATTATTATTTTTTTAAATTAAAAAAAATTAGCGACCAAGTGGTCGCTAATTTACAACATGATCGTGCACCCGTAGGCGCACGATCGTGCGCTTTGAACTAGAGGAAGGCATCCCCCGTGCGTTTTTTTGCCACAATTAGTGACCATATGGTCGCTAAAAGCAACGACCAGGTGGTCGCTAAAATCAGTGACCAGGTGGTCACTGTGGTCGCCAAATTGGTCGCCGCATTGGTGACGACCAACGGCGACCATGGTCACTAAATAGCGACCATATGGTCGCTAAAATGAGCGACCATATGGTCGCTGTGATCGCTAATTTTAGCGACCATATGGTCGCCAAGTGGTTAGCGACCGGCCTTTTAGCGACCACAATATGGTCCCTAAATGCATTTAGCGACCAGATTTTGCATTTAGCGACCAGAAATATGGTCGCTAAATTCGCTTTTTTTTGTAGTGTGTCATAACTAAACGAACCCAATGTTGACTAAAACCAAATTTAAAAGGGTTTCTCTAATAAAATCCTAGTTTATTTTGTCATAAGCCTTTTCCATATCTATTTTCAAAGCCATCCATCCCTTATTACCTTTTTTCTTTTTTATGAAACGATTGAAAATTTTCATGAGCTATTAGGATATTATTCCGAATTGACCTACCTTTAACAAACGCACCTTGCAAAGGATGAACTATTTTTGGTAGCAAATGAGAGATTCGATTTGCTAGAATTTTTGTAATTACCTTATAAATTGTATTGCAAAGACTAATAGGTCGGAAATGACCAATGGTCTATGGATTATTATTTTTGGGGTTGAAGTAATAAATGATTTATTTATTGATCTTAACATATGACCAAAATGGAAAAAAGCATTAACTGCTTAAATAACCGAAGATCCAACAACGGGTCAATACTGTTGGAAAAATTCAGCAGTGAATCCATCTGGGCCAGGAGTTTTATCAGTTGGCATTGCAAAAATTGCACATTTAATTTCCTATTGGGTAGGCAATTTACTTAAAGCAATATTTTCTTCTATATTAATTAATTTCAAAATCAGATCCATGTCATTTGGAAGAAGAAACCAAGAATTATTTTTAATAAGCGTGATTTCATTTCTTCTGTAATGTGGTGGGAAATTGAATCATGATCATAAATAATTGTATCATTATTAGTATGGAAGCTTGAAATTCTTTGTTTATAGGATCTAGTTTTTGTGACTGATTGAAAATATTTTGTATTTTTATCCATATTTTACAAATGTTTAACTTTTTCCCTTTGTTTCCAAAAAGTATGCTGAAATTGTAAAGAAGTATTTGTATTTATTTAAATGTCTTTGCAATTTACCTAACAAACGAGAATTAGATGGATCATATAAATGTAAGGCTCGAGGCATTAGAAGCGCTATCTCATGCCAACCCGAGGACTTCCCAAGAGGTCACCCATCTTGGTACTACTCTCACCTCTGCACGCTTAACTTCTGAGTTCTTTGTCCTCACTCGAACTCAGAAAAGGAAGAGCTCTTGTTGACATGGGGAGCACTTCAATCCCTTATAAATTATCCCCGTATTACAATCTCCCCCACTTAAACACTTGATGTCCTCATCAAGGCCCAAGGACCATCCTCTGGTCGAGTGACTGCCCTCCAGGCCAAGCCAACTCGTAACTCAGAGTCGGCTCTAATACCATTTGTAAGGCTCGAGGCCTTAGAAGCGCTATCACATGCCAACTCGAGGACTTCCTAGGAGGTCACCCATCCTGGTACTACTCTCGCCCCTGCACGCTTAACTTTTGAGTTCTTTGTTCTCACTCGAACTCAGAAAAGGAAGAGTTCTTGTTGATGTGGGGAGCAACTCAATCCCTTATAAATTATCGGGGTATTTGTGACACCCTTATACCCTATGACGTATACTTTGTAATAACTTATTTCACATATAAGCATATAACAACTATCCACGTAAACATATAAAAAAACTAACAACCATATAAGGTTGCACACACAAACACAACACAAAGTTCTATGTCGTTACTTCTTGTGCTAATACATCTACTACTCTAACTACTATTACAACTCATATGTATATGATGCAAAATGAGGAGGAGAAGGTTGCTTAGACCTTCAGCCGGCCGACCTGTATGAATGTGACCTCTAAACGGACATACATCAGTAAGAACTAGTTGAACCTGAAAAATTGTTTTTTGATTTACGTGAGTCGCATACCCAGTGAATATAAACCATCATTAATTATTTCACACAGAGTCAAACATTTAGTCCATGTACATATACATACAAATTATATATATATCATATATGAATTTACTATTCAAATGCCGATGTATCCGATTCATTATTATGTGAACTGTTCAAGCCTGAATCTGCCCTGTGTTTACTGTGTATGGACTCTTATAGTCCCTTTAGCAAAGAAATCCGAATATCTCCTGAATATTGACTCTTATGGTCATTTAAAAAAGAAATTCGAAGATCTCTAGAATATTGACCCGTAGGTCCTGTATGACCCATAGGTCGCTTTAACAAAGAAATCCGAAGATTTCCTGAATTACAGTTCAGGGCAAGACAGTCACATGTCCTTTTAATCTCATTGCAATATGCTATGCAATCAAGTGCATCATGTAACCATATATCATATGCCATCTGCTAACATACTTTCTGTGCAAACAACTCTGGAAATTTCAGAGCTATCACATCTATCCAAATAACTCATATAGCACATATATTCATATAGCTCATATAGCACATATGTCTATATAGCTCATATAGCACATATATCCATATATTCATATTTCACATATAGCACATAGGGTTGAATCTCCGATCTATACTCACTCATATAACGCATTTATCGTATACCACATATAGCATATATATCCGTATAGCACATATAACACATAAGGTTGAATCCCCGGTATATACTCACCTGTTTAAGAACATATACTATATATTTCTCTTCCTCTTCTCTTTGACAACGACTTATGACTTGTGTTCCTATATGTAACCCAATGCAAATTAGGCTATTTACTCTTACAAACTCTATCCCCAAATGCAATGAAATGTCAGAATACATTATAACTTCTTGCATATAATTTCAAATCCTTTAAAACTTCACAATAATAAACTATATATATAGAAGAACATTTTTCTAGTTCAAACCTTTATGAAAAACTTGATCAAAAGTCCCCATAATATCCTTACAACGCAATAGCCTAAAATTACTCTGAAATCTTTTATCGAATATAAATCCAATATCGAAAACACCCTCTGAGAACTATAAATCGATTGATTTCTGAATCAAAAGCAACTATAGATCTAGATCTGGAAAAATCTATGAAATCCAAATAAATCATTAACTAATTAAAACTTACCAAATCACGCTTGTACATTGATATTAAAACCCGATAGACGAGATCTTGTACCAGATCCAACAAAAACAAACGACCAAAATTCTTCTTGCCCGATTTCTTTCTCTCGACCTCCCCTCTCTCTATATTTTTTTTCCTTACGTAGCTAGCTAGCTATATATATAAGAAGATGATGATGATGATAAGCTCACAAGTACCAAGGTGATGATGATGATGATGAGAATACAAGTACCAATGTGATAAAGTCGGCCAATTTGATAAAACTTTTCCAAAATTACGATTTTCACCCTCAAATCTCCTTTACTACAAACTTTACCCTGAAATAATTATTAATTAACTTTTAGTTAAAAACTTTTTAAAATAATAAACTTAATTAGAAAATAAATATTACCTTTAAAAACACACTATATATCATGTCTATATGTCATGCATACGCTTCTAATATTATATGAATGCAAAATGACGTATGCACTTTGGTCGGGGATGTTACAGTATTACAATAACAACAATTCTTGTAAAGATTGTAATTGTCGTTCAAAAATTTTGAGCTGCTCATAGTTATTATTTATGTGATGTTTAGCCCATATTTTTGAATATTTCTTAAGGAGTTGGAGCTTCAAATAAATCTTAAACATAGAAGAACCATCAAGACGGTAACGCCATACCTTATGGACTAATGGTGCATATGTAGGCTTTTGAAGCCAAGCATGCATTTTCAAATCTAAAAGGGAATTTTCTATAACTTTTGATTTTTGATATACAAAAATTGATAATGCAATGGTCCGAAGTTGTAAATGGATGATGATGTACTATTAGATTAGGAAATTCATGAGCTATTGATTGATGTATAAGAAGTCTGTTCAGTTTTTCAAAAGTGTTTTCATTTGCAGTCGAGCTTTTGCGCCAAGTGAAAGGAAAACCCGAACAATTAGCCTCTAGTAAACCGAAATGATTTTTAAAATTTAGGAGCCTAGAAATTCTAGACGAAGATGGTAAAAGATCACCTAATTTTTCCATCATGCTACAAATCTCATTCAAATCTCCTACTAAAATGAACGGTAAACTTGAATCCTCTATTATTTGTTGTAAAGAGTTCCAAAAATAATTTTTATCAATTTCCCGAGAAGGAGCATAAACAAAAATGATTAGGAAAGTCAAAGCATTATGAGAGTATTTTAAAATGATTAGGTTATTAGTATTTAAAAATAGTTCACATGAATTGGTAAAAGTATTCTGACCAATGAGCAACTAAAAGCCACCTTTTATACCTATATTAGGACTAAAAATTAATTTTTGGAAACCATTTTCTAATTAACACATTAGAAGGCTCTATTTCTGTCTTTGTTTTCGGTAAACACAAGAAATTTAATTTATTTAATTTTCTAAAAAACCCAATTTCTTCCTAGAAATTGGATCGACGCACACCTCTAACATTCCAAAAAGCGAGACTCATAAAAAACCTTTTAATAATTGATGTTCATATAACCAATCAAACCAACCTTTAATAAACCCGTAACAAAAATTGAACATACAACTCAACCTCAAACTACAAATACCATTAGAAATTACCAGAAGTTGAGAGTAATCACTTAGCTTAACCTTATGACTTTCCAAAACATAGCAAGTATTATATATTACACTTATTTTGCTTTTGAAAAACCAAAGAAGAACATAAAAGTGTTTAAAACTGATTTGATTAACAACAATTCTATGAACCCTAGAAGTGATAAGTTGTTGAAAGTAACCCAAGATGTTCGACCAAGAATAGTTGAACCCTGCATCTGAACCAGCACATAACAAAGAATACAAGATAATTAATACACACTGGGAAATACACAAACAAAGACATAGTGATTATATTATAAGCTTCATTACTACATCCATTTAAGGTAGATATTATACAAAAGTGACTAAGCTTAACTTCATCCCAAAAACTAGTCATAACACACACACCACCATAAAGAGAAAAGTACCATGACACCTCCATGGATTTAACAACAGGAACATTAACTTAGTTCTACCATAAGCAAGGCTGAAATAAACAAAGGAAAAGCAAGCATTAAGCTTTAATTTACATAAGACAGACCATTTAGAGAAGGGCACACTAATCATTAAACATGTTGGTTCTTCTTAGCACGGGATCTTTTAAGTTTTATGGATGAAGCTGAAGTTCCTAAGCTTTTATCATTCGCAACTTCAACTTCCTTACGCTTAGGAGAATCAAAATAACTCTCCCCATCAGACTTGATTTCAACCTCATTCAAATGTTTTCCAAGAAGTGCATGAGAGGACACAGATCCATTGCCTATACCAGTCGACCCCATATAAGCCAACCGAGGAATTACTGGGCTGGAAACATGGCCAACACCAAAACTAGGAGGAGCTATGGGAGAGGCACAAACAAATGGTGGCATCATCATAGTTTTGGGATAGGGCAGATTCATAGCAGAGATTACATAAGCCATTTTCTCCCTAGCCTGCATGGCTTGGGCAGGGTCAATAAAGGCTGAAGGATCCATTACAGCAAGCATATCACAATCCATGACAGGAGTTAGAGAGGCCATATTAGCCAAGGGTCCAGAAGCTGCATCAACTCCAATAAGAGCTGGAATAGAAGGAACCCTTGGCACTGAGGAAGCAAGGTTGGTTGCATGCAAAGGATTGACAACATTTGATCTTACAAAAGCTAAACCAAAAGAAGCTTTAGACGTGACAGGCCTTCCCACAAGATTGCCATGTAGTTTCAGCCTATTTTGTTGAATAAGAGCAGCATCAGAGGAGTTGTTATCCACACTCAACTTGAGTTTTCTTGGTTGTATATTATTGAGAGGGCACTCATCAAAACCATGATCAGGCTCCCCACAACAACCACAGCCAGGAGAAACTGTTTCATACCACACTTTCAAGGTAATCTCAGAATTGTCATAAGCCCTAACTTTGATGCACCCTTTCAGAGGAACAGATACATCAGTGTTGATCAAGACACGACATATTTTCATCTTATTCTTTGAATTAGAGACCTCATCAAGCCTGATGAAATCTCCAACCGAATTATCTCTTAAAATCATATCAAGGGTTGAGGGAGTGAAGAGATATTAAGGCAAAGAAGGGATCCTTGCCCAAATATCAGCTTTAATAACTTCATCATTTGAGGGGTTAAATTGAGGATAGAAAGGATAGAGAGCAACTAACTTCCCTTGAATATGATAAGGTCTTTTACTATAAACCAAGTCCCTTGATTCCCTATATGAAAACTTAAAGAGAACCCAAAATTTTGAAAATTCCTGGAATAAGATTCCCCCTTAGCTAAATCCTTCCATGCATCCTTCATTTTATCATTGATAATGGTAGTAGAGACTGGCTCCTCAACCATCTTAAGAAGAAGGGTGAAATGCATGAGTTCATGCAAGTATTTTTGGACAAAGTATGTACCATGTAAAGTGTTTGGTTGAAGGATGTTATTTGAAGGAACAAACACAACCTCAGAAGAAGGGCTAATATGGTCAATTGATGAGTGATAGAGTTCCTCATGAGCACATAGAGGGCATGTAGGACTTAGAGGAGTATCATCATTGACAAAGGAAGGAAGAGTTTGGTTATCAGAGAAGAGAACACCAACAGGAATGATCTCTACTTCCATGGAAGTAGGCAGTGAAGGGAGGATAGGAAAATTAACCAAGGCATCTTGATATGAAAAGGAGTCAAACATTACTACCAGAGAGTTTGAACAGTTTAGAGAGTGGAGAAGTTGATGGAATGAAAAGGATCGGGGATATGAATATAAGAAAAGAAGTCCCTTTAAATAGAAAAAGTTCACATAGAAAGAAGCCTAGATTTGTTAGCAGAATAAGATTTGAAGCATTGAAGGAACAAAGAGAATAAGAGAATATTATTAAATGAAGTTTCAGAGAGAAGATATTAAAAGCAGAGAGAAGAGGAAAATTGAGTCTTCAATTTAAGATATGCAAGCAATAAATGCACACATAAGTAAACTTTGAACAGTGGATTTCCATGATGAGCTTATTTAATGCATTTAGCTTAGGCATGAGAGGAGAACTGTCCCCAATCACTGCCACTACAAGATAAGGAGCATACCTCTGAGTTATTATAATAATTATAAAAAACCTGGATTATACCATTTAAATGATGTACAACCTGTAATATCCTGCAAACAAAGAAGCATGCAAGAGCAAGTTATAACAAAATTCCTCAAAAATTGAGCAGCATAAGCTCTAAAATTCACATAGGCTTTGGAAACAAAGAATACAAGAAAAGAGTAACAGCATTGAGTGAAAACAGATAAAAATCATTAGTCTGAAAACCATGCATAAGATTATAGAAGTTCAATTGTAAAGGACTTAAACTTAGCTTTAAGCAAAATTCAACCCTTTCACCAAAACAAGAGATAAGAGACCAAACATGGTTTAAAAAGATCCAATGAAAACCAATAATATCCCAAACATAAAGGTGAAAGAGCATTACCAGTTCAAGCTTAATGTGTTGCCAAGAAACTTTCAGAACACAACTCATAAGAGTCAATCAGATTCTCAACTTTATCTTGAAGGTTAATGTGTTGCCAAGAAGCTTAATGCATCTTGAAGGACCATGGAGAAATCAGATTCTCAACTTTATCTACCAACCCAAACAGGGGCAAACAAAGGAAAATAAGATGAAAAACATGAATCCAAACAAGAAACAAAGAATTACAAGTTGAATTTCCAAATTTCAGAACCTTAGAACTGCCATTGAGGATACTTATAGGTTCATCATTTAAAATTAAATGCCTCCAATGGTTACAGTAAGCCAGCAACTCAACCTTAGAGAAAGCAAGAAAGCATACTCTCCAAGGGAGCCATTGATCAAAACCACAACCAGGGAAGTTCAATTTACGAGCATACCAAGAGCCACACATAAAATGGATCTGTAATAGATGAGTCATCATAACCTAAGAAAGAGCCTTGCACCATCCGGTACAACACAAAGCTGGAGTAAACCACCAATCATTCCTGGTATGAGTTAAAAAAATTGTAACAAGTTTCAAGATTTAGGTTCAAGCTCATCCCAATCCAAAGAATGCACAAAAACTCAACCTTATATATGAGACTAGAGTCCCATATACTTAGGAATTTATGATACATACCAAGATATAGGACAAGAAGTTTGGAGGAAAGGATTAGAAAGACTATACCTGCACAAGGAGGCCAGCACAACCTAAGCAACCCAAACAGAACACAACCACAGCTGCAGTCAAAGGAACCACCAGCAATAGAAGACCAAAAAAAACAAAGGTTACAAAGGGGAACCAAATAAACCAGAAAACCACAAAACAGCAAGCAAGGAACCAAAACAAGATAGAAGAACAAGCATCAAAAGAAAAGAAAAAACGACAGCAAATATCAACAAAGGCAAGGAAATTATACCGGCCAGAAAACTGAAAGAAGCATGGAGAATCAACCAAGGGGAGAACCAAGATCATACAAACAATGACAAAAAAAAGTCAAAAGAAACAAGTCAAAGATACAAACCAACACATAAATCAAGTGAGGATCCAAGAAAACAAGAAGTAAAAAGAAAAGCAAACTGAAGGAAGAAAAACAAGGCATACAAAACAAGAAGAGAAGGACAACACAAAACAAGAACACAACAAGAACAAATACAAAAAGCACCAACCAAACAATAGAAAGAAACGAGGGAACAAAACACATAACCTGAGATGAAGAAATCGGAGAATAACAACCAAGAGTGAACTTGCAACTGAGAATCAACTCCACCAAAGGAGCCCAGTCTTGAAAGATAATGAAGACGACCCAAAAGCTCCAACCAGCACGACTCTGGGACTTCAACATCATCTCCACAACGCCAAAGAAGACAAACAAGGACAACTTCCAACTATGAGGAAACCAAGCACACAAGGAATAAGGGTAGGGGAAGGAATCACAAACATAAGGTTCAACAGTAAGATTAAGGCAACGAACACACCCAGATCTAGAAGAAAAATCAGAGTCGCTCATGAGACTAAAATCATCGCCAAAGGGGTAAATGAAAGGGTTGGATTTGTAGAATCCATTCACATGGAATGAAATCAACAAAAGAAAAGGAAAGGAGAACAACAAGAAGACGGATTTACAGATGGATTCATGAGGGGAAGAAAGAAGATCAATCGGGAAAGGCGGCAGAAACTCTAGCAAGAGCAAAAAGGAGGGGAGAAAAGGGGCGCCTGGGGCGCGTTCATAACATTTCTCTCCCGGTGCTATGAAAACCTTGACAATACTTAAAGCACTGCCATTAGATGTTAGGAGATGCACCCAAGTAAGTAGTTCTAGAAAACTCATCTACCATGGTTAAAAAACACTTAAGTAATTTGAAGTTTAGTAAGGTCGCCAAACATAAAGGTGAACAATTTGGAAAGTATGGGAAGTACTCATTAAAATTGGAAAAGGATTCCATAAGTTGTTTTCATCGTTGGAAGTGGATTCATCATTAGATACTTCCTTGAGTGAGCAAATATTCCTCATTTAGCCCCATTAAAATACTTCCTTATATGGAAGAGTATCTCTTGTAGAACCATAAGATCCAACATGAAGAAAATCTACAAGCACTAGAAAGCTCATCAAAGATCATCTTCATCTGTGAAATATGAAGAGATCGAATCAAATCATTGCATAAGAGATGAGTTCTTTTTTGAGCGAGAAAAAATGTGCATCGTTGACATGATCAAAATGCGCCTCCAATTCCCCCAAACATACATCACAAGATTGGTATAAATGATAGAACTCTGTAATCTCATCTAAAAGACTAGGTAGTTTCTTCATGGTGTAAGTTTTGTACTTTCTTTATTAAGTATCACTTGTGAGAGGCTAGAAGACATAGGTAGAGAAGGATTGGCTAGAAGGAGTTGTGCGTGGCTAGAAGACATAGGTAGAGAAGGATTGAGTAGGAGGAGTCCAGTTTAAGTCCTGTGTATTGGTGTGTATACTTGTGATATTAATAAAGTACTATTTCAACTCATTTGAGTAGGAAGCTCAAAAAAATGTTTTACTAAAAGAACTAGTTGGTTGATTTTCATTTTCTTTACAAGTCATCGTATTGTTATTTGCTGTTTATATTTTCGATGCATAGAGAACAATTGTTGATCTCTTTTATTACTAATGTATTTACGATCCAACGCTATTGATGATTGATTATTGATTGAACTGGTCTAGTTTCCCAATTTGGGGAAAAAAGTTTTCTAGAGAAGGGGAGGGAATGAGAGAACGAGGGGGTCATGTAAGACAAAGAAGTTGGCGTGAAGGAAGTGAGTGCTTTAACTTCTCTAGTCGAACACAAATTAAATAATGTGATCTTTTTTTTATTGAGGGAAAATAATGTGAAACATATAGTAATGTAAGGTGAAAAGGCAAAGATATCAAATATCAAATTTATATTCTTCAGCAGGAAAATCACGTTCTCTATCTATAACTATATATTAAAGTTGTCCCTTTTCGAGCCACCAGAACGATTCTGGCCCCACCTCATATTTATAAAATTAATTTTTATTTCTAATATTTTAACTTTTTTCTATTAAATTCTTCTCTAATTATTTAAATCTATCTTTAACATCAAACAAATATCTATTTAGTATAACAATATTTTTTGAAAACTTCCTTATACAATTAAAGATAACAAATTTAAAATATTTTAAAATAAGTATAAAAATCATTTATCTTATAACATAATATCTTTTCACGAATATGTATATATATATATATTCTTTTATAATAATAAAAATAATGATAAATAATTATAATGTTTAAAAATAATAAAAATAGGTGATATAATATTTGATAGATTTATTGAAATATTTGATAATCTCTAAATTTATGTACATAGAAAGTAATAAAATATGAGTAATATAATATTTAATTATAAAAATTATACATTTTACAAGCAATAAATTACTTATATTAAAGTTTATATTATATTTTCATTTATTAATTTGTTATTTATAATGTCTATAAAATATCGAATCGTAGTCGTACATGGTACAACGGGTACAACTATCTATAACTATATATTAAAGTTTTCCCTTTTCGAGCCACCAGAACGATTCTGACCCCACCTCATATTTATAAAATTAATTTTTATTTCTAATTTTTTTAACTTTTTCTATTAAATTCTTCTCTAACTATTTAAATCTATCTTTAACATCAAACAAATATCTATTTAGTATAACAATATCTTTTGAAAACTTCCTTATACAAACATTTAAAATTAAAGATAACAAATTTAAAATATTTTAAAATAAGTATAATTATCTTTTATCTTATAACATAATATCTTTTCACGAGTATGTATATATATATATATATTATTTTATAATAATAGAAATAATGATAAATAATTATAATGTTTAAAAATAATAAAAATAGGTGATATAATATTTGATAGATATATTGAAATATTTGATAATCTCTAAATTTATGTACATAGAAAGTAATAAAATATGAATAATATAATATTTGATCATAAAAATTATACATTTTACAAGGAATAAATTACTTATATTAAAGTTTATATTATATTTTTATTTATTAATTTGTTATTTATAATGTTTATAAAATATCGAATTGTAGTCGTACATGGTACAACTAGTATTAAATTAATCCGTATAATGTACAGTTGATGGGGAAGCAAACACAATAATCTCCACATTACTAGACAGTTAATCAGAATTAGCAGCAAATTAAAAATTGATACACCAGTCTTCCATCAAAAAAAAAAAATTTTGATACACCAGTCATCACCATAGCTTGATTCTATGATATATAGCTCTACTTGTCTCCATTTATTCTCCGATCCTTATCTCCATTTCAGTTAATGCATGCCTGATTTCTCTGCCAGGAAAACATCAGTAAGAACAGTCATCGACATCAGCGAAGCCTTCAACAATGTCAATCCCTACAACGTACCATTGCAACAAAAATGTTTACATAGATTGTATATATAAAATATGTGTGAAAAATTATGAAATAGAAAACATATAAACAGAAGCATAAATACCAGGTTGATGTCAAGGTTAACCTCTCTTTCCTCGAGGAAAGCCACATCCTGAACATTGAGCCTGTTGAGGAGGAGAATGCTGAGTATCCCAGACGATGGCTGGACAGATAAATCATCCATGATCATATAACTCACCACATCTTTCACATATCCCCTGCCAAAACCCGGTTCAGATGTAGGAGGAGGCACATACTTTAATTCCACTTTCATCTGCACGTGACAATCGGGGCATTTAGCCCCTAAAGCATCCGAAAAATTGAAGTGCTCCGTACAAGTGTAATAAGTTGTAACGTAACCATGGAATTTCTTGTCACCAACGTCACCCTGGTCGACCATGGCCAATGGAGGTGGGACCCGCAGGGGAGTTGACCCAGCAGGTGGTTTGGGGTCCAGAAGGCAGCGTTTGTCAACGCCGTCTTGCAAGTAGCGGGAGTCGAGGCTCTCAAGGCTTCCGTAAAGGCTGCCGAGGCTACCCACCATGGATTCCTTTGTGAGGTATCCCACCACGGTACCAAGGGGTAACGAGAGTACATGAAATAAGAAATCCACGCATTCTTTCCCTGCTTCACCGAATACAACTTTATTCTTGGCTTTGTCCACCAGCAACTTCATGCTCATCTTAGCTGCCGCCATTATCGTTACTTCTCTATTCAGAGAAAGGCCTCTCGAGTCTCGATCCCTAGCTTTGTGTAGTAGATAGTAATGCGATGCTGCTGCCCACAAATTTTAAGCATTAGTGACTTCATTTTATATTGCTTAACATCGCCCCCTACCTAAGAAAAGAATAAAGTAAATGGCAGATGAGGAAGGTAAGAATAATGAAATTTATTAAATCAATTCTATTATATTTTAATTTGTAAATAAATATATTATATTTATTTTTTATATTAAATTAAATCTTAGTTATATTTTATCTTTAAGGAAATTGTATTTAACCACCTCTTATTTTGCTATTTTTGCATTTCACCATCTTTTTTTTCTAAACTTAACCACCCTTATTTACAATAATGTTGCAATTAACCACCCAATTTGACAGGTTCTGTTTTCCCCTCTTCTAATCTAAGTAAATTACATTCTTACTCTTATTTTTAAATTTTATTTTTAAAAAACCAAAATTTTCGGGTCGGTTTTGCCCTTCTCTTCTTCTTGTGTGTTTTTATTGTCATACTCTAACTATATTCTATAGAAGTTCAAAGATAGATAACTACAAAGCTGAGAAGAGGGAAGAGAAGAAGAAGGCGTTCTTGGTTCTTGAGGCTTTTCAATTGGAAGATATAGAGGATTATAATTTTGTAAACTAGTTTGAGTGATAAATTAGAGTTTAGGGTTGATTGATTTTAGGTTTGATTCGTTTTGCTTTCTATTGGTTCTAGTTTAGTAGCTAATGATGCGTGTTTGTCAAAAAGCTCCTATATATTGGAGATTTCTCTCCTTAATAAATCATCAATCCCTTAATATCTACATGGTATCAAGAGCTTAATCCAATTTTTTCTTTCACTTCAAATTTTTTTCCATGGCTTCCAACAATCATGTAATTCCCAATAAAGTTGAACCATCAAAACCCTTTGTTGTGGTTCAATTTCATAATGCTATCAAATTAACCCCCACAAACTATATTACATGAAAAACCAAGATTCACTCGATCTATTCTAATTGGAGATGGGTTGGCTAAGTTTATTGATGGTTCATATCCTGCTCCACCGAAATTAGAACCAAACTTTGTCACACCGGACGTTCAAACCCCGAATCAGGCATACATGAGTTGGCTCCGTCAAGACAAACTCTTGTCTGGTGCCCTAGTTGGCACGTTGAACCCAAACGTGGCCATGCTCGCTACGCATGCTGAGTCTTGTCGGGTTGTGTGGAAGATTTTTTGAGGATACCTATGCCAAACTATCGTGTGGCCATATTCATCAACTCAATGAGAAACTTCAAAGCCTGAATAAAGGGTCGCAAACCATTACTGAATTCATGCATCAGGCTAAGCACTGTGTTGATTTGTTTGCCTCCCTTGGCAAACCACAAGACCTTGAGGATTTCGTTGATTACGTTTTGAATGGAATTGATTCCTCCTTTCAATTCATCATCGATGGTGTTCGTGCATGAGATACCCCTATATCCTTTGAAGAGTAAAAATAATTACCAAAGAGCTTCAAATAAAAGTAAAGAATGTCGACTCCTCATCCTCGACTCCCACCACAGCCTTGCCCATGCAATCAAAGCAACGACCCAAGTCCAAGCCGAGAACTTCTCATCAGCCTTGGCCTGCCCAACCAAACTCCTCCACTCCTCCTGCCTCTCAACAATATAACCGGCCTTGGACCCCACAATAATCCTACCAATTTAACCCTACCACTAATACTCCCATGAGATACCCTCCACCACCCTTCAACCTTAATCAACAGCCTTATTAACCTCGCTCTTTTCTTGGTAAATGTCAATGGTGTGGCCATCCAGGCCATGTTGTTGGTCATTGCCATGGTTTTGGCCTAATCGCCCAACACCTATGATGCGACCCAGACCCGGTTTAGAACCCGAGGCGTATTATCTTTCCCGTTTTAGTATGTTTTATATTTCCGCTATTACTATTTTTGGGCATGTGTTCTCTTATGCTTAAGAAACCGGTCCATTATAGTAGATTAAGGCCCATTTGGGTTAGTTACATTATTTTCCGTTTTAATAGTTTCTATTATTAGTATTATGGGCTTGGATGTTGGGCCTAGTATGCTTACTAGCCTTAGTCTACTCCCATCTAGCTTCTAGGGTTTCATGAGCCTTCTTCTATATAAGAGGCATGACTCCCATTGTAATTCTTATGTCATAATGAATAGCTAAGTTTAAGTAAGTGTCGAGAGTCCCTCCTCCTTATTTGTCCTAACGTCAACCCAAACCCTTTGCAGCTCGTCACATCGAGCATTTCCTCGTCCCGCCCTCACCAACAAGAGCATTAGAGCCCCGCAAGTCCATAATGTTGAACTCGTACCTATCTGGTTACTATTGTTGGAGAACGTCCGGGCATTTCGAGCCGAGATCCACCCCTCGTGGACCGATGACGAGTAGGTTCATATCAATTAGTATCGAAGCTTAGGCGGTTCAAATGGCTCTTTTCCGACCCCACGGTGCCATCGCAACGCACCACCCACACTGAGGATATGAAGTCCTCGTGCCATCGCACCACACCCGCGCTAGTCCAGCGAAGATCCCGTGGTGCCATCACCGCACGCCCACGCTGAGGAGTTGAGTCTTGCCGCGCCATCCAGCGTGCCGGGACTTCGTCTTCAGCGTGCCAATACTCGGATCCTGGCATCGTCCAGCCGCTGCAGCGATGCACCTGCAGTGTGCCAAGGATCTAGACGCGTGACTCTGCCGCATGCCGACGTGCGCCATCAGCGTGCTAGGTCTATGCCAGCACCGTGCCGAAGACCAGCCGCGTGAGCCATCTCGTGTGACCTGCTCGATTCGCCGTTGCACAGCCCACGCTGATTCTGGAAAGCCCTAGATCTCGGGAGATCCTTTCCGAGATTGAGACGTGATTATTTTTGGGTCACATATCTTTTATATTATTTTGTTTTATTTTGTTTGATTTATTTGCCTATTTTGTAAAGATCGTATTGTTAAAAAAGATCTCGTAGTTTAAAAAAAACTAACTATGGGTTTCTTGTGGGGGTGATGTTCATCAGATAGAGAACTTCATTTTAGGAAGTCAGTTTTTCGTTAAAAAAACGTCGAGCCATACCCTTGCCAAGTCCGACGTCGAAGACAAGTCTTTTCTTTGACCGAATGATGCGACCCGGACCCGGTTCAGAACCCGAGGCGTACTATTTTTCCCGTTTTAGTATATTTTATATTTCCGCTATTACTATTTTGGGCATGTGTTCTCTTATGCTTAAGAAATCAAGCGATTATAGTAGAATAAGGCCCATTAGGGTTAGTTGCATTATTTTCCATTTAGTAGTTTCTATTATTAGTATTATTGGCTTGCATGTTCGGTCTAGTATGCTTACTATCCCTAATCCACTCCCATCTAGCTTCTAGGGTTTCATGAGCCTTCTTCTATATAAGAGGCATTACTCCCATTGTAATTCTTACGTCATAATGAATAGCCAAGTTTATGTAAGAGTCAAGAGTCCCTCCTCCTTATTTTGCCCAACGTCAACCCAAACCCTTTGTAGCTAGTCACGTCGAGCATTGCCTCACGGGGCCCTAGCCAACGCAAGCATTAGAGGCCCGCGAGCCCATAATGTTGGACTCGTACCTATCCGGTTATTATTGTCGGAGAAGATTCGGACGTTTCGAGCCTAGATCCACCCTTCATGGAACGAAGACGAGTAGGTTCACATCAACCTATGTCCCCCGTGTCAAATTTGTCCTCCTAGACTGCCACAAGCCAACATCGCTGCCACCACTTCTTTCCAACCTCGGCTTCTCGATAGTGAAGCCTCTCATCATGCCATACATGACCTTCAAAACCTCGCTTATCACTACCCCTATGACGGTCTAGACACACTTGTTGGTAATGGTTCGGGTCTCCCAGTTTCCCACACCGGGAATTTCTCTTTACTTGCAAATAATCATACTCTTAAGTTTGATAATGTTCTTTGTGTTCCTAGACTCTCTAAGAATATTGTGTCAGTTTCTCAACTTTCTATTCAAAATAATCTTTCCATAGATTTCTTACCTACTTGGTTTCTTGTGAAGGATCTACAAACGGGAACGGTTCTTCTTAGCGGTCCTTGTGTTGATGGTGTCTACTCTTGGCCTCCCTCTATGTGACCTCAAGTTCTCTCCACTCAATCCGTTGGTCCTTCTTGACATGACAAACTGGAACGGTTCTTCTTAGCGGTCCTTTTGTTTAGTCCACTTTATTATGCACATTTGGTTGTCATCTTATTCCCTTGCACTAATAACAAAGTTGGACGTGCGTCTTATTCAGAATATTTTTTTTTTAGAACTGAACTCCTAGGTCAGTCCCATGTTCTCATGATTAATAGCAGCAAATAATGTATTGCTCAAATCAGTGAACGCTAAAAGCACTCATGTCATGTGGTTTTAAAAACTAAATAATAATCACGGTAGCCCTTACGTCTAGATGAGAGTCAATATTGCTTTACGTCTAGACTAAGACCAACTACTACTTGACGTAGACCGGTTACTTCTTAACTGTGTTTCAAGGAATCAATATTTCTGTTCTCATTCAGAAAACGTTAGTTTTGCGAATTCCGTAGTAGAGAAATCTCAACTCCTTTAGAACGCAATTGCACCATGGTGATTTTTGCCATTCATCAATCAAATTGCCCACATAATCACAGGTGACTCCTCTAGCTCGCAAACGCTACTCCTAAAGTCCAAACACAAGAATGAACTTCCTTTTTACATCACTGATCAGCGATTCACTATCCAACTCTAAGCACCTGACCTATCATACCATTTTGATTACAAGAACAATATAACACTTCCCTACTTAATCTTCAGATCACTGGCTCACTCCACAAGTGTCTTCCGAGACAGAGGGCGAGTCAGCAGAGTCAGCGGTGGTATCGTGTGATGGCGAGACTTCAGTGCCACCACGGATCTCATCAATCATCTTGACCACTTGGGCCATCTTGGGCCGTTGATCAGGTGATGCAGATGTGCAGGCCATGGCAATCTGCAGAAGGCCCACCATCTCTTCCTCAATGTCCTTGTATCTCATCAGCTCCAGATCAAAAACCTCGGCCGTCCATTCTTCCCTTACAACTGATTGCACCCACCTAGGCAAGTCCACAGCTCCACCCATCCCTACTCTTCCATACGCCCCATTTCCCTCCACCATAGACGGACATTTTCCTGTTGTCGAGAAACCTTTCACCATTAGTTGGATATCACAACAATTACTTTGATATTTATAAGAAAAACTACAAACTCGAAACTCAAAGATGAACAATATGCGCCTATATACCTGTTAGCAATTCCAATAGAAGAACCCCGAATGAATATACATCAGCTCTGGGGGTGATCTTTCTCCCATCAACTACTTCAGGGGCACGGTAACCGTTTGTTTTGGAGCCATTGGAGTGCGGAGGAACAAAGGAAGAAAGGCCAAAGTCTGAAACACAGGCATCGCCAGCCTTGTCGATTAGGATGTTGGTGGATTTGATGTTGCCATGGGTAAGCTTGAGTGCCTTACATGACGAGTGTATGAAAGCAACTCCTCTAGCTGCTCCTGATGCAATCTTCAGCCTTGTGGTCCAGTCAAGCGGGGTTCTACCTGGCCCACGGTTTCCTGTAATACCATTTTGCAAAAATTAACATTATTCAGTAACAACGTTGCACCTAACAAATACTATAGTGGCACAAAATAATTCACACCTTTAGTAAAAGCAATAGCACACATCCTATGCTAGACTTGTAACTCATTTTAAACAGACACATCAACGACTATGTATTATTCAGCAAGCATGTGGTTTGCCATGTACTACCAAAAGGGAAAAGGGCATATGGTCAAATGAGGTGGGTCCTGCTCCATGAATCAGATCAATATCAAAATTATAATGGTGCAAGTAGAGCACGTTGGTCATGTTAGTACCCAACTGTAAGATTCAGTCTTTTTATGATAGTAGTGTAGTAGTAGTATACATGGCAAAGAGGCAGACAAGTCCATCTTTCATGAAAAGGAACAAAAAAAGGCTATAAAAGGCAAAACCTCAAAAGAGGGCAAACACCAAAACAAAAACAAGTCCCCCACCAATTGTTTGCAGGGCTATACACTTTTATCTATTATCATGCTATATAATACACATAATGGACAATACAAAAAAATCTGTGGCTCCACCCCTCAGCTGCACTGCATGTACCAGAGCTTTATTATCTTACAGTAAAAACTAAAAATTGTGACAAGAAAAGCTAACGGATTTGATCCAAGTTCAACGGTTGACCATTATATCTTCACATTCAATTACGGGGATAAAACCTAATAAATCTTGGTGACCCTGCTGCTCTTTTATTTTTCTCCTACCACGGTTTGTACAGAATATGTAGGACAACATTATATTTGGCATTAAATATCAGAAATAATTAATTATTGACAAATGACAAGAGCTAAAAATGCAGAAAGGGAAAAAAACACTCCCTTAAATGCAAAAGCTCGCTCAAGTCCTCATCACATGCAGTTAGTTGGCCCCATTAATATGTGAGAGCTCCTTGCGCTCCCAAGGCCCCGGCCCGGACCCAACCATATATGATATATCCAATTTCCTTATTGATAATCCCATATTTCCCAATATAAATCCTCTAATCTTAATCAATCAATTAATTGACCATAATAACAATTTAGCCATGCAATTTACTGCAACTAGGTTTTTGTATCATATCTAATCTTGCACAAAAGAGGAAATTTCGTACCGTGGAGGAGCCACGAAAGGCTAGAGTTAGGCATGAAATCGGACACCAACAACTTCTCCTCTCTGGCGAAGTAATACGCCTTGAGCGCCACCACATTAGGGTGTCTCAGCCTCCCCAACACTTCCATATGCTGCTCAAACTCCCCCTTCAACTTCCCTCCGCCGGCTCCGGCGGCCGCTTCCAGCTTCAGCCGCTTCACCGCCACCACGCTGCCGTCATCCAGCACGGCCTTGTAAGTCGTCCCTGTGACGCCCTTCCCCAGCATCTCCGCCGACGCTCTCAGCAGATCCTCGAGCTCGAACTTCCTCGCGCCTTCGAAGAACACCATTCTCCCTCTATCCAGCCCGCTCTGTTGGGCCCCGCCGCCCGGGTTCGTAACCGGATACGGGTATGGACACGTGTTGGTGTGGTTACTCGAGTACACAGCCTTCTCCCCCGCCGTTGACCTCTTCCCGGCGAAGTTCCTCCAGAAGTAGCAGTAGAGCAGGAGCGAAATTATCACCAGAATCAGTAAATCGCCGACGACGAGCGCGATTATCGCCACCACGCTCATCTTGGCGCCGCCGTGGCGAGGCTTTGTCGCTTTATTCGGAATCGGCGGGAACTCCGAGCTTGGCGAAGACGATACTACGACCGCCGGGTTGTTCGGGTTTACCGGAGAGGAGGATCCGGGACGGGTGGGGTCCGTGGAGATGGCCTTGCAAGGGGACAATGGGGGCCCACAGAGGACCGGATTCGCTGTGAAAGAAGACGGAGGGAACGCGGCGAGCGAGCGGGGGATCTGGCCGAGGAGATTGTTGCCGGAGACGTTGAAATCCTGGAGATTGGGGAGATTGAGGTCTGAAATTGGACCGGAGAGGGCGTTGGACTCGAGGCGGAGGGTGAGGAGGTGGGATAGGCGGTTGACGGCGGGGGGAATGCTGCCGGAGAGGTTGTTGAAGGAGAGATCGAGGCGGAAGAGGCGGGAGGAGAGAGAGTTCGGGAGGTCGCCGGAGAGAGAGTTGTGAGAGAGGAAGAGGAGTTTGAGGGAGGTGAGGTTGGAGAGGTTGGGGATGGGGCCAGAGAAGAGGTTGCGACTCAGGCTGAGAACGCGGAGGCCGGCGAGAGAGGCGAGGGGGTGGAAGGAGCCGGAGAGAGAGAGGTCTTCGAGGACGAGTTTCGAGACGCGGTTGCCGGAGCAGGAGACGCCGTACCAGGAGGAGGTGCAGGGGTCGGTGGAGGGGTTCCAGGAGGTGAGTTTGTGGGAGGTGTCGGCGGCGGATTTGAAAGAGAGGAGGGGTTGGATGTCGGGGGTTTGAGCGGCGGAGAAATGGAAGAGGAGGAGGAGGAGGATGAGGGGGAGAGAGATGGTGGTGGGATTCGCCATTGTTGGACTTGGAGTGCAGAGCAGAGAGCGAGAGTGGAGGAGCAGCATAGGGGAGTGTGTTGTCAATTGATAGAGAGAGAGAGACGAAACAGGTTTTGGAGGGTTTATGGATATGGGGGCCTTTTTGTAAAATCGTAAGGTATTTTAATGGCTAAATATACGTTATGGTTTGACAAGGCTCGACGCTCAGCACACTGGACTTGGCAAATGAATGAGAATAAATTCATAAAATTATGAGTAAATTACACAAAACCGTCCCTAAATTATGAGATTTTTCATTAAACTGCCGCATAAAATAAAATTACACAAAATCACCGTTAAATACATCCATTAACCAATAAAACCACACATTAACCGACTATTTATTTGACACGACTATTTATTTTGACACAATCATTAAATGTAATTTTGTTGCAAAATACCACCCACCCGTATATTCCATCAACTTTCCTGTTAAAAAGTGTGATTTTACAATATTACCCCTTCGTTTTTAAATTTTTTTTTTTACAAGATTACCAGGTTTTCCATGAACTGCAATCGGTTGACTCCACTTCATTATCTCTATTCACTCTTATTCTCCATCGACACACCCATTGAAGCTCCATTTACGAACTCATAAGCTCCCCATTGTACTCTTCTTCTTTCGGAAAGTGTCTCTAAGTCGTTATAAAAGTTGATTTATCGGTTCATGTCTTTTGGTTCGCGACTTTTTGAAGACAAACATGAAAATAAATCATGTTGAATAAAAATAAAAAGAGTTAGACGAACAATTGGTAAAAAAAATAGATATAAAACACTAAGTTGACTATTTGGCCATTTTATCAAACACATGGTGGACTATTAAATGACTATTTACTGTTATGCTTTATTTTTAATTAAAAAAAATAAAATTGTAATGCAAAACATACATAACTTTCATAAATTCAACCAAAAAAGACCTAAATAAGTAAGAATAAGAAGGTTTTGCTTTCTTGCATCATATCATAAAATATTGGAGTTTCAAATAAATGAAAACATATATAAAAATACGAAAATATGCACAAATTCATACAACTCAAAGTAACAAAATATCAAAAAAGAAAACTAAAATTGTATCTTAATTTGTGATTCATGAAAATACAAGTGACAGTTCATGGAAATACAAGTGACGGTTCATATGTACGAAACGCGTATAATCAAACTCGACTTGGAAATGACAAGATAATCAATTAAATAACACAATAAAATTGTCTAATCTATACAATTCATGGTAAAACAAGCACCAAATCAAAAAACCCTCAATTGAAAACCACCAATTCAAAAAACTCCCAAATTGGACATTCAAAATCTATGAAATACAAAAAATATCTAGATTCATGAAGAAAATAACTCAAATGTGCTCGCAAATGATCACTACATTCAATTAAAACATGCAAATGGAGAGGAAAACGAAGAAAATCAAATAGAATATGGTGATCATTTGCGACCATTTGCATGTTTTAATTGAGGAATGGTTAGAAAAGTGTGTAGTTATCATTTGCGACCACATTTGAGTTATAACTACACATCTTCGTTATAACTCAATACATGCAAATGGAGAGGAGAACGAAGAAAATCAAATAGAATATGGTGTCCGGACACACCTCTAACCTAATGTGAACATATTGAGGAATAAATTTTATAACCAAAATACCCTTATATTTAGAAAAGTGTGTAGTTATAACCATTCCTAAAAAAAATATTAATACTAATTATTATGCCTATAAATGAAGAGAACAATTGGAAAGGAATGAGAAAAAATGCTAAAATGAAAAGTATTGTAAAACAAGAAAAAAAAGCTAGAAAGACATTTAGGAAACGGAGGGAGTAGAATTTTATATATGTACTAGTTGACCCCGTCGTGCCATGCACGACTATGACTCGATATTTTTTAGATATACTATAAAAAAGATATTAATAAATAAAAATATAATATAAAATTTAATGTAAGTAATTTGTTGCCCGTAATATGTATAAAAATTATTTTGTTTTTTAAAAAATTTTAAAATCAAATAAAACAAATTAAATTTAGATTATTAAGTTTAAAATTGAGAATAAACATGGATTATTAAGATAAAATAATCTACATTACTCATTTTCCTTGACAATATTTCATAAATAGGTTTAATTTAAAAGAAGGAGATAAAATATGAAGAAAATAAAGCAAAAAAGATATATTTTGAAAATATGGAAGAGATGAGATTTTGAAAAATAATAATTAGTTTAATAATAATATATGTAATTGTGTATATTTATCTTTTAATATAAGAGAGAGAAAGAAACAACTAAAATGTTAAAAAGATTAAGCATATATATTTTATTTGCTTATAAAGAAAAAAAATCAACCATTAGTTAAATTTTTTTAGTTAAAATATTATCTCCTACCAAAAATTAAGATACTATCTAAATTTGGGAAATAAATAAATTTTAATTAAGTGGAAAAAATTTGCCATGTAGAATATGAAGTGGAAAGAATAATTAATATATAATGTTTATGGAACAAGAATTAAATGACATGTGACAAAATCCTATGTGGATTAATAATAGGATGACATGTTCGAAATTCCAACTTTCCAAAATATTAAACAATCAAATGAGTATTTTTTTTAATCCAAATCCAATTCAAAAGAAAACAATTATAGATTAAAAGATTTATTAAAACAAAGTTTTTAATATATTTTTAAATAAAAATGAATTTGATTTGTATGTAAATTGGAAAAAAAATGGTAAAAGAATTCCTAATTTAATTTTCCTCAATTAGAACAATCAAATGAAAAAAAAAATTTATAAAATTTTCCATTTGTAGGTGAAACAATCAAGTAACCGTGGCTTACTAAATAAATTACCAAAAATATCTTGTTAAATTTTGTAAGTAAATTGATAAGAAGTTGGAATGAATCAAACCAAATGGTACTTTTTTTATTTAATGAGATGTCAAATAACATTTGTTTGATAGTTTGCAAGTAATCGATAATCAATAATTAATAAAAAAAAAACTTAATTGGTTGTTAAGAGTGGTAAAAAACTAATAAATAAAATTAGTTAAAAATCATAATAAGATTTAGATCACGTATAAAATATTTTATTTTTTTATATATAAAATTTTCAAATGAATCAAAACTTTTTGTTTTGTACGTAAAATTTGAAAAAAAAATGTAGTAAGAAGATATTTCACATATAAAATCAAATAATTGTTATTATAAAAACTATGAATTCAATCAAACAAATATACTCTTTTATAATTTCCAATTCGTTCTTTAATTGAAAAGTTGGAAAGAATATATATTGATATGGCTTGATATGGTGGTTGTACATAAATTGCCTAAAATTCTTCTTGATTTTATTATAAATTGCCATATATAATCATTGTACTTTTTTATTTGAATTATTTATTATTTATTAATTATAGTTAAATATGACATGTTAATGATATGACAGAATATAATATGACGTGTAAAAAATATAATGACATGGCTTAAGGAAAAGGTGACATGTGGCAAAATCCAAGGTGGCGTATTCTCGAAACGACACATGGAAAAAGCTGAGGTGGCGCAACGTGGAGACTCCAAACCTTATTGCTTTTATATATATGGTAGATTATTGATTATAGATAGATTAGCATGAATTTACTTGTCATACACGAGTTATAGTCAAATATTTCCTCCGTTCCGTAATATATGGGGTTACTTATTAAGTAAATTTTAATTTTATCTACTTATAATAATTATTCCTTTTTATGCATTTTCTATTTAATGTTGTTTACAAATTAATTTTCTTTCGCACTTGAAGGGAATGGTAATGGTGCCATCTTTTTCGTACTATATTAGGTAAATAGCCACCGGTATAAGTGTATATATGGATCTCTTTTCCTATTCTTGCGCTTCCATAATTTTTGAAGGTTGCCATACGGAAGTGTTTTTTTTTCATATACTTTTCAAGCAAAATTCTTGTTTTGTTTAAGCATACTGTGTGCTGAGAAAGAATCAAATATATAAACCTATTGGTTAAAGTGCATCTGGTTCTGTGCACTTAACATGAAATGAGTTTCTTTTTGTTTTGAATAGTTGTTAAGGTTTCTTAGTCAATGTAGTAAAAACTTGTGCATTGTACCTGTAACGTCTTATACTAACTGGATATTTGGTAGGGAGGAATAGATGTGACCTATCTTTTTATCGGTCAAAGGTTGATATATGTTGTTCTGTATCATGGTGGGGGATGAATAGGATAATCCATTATGTGATATTATCAATACATGCAAACTTTATCCAATCTAGAACTCCTTTGGCACCATGTTATCAAAATTGGACTGGATAGGAATATTGAACTATCTTCTTATCTGGCGCTGCTATCTTTTTCTTATGATATATTTATGTATACTCTTCTGCTTTCAAAATTTATGTTATTCTTTTTTTCACTATGTATGGGCTGTTGCTAAAGACAGTTAAGTAATTTTTAGCTTTTTGAATGTTTCATTCAAGGCCACTTGATCTCTGTGACATGGATGTGTCAAGCCCTGATATATTTGCCCTTAGTCCCCATATTGGAGGTTTACCCTTGCCAAATCAGGGTGCTGTCCAATCAAGGCTTCCTTCTAGCACTAATTCCTATCATCAAGGCTTAGCAGCTGCTCAACCCAATGGCAGTGCCAGGTAATGTGCAATTATGATCCATGAAGTCTATCATTTGTTTTAGATTGATGTGTAGTTATGATATTGTAGATCTGGATACGTGCCTTTTTTTTCTTAGGGATGGGAGATATGGTGTTCCGAGTACACTTGATGAGCAGCAAAGAATTCAGCAGCACAATCACACGTTATCAAGCAGAAATACTCAGCAACCAAATACACCTATTCCTGGAACATTTTCAACAAATGATCGAGGTGGACACGTTGTACCCTGTGGAAATGGAATGGTCATGTCTGGAATCAATAGAAGCATGTCAATGCCAAGAACAGGGCCCCATGGGATTTCTTCATCACCTATTCTAGCTAGTCTATTAAATTTACAATGTTCCAACTTCCTAGTATTGAAGCACCATGTGTACTAAACAAAAGCACCATTTCAAATCATGAAAACATAGAAATAAAAACAGAAATGCATACCAGTATCGAGTTTCACAACCTTAAAAATGTGCAAGTAACGATAATTATTAGGCGCCAAATTGTATTGTTGGGACTGAAATTGTATTGTTGGGACTGATACATCCGACTTGATAGCATCAGCATTGAGATTTTCAATAGGCGGTCGCTGCTTATGATAATCAGTTGTTGATTGATAAGCAATGGCTAATGCTACCATCTCAAAGCGAAATTGATTAAAACGCTGTGCAATCTATAATATCCAACAAAAAAATCTAATATCAATCACTCCTCAAAGTGCACGCAGTCACGACATTTCATTCGGGAAGCTAATCTGTCCAATTCTATGAAAACAGGGGTCAATTATAAGGGAGCTCTCCTGATTCATATCAGAAAGGTGGTGTTTACTTGAATACATTAAATTGCCTAGCCCTTTAAGTTATTTAAGTGAATTGTCATACTGAACTTTATTAGATTTTTACCACCCTTGATGGAACAAAAGAAAATGACAGAAAAAAGATTTTAGTGGTTTAATATGTGTTTTAATGTGGTAGTAGGTTGTTACTGTTTCCAGAAGACATACTTACAACGATTAGTTGTAAAAAATTGCTCCAAGGACAGCCTATTGGCTTCATTTTCGTGTAAATACAAATTTGAAAAGTTCTTTATGTAAAGAATACAGTATAAAGTATATATTATAAAAGAAAACCTCTGCCTACAGATTGTTATTTGGTACGAACAATTTTGGTAATGGTCTTTCTTAAATAAGGTTGACCTAGAATTTGCTCTTACTTACAGTACTGTGGGTAAGATTAAATATGATTTCTCATTTAACCTATGTCATGAATGTTAGGCGATCCTTCAAAGTAATTTAAGCTGTTTCTCAGTTTGCATTCTGAAAGAACAGTTCTTTATTGTCCAAGAGTTTCAAAAGTAAAAAAGTAAAAAAACAGAAAAAAAGCAATAATAGACAGAAACAAGAAATGAACAAACAATAAGAAGGGGAAACGGATTGTTTTCTTATAATAGAAAAAGAAGTCATAGATAAGGAAAAACTTTGACCC
This sequence comes from Fallopia convolvulus, assembly GCA_964016875.1. Classification (NCBI taxonomy): domain Eukaryota; kingdom Viridiplantae; phylum Streptophyta; class Magnoliopsida; order Caryophyllales; family Polygonaceae; genus Fallopia; species Fallopia convolvulus. The sequence goes on from OZ024721.1 coordinate 47,132,368, forward strand.
AACTCAAGAGGATTTACAACTCTGGACATGGCAAACTTTCTTTGTACAGTCGCATAAGCTAGAAACCAAAAAAAAACTAAACATACCCTCATTTTTTTTTACAACATTAAGAGATTTGATCACTGCCTCTGCAGAATATTCATACAACAGTTTCATAGAGATACATATCACACAAGCACATTAATTTGCAAATTAGAAAGCAACTATAGAATCTAATAATCATGCACATAAATATAGGAATCTTGATATTTTGAAATGAAATTTTAAAATTCAAATCCCAAAATTCTCAAGCTGATTTATTCAGATTAATCAGGCTAGGAAAAAAAATGTATGAGCATGACCATAATCTTGATATTTGAACATTTCAATCAAGCAAAAAGAAATCAACATCAAAATCTATAAATCAAGAATGTAAATCTAATATTCAAAGTTCGAACATGGATTGTAGAGTTTAAAATGCAAATTTATAAAGCATGAAGATATCAAAAACAGAATCTGGAAATAAGAAATGCTAACCACAGTAGGGCTGAAGACTTGAAGTCACTCTATATCTTTTGCAACTACTTGAATCAGCTTGAAGCTTCTCTTCATTAGTGCCTCGAGCTCCCAACCAATACATAACACAATCATCATCAGAAGATTTCTCTTGAATAGTGCATATTCCTGCATTTCAAAATATAGAAAGTTGGAAATTTATTTTCATATAGGAATATATTTTCATATAGGCTGAAAGTCATCGAAGGAAAAAACAACACTCCCCGAGTTCATATTTACATGCGCTTTTAGACTCAAAATTTTCATATATATATTTGTCCTTTTAGAAATTAGGACAAACTTTACCTATATAGACTCTTAATTCAATCTTGACTCTTTTTCCTATATATAGACTAAACCAGTACTTTATTCTTTGGCACTTCAATTTTCTGTGTATGTGAACTAAGGCTATTTTGGTGCAAAATGAAAATGCCTGAATATCTGTGACAAAGTCTAAGGATATGTAAATTTGAACGGAGGAGTACATAACAAAACAAAATAAGTATTTCCTTGAAAGGATGCTCAGCAGCTGAAGGGCAATAATAGCCATAGATCAATCATTTGTCATTCAATAATTACAAGGTATACAAATCAACAAGTACTAACTTAAAGAATTAAGAACAAATCAATGACCTCTGTTTTTGTGGAACCAGACACGGAAATTAACAGAATCCAACTGTCTATACTAAAGAATGAATTATCAGAGAACATCACATTATGGAGTATAACCACTTAATAGTGAAAACTTGCTTATCAGAAGGGAAGAATGAAGAAATAGAAAGCCATAAATGCATTGGGATCAGGCTTGTAAAATAAACCCTAGCAAATTCAGACTCCCATATACCTTTCTACATTTCAGACTAACTTCAAAAATTCAGAAGCAAATTAAAGGGAAACCAATGTGGTTGAATGAAAGTGCTTCAAAAGCTACAGAAGAGCTGAATTGAGCAATGGTTTTTGTGCTATTAGATCATTCAACAAAATCACCTCCTTATACCTTGGGAGCCTGCCTGCTGGTACAATTCCTAGACTCTCTTGAAGAGTAAGCTTCTGAAATTTCCTATATATAGTCTGTACCATAACAGTGTGAGATATAGGGGAGAAATACAAGTATGTCAAATTATAAATGAAAATCATTGAAAAAGCCTCACATCTTCTAGTCCATAAGAAAGAGAAAAGCTAGTACCTGGTAGAAAACATATTTGATAGGTGGATCAATCTTCATCTCCTCCTCTAGCTCAAAAAGATGAAGTTTCCACTGCAAATAAATAAAAGTCAGGGTGAAAAAATATCGATGAAGGCATACCAAATAGAGTTTCATATGATAAGCTTTCAGGCAAGAGGCCTTTTCATGCTTTCGGTAAAAAAATCAGTACTTATGATACCATACTAACATATCAAACTCCTGAATCTCCATATTCCAAGTAATTGCCAAAGGATCAGTTGTAGATGAAATGATAAATATACCACAAGGCAACAAGTGGTAAAAACTTGGTAGTTTACTTACAGGGCAAAACTTGTCCATAACGACAATTTCTCCGCTAGGATCAAACTCCTTTCTTCGTGATACACAGTCCATAACAATCGATCGAGTTGGCAACCATGATTTTATATAAAATCTGACACTCTAAAAATAGAGGGAGAAAAAAAAAGGATGTTTAATAATCGGAAATTGAAGAACTTGACTGTTGGTGGCCATCAATTGCATTTAATAGAAGAAAATATGGGATAAGAAAATCACAAGAATTCATCCAAGTCACCAAAACAAGCAAAAAGCTATTGTCATTCACTTAGCAAAAAGCAAGGTGATGTAATAGAGATTGTAACCATGCATAACTCTTTTGTGAATATGTAAAAAAAAGTTAAAGCAAGATTGTACACATTCATTTTGTCCAAATAAGAGCACAAGCCTGGTGAATATAACATGAGTTATGTCTTAATCTAAAGAAATCGAAAACAGAATAACACATCTCATTACCCTTCCCTTGAGAATTTCATAAAATCCAATTTGCTTCACCCTCATTATTAACATCTGATCCATATAAGGGACCTGAACAAACAAAAAAGAATTCATTTTTAATAATAGAGTACATCTCATCGATAAAGTTGGCATATTTAAGCATGGAAAAAAGTCAGAGGTGGTGAAGTTGATACTAATCCAGATCAAACCTGTACCTAGGAAATGGGCTATTACATCTAGCAAGAGCACAATCCTTTTGGAGAAGTTGCAACTGAATTTAGAGATTTAGTGATTGCATACTGTATAATAAATTATATGAAACAACCTAATACAACATGTATATGTACTTAGCTTTACCCTCTTCATATGAAACAACAAAAGAAGGAAACCATCCTCCTTGCTCAACCTAAGAAGCCAGGATCAACCCCTTTCTAGTTCGCTTTCTTTTCTTCTATGACAGAGTTAATAATTATGTGAAAAATAATTATGCACATATTTCAGTTTTAACATCAACAGAACTTGAAAAATAATTATGTGAAAAGAATAAGCTTACCAATGGGGGATGAACACCACAAAATTAACCATGTAGTGCAAGTCTCCCAACTGCAATACCCATTCCCTGAACCACAAGCAAAACAAATTGAGTCATACAAGGAAGATTCAATAGTTAAAAAATGATGAGTGATCCATAAATAAGGAACAAAGAAATGTACATAACAATAAAACAATAACTTACTGTAGAATCACTTTACTGTCTTTTCCTGGTGCTTGACCAATATTGGATCCATTGTAGTTCCACTTGGGAAGCTCGGATGGGTGCTCAACAGGTTTTGAGATTGTCTGAAATTGTTTAAAAGGTGTAGCAACTAATCAATATCTAAGATCATTAATATACGGAACTGATTGTCTTATCCTTAATTTTCTATAGAGATCAATTCTAGTTCCACCAATCTAGTTAATAAAATAGATGAAGTTAACAAATTTGATCTTTGCAAGAAATATGTTTTTAATTATAACAAAGGAAAGGTTCAAATACCAAACATATTCATCAATGATCTTTTCAGTGTATGGTGTGACATCCAGATTAAGAAGCCGCTCAACCCTGTTATTCTGTTAATAGTACTGCTCTCAGCCTTGATGGTAAGCACTCTAACTTTACCAATGCTTTTCGGCGAACCCTTTCGGTTGTCTCTGAACAACATACAACTCAATCTGTTGGCAGCCATGGGGCTTGCGATTCTGGAGCTTCTTGTAGCATTCAATTGTCATTGCATCGACGGTGTAGGAATTTGTGCCATATTTGGTAATCCTCCTAAAATAAGCAAATAAATGATTAATCTTTAATCTACCTTTTCTCTTTATGTCGTTTGTGTAAAATGTTATTCCAAGATCCAAAATTTAATCAAACAGTCACCTTTAGAATAGACGAACATACAAGTAGAAGCAGCCAACACAATCATTGCTAGCTCTGGAGCTATAAAAGTTAAAATTAATGTAACTGATTCCAAATCGAAGTCATATCACAATATTTTGATCCAATTTGATATACTTAGTTCAGAAAAGAGGCACAAGTTTAAGAAGAATATGAAGTAATCAACCACTGATGCCTAAAACAGCCATTAAAGAAACCAAAAGGAAGCAGAAAAGTATCAAAAGCACCAAAAGACTGCTTCACAGCTTGCCAACCGGCCAACCTAATGGCCAACTGACATTTGGTTGTATCAGTGTGTATTCTTGCTCAATTCCATACCTGGGTTAAAAAATTTGCAGTTGAAAGAGTAATTAGTAGTTCCATGGTAATTTTTTTGAACTTTAACTTGTGTCTTTCATGAATCTGAATTTTGTTGTGAAGAGAAAACTTACCAAGGAACTTCACTGACCACCTTCGGATCTGAGCCGCTCTGAGTCTCTTGTTTATTGGGATTGGCTCGCCTGCTGGCATGTAATCATCACACATTACCTGGCCCACAATGCTAGATAAATTCACTCTCCTTACAAAAGTAAATGAAAGAAAAGGCCACATGTTTCCTAAATCGACCACAATTCTATCTGGAATGTGTTAGTTAGACCATATTTTCAGCAAGCTTACCAGGATGTTGTTACCGCCATGGAAAGGATCCTTAAAGATTGCCTGAGGACTACAGAAAACATTAAATTGTTAAAAAAATGAAGAACAAAGAAATTTACATAACAATATAACAGTAAACTTACTATAGAACCACTTCATTGTCTTCTCCTGGTGCTTCACCGGTACTCAATCCATCATAGTTCCACTTGGGAAGCTCAGATGAACGCTCAACAAGTCTTGATATTGTCTGAAATTGTTTAAAACGAAAAGTAAAAGATGTGAAAAATAACAATTAATCAATATCCTGAGTAAATAAGAGATTAGTTATCTATATGAAACTGATCATCATACCCTTTATTTACTATGGAGATCAATTCCAGATCCACCAGTCATGTTCATAAAACAAATCAATTCACAAAAGACATGGAGATGTTCTATCTGATTTGGCAGAATGGGTAAGATTTGAGGTTCCAAAAATACAGGATAAGATGCTGCATAAAAGCACAAAATATTGAGAGGAAAGTTATATATTCGGTCCTTTTCAACAACTAAGATATAATGAGCAGAATAACACATATATGAATGTACCAAAAACTATCAACCAAAAAAGAATTAGAACTCTAAGAAACATATATCAGTGTATACCTCTTATAAGCTGCATTCCCCACCTATCACAAACATACAGCTCTAGAACTACTAATGAAAATGCCTTTGCAACTATAAATAACCCTTGCTATCAAAAATCAGTAATCAAACACTACACAGTTATTTTAATGGTCAACAAAACTGCCAGAATTTTCACACTCTTACAATATTAGGACTACCAATGCAATCAGTTCTTGCTTCATCTTCATAGAATTTAAGCTGGCCCATCAACAACCTGGATCAACAAATTTGGATGCAGAAACTATGTGTGAATATGCATTTCTAGGTATGAAAAACAATGCTCTGAGCACAAAGTACCCTTTTTAGCACAACTTTAAAAGACCATACCTCACAATATATCACGTTGTCATACAGATTTCGCAGGCCATAATTCAAAAAAGAATACCATTGAGTTATGCCAAGGGATAAAAATATTCACCTGTTGAGGAACATCAGCTGGCCGGTAGAATAGCAAGACAAGTTAGTAACTATGAGAAGCCAATGAAGAGATGATAATTGAATATTAAACAATCAGACCTGAATCTCTGGATCAGCAACAACATAATACTTCAATTGCTTATCACCAAAAGCACGTGAGACAGCAAGAACGCCTCCAACCCTCCAGGTTCCTGCAAAATTCAACTGACAGCAACAAGTTCAAACCGATCAATTCTGAATAAAATTTCGTAGACCTTGAGGAGGAGGAGGATACCCGGCGGTGAAGGATGCTTTCTCCCGAGTCCGTCCGTCATTCCGCCATGAATATTGCTCTGGTTTTGGTTCCCTTCTTTCACGAGGCATAGAAGATAGCCGACGGTTCTTTCTCCCCAAATCCATCCTTCTGTCTTGATTCTCTCTCACACTGGTTCCTCCCTAGGGTTGTTTATCAGTTGAATGGGCAATAAAGAGGGAAACAAAATTCAATTGGGAGCCAGAAGTTGAAACCGTTCAGTTTTGCAGACGAATTTGTGTACTTTGACGAGGCAGAGAAGTTAGCCAGCGGTGAAGAATTCGACTTCTTTATCCCGAGTCTGTCGCTCCGTCATGATTCTCTCGTTGTTCCTTCTTCACCCGAAGGACAAAATATGTCGGCGGTGAAGAACTCGAATTCGTTCTCCCGAGTCCGTCGTCGTTCCGTCCTGATTCCGTCTCTGGTTCTGGTTCAATTGAGCAAGACAAGTTCAAACCGATCAATTGAGAACGAGGCAGAGAAGATATTCCGGCGGTGACTAATCTGTAGACCTTGACGAGGCGGAGAAGATATGCCGGCGGTAAGGGAATCTTTCTCCCGAGTCCGTCGTTTCCGCCCTGATTCTCTCTCTGATTTAGGTTCCGTCACTGTTGTTTATTAGTTTAAGATCAGAGGAGAAGATAAGGGAGAAAGGAAGTGAAGAGGTGGAAAAGGTGGAGAAGGTGAGATGATTGGGAAATAGGCAAGGTGAGATGATTGGAGAAGGAGGTGGAGACTGGAGAGCAAGGGGGAAGAGCGTGGAATGAAAAAACGAAGGAGGAGGTGGACTGGAGAGACAAGAAATAGACGGAATAGAATGGACCGAGGTGATTACACAAATCACTATTTCCTACCAAACCTTGTATTATCAGCCATTGGCTAGCCACACATTTATAGTAGTGTAGATGTAGATGTAAATGTAGATGTAGATGTAGATGTAGATGTAGATGTAGATGTAGATGTAGAAGTGTAGATTCATATAGGAGACCAATAATACAAGGAACAAAATGGTCCTCTCTTAACCAATAATATACATTTAACTTTAAAGTCATTAATTAAAAATTAAGTATGGAGAATTGAAAAACTAAAAATCCCATACATTATAGGACAAGAAATTTGGGCTAAAATCTCATATATCATGGGATGAAAAGAGTAATCAACTATTTAAATATAGAAGTAAAAAATCGATTGCTAATTATTATTTATAATAATGTAAATTGTATGATATAATATAATGCATTGTAATTGAAAGAAAATGATTGGTTGAATAAAAAACTAATTATAAAAATTATAAATAATGTTAAATTGTGATTTTTTATATTACTTTTTTTAATTTTTTGTATTACTTTTTTGATTTTTATATTAATTTTTTATTCATAAGTATGAATATTTTTTATCTATAAGTATGCTAATTTTGTATATTAATTTTCTATCAATAAGTATAAATTATTATGGCTATAGATAAGTTGTGTCTTGCAATATATTAATTTTCTATCCATAAGTATGTTGATTTTTTATATTACGGATCACTAAATATGTAAATAAAAATTAGGGGAAATTGCATTTAACCACCCCTTATATTGCTATTGTTACATTTTACCACCCTTTTTTTTTCTACATTTAACCACCCATTATATGCAATAATGTGGCATTCAACCACCTATTTAACAGAATTCGTTTATCCATCCGTTAACTCAATTAAATGACATTCTTACCCTTATTTTTATTTTTATTTACAAGAAAAAAGATATTTTTATCTCATTATTAATTCAGCATAAAAGCTTTTAGCCATGAGCTGTTGTTTATTTCATTAGTTGAGAGAAACCTCTAACATAAACTTGCAAAACTGCAGCTTAGGTGATTAAAATACATTGAAACCTATTAATCTAACATTTCTCAAAGCTGCTCTCAATGTAGCCAAAATCAGTCTATAAGCTTGCGAAATTACAGCTAATAATAAACACACCATAAATAATTACAAATCACTCCCATTGAATTAAGGGAAAAACAAACTCCATTAAAGAGGAGCAAGATCTGATAAGCTTCTCCTCAAAGGTTAGCAGTTTTTTTTATCAATTGTTGCCTTCTGCTTTTGATAATTTCTTAAGGCACGAAAATTTGTTTGGTTTAAGACACGAAAATAGATTGAACCCAAAAAATCCCCAATTTATAAAAATTAGGGTTCTATCTTCCACACTGACCAAATCTAGGTCTAGGTCTTTCTTCTGCCGCTCGAAGACGGTGTGAAGATGGAGGTTCGTTCATTGATGGAGCTCCATCAATGGCATCCTTTGGTGCAAATCTGGAGACTCACAAATCTGGAGACTCACAAAATTTGGTTGTAAATGATGTACAGTGAGATGGAGTAGGCAAAGAACGAGACATTAGTGGAGAAGAGAGGGGATTCTTCTCAATCTTAAACAAAGAAAATAAATTGGGGGTTATAGAAATCGTTATTTTTTTAAAAGAAATTAAAGAATAAAAGTAAAAATTATTTCAATTTATTTAATAGAGCTAACAACACAATCTGTCAAAGGGTGGTTAAATGTTCTATAAATATAAATAAAAGGTGGTTAAGGGTAGAAAAAAAATAAGGGGTGATGAAATGCAACAATAGCAATATAAAGGGTGGTTAAATGCAATTTTCCCTAAAAATTACGCATTCCTTAATGTTAAACTGATTATTCGGGTTTTTTTGGACAGTTTGGATTTGATCATTTCGGGGTCCGGTTAAGTACTTGTTCATGTCGTTAAGATTTTTTAATTTGACTGAGTCAATATATTTTCGTGCGGATTCGGGTCAACCTAACAACTCAAGTGTGTAGACTTTTAGTGATTATTATAATAATATTAAAACTAAATAACATTTTTAATAATAAAGTATTATATATTTGTAATGTTATAATACTTAAAATATATTTTATATATGCAATTGTTAATTTAGTTATTAATAATATTATTATTTTACTATTTAAATTATAATAACTATGTATATTAATATATTAGAGTTTTTATATGAAAAAACCTCTAAGCAAAGTCATGTACTAGTATCCTACTATGTTTCAAATTATTATAAAGGGTAAAATACAAAAACCACCTCTTATCTTAGGGTGTTTGCAAATTACCACCCCTCACTTCACTTTTTACATAAAAAATTACCTCTTATGTTGCATCGTTTGCAAAAAAATACTCCTTATTTCACTTATTATAAAAAAAACCCACCTTTATTCAGATTTCATTTTCATTGAACCACCCTATCTTGTTTTCCATCCATTTTATCGTCAAGTTAGAGTTAAATAAATAATTACCCCTAGATTAAACTACCAAACTGTAGAACTATGATAATTACCCCTACTCAACTATTGCGAGAGAGGGAGAGAGGGTTGGCTCAAGGTAGACCTGGGTCCGATTCAAAAATCGGCGGTTATAGTTCCTCCGAAACCTAGAAACGGAAGCGTAATCGGAGCCTGGTTTGTTCCATAGTTTCGGTTCTGGAACCGACCATAATTAAATAAAAAGATTGTCTTATCAAGAACTATACGCATGCCTAATTTGAAAAACCACGACCGCAGTTTCACCTGCTCGAAAGAGCTCGTGGTTCCAAAACCGTGATCGCAACCCTATTTTATTTATTTTCTTAATATTTGTGGAACCGGTTGTTCCATCCGATTCTGAATCGCCAGCCATGGTTCCTAGGTGGTGGAACTAAGACCATAACCGCCCCCTAACCAAATCGGCAACTCTGATTTCGGTTTTGGTTCCGACTGATTCTAAATCGACCGGTTCTAGTGGACCGAACCCACGTCTAGCTCAATGGTGTTTCATGATCGACGATTTTGTTAGGTGCTTGGGAAGGGATTGACTCGGCGTGACGGGTGCCTACTAGGGATCGAGTGGGGGTCAAGAAAGGAAGGGTTGGCTCGAGGTTGTTTATCAATTTTCCTTCCTCTCTCGACCCCCTCTTGATCCCTAGAAGGTACCCGTCGCCTCGAGTTGAACCCTCCCTAGGTACTTAACAAGATCGCCAATCATAAAGCATCCTTGAGTAATCCTCTCTCTCTCTCTCTCTCTCTAGCAGTCGAACATGGGTGAATATCAGTGTTTATCAATTTGATACTTTAACGTTGGGGCAATTAAGTATTTTAACACTATGTTGATAGTATAATGGATGGAAATTGAGATAAAATGATTCAATGAAAATGGAATAGAAATAAGGGGTAATTTTTTGTAAAAATGAAACGAGTGTTAATTTTTTACAAACGCTCTAAGATAAAGGGTGATTTATATAAAAAGTGAAATAAATGGTACTTCTTTGTAAACCTCCTAAAACTAGGAGTGATTTTCTATTGTTGTACCCAATTATAAAATTCGTTAGGTTAGTGTAGAGCCTCGATTACAAACAACTAACTACCAAAAAAACTCCATCCATTCTATACTACTGTAAATGATTGTCACATTGTTTAATCATTAAACATTTACAAACTCAAAGCTTTATATGGTGAAGAACTGAAGAATACATCTATAAGATTTTCATAAAAAAAAGTGGCAGCATCTTCATAATTTGTGGTAGAAGATAGGGAAAGTAACGTTGGTAAATGATGAGTAGAGATTTGGGGAATTGGGATCGGTGGGGAATTGGGAAAGCCCAAGGATGAGAATGCAGTGAGATTACCGATTTTACCCTTTCATGCAAGTGCAGAAAGAAACAACCAGACAGGGAGAAGTTAAAACACAGAAAAACTGAAAAAAAGGAAAGATTAAATCAGGATAAAAGCAGAAATCAATTGGGGGTTTTTTGGGGGATTCACGGAAAAGGGAGTTTTGGAGGGTACCGGAGACGATCTTCCGGTGCCACCCTGTCACGCGTGCCCTTCCTCGATTCACATGTCTATCTACCGTGCACTCTCGCCAACTACAGTATTTCTCTCCCCTCTTTGCATAATTTAATTGCAAACAATTAGTAGGCACCATTTTCCCTACTTTACTCGTATGTGGTTACTGGTTAGTTTAGGAGTGGTAGAAAAGGAATACTACTAACCCACAAAGGCGTCAATTTTTTTGGTCATTGCCACCCCAGTTCAGCGGAGAAGCTTTGCTCCATCAAACGCCTACGTATGGAGTTCGAGTCTCGTGAGGGCCCCTTTATTTTTTGGAAGCGTAGTCCCTCCCACTACGCTCCATGCTTGTTGGTTACAAAGGCGTCAATTAACATTCATACGCATCATACAAATTCTGTTATGTTACACTATCTGAAGAAATTCAAAACTGTCTACGCTTCTGCTTGTAGTAGGCATAGTAGACTATTTATTGGCTGATAATCCTTACAGCTCAACATCGTCACTATATGTGGGTGAAGAAATCTGCTTTGAGATGATGTGGTATGCGCTGGTTTTCCCCATTTCCTCTTCCTCTAATTCATCATAATCCACACCTTCAATCCTCTTCAACGAATCCAAAACCTCTACCATTGAAGGCCTAGCTTCCCTTTCATGCTGCAAGCACTGAAAAGCAAGCTCCGCCACCAAAGTAGCCATCCTTCTCACCTTAAAACTCTTCTCAAATCCAAGATTAGGATCAACCAGCTCATCAAAAGCCGAACACTGAATCTTATTCATTGCATAATTTGACAAATTAACCTCATGTCTATGCCTTCCCATATCAATAGCAGGCAGCGATGAGATAAGCTCAATGAGTACAACTCCAAAGCTATAGACATCACTCTTATCTGTCAAATGGTAACATTGATGATACTCTGGGTCAAGATAACCTGGCGTGCCTTGTGGGGCAGTTGACAAATGGCTTACATCTGCAGGGAAGAGTCTTGAAAGCCCAAAATCTGCAACTTTAGCACAGAAATTTCTGTCTAAGAGAATGTTATTAGTTTTGATGTCACGGTGTATAATTTCGTTGTAGTGGAGGTAAGACAATGCTGTTGCTGTTTCTATCGCAATTTTCATTCGGGTTGGCCAGAGGAGTAAGATTGACTTTGATTGATTGCCGTGTAAATGATCAGCCAACGTTCCATTGGGAATGTATTCATATACAAGGAGGAGTTCATGGCTGTGGCGAGAAGTAGAGCCATAAAGAGCTACAAGATTCTGGTGGCGCATGTTTGTAAGTATTTGGATTTCGTTCTTGAATTGTTCAACTTGCTTGTAGTTCTTCTCATACATGCGCTTCACTGCAACCTCCCTTCCGTCTTTTAGTTTCCCTAGAGGGAAGCCATTCAAACTTGTCAATTAAATTTCTAGTTTTAAATGTTAACATTATTGTGTTGGATGATTATGTGAAGTCTGACTAGTTTCTTACCGTGATAAACAATTCCAAAGCCGCCTTCTCCAAGCTCTCTAGTAGGATCAAAGTTATGGGTGACCTCTTCAAGTTCGGCGTATGAAAAGACTGTCATGCCATTGATCATGCTTCCATCTTCTAGGTCTAGTCTTGTGTGATTAAGGGACATGATCCTTGAAGGGGAAGTTGTTGAGCCTGAATTGTTCTTTCTTCGTCGCCAGTAAACGAGGAAAACCATGGAGAAAATAATTGCTATACCTGAAAAGACTGTAGATAGAAGAGGCGACGGTTAGCTATTAGACCCTGCAAAATTTTTAGTTCTAAAGTTGCAAAGTGATTCTTATTATCCTTCTTATTATATCTATGCAGGAGTACATTATAGTATCTAGAAGACAGAATTACCTGAGCAAAGAATGGTTTTCAACGGCGGTTTTCCTACGAAGAAAGAGGACAAGTAGTTAGCTTTACTTTACTGAATTGGGAAGTTGTCCAAGCATTAAGAATCCATTGCAGGTTTATCTTTCTAAATTACACCCACATCAATCATTACAAAATGTAAATAAGCATTTGACAAATATCATGGAATATATTCGAATCTAATATTGGAACAGGAGATAGAGATGTGCAATTAATGGAGCAATCTATCCTCACTGAATATTATAAGGATTGAAACCAGCACAACGGCTATACCTCTTGTTTGAGGTTTGTGTGGTGACTCTGGTGCGACGCTAGGTGGTTTGTCTGCAGTGTTTAGTAATAGATGAGACCGAGAAATTGATAACAGCGTGTAGTTACCTATGGATAGCATAAACAGTAGTTTATGTTGATTGAATATGATGAAGAGCAAGCAAACATAATTCCTTGGGTTTACCTCTGTTTTTGTCGTCCTCGGTTGGCAAATACTTAAATTGCATACAGCCGGGCGGAAGAAGCTTTCCTGCAGGAAGCTGGCCATAATCATAGGGGCCATATACGACATCATCATCCCCACAAGGAATGTAGTGGTCGCTATCCCAGTAGTCATCGCCTTTACGGTATGGGCATCCCAAGATGGTCTCAAAATATTTTCCCCATCCCCTTATTGGCATGGAGACCAATTCAAAACTTGGGAAGCTGACATTTAAAGCTGAATAAACCTTACAAGTATTATATTTCACATCATCTTGAGGTGGCCACCAATCTGGGTATTGTACAGCTATAGTATGATTGCTTGGATTGACATATAAAACCTGATAGGGTGGCTCTTCATTCTTCGTGCACTTGATCATTGTATGGTTATTATAGTCGCATGTGAGCTCACAAGGTCCGCCACATTGTCGAGCACGTAGAGAGCTGTTAGTGAAAAGGGAATTGGGATTGAATTGTCCGTTGCAGACATTGTCAGGGCATTGGAAGTGGATGGAATCTGGACAACTTCGGCTCTCATGGATTAACAATAGGAGGAGGAGGAGGAGGAGGAGGAGGAGATTAAGAAGTTGAGAGACAGAGTACAGTTGTGGGCGGGAAGCAGAAGCCATAGCCCAAAATTCTCTCTGAAATTTGTGGTGATCGAAATGGAAATGTGTGCGGGTCTCGTGTATTTAAACACAAGAGTTGTTTGAGTTCAACTCAGGTTACACATTTCATTATCTTAGAAATGGAGGAGCAGGTCAAACACGACTTAACGTAAGTCGTGTTTCCCCTTTGAACGGGGCCTACCGTTTTCTGGGACTAATTTATTAAAAAAAAAAACAAAAAGTTGGTTGTTAACCATTCTATGTGAACTTAGAATTGGGGACCTCAGTGTGAGAGTCGATAATACACTAATTTTTTACCCTTTGATAGCGGTATTGTTGCCACAACAAACGTCTGGGGGGGGGGACCTTTACCAAATATAAGAAGAAAAGCATAGAAATTGTGTTTAGTTTGAAAATGTGAGAGAGTGAAGAATGCGCTAAAATTGAATTTAGTTTGTGGAGTAGTATAATTGATGAGAGATTAAATGTTTATTTTTTCATATTTTAATATATTAAATGTCTTATTTTAAGATTTATTATTTTATAATAGATTTTATAAATCTACCGTATCCAAAAAATTTTCCTACAAATTTCATTGAAACAACACCCTTAAAATTATCATCACGAAAATTCAACACATCACATAAATTTGCTTATTTGTTAAAGATTTCTAAAAACAATCAAGCGCATTTGAAGACGTACTTTTGGATTCCCCCCAAAGGAGCAGCAACGCACGACAATCAAGGCTCAATTTCACTACAATTCAATACAAATTCTGAAAGCCAAGATGAACATCGCCTATTAGTCACTAGAATTTCATCTGTTACTACTGCTTGTCTGCAGGGGCGATCGAGACTGCGACCGTACGCGGTAAGCTGTTCAACTCCAAGGGCGATCGAGATTGCGACCATACTCCTGATGACCAACATGAAAGAAAAGGGACTGGGTCATTTCAAACTCAAAAGTGACAGGGCCGTCTCAAAGAATTTGGGGGCCCGGTTCTAAAATTAATATGAGGCCCAATAACACTAAAGAAAGAATGGTAGGGCCCAATCAACAAATACAAGTAACAAGTGAAACAAAATGATGGGAATTGAACCCGGGCTAACTGAATGTATGCCCACGCCATTACCACTGAGATAATGCAAAATACAATAATATATTCCTACTTTCTTAATATATAGAGGCCCCAAAATATTAGGGGCCCTGTTCCAAAGAACCTGTTGAACCGCCTAAGAGACGGCCCTGAAAAGTGATAATACTTTATTACATGACCAAGAATCCATTTATACATATTACAAATGAATTAAACTACGTTTTCGTGGTTAGATGAATAATTTCACCACCGAAAATGAACTTCGTGTTATACCTAATTTGATATGTCCGGAAGATAACACAAGTCTGGATGTAAAAAACATTTCCGGACGAGTCGAGTGGTGTTTCCAATGGACCCAATCCCGAAAGGCCGAAAGTATAAGTACAAAAAAACAAACACACCTAACAAAGAAAACTAGACATAGACCACAAACAAAAAGGCAACAAGCACACCAACCTGGTAGGAACCGAAGAGGTTGAAAAACCATAAAAAAACACTAACAGAGCACAACCAAAAAAAACCTACCCACAACCCTACACCCTAAGAGAAGCATCCAACCCGCATGCAACCCTATCCCTCCAGAAGGCCCTATCTCGGACCATGTCCTTTGTGAGGGCTAAGAAAGCTAGGTTTTATCTGATGACCTCCCTCTAACTCTTTTTCTTGTGTCCTCTTCCTTGCCGAAAAGTCCTAACAGTCAGGTTCTCACACCTGACACCTCCACACTACAACAGTCAAATGTGTCCGCTACATATGCCCGAACCACTTGAGTCTCGCCTCACGCATCTTATCCTTAATGCCTCCGCTATATTAGTTCCGAATGGTGTTTGTCATTATGAAAACTGATGGAGAAAATAATTTTTCCAGTTTTAGAAGGTGAATTCCCAACATTGTTCCAACAGTACAAGTAAAAAACAAATCCATTATTGCATTAACTTACATCCAAATGCATCATACCCATTATGTCATATTACACATTATCCTACAAAAATTACAAAGCTGCTTCTACTTCTGCGTGTAGTAGGCATAGTAGACTGACTTGAGTTTAAGCATTCACCCATCACCGTTTCTGTGATGCAATGCAGGTTCCAATTCGGGCTTAACAATTGATAGCCCCCTAACAAGACGAAGCGTATAAGAAGAACATAAATAACTATAGTACCGTTCAAGAACTAGCATTTTCTAGCTCAAGTTTCTATCACAAGATTGTACAAGACTCAGAACCAAAAGGATAAAGGTTCGATCTTAGTGGGGAAGAAATAGTTGGCATGGGAGGAACCTCAATTGTTTCAAGCCTTGCTTCTAGCATTTGTACCACTCTACTCATTGACGGTCTGCTCGAGGGAACCGTTTGGATGCACCAAAGGCTTACTAAAATCAGCTTCCTCTTCACTTCCTTCTCCTCATCTCTCCCGAGCTCATCAACCTTTGCTTCATGATCTTGTTGCTTGTAGATATAGTGAGGAAAATACGAGTCGCTATTTGTAGTTTCACCTCCATCATTTTCTCTCTTTCTGCTACCAATTACCTCCAAAACCATCATACCATAGCTATAAACGTCCGATTTATGAGAAACATCACCGAAACTTCTACAAAAAACCTCTGGAGCTATGTACCCGATGGGTCCTCTTGCTAATGACATGGATACCTGTAATAGCTGCGGTTTTTAAGGATATTTTTGAATTTTTCTCGGATATCTTTTTAACCTCTTTGTCCGTTTTAACGCTTAATCCAATATTTTTGTTGGAAATTAAATCCTAGAAAATTCTTGGTGATATCCTAAAATCATAATAAAATGATTTTATGGAACAATGTGAATTTTAGGATTTTTCGGTGGAAAAAGAATATTTATTGGATAAGCCGTCTTTTTAATTATGTACCGGAAAGGATTTAAAATACGAAACGGAAGCCTTAAAAATTGAAGGTAGCATGATAAAATCATGGAAAATTGGTTTTATTAGTCTACATAATTTATGGGACGTTTTTCATTTAGTGAGTTTTTCCACCCGAGGTACATAATTTTACCGCTTTAACGCGAGTACCGTTCCGAGACGGGTTTTGAATTTTATAAGCATATCTTCTCTTACCTTAATATGGAAGGAATCAAGGGATAAGAATTCTTCTCCTTAGGCGTATCTTCTCTGCCTTTCAAAGCTATCCACTCGTTCATTTCAAGGGAGGGTCGAGAGAGGTTGAGAAAGGACGAGAACGACGGACTCGCTGCACTTCACCGTCGGCAACCTTCTCTTCCTCTTCCACCTCCTTCTTCCTCTAGCTCCTCCACCTTCCACCTCTTCTTCTTGCCATGCTGCTGCTGAAAACCAGCAAGAATCAAGGGCGGAACGACGGGCTCGGGCAAGAGAACTCTTCACCGCCGGTTGCTTCTTTGCCTCGTTATGCCACGCCGCCGGCGACCGTTAGGCTGTCCGACCACCACCCATATCAAGAGCTGCTGCCGGGTAATACTCGACCACCCTCGGGCTCGGGGATCGAGCCATGATCGAGCCAAACGAGCCATGGGCTCGAGTGAAGGTATATACGATCGAAATTAATTAGCGGGTTGATTGCGGAGCCATCATAAGGGCCTTTCGGTGCCGCTTTGCTAATTAAATTTATGGTTTTTATAATCTTGACGTTGATACGGTTCCACAGGTTCAAACCGCTCGTGAAACGGACGTCCGGATCTTCCGTTATAGCGAAGACAAGTTTTGGTTACCGATTGGCAGGTAAAGGACTTCGGATAATTACTCAGGATTCGTTGTTAATCCGTTTGATCCGAGATTTGGTAATCTTTAAGAACTGTTGTTGATGAACAATTTTTATTTAGAAAATTGTTTCAAAAGTGAAGCGGATAATTAGTTATAATTCCGCCAAGATGGCTCCTTGAAGCATGATAACTAAGTATTTATTATATATCGATATTCGGAAATTAAATCGTTTATCGATTAGAAAGTTGTAGGAGTTGAGAATACAACTAAGAAGTGTTTCTGTGAGCTCGTTGCTGAGAAATCCTTTGGTTATATTTTTCAGAAGGATGATAAAGATTTCTGTTGGAATCGCTGAGGACGTTGAGCACGCCTTCTAAGGCAAGTGGACGATTCTCTCTTGCGTTATTGTTATTAAATGAGGAATTGGATCTCATTTAATATTTGCATTGGGAACAACTTTTATGATTAATAAAATATGATAGGTCGTTATATTTGTTAGAAATAATGACCATGTTGTTTATTCAGTTTCGCGTTAGAACTGGATTTAGGTCCGTTATGTGTGGCCTTATATGTTGTCTCATGCTGAGACATTATTGTGAAGTAAGTTAGTTTTTCAGGGGTAGGAGCCGAGTCTCCGATGACCTCTTTATAACACAGTCTATGTTGGGAGGTTTAGCTCGTTACTATCATATCCCAACATTCGGGTCATGACTCATACCTCACTCAACGCTGGAAGAGGTGTTTATGCACTCTAGCTAAGTGCAAATTGGTACTAGGTGTTCGTCAATGATCATGGATTTCATCCCTCTCATCTTGACGTCTCCATGTACAGGTGGATTCTTTGCGGTTTTAGCCGCTTAAAAGTTACCAACATGTTTGTGAAAAGTTTTGAAAGTAATATAATATAAGTATGTTAGGCACATTAATGTACCCGAATGGTTAGTCTATTCGATAACCATTCTTGTTTCCGGTTATGAATGATTCTTAATCAAACTTTGATTAAGTCAATCTGATTAGTCGATGGAGGCTTTTCAAAACGTTATGTGATTATTATGGGTTCCCAACAATTGTTTATGCTTCTTAAAGAAACCACAAGCGGTGGTGTTCTCTCTCTTGATTATGCGAGTCTCCTTCTTATTCTCTATAAGACTGCTAACTGTTGGATCATAATCCGAGTCTATTCGGATTTTGGATGCCAATATGTTTAGTTACAACCATAAGAACCAAGTTAGTTTCTCCGTTTGCTAGTCTTTCATTAGACTAACTCGTCCATTTTCTTTTCTTTTATTATGGTCGGCTGGTGTCCACCGTTGTATACGATACATCAGGTTATTCTTGGAAGTTGATTCAAGAGGCGGATTCAGATGTTTGAAACTCCAGAAGTTGAAGAAAGGTTTCCAATGACTATACTTGAGTGAAGATCATGGTTAAACTACTTCAAAGCGAAGCTGAGTTTCAGAAGTAAGAAATCAAGGAAGACTTGATGAAGATTTTGTTTAAATAGAAGGTTGTTCTATTTAGTTATTTATTCTTTTTGGGTTAAGGTTTGTATAAGACCAATTGTATTTATTCCGCTGTAATGTTTGTTTTAGTTTGTTCAGTCAGTTTAAAGCCTTGGGTAGCTTCGGTTTAGTCTTAATCGGGGTTACTGGCGGTAATACCTCCAGGGTAGGAAGGGGGTGTTACAGAAGTGGTATCAGAGCTAAAAGTTCCTAAGTCTTGCTTAAGACTTTCATCTTCCATATAGAGTTATGGATAATTCTATATTGGCGTTATCTTTGAACCATTTACGGAAAGTGGTTAAGATTGAAGATCAGACTCGTGAAGAAATAGAAAGAGGAAAGGAATTGGAGAGCATGAGGTAACAAGTTTGTAATGGTTTATGTGGAAAAAGGTCCTATAGTGGACATTTGATTCCCTGGATATGGGAATGGATTTCGAGAAGGATCCAGAGTAAGATTAGGTGAAGATTCCTGAAGTTGACCCGGTTCTAGACCAAGTTCTCAATGAATTCCTATTCTCTCTTGAGAGTCTGAATTGGGTGTACCCTTGTCGTTTCTCCCATGTCATTAGGAAACGTTTTGGTGAGATTTTGAAGTTAAGAATTTTTGTTAGAAAGTTCATGATTCAAAGTTATGTGAAAGAAATTGTTAATTTCTTTTCTTGATATGTGAAAGTTCAAGTGTTGTCTTGAAGTCATAAGAGTAAGAGTTTTCCCGAGAATATTTCTTAGGAATTTCTGAATTTGGTTGAAATTCAATTATCAATAGAAGTTTGGAGTTGGAACCTCTACTTCTCAATGGTAAGATTTGGAGAATCTTATGAGCCTTAAGTGACTCTAAAAGATCAGTATGGATCATGAAGGGATGTAAAAGAATCCTAAATAGAAAGGGATTATCTTTGGAAACTTTCTTCAACAACTGTGTTTGTGACTCTATAGTATAGAATCATGGATATTCTGTACTTTTCTTTGCCCAGTGGGAAGTTAAAGAGCTTTGAAGTGCTCAAGTGTTGGATCAATTGAATTGTTAAACTATTGGAAGATGCAGTTCAGTTTTGAAATCTAATAGTGTTTAAACTCAGATTTTCATATATGTTGTTATCCTTTGAGTTAAGAGGATTGAGAATCCTAAATGGAATGGGAATTTCTTATGGTTATAGTAAGAAAGAAAGAAAGAATGTTGGTTCAGTTTAAGTTGTGAACAAGTGGTTAATCATCAAGGTTGTTGTGAATAAGGTTGATTGGTCAAAATGGATTGAACAGGTAAAAGTTCATCAGTAATGTGTTTAGATTCAATTAACTACTTGGCACAAGTGTTAATTGATTACATGAGTTGTTGATATCCAGATGACTAACCTATCTGACAACGTTATTGGATTTTCATTGAATGATACCCAACTCGGGATAATGAGAAGAGACTTGAGGTCTATAATTGACCAATAATAGAATCAGCATTGAGATGTTCTAAATTGTCAATGGTATTGGCTTATGTTTCTTTTAAGGATGGAAACGATAAAGTTTATTTTTGAGAAAATCATTCAAGGAATGATTTTGGTATGTTCGTCTGTGATATTTTAAACAGTTGGGAGAAAAAAATAGCAATCATCTATCGTCAATAAGGCTTAGACTCTATCGCTGAAAGGATAATTTCAGTTGTGTTTGGATTTTTAAGATTTTATATCTGTCAAATCTAATGCCTAAGGTGGTACTGGTGAGACTGTTATGTTGTCGGCAAGCTTCCTAACCACAAGTTCTTCCTTTGTAATTTGGTTTGAAATTGAGATAATAAAAAGGTATATGTCTTCTCCTTATGGGTAGGTAAGAAGACAAGAATGATGGAGAAGTCTAGTTTGTTCACCAATGTTGAATTGAGCAAGGTTTGAGAATATCTTGTTTGGCCATGTGTATTCATTCATTCTGTTATTAAAAGAAATTGGAGATTAAAAGAATTTCCTTATATGTAGAGAGATATAAGGATTGAATGTCTTAAACTAGATACAGAGTCTGACAGTGCACTTTTATTTGTATCGAGAAGATTAAGTTATAAAGGCTTGTTGTTTTATGAATGGATGAACTCAAGTATTGAAAGTTTGTCAATGGATCATATTTGCATAACTTTAAAGTAGTATGTCAAGGAGGCATACAAGTTGAGAATGATCGAAGAAGAATCTTTGCTATGAGTATGAAGATGTCGGAATCACATTTTCCCTAAGGTTTGCAAGTAAGTGAATTGGAGTGATCAACTCTTTTATGAAACTCGTGAAGTTAAGTTGGACTAAGATTGAGTTAAATCAGGCAAAGATTACTCAATACTATGGAGTATAGAAAAGTCTAGCATGTATGTCTAATTAAGAAAAGTCAAGGTATGTCATCAAGTTCTACCTTGAGAAGGGAATGAAGTGTCACATTCGAGGGAAAATGTGGGGCTCAGAAGTGAATTGGATTGTCTTAGATCCTTTGAGGCTCAGTTTTGATTCAAAACTTTGGTCAAGTTGGTAAGGCCAGCTAAGGTGCAAATGTCAGCATAGAACTAGGGCAAAGCGTTAGTAGCATCATTAAGATAAGGTCAGTAATTTTAATCGATGCATTGGCTTGACGCGCCCATTTCTTCATAAAGTAGCTAATCTTTGTTTCAGCGACATTCAAAGTTAAAGCCTGTATGCTTGTAGACTATGTCGAGTTCCCGTCAAGTTGTTATGAATTAAGGGATATTTGAAATTGTTTTGTGATTTTTCTGAGAAAAATCTTAGGACTTTGTAGAATTCTGGTATGAATTTTTAAAGAAATGTTGATTTGATATACAAAATACATGAATAAAATTTTCTACGATTTTCATGGTGGTGAGTAAGAATGTGATTTGTCTTCCATCTTGATCACATGGTAAGGCAAGATTACATGTCTTATTCCTATGAGAATGCAGTAAAGGATTATGTTTATTTTATCTCCCCATCCTGATCACATGGTGGAATAAGATCACATAATTCCTTGGGTTTTAAAGAATAGTTTCTAGTATGAGTTGGCAATCATATAAGTTTTGCAATTATATGAGTTTTGCAAGTGTAGTTGGTTGAGATGAAAAGATGCAAGCTTTCTTTTGCATTATAGCAATTTCTATATCTAGTATCTTGTAAAACTCTTTTGAGTTATTACATCCTTGGTATCCTATACAATTTAAGGAGTATGGTCAAACTTCCCAAAGCAGTTCGATTATAAGTAAAGAAATTTGGTAAGATTCCTTACAAATATGTGTTGGTCTCTGAAGAGCACACTTTTAGAGGATTATTTCCAGTCAACGATTATTGGAATTCTCTAAGCAGTTTGCTAGTAGTTCATCTTGGTTGACGTCATGACCTAAGAAAGTCATTGCCTTTTTAGCGGAATTGTCCTTGAAAGTAAGTTGATATGGACTCCTGGGATGAAACCCTTTTTAAAGAATGATATTGTAGTAATCCTTTCTTTGGAGTAAAGGATGTACTAGTAATTTCTCCATTAATTGTTATTTGTCTTCATGTTGTCTTGAAAACTTAAATCTCTTTGAGGATAAGGTAGTCAAGTGAGAACTTTAAACAGAACTCCAATGGGTCTAGAGTTTGGATATGTAAATTAGTATTGATATTCAATATCAGTCTGATAAGTTGTTGGATATAGAGAGTGGACACATGAGGATATTTTTTTTTTTAATCCTAAGAGTTAGGTTGCTCAACAAGTCAAAATGTTAAGTGAAGTCTGAACAGTTCTTTGATGAAAAAGACCGAAAATTGTCAATGGAGACAATTTTGTTGGAAATTATTGGACTAAAGGTATTATTGTCCAATATGTTGGTATAGTAACGTGTAAGAGTGTAGTTTGAAGTAGTTGAAAGAGATAACTACTTTTGAATGTCAGCATGCTCAAGCTGAGTTTTGGTTGAGAAAAGGATGTAAAGGATTGATAAGATAGGTTATTATCTTGTCATGTGTTGGATAAATCTCATATTCTTGGTTAAAGTAATACTGAGATTTTATCTCAATAAAGGAAATTGAGTAAGGATTTTAAGTAATCCTTGTAAAGAAACTAATTTGAGAAGGACTAAAGGTTTAGTTTGGATGACAACAAGGTTGTGTGAATCCCCTAGGATTTTACTCAAAATCTGTTGACCAGATCAAAGAAAAGTAGTATGGGAAAGGTAATATTGTTTAAGATCAATGGAGGAGATCAAGAAGGTAAGACACCGGGATTTGTTATTCAAGATTATGAATTGCTTAGGTTCAAAGCTGTTCATGTGTATCTGTTGTTGATGAGCTTTGAAAGCTTATTCCAAAGGAAGCATATTTATTTGCTTAATTAGTTTATCCTGGAACAAGTAAACGTATAAGGATTTGAGATAATGATGGTCTGACATGAAGCGAAATGTCACAAAGTTCGTTTTGATATGTTTAGTTTGCCTGGAAGTCCTGATTGAGCATAGAAGACCAGATGAAATGTTATAGTCTCTTCCTGTTTCAGAATGAAAGTGGGAAGATGTTCAATGGATTTTTGTCATTAGTCGTTCAAGACTTAATGAAAGAAGGAGGCAATATGGAGGTTGTTAAGAAACTCATCTAGAGTGTTCTTTCTAATGCATTTAAGATGACTTAAAGAGTATAGAAGTTAGTTGAGGTGTTCATGCATGAAGTTTTTGATCTTGATAAAACTCCGAAGATTATTATCTCTGATTGAGATGGATGGTTTATGTCAAAGTTTTGAAAAGAGTGACATCAAGCTTTACGGAGTAAATTGAATTTTAGTGCTGGCTTTCCTCATCAAAATGATGAACAATGCAAAGAAACAAATTCAAACTTCTGAGGACATGTATTCTGGATTCCACACGAGTTGGAATGGTAATTTGAGTTTGAGTGAATTCACATACAAGAATTTTGATTACACGATAAAGAAAATGACTCTTTTTGAGGTTTGTAAGGCCGGGAGTGTTGATTGTTAATTTGTTGGAATGACAATGGTGACAAGGTTTTTCATGGGCCAGACTTGGCCAAGAGAACGACAATAATATCGCACTAACATGTTCAAGGGTGTTAACTGCTCAAAAGCGACAACAGTTGTGTGTTGTGCTAAAGCGAGAACATGTTAAATTCATTGTAGAGAACAACGTTTTTGTTCTGGTATCCGCCTTGAAAGGCATGTTCCGCTGGGGAATGCGAGACAACGTAAATGCTCGCTATGTTGAATCTGTTGAGATACTGGAAAGAACTGGTAAACTTGTTTATCGGTTGGCATTGCCACCTTTAGTGCATTCTATCCGTAATGTCTTCGTAAATAGGAAAAATGCCTTTGATTAGGTTACCTTGGCCTAAAAATGGAAGTGAAGAAAAGACTTGAGAAACTACACAGGAAATGCTGAGTCATTTTCCAAAGTTAATGAACGTTGTAAAGAAGAAGTTGGTAACTAAGCAATGGTTGATTGTGCTTGGTACAGATATAACAGTATGTTTTTAAGGGGGTACTACAAACTTCTGTATAGGTTTGTAGTGGTGGTGTGTATGTGCTTGTGCTATCTTTCCTTGTGATCTGAGTTCTCCTTGGTTTCGAGGACGAAACCATTTTTAAGGGGGTACTAATGTAATAGCTGCGGTTTTTAAGGATATTTTTGAATTTTTCTCGGATATCTTTTTAACCTCTTTGTCCGTTTTAACGCTTAATCCAATATTTTTGTTGGAAATTAAATCCTAGAAAATTCTTGGTGATATCCTAAAATCATAATAAAATGATTTTATGGAACAATGTGAATTTTAGGATTTTTCGGTGGAAAAAGAATATTTATTGGATAAGCCGTCTTTTTAATTATGTACCGGAAAGGATTTAAAATATGAAACGGAAGCCTTAAAAATTGAAGGTAGCATGATAAAATCATGGAAAATTGGTTTTATTAGTCTACATAATTTATGGGACGTTTTTCATTTAGTGAGTTTTTCCACCCGAGGTACATAATTTTACCGCTTTAACGCGAGTACCGTTCCGAGACGGGTTTTGAATTTTATAAGCATATCTTCTCTTACCTTAATATGGAAGGAATCAAGGGATAAGAATTCTTCTCCTTAGGCGTATCTTCTCTGCCTTTCAAAGCTATCCACTCGTTCATTTCAAGGGAGGGTCGAGAGAGGTTGAGAAAGGACGAGAACGACGGACTCGCTGCACTTCACCGTCGGCAACCTTCTCTTCCTCTTCCACCTCCTTCTTCCTCTAGCTCCTCCACCTTCCACCTCTTCTTCTTGCCATGCTGCTGCTGAAAACCAGCAAGAATCAAGGGCGGAACGACGGGCTCGGGCAAGAGAACTCTTCACCGCCGGTTGCTTCTTTGCCTCGTTATGCCACGCCGCCGGCGACCGTTAGGCTGTCCGACCACCACCCATATCAAGAGCTGCTGCCGGGTAATACTCGACCACCCTCGGGCTCGGGGATCGAGCCATGATCGAGCCAAACGAGCCATGGGCTCGAGTGAAGGTATATACGATCGAAATTAATTAGCGGGTTGATTGCGGAGCCATCATAAGGGCCTTTCGGTGCCGCTTTGCTAATTAAATTTATGGTTTTTATAATCTTGACGTTGATACGGTTCCACAGGTTCAAACCGCTCGTGAAACGGACGTCCGGATCTTCCGTTATAGCGAAGACAAGTTTTGGTTACCGATTGGCAGGTAAAGGACTTCGGATAATTACTCAGGATTCGTTGTTAATCCGTTTGATCCGAGATTTGGTAATCTTTAAGAACTGTTGTTGATGAACAATTTTTATTTAGAAAATTGTTTCAAAAGTGAAGCGGATAATTAGTTATAATTCCGCCAAGATGGCTCCTTGAAGCATGATAACTAAGTATTTATTATATATCGATATTCGGAAATTAAATCGTTTATCGATTAGAAAGTTGTAGGAGTTGAGAATACAACTAAGAAGTGTTTCTGTGAGCTCGTTGCTGAGAAATCCTTTGGTTATATTTTTCAGAAGGATGATAAAGATTTCTGTTGGAATCGCTGAGGACGTTGAGCACGCCTTCTAAGGCAAGTGGACGATTCTCTCTTGCGTTATTGTTATTAAATGAGGAATTGGATCTCATTTAATATTTGCATTGGGAACAACTTTTATGATTAATAAAATATGATAGGTCGTTATATTTGTTAGAAATAATGACCATGTTGTTTATTCAGTTTCGCGTTAGAACTGGATTTAGGTCCGTTATGTGTGGCCTTATATGTTGTCTCATGCTGAGACATTATTGTGAAGTAAGTTAGTTTTTCAGGGGTAGGAGCCGAGTCTCCGATGACCTCTTTATAACACAGTCTATGTTGGGAGGTTTAGCTCGTTACTATCATATCCCAACATTCGGGTCATGACTCATACCTCACTCAACGCTGGAAGAGGTGTTTATGCACTCTAGCTAAGTGCAAATTGGTACTAGGTGTTCGTCAATGATCATGGATTTCATCCCTCTCATCTTGACGTCTCCATGTACAGGTGGATTCTTTGCGGTTTTAGCCGCTTAAAAGTTACCAACATGTTTGTGAAAAGTTTTGAAAGTAATATAATATAAGTATGTTAGGCACATTAATGTACCCGAATGGTTAGTCTATTCGATAACCATTCTTGTTTCCGGTTATGAATGATTCTTAATCAAACTTTGATTAAGTCAATCTGATTAGTCGATGGAGGCTTTTCAAAACGTTATGTGATTATTATGGGTTCCCAACAATTGTTTATGCTTCTTAAAGAAACCACAAGCGGTGGTGTTCTCTCTCTTGATTATGCGAGTCTCCTTCTTATTCTCTATAAGACTGCTAACTGTTGGATCATAATCCGAGTCTATTCGGATTTTGGATGCCAATATGTTTAGTTACAACCATAAGAACCAAGTTAGTTTCTCCGTTTGCTAGTCTTTCATTAGACTAACCCGTCCATTTTCTTTTCTTTTATTATGGTCGGCTGGTGTCCACCGTTGTATACGATACATCAGGTTATTCTTGGAAGTTGATTCAAGAGGCGGATTCAGATGTTTGAAACTCCAGAAGTTGAAGAAAGGTTTCCAATGACTATACTTGAGTGAAGATCATGGTTAAACTACTTCAAAGCGAAGCTGAGTTTCAGAAGTAAGAAATCAAGGAAGACTTGATGAAGATTTTGTTTAAATAGAAGGTTGTTCTATTTAGTTATTTATTCTTTTTGGGTTAAGGTTTGTATAAGACCAATTGTATTTATTCCGCTGTAATGTTTGTTTTAGTTTGTTCAGTCAGTTTAAAGCCTTGGGTAGCTTCGGTTTAGTCTTAATCGGGGTTACTGGCGGTAATACCTCCAGGGTAGGAAGGGGGTGTTACAATACCTTGTAGTAAAATGTGTAAAAAATAATTAGCAACAACAACAACAATGACCCAGTGTGCTCCGCTTCAGCGAAATCTAGGGGGCCAGGATAGGAACACCCCTAGCTTAAAGCTAAGGGGGAGTACCCTGAAAGGCCTGGGTAGGACCACCAACCAGAAACCCTAAAAGCACAATACTACAGTCGACACCCAAACCAAGCAACTCACCACAGCACACCAGCATCACAAAAGCACAGAAAAAGGCGCACACAACAAAACACACTAACACAACAAGATAAGACAAAAACTAGAACCAAGACGGCAAACAAAACAAAGCATAGCAGAACTAAACACTCAAACCACGTGCGATCGTCTATGCTGGCAATTAACTATCCGTCACCTTGATCTTCTCCCTCCATCTATCCCTACATAATGCTAGTTCTGCTGAAATTCCCAACTGATCGATGTCCTGCTTTATGCTGTCCCTCCAGCATTTCTTAGGCCGTCCCCTAGCCGTCCTGAGAATGACATTAAAAAGCGCCGCAAACCACTCTAGTCCTCTCACCCCCAGGCACTTCCAAACTTCTATCGGGATTTCATTTGGCCCCACCGCTCTTCTGGTACTCATTTTACTGATCACTCTGTTTAACTCTTCCCTCGAGAACTGCCTATAAAAAAGGAAGGGGCTTTCCTCACTATCTCGACCCGTCGACCTGTGCTGACTTCCTGTCCTTTCACAGCCCTCATTAAGCAGACCACAGAAGTGCTTTTCCCATCGCTGTCTGATTTGCACATCCTTCACTAACACCCGTCCGTCCTCGTCCTTGATGCATTTTACTTTGTCTATATCCGAACTCTTCCTTTCTCTTGTCTTATCCAGCCTGTATAGAATTCGTTCCCCACCCTTTTCATCAAGCGCCTTGTACAGATTCTCAAACGCTTTATCTTTAGCAATTGCCACTGCTCTCTTAGCTGCCTTCTTTGCTACCTTTAGCTCTGCCAAACTCGCTTCCATGTCTGCCTCCACACTATGTAGCCACTTTTTGTACGCTAGTTGTTTCTCTTTAACCTTCTTCTGAACCTCATCGTTCCACCACGCTTCCGACCTTCTGTTAGTGGCCTTTCCTCTCGACATACCAATCACTGTACAAGCTGCTCCGGATACATTCCGCTATCCTGCCCCACATCTCATCTGCGTTACTACTCACTTGCCATGCTCCCTTTTCATCTGCTTCCTTGAGTATCCTTTCCCGCAATAACTGCATATTATGTTCTGAAAGGCGCCACCATCTGATCCTCGGTTGCGACACTGTGGTTGTCTTCCTCTTTTTGCAAGGCCACTTGAAATCCAAAACCAACAATCTGTGTTGCGTCGACAAGCCTTCAAACTGAATAACCTTGCAGTCCTTGCAGCTTCCCCTGTCCTCCTTCCTAGCCAGGAAGAAGTCTATCTGCGTTGTCCCCATTGTACTCTGAAAAGTGATCAACTGCTCTTCCCTCTTTCTGAACCAGGAGTTGACAATCAAACAACCAAACACTGCTGCAAAATCTAATAGTGCTCTGCCCCCCTCGTTCATGTCTCCGACTCCACAACCTCCATGCACCTCCTCGTACCCATCTCTGACCTTACCAACGTGCCCATTGAAGTCTCCACCAATCACCTACAGCTCTGTATACGGAACACTCCTCGTCAAGCTATCCAAATCCTCCCAGAACTGTCTTTTCTCTTCGGGACTCAGCCCTCCATGTGGGGCGTAAGCGCGCACTAATAACGTTCAGGATCTTCTCCCCAGGGTGATCTTTATTAACATCAAGTGGTCGCTCGTCTGTTCCACCTGTACTACCTCAGCTTACTATCGACTAAGATCCCCACTCCATTTTTACCACCGGGTGCCCTTGAGTACCATAGCTTCCAACCATCAATCTCTCGAGCTTTCCTTCCCTTCCACTTTGTTTCCTGAATGCAAGCAATCTCTACTCTGTAATGATGTAAGGTTCTAACTAATTCAACGGATTTCCCAGTCAGTGTTCCAGCATTCCAAGACTCTATCCTCAAACTCGTTGTCCGACTACTAGAAGCAGCCCTCCCTACCGATCGATCCATCTTTAACCAAAAATCTCCAACACAGACGGTTTCACCTGCAAAACTCACACGACACACATAGAAGTACAGGCAAACAAAAAACTAAAGGAAAACACACAAAAGTGCAACCAAAAACTAACGGAAAAGCCAAGAACAAGGGGCAACACCAGTATAGCCACAAAACAGTAAAGCCAAACCACAAGAACAGGAGTCAACCACCAAGCGAGCAACTGTAGCTAGAACTAAGAGCGCAACAACAATCAAAGGCCACACAAGGAGGATTAGCAAATTAATTTTTACCTTTTAATAGTAATGACAGTGATATTCTTGTATTTGATGAGATGATTATTTGACAAGTTGTTGGATATTATCCTTGTTCATCAAGTTTCGAATTGGTGGCTTAGCTTAGCTGTAGTTATTGGCTAGATTTAGTTCTACATAAGCTATTTAATATTCTGTTTAAAAAAGCTAGCAATGAAGTAACTAGTAGAATTTCTTCAGGAATTTCCTTGCTTTAAATGATCAACATACCTTGCTCTGCTTATCACGTGGATACAACTTAGCCAGGCCGAAATCAGAAATCTTTGGGCAAAAGTTTTCGTCAAGGAGAATGTTGTGAGGTTTAATGTCAAAGTGCAAGATTCTCGCCTGACAACCTCGGTGTAAGTACTCAAGTCCTCGGGCAATGCCAAGGGAGATCTCAAACATTGTCTGCCATGTCAAGGACCGGGAACCACCATTTTGATCCCCTTCAGCTTTGGTGAACTTCTCAAGAGAGCCATTGGGCATGAATTCATAAACAAGTGCTCTCTTGTTACGTTCAAAGCAGAATCCGAGAAGAGTTACTATGTTTACATGGTTGGTTCTGCCTATGGTTGCAACTTCGTTAATGAATTCTTCCCCGTTATCCCCTTTCGATTGCTTCAGCAACTTTACTGCCACGAGACGGCGGTCAACTAGTCTTCCTTTGTAGACTGCACCGAATCCTCCTTGGCCCACCTTTTCTTTGAAGGAATCTGTCATTTTCTTGATGTCAGAGTAGTTGTACCTCTGTGGAGCCAAGGTTCCATAGATCCTTAGGAAAGCCTCAACATTTAGATTTGCGGGTGATTTCCTTATTCTGAGGCAGAAACATAGACCAGTAATTAAGCCGACTAAAATCCCCGCCGATGGTAAAGCTGCATTGTTGATAGAATGAATAGGCATCAGGTAGATAGATAGAAGGAGGTATTCGATATTACGGTATAGACTATGGTGATTTTGTTTGGTTATTGAGAGTAAAGCTTTTAAATACCTATCTCTAACGCGTGTACGAATCTTCCTGCAATGGGAATTGATAAAAGAGTTTAGGCCCCGTTTGGCATATCCTCTGGAATCGGAATGGACTCAGGAATCGAAATGGAATCAGGAATCAGAATAAACCATTCCATAGGCTAAGTGTTAGGTAGGTTGCTGGAATGAACCATTCCTAAAAACCATTGTTAAATTAATCATAAATACAATTCTAAATCCAAGCAGATTTCAACCCTAGTCAACAGTAGCCAAAAAATGCCAAAACAACAATTTTCATTCTCAACACCAAACATTCCAAGCACAAATTAATTTAGAAATTGTAAATTAAAACAATCAATCTTCATCAAACACTGCAAACACTGCCAAACCCCCATTTATTTATTTAAAAATTGCAAACTAAAATTATCAATCTTCAAATACAATTTCGGATTCCTGCAAGTGCGAGCGAGGGCCTCCCTTCCTCATCTTCTTCATTGATGAAACTGGTGATTGTCCGGGCAATACACGAATTGGGTGGTGGCGACGGTGGGTAGTGACGGAAGTAGATCTAGAATTCGAAACGCATCCAAAATCCCTAGCGGCGGCCAACAAGGTTGAACAACGTGGACGGTGTCACTTGCGGTGGATGGCGATGGTAGCGGCAAGCGGCCATGCTCCTCTAGAGATGAGACAGTAAATCGAGAGGCGGCAAGATGAGTAAGACTTGAGGGAGAGAGATGAGAAGGAAGCAAACTGTCGGGGAAAACAATCAGAGAAAAGGGGTTAGGGGGACTAATTTTTAGAATGGCTCGTACCTTAGCTTTTAGGTTGGAATTAAATTTGTCTTGTGGGTTGGAATGAGTGATTCCTTGGAATCAATACCATTCCAATAAAATGATATACGAAACATTAATTTGGAATGAACCATTCCTCATTTCAATTCCTCATTCCTGAGAATGAATACCAAACAAACCCTTAGTTCATCTCTGTAGATCTGAATTTTAAAATGCAAACTAAACTAAAATTAGGCCGAG
This sequence comes from Fallopia convolvulus, assembly GCA_964016875.1. Taxonomy (NCBI): domain Eukaryota; kingdom Viridiplantae; phylum Streptophyta; class Magnoliopsida; order Caryophyllales; family Polygonaceae; genus Fallopia; species Fallopia convolvulus. The sequence continues at coordinate 47,164,107 of OZ024721.1, forward strand.
GCTGTATGCACACAATTTTTTGTACAAGCGCACAGAAAACTTACACACTTCATGAAGCGTCCCGTTCCATAAATCGGGTAGATTACGGGTACCCGCCTAAAGGAGAAAACAATTTTGTTCGCCTGTGCATGACACGCTCCATGAAGCGGCACGCTCCATGAAGTGGCCCGCTTCAAGGAGCGGCTAGTTGATTTCAGCGACAAATCATAAGAACCCTTGTGCGCGGATCAGTTATTATTCCGAAAATCGCAATAGTGTTTCGTCGACGGCCGCGAGAAGGGATTTGGAGAAAAACAAAAAAAATTCAGGAGGAAGAAAAATAGAGTTTTCCGTTTTCAAAGTTGCAAATACAATGTCATCCACTGATTCGCCCTTTTCAGATTCAACTTATGAAGAGGAAGAAGAAGAATCATCTTCTTTTGAAGAAGAATCATCTTCTTTTGAAGAAGAATCATCTTCTTTTGAAGAAGAAGATGAACACGAAGATGAAATTTTCGAATCTGAGGTATGTGTTGATTGCATGTTTTTTAGTTTTTATTAACGATGGAGTATACGCAATGAAAATTCTTGTTCATAAACAGTTGTTTGTAGAATTTAAAAGTAATTGTGACTTTATATACATAGGTACATAGGAAAGATTTTTCTGCTGAATTTCATAACGATACTGTGTGGCACAATCGAGATGAAATGATTGCTTGGGCAAAGAATGTTGGTACTGAATTTAAGATGGTATTACCAATAAAAACCTCAAATGCAAACGTGGTTATACTAGCATGTAATAGGCATGGTAAGTATAGATCAGGAAAGAAGGGTCAAATTATCCCAATTGTTAGACCGCCTAGTGTGCGCACACTACATAGAAAGTGTAATTGCAAATTTGAGTTGCTTGGGATGCGGAGTAAATCAACTGGAAAATGGGCCCTAACTGTTGTTTGCGGAGTCCACAACCACGACCTGCCAACTAGTCTACTTGGTTATGCATTTATGGGTCGAATGACAGTAGCACAGAAGGAACTTGTCAGGAATTTGAGCTATATATACGTCCCCCCAAGTCGCATAGTGGAGCACTTGAGAAATCTTTACCCCGGTAATGTGACGTCGGCAAAACAAGTTGCAAATCTAAGGGCGAAGTTTCTAGAAGAGGATCGTAAAAATTTGACCGTGACCCAATATGCGCTGGAGTTTTTGCAACAACACAAGTACCGAGTATTCCCTAAAAGGATACATGGATCAGATCATATCGATATCCTATTTTTTGTCCACCCGATGTCCTTGCATTTGATGGAGTTGTTTCCGTATGTCGTCATTATGGACAGCACATATAAGACCAATAGGTAAACTCTTTTTATAAGTTGAATATGGAGCCATTGATTATTGTATAAGGTGTTTAACAAATTCTTTTTGTGTTAGGTACGACATGGCGTTGCTTGAGATGGTTGGTTTTACGTGCACCAACAAATCTTTCAACATCGGTTTTGCATTTCTCTCTAAAGAAGACACGGCTAGTTATACATGGGTGTTGGAGCATTTGAGGAGTTTGTTTGAGGAAGTGGGTACAATGCCAAATGCAATTGTAACAGATCGAGAGAAGGCAATAATGAATGCAAAGGACGCTGTTTTCGGAGAGAATGTGAAACATCTACTATGCTGGGTGCATGTGAAGATGAACATTAAAGCATATGCTATTTGTTTGCTTAGGGACTTAGAACGTGCAGAAAAATTTGCTAATAGATGTTGGGGGATATTTATGTCAACGACGGAGGAAAAATACGAGGAGAGACTCAAAAAAGTAAGAGAGCGTTGGGGAGGGTTGATGAACTATGTCGAGAGGTCGTGGCTTGGTCCTTACAAGCAGTGCATAGTCAAAGCATGGACCGACCACTATCTTCACTTCAATACGAGAACAACAAACAGGTAAATATAGTCTCATATAAGCATGTTGAATTAAACAATTGGAGTAACTTCATCATATAATTATATGCTCATTACAGGGTCGAGGGCATGCACCATGTGTTGAAAAGAATACTTGATAGTTCTCGGGGAGGCTTCAACACGGTGATTGGAAGGATCCATGATCAAATTGAGTACCAAGTTGATAGTTTGAGGGGCGATTTGGAGTTGGCACGTACAAAGCTTCCAACAGAGTTGGAAGGTGTCCCTAAGGAAGTGAAGGCGATATTTGTTCGGCTATTTTATAGAGTGTCAACACATTGCATAAAAATCTTGCTGGATATGTTCTACAAGTTGATGAAGGACAAGGAAGAGGGAAAGTTGGAGAAGGAATGTGTTGATTATTGGTGGAGAGAGCGAATGGGTCTTCCTTGTCCTCATAGGATTGCCCATGCGATCCTCACCAAGCAGCCAATCATGCCAAGCGAGATACACCCGTTTTGGCATCAGGTTGTATGGGAAGGCGTCGATCCACAACGCATGCCTATAGATGACACAGTGCGTCTATCACTTGCTGAGGTGAGATGGAGAGAGATGGAGGAGTATTATAGGGCAGGAAAATTGACAAAGGCGCAGATCTACACGATTACCGAGACTTTCATAGACTTGGTGAGGCCAAAAGAATCTTCTTTGGCTAAGGCGGTAGGAGCTATGAAGAGGGGGCGGCCAAAGGGCTCCACCAAGTGGTCTAACAAGAGTAGTAAAACTTTGCTTGAGCATAGGATGGATGTATATGAGAAGGAGAGGAAGAAAGAAAAAGAAGATAAGGAGATGGAAGAGAAGGAGGGTAAGAGGAACACTGATGCAATCCCGTCCACTAAGAGAAAGCGTGGAAGGCCAAAGGGCTCAACCAACAAGGCCTCAAAAATAATTGCAGCAAGTGTTTGTGCAAAAGGGTCGAGTGACGACGTGATGTGGTTGGGTGTGAACTTTGGAGTTGACAACGTTGACCATTTCATGTTTCCATATATTGAGAGGGCTAAGGATGTAAAGGGAGACGGGCATTGTGGTTATCGATCCATGGCTGAGTTGTTGGGACATGGAGAGCGAATATCGTAGAGTTCGATGGGACTTGGCCGCCGAATTGAGGCAAAACCGAGTCATATATGAGCGTGTGGGGAACGCACCCCCTATTGATGAACTCTTGGAGAATCTACCATATGATGTTAGCCCTTGCGCGCGACAATATTGGCTTGAGATGCCCATGGTCGGGTTCATATTTGCGACATTACATCAGGTTGTTCTTGTTCTGATTTCGAAGAAGGTATCTCACACCTGCTTGCCGATGAAGGCGAGAGGGGACAACCCGCACCCTCCCACAAAGATCTATGCCATAGCCTTGGTAGGACAAGGAAACCACTTCATCCCGGTAATTATCCTTTCTATATAAATTATATGTACTTAATTTTCTGTCAATTATTTACGAATTTTTTATGTAGGTCTGGTTGAGTGATGACGCGCCTCTTCCTCCACCTCCTACGGATTGGACAATGAGGCATGACACAAGCGTCAATGATTGGGATGAGCTGTTTAGGCAGAGGATGGAAATGTGGTGCCAAAAACGGATTCACAATGGTCTAACCCCAAAAGTAGCATGTTAGGGTTAATTTTTACTTATGTAATATAACATTAGTAGTAGTATGACTTTTTATTGACATATCATCTTGTGAAATATCATTACTCTTAATGGTTGTAGTTTTGTAACAAGTTTGGTTAGTTTGAAAGAAGTGACCACTGAAACCAGAACTTTTCTCCTTTGTCAAAAACATTTAGACGATTTTCTATTTTGCCTACTGATGTTGCAAATTTGTGAGTAAGAGAATAGACTTTTTGGTGAATCTTTTGTTGGATGTGAAATTTCATTGAGATAGGGAATGCCGACGCACGAGAGTGGGCACTAGAGGCACGGGTCCAAAGGGGTCAGGATTCTGAGATTTTGAGGCGCTTCATGAAGCGTCCCGCTTCCTGAGGCGAGTATTTTACACGCTTCATAAATCGTCCCGCTTCATGAAGCGTTAAATCGTCCCGCTTCATAAAGGTTTGTTACCCTCGTGTTTCCCTTGCCAGGTGGGGGGGGGGGGGGTCTACACGCTTCATAAAGGCGAGGTCTTTCGAAGCTATTTCGCTTTGTTTGGTTTGATTCGTGCGAGTTTTAGGTTCGAATTGAGTGTTTAGGTTGTTTGAGATGTTGAATTTTGGTTGATTATTGTTTTGATCATTGGATGGTGAATTTTGATTTTACTGTGCGCAAGAGAGGGGATTTATACAGGATGAAGAATTTTAGGAGTTTTATTGATTAATCCTTGCTTTCGGCTATGGAGGTCGAGGAATTGATTCCTGAATATGGAATTAAACTGTGTCGTGAACTTGAAGCTTCTTCTTCAGTGCTTGGCTATTTATGCTTTTGTAGTTTTGAATGTTTGCAAATTTCATTTTATCCAGTGCAATATATGCTCCACTTCCTCTTTTAGATATGAAAAAAATGAAACCACAGACAACAACAGTGATGCTAGATAAAGTTTTTATAAGTTCATGCTTGTAATGAAAGGGGGCTATCATCTATTAGTTAGCTGATGTTTTCGGAATCGTTTATCTGGGTTAAGTATTGCACTGTTTTGATGATGGCTATAGTAGAGTGCTAATTGATACTTTCATTGAAGTATTTTTAACTAGTAGTTGTAAAAAAATGGTTCTTTTCAGGATACAGTTGGCTATTTCTTTTGCCTGGAGGACAGAGCTCTGTTGTGCAGGAAGTGTGACGTAGCCATACACAATGCGAATCCATACGTCTCTTCTCATCAAAGATTTCTACTAACAGGTGTCAGGGTAGGAACTGAATCGTCCGAACTTGCTTCTTCAGATCCTGCTCCAACCTAAACACTTAGTCTGATTTGTGCAGCCTCCTGTATAAACACAACAAGATGCTGAAGATGATAGCAGCTGTCCCTTACTCCCTTGTGGGATTTTTTCAAGAATCTTGTAGATAGAAGAGCATTCCATTCCTGTTAATTACAGATCAGTTGCCACCATTTAATTTCATTGACATTTTTCATCAAAAGAACTCAATCAATCTTCATTCCATTTGAGATACCGAAAATATAATTTCATAACAAGAAGTTCACAGACCAAAATTATGCATAATAGCATCTGTTCGAAATGCCAATGTTACAGATAAATTCAGACTAAGTGCCTAGTAACCGCTCTGCGTGCCTTGGCTTTCAGTTGGTCGTTCTTCTTCACCCTCAGCTTAAAGTCCTCAGTCTATTGAGAAGGCAGGACATGTTATCTGATTGCTAAACTTCTCTATGAATCATATGGGAGATAGATAAGTAACAAAGCATCACAACTGCTACAGATGAAGAAAGATACGAAAGAAAGATACGAAAGAAAGAAACGAAAGATACGAAAGATATGAAAGAAAGAAACCATCAACAAAAAAGAGTTGCAACATAACCACAAACCCACTATTCAAAGATGCAGATCACAATGATTGACACTTCATTGTAAACACTAACAGAGACCTTTTAAGTTCAAAAATTAAGTAGAAAGAAAGTAACTTCAACATCATTCTAAACACTAACATAGACTTTTTAAGTTCTAAACCTACCTAAATCCTAAACAAGCATAAACTGCACTAATATAAATAACACTAAACTAATCTATTATAATGGCATTTGCTTCGCTTGAACCTTGAACATCGTTCTCCAATGGCTCTCTCTTCACAAGTCGATTATCGGGTTCAATCTCAATCCCGTGCATCTCCTCCTCAAAAATCGTTTCGGGGGTCTTGAAATAGCCTAAACGACCAAGATGTTTGCCAACCTTCTTAATCCCGACGTCCTTACTTTGCATCAGTTCTCGCATAAAGAGCCGAAAGGCTAGTAGATCCCTAGCATGAGCCCTTGAAACCATTGTGCAAGATGGATGATGAGAAAGGGATGATGAACACTGTAGTTTTATGAAAATTATGTGAGTTTGCCTTGAAAAAAACTGCACACTTCTCCTGCTTTTATAGATGAAACTGAAGAGGTTAATTTTTAACCATTGATTGATTTTGGCGGGGAAGGTTTGCGCCAAATCGTACAATTTACTTTAGGAATTTGCGCCAAATCCAATCCTTATTAGTTAAATGTATGGGAAGTGCAGATTGCTTCCGTAAATATAGGATCGCAATCGCATGCCAGTTGCAACTACTACTTATCCGTAACTATATCTGGATGGAAATCTTTTCTGTTTTCTGAACAGAGCTTCCACGCTTCATGAAGCGTTACGCTTTATGAAGCGTAACGCTCCATGAAGCGTGTAAGCCGTATGATGCCCGAATTAACCCCAAACGGGGTGAAACACCATTTGGAAGGGAGACGCTGCATAAAGCGTCACGTTATATGAAGCGTTTCCAGTTTTTACCCTAAACCCCAACCCTAAAAACCCTAAACCTAATGTTGGTTTTAGTGTTTATAGGGTATACAGGTTTAGAGGATTAGACGTTTAGGGTTTTGAGTGTTGGTGATCAACTTGCTTTTAGGGTTTTAGTTTATGGACCCTAAACACGATTGCGATTAGTAATATAGGTTTATGCTATTTATGTACATTTGAGTGTTATTGTGTAGGGTTTAGTATAACATTAATTAAGTTTAGTCTTATTAGGTTTAGGTTTTTCATAGTTTATGATTCATAATTTAGTTTTTGGTGTTTTGATGATGATTAGGGTTTAGTGTTTAGGGTTTCGAGGGATATTAGGGTTTAGGGTTTCATCCTTACTAAGTTTAGTGTGATGGGAATTTAAGGTTCAGATTTTTAGGGTTTAGGGTTTAGGGTTTAGGGTTTAGGGTTTAGGGTTTCTAGGGTATTAGGGTTTCATTCTTATTAGGTTTAGTGTTTTGGAAATGTAGGGTTCATAGTTATACGGTTTATGGTTTCGAGGTTTTATGGTTTCATGGGTTTATTCATTCTTTATTTATATATTTAGATCATTCGGGTTACTATAAACCCAATAAACCCTAAACTCTAAACCCCCAACCTTGGAAACCCTAAAAAAACCTAAGCCCAATAAACCCTAAGCTCTAGAGCCTATAAATACTAAGTCGTCTAAACCTTAAGAATAATCTTAACCTAAATGTTAAAAAATTTTAAATTTATAAAATGACATACCGTAAACCCATAAAGTGAGGGTAACAATATTGGGATTTATGTTTTATGGTTATGTAATTTATGATTCATAGTTTAGGGTTTAGGGTTTTAGGGTTTAGGGTTTAGGGTTTTAGGGTTTAGGGTTTATATAGGTTTAGGGTTTAACAATATTGGATTTAGCGATTTTATGATTCATAGTTTAGGGTTTTGAGGTTTGTTGGAAACAAATGTTTTAGAGGGGTTTTACGGTTTCAAGGGTTTATAGGGGTTTTACTAGTTGAAGTGTTATTAAGATTTTTAGGGTTTAGGTTTTTCAGGTTTAGTGAAAATAATTTTATCCTTATTATGTTTATGTAATTTTATGAGTCATAGTTTATGTTTTTTTATAGGGCTTAGGGTTATTAGGGTTTAGGGTTATTAGGGTATTAGGGTTTACGATTTTTAGGGTTCAGGTTATAATATAATTTGTGGCATTTGAATTCGATTGCCAATGCGGCACACATGGTACAGGTACACGCGTTAAGTTAAGTGGTCCCGAGTTCGACACGGGATGGACACTAATGTGTCCATCTTTTTTGCCATGGATTACACGATTTATGAAGCGTGCCGCTTTAAGAGCCGTTTTTTTAAACGGCCCCGTGCCCCGTGCCCCTTGCAAGTTGGGAGAGGCGCCTTAGACGCTTCTTAAAGCGTCTCGTTTCATGAAGCAAGACGCTTCATGAAGCGTCAAAGGCCAAATAAGAGGCCTGTTGTAGAAAGCCAGAATAGGCTTCACATTGTTCAAATTACCACCAGCATCTTGGTAAATTCAAAGTGCCATATTCACATAAGAAATTTAAAGCAAAGTGCCATATTCACATAGCTTAACACCAGCAGCTTGGTAAATTCAGTCCACCAAATTAACACCAGCAGCTTGCATTCCTGTTAAGGACAAAAAGACTTTTCAGCTTGGTAAATTCATTCATTCAAATTCACATATACATTAGATACATAGGATTACCCAATAGGCCAATTCAAAATTCTCTCAGTAGCTTAAACCTTTCTCAAAGAGAAATACATACTTCTACATACACCAAACGTTACACAGAAGCATTCAGGGTTTGTGGATAATGAATGCTAGACATTTTTGGTTCCATGTATATGCTATTCAAAGAAAGGTGACAATGCTAACTGCTATGGCATTGTTTTAACAATATATAGGTTCATGATGCCGGTCACATGGTTCCATTGGATCAACCCAAAGCATCATTAGAACACCATTTGGAAGGGAAACATGAACTAATACAAAGGATGGACATAATATTTCTTCTGAAACAATCTGAAATCTCAGCTTCTCTTAGCATGTTCAGGAGTAGCCTCTTCCTGAAACAATCTGATTTTTTCAAGACATAATATTTCTGCTGTTGTTGTGGTTACCAGATTGATCCTTAGGCTTGATATTTCGGTTCAGAACTTCAAATATTGTTGGCAGTTCATTAATCAGCTGAAAAAGCCTCTTCCTGCAATTAAAAGTTCCAAAATAATTCAGGAGAAGAACCTATGGTGATATGACATAACCTTGAAAATAAAAGGGCAAACATAATATACATATACACCAGCACCATAAGCAGCATATTTAAGAAGCAACCTTGGAGTCATATCAGTTACCAAAAATGTTGGACCATTTCTTTGTTAGTACCTGATCCATTTCCAGTCTCTCCAAGTCTTCAAAGCCTTCTATTCCAGAAGAACCAACAGCCTTGGCAAGTTTTGAGAGTCTCCCGTCCCTTGATACCAAAAAAGAGAAGGCTCTCAATAAATCATCCAGATTATGTCTTGAAAAAATCAGTCCATGAACACCATCATGTACCTGTATTAGAGTAGAGCATTGTAACATGCTAAAAAATGCAGAAAATGCTTCAAAGTAGAAATGAAGCAAAGGAAAGATGAATACACACATTTTTCTTTATAACTGGAAGATCAGGTGCAACGATTGGAATCCCAAAAGACATCGCTCTTGTAAGCAATGCAGGAAAACCCTGTTCATCTTGAGAGGTTCCATAAAGAACAATATCAGACATCAATAGCACTCCATTGATGATAAATTCTAAATAAGAATATTAGTATACTTATCTATATACTAATCTTGAAATAGGAGGCGGTATTTTTCAATGATCTGGTTTTCTCTGATTGTGTTTTTTCTTCATTGTTTCAATATTGCACTTCAGGTGTGGTACTAAGACCTGGATTCATCTATGGGAAAAGAAAGGTAGATAGCATTGAGATTCCCCTTGACTTGATTGGGGAACCATTGGAAAGATTTCTGCGTGCCACAGAGAATTTTACAAAACCCTTGAACTCAATTCCCACTTCAGACTTGCTTCTAGCACCACCAGTAAGTGTTGATGATGTTGCCCTCGCTGTAATAAACGCTGTCAAAGATGATGACATGTTTGGTGTTTTCACAATAGACCAAATCAAAGAAGTTGCAGCTGGTGTGAAGGTATAAACTTTGTTCATTCTCAGTCAGGGTCTTGTTCGTACAGTTGGAGAATCTCTATTATCTTGTATAAAATTCCAAGATATCTACACCATGGTCAATATTTTCTCATATCCCTTAGGTGCACAGCCACTTCCTATACAAACCAAGACAACCAGCAATATTTTAAAAAGCATGTCAGAAAGAAGCTTCATTGGTCTTGGCATAAACAAAGGTATTTGGTATTTTAACCAGAGAGCAACTTTGGATCAGCTCTACCACACAATCAAAATAGAAGGGGCCAATTCCAAATTTTCAATTACATATACAAAATCATGACATAAATGCAAGCCATAAATGCATGCCAGCATATGTTTTCTTTTCAATGATAACATGAAAAACTATATTCTCAGGTTTTGAAGAAGCAATCACATGGAAAACCATAACAGAAGCTTGCAGCACCACCAACACATGCAGAATTATGAAGATCTTCAAAGCTACCTTTGAAACTTAAAGAATTAAAAAATATGAGTGCTAACCTGTTGCAGGATCCACAACTCCAATATATCTCTCAACCCATGTGGCATCTTTTGGAGCTTCAGCATCCACAACAGGGGCCTTGAGAAGCTTGAGCTTAACTGCGAAGCTCTCCCCTTCAGAAAGCCAGATTACCAGCAATGGCAATGAAATATATATCCTAAGACAATCTAAGATACAAGAATCAAATAGATAGTGCTTTGGACAAGCTATAAATGGCTTAATCACATTGAAAAGCGTAATCCATTTCGAAATTCAAAATATAACTAACAATGTTCATAAGTACAAAACAACACATAATCATACTAATAAATATCCAAAATGTATACATCACCATAACTAGCTACATCAAGAAAACTATGCTACACCATCGACACCATTGTTACCATCACCACCAACAACATCAGTGTTTCTCTCATCAACTGCACCACCATCGGGACCTCTCCCATCACCACCAACATCGGTGTCTCTCTCCTCAAACCCATCACCATTGGAACCTCTTCCGGTACCAGCAGCAACATCAGTCTGTCTCTCCTCAACCACATTATCACCCCTAGTAGCACTACCACTCCCCTGTCCTGTCTCATATTGAGAATCCCTAAATGGTCTGCTTACAGGAGGAGGTAGCGGTGGATGGTCGTCCCCTAAAATGCTAAACATATCCTCGAGGTACGGACGAGCATTGTGATCAGCAGGCAGTCCTTGCAGAGCTTCTAGTACATAACCAATCATCTGCTGATGACGCTGCACATGTTAGAACAACAATTAGCTACAATACAACGCTAACGATTAACAATTAATGGATTTTCAAAAAACAAATCAACGTACCACGGTAATATCAACCACAACTGCTGGGTGGGTGAATGGCTCGCGCGGACGATCCTGACTAGGTGATCGGGGGTCTACATAAGGATGTGTAACTCCGTCGAACCAGTCAAAATAATCAACCTCTGCTTGCCATGGATACCGTGCCAATGTGTACTGTTGTAGGTCGATGAGGTGGTCATAACGCTCGTTCCAATACAAGTCATCCTCGTTGAACTCAACCACATAACTCCGCGAGCCAGTGCCACGCCTCACTCTACTCGGTACAATGGGATTGGGGGGTCGGACCTGCACACGTCTATACTGTCGAAGGCATCTCTCTGGCAAGTACACCTCCCTTATATCGAAGCACTGAATAACACCGCGATACCTCGACATCCGGTACGTCGTCTCAAAATCCAATTCCAAGCCCCACGGCGACCATAAAACCTATAATCAATAAACGAACCAGTTTAGGATGCAATTATTACAATTTCATACATGACAATTACGTTCTATTACATCATTTTACCTCATCAGCGCGAACACGGTCCAAAACCCTACGAACCTCAACTAGGCGCAAAGGACACTTGGGCGCCGAACGCGGAGCCGTCTGATCTCGGACACCCGCTCGATCATCCATAAGAAGGTCAACATTGAGCACTGCATGCCCTCGAAACTGACGGAAGTAATTCCATATCCAAGTCTGTAAAAATTCAATTAAAATTAATACATACATTTTAAACATATCAACACATAATCAAATAAATATACTTATATACATGTCGTACCCTGAGAATGATGATACAACCTCCTACAGTCGTGATGTCGGCTCGAGATGCCATTCCCAGCTGACGGTATAAAAATGCCAATGTTGCAACCCCCCATGCATATCCAGTCGTGAGGTTGAGGTCTAGCAGTGCGTGTAAATAATGCAACTTCACCTTGTTTGTGCTCTTGTCACAGAACACTGTCTGACCAACGACCCACAATAAATAAGCAGAGGCTATATGACCACTGTTCACTCTCTCTGCGATCATCCTCATCACAAGCGCCTTCAACTCAGTAATACGTATACCACCACCACTGTACTGAGCGTATGCCTCAGCGGTAAGCCCTAACACATGCATAACGCGAGCCATGAAATCGTCAGCAGGTATATGCGGCGCAAGCTGCACTCCATCGATCGGCAAGCGCATAATGTGCTCAATATCGTGGAGCGTGATCGTCATCTCGCCCCAAGGGAAGTGAAAACTGTTGGTCTCTGGATACCAACGCTCAATAAATGCTGTGATGATGACATGGTCGCTGCCTCGATAATCAGGAATCGCAAGACGAGCAAGTCCGGTCTGCTGTGCAAGGGCCCACCACGTACCTGGCCCATCAACCATATAAGGTCGGATCTCACGCCATACCACAGGACGTGAATAAGCCTTCACAACCTTCCGCCACTACATTAAAATAAATATGTAATACTAAATCAATCGTATTACTTCAAATCAATCATATTGAATTACATTCATTTTAATTAAGCTACCAACTTATCCTCAATGACGACTCCTTCAACCCCCGGTACAGCAGCTTGTGTCCACCTCCAGATCGATGCTGCAACATGTGAAGGATAGTCTCGAAGGAGGTCAGGCAAACATGGCCCTCCAGGCTGCCACATGTCTACCTCATGAGCTACTGGTGGAGGCACCTGTCTAGCCGGGGGATGACTATCCTGAGGTCCGGGTGGAGGATGGGTAGGTCCGCGCTCCTGAATGGGGTCGGAAACGTGGTCATCCGGAGGCTGTGAAGAACATGGATCTGAAGGGTGTGAAGGTAAAATAGGGGTCGAGACATCCTCATGACGGGGATCGGAAATGTCATCGACTGACATCTGTGAAGTGGGAGGAGGGGTCAGTACACGCTCCTGAATGGGGTCGGAAACAAGATCACCTACGAGATGTGAATCAGAAGGTGGGGTCGGGACACGCTCATGTACTGACTCAATATGATGTGAATCTGAAGGGTGTGAATGTAACATAGGGGTCGAGACATCCTCATGACGGGGATCAGAAATGTCATCGACTGGCATCTGTGAAGTGGGAGGAGGGGTCAGTACACGCTCCTGTATGGGGTCGGAAACAAGATCACCTACAGGATGTGAAGCAGAAGGTGGGGTCGGGACACGCTCATTAATGGGGTCGGTAACTATATCACCTACAGGCTGTGAAGCAGAAGGTGGGGTCGGGTCTCCCTCCTAAATGGGGTCGGAAACTAGCTCATCTACAGGCTGTGAAGCAGAAGGTGGGGTCGGGTCACCCTCCTTAAGCGGGTCCAAAGCCTGTGACAATGGAGGGTCTTCGACCCGAGGGGTCATATCAATGTCCCTCGCAATATCCTCAACCGTCTCCACGGGGGCAGACATACCGATGTCCTCACAAACCTGACTATCTCCAATCCGCGGATCCGGGGCATCTCTCTGAAGCTCTGAAATAAGAGTGTCTGCCACTTTTGGCTTCCTAGCCCTCTTCTTTGGGGCCACTGCCTCAACACGCTCCGACTGCAATATACGTCGACGCTTCGCCGACCTCGTCCTCGGCTTCTTCGGCGGGACGGGACTAGGCAAGACATTAAGCCTCTCCTGAAACATCTATTTATGTGTTCCATTAATTTTATATTTTTTCATTTTCACAATTTATGTTATAATTCTCACTTATCTTTTCATTCATTTCTTTTACTTTTATATATTTAATTTACAATTCTATCTTCATTTACTTTTCATTTCATTCTACAATATCTCTTTAAATTCACTATTAAAATATGCATACGATACATTAACAATAATATATGAAAATTTAAATATTAATTTAAATTATGCAATTTAAATACGTACCGACATGCCTGACTTGCCCCACCAATCCGCTCTAAAGTCCGTGCCTGTAGCCATATGAGGTGATGAATCCTCACCAGTTTCTATAACCTCAGCGGTAGACACTCCTACTTCCCCCACATGAACATCCTCACCCATCACATCACCAACCCCACCGGTGGGTCCCCCATCAGTCCGAACACCATCCTCCCGCCTCTCTCCAATACAACTACCGCCATCACCACCACCAGCAGCCACTATATTACAGGCATCAAGAAGAGAAACACTATATATTATAATCTCAAGTAGCTTTTGGAAACCATATGAAGCACCCATTAAACAAAGATCAGTCTAAATTACAGTAAATGGACTCAATTTATTGACCAACTATCAAACAACATTCAAACTTTGTAAATTACATACAACATTCTATCATTTGTCATTGTTTTTTCTTGTTCATATCACATGTGGTTTATATGCAATCTTTTAATGCAACATCCAAAGTGCATCTGATTAATTTTCTTTTGATTTTGCAATTTGGCATGATCATCAACTAACAAGCTTTATGCTCTTCTTAACAATTCATAATTTCGCACAAGGAGGTGAAAAATGTGGACAAGAGATGGATGGCTCAAGAACAATACAGATGCAACTATTATGGGAGACAAAAGCCAATGAACTGGGAGTTCTTATCACAGACAAACAGAATATAGTAGCATGCTGCAACTATTACCCCTTGAATCTGAAACAAATGCATCAAGGGACAATGGCTAAATGGAATGTCAAAAGTTTTATCTTTGAGTGCTATCTGATGATTCAATTGCTATCTGATGCTGGAAAAGGAGAGATTGCTCTGGAGTTTTACAGGGAAATGGTCCAGAAAGATATGACTATAGGTGTGAATTTGCACAAGAAATTAATGAGTTGCCTGGCTGCATCTGGAGATGTGACTGCAGTACATTCTATTGCTGATGACATGATACAGTTTTCTCATATCCTTGAAGGTGAGGTCTATTGCTATGCACTCAAGAGCTTTTGTATTTCACAGAGAATGGAAGAAGCTTTAGAATTGATCCGTAGCCTAAAGAGCAAAAACTTGACACTGGATGCAGAATACTTTGAGATTCTGGTGAAGGGTCTAGCTCGGGTTGAGAGGATGCGGATGCTGTTGAGATTGTTGATATTATGAAAAGAAAATGTGTTGTGAATGAGAATGTTTATGGATCTATTATTAGTGGTTACTTGAGACTTGATGATATCTTCAAGGCATTGAGTATCTTTGATAACATGAAAGAATGTGGGGTCAGACCAGCTACTTCAACCTACACTGAGCTGATGCAAAAACTATTTGGTTAAATGGAATGGCTACAAATTCATTAATGTATTAGTGGGATTTCAGAAATCAGAAAGTGAATTTACATCTGTAATTTAGTAAATGCAGGATGACCTTGGTGATACAAGAGTAACAGAAGAAAATGCAATCATGGAACTGAATTTAAACGAAAGTACGATGTCCAAACTAGATATTGATCTCAAGGTGTTGCAGGAATCCTATGATGAGCTAAAGTTTAAGCTGGAGGAGTCTCAAACTACTGAGGTCAGCTTGGATAATAAAGAAGCAGAAATCTCATCAATGCACAACACTTTTTTGATGAAAGAACAGGGTACTTCCTTCTCATTCTCTTATAATTAACTTAAGGTTCAGTCTAGTTTAGCTTCATATTTGATCATTTGTATATGTTCTTGACATTTTACATAGGTTACAACTGCTCTCCATTGGGTATCTCAAGTAAAAGCTATCTTGGACAAGGCAAATAAGAGCGAAATCAGTACTGTTGAGAAAGAGGGTGGCAGTTTGGAGGTCCAAGACTCTGCTTATATAAAGAAGCTGCACTATATCATGGAGTAGCGAAATTGGAAATAGCCTAATGAGTTTTATGAGATCCAATACAGAAAACATAGGTAGCACTATATTGTTTTTAGGGTTTAAATCAAAATCCATAACCTATACAATCACACATCCAATTCAATTGATTTTCATACCTGCTTCAGCCAAGGAGGCGACTTCACCGCCCGTCCCATCCACGCCGCCGGACACTGAATCCCCACCACCACGCCCTCTGCCACGACGAGCCCGACCGCCACCTCGAACACGTACCATTGATTATGTCTACTGAGATTTCAGAGAGACGAAGGCGGGAATAGTATTTCAATGAGCAAGACTTAAGAATCGCCCGAGAGAGAAGAAGAATATGGCCGTCTCAGAGCCGACAATGGTATCGGGTCGCCTTATACATCGTTAAAATTAGACGATTTATATAACGACGCGCTTCATAAAGCGTTTCACATGGATAACTAGCGACCCTTTCAAGGGGCTATTGGGTACCCGTTAGGTGAACGCACTATAATGCGAACCGCTTCATGAAGCGTTTCAATTCTTATGCGCCAGGCTATTATTTTGTGTGTATAAAGATTTTCCGCTAAAATTATCATGCATTTAGGATGGTTGATTAGTTATTGTACGTTATGCCTTTATGAACTCGCTTCATCCTTATGAATCGAATAAATACTCGCACTCACTTCATTCATTTCTAATTATGAAAGTTTGTGGGTGATAGATAATAGGAGATCCGTACTCTGGGGATCATGTATATATAATCCTAATATATAAGTCCAGTGAGATTTTATTTAAAATCAATTGGTAATAAAAATCCAAAAATTTATATAATAGTCTTGTTTAATTCCAACTTTCAAATGTGAAAAGCGGATATCTTCTCAACACTAATTGCCCTTTTAGCATTACAATTTTGCTGAATAATGGAGATATAAATTAAATTAATACTCCCTCTGTTTCGCAATGTAAGTCGTTTCTAGCTTTAAAAGGTGTTTCATAATGTAAGTCACTCTTTCCCTTATTTAATGTCAAACTTTCTAAAATAGGTCATTACTCTATTTAATTTACTTAACATGCCAACAACATTCATTAACTCAAGCAATTCTAGTGGTTAAAGAGTTAATAGTGCATGTGATAAAAACAAACATTAAATTATCATCTTTTTCATTTTAAGCTTGTCTTAATTCATGTGCAAAATAAAAAAACGACTTACATTGCGAAACGGAGGTAGTATATCAATATATCTATTACTAATAACTAAAGCCCAAGTAATTTCTGCCACCACATTGCGCCACATTATCCCTTTATTAAAATAACAGTTTTTATAGTTAATTATGCAAAAAAGTTATTTCCAAGTAAACATAAAGATAAAATAATATTTGTAAAAGTTTATCTCCAAATAAACATAAAGATAAAATAATATTAGTATATTTTACCAATATAGATAAAAAAAAGGACATTATATTTATTATATTTGTAAAAGATAACTTAAAAAATATAAGAAAAATATGTACATGTGATCACATATATATCTTTGAAATAAAAATAGACATATAAATGATAATATCTTTGAAATATCTATCTATCTATCTATCTATCTATGGATGATTTAAATAAATAGCAAAAAAAAGAGGCTAATTAGGTGGATATTAAGGAGTGTGTGAAAATTAGGTAAATAGCAAAACCCCCATCACCCACCCCCACCCCACCCACACCGAGTTGACTCGGTCGTTGACCGAGTTGACTCACCCGTTGACCGAGTTGACTCGGTCGTTGACCGTTGACCGGCGTTGACCGTTGACCGACCGTTGACCGGCCGTTGACCGGCGTTGACCTTCATCACAATCGTCACTATCATCACTTTCATAACCGTTATCACAATTTTTTCACCGTCATCACAACTTATTTCACCGTCATCACAATTTTTTCATGACAAAAAGTATAATAAAAGGTAAAAAGTGTCATCAAAATGTCTTGATGACACTTTCAAATGACAAAAAGTATCATCAAAGGCATTCAACCACATAAAAACAACCGTCATCACTGTCACCACAATTTATTTCACCGTCGTCACAATTTATTTCACCGTCATCAAAATTTTTTAATGACAAAAAGTGTAATAAAAGGCAAAAAGTGTCATCAAAATGTCTTGATGACAACTTTTTGATAACAAAAAGTATCATCAAAGGCTTTCAAACCATATAAAAACAACTGTCATCACACGGTTCGAACCGTCATCAACTATCATCACTTGTCATCGTTATTTGATGACGGTCAGATTGTCATCAATTATCATCTCTACTTGATGACGGTTCGATTAATTTGTCATCAAAAGGGCCTTGATGACAAAGAAGTGTCATCAAACTGTCATCACTACTTGATGATGGTTTGATCGTCATCAACTATTTGATGACAGTTCGATTGTCATCAATTATCATCACTACTTGATGATGGTTCGATTAATTTGTCATTAAAAGAGCCTTGATGAAAATGGTCTTGAAGACAAACAACCGTCATCAAGTGTCATTACTCAAAGTTTGTTCGTTTTTTTTATCATCACCACATAAAAATAGTTGTCATCACCGCTTAAAAAACAATTGTCATCACAAATAAAAAAAAACAAAGTTGTCATCAAATATTTATCATCACGTTTAATTTTTTAGTGTCATCACATATAATTTTTAGTATCATTATTCAAAGTGTCATCAAATGTGTGTCATCACGTACGATTTTTTCATAAACTGTCATCACTACTTGATGACGGTTTGATTATCATCAACTATTATCTCTACTTGATGACGGTTCGATTAATTTGTTATCAAAAGGGCCTTGATGACAAACAAGTGTCATCAAACTATCATCACTAAAGCGTCATCAAATATGTGTCATCACTGTCATCACTACTTGATGACGGTTTGATTATCATCAACTATCATCATAAATGTCATCTCTACTTGATGACGGTTCGATTCTCATGAATCGTCATCACTATTTGATGACGGTTCGATTGTCATAAATTATCATCACTACTTGATGATGGTTCGATTAATTCGTCATCAAAAGAGCCTTGATAACAAAAAAAGTGTCATCAAACTGTCATCACTTAAGGTTTTTTGGGTTTTATCATCATCACAAAAAATAGTTGTCATCAAATCTCATCACCGCATAAAAATAGTTGTCATCACCGCATAAAAAAACACAAAGTTGTCATTTAACATCTATCATCACTTGTCATCACTACTTGATGACGGTTCGATTGTCAATTTGTCATCAAAAGGGTCTTGATGACAAACAAGTCTCATAAAAAAATTGTCATCAAGTGTCATCACATGTTTTTAAACGGCCTTGATGACATTCAAGCACATAAAAACAACTATAATAAACACATAAAAACAAAGTTGTCATCAAATAACATCACTTGTCATCAAAAAAAATATTAATAGCCTATGTGGGATTTGAACCCACATCATTATTTCTTAAGAAAAATGCTCTACCATTTGAGCTAATAGGCTAAATACATTTTTATAATAAAAATAGATCTTAAATTAAATTGCACTAGAAAAGAAGAAGTAGGAATTACCTCAACCGTAAATTTGAATGCAAAATCTGGAAAGACAAGCCTCCACGTCATTCCAAGATGACAAGCGTATGTATATGATAACTAGATCTAGCCAAGTCTCCGTTTCCAAATGCTAGTCATATTTACTCATAACCTGTTCACAAAAGATGATATTTATAGACCATTTCAACCTACATGGAGTTATATTTACAAAGTAGAACTTGCCTATGATCTAATAATTATTATTGCTCCACTAGACTACTTCTTAGGATGTGTTCTGCAGTTATTTTCATCTCTTTCATGTTAAGGTGTTTAATTTCTTGAAGACTGTACATTTATAAAACTTAGTTTTGAAATTTCCACATAATCCTATTTGTGTAGGAATGAATTCTATCTTAAGTTGAACTTTCCTGATTGATTTATGATTAGGTACCTTATCTGAATGCTTTGAATTTGGCCTTTAGTTTGTTCTCTTAAGTAATAATCTCACCGAGTTTAACACTGATAACTTCACCATGAGCCAAAACCGCATCATCTTCAGCCCACCTTCCATCTCTAAGCTCCTTTAGATACATAAAAAAAACCATGTGAGAGTTTGGTGTTTAGATGAGAAAACAGAAACTAGCTAATAAAAGAGAGATATGAGCTCATTGTTGCCAGAATTTGTAAAATTCTCATATAGTAAAATGGAAGACAGATTACAAGCTTTAAATATGAAGTTATTATAGACCCATCTATTTAGACTTTCCAAGTCTATCAATTCAAGAACTAGTTTAACATTCTTTTATACTAACATTAGGTGCACAACTAGAACTTAATTTCTTCACCTCTGCAAGAATATATGGCTCTACAATTCAGTAGAACCCTTACCAGATGAATTATGTAAATTGCTCAAAGCAGTGCCACTGGATGATGAATTTCCATTTGCACAAAGCACCATCAGTGCTTTAGGTTCAACATGTAAAATTAATCATGATATTATTCCAGTATACTGCAAAGTACATGCTGCTAAACTAAAAAGACGACCAAATGTCTGCAGGAACATATTGTACTCAAGCCTAATATACACAAATACATTTTTTACCATAGGAAATTTATCAAATAGTTAATAGGCACACTATTCAGATCAAGAACAAAGAGATGAGAAATCTTGTCGAAGATCAGCATTTTGCATTTGTGAAAAGGACAACAAGTTTTTCGTTTACAGCAAGGCATCACAAATTTCCAAACAAATTGAACATAAAACACAATAGAAATCAATTCCACTCCTCCGAACTGTAAATCACACAAAGTAAGAGACTACAATTGACAATTCCAGATCAAATTTCAGAGCATCGACAAATTAGGGTTTTCAGGAGGAAGGAAGAGAAGCAGGTGGTCGTGAAAAATACAGCTCTTGTTCAATTTTATCATCACATTCAGTGCCCAAACAGGGGGTTAATTAAGCGTTGTACCTGGTCCTTGGTGTAAGGCCTTTCCTCCATGGCGGCGACGACGATCTCAGCCTTTCTGGTGGCGAACGATGGTAAACGGCGGCCGAAGCTGACTAGGTTCGTTCAAGATGAAGTCATCGTCGATGAGCTCGTCGGTTCTTCCCCTAGGGATTTGGCGAGGCCATGGCCGCCGGAGGATTAGGTCGAGAGAGAGAGTCATCGAGAGAGAGAGTCGGGTAAGAGAAAAATAAAAATAAAAGCCCTTATATACTTAACAAATTCTTTCATCTATCTATTTATATTAACTATTCTGGCCCCACCTTATATTTAAAAAGTAATTTTGTATTCTTATTATATATAATTTTTTCTTTTAAATTTTCTAAGAATCTATCTAATTTTTATAAAAACTAATGTTCTAATATATTTAATAAAAATGTAAAAGAAAGGAAAAATGAAACATAAGATTTTTTTAATATGTAATGATAGATTGTTATTAGAATAAGCTAGGAAAATATTTTTACTATTAATTTTTTCTACCTAAAACTAACATTACACTATATTTTATATTTGGAAAAAATTAATTCGAATTTTAAAATTTTTTTTTATCTTTATCCTTTTATCTATTTATGTAAAAGACTTATCTTAAATTAAATTTAGATTAAAAATTTTAAAATTTTAAAATATGTATATAATTACTTGCATAAATTAAATTTTGATAAAAAAATTATATTATCTTTTACTTAATTTTCTTTTTGGATTATTTATGTTAATATAAAAGATTTTTTATCTTTAAAAAAATTCTATATTCATTCATATTTTTTTAATCTTTTCTTAATAATTATCTTTTTAACTTTTTATTGAAAAGATTTTTAAAGAATTGAATTTGATTAAAAAATTATAAGAATTTACATTATTTTTTGCTTTTTAATTATTTTTGTAAAATATTTATAAAATTTAATGATTCTAATTAAAATAATTTTTATTTATATTTTTTCATAGATAAATTATCATTAAGCTATCAAACTTATATTAGACTCACCTTAACAACTTTGGTTGTGCCTCACATTATATTGGCTCACCTTAATGATTTTTCTAATAAATACATTATTTTTATTTTTTATATTAAATTAAAATACTATTCATTAAATAAATTAAGTATTAAATCCATATAGTCGTGCACGGTACAACGGGTATAACGAGTTAAACCTGTTTATGAAATATTGCCAAGGAAAAAGAGCAATGTAGATTATTTTATCTCAATAATCTATGTTTATCTTCAATTTTAAACTTAATAATCCAGATTTAATTTTTTTTATTTGATTTCAAAAACAAAATAAATTTTATACATATTATAGGCAATAAATTACTTACATAAAATTTTATATTATATTTCTCTTTATTAATATATTTTTTATAAAATATCTAAAAAAATACCAAGTCATAGTCGTGCAGGGCACGACGGGTTCAACGTGAAGCACTTTTGAGCAGATTCGTCATTAATAATTCATATTACAATCACCCTATTTTTAATAATAATTTTTAATTAAATTTATATTATGTAATTCAAATCACCTGATGAAATTTCCAATTTTATGCCCTCGTTTTATTTAATTATTTTTTTTATCAATTTACTATGACATTGGATATATTTTTATCTCTACCCATTATTTTTATCTTTGTTCAAGTTCATTATAATATGTAATTATCTTCTATCCATATTTTAATAATAATTTTCTTATTAATATTTTTAATTATGTATTTATATATTAATTATATATTACAAGATCTTGCACATATTTATCATATACAATATATCACGTTATTTTGATCTCTTCATATATAAAGTAAGCGGGATACAATATATCACATTAAATTTTTTGATATCTATCTTCTATATATTGCATTATTTTTTTTATTTTTAACAATCTATCTATATCAAATTGATTTTATAATATTAATTATATGTTACAAGATCTTGCACATCTAAAGTTCTTACTATTAGGTTATCTTACAATAGTTTATGTACATACTATGTAATTTATTCACGTAATTGTTTTTACAATTTGCCTTAATTTGATTTTTTATCCATATGGCAATTTTTATATATGAAAATTAATTTTCTATCCATAAAAAATGTAGTTACATAATGTTTAAAAAAATCCTTTATTGTAAATTTCGATCCATATGATAGTTTATTTAATTTGTATGGACCATATTTCTTATTAGATTTTTTATTATTTTTATTTTCTTATACTAATTTTTTTATCATTAAGTATGAAAACTTTTTTTAATGTGGTACTGATTAGACCTGTACATGGGCGGGTTCGGGCCGGGCCAAAAAAAAAATTTGTCCACATCAATGGGCCGGGCCTATTTTTTTGTCCATACCTGCCCACAAACACGGACCGGGCCGTCCACGGGCTAGCCCGACCCGCAATATAAATTATATATATAATATATTAATATTATTAAAAATTAAAAATGATATTAATATTATTATAAAATATAAATTATATATAAATTAATGATATAATATATTAACAAATTATATAAATTAATGATATAATATATTAATAAATTATATAAATTATATATATAATATATACGGGCCGGGCCGGGCCGTGTAAACGGGCTTTTTTCGTTGTCCAAGCCCGGTCCCATATTTTACGGGCCGGGCCGGGCCGAGCCTTTCGGGATAATTTCAATGCCCAAGCCCGTGTTTTAAGCGGGCCGGGCGGGCTGGCCCGGACTTGTGCAGGTCTAGTACTGAAGTTTTAAATTAATTTTTAGATTTTTATTTTAACTTTTTATCCATAATTATATGAGAAATGTTTTGCAATATAATTTTCTATCCATAAACATGACTTTTTTATATTATTTTCTAAAGATAAGTGATAAGTATGATAACTTTTTAACTATTATGGAACATATTTTTAAACACAAATTTTTATATTAACTTTCTATCCGTAATCATGATAATATTTTTAATCAATGTAGACTGTATTTTAATCATGAATTTTCTTTTTAATTTTGGTTTTGTTTTTTTAACTTTTTATACATAATTATGATAATATTTTTCTATTCATATGTATTAATTAGATTATTACCTATAAATATTAAAACGTTTTTATATAATATGAATCATATGTTTCATTAATTTGATTTATTTTATAATATTTTTCCTTACGTATGACATTTTTTAATTATTATGGTACACATTTTTAATATGGTAGTGATTTTATATTAATTTTCTATCCATAATTGTATGACAACGTTTTTTTACAAAATAATTTTCTATCTAGAATTATGATTTGTTTAATTGTTTTTATATTAATTTATATTTATATGTATGACAACTCTTTAATTCATATGAACCATATTTTAAATTATGGATTTTTTACATTAATTTTCGGATTCATTTATATTACCTTTCTACCCATAAATATGATATGCTTTTTAACTGTTATGGACAATATTTTTAGTAACAACTTTTACTATTAATTTTCGAATTTTTATATAAATTTTCTTTCTATAATCATGACAATGTTTTTAATTAGTATGAACCGTATTTTCAATCACAATTTTTTAATTAATTTTAGAATTTCTTATATTAAATTTTCTATAAATTAAAACTTTAAAAATTTCATCCATAATTATGTTGAGTTTTTGTGCTAATATTCTATCTATAAATATGACAATTAAAGGCTGTATTATTTTTAAATTTTAATATCTCAATCACCATATACGTAGTCATAACTTTTTTGTATTTATTTTATGTTCAACAAGTATGACAAATTTTTTAATTAATATTAATAATATTTTTAATTTATTTTTTTTATTAATTTTTGGATTTTTTATATTAATTTTCTATTTAAAGATATTACAACTTTTCAAATTATATATATAAGTATGTTTATTTTTTAGATTACAGATCCCGAAATAAAATTAATGTTTCCTTAATGTTAAATTAATTAACCAAATTGTTTCGTTCAAATTTTGTTTCGGTCATTTCGGGTTAGGATCGAGTAAAGATTCATGCTGTTAAAATTTACGGGTTGATTAGATCTATTATTTTCACTTTTCTTGCTTGTTTAGGTTGGCCCAATGAGTTCGGATCATAAATTTTTTAAGAATATGAAAATGATATTACAAGTAAATAATAATTTTTAATAATAAAAAATTATTTAATATATTTTTATAATTAAATATATTATAATAATTAAAATAAATTTTATATATGCAATTATTGGCTTCATTATTTTTATTATTATTTTTTCAGAATATAAATTATAATACATATATCATATGTAAATTAATATATTATAATTTTTTTAAAAAAAGCCCCCGGGCAAGGCCCGGGTCATAACTAGTATCTTCTAAACCTGAAATACTTTTGGGCAGATTCGTCATTAAGAATTTATGTTACAATCACCCTATTTTTAATAACGATTTCTTAATTAATTATATATTATGTAATTCAATCATCTTATGTAATTTCCAATTTTATCCACTCATCTTATTTAATAATTTTTAATCAATTTACTATAGACCTGTCAATCGGGTCGGGTTGGGCGGGTTCGGGTTCAGTCATTTCGGGTTCGGGCTAAATCGGGTTCCGGATCGTTATTGGTCACGGGTCAATCGGGTCGGGTTGTAGCGGGTTTTCGGTCGGGTCGGGTTGACCTGCGGGTCTAAAATATCCTTTTTCTTATGATTATTAAAATCAATTTTTAATTAAATAATAATATTAATTATAATATATTATTTTCATTTATTTTAATAATAAAATATATTATAAGTTTTAAAATAAATTTAATTTTTTTTATAAATATGCTAAATCGGTCAACCTTACGGGTTTCGGGTTTCAACCCAACGGGTTCGGGTTCTATCGGGTTCGGTTTATTTCGGGTTTCGGGTTCAAATTTTCGGGTCTTAACCCTAAAATTATCGGGCGGGTCGGGTCGGGTTAGCGGGTTAGGTCAATTTTTGACAGGTCTAATTTACTATGATATTGTATAAATTTTTGAGAAATTAGTACCCCATGCCCCACTTTGAAAATTTATTTGCAAAAATGCCTTCTTATTTCTAATGTTACATCAATGCCCAAAAATATAGCAAAAATTCCCAAAATCATGTTCTTTCCTTTTTTTAGAAACATATTAAAATAATTCATTTTTTGAAACTTTAAATTACGAAATTTGTTTTCAATTTAAAACGTAAAATGATTCTACTAATTAAAAAAACAAAATCTAAAATTTTAAATTAAATTAAGAGGAATGAATTAAAAGCAGATCTAAAACAAAACACATCGTCTTCTTCTTTCGTACCAAATCTAATCCGTTTACAATTTCCTTTTCCTTTTTAAGTACGTGACACGATCATATAGATGTATGACAGTAGAATAGACAAACATGACAGTATAAAATCTAGCCCGAGTAGACTTTAACGGAAATCGAAACCAACTAGTATCTTTGCCATATCTTTGATTTTTCTTTTATCCTCTACTAATAGGTTATTATTGTTTCCATTAATATTTTTATCTCTTAAGATTGTTATCTTTGTAATATTCGTTATATTTCTCATTTAAAGGAAACAAAATATTTCGTAACAAATCTAATTCGTTTGCAATTTCCTTTTCCTTTTCAAATACGTGACAGGATCATAGAGAGGTATGACAGTAGAATAGGCAAGCATGACAATATAAAATCTAACCCGAGTATACTTTGACAGAAATCTCAACCAACTAGTATCTTTGTCATATTTTGACTTTTCTTTTTCCTTTTTTACTCCTTATTTTTCGTAAACACTTTAAGATCATAACAAATAGATAATTTAAAAATATCTTTTCACATGAATTTTATTTATTTATTTTTTTAATTTTTGTTTTTTGATTTTAATTCTTTCAATTTAATAATTCATTTCCAAAAAAAAACATTACAAATTTAAAGTCAAATAATTAAACAATAAAATAATGAAAAATAAAATTGCATAAATGCCAAAAATGCATGATTTGCAATTTCCTATAATATGGGGTACTTTTGCAACCTTTTTTTATAGAAGGGGTACCCTTGCAAATCCGCCTAAATTTTTATCTCTACCCAATACTATATTTTAATATGTAATTATCTTCTATCCATATAGTAATTATCTATATATTATGTAATTTCTCTATCTTCCTTATACTTTTTAATAATATTTTTTTATTAGTTATATATATTACAAGATCTTGCACATGATAATTATATACTTCATATATCACGTTATTTTGGAAAGATATTTTGGAAA
This sequence comes from Fallopia convolvulus, assembly GCA_964016875.1. Taxonomy (NCBI): domain Eukaryota; kingdom Viridiplantae; phylum Streptophyta; class Magnoliopsida; order Caryophyllales; family Polygonaceae; genus Fallopia; species Fallopia convolvulus. Next base: position 47,191,014 of record OZ024721.1, read on the forward strand.
CATGTTTCAACTTATGCAATTTTTAATTTTATCCATTCATCTTATTTAATATTTTTTATTAGTTTACTATGATATTGTATAAATTTTTATCTCTACCTTTGTCATTAAATTTTTATATTCCTGTCAACATTTTTATAATTACAGATTTTTTAATATTAATTTCTATCCATATATATGACACTTAAAATGCTAATTTAATATATTATAGTAAAATAGATAAGTTAATCTTTTTAGTCACCATATTTTTTGTCACAAATTTTTTTATATTAATACTCTATTTGTTACTATGACAACTTTCTTAATTAATGTGGGCTAGGTTTTTAATTGAAAATTTTATATTAAATTTCAAATTTTCTTATAATAATTTCTATTAGTATTTTGGTTTTTTTATATTATGATTCATTTTAATAAAAATTATTGATCCCTTAATCTTAAATCCATTAATCACTATCCATATGTATGACACATAAAAATTCTAAGTTAATCCATTATATTAAAATAAATAATTTTTTTCCATAAATATGATAAATATAAAAATATTTTTTATTTAACTTTTATATCTAGAAGTATTTTCTTAATTACAGATTTTTAATATTAAGTTTTTATTCATAAGTATGACAAATATAAAATAGTGATTTAATATCTCAACTGCCTTTTATAACTAGATATCCCATAATATATTAATTTTAATATCTCTAAATGAAATAGATAACTCTTATATTCATGAGGATAAAATATGGACCATATTTTAAATTACGGATTTTCATTAATAAAATTTCATATTCATTTATATTAATTCTCTATTCAAAAGTATAATAACTTTTTTAATTAGTATGAACCCTATTTTTAATCATGTACTTTTATATTGATCTTCGGGTTTTTTATATTATATTTATTATTTATAAACATGACAATATTTTTAATTAATATTGAACATATTTTTCATATTAATTTCGTGTTTTTCAACATTAATTTTCTATACATGAAAATGACAAGTTGTTAAATTTCCATCCATAAATATGTTGGAATATATATATATATATAATATATATATATTATTTCTATAAATATGATAGTTAAATGATATATTGTCATCAAATTTTAATGTCTCAATCACCATATTTTTAGTTACGAAATTGTTTGTAATAATATTCTATCCATAGTCATGACAACATTTTAAATTAATATGGAACATGTTCCTAATTGTAGATTTTATATTAAATTTTAAATTTTCTTATATTAATTTTTATTCATAAATATGACAGTTTTTTAAAATTTCTATCCATAAGAATGTTAATTTTTTTATATTAATTTTCTATTAATAAGTATTACAACTTTGTATCCATAAGCATGTTAATTAACATGCTAAATTTCTATAGATATCTTGTGTCTTGCAAAATATTAAATTTCTATTCATAAGTACGTTTTTTTATATTACGGATCCCTTAATAAATAAATAAAAATTATTGAGCCCTTAATGTTAAACCGGTGAATTGGGTCAGTTCAATCGAGTTTAGTTCAGTCATTTCGGGTTCGAGTTGTGTATGAGTTCATGTCGTTAAAATTTACGGTTTGATTGAGTCAATTCATTACGGTTTTTATGCGGGTTCAAGTCAACCCTACAAATTAATAACGACAACTTTTTCATAACTATTATTTTTAAGAATAAGATAATGTTTGCACACATTTTGATAATAAACTATATTGTTATAATTAAAATAAATTACAAATATGTAAAATTTAATTTAATTATTTGTAATATTATTTTTAATTATATTAATCATAATACATTTATCATATTTAAATTAATATATTATAATTTTTATATGAGAAAATTAACTAGCTATTCCTTTCCAACTATATGAGAAAATTAACTAGCTAGCAATGGGCCTAAATTAACTAGCTAGCAATGGGCCTAAATTTCTTGCTATTCCTTTCCAACTAGAACCGTCAACATTTTGCAGTAAAAAAGAAATTGTTTTAAAAAATTTATGAATTTGAGAATATGCATGTTGAAACATTAATTAAGGGCAGAATATATCAACAGACCCTTGTACTTACACTTTTTTTCCTATTGGACCCCTATACTAAAATTTTTTCAAATAGACCCCTGTACTGCCCCCAATTTTGCCTATTAAACACTTTCAATCTTATTCTCCTTCCAGTGTACATCACGTGCCTTATGTGTCATGTTATTTTGCCAAATAAGCCAAAATGGTCAAATACGTACATGTTATTTTGCCTATTGAACACTTTCAAGTCTTCACGCGCCTTATGTAACATGTACGTATTTTGCCAAAATAACATGTACGTATTTGACCATTTTGGCTTATTTGGCAAAATAACATGACACATAAGGCGCGTAATGTACACTGGAAGGAAAATAAGATTGAAAGTGTTCAATAGGCAAAATCGGGGGCAGTACATGGGTCTGTTTGAACATTTTTTAGTACAGGGGTCCAATAGGAAAAAAAGTGTAAGTACAAGGGTCTGTTGATGTATTCTGCCATTAATTAAGGGCAATTACATGTTCGTTCTACATCCTACTAGCATTAAGTTTCATATCATTCATTATTAAGACGAAAAGGTAACTCCCCTGCATAGTGCATACATGGTGAATGCTTAAATGGAACGAGGATATGGAGATCGATGGATGTGCAACTATTAATGGAACAAGCAATCCTCACTGAATATTGGAGTACATAGATTGAATTATTGAAAGCAGCACAAAGCCACAAACATACCACTTGTTTTGGTTTGAGGTTGGTATGGCCACATCGGTGTGCCGCTATGTGGATTGTCTGCAGTGTTTAGTTCAGGAGCAAGCAATTGAAATGTCATAATAGATGAGAGGAATTAATTGCAGCACGTAACTACCCTATGGATAGCATAAACAGTAGTTTATGTTGATTGAATATGATGAAGAGCAAGCAAACATAATTCCTTGGGTTTACCTCTGTTTTTGTCGTCCTCGGTTGGCAAATACTTAAATTGCATACAGCCGGGCGGAAGAAGCTTTCCTGCAGGAAGCTGGCCATAATCATAGGGGCCATATACGACATCATCATCCCCACAAGGAATGTAGTGGTCGCTATCCCAGTAGTCATCGCCTTTACGGTATGGGCATCCCAAGATGGTCTCAAAATATTTTCCCCATCCCCTTATTGGCATGGAGACCAATTCAAAACTTGGGAAGCTGACATTTAAAGCTGAATAAACCTTACAAGTATTATATTTCACATCATCTTGAGGTGGCCACCAATCTGGGTATTGTACAGCTATAGTATGATTGCTTGGATTGACATATAAAACCTGATAGGGTGGCTCTTCATTCTTCGTGCACTTGATCATTGTATGGTTATTATAGTCGCATGTGAGCTCACAAGGTCCGCCACATTGTCGAGCACGTAGAGAGCTGTTAGTGAAAAGGGAATTGGGATTGAATTGTCCGTTGCAGACATTGTCAGGGCATTGGAAGTGGATGGAATCTGGACAACTTCGGCTCTCATGGATTAACAAAAATAGGAGGAGGAGGAGGAGATTAAGAGATTGAGAGACAGTGTACAACAACATTAGAGAGGGTGACGCCATTACCCAAATACTAGAGACCAATGGAGTAACTCACTAGTGCACCGGAGGATAGCTTAAACAAGAATCGGTCAATCCTGAATTTATTCTTGAACATTCATGATGCAAGTTAGATTAGTCCAATTAATTATACCTTCTTCACGGAGAACTGGGTGATTATTCCACCTTTTTTTCTTTGCCCCTTTTTAAACGCAGTTGACTTGGGAGTTGACACTTGACGATAACTGACAATGCAACTACATTTACATCGAAGGCCTCCTCCAACTTAGTGTGTGATTGATACTTCCGTGGTGTTACGAACCCGGCGTGGAATCGTAACGAGCCCTTGTTGGTCAAGGGTTTGAGTCGCTCTCGAGGTGAGAACTACTCGGATATACGTTGGTAGCGTATTTGGGGAAGAGCCAAGAGAATTAGGGCAAAGGAATATATTTTCTGAATGAATTCCTGTTTACCGTACAAAGAGTATTTATGCTATGCCCTACCGGTTCAACAAAAGCGATCCAGGAAAGAACCGGAAAGAAAACCTGGAAAGAGAGTTATAAAACTCTAGCATAAAAATTGTATAGAAAAATTGTTCTTAATGTAAATAAATTGTAAACAAATAAATGCACTATTCGTCTCTAAATCTGCTCGGCGGGCGCCTAACCTGGACGGGTCTTGTCCTGGCCCGGTCGGTGTCGACTTGGTCCGTATCAATCTCTCCCCCGTTGAGATTCGGCTTGTCCTCAAGCCGCAAGGAAGGAAAAGATGTCCTAAGAGTGTCGATCGGCTCCCATGAAGTGGCTGCCGGCTCGCCATCTTCCCACTCCACGAGCCATTCATGGCGGGGTTGTCCATCCAGAAGAACGTGGCGTTCAGCAATCGCGCGCCGAGGTCGAGAAATGGGGCGATCATAGAGAAATTCGGTGGGCAATGTGCTGGCGACGATATCCGAACCGTCCGAGACGAAAGGCCGCAAAAGAGAGACATGGAATACATTATGTATTCTGGCGGCCTGAGGAAGCTCAAGCCGATAAGCGACGGGTCCGACACGCTCGAGTACCTTAAATGGCCCATAAAATCTGCGGGATAACTTATGGGAGAGTGGGCGAGCAACGGAGTGTTGGCGGTATGGCTGCAACTTCAACAATACAAGATCGCCAACTTGAAACACAACATCTCGACGACGTTTGTTGGCATGGGAGGACATCCGCTGCTGCATTTTATGCAGGTTGTCGCGTAGAAGGGCGAGTACCTGCTCACGGTCACGGATCGCCACTACAGCTGGTGACGGCGGGCCCGTCGGCGATGTAGCGCGGCAGATGGGTGGCGGTTCTCGGCCATACAAAGCCTGGAACGGCGACATCTTCAGGCCTTCATGGAAGCGTGAATTTAATGCCAATTCTGCCCACGGAAGGAAGTCGACCCAACGACGAGGTCGTCCTTGTGTAATGGCCCGTAAATACTGTTCAAGACCGCGGTTCATGACCTCCGGCCATCAGTTTGAGGATGATAGGCCGTGCTATGCCGGAGTTTCGTCCCACTCAACCTGTGTATATCCGTCCGGAAGGCACTGGTGAAAATCGGGTCCCTGTCAGAGATGATCGACGCCGGTATGCCATGGTGTTTTACCACAATATCAACGAACACGGATGCGACCTTGGCAGCGTCATAAGACGACCCCAAAGGGCCGAAATGGGCATACTTCGACAAACGATCTACGACGACAAGAATCGTCGTGTGGCCACGAGATGGAGGAAGGCCGGTAATGAAATCCATTGAGACGTCATCCCAAACCTGCTGTGGTACCGGTAATGGATGAAGAAGACCGGCAGGTTTCTGAGTACTATACTTAGTAGATTGACAAACCAGGCAAGAGCTGACGAAACGCGTGACGTCACGACGCATCCCGGTCCAATAAAAAACTTCGGCCACACGGCGGAAGGTTTTGTCAATTCCCGGATGGCCCGCGCTCGGGGTGGCGTGGAACTCAGCGAGAATCTCGGCTTTCAGGGGCGACTCTTCACTGACCACAAGACGGTGACCGTAATAGAGGATGTCGTCGTGGACGCGGAAAGGCGCGCACAACGTCCCGGCAGCGTCCTCGTCATGCCATGCAACGAGATCCAGCATGGTGGTGTTCTCCTGTCGTAGCCGCTGAAGTAGGTTCGACAAAGGAGCGGAGAAGGCCAAGAATTGTTTCAGACACCCCTCGTCATCCTCAATCATGCAACGAGAGAGAGCATCCGCCACCTTGTTGCTGGCGCCTGTCTTATACTCAATCCGAAATTTGTACCCCATGAGCTTACGAATAAAGAATTGTTGGTCCGGTGTTTGAATAACCTGCTATAGAAGTTCCTTTAGACTCTTCTGATCGCTACGGATAAGGAACTCGCGACCCAACAAATACTGACGCCATTTCTGCACTGCGGAAACAATAGCAAATAATTCTCTGTGATAGGCAGAAGATCCGCGGCGTCGAACGCCTAACTTCTTGCTGAAAAAGGAAAGCGGTCGCTCCTCTTGGAGTAAGACTGCGCCTACCCCTTCATCCGATGCATCGGTTTCAACTACAAATAGCTTCTCTAAATTCGGCAGTTGGAGGACGGGCGGTGACATCATGGCAGTCTTTAACTTCTGAAAGGCTGACTCTGCAGCAGTGGTCCACGCAAACTTATCCTTCTGCAGAAGAGCGGTGAGCAGGGCTGCTAGCAACGCGTAATGACGGATAAACTTGCGGTAATACCTTGTAAGGCCCAGAAATCCGCAAAGCTGCTTGACAGACTTCGGCGTTGGCCACTCGGCCATGGCAGACAACTTGGTCGGGTCGGCTACGAGCTGGCCGGCCGTGACAATATGCCCGAGGTACTCCACCGTTGACGCTCCAAAAGAGCACTTGGAGCTTTTGATAAAGAAATGATTCTCCTACAAGACTTGTAACACTACCTCAATATGCCTGACATGTAACTCTAGAGAAGGGCTGTAAACCAGTATATCATCAAAGAAGACAATTACAAACTGTCAAAGATACTGAGCAAATATCTGATTCATAGCCGCTTGAAATGTGGACGGAGCATTTGTCAAGCCGAAAGGCATGACTAGGAACTCAAAATGGCCGTCATGGGTCCGAAACGCCGTCTTGTAAATGTGAGACTGATGCATGCGGATATGATGGTACCCAGAACGGAGATCAAGCTTAGTTAATATAGTGGCTCGGCCCAGCTCATCGAACAATTCGTCAGCGGTTGGAATGGGAAATTTATCTGCAACAGTTGCCGCGTTCAGTGCCCTGTAATCAATGCAAAACCGAAAACTGCCATCCTTCTTGCGGACTAGTAATGCTGGAGAAGAGAATGGACTAGTGTTGTGCTTGATAATACCCTGATGCAACATTTCCTGAACCTGTCGCTCGATCTCAGACTTCTGAAAGTATGGATAACGATAAGGTCGCACATTCACCGGCTTAGAGTTCGTCTGTAAGTGTATGCGATGATCCCAGACACGAGTGGGTGGGAGGCCCTCCGGCACCCTAAATACCGCCATGTGACGCTGAAGAACGTCCCGAATCACCGGCGGCGTACTCTCCGGAAAAGTCGGATTATCCGCTGTAGCCGCTTGCAACTCCGGCGATGGCATGGTGACAATTTCAAAACACTACGCCACGTCGTCAGATGCACATAGTGATTGAAGAGTATGAAGAGAGATCAGTTTCGGAGGCTGTCGATCACCCTGTAATAACACCGTCTGGCCCTGCCATAGAAATTCCAATGTCAACTGAGCATAATCCTGATAAACCTTTCCGAGAGTCTGCAACCACTGAACCCCCAATACAACTTGCGGTCCATGCACCGGAAGCACAAACAGATCAATAGAGAAAGTGTGACCCTGCATGGTCAATAATGTCGGTGGACACTGATGTGAACACAAGAGATATGCGTCGTTACTGACAAAAACCTGGAATGGTGTAATAGTGGTTAGCGGTAACTGTAGCTTCTCTACAACAACCGGATGTATAAAATTGTGTGTGCTCCCACCATCAATCAGAACCTGAACCGTCATATCCGCAATATGCCCTACAATCTTCAAAGATTTCGGGTTCAAGGCACCCTCCATAGAATTAATGCTGGAGACGTCACCACTGACGAGAGCTTCCTCCTCGTTAATATTCTCACTGTCTTCATCGTCTGAGTCCTCACAGCCCAGCAATGCTAAGAAACGATGCTTACAGTGATGGCCCCGGGTGTACCTCTCATCGCAATTCCAACACAAACCCTTTTTAGTTCGCTCATCACGTTCAGCAAGTGAAAGACGTTTAATTGGAAGTTGAGAAACATTACCTGTGAAGGTTGTGTTCGGCCATGTAGGATCAGTTGTGGAAGTTGATGCCGTGGATGCCGGTATCTGCTGTTGTGTGGCGCTCGGCTTGTAGCCGTTCCCTAACCAGGGGCGACGGTTCGAGGCCTGCCAAGTCGCCGCAGTTTCCGAAAAGGACGCAGCCAACTCACGAGCCATGGCGAACGTCTGAGCAAGCGTCGTAGGGTTACGCAAGTTCAACTCGCGTTTCACCGGTTGCTTTAAACCCGCCTTGAATAGTGAGATCAAGGTTGTTTCCGTCAAGCCCTGGACTTTATTGAGGAGCGCCTCAAATTCGGTTTGATAATCCAGGACAGTTGTCCGTTGTTGAAGCTTAGCGAGCAATCCAACATAATCTTCATAATAAGTTGGATCAAACCGTTGTTGTACTGATATGAGAAAGGCAGGCCAGGTCTGTAACACCCCGTCCTTAAATAGGGGCGCTACTCGGTAGTAGACCTTACTAGGTACTACCTAGGCTAGTTTGACAACGAATTCACTTGGATCTTGCAACTCGGGCACGACGAGAAAACATGAATAAAACATCCAACCGATATTTATAAAACCCAAGTATAGAAAACATGCATGAAACCCTAAACAACATAATTTACAACACTTCCTGGAAACATTTCATTAACGTACCACTACCCTTTCTTTATCAAAACCACACATTATACCAAAGATACCAAAAAGTAAATTACCATTCTCCCAAACGAACCCAACCTAATGACACGACCTTCACCGACCTATTCCATCATCCGGCCGAGGTTCCATCATGGGTCCCTTGTCTTTACCTGAAACTAAAAAAAACCAAGTCCCCAAAGGGTCAGCTACCATTCTAATACAAGCTAGAATCCATACGATACTAGTAAGATGTTTAAAAACCAATCAAGTGTCTACATATACACAAACAAGGTTCGCATGATTACAACACATATCAGTTCTAAATTCATACTTCACTTCCCATAGATCATAAACACAAACCACATATCAAACTTCCATACACATTCACACATACAAGTCCAAGCAAAACAATACAACCATTCTTCCACCGTTCCATTCCATGGCGCTTATCAACCCTACGTCCCAGGTGCCGAGGCGCGACCTCCCACCCTTCACAATTTCCATCCTTCTAACCCCGGGTTAAGCCTCCTCCGGAGGACTTGCCCAAAACATAAATAACTTCTCTGTCACATAACCATATGTAGCCGTCACTTCAACCTAGAGGACTACGCACATGGCCATGCCGAATGAAGTCGAAAACTTCATATTCAGTGAAAGCCCAATGAAATTCTTTTCACACATATCATACACAAGTAAACCTTTTTCATGAAATAATCATCTAGGGACTAGTTCCCCAAAACCAATCCTACAAGCACCACATGAAGTCTAACACATATTGAACAGCAACTGAGCAAGTCGTAAACAACTTACCTTGAGGACGAATTTCCAATGCCTAGAAACCACTAATTATCATACAACGCGAAACCCCGTCTAAGACAGATAGCCTGTCTTTGCCCTTCGTCTCTGATCACAACCTAGGACTCACGCTCCTATATGCATATATAAACCCCAATGAATAATAATAGCCTTTTAACTCTTACAAACTCTAACCCTAAAATCAACGAAAAGCCAGAATGTTTTATAACTTCTTTTGTATAATTCCAAATCCTTTAAAACTTGACAAGATCATACTAAATATATAAAAGAACATATTTCTAGTTCAAACCTTTCTGAAAAACTGGATCAAAGGTCTCCCTAATATCATTACAAAGCAAAACCCTAAAATTACTCTGAAATCTTTTATCGAATATAAATCCACTATCAAAAATACCCTCTGAGAACTATAATTCAACCAATTTTCAAATCCAAATCGATTGTAAAGCCAGATCTAGAAAAATTAGTAAAATCTAAATAACTATTAGCTAATTAAAACTTACCAAATAATTCCTGAACTCCAAAATCCGACCCGACGAACGAATCCAACACCGGGCTAATACCCTCTCTCTCTCTCTCTCTCTCTCTCTCTCTCTCTCTCTCTCTCTCTCTCTCTCTCTCTCTCTCTCTCTCGTGAGAATGTACAAAGACATGTACGTATATATATATGAAGTTAAGAGAAAGTCGTTTTATTTTTATAGAAATTTACGGTTTCTACCCTCAAATCTCCTTTACTACAAACTTTACCCTAAAATAATTATTATTTACTTTTAAGTTAAAAACTTTTTTTTAAATATAATTTTCTAAAATTCAAAACAAAATATTAAAATATTACCGAATATTTTATTTTGAATTTTAGAAAATTATATTACAAGGTCTGTCCGCAGTTGTTCCGACCTTGGACCGGAACTAATCCAAAGCCGGATGGTCAAATAACATACCCACCAGGCGCAGGCGATCATGATCCGAAGTCTGGAAATAGTCGAAATAGCCTTGTACCTTAAAAATCCAACCCTGCGGATCCGACCCATTGAAACGCGGTGGATCAACCCGTATTTTGGGGATGGCTTCATGACCCGGCGGCGCGCGGATCACCACGGGATTGTCCGGGTGTGGCGGTGGAGCAGGTGGCGGCGGGATCGGCGCCGGTAATAGGGCATTGGCTGCGTTCGCGACATCGTTCCGCGTAGCCGCGCGATTAGGGTTTCCGTCCGCGAGCGCGGCAGCCGCCTGCGCAGGCGCGAGCTCGTTGCCCGCAGCCATGGCGTTGTCCTCCTCGGCTGGAGCCCGATTGTGTTGGTGATTCAGGATGTCATAGACATTGTCAGTGCGCAGCAACTCGATTTCTTGCGCTCGACTGACCTTCTGCACGTCCGTCGTCAATTGGAGAAGCATGTCCTCCATGCGAGCCAATGCAGCCGCGACGGGATCGCCGACGGTCTCCTCGGAACCTGACATGATGTTCGGGATGAAAGCACCAGTTGTTACGAACCCGGTGTGGAATCGTAACGAGCCCTTGTTGGTCAAGGGTTTGTGTCGCTCTCGAGGTGAGAACTACTCGGATATACGTTGGTAGCGTATTTGGGGAAGAGCCAAGAGAATTAGGGCAAAGGAATACATTTTCTGAATGAATTCCTGTTTACCATACAAAGAGTATTTATGCTATGCCCTACCGGTTCAACAAAAGCGATCCAGGAAAGAACCGGAAAGAAAACCTGGAAAGAGAGTTATAAAACTCTAGCATAAAAATTGTATAGAAAAATTGTTCTTAATATAAATAAATTGTAAACAAATAAATGCACTATTCGTCTCTAAATCTGCTCGGCGGGCACCTAACCCGGATGGGTATTGTCCTGGCCCGGTCGGTGTCGACTCGGTCCGTATCACGAGGTGATTTTTTTTTAATCTTCTTGCATTAATTTGGTCAGATTAATTATATTATAGTATTTGGTTCAAACGATATAAAAACAGTGTGTTTGATACAAAAATAATAAATCAACTCTATTAAGTTACGCATTTCGCTAGTGCAAGGTCTTATATGAAACCATGGATATTTGGGAAGATTTACTGTATGATTAGTCCTTGAAAGGCTGAATATATACAAGTACATATGATCGTATCAAGAGATAAGATAGAAAGAAATATACAAATAAAAGAAAAGATACACATTCTATACAAAATAAGAATATCTTCTAATACCCCCTCAAGTTAGAATATGTGAATTACAATCACTATACAATTCTCCAGATTTAGCGACTATATTTTAGCGGCCACGTAAGATGGTTGCTAATTAGCGACGACATGGTGGCTAACTCAAACATAAAAAATAGAAAAATATTTAGCGACCAAGTGGTGCCTAATTTAGCGACCACGGACCATCTGGTCACTAAAATTGCATAGGCAATTTTGGCGCCAGAGGTGACCACTTGGTCGCAGAAGTTAGCGACCAAGTGGGACGTGTGTCGTCTTTTGCCATGGCAGTCCAATCGATTTAGAAGAATGCGTGGCTCATAGGGTTCTTTCGCTGTTAAGGATTCTGACGCAATTCTCGCTTCCCGAGCAACAACTTCTCTTTCTTCATCATCAGATTCTAGCACAAAGTTCCCAAGTGATGTGACCAAATTCTTAGCAAGTTCCCATGATCTCGTGAAAGGGTCATGTTTCGATAGAGTGGTTAGGGGAACTCATATCCAAACATTTAGTGGAGTTTAGGAACACAAAGGAAACTAGACAATTACAACTCGTTAAAGGGTAGGGATGTTCAACGGCTCGGGTAGCGGGTCGATCCGCAACAGCAATATTTAAAAAAAAATATATTTTTTATAATTTATTAATATCTAAAATATGTTCTTATAAAAACCCCGTTGGGTTTGCGGGTCGACCCACAAACTCGACAAGTTTTTTTTTAAAATATTTTTTTGGTTTGTGGGTTAAAAAAATCATTTTTTGTCCAGATTGACCGAGTCAAATGGGTAGACTCGCGACCCGACCCGTTAGACCTACAACACGCGACTCGGGTCACGGGTCAAATTATTATTTTTTTACGGGTCACGGGTCAACCCGACCCTTTGAGCATCCCTATAAAGCGCGAGAGCGAGTTCATGAGAAGCATTTGTTCGATTCACAGTTAAGGTTAAGTTTATGATCAACCACCATTGTGGCTTGGAATGAGGGTAAGGGGAAGTCGGGTTGATCATTTTGTGCCAAAAAGAAAAAGTGTTCCATATATAGCACAAAATAAGCCTTAGACTAGCAATAAAGTAAAGTGAATGCACAAATTCGTAGAGTTCCCTATCATGCAAAATTACTTAATCTAGCCAAGCATATGGAGAATAAAAAACCAGGACTTGTTTAATTTAGAGTTATCATCCCTAAGAGCATCCAAATGTGCTCATGATTTGCTCTTTAGTTCTATAGTGTTCAATAGAGATGCTCCCATGCTCAACATTATCACGCAAGAAAGGAGGCTCAATATCTATATGCTTAGTACGAGAATGATGCACATGATTCTTTGAAATGTTAATGACGCTTGTATTATCACAACATAAGGGAACCGGGCCAAAAGACATATTGTAATCTTGGAGCTGGTACTTAAGTCATTAAACTTGGGAACATTAAGAGGATGCTGCGACAAACTCTACTTCAGCGGTTGAGAGTACCATTGAGTTTTGCTTCTTTGATCATCATGACAGAAAGCATGAGCCTAAGAATTGGGCCATTCCCGAAGTGCTCTTCCTATCAACTAGATGACCAGCGAAGTCTGCATCTGAGTAAGCCACTAGTTCAAGGGAATTGTTCCTTGGGTACCATACACACATATTATCATCTCCCTTGAGATACCTGAAAACTCTCTTCACCTCTTTCAGGTGTGATTCTTTAGGGTTAGCTTGAAAACGTGCACATAGGCACACAGAAAACATGATGTCTGGTCTACTTCTAGTTAATTAGAGAAGAGACTGATCATACCTTTGTAATTTCTGATCCACACCAATACATGTCTCGTCAGTGTCCAACCTTGTGTTGGGCGAGATGGGAGTGTCAATGGGCTTTGAAGTTTCCATCCCATACTTCACGAGCATTTCCATAATGTATTGTTGTTGGTGGATCTTAGTTCCCTCCTTTATTTGAGAGAATTGAAGTCCTAGAAAGAACGTTAGTTCGCCTATCAGGCTTATCTCAAACTCACTACTCATCAGATTCTTGAACTTGTCAACAAGAGAATGGTTAGTCTTGACGTGAATTGAAAGAATTGTGAAGCATATTGGGTCGAAGGAGAGGATAATGTCGGGCAAAACAAGGAGGAACTCTCGACTCTACTTTTCTTTGCTAATCTTGACGTGAATTGAAAGGAGTCTCGAGTGCCCCTTATATAGGGAAGCAGGCTCAAAGCCATAGGTTACAAAGTGGGCATCGGGTTGGGCCAAGTATGCAATCTAGACCCACATCCGAAAAACCCATAAATCTAAAAATAGCAAATACTAATAAAGGAAAGGTGCATCTAAAACCTAATGGGCCTTATTCTAGCTTAATGAGCTTTTCTCTTAAGCATAAGAGAGCACACGCTTAAAATAGTAACGACAGAAATATAAACGACGGCAATAGAAATAACATATAATATCATAAATAAGTCTATTTATGGACCAAGGAGCATACAATGGCCTGGTATGCCCCGGGTTTAGATTTGAACCGGAACTGGGTCTCATCATATTGCCCCTTTATTTGTGTGATCGCGGTGTACAAACTGTTGTTTATTTGCAAGATTGATGTAGCTTTGGTTGTAACCCTCTAAAAATAGATGTTTCTAGGTTTGCTCAATGGATGTGGCTGTACAGTTGCTATTTGTGATAGCTTGCATTTAGGTATAGCTTAGGATGCATATTTATGTTTATTTTGCATGGTTTTAGCTTAGTTTAGTCTAGTTCTTAGGTTTTTAGGTTTTCTTGGAAATTCGGGTTTTTCGCTTGTTTTGTTCGGTTTTGCAGATCTTTAGGTAAACAAGCGTGGACGGGATGGATCTTAGATGATTGTGGAGGATCAAGATGAAGATTAGAGTGATACAAGTGAAGATTAGAAGAGCTAAGGCCCCAAGAGCTTTTGTGAAAAGAACGCCTAAATCCGGGACATGCATTGGAGACTTGTTTTGACACCTCTATCATGCAATGCTTGGTTTGGGAGCTACAGTTGTGGGATGAAGCTGAATTTGGTATCACTGGAAAGCTAACTCGAAGAGCTACAATTCATTTTCTTACTCCGAGTCCAAATTCCAACTCGAAGAGGGTCAAAACAGCCTCTAAAATGTCACTAGAGTTGCTGCAGGCAAAGCGCGGGCAGGACAGGTCATAGCGCGACCGCTCTTTGGGAGACCTTGACCGCGCTTCGGCGCGTTGATCTGACGCTGACTCGGGCCTCCGTGTTATCTTTTGGGCCGACTTTATTCGTTTTTTTGGATGTTTTTAGCTACGATATAAATACTTTCCTTAGGTTTTCTTTGGAGGATTATGCTATGCTATCTATTGATTTTGTTTTTACGTTAATTTGAATTGGAGAACTTTTGGGAGACAAAACCCTAGTTTGCAACATTGAAGAGAAATCTAACTCTTGTAAGTTTAATTCTTCTTTAATGTCTAATTCTAGCTAAATTTCCCATGTCCAACTAGTTAGTTGAAATTGTATGCATGATTGTTTGTGAGATTTGAATTATTTCAGTTTGCCTTGACTAGATTAAATCTCTCCATGCTTGATTGATTAAATTCACTTAGGATTATAATAGCTTGATCAACTATTCTATTTCTAGGTTGAATTACAACTAGAATAATTAAATAGACGATGGAATTTGGTTATTCATGGATGAATCCTTTGATTAAACTTATAGACGGTGGAATAAGGTTAATCAAAGGTGGAGAATTCAATCACAGAACTTCATGAATAGACAGTGGAATTCATGAACTATGTTTCTATTGAATGTTTTGAACTTAATTGCATGATCAACTTGACATAGAAGGTTTTCTAGGTTAATTGGTTAAAAGGTTGTTAAAGACGGTGTATATTAATAACCACCTTAAGCTTGAATTTCATAAATTCACAATAGATTAGTCAAGGGAAATTGAAATAAGAATAATCAATGATCAAAACTCATGTATGCAATGGATATGAAACTAGTTGGACGCTTTTCTCTATATTTGAATCTTTAACTGTTTTATTTACTTTGTTTTATTTACTTAGATTGTTAGCTTGAAACCATAAATACCCCCCCCCCCCCTTATTACTAGTAATATTATTTAAATACAAGTAATCTGAGTCCCTGTGGGTTCGACCCCTTGCTTCCACTATACTTAGGTTTGGAAGTTAGGATATTTCTTTGACGGTGCTTTTACAACGACATAAAAGGGCTCGTCAAATTTGGCGCCGTTGCCGGGGACTCGGCTATTTCTTTGTGTTTATTTAGTATTACTATTTTTTTATTTTTTATTTTTTTATTTTTGGTGTTGTGAACCTATCTTACGGTTCATAACACCCGTGCTACTGATCCATGGCTATGTTTCCATGTAGACAACTACAGGATGAATATTTTCATGAGTATTTTGCTAGACTACAACAAAAGATTCATGAATATGGTACTTTGCTGGGTTATTATCCATGTGAGAGAGAATTATGTGAATGCATCCTAGACAGTTTGAATTCTCAGACTCGAGGGCTCGCAGAGTACATGAGCACTTCTTTTGGTACATGAGCCATCAATGTATGCTAGTCGAATTATCTTCACCAATTCTCTATCCAATGATAGGAGAGGTTGCATTGGAATCAAATGCCCTTGAGTTAGACACCCAAGTGCAAGTTGAGGAGGAATCCGCTAGAGTTAAGTTGGGTTATGAGGGCGACTTTAATGTCCAATATGATTTTATTCCTATAATTCAACTTGAAGAGAGCACCAAGGAGTGAAGTTCAATCTCTACTGACATGGAGAAGCCTATAGAACCAAGTGAGTTTAAGGTTGGTACTAGAGAATACTCACAATTCATCTTTGAGGAAAGTGGTGATGGTGACAAGTGCTTGGACTCATGTTGTAAGTATTTTCTAAAGCCACCACTTGTGCTAAATTCATTTGAGCAAATGCCATTTTATGCCAATTGGACACACATGTTTGATAAGTTAAAACGGGCTTTGAAAGTTATATTATGCATCTTTAATTTATCATTGTGTTACTTATGTCTTTTTGAGATGTGTGCACAGGGGTTTGACAAGTTGTTAAGGGCATTGGCAATGTCTAATCTTGTTAATTCATGCTAAGAGTCAAGCTAATGACGTTGAACAAGCGCTTATTGGGAGGCAACCCAATGTTTAGAGTAGATTTCCTTTTCGGTTTAATCTTTTGCTTTTTAGGTAGTTTTGTTTGTGTGTTAGATATCACATGTCTGAAGATTGATAACCCGAAGAACCACAACCGTCGGATTTCCCGCCATCTTACCCGGATAACTAGAGTTTTGTGAGTCTTTCTCTTCTCTTTACTTTTTACTATACTTTGGGGACAAAGTATGTTTTAAGCATGGGGGAAGGGAATTACTTTTGCATTGCATGTAGTGGCATTAGTTTAGGGCATATTTAAAATTTTTGCTTGCATTGATTAAAATCTTGAAAAATACAAAAAAAATGCATTTTAGGTTCCTATTTCCCCATTGTTTGATACATCTTGTGTTTCTATGCTAAGTATGAGTTCTAACCCATGATTTGCATGATATGTTGAAATTTCTATGATATGAGTATGATCATTGATTAATTACTTTGACTATAGGACTGAGCATGTATATAGCTTGAGTTTTAGATTTATTCTGAAGTTCTAGACACAATTTGCCTTGTGAGATTTTTGGCCTTTCATGGTTATTTGTTTTCTATATTCTAGAGTGTATTACCATGATTATCTAGCTCTAGAACTTGCGTTATAACTCTTTCTCAAGGATGCTTTATATGATTGAATGCATGACATTAAAATGATTGAGGCAATGTTTCTTATAAGCCTATTATTTCTCTTCCTACCCTTACAAGATCCATGTTTTGACAACCCCATTTCTTTTAAGCTTTAAGCCTATTTTTGATAGCTTCACAAAATTTCCCTAGCCTAATAAGCTTGACCCATCCGGGATTTAGGACTTTAGGTTGTGTTTTTGTTTTGTGTGAGTTATGTATAAGTATGGGGGAGATTGATGAAAAAGGTGGAAAAGAGGGAAACAACTCTTGGTTGCAAAGTGAAAAAAAATGAAGATGAAAAGTTTGTTGCAAAGCAAAGAAAAAAAAATTGAGCTTAATTGTTAGTAGTCTTCATTAGTATGAAAGGAAGAGTTATAGAAGAGGCAAAGAAAGACAAAAAAAAAGTGAAGAAAGAAACAAAGTGTATAAAAGTGTGTATGGAGTTGGGAAAGAAAAGTTTGGGAGAAGTAAGAGAAGAAAGTGTTGAATTTTGGGTTAGGATTAGTTCTTTATCCCGGATTTAGCACCACAAGCCAAAAATGATCCCTTCCAAATTTCTCTTTACCTTGGCCCCATTACAACCCTTAAAAAGACCTCTTGATTTTTGTTATGTTTTTGATCCCCAGCGGTGGAGATTTAGAACTCTGATGCAAGCTTATGGTAGTCTAGTTTTCATGGCTGATTTTGAGTGAAACACATACCTTTAAACACTTGAGAGTAAGAGTGCAAACACATTTACCTTGGTGAGGTATAGAATGAATGAATGGTCTTTACTCCTTGCTTGATTATAATACATGTTAGGAAGTCTTGGTCGGGTTTTTGATTAAATGTGAAATGCTTGTTTGATTATGAGATGGGTGTATGATTGCATTTATGTGGTGTGTTTTGGATTTATGTCTTGCTTGAGGACAAGCAAGGGTTAAGCATGGAGGAATTTGATAGCTTGCATTTAGGTATAGCTTAGGATGCATATTTATGTTTATTTTGCATGGTTTTAGCTTAGTTTAGTCTAGTTCTAAGGTTTTTAGGTTTTCTAGGAAATTCGGGTTTTTCGCTTGTTTTGTTCGGTTTTGCAGATCTTTAGGTAAACAAGCGTGGACGAGATGGATCTTAGATTATTGTGGAGGATCAAGATGAAGATTAGAGTGATACAAGTGAAGATTAGAAGAGCTAAGGCCCCAAGAGCTTTTGTGAAAAGAACGCCTAAATCCGGGCGATGCATTGGAGACTTGTTTTGACACCTCTATCTTGCAATGCTTGGTTTGGGAGCTACAGTGTTCGGATGAAGCTGAATTTGGTATTACTGGAAAGCTAACTCGAAGAGCTACAATTCATATTTTTACTCCGAGTCCAAATTCCAACTCGAAGAGGGTCAAAACAGCCTCTAAAATGTCACTAGAGTTGCTGCAGGCAAAGCGCGGGCAGGACAGGTCATAGCGCGACCGCTCTTTGGAAGACCTTGACCGCGCTTCGGCGCGTTGATCCGACGCTGACTCGGGCCTCCATGTTATCTTTTGGGCCGACTTTATTCGTGTTTTTGGATGTTTTTAGCTACGGTATAAATACTTTCCTTAGGTTTTCTTTGGAGGATTATGTTATGCTATCTATTGCGTTTGTTTTTACGTTAATTTGAATTGGAGAACTCTTGGGAGACAAAACCCTAGTTTGCAACATTGAAGAGAAATCTAACTCTTGTAAGTTTAATTCTTCTTTAATGTCTAATTCTAGCTAAATTTCCCATGTCCAACTAGTTAGTTGAAATTGTATGCATGATTGTTTGTGAGATTTGAATTATTTCAGTTTGCCTTGAATAGATTGAATCTCTCCATGCTTGATTGATTAAATTCACTTAGGATTATAATAGCTTGATCACCTATTCTATTTCTAGGTTGAATTACAACTAGAATAATTAAGTAGACGGTGAAATTTGGTTATTCATGGATGGATCCTTTGATTAATCTTATAGACGGTGGAATAAGGTTAATCAAAGGTGGAGAATTCAATCACAAAACTTCATGAATAGACGATGGAATTCATGAACTATGTTTCTATTGAATGTTTTGAACTTAATTGCATGATCAACTTGACATAGAAGGTTTTTTAGGTTAATTGGTTAAAAGGTTATTAAAGACGGTGTATATTAATAACCACCTTAAGCTTGAATTTCATAAATTCACAATAGATTAGTCAAGGGAAATTGAAATAAGAATAATCAATGATCAAAACTCATGTATGCAATGGATACGAAACTAGTTGGACGCTTTTCTCTATATTTGAATCTTTAACTGTTTTATTTACTTTGTTTTATTTACTTAGATTGTTAGCTTGAAACCATAAATATCCCCCCTTATTACTAGTAATATTATTTAAATACAAGTAATCTGAGTCCCTCAAGAATTTCACATTTCATTTTGACTTGGCATATGCCCGCTCTAACCGAGATCTTTGGGGATGATTCTGTACTACAGTTCGGTGGCGGAACTTTAGGCCACCCATGGGGAAATGTGCCGGGTGCTGTAGCGAATCGAGTATCTCTAGAAGCCCGTGTACAAGCTCGTAATGCAGGGCGTGATCTTGCTCGTGAGGGTAACGATATTATTCGTAACGCTGCCAAATGGAGTCCTGAGCTAGCTGCTGCTTGTGAAGCCTGTGGGTTCGACCCTTGCTTCCACTATACTTAGGTTTGGAAGTTAGGATATTTCTTTGACAGTGCTTTTACAACGACATAAAAGTGCTCGTCAATTTGCTCTTGTGTTTTTATTCTTTTTGAAGATAGTTCCTTCGTTTTATGCTACGTCATTATTCGGTGCATCATCTCATAAAATTTTCATGTTAATGTCGTTTCCCAGGGCGATTCTGATTGCATTTGAAGTTGGTTCTATGCCTATTTAAGATGCATTAATCTCTTTTCTTGTAGTGGATTCAAGTGTGAATAGACACCAAAGTGCGAATTACGAATGAACAGTACCCATCAGATGGGAGAAATCAAGGGCGTAGATCATTTTATTTTACTAAAAGAAAAAACACTCTAGGCGACAAAGAAAATCGTCGCCCAAATCTTGTTTTTTATCACCCAAAATCGAGGGGGACAAAAGAAAATTTGTCATGGAGTTGTCACCCTAGGTGAATCACCCTTGATTTTGGACTTCGAAAGATATGTTTGTCGCCAAAAATAACTCTAGGGCCACAAACAATAATTTTTGTCGCCCAAACTTTAGGGCCACTGATAGCTTGCATATAGGAATAGTTAAGATGCATTTTTATATATGTTTTAGTTAGTTTTAGGTTAGATTTTATGTAGTTTTTAGGTTTTTGTGTTGTCGGATATTATGCGCTGGTTTGCTCAGTTTTATAGATTTTTAGGTTCAGGAGCAACAACGGGGCGAGTATAGATGGACCATGGCGGTGGTGGACGAGCTAAGGAATGCAAGGAGTGCTAGGAGCATGGATGGAGAAGAACCAAGACAAGAAAAACCAAGGCAAGGACAAAGCCAAAGCTCGGGGTGCAAGTCGCGTAACCAGCCCGCACAATCCCAACTGACTGATGAAAGCGCGGGATGGCAAGATTGCGCGGCCGCGCAATGGGGTGTCGATGCCGTGCAATTCGGACTTTTCAGCGGACAAGAGTTTGGGCCGAGTCTCGGTTTTGGGCTTTGATATTTTGACTTATGGGCTTGTATTTTGGCCGAGATGTGTGTTTAATATATCTTATGATGGATATTTTTAGGAGGCATATAAATACTTTATGTTAGTTTATTTTATGAGAACTTTTGATCAACTTTTGGAGGCTAGGGTTTTCTCTCAAGGAAGAACCTTTGAACCTTTGTAAGTTTGATTTCAATTCAATTATGCATTGCTAATTTCTCTTGTGTTTAGCTAGTTATTGAAGTCATGATTTGTATGTAGTTGTGAGATTTGATTGATTCTCAACAAACTTGAATAGAAATTATTCCCTGTGCTTAATTGAATCTAAACTAGGGTTTTATTAGATTAGCTAACTAATTGAATTTCTAGTTAAAACTGAATCTGATTAATTACCGATCGGAGTTAATTTGATCAAGAGTATACTTTAATCAATTTAGTACCGGTTGGACAAGTTGGTTAAAGAAGGGAATAAATTCACAAATCACTTAGATGTCTGGTTGCTCTAAGTTGTTTGTTTCTATTGACAACTTGAATCGTCATGCTGTTATTTAATTGAATCTAGAAGGTCTCCCATTACTCATCCCGCTATTAAGGTTTTCCAGAGATTTATTGCTAGCGCCCTGAATGGGCGAGGTGATGGTGGAAACAACTGCCCCAAGAAGGATGTCACTGTGTTGGCTGCTAGTTTAAAGAGGAAGCCGTTGAATGTGGGTGCTATGTTGATGCACCACATGGCCCATGTTGGAAACAAAGGTGGTGGAGCTATTTGTATTGGCGGGATTGTGACTTTCCTAGCCAAGCACTTTGGAGTGGATCTTAGTAGGTTAAAGGTTGATATTCCGCCTTTGCCTATTGATTTCACCATGCTGAAGAAGATGGGCGCTCTCTATAAGTACCGGAACTCCTATTTCTGGGTGATTGGTGATTCTGGGAGAGTAATGAAGCTTCCTGATGGACACCGAGTGCAGATTGGGGACAGTCCAGCTAACTGGTTCATTAAGTTTCAGGCTGAAGATTTGGATGTGGACATTGTAAAGGGGCCAGTTGGGGGTAAAAAGACAGCTCCAGTTGTTATTGAGGATTCTGATGAAGAGGAGATGGATGAGGATTTCACCATGGCTGAAGAAGAAGAAGAGGAAGAATTTGCTGAAGATGTAGACACTGATGAGGATGATGAGTTTGAGGAGGATGATCAGTAGAGGCAGTTTGATCCGTCTCGACCTGCTGGAGGTGATCACTAGTATACTGATGCACAGTACAGCCAGATGATGGAGATGATGAGACAGATGCAGATGGACAACACGCAGCGCTACAATGATATGTCATCTCATATCGATCAGAACTTCTAGAGTATGAGAGGCTATGTGGATCAGAGGTTTACATCGTATCAAACTCATCAGGATCAGCAGCTTGCTGCTTTTCAGGCCCGCCAGGATGAGCAGTTCAGACTACTCAACACTAGATTGGATGGATGGAGTTCAGCGGGCTATCCGCCTCATCATTCTTACCCTCAGTATGCCTTTCTAGATCCTCCGTACCCTCAGTTCCCGCCATACCAGCCACCACCAGCACAAGAGATTCCACCGTACCATCCACCGCAGCCAGAGTATCACCCGGAGTACTAGCCACCGCCACCACAGGATTTTCCGCCCTATTACCCGCCAAACAACTAGGTTCTGTGAGTTTTTCTCTTCTGTTTACTTTTTACTATACTTTGGGGACAAAGTATGTTTTAAGCATGAGGGAAGGGAATTACTTGTTTGCATTGCATGTAGTTGCATTCGTTTAGGTCATATTTAAATTTTTGCATGCATTGATTAGAATTTTGAAAAATGAAAAAAAATCAGAAAAGTTTGAAAAAATACAAAAATATGGCATTTAGGTTCTTATTTCCCCATTGTTTGATTCCTCTTGTTTTTCTATGTTAAGTATAAATTCTAACCCATGATTTGCATGATTTACTGAAGTTGATATGATATGAGCATGATCATTGATTAAATGACTTGATTATAGGATGGAGCATGTATTTAGCTTGAGTATTTGATTCATTCTGAAGTTCTAGACAAAAATTAGCCTTGTGAGAAATATTTTTGACATTTCATGATTATTTGTTCTCTATATTCTTGAGTGTATCACCATGATTATCTAGCTCTAGAACTTGCGTTAATACTCTTTGTCAAGACTGCTTATATGATTGAATACATGACATTAAAATGATTGAGGCAATATTTCTTATTAGCCTATTATTTCCTTTCCTACCCTACAAGATCCATGTTTTTGACACCCCACTTATTTGAGCCTTAAGCCTATTTTTATTAGCTCCACAAAATGATTTCTAGCCTAATAAGCTTGACCCATAATCCGGGATTTAGGACTTTAGGTTGTGATTGTACTTTGTGTGAGTTTGATGTAAGTATGGGGGAGTTGGAGAAAAAGGTGGAAAAAGAGGAAATAAAACTCTTGGGTTTCAAAGTGAAAAAATGAAGATGAATTATGTTGCAAAGCAAAAGAAAAATTGCTTAAATTGTGTGTAGTCTTCATTAGCAAAGCAAGAAAGAGTTGAAGAGGGTAAGAAAAAAAAAGAGAAGAAACAAAGTGTTTAAATGTGTGTTATGGAGTTGGTAAAAGAAATTGGGAGAAGAAAAGAAAAGGAAGTGTGAAAGTTTGGGTTAGGATTAGTTCTTTATCCCGGATTTAGCATCACAGGCCAAATGTTATCCTTTCCAAATTTCTCTTTACCTTGGCCCCATTACAAGCCGAAAAAAGACCTCTTGATTTTTGTTATGTATTTGATCCCCAGCGGTGGAGATTTAGAACTCTGATGCAAGCATATGGTAGTCTAGTTTTCATGGTTGATTTTGAGTGAAACACATATCCTTAAATGCTTGAGAGTTTGAGTGCAAACACAATTACCTTGGTGAGGTCTAGAATGAATGAATGGTCTCTACTTGTTGCTTACCATAATGCATGTTAGGAAGTCTTGGTCGGGTTTTTAATTATATGTGAAATGCTTGTTTGACTTGAGATGGATGTATGATTGCATTTCTATGGTGTGATTTGGATTTATGTCTTGCTTGAGGACAAGCAAGGGTTAAGCATGGGGGAATTTGATAGCTTGCATAGTTAAGATGCATGTTTTATATATGTTTTAGTTAGTTTTAGGTTAGCTTTTGTGTAGTTTTTAGGTTTTTGTGTTGTCGGGTATTATGCGCTGGTTTGCTCGGTTTTACAGGTTTCAGGTTTTTAGGTTCAGGAGCAACAGCGGGGCGAGTATAGATGGACCATGGCGGTGGTGGACGAGCTAAGGAAAGCAAGGAGTGCTAGGAGCATGGATGGAGAAGAACCAAGACAAGAAAAACCAAGGCAAGGACAAAGCCAAAGCTCGGGGTGCAAGTCGCGTAACCAGCCCTCGCAATCTCAACTGACTGATGAAAGCGTGGAATGGCAAGATTGCGCGGCCGCGCAATGGGGTGTCGAAGCCGCGCAATTTGGACTTTCAACGGAAAAGAGTTTGGGCCGAGTCTTGGTTTTGGGCTTTGATATTTTGACTTATGGGCTTGTATTTTGGCCGAGATGTGTGTTTAATATATCTTATGAGGGATATTTTTAGGAGGCATATAAATACTTTATGTTAGTTTATTTTATGAGAACTTTTGATCAACTTTTGGAGGCTAGGGTTTTCTCTCAAGGAAGAACCTTTGAACCTTTGTAAGTTTGATTTCAATTCAATTATGCATTGCTAATTTCTCTTGTGTTTGGCTAGTTATTGAAGTCATGATTTGTATGTAGTTGTGAGATTTGATTGATTCTAAAAAAACTTGAATAGAAATTATTCCATGTGCTTAATTGAATCTAAACTAGGGTTTTATTAGATTAGCTACATAATTGAATTTCTAGTTAAAACTGAATCTGATTAATTACCGGTCGGAGTTAATTTGATCAAGAGTATACTTTAATCAATTTAGTACTGGTTGGACAAGTTGGTTAAAGAAGGGAATAAATTCACAAATCACTTAGATGTCTGGTTGCTCTAAGTTGTTTGTTTCTATCGACAACTTGAATCGTCATGCTGTTATTTAATTGAATCTAGAAGGTCTTCTAGGTTATTATTTCATTAGGGTTGTTAGACTGGTAGTTCTATCAACTATATATGAAGTTTGGATCTTAATCCTTAGTAGGGTCATTATCCACAATAGATTATTCAAGTGAGAAGAGAATCAAGAGAATCGATGATCAACGAATCAATATCATGATGGATCTAACTAGTTGAACACGTTTGTCTCTCATATATTCAAATCATCTTTTGCATTCATAGTTAGTTTTATTCTTGCATATTAGTTTAGATAATCATTCTGAAAACCCCCCATACTAGTTACTTGGCTTTTAAGCAATAACACATTTACACGAGTCTCTGTGGGTTCGACCCTTGCTTCCACTTTACTCAGGTTAGGAAGTTAGGTATTTCTTTGATAGTGCTTTTATAGCGACGTAAAAGTGCTCATCAGCCACAAAGACTATTTTTGTCACCCAAAGTCTAGGGACAAAAGGCTGTTTTTGTCGCTCAAAGTCTAGGACCACAAATGCCGTATTTTTCGCCCAAAGTCTAGGGCAAAGGTCGTTTTTGTCGCCCAAAGTCTAGTGACACAAAGGCTGATTTTGCCGCCCAACGTTTAAGGCCACAAAAAATTACGTCCTCTATTCTTAATTTGCTTCACATTTGTAATATTGTTCCAAAATATTCCGCAATTTGTAAATGGTAAAAAAATTTTTGGTGATTTGTGAAAAGTCATCAATCTCATTGAGTGCATATTAAGAAAAGAAGTCACAAAGAAGTGTCGATCGAGAAGATAGACAATGTGACTTGACATGATATGATGAGAAGGTTATAAAGTAGTCATAGAAAAGATAAGAGTCCAAGAAAAGTACCAACGCCAAGGCACGAAACCTCGTGTGCCGATGTATGCTACTTGAGCAACCACGCATGGCTAACGGCGCGCCTTGTTGGCGAAGACTCGGCACAAGCGACGCTTGGGAGAGACGCATCGATGCGTGGCGAGCGGCACAAATGATGCTCGGGTAAGGCGCGTGGATGCATGGCTAGCGACGCTTGTGTGACGCGTGCGTGTAGACGGTAGGGGTACGCCTACGCATTGGCTATGGCACGACCGAGTATGCGTGGTTGGTTTGGAGCAAGGGCGGAGTGTTGCGGCGCGCCTAGGTTTTGGCACAAGGCGCCGAGTACTTGTCTTGAGCTTGGTTTTATAGTTTTGAGCAAGGAAATATTATCTTATAACTTTGTTCATTACTATATGAAAGAATGGAAGCTTCTCTAACGCTTGGTGAATGTATAATACAAAGACCAAAGCAAGAGAATAGCTTGGAACATAGTTATGAATGCTAGATAGGAGTTTGAAAGCTTCAAACTAGTTTAAAGTTAGCTCTATAAGCTTAACTTAGCTCTTAACTCAAACAACTAGCTTTGTAGGAACCTCATGTAGTTAAGGTTTAGCTCAAGGAAGCTCAAACTAGCTAAAGGTTAGCTCAAATAGCATGTAAGTTAGCTCAACGAGCTAATGCTCAGCTCAAGCCAGCTCAACTAGCTGAGGGCCAGCTATACTAGCTAAGTAACCTAGCTTGGTACCTAGCTATTCTAGCTTGACCTAGGCCTTGGTGGGCCGACCCATGGGGCGTGCCTTTGGGCTTGATGAGCCGCACATGTGGGTTGGAGTTTAGGCCACTAGGTTGCCTTTTTTTTCTTTGATTTTGGACTTTGAGATGGGTTTTTCTAGATGAATTTTGGACCGAATCCTTGGGCTCTCTTGGGCTGGTTTAGGACGGCCCTCTTAGGCATTTTTAGGATTTGGATTGCCGCCCATATAAGGAGGAAAAGGATGACTAGGAGAGAGAGTTTTGGATAAGATCAAAAGGTGGTTATTAGAAGGAATATTCTAACTAACTCCCTAGATTCTCTCCTAACTTCTCTTAAATACCCTAAGCGATTTGTAATCGCTTGATAACCCAAATTGGACAGCCTTGTAGACGCCTATTTAAAGGGTGTTTGGGCGTCCATGAAGCGTAATGTGCTAGACACAAGGAAGTCGGTGGAAGACACAAAAGATTGGAAGTGTCTAGGGTTATTCTTAGTGATTGTAATCACAAGAAATCAAACACATTTGATTGATATCATGGAGCGACTTTCTCAAGTGGAAATCAAGGAAGAACCTCAAGATCCATGGTTGGTTGAATCCGTTCGTGTGAATGAAGAAGAGGAATCATGGGGCTCGAACAAGGTACGTTTGTTCTTGATAGAATCGTCTTGCTAACGTTTCTATTGTCGTTGTTGGAATGTTTTATTCGCAACAATATTGAGGAATCCCTTGGCATGGAATATGGGCAATATTCATTGAAGGAAAATTCGAATTATTTGAGTGACTCGTTGCCATTATCCAAGACAACTTTATAAACTGTTTTATTTGGTCGGTGGTGATTACCTTTATGGTCTACACCCAAATGAGACCACCCTTCGGGGTCTACTCACGAGATTACCCTTCGGGGTCTACTCAAACCGCCTTGTTATACATGGGCCGACTTTTACTTCAACTTGATTATGCAAATGCTATTCCTTATACCCTTAAAATCAACAATCTTCAACGAATATTATGTTTATCTTAACAACATGTGTGCAAGAAGAGGACTATCTCCTATTCTTAAGATCTACTTTGAATAGTTGATTCTTGGTTCATTCTCTTTTGGATGATCCTAAACGAATTACCCTTGAGTCGGCCTTTATTTTATTGGAACAACTCATGCTCTAGACTACCTTTGGGTCTACTAAAGTAATTAGACTACCTTCGGGTCTACTAATGTAAGGGTCTACTGGATTACCCCCCAAGTGAGAGGGTTGACATATGTTGGCCACGAATACACTAAAGAATACATAAAAAGAGATGGTGAGAGTCTCTTTGATAAGATGCATTTGGAAGATCACTTGTGTGATTTCATGAAAACCATGCTTCTTATGGAAAAGGAAATGTGATAGTCTTGATTGGTTTAAATTAAGATTTCTTGCATAGTTATATTGAGCAATGAGTTCATAAGAGTCAAATCTCTTATGGCTTAGTCGAACAAAAAGTTTGACAAGGGAAGAAAGTGTCGAGTGCATAGGCTTCGACATTTTGGCACGACTAGGGTCGGTCAAGGCTTGACTGGTCTTGTCGCGCGTGTAAATCCTTAAAGGTTAATGACTTGAATTTAAAATGAAATATGGCTGTTGTTGGCTGGTTTAGGGTCACCATGGTATGTGCCTTGAATTGACTAAATTATTGTTAAAAGCATATGCCATGAAAGCGGCCGGCGCATGACATGTCTTGGAACGAACCAAGACACACCCTTGTATGGGCCAAGGCACGCCATGGCAGTGCCGAGTCTAGGCACCACTCTTTTTGGCTCTTGGCGTTAGTGGTCGTGACACGTATGGCGCACCAAAAGCACGTCCATGTTAGGACCGGTGTTTCGACCCTCTCGACGCTAGGCGCTATGAGTCGTCGCACATGGGTCGAGTCGTGTGTGCGCATGGCCAAGGCTTTGGCATGCCCATGTTTTGTACATGCCTAGGCGCACCAAGAGTAAGTGCTTGGTGTTTGGCATGATTGGGCTTGCGACAAGGCATAGGCGCGCTCGTGTCGAAGCTTGATGCGTCGCTCCTTTGGGTGTGCAGCGCTAGGCATCACCGCTTCTTGGCGAGTCTCAAGGCACGGTGGTGCGTAAGTCATGGCGCGCCAAGGCTGTTCGTGACCAAGCCTCCTCCATGGGTAGTGCTCAGCGCTTGGCGTCGTTGCCCGCTTTGGTGGTTCGTATGCACACCTACACGAGGCACTCGGTTTTGATTGTTTTAATCAATGGAGTCATACTAAGTCATGAAATGTTTCCTACTTTAAATGGAGATTTTAAAGTGATGTGATTGAGTTTAGGAACATGGAATATCACATACCCCATGAGGTTCTTTGGGTGGCTCATGTTGTATGCCATTAGGTTGGATTGGAAAACCTTGTTTGAGAAATTTTGAAAAGGCTGATTATAAAAGCTTTCAATTTAACAAGTAATAGTATAGAAGAGACCTATGAGGAAGTTGATCAATCCTCGGATCAAAGGAATTAAAAAGGAATTGTCGATACACCAAGAAGGCTTAATGTTGACAACTTTGGAAAGCTTAGTTGTATGGTTAAAAGGACCATTGAAATGACTAAGGCATGTATAATGGCATGTTTTGTGAAAGACAAATCTTAAATATGTGTGGTGAACACTTGTGATAAGATGAATGTCGTGTGAGCATAATTCTTCAAGTTTCTTTTAATAAAAGATTTTAAGAGAAGGAAGAATTGAATCATCTCATATCTTTTGTATGAATGATGATCCTATGGAATTTCCAAAGTATTGGTGAGTAGGATGAGAGGTATACATGAAGAAACAAAACTTTATGTTAAATGGCCAAAAGGAAAAGAATGTCATTTGGGAAGTCTATCTAAAGACTCTATGTATATGCTTATAACATGAAATAATATAGTATGTTTAAATAACTCTGGTTAAGGAGTTCTTAATAAGTCTATATGGAAATGACATGGCTGATTTGGTAAAAACCAAATGAAATGGATGAGATGTAAAGTGTCTTGTGTATGAAGTTCTTCATTGATGAAATTATGAAGATGCCAAAGATGAAGGTGAATTAGATTTTCTAAATCTTCATTTGGGTTAATAATACATTGGAAAGGGAATGTGAATTCCATAATTTCTACATATGATGGGGACACCTATGGATCAAAGGATACACGGTTCTAGAATTCAAGTGATAGTGTGTTGATACCTTGACATGGCCATTGTCAAAGATATTATGATTAAAGTACATAAGGCTTTTTATGTGTGGAAGTGCTTTCTGGATTGGAAAGGTTAAGTTGCAAGTTGGATCACCTAATTATGGAAGACCTCTAGTCGATGATTGGTCATGAACTCCTAATTTTGGTGATGGGAGCTCATTCTTGGGAAATCCCAAGAGGCAATCTTGCTGATTTCGACCTTGGAATCGGAATTTGACATTTATGTGTGAGGGGATATTATTTGACTAATAATTCACACTTAGAGTCAACTTAGTTGAGTTTTGAAAAACACAATAAAATTGTTGATCTCTCTACCGAGAGATTTAGCATATGGATTTGTGTTAAATCCAACTCGAGGGATGGGGTTAAAATCCTAGTGATCAATCTATGACTTGGACGCCCAATTCCCCCTTATCAAAAGTAAGGGTTGAATTCAATGTGGTAGGCTAAGGACATAGGATTGGAGAGGATAAAAAGACCCATAAAAGGAGATGCTCTAGCCTACATAAAAAGGGGAAGTTTTGAAACTTTGTTTCATTAATGAACCTTTGAAAAGTTCCTTGGTTGGAGAATGTTAGAAGTTTCAACTAAGCATATGTGAAAGTATAAGGCTTCTTCCAAGGGAGTTTTAGGACTGCTCGCCTAAAAGCATATTTGAAAAGGATATGGGACGTAAAAGCCTTTAAAAGCGTCAAGTTTAAAGAATAAACGTTATGTAAACTCACGTCGTACTATTTCTTGATGTACTTAGACAAGTTGAGTGGTTCAGTTCTTAGAACACCACGATTCTTTAGTGCACAATGTCGATAGCTACAAGTTATAAATTCAAATCCATGGGATATTTACTTCTATGATATAGAGTTTGGAAAATTTTCGAGTCTTGATGACATTGCTTAAATGAGGGAGGAATGTTGGTGATTTCTGAAAAGTAATCAATCTCATTGAGTGCATATTGAGAAAAGAAGTCACAAAGAAGTGTCGATCGAGAAGATAGACCATGTGACTTGACATGATATGATGAGAAGGTTATAAAGTAGTCATAGAAAAGATAAGAGTCCAAGAAAAGTATCAACGCCAAGGCACGTAACCTCTTGTGCCGATGATGTATGCTACTTGAGCAACGACGCATGGCTAAGGGTGCACCTTGTTGGCGAAGACGCGGCACAAGCGACGCTTGGGAGAGACGCACCGATGCATGGCAAGCGGCACAAGCGATGCTCGGGTAAGGCGTGCCGACGCATGGTTAACAGCGCTTGTGTGACGCCTGCGTGTAGACGGCAGGGGCGCACCTACGCATTTGCTATGGCACGACCGAGTGTGTATAGTTGGTTTGGAGCAAGGGTGGAGCATTGCGGTGCGCCTAGGTTTTGGCACAAGGCATCGGGCACTTGTCTTGAGCTTGGTTTTATAGTTTCTACCAAGGAAAGAATATCTTATAGCTTTGTGCATTACTATATGAAAGAATGGAAGCTTCTCTAAAGCTTGGTGAATGTACTATACAAAGACCAAAGCAAGGGAATAGCTTGGCACATAGTTATGAATGCTAGATAGGAGTTTGAAAGCTTCAAACTAGTTTAAAGTTAGCTCATTAAGCTTAACTTAGCTCTTAACTCAAACAACTAGCTTTGTAGGAAGCTCATGTAGCTAGGGTTTAGCTCAAGGAAGCTCAAACTAGCTAAAGGTTAGCTCAAATAGCTTGTAAGTCAGCTCAACGAGCTAATGCTCAGCTCAAGCCAGCTCAACTAGCTGGATGTTAGCTAAACTAGCTGAGGGTCAGCTACACTAGCTAAATGACCTAGCTTGGTATCTAGCTATGCTAGCTTGACCTAGGCCTTGGTGGGCCGGCCATGGGGCGTGCCTTTGGGCTTGATGGGCCGCACATGTGGGTTGGATTTTGGGCCACATAGGTTGCCTTTTTGGGCTTTGAGATGGGCTTTTCTAGATGAATTTTGGACCGAATCCTTGAGCTCTCTTGGGCTGGTTTTGAACGACACTCTAAGGCATTTTTAGGGTTTGGATTTCCGCCCATATAAGGAGGAAAAGGATGACTAGGAGAGAGAGTTTTGGATAAGATCAAAAGGTGGTTATTGGAAGGAATATTCTAACTAACTCCCTAGATTCTCTCCTAACCTCTCCTAACTTCTCTAAAGTACCCTAACCAAGTTGTAACCGCTTGATAACTGAAATTAGACAGCCTTGTAGATGCCTATTTAAAGGGTGTTTGGGCGTCCATGAAGCCTAATGTACTAGACACAAGGAAGTCGGTGGAAGACACAAAATATTGGAAGTGTCTAGGGTTATTCTTAGTGAGTGTAATCACAAGAAATCAAACACATTTGATTGATATCATGGAGCGACATTCTCAAGTGGAAATCAAGGAAGAACCTCAAGATCCATGGTTGGATGACTTCGTTCGTGTGAAGGAAGAAGAGGAATCATGGGGCTCGAACAAGGTTCGTTTGTTCTTGATAGAATCGGCTTGCCAACGTTTCTATTGTTGTTGTTGGAACGTTTTATCTCGCAACAATATTGTGGAATCCCTTGACAAAGAATAGGGGCAATATTCGTTGAAGGAAAACTCGAATTATTTGAGTGACTCGTTGCCATTATCCAAGACAACTTTATGAACTGTTTTATTTGGTCGGTGGTGATTATCTTTATGGTCTACACCCAAACGAGACTACCCTTCGGGGTCTACTCAAACTGCTTTGTTATACAAGGGCCGACTTTTACTTCAACTTGACTATGCAAATTAATGTTATTCCTTATACCCTTAAAATCAACAAAAAATTACTAAATAGGATTGCCTAGAATATTGATACATACCCTGTACAGACAAACAATATTATCAAACTCTCAAATGTGATATATAATAATCAAATGTATTACATATACTTGAATAAAAATCAAAATACCCAACTATGTTTAGAAATTGCACAACCCTAAAACGTAGTCTTAAATTTAAGAATATAATAAAATTGTCAACTACAAAACCACTAACTTGTGTAAATGATGTCCCTATGCCACAACCCAACTTCCTTCGGACCATGCAATAAGTTTTCATGCAACATCCACCATGGTCATTTTTTTATTATTGAATCTTGTGAATTATCGACCCAGTCTACAAAGATAGTAAAAATAATGAGCTCAAGTCAAGATTGAACACTGGAAAGAAAGAAAAACGACTATAAGGATTAAAGTATTATGAATCGGAGTGGGGATAAAAAGAGAGAAAGGTAAAAAGATTCTAGATAGCTTATATAGTCAGCCCAATCTAAATCAATGCATTAATGCACACCATGTACACTGATTTTTTAGCCAATTACACCCTTAAATGCTCGTAGTAACATATACTCCCTCCGTTTCGCAAAACATGTCCTTTTAGCCCATTTTCTATTTTTCATAAAACATGTCCTTTTAATATTTTTTTTCACCTTTTTCCAAATTTATCCCTACTTTATAGAAGTAATAATTACTCTAAACAATTTTCTAGGAGGGGTTAAGAGTACACATTTTTCCAAATATAGGGGTAATTTGGGTAAAAAACTCATTCCTTAATAATCGTGTAGTGGACTAAAAGGACATGTTTTGTAAAACGGAGGGAGTAGTTAAAAGCAAATCAATCCAAACAGGAGTTATTTTCTTTTACTCTTTAGCCTATTACCTAATAATTTATAGTCATAAAGTGAGCAAGAACAATGAAGCATCATGAAAATGCATGAATTAGAACAATATTGAATAAGTGCTACCTAAATACAAAATTCACTTTGAGTACAATTTTAAGGCTTAACACATTAATCTGCAGAAGCTCAAAACATTAAGAAACAAAACCTAGATGAATCACCAAAGGCAAAGAGAGTAATGCACCTTGAATTAATAGGCATAGAACCAACTTCATATACAGTCAGAAGCGCCTTGGGAAATGACATTAACATGAAAAATGTATGAGATGATGTACCGAATAATGTTGTAGCATAAATCGAAGGAATCAACTTCAAAAAGAATAAAAAAACAAGAGCGCAAAACATGATTTTCGCGCAAACCTTGATTTGGGCGAAGGAATTATTTTTTCCGCCCTAAATGAAAAATTTTATCGCCCAAAATCATTTTTCTTGTATTGTTTAAACAATAGGAAAAATATGGCACAAACGAATTTTTGGTGAAATATTCGTGTATTTTTCGGAAAAAAATGGATATAGAGGACGTACGCATCTTGTACATCAAAAATGGCTTTTTTGCGCATCAAATTTGATTTTTTATGCATTAAAACTAGTTGTAAGTGCATCAAAAAGGCAGAATGTACATCAAAACTGACATCTTAGATATGTGTATGCATCAAAATTAGTCGTATGTGCATCAAAAACTTTCTGTCTTATGTGGATCAAAACAACAAAATACTCCCTCCGTCCCCATTTGTTTGTCCAGTTTCCATTTCCGTTGTCCCCTTTTGTTTGTCCACTTTCCTTTTATAACTATACTTGTCTTACTATATTACCCGTACCTAATATCATTTTTTACCCATTTTATCCAAATTTATCAACTACTTTATCACTTTTCAACTTTTTAAATCCATTAAATTACAAAACTACCCCCATTTAATCTTATTTTTTTACCCTCGTTATCCAACTTTCCCATTTGCCAATACTACTTTATACTCTTCTTAATAATCGTGAAATCCGTCCTTTTGGACAAACAAATGAGGATGGGGAGAATAATACATTTTGTTTGTGTGTGCATCAAAACTACCCCAATACATTTTTTTTTCGAGAGACTAAGTTTGTGCCACTGTACCAAGGTAAATTTAGCATATCCGGATTTTGAATCCTGATTCTGTCCCTAAAGCTAACCCTTTTGGTGTATTGGAACACACAGAGATAGATAAATTCCCCTTGAGGGTTGCCATTCACATTACTTGAATATATATAGAGGTTACCATGCTTGTACAATAAGTTAGGTCAATAATATAAATATACATGCTATTATACCTCGCAGTTGAAACAAGAGGAGACCTAACAGTAAGAATGTCTCTAAAATCAAGAAACAATAGTCGTGGCAAACCCTTGGTGAAAATATCTGCATAGTGAAATGATGACGACACATGTAACACACAAACATGTCCCAATGCAACCTTCTCACGAATAAAATGGATGTCAAGCTCAATATGCTTGGTGCGCTGATGTTGTACCGGGTTATTTGCCAAGTATGTGGCAGAAACATTATCAGTGTAGACAAGAGACGCACGGGAGAGCGGACAATGAAGTTCAAGTAGAAGATTTCGCAACCAAGAGCACTCGACGACGACGTTGGCAACACCCCGATATTCCGCCTCTGCACTGGAGCGTGAAATGATGTACTGCCGTTTAGCAGACCAAGCCACTAGTGTGTCATTCAGAAAGACACAATAACCAGATGTAGAACGGCGAGTGTCAAGACAGCCAGCCCAATCGGTATCATTGTAAGCAACACGAGATGGAATAGGGGCCGGTTGTATGGTGATGCCAAGTGAATGTGTACCGTGAATATATCAAATAATGTGCTTCAGCGCTGAAAGATGACCATCTCGGGGGTCATGCATGAACAAGCAAATCTGTTGTACTACGTAGGAGATGTCTGGGCGAGTGAAGGTCAGATATTGTAGAGCCCCAGCTAGACTCTGATATAGCGTAGGATCAGAAACAGGTTTCCTGGCATTAGCACTAAGCTTAGAGCCAGGATCAACAGGCGTCACTGAAGGGTTACAAGATGTCATACCAGCATCTTCAACAATCTCCCGAGCATAAGCGGATTGAGAAAGGAAAAGACCAGAGGATGTCCGAGTGACCAAAACACCCAAAAAATAAGATAGAGGGTCGAGGTCTGACAAAGAGAACTCAGTGCCGAGTAGGGTGATAATGTCATCCCAAAGAGTATCTGAGGACGCAGTCAAGATGATATCATCAACATAAACAAGCAAATAAGCAGTCATAGCACCCCAGCGATAAATGAACAAAGATGAGTCAGACCGGCTGCTGGAGAACTCGATCCGTAGAAGATAGGATGCAAACCGTTGGTACCAAGCACAGGGAGCCTGTTTAAGACCGTAAAGAGACTTCTTCAACAGACAGACATTCTTGGGATGAGCAGGGTCCACAAATCCTGGCGACTGAAACATACATAGTCTCATTAAGCTGACCATATAAGAAAGCATTCTTGACATCCAACTGATGAATAGACCAAGAGCGAGAAACAGCCAAATGAAGAACAGTGCGTATTATAGCGGGCTTGACAACTGTTGAAGGATTTCTTGAACAAATAAATTTATATTCAAGACCCCGCTGAGTATAGCGGAGTCAGGTTCGTCCACGAGAATGAGAATAGTACTAGGAGATTAGTCGATAAACTATGAAAAGCAAAGCAAACACAAGCAAAACAAGGCCAAGATCGAACTGAAGGGGGTCGTGCACGACCCTTGGAGGGTCGGTCCTGGGCACAAAATCACGCACGAGCACACAAACAAACAAGGGTTCCGAGCACGACCTTATGAGGGTCGAGATCGAAGTAAAGACATGAGTTTTAATCAATATAAAAGATGAATCCTAGGGCTAGGGCTACCGTAACAACAATCATACATGCTTCCAACAAGAACTCAGAATTATCATGCAATTTAGATCATAGAAGAGTCAACTTTCACAAACAATTCAAGTTATTCAATCAACTTTCGCAAATCAAACAACTTTCTATCTATCCTTCAACCTAGGAATATCAACTTTCGCAAATAATCCTATTAGAACTAATCAAGCAATCAACTTTACACTTTCGCTTTTAGGTTAACCACAAGATATGCCTCAACTGTCGCAAAGGAATTTAGCACAAGATAGATAGATATGATCATCAAGCATTCAAATTATGAATTCACGTTTTAGACGTGCATGATTGTGTTGGGTTTTCACCCAACCCTAGAATCTAAGAAAACTACTCACTCATGGCAAAGAAAGAAGAAGACATAATCAAATAAACAAACCGAAATTCTAATTATAATAAGAAGTCTTACAACTTTCTCCAACTTGTTCTCCAAGCCTTCCTCCAATCCAAAGAGCGAATAATAAAAACTAGAGAGAGCCCCTAACTAAAGAGTTTAGCCTCCTTTTATAGAGGAAAAGGAGCCCTAATTAAACTAGGAAATAAGATAAAACACCTTCCTAAAATAAAAAAATAGAATATATCATAAAAGATCTCGGAATAAGGAAGAGTCGGCGCCACGCACGACCCAAATGGGTCGTGCACGACCCTCCTAGGGTCGGTCCTGGGGGCTTTATTTTCTCCTTGGGTCGAGCAAGACATGGGATGGCTCGTGCACGACCTCTAGGGGTCGATCTTGGCTTGTTCTTACTCGTGCACGACCTCCTTTGGCTCGATTTCATCCTCTTTTTGCCCTTTCTTCCTTAGCTTCTCCACTTAGCTTATCCATAGCTCATCCACCTTCTCTTGCAAGGCTTCAAATTCTTCGATTAAGCTCCAAAATGCCTACAAAAAGTCACAAAAGATGTGTAGTTTCCGAATCTCAAGGAAATACGAAAACTTAAGAAAAAAGACTCAAAAACATAAAACTCTAGCACGAAAACCAACTAAATCTAATCTATCTAGACACTAAAAACCTACCTAAAAGCGGATATCAAAATACCCCATACTTAAATTTGCTTGTCCTCAAGCAATAATTATGCAAAATCAAGACCAATATCACAATCTTCAAGCATAGCCTTTGTCAAAACATTTTAAACTCAGGTGAAAAAGTAGACAAGTAATTTTAGCATCATCACATATGTATGAGTATCAATCATAGGCAATCACAATCCAACCTCACAAGGGATATTAATATGTTTCACTCAACTCTCATGTGTTTAGACTATTAAATCAACTCTCATCTTAATCTTTATGCAACATCTACTTTATCATTGAGACTTATATCACCAATCTCTCTACCTAGAGAAGTCAAAACACATCAATCATCATAAGAACTTAGGCTCAATGAAATCTTCATAGAAGACTCCATTCGGCCGGGTTGTAATGGGGCTTGGTAATAACAATAAGGCGTGGAGATATTTTGGCTATGTGGTGCTAATAATATCCGGGAATCAAAGACTCCTAAAACTCACATAATACCAAAACACTCAAAAGATAACCAAACTCACTCTTCTTTATGCATTTTTCTTTCACTCACCCATTTATCCCAACTTAATCTTGCTTACAAAGACTTAGGAAATTTGGCTCATGCACATTTTATTCATTGCTCAACTCTTCACTTTCTTTTCCTCTCTTATGATTTTCATTTTTTTTTCTCAATGGGAGGTCGATATCGATTTTTTCTTTCTTTCTTTTTCAACTCTTTTGGAAGTGCATTCAGGGAACCAAACTCCTTTTACATGACAAACTGCAAGATTCTCAAATACCCAACCCAAAATT
The DNA here is from genome assembly GCA_964016875.1 of Fallopia convolvulus. Classification (NCBI taxonomy): domain Eukaryota; kingdom Viridiplantae; phylum Streptophyta; class Magnoliopsida; order Caryophyllales; family Polygonaceae; genus Fallopia; species Fallopia convolvulus. Next base: position 47,229,287 of record OZ024721.1, read on the forward strand.
ACCCCATACTTGAACCAATACAACTTACTCAACAAAACCATCACAACCAATACTAAGTCCTAATCCCCGGATAGGGTCAAGCTTATCTTGGCTAGGGAATAATTTTGTGGAGCTAAAAATAAAAGGCTTAAAGGCTCAAATTGGCTTCAAAAAGAGGATAATGTAAGGTAGGATATAGATTAAATATGGCTAATGAAAATAAGTTCTTAATCATAATTAACATGCATGAACTAACTCATAGCGGCTTCAAGAAATAGATAACCATATCAAAAACAAGAGATAAATGCATAAAGAGAGCAAATCACACATAAAAAGAAGAGGGATTTTTTATGTTCTCCCTATAAAGCCAAAATTCCTCACTAGGTAAAAATTTTGTTGGATTGCAACCACTTCTACTCAAGACACATATGCTCAATTTCATCACAAGTCAATTTTCACAATCAAAAGCAATTTCTCAAGGACTTAGGCTATACTATCCAAATATGCCAAATGAATTATATGATAAGCATGAAAATTAGATCTCATCATAGGACATCTAAGATGGAGCATTCTTCTATCCTAAAATAAAGAAGCAAAGAAGCAAATATTTTTGGATTTTTCGACATTTTTTCAATTTTTTTATTTTTTTCAAGGCTTTTTCTTAACAAAACAAACTAACAAACAAACAAACAGAGTTAACACAAAAACTCAATTATATACAACAAGTGAGATTTCTTCTTTCCCTACCCCATACTTAAATCATGCAATGTCCCCATGCATAAAAATGATATGAAAAAGTAAAGAGATAGAAGAAGAAACTCACAAAGAACTCAATGAAGCTTGAAATGAAGGTGGAGCTCATCATTGTGAAGGTGGAGGTCGACGACGAGGACGAAATGGTGGATGCGCCGGGGGTACCCATTCATCTCGATCCGGGTAGTTCCCTTGGTTCCTCATTGAAGAAGGGAAGTTTCGGAATGTCACGCCAGGGTCGTGCACGACCCATATAGGGTCGTGCTCGACCCCCCTGGAAGTGGTCGAAAATCACCCAAAGTTGCACCGCATGTAAAGTCATCTTTTCTCGTCATTTTGAGCCTGTATTTGAAGCTTAGGACCTTGCAAAAATCCCACAAAAATTCCATCCCAAACAAATGTATTCTATCCTAGTCTAAAGAAGGTTAGAAAAATCTAATCTAAAAATTAAAAACAAAAACATAATAAAAATCTAAATCTAAAGACCGGGTTGCCTCCCGTAAGCGCTTGTTTAACGTCATTAGTTTGACGACTTATCTTGGCGGATCAGGGCGGCTTCCATCCAGCCTTGTCGGGATCATGGGAAACCCCATACTTAGATGGAAAAGCTTCAAAGCTTCTCTCTAGGACATTCGGTCCTCTATCATCCACGAGTATGCATGGAAGTTCTACATTAGGGTTAGAAAAATCCGAAAACCAAGGAGGCTTCGACTCTTCCACAGTATGCTCAATAGTAGGAGTTGTAAAAGAAGGATGAAAGTAAGGATCATGACCAGAATCAATTAGATCAGAGCAAGGAGACTTACCTTTGTTATTCTGAAGAGGGGTCGTTACCAAGGATATGTGGGTCGTTATCGACCCCACTGGATCAAGGAATGCGTTGGTATCGTGCCTGTCTAGCCCATTAAGGAGTTGGAATTCACCCACAACGTTATGATTCTTCAGAGAATGGTCGGTACCGACCCACCATGAGGGGTCGGTAGGCTCCTCGTTGATGCTTTTAACGACCTCATTCGCAGCAGTATTGAAGCGAAACTTGACCTTCTCTTCCCCAATGTCAAATGTGAGTAGTCCCTTTCTAATATCAACTCTTGCCCTTGCGGTGGCTAAGAATGGCCGTCCAAGAATGATTGGCACCACAGGGTCTTCTGGCATCTCCATCACTATGAAGTCGTTTGGGACAAAAAATTTGCCTACTTGCACAGAAACATCCTCTACGACTCCAGTGGCTTTGACACATGATCCATTTGCCATGTAGAGATTCATATTAACAGGTTCCAGCGGTCCGATATTGGCTTTGGACCATATAGAAAGTGGAAGCAAGCTTGCACTAGAACCTAGATCACAGAGAGCTTTAAAACGGTGAGTTCCAATACCTATAGTAATAGCAAATTTACTTGGGTCGCCTAGCTTCTCGGGGAGTTCCAACGACCTCACCTCATCCATCAGCTCTAACATTGATCGCTTCCTAGATAAAATCTCCTTCAAGAATTTAGTATAAGCAGACATTTCATTCAAGGCCTCGGCGAAAGGAATGGAAAGATTCAAGCCTTGAAGCAACTTAACAAAGCGCTTAAACTTTCCTTCCGTCGAGTCCTTGGGTTTCTTAGAAGGGAAAGGAAGTACCTTAGATCGGGATTGAATAGAAGTAGAAGGGTTAGAAGACTTACCTGGTGAAGGGTGGTCGAGCTCGACCCTTGGAGGGTTGATCGCCTCTTCTTCCTCATTAACATCACCCTCAGGAACGACCCTCGAGGGGGTCGTGTTCGACCCTAAAGGGGTCGCGCTCGACCCAGAGTGGGTCGTGCTCGACCCTAAGTGGGTCGGTCCTGAGACTTGTTCCTCCTTATGTTTGGGTGGCTCGGGCAACGCCTTGCCACTCCTTAAGTGCATGGCTCAGATTTCACCATCACTTGCTCGGCTTCTCGGATTCTCGTCGGGGCGGCCCGGAAGTTGTCCATGAGGTCTCGGGATTTGAGTAGCTAGATGGCCAAGTTGGGAATCGACATTCTTTCTCCACGAGTCAAATTCTCCCAACTTTGTATGAACACCTTTCATTTGCGTAGTAAGCTCGGCTCGTACTCCATTAATGTCGGTTCGGACTCCGTTGATTCCTTCTTGCAGCCCTTGCACCCATGATGGTGGCTCTTTATAGCCCGGAGGATGGTAGGGAGGGGGACGTTGCTCTTGTTGAGGGGGTTGCTTGTATTGGTCATAATTGGAATTGCCCCAAGATGGTTGAGCATTGTTCCTCCCTGCATAATTGTTTTGGTTCCTATAGGAACCTCTCATGTAGTTTGCCTCCTCATAAGCCTCGGCGGCTCGTACTTGCTGCAAGTTAGTGCAATTGGAAGTAGTATGGGCGGAAGACCCGCATTCTTGACAAGATTGAGAAGATTTAAAGTAACTTACTTGCTTTTTCAAAGGGTTGATCTCATCTTGCATGAATTGGAACTTCACATCCCGATCAACCACATCGGATTGTGGTTCATACAGCTTCCTCTCCGTCGGCTTAGCTTGTTGGGTACCGTACATGGCATCATAATTGGTTAGCTTATTCAATAACGCCCATGCCTCATCTGGAGTCATCTCGATGAACCCACAATCAGTGTGAAGGTTAATGCGATCCTTGGTAGCCGCATTGATGCCTTGAAATAAGATCTCTTGTAGAACATAGGGAGGTTGCCCATGGGTAGGGCATTGGCGTAGAAGCTCTTGGAATCGTTCCCATGTCTCCACAAGCATCTCGTTTGGAAGTTGATGATAAGTAGTGATGCGCTTTCTTAGCTCTGTTGTTTTTTCCGGTGGAAAGAACTTGGTCATGAATAAATCATGCAATTCTTTCCACGATGTAATAGACCTCGGTGGCAAGCTCTCCAACCAATTTAAAGCTTTTTCCTGCAAGAGACCACTTAAAAGCCTTCAAGAGAACATATTCAAGTGCAACATCATCAGCAGCAATGGTGTCACATAAATCAGTAAAGTTCTTAATATGTTCCATGGGACATTCAGTGGGTTTCCCCTCAAATTGAGAACGCTTGATTAAGGATATGAAATGAGATTTAATCTCAAAAGTGCGGTCGATCTCCGGGAGCACTATCGCCGATTCGGGCACCCTCAGTTCTGGGTGCATATATTGCTTAGCATTCCTTGGGATAGCGTTCAGTTGCTCTTGGAATCGCTGCGCAGCTGCAGCTTGAGTGTCTCGGTCCTCTTGCAAGCGCTGCATCTGAGTGCGGAGTTCCTCCATTTGTTGAGCAAGAGTCTCAGCATCGGCCATTGCTCGTTGTTCTCTCAAACATCGATGGAAGGATCTCTCGGGTTCACTGTCGTAGTTAATCCCAAAGGTTCTCCGGGAAAAACGAGATGGCATACACTGCAACCAAAGACAAAGTAAACAAAATTAAAAAAACAAAAGGGTAAGGGCTAGTCCCAAACCCAAATATCAACTAAACTAGGCACTATTGCTCACTCCCCGGCAACGGCGCCAATTTGTTGAAGGGTTTCTTGAACAAATAAATTTATATTCAAGACCCCGCTGAGTATAGCGGAGTCAGGTTCGTCCACGAGAATGAGAATAGTACTAGGAGATTAGTCGATAAACTATGAAAAGCAAAGCAAACACAAGCAAAACAAGGCCAGGATCGAACTGAAGGGGGTCGTGCATGACCCTTGGAGGGTCGGTCCTGGGCACAAAATCACGCACGAGCACACAAACAAACAAGGGTTCCGAGCATGACCTTATGAGGGTCGAGATCAAAGTAAAGACACGAGTTTTAATCAATATAAAAGACGAATCCTAGGGAACAACAATCATACATGCTTCCAACAAGAACTCACAATTATCATGCAATTTAGATCATAGAAGAGTAAACTTTCGCAAACAATTCAAGTTATTCAATCAACTTTCACAAATCAAACAACTTTCTATCTATCCTTCAACCTAGGAATATCAACTTTCGCAAATAATCCTATTAGAACTAATCAAGCAATCAACTTTACACTTTCGCTTTTAGGTTAACCACAAGATATGCCTCAACTGTCGCAAAGGAATTTAGCACAAGATAGATAGATATGATCATCAAGCATTCAAATTATGAATTCACGTTTTAGACATGCATGATTGTGTTGGGTTTTCACCCAACCCTAGAATCTAAGAAAACTACTCACTCATGGCAAAGAAAGAAGAAGACATAATCAAATAAACAAACCGAAATTCTAATTAAAATAAGAAGTCTTACAACTTTCTCCAACTTGTTCTCCAAGCCTTCCTCCAATCCAAAGAGCGAATAATAAAAACTAGAGAGAGCCCCTAACTAAAGAGTTTAACCTCCTTTTATAGTGGAAAAAGAGCCCTAATTAAACTAGAAAATAAGATAAAACACCTTCCTAAAATAAAAAAATAGAATATATCATAAAAGATCTCGGAATAAGGAAGAGTCGGTGCCACGCACGACCCTCCTAGGGTCGGTCCTGAGGGCTTTGTTTTCTCCTTGGGTCGAGCAAGACATGGGATGGCTCGTGCACAACCTCTGGGGGTCGATCTTGGCTTGTTCTTACTCGTGCACGACCTCCTTTGGCTCGATTTCATCCTCTTTTTGCCCTTTCTTCCTTAGCTTATCCACTTAGCTTATCCATAGCTCATCCACCTTCTCTTGCAAGGCTCCAAATTCTTCGATTAAGCTCCAAAATGCCTACAAAAAGTCACAAAAGATGAGTAGTTTCCGAATCTCAAGGAAATACGAAAACTTAAGCAAAAGACTCAAAAACATAAAACTCTAGTACGAAAACGAACTAAATCTAATCTATGTAGACACTAAAAACCTACCTAAAAAGTGGATATCAACAACCGGACTGAAAGTCTCCCCACAATCAATTCCGACCTCTTGAGATCGTCCATTTTCCACCCGACGAGACTTGTAGCGGTTCAATGAACCAGTAGCTCGAAATTTATGGCGAAATAACCACATACACTTGACCAGATTAGCCTGAGAAGGCCGAGGTACCAACACCCAAGTCCCATTACCAATAAGAGCCCAATATTCATCGGACATAGCTGCATACCAATTTGGGTCAAGGAGGGCAGATTTGTGAGAGGTAGTTAAAGGAGATAGAGTTGGTTTTTAGGAGGTGGTCGTGTTTAGGTCAAACAAGCGTCCGGGTTGGAAGATTCCGGACTTGCTCCTGGTGGTCATGGGATGGAGGTTTTAAGAAGGTGGGGGAGGGGGTGTCGGTGATAAGCCAGGGGCATCAGAACCCGCGGAGGAAAAGGGACCCACGGGCGCCGGTGGGTGAGCCGCGGTTGCGAGGGAGGCAGGGTGACCCGCGGAGGAAAGTGATCCTGTGGGCGCGGGTTCATGTGCGCGGCCAAAATCAGGAAAAAAACAGGGACACTCTTGTAAGAGGCGAGCTAGTCGGTGAGCCAGATAGAAAATGAGTAATGAGAGGTGAAACCCTGTCATCTTGACTGAGGAAGTCATATGAGGTGGAAGAGGCAGGTTGACGCTTAGGAAATGGAAAGACGGATTCGTCAAAAGTGACATGATGAGACACAATAAACTTTTGTGTGACAAGATCAAGGCAAATATACCCCAATGATTGTCGCGATAGCCTAAGAAGACACAAGGGGTGGACCGGAGCTGAAGTTTATGTGTGTTTTGAGCGGACAAATTTGGATAAAAGAGGCACCCAAAGACCCGAAGATGATCAAAGACAAGTGTGGAAAGATATAAATTAAAGTTGAGTTGGACATTTTTTTTTTTTGAGATTTGGGGAAGGGAGAATGTTTAAGAGATAGGCAGCCACAGATAGAGCAAATGGCCATAATTTATCCAGAACGGAGGCATGAAAATGGAGTGTACGGACCATATTATTGATCATGCAGATAATTTGTTGGTGATTTGTGTCAAGTCATCAAATCCCTATTAGAGCATGTTGAGGTTATTGAGTCATATTGGTAATGTCGATTGGAATATTGACATATATGACTTTCCATGATGGTTTAAAACAATTGTCATAAGATCCAAAAGTGAGTTGCACACCAACACCGAGACGTAAGAACCTCGTGTGCACCGTCGCGTGGCAAGGGCGCGCCTTGTGGTTGGCGTCGCTCGGAGTCGGCACGTTGCAATGGCACGGTGCAAGCGTTGGGAACGGCGAGGACCTCGAAATTGAGGTTCGAGGCTCGGCATAGGTTGGGGCGCGCCTTGTGCATGAACATGGGGTTCAAGACAAGGCTGCGGTGGAGCACTCGGCGTGCCTAGGGCAATTGTCCAAGGCGTCGAGCACTAGTTGTGAGGCTAAGGTATGTATTTGAGCTTTATAATTGAGTCTATAAGCTTTGTGCATATTCCAATGTGAATTAGGAAGCTTCTCTAATGGTAGATGCTTTAAGCAAGAACCAAAGCTAGAGTTTACCTTGGCACATAGTTAAATATGCTAGAAAGAAGTTAGTAAGCTTCATACTAGCTTAGAGTGAACTCTAGGAGCTTGGACAAGCTCAAGACTCATTGTACATGCTTTATAAGAAGCTCATGTAGCTAGGAACTAGCTCATGGAAGCTCAACCTAGCTCACACTAGCTCAAGTTAGCTCAACTAGCTAGAAATTCAGCTCAACCTAGCTCACACTAGCTCAAGCCAACTCAACTAGCTAGATGCTAGCTCATGGAGCTAAGGGGTAGTGACACTACCTAGGTGACCTAGCTAGGTACCTAGCTATGCTAGCTAGGTGGTGGGCTTGGTGAGCCGGCCCAAGGGGCGCGCCCATGGGTTGTTGGGCCGCAAGCATGCACGCATGGCATGGGTTTGGTGCCTTGCCATTTGGGCCGTGCGTGTGGGCTTTTGGATTGGTTTTTGGGTTTCCTTCTTGGGCCATTATATGCTGGAATTAAAAGGTATTTGGAGTCCAAGGGGGGATGCATCTAGACGCCCTAATGATGACTAGGAAAGAGAGAAGGGAAGTTACAACAAACTCCCTAAAATCACTCTCATCCACTCATTCTTGTAACCGTTTTGTAACCGCCATCCATGGAAGTTTTTGGACAGATTGTGGACGCCTATATAAGGGAAAAAGTCGGCCATTTTGATGGTAAGAAAGACACAAGAAAATCAGTCCATTGTTATACACAAAATCGGTGAGAAAACACACTAGAAGTCGAGTAAGACTTGTCGGTGTTTTGAGTGCAAACACACGGGTGTTTCAAGTAAGAGAGTGGCATCATGGATCGATGTTCTACATCAAGGAAGGAACCTCAAGAGGCGTTGTGTGGGCAGAATGTTCGAGTGAAGGACGAACCCCAAACGTCGATGGAAGAAGACTTCGTTCAAGTCAAGATCGAAGCGGAATCATGGGACTCGAATAAGGTACGCTTGTTCTCAATAGATGTGTCTTGCCAACACTTCTATTGGTTCGTTGTTACGTTTTATCTCACAACGGTATTGCATAAACCCTTGGCATGGAATAGGGGCAATATACGTTGAAGGAAAGCGGGATCTCATCCCGTGACTCGTAGCTTTATCCAAGACACTTAATATAAAGTAGGGGTCGATGGTGATTGCCTTCATGGCCTACACCCACGAGACTACCCTTAAATGGGTCTACTCGTCTTGCCTTGATTATCCTATGGATCTACAAGGGTCGACTTTCCTTCAACTTAAACAAAGTAAATGCACTAAAATGATTGCATGCAAACCCCTAAAAACCAACATAATTCATTCGGCTTTTCCATTTTGAAATGAGGTTTAAGGGCACGAGAACCAAAAAATGATCCCGTGTAATTGGAAAATTGTGTGGAAATCATTATTGTCAAATTCTTTACCATTATCGCACCGGAAAGCTTTGATTGAGCAATGAAATTGTGTTTGAACGAATTGATGAAAACGAACAAAATGGGTATAAACTTGAGATTTGAATTTAAGCGGAAACACCCAAAGAAAATTAGTGAAATCATCAATAAACACAAGATAATATTTATGACCAGCCGAACTGACAACATGTGAAGTCCACAAATCACTATGAATTAATTGAAAAGGCGAACTAGTAATGGTCCTAGAAGGATAAAACAATAGACGGGTGTGTTTCCCCAATTGACATGAATGACAAAGAGAGGAATCATACACTTTATTGCAACTAGGTAGACAAGATTTCCTAAGTAAATTAAAAATAGGAGCTCCTGGGTGACCGCAGCGAGCATGCAAAACAGGAGACGACACGGCAGACAAAGACAAAGGGCTGGACGACTTGGTGATGGGGTATAGCTCGCCGGAGCTAGTGCATCTCATTCGAGTTGTTCCCGTTGGAAGATCCTTCACAGAAAAACCGTATGGGTCAAACTCAATAAAAAAGTTATTGTCAGCAGTGAATTGACGGACACAAATCAGGTTTTTGATTATATTAGGTGCAACAAGAACATTACAAAGGTAAAGGGGTTGGTCTTTTGTAGGGATAAGGGCGGTTCCATGACCCAAAGTTGGTATGTGTGTGCCATCCCTGACAATAACAGAGGTAGAATTACTCTTCGAGGTAAGGGAAGAGAGCATACCTTGGTTGTTGGTCATGTTGGAGGAGGCCCTAGTATCCATATACCAAGAGTTGTCTGGCAGGTACAGTGTCATTGAGTTGAATGCTTGAGTCAGGTCTGTAGTAGGCATAAGACCAGCATAAGGATTTGTAAACATTGTATTCGCCTACTGATTCGGTGCCCGAGGAGTCGTACCAAGTATGCCTTGTGATTGCACTGTAGGAAAGGGGCAAAAGCCCGGATTCAATCCCGGAAAGGGCCAAGCCATGGACTGAGAATTCTGCTGAGATTGCCCGAGGACCTGCATCCATCCGAAGCGAGTTCGCTGAAGATGAACAGCGCCAGCGCCACGCCCGCGACCGCGCCCGCAGCTAGTGTTTTGGCGACCACCGGTGTCAGTCTGAGGCGGGGGCTGCGATGGTTTTTCCGATGGCGAAGCGGAGAAGGTAGATGCTGCAATAAGAGCTTTCACGTCGGCTGCTAGGGCATCCTGTTTTTCGCGTCTCGTCTCCTCAAGTAAGACCATCGATCTTGCCTCAACAAAATTCTGCAACGGTTGCGTCTGCTGGATGAAACTGTCAACCGTATCATATTCAGACGACAACCCGGGAATCATCTGAATGACCATCTGACGCTCTGTAAGAGGAGAATCAACGTTCTTTAATTGATCATTCAAGATCCTTGAGTTGTTGACAATAAGCCGAAACCGATGAGAAAGACTCCAAATGACAGCGAGAGAATTCGTTTTGGAGATAGACATATCTGGGCTCTTTGTTATCCTGGAAGATGTTCTTCAACTTGGTCCATGCCGAAAGAGCAGTAGAGTCGGACTCTAAATTGTGAGAAGCAAATCCGACGAGATCGTAGCATACATCCATTGAAGGATAATAGTGTCCAATTGATCACAGAGGGCATCATCAACGTCAGCGAGGCGAGGAATATTTGCATCAATAAGATCAAGGACGCGATGAGCGCGTGCAGCAACCTTGAACAATTCAGCCCACGAGTTATACTTCGTGTTGAAGACATCCAACGTGAGCGAAATGAGATTTTTGATGTTGGAGATAGTCAAGGCAGAATGAAACGCCGGTTTAGATCTGTGAGATCCGCAGGTCTCCGTTTGATCCTTGAGAGCGGGAATCACCGGATCTTTGTTCTTGGGCGTTTCGTCGCCAGCATAAACGTCTCCATCTTTGCCAGACATGGCAGAGGGCAAATTTTTTCTAGGGTTAGATGAGCCGAGGAGAGCGGCGTGGAGGACGGGCAGCGGCCGGTTCTAGGACCGGACGGTAGGAGAGGCTGGGGAGGCGGCGCGCAAAGTGGTGCGGCCGGTGCTAGGCTGCGCGGAGAGAGAATGCCGGCGGCAGCGGGATGGGGGTCGAGGATTAGGCTGCAATGATTTTCTATGTGAATTGCTATCCTTTGGGACCTCGGCATTAAGAATTATGTCAAGTTTAGATTAGCCAGAGCTTGTTATGCTTTGAAGTTTGTTGTGGGGTTAGATTAATCAGAGCTTGTCTCAGCTTCTCTACTATATTTTCACTTGCATTTTTGTGTTCTTTACTCATATATGACTAGACGAAGAGTGGTAGAAATTGAAACCTAACCTAAAAAGGCATCAATATACATATATATGCATCATATATATCCTGTCATATATCACACTAAATCCGAAGAAGATTACAAAACTATCAACGCTTCTTCTAGTAGTAGGCGTAGTAGACTGTTTCTTGGTTGTTAATCCTCAAAGCTCAACATCATCATTCATCACTATCTGTTGGTGGAGAAGTCTGATTTGTAATACGTGTTGTGCTAGTTTTCTTACCCAATTCCTCTGCCTCTAATGCATCATAATCCACACCTTCAATCCTCTTCAGCGCCTCCAAAACCTCTACCATTGAAGGCCTAAGTTCCCTCTCATGCTGCAAACACTGAAAAGCAAGCTCCGCCACCAAAGTAATCATCCTTCTCACCTTAAAACTCTTCTCAAATCCAAGATTAGGGTCAACCAGCTCATCCAAAGCTGAACACTGGATCTTATTCATTGCATAGTTCGACAAATTGACTTCATGTCTCTGCCTCTCCATATCAATGGCAGGCAATGATGATATAAGCTCAATAAGCACAACTCCAAAGCTAAAAACATCACTCTTATCTGTTAAATGGTAACACTGATGATACTCTGGGTCAAGATATCCAGGTGTCCCTTGTGGAGCAGTTGACACATGAGTCACATCTGCAGGGAAGAGTCTTGAAAGCCCGAAATCTGCAACCTTTGCACAGAAATTTCTGTCGAGGAGAATGTTATTGGTCTTGATGTCACGGTGGATAATGTCATTGCAGTGGAGGTATGACAATGCTGCTGCTGTTTCTATTGCGATTTTGAATCGGGTTGGCCAGAGGAGTAAAACTGACTTTGATTGATTTCCATGGAGATGATCAGCCACCGTTCCATTGGGAATGTATTCGTATACAAGGAGGAGTTCACGGCTATGACGAGAACTGGAACCATAAAGAGTAACAAGATTCTGATGGCGAACGCTTGTTAGAATTTTGATTTCATTCTTGAATTGTTCAACTTGCTTGTAGTTCTTCTCGTACATGCGCTTCACTGCAACTTCCCTTCCGTCTTTTAGTTTTCCTAGTGGGAAAGTCATTAAGAGTTGTCAAGTTAGTTTCCCTAGTTTTTAACAATGTGCTGGATTGTTATGTGCAGTGCAAGTAACTTGTTACCGTGATAAACAATTCCAAAGCCGCCTTCTCCAAGCTCTCTGGCAGGGTCAAAATTATTGGTGACTTCTTGGAGTTCAGCATAAGAAAAGACTGTCACACCATTGTTCGTGGTTCCCTCTTCTAGGTCTGATCCTGTGTGATTGAGGAACATGATCCTTGAGGGGAGAGATGCTGAGCCTGATTTGGTTTTTCTTCGTCGCCAGTAAACAAGGAAGACGATTAAGATAATTATTGCTATACCTGGAAGGACTGTAGGAAGAAGAGGTGGCGGTTAGCTATTAGAGCTTTCTAAATTGAGATTGAAAAATTGTGCCATGCAATAAATGCAATAGTGCATTATTGCATTTAGAAAAAGCTTAATGTTTAGAACAAAAAAATTTACCTGTGCAAAGAATGATTAATCGTTTCACTGCAAGGAAAGAGGATAGAAGTAGTTAGCTTTACTTTCGGATTGGGAAGTTTACTATATCAACCCAAAACTAAATCACGGAATAAAAGTGCAGTTTAGAAACAATTTATAAATTTCCTATTACAAATTTGTGAACTTCACAAGGAATAGTAAAATCTCTAATGTAACAGTGCAGATAAGCTGAGGGTTTTAAGTTCGTAGCAGTGCTATCATAAAGGTCTCCTAAAACACGCAAGCGTGTGGAAAATTTTGGGGACTATTCCTTGACTTGCAAAATTCCTAAAATGAAATCAGGAGTTTAACCCACCAGCTTCCCTTCACTTGCTATTTTCTTTGAAGTCTACATGGGTTATTTTAGTCATGGAGACCGTTGAAATGAACTTTGAAGAATGAATATAAACAGAGCAAGGTCCAGATCCTGCCTAACACAGCCTCAATATCCTCCAAGTGAGTGGAATTCTAGCTCAAAGATTGTTCTTACTAATAATAAGTTTGGAAAAATACTAAATCACAAAAGCTCAGTTTGCTACATGTGTACATCATTGAAAAGAAAACAATAACTAATTAATTCCTAATAGGAAAAATCTGGTGCAGCAAGAATATAGTTTGTGCCATAGGTGGAATAAAAAGGTTTCACATCAAATGTTACTTCCTAGTTGATATATTATCAATTGTTGAACCGTACTGAGCTTATTTATAAATGTTTTGGAAATAGAGTTGTGCAATAGAACAAACAATCGTCATTAGATATTATAGATTGGTCATTCTTCACATTGATATGTTGAACTGAAACACAACTGAAAGCTCTTAGGTAAGAGGAATAACAGGTTGATTGATAAGAAGAAGAGCAGCAAAAGTAGTTCTTTGGGCCAGCTGCGGCGTACCTTTATTTTTGTTGTCGTTGGATGATGAATTTGGGAATTGGATGCAGCCGGCCGGAAGAGGCTTTTCTACAGGAAATTTGCCATAATCATAGGGGCCATACAGAACGGCATAACCATCCCCACAATCTCTGTAGTGGTCGCTATCCCAGTAGTCATCTTTCTTTTTTTTTGGTCGAAAGTAGTCATCTTTCAAAGGATATGTGCATCCTATGAAGGTCCCATTGTTTCTCAGGGTTGTCCAGTTTGTAAACTGAAAATCTGGGAAGATGGCATGTAAAACTAAATAAGTTTTACAAGGATGGAATTTCAGACCATCAAGAGTTAGCCACTGATCTGGGTATTGTACAGTAAGATTGCTTGGATTGACATATAAAACCTGATAGGGTGGCTCTTCTTTCTCGGCGCAGTTGATCAATGTATGGCTATTACTATAGTCGCATGTGAGCTCACAAGGACCGCCACAATGTTGAGCACGTAGAGAGCTGTTAGTGAAATGGGAAATAGGGAATTGTCCTATGTGGACATTGTCAGGGCAGTAGAAGTTGAAGGAATCTGGACAACTTCGGCTCTCATGGATCAACAAAAATAGGAGGAGGAGAATAAGAAAATCAGAGACAGCATACAGCAGAGTGCGGCAAGGAAAAGCCATTGCCCACAATTCTCTCTGAAACTTTGCAGTGAAATGGAATATTTTATGTGCCAGGATAAACTAATGATTCTTTTCCTTTCAAGTGTCAAAAGTCAAGTCGACTTAAACACGTCACAAACTTAGAAATAATGGAGGAGCATGGAAGACTTGGGGCGAAGACCAAGACTTATGGTTGACTTGGCCTAATCAATCAAGAAAACTACTTCGGAATCTTACTTCCTAGCTTCGTTTTTCAACAACTGAACGGGGGGCCTACGTTTTCTGGGCTTATATCGTTTTGTTCATATTAAAAAAAAAAAAAATTGGCTGAAAACCACCCGTATAATATGGCATATTTCACTTAACCACCCGTATTTTCAATAATTATAAAAAACCACCCATATTACAAGCTCCGTTAGTAATTCACCACCCAATTCACAGATCCGTTCACTTCCGTTAAAAAATGGTGACATGGCACTCCTATTTTAATTTCTCTTTTTTTTTAACCTTGTCAAATCAGATTATCTCCCATTTATCCTAAAAAAAAATAAATTATTTCCCACTTAATATATTTGCCATCGTCATCACCAAAATCCCAATTCCTAAACCCTAAAAATGAATATCCAGATCTGGCACAATCACAAGGTGGAATTCCTACAACACTTTACATTACCCACGCATAAGAAGAAGATATGGCTTCTTCTCTATCCAAAGCAATCCAACAATTGCCTCACTTCGAATGAAAATCGACGCCCCAATCGGAGACATACGCCGCCGCCCCTCCTCCGGCATTCGCCTCCACCGCCGCTCCGATCCAACTTCACAATCCCGACCTCCAAGGACGCCGTCGATTTCCACCATAGCCACCCGCACCACCACGAGCTCGTCCCCTTTGACCACCTCGTCGCGGAGATGGAGCACCACCGGGAAGACAAGTATTGGGAGCAGATGTACTTCAAGGAGCGGCACAAGGAGTTCGCCAACACCACGAACCAGGAGGAGGTGCAGTGGCACGAGCCGCAGCCGGAGTGGGAGGACTTCGTCAACGCCGAGGATTATCTGAATGATGGGGAGAGGGAATTATTGCTGATGCAGGAGATTCGTGACCGGAGATTGGAGGGGAAGAAGAATCGGGAATCAGAGGGGGAAGATCTGATATTTTTAATTGGGGATTTTTTTAGGGTTCTTATTTGATTGAGAATTTTTGATGTGGCAAGGTTTAAGAAAAAAAATAAAATAAAATGGAGTGCCATGTCACCATTTTTTAACGGAAGTGAACGGATATGTGAATTGGGTGGTGAATTACTAACGGAGCTTGTAATATGGGTGGTTTTTTTATAATTATTGAAAATACGGGTGGTTAAGTGAAATATACCATATTATACGGGTGGTTTTCAGCCAATTCCTCTTAAAAAATAGAAGTTGTTGACCGTTCTATGTGAACTTAGAATTGAGGACTAAAGAGATGTGATCGATTATTGCCCGCATGAAACGTTGAGTGGACTTCACTTCGGACGATGTTTACAAATTGTGTACGGGATACGTTTTGGATTTTCCTCTTTCTTTCCCCCTTTTAATGCACTAAAATGATCATTAACGGAATTCAAGAATTACCTAATTATGTACGCATTTTAAAATGATCATTAACGGATTTCCTTTTACACCCTTTTAACAGCTTTATTTTGTTTCAAGATTAGAGAGTTGCTTTCCCTTGATATTAGAATTTGATTTAATTGAAATTTGAAATGTTCATAATTTACTTGTGACGGATGGCATACACTGATCGTCTAATCCTACATAGAGAACCATGACTTGACTTGTCTAAACATCAACATCTTTCATATGAAAAATGTAATTTAATGAATTCTAGGAGTTGTTACAAAGACTTTTTCGGACTTGAAATGTCCCCCTTATGCAAAATGAAGAATTCCTAAACCAACTTCATAGTTATTATTGCTCTTAATTTTTGCGACACCCTTTGAAATGGGTACGACGAATTATTTTGGACAAAAAAATGAAGGTTTACACTTTGTTGTCTTTTTCGAGGAGGCCACAACCGATCGCCGTAAACCTTGTATGCCGGATGTTAGATTCCAAAGAACAAATAAGATTCTTATACAGAATTTTAGTAGCTTTTGAATAAACGAAACAGAATCGTTATAAACGAAGATCAATTGATATTATTATTGATCATGAAGATCGATTACAAGATGTATGAATGTAGAGCAAGACTCGAACTAAGTAAATGAGCAATATGATTGATCAAAGTGCTCTGCAATTCTTCGAGTGCTCGGTGATTGCTTGTGTCCTCAATTGACTTCGTCTTCCTCTTCTTATAATCATTCTCAAGCTTCATCGCAATTGAACGTTGAAGATCGACCCATCTCTCCGAGACATCTGCCGACAAGCAGCAACATCATTGGAGAAGAGAGTACCTTGCAAAGTGTTGGATCGTATGTGTTAGTTACGAGTTGGGAACAATTGTTGAACTGTTCCTTATAGATGACTCAGTTCCTTATAGAGGAACCCCACATCAACCAACTAGTTGAACAGACAAACCTCTACATCTGTTGGAAGATTTTGAATGACTTTCTTCTTTTAATGATTGTTCCCTTAGTGTGAAGATAGAATAATTGTGTGAATGTTCTCTTATTATTTCAGAATACCCAAAGGGGTTTATATACAAAATAATACTTAGAGCCCAAGCGATCTTATCTATCTTGAGTCTCCAAGATAAGAACAAAATATTATATACAAGATAATTATGGAAAATATCTTAACAATATAATCTTTATCCTAATCCCCCCCCCCTCCACAAGCTCATGGCGGATTCTGAACATGAAGCTTGGACCGTAATTGTAAGAAGCGCGAAGTACCAATTGCCTTTGTGAAAATATCAGCCGTTTGATCACAAGCTCGGACATGACGAACAATCAAGGATCCATCTTCAACTTGCTCACGCACAAAATAGTAGTCAATCTTGATGTGTTTTGAGCGTTGATGAAAAACTGGGTTTGCAGACATGTATGTAGCACTTAAATTATCACAAAGAACAATAGGCGGCCGAACAATAGGCGCTTGCAGCTCAAGAAGAAGCTGTTGTATCCAAATAAGCTCAGTGGAAGTAAAAGCGATGGCCCGATATTCAGCTTCAGTGCTAGATTTGGCAACCACATGTTGTTTCTTAGATGCCCAACTGACTAAATTACCACCATAATAAATGGCAAAGCCATGTTGGGATCGACAATCATCACTATCAGAGGCCCAGCCAGCATCACAATAAGCAATTAAACGATGATCAACAAAGGGGCGAAAAGAAAGACCAGCCGAAATGGAGCCTTTTAGGTAACGTAAAATTCTCTTGATAGCAACCCAGTGAGTTTCCGTTGGAGAGTGCACGTACTGACAGACACGGTTAACAGCATAAGAGATTTCCGGTCTAGTAATTGTAACATACTGTAAGGCACCAACAATGCTCCTATATAAAGAAGGATCAGACAAAGGATCGCCAGAACGTTGCAGTCTAGATGCCGGCTCAGCAGGTGAGGAAATAGGCTTGGCATCCTGCATTTTTCTACGTATCAGAATATCGCGAAGATACTTCTGTTGAGAGAGAAGAAAGTAATCTGGACCACGAGAAACTTCAAGGCCGAGAAAGTAGTGCAGTGGACCCAAATCTCGAAGAGCAAATGTCTTGTTCAACAACCAAACAAAATTATCAATCTCAACAAAAAGTGAGCCTGTAATGAGCAAATCATCAACGTAGACAAGAATATAAATGACTGAAGATCCACGGCGCCTGACAAACAGAGACGTGTCAGAGCGACAAGAACGGAAACCATGACAAAGAAAAAATTGTCGGAGCTTTGTAAACCAAGCCCGAGGAGCCTGCTTAAGACCATATAAAGCTTTCTTTAAGAGACAGACATGATGAAGTCGCGCCTGATGAAACCCGAAATAAACCGTTCGCTAAAAGACAAGAAACAAGATTATTATATTCGATTGTGCGAACACTTGCTTCTTTATTTATGATTTTCTTTACAACGAGGTGACAAGCCAACGAGGCCTACAAACACTTGAGATTTACACCCTAGACCTCCTACGATTGTTCGAGATCTCGATCTAACAATGTTCGAGATCTCCTAGTTGCTAGATGATTCTATCTCCTAAGTATTGCTTGCTTGGCCTTGGTGCGAGGTTGATCTGAGAAAGCGGTGTGGATGACCTGCGAGATTGGGTAGCGAGGTCTTTGATGTGAACGAGATCTCTGTGCGACTTGAAGTCTTTTTGTGGACTTCACTTGTCTATAGCGAGGTCTTTTGACGATGTTTCGATCACGTCGATCTTCAACGAGCAAGATAGTTCTTGAGTTCAAGATGTTTTTCGACCCTTTTTCCATACGAGGTTCTCCTCTATTTATAGAGGATTGGAGAGTCAAGTTTTGATCATGGTCCGATGTGGGACGCCCGAGATCAGGGCCTCTGATTGGTCTAGAGGCGAGGTAACCGGTGATTGGCTCGGGGGAGTGGCGCTAGCTGAGTGGTTCTGGTGGGCGGGTGTGTCAGTAGAGTCGGTTATGAGGTTTAGACCTCGTTCCGAGGTTTCGGAGGACCTCGTGGGGGTAGGAATTTTGTTAAAATAAAAGGTGGGTGCGGTTGTGGGCCCCGGGATCATTCTTGGGAGACCCGTCGAGTCTGTTTGTTTCTCGTACCCCGGGTCCACTGCTTGCTTTACCATTTTGGACATCATCACAACCCCATGGCCTGGGGATCTCGACCCGAGGGCCGCATGGCATAAGTTTCTTGAGGTCGCGGGGTACGAGGCTCTTAGAGGTTGGGAGAGCGCTTTGCGAGGTGTGAGGTTCTGGATGTTCGGAGAGCATTTTGCTAGGCTTTCTCCTTACGAGGCTCCGTACTTAGGCTTTTCTCTTGCTCGCATGGGTGAAGCTTTCTGGGCCCGCTCTTCATGTCTTGCTTAATGGGCCGTTTAGGTGGGATAGGCCCGATAAGCCTTTCGGGAGCGGGGGAGGCCCAAGCCTGCTCTCTATAAGGGCGTATCTCACATGCTTCCCCTTCATCTTCTCTTCCGACATTTTCGCCTTCTCTCTCTTCGTCTTTTCGGTTTCCCGCGAGCGGTTCTCCAGACAGTTTCCAACGATCCTCCGCCACTTTCCAGTTGCACCGCCGCCCTTTCTACGCCAATTCCAAGCAAGTAAGTCCTCGACCCCCTTCTTCTCGTCTTTTGGTGTTTTTTTGCCTTCGACTTTTCCCTGGTTGTTTTTTGTTCCGTGTCTCGAAGGGGCGACGGCTGTTTCTCGGTGTTTCTCGCCAGCGCTGCGGCGGCGAGACGGTGGTGGGGAGGGTGGCTCCTGTCATTGCGCGGTGCCCTCACCATTTTCTTCACTCCTTTTTGCTTTATCTTGTTCTGGTTTGGGTTTTGGTGGGCAACGGCGGTCTCTTGGTGTTTCCCGTTAGTGCCGTGGTGGCGAGACGGTGGGGCAGGGGTGGCGACCGCCATGCCCTCAAACCCTTCGTCTGTCAATTGACGGTTGGATGTTTTCTTTTTTCGCCATTTTGAATTTTGAGATCCTCGGAAGCCCAAACGTCATGATGGATGACTGACGGGACGTTTGGGTTTCCGCCGCTGCTTTCCACCGCTGGCCTCCATTTCGCCTTCTCTCTCCTCCTTTTGGCGCTTCAACTTCTCCATCGTCGTCCTATCTTGTCAGAGTAGCCCTAGGGTGCCACGTGGCCTTCCCCCCTTATGACCTCGCGTTCTCTTTCTTCGGTTACTTTGCTCGATGTCTCAACCCCCTTTTTCTTTTTTCTTTTCCAAGTGTTCGCCTCTTGTGGCCTGGACATCGCTCTTTCATGCCTAGGGAAGCATCTTTGGACCCTCCGCCAGGCTTCGCGTCCAAAGCTGAGAAGGGATCCTACGAAGAGGTTAAAAGCCCGACGCCAGGCTCTGTGTTCAAAGCTCAAGAAAGATTTTACGAGGAGGTTTCCGAGTCTGTAGGGAGTGTAGAGACTAGTGATTCCCAGAACCCGAGGTCTCCCTCGTTGGTTTTCAGCGACCCCTCTTCTAGCGACTCCGTTGTTTCCATTAACTCGTGCTTCCCCCGACTTCGCATATATTCTGGCGTTGAAATGGCCTCGTCTTCCATCTCCGATGAGGTCGTTGCCGAGGTTGTGGTGAGGTCGTCTGACTCCTACGAGCCCGCGAGCTTCGTTGCGGCGTAAATTACTGACGTCGTGTCCTGCGTCCCACCTGTTCTTGAGGAGCGGATCCCCATGTCCTTGGGTTCGAACGAGGCTTTTCTCTCTGAGGGAGTACCTACCGATCTAAAGCCTAAAGACCTCGCAGACATCGCCAAGAACTTCGCTTGGCCCGAGGGAGTTGAGCTAGCGCTTCCCGGAGGGGAGGGCTGCTCTTTGGCGCCCTACGACAGGTGCGTGGTTTTGCACCTGTTTAGTCTCCAGGCAGGCTTCAGGTTACCTCTGGCCCAGCACATCGTCGACTTTCTGTGGGCCATGCAGATCTGCCCTGCACAGCTGTTTCCCAATGCCTAGAGGCTGCTGTGCGCCTACACGCTTCGCAGCCGCGAGCTTGGGGACGGGCCGAATCTCGACAATATGTCGACTCTGTTCCTAGCGAGGCGGGAACAAGAGTCCTGCCTTATCAACCTTAGCTTGTCGGGTAACTTCGTCCGGTCCGTTGGTTCGCACACGGTTGCCGAACTCAAGGCACTCAAGGCCCGATATGCTCCGGCGGAACAGGCACCGTACCAAAAGTACCTGGCACAGGACCGGCTTGAGCGGGCCGGCCTGAGCCTCGCCCTACCTCCTCGCGAGGGTAAAGAGGGTACTTCCTTTCTTCTTCTTTTTTGCTTGTTTTCGTTATTTGCTCCCTTTTTTAGGCCACGAGGTCAAAAACCTCGCTAGCTTGCTTCACTATTATGCCTTGTTTCTTACTTTTTATCTAACTTATTTTCATGCTTTTCTTCGGCAGTGGATCTTTTTGGCGCTCTTACCTCAAGGTCGCAGGGCAAGAAGCCTGTGACTTCTAGTTCCAAAGCTCTGGTCCCCCGAAGTCAACAGGGGGTAGTTATAAAGGAGCCAAGCACGCTGGCGAGGCCTCCCACCTCTCAGCTGAAGGCAACACCCCCGGAGCCGAAAGCGTCCGGGACGAAGACCGCTGAGGGGTCCCCGCCTAAGGGGGACGCCGCGAAGACGTCGTCCTAAACCTCCCGAGGGTCCGGCGATGGAGTCGGGTCCAAGAGGAAAGGCACGGAGTCCCCTCGTGGGGATAAAAAGAAAAACACAGGGGGGAGGACCAGCGTGGTCCGTCGGGGAAGGAGATCATCCCCTCTTTCAACTTCGAGGGACGAGCTCTTAACGTCGTTGGTCCCTCGCCCGCCAAGTTCCACTGCCCTGGGCCGATCAGGGGTGCCACCGTGAAATGGGGTCGGGAGGAGTGGAAGGAGGAGGTCGCGTGGGCCAATAACCTCACCGAGGCGGCCCTTGACGACGAGGCTGCCTGATATTCGGCCATGGTATGTTCCGCTTTTTTGAACCTCGCTTCTGTTTTGGATTTCGTGCCTCTTTTTTTTTAAATAACTTCGTGAATTTTCAGCATACCTTCTTTGAGAACTACAACCGCAGCCGCCTCACCCTCCTCCGGACGAGGATGGACAAGATGGAGGCGGCGCTTAAAGCCCGCACAGAGGAGTGCGCGAGGCACGAGAAGGAGCTTGCTGATGCTGGGAAGCGGGTTAAGGTCGCGGAGACCGCGGCGAGGGACGAGGCTAAGGCGGCGGCGAGGGCGAGGGACGAGGTGGGTAAGGCAAAGGACGAGGCGAGGAAGGCGAAGGAAGTGGATGGGGCTTTACAGAGCGAGAACGAGGAGCTTCGGGGCAAGCTCTCCGTTGAGCACAAGTTCTTCAAAGAGAAGGAGGCGGAGCTTTTGAAAACCGAGGACGAGATTACCAATCTTCGGGGGCGTGTCAGTGAGCTCAACGAGGAGGTGATGGCTGCGGGGCCTAAGTATGTGGAGTCGGCAGAATATAAGGAGCAATAGTTGGAGAGCGTGAACAAGATGTTCCGCCAGGCCGTCCGCATGGGGGTCAAGCAGGCGGTAGCGAAGTATGGGCACCTCGACCCCCATATTATCTTCTTCAACCCCAATTACAAAGAGAGTATGGGGGAGGAAGCCGGGGAGGAACCTGAGGGACAATGCGAGTTCTTTCTCAATGAAGATGGGACTGTGGCTACCGAGGCACCTCCCGGGGTGGACCTCGTTCAGGGAGGTCCGGAAGAAGTCGTTATGGGCCCTCAGCCCGCGTCCGACGCCCCGAGCTCCCAGCCCGACGCCGTCTCCTCTTTGCCCGTCCTCGACGCTCCCACGGACCCGCCGCTGATGCCCAGAAAGATGCCATTGCCGAGGCCTCGCAGAATTGAAGGAGTGTTTCTGGTTTTTAATTTTTTTATTTTGTTATGTTGGTGGCCACGCGGGGTCTGTATTTAAACACTTAGGCCCTTGTGCCCTTTTTATGCAATTTCTTTCTTTTTGTCTTATGGTTGTGTGTTTCTCTTGTTTCAATTTTCATGCATACATATTCTGTATCCCGATCCAACCCCATGGTCCAAGTGCCACAAGGTTTGTGGCATACTTGGGCCACATCGGGTGCTTGTTTTTATGCCGAGGTTCCGAGCTTCGCTCGGATCTCGCATGATGGAATGAGATTCTTCTACCCCCAGACTAAGCGCTGGTGTAGAAATGATAACTTTTGACACATCTTGATTGAAAACTCGTTTCGTTTTAAAACCTCATCACCTTGAGAGTTAGCGGATCTTGCTTACTTAGAGAGTCAACGAACTTCTTTTGCTAAGAGAGTTAGGACCCCGACCCTTTTAGAGAATTAGCGGCCGCCACTTACTTAGAGAGTCAGTAAGGGGTGGGCTTAACTTTACAAGCGAGATTCTCCAATCTCAAGCGGGAAGCGAGAGGTGGATCTCAAACGAGATTCTCTAACCCCAAGCGGGGAGCGAGAGGTGGACCTTTAACACGAGGTTCTCCAACCCCAAGCGGGAAGCGAGGGGTGGGATTAAACACGAGATTCTCCAACCCCAAGCGGGAAGCGAGGGGTGGACTTTAAACACGAGATTCTCCAACCCCAAGCGGGAAGCGAGGGGTGGGATTAAACATGAGATTCTCCAACCCCAAGCGGGAAGCGAGGGGTGGACTTTAAACACGAGATTCTCCAACCCCAAGCGGGAAGCGAGGGGTGGAATTAAACACGAGATTCTCCAACCCCAAGCGGGAAGCGAGGGGTGGAATTAAACACGAGATTCTCCAACCCCAAGCGGAAAGCGAGGGGTGGAATTAAACACGAGATTCTCCAACCCCAAGCGGGAAGCGAGGGATGGAATTAATCACGAGATTCTCCAACCCCAAGCGGGAAGCGAGGGGTGGACTTTAAACACGAGATTCTCCAACCCCAAGCGGGAAGCGAGGGGTGGACTTTAAACACGAGATTCTCCAACCCCAAGCGGGAAGCGAGGGGTGGAATTCAAACACGAGGTTCTCCAATCCCAAGCGGGAAGCGAGGGGTGGAATTAATCACGAGATTCTCCAACCCCAAGCGGGAAGAGAGGGGTGGACTTTAAACACGAGATTCTCCAACCCCAAGCGGGAAGCGAGGGGTGGACTTTAAACACGAGGTTCTCCAACCCCAAGCGGGAAGCGAGGGGTGGAATTAAACACGAGGTTCTCCAACCCCAAGCGGGAAGCGAGGGGTGGAACCAAACAAATAGTGATTTTCATTTTTGAGAGAGATTTCAAAATTCCACAACCCTTTATTCATAAAACTTGCGAGAAGTAACGGAGTTTAAAGAGTTTACACAAAATACTTTTTGAGTCGATCGACGTTCCATGTTTTGCTCAGGGTACGCCCCTCGTTGTCTTTGAGCTTGAAAGCTCCGGGCGCGACCTCCTTGCCGAGGAGGTATGGCCCCTCCCAGTTGGGGTCCAGTTTGCCACCTTCGGTACGCCTCAAGACGAGGTTACCTGTGACCAGGAATCGCGGTCTTACCTTCTTGTCGTGGTATACCGCCACACGACATTTGTATTCCCTGGAGCACAGGTCGGCTACCTCGCGCAGCTCGTCACGGAAGAGCAACTCGACCCTAAGATTGGCCTCGTTCTCTTTTTCATTGAAATCAAACACTCTCGCCGAAGGGACCAGGGTTTCTACTAGGACTAGCGCTTCTTCCTCGTAGGTTAGAGCGAAAGGTTTTTCTCCGGTTGCGCGGCGCGCGGTGGTGCGATATGTCCATAGTACGAGTGGGAGAAGCTCCGCCCAACGACCTTGGGCCATGCCCAACCGCTTCTTTAGATCGGACAGGATGCGGGCATTGACGTTCTCTACCTGGTCGTTGGACTGAGGGTGGGCCACGGAGGAAAACTTGAGGGTTATGCCCAGGTCGGAGCAGAAGGTCCAGGTTTCTTCGCAATCGAATTGGGGGCCATGGTCGGTCATGATGGTCATGGGGACGCCAAAGTGGCAGACGAGGTTCTTCCACAGGAAGTCGCAAACCTTAGTCCCCGTGATCTTTGCCATTGCTTGCGCCTCAACCCACTTCGTGAAATAGTCGACAATGACCAGGATATACCGCACCTGGCCAGTAGCCTTGGGGAAAGGGCCGAGGATGTCCATCCCCCACATCGCGAAGGGGTATGGCGCGTGTATGGAGCGAAGCTGCGAGGTCGGGGCGTGCTGGAGGTTACTATGCTTCTGACACCCGTCACATCGCTGGACATAAGCCCTCGCGTCCTGCGGAGAGTGGGCCAAAAGTACCGCAAGTGAACGATCTTATGTGATAGGGTTCGCCACCCTGGGTGGCCACCACAGACCCCCTCATGGGCCTCATAGAGGATGTGCTCAGTAGCCTCGGCGATAAAGGTAGCCGCCTATGACGCAATACCGCGCCGCCTGCATTTTCAGCTTCCTGGCATGTGCGGGTTCCTCTGGGAGGACACCGCTCTCCACATACCGCGTTATTGGGATCCTCTAATCCCCCGCGGTAACAGATAGAACCTCGCTGTTCACACTCAACGAGAGTTTTCTTTCTACCATCACGCGATTCCCTACTTCCAGGGGTAGGGCGGATCCTAACCTCGCAAGAGCATCTGCTTTTGTGTTCGAGGTTCGCGGGATGGACTCAACCGCGAAGGTTTCCAGGCACGACACCAAGGCTTTGACCTTCTCTCGGTACACGGGCAGGAACCCCGTTCTGGTGTCAACTGCCCGTTGAGCTGGCGCGCAACCAGCTTGGAGTCGGTGTAGACCCTGATTTTCCAGGCCCCACTGAGGAGCGCCATCTCAATCCCGGCGATCATGGCCTCATACTCGGCCTCGTTATTGGTGGCTTCGAAGGAGAAGTTAAGGGAATACTCCATCTCGATCGAGGGTCCAGCGAGGAATACGCCAGCCCCGCCACCGGCATCACATCGTGAGCCGTCAACGAATACCTTCCACTCCTCCGAGCTTGCGTCTGTCTCAGGGAAGATGACTTCCACCATGAAGTCAGCGAGGGCTTGCCCTTTCATGGCGGTCCTCGGGAGGTAGCTGATGTCGAACTCGGAGAGCTCGACTGCCCACTTCGTCATTCGCTCGGAGAGGGTGGGTTGGTGGAGGATTTGTCGAAGTGGGAGGTCAGAGAGGACCTGAATGGGATGCGCGTGGAAGTAAGGGCGTAGACGCCTTGCGGTGGTCATGACCGCCAGTGCCATCTTCTCCGTCGAGGAGTATCGCTGCTCCGCGGGTTGGAGCACGCGACTCACGAAGTAGACTGGGTGTGTGGCCTTTCTGGTTAGCACCACGCTAACCGTCTCGGGGCTAACTGCATCATACAGCTGCAAGTCTTCGCCCGCCATTGGGGGCGAAAATGTGGGGAGCTTCGACAGGAAGGCCTTTAACTCAGAGAAAGCGAGCTCAAGCCCCTCATCCCATATGAACTTGTCGTTCTTCTTGAGGGCCGCGAAAAAGGGGAGAGACTTCTCCGCCAAGCGGGAGCAAAATCTCCCTAGATAGTTGACGGCATCGTTGAGCCGCTGCACCTAGTGCGAGATCGTGGTGACCTCATTGAGAGGATCGACTCGACCTTTGCGAGGTTGACGTCGATCCCGCGCTCACTGATAATGAAGCCTAAGAATTTTCCTAACGACACGCCGAAGACGCACTTCTCGGGGTTCAGGCTGAGACGGTTGTGCCTGAGAGTGGCGAATACCTCAGCGAGGTCGACTAGATGCTCTTCAGGGGTCTTGCTCCGGACAACAATATCGTCGACGTAGGCCGACACGTTTCTTCCTAGATGATTCTTAAAGATGCGGTCGACGAGGCGTTGAAAGGTGGCCCCCGCATTCTTTAGACCAAACGGCATGACCTTGTAGCAATAAGTGCCTTGTTGGGTGATGAAGGATGTTTCCTCCTCTTCCCGCGGGTTCATCAGGACTTGGTTGTATCCTAAGTACGCGTCGAGGAAGCTTAATATTCCGTGACATGCGGTTGAGTCAACGAGCTCGTCGATCAAGGGCAAGGGGTAACTGTCTTTGGGACAGGCTTTGTTGGGATCCTTAAATCGACGCACATCCTCCACTTCCCGCTGGCTTTTTTGACCAGCACGACGTTGGAAAACCATCGGGGGTACTGAACCTCGCGAATGAACCCCGCGGCTAGCAGCTTTGCTACCTCGTCATTTGCGGCGTTTGCCCTTTCTTCATTCATTTTTCTTCGTCGCTACACCACGGGGCGAGTGGTGAAATCGACGTTTAAAGAGTGCTGGGCCACGGTCCGCGGGATGCCTCGGAGGTCCTTTGTGGTCCAGGCGAACACGTCGCGGGACCCAGCAAGCAAGGCTTCTAGCGACGTCGCTGACGCCCCTGAGAGACATTCTCCTAGGTAGATCTTCTCGGACTCGCTCTCGAAGGGGGATATCACCCTTATTTCTAGCTCAGGGGTGGGGACCGTGAAATCCCGGACTTCGAGGTCGGCCTCGCCAGGGGACTCCACCATGAACACCGGGCATTTTTGTTTTGCAGAGGTCGCGTAGCAAACGCGACCTTCCTCTTGATTGCCTTTTACCTCTCCAACCCCGCCGTCAACGGTGAACTTCATCTTCAGGTGATAGATGGAAACTACCGCCTGGAACTTCATCAGGGAAACCCTCCCAATGATTGCGTTCCACACCGAAGGCAGGCGTACCACCGTGAACTCCACCATCTCGGTCCTCCTGGTGGAGCCGGTGCCCAGCGTCATCCAGAGGTCTATGAGACCTGCCACGTCGACCTAGTCCCCCGAGAAGGAGGTGAGCTTCCGAGCGTAGGGCTTCAAGGATGTCTCGGAGATGCCCAACTGCTCGAATGCGCCGTAGTACATGATGTCCACGGAGGATCCCGTGTCTACCAGCACTCGCTTCACCATTTTCGAGCCCATTTGAGCGTGTACCACCAAGGGGTCGGAGTGTGGCATGTGGAGCCCCTCGGCATCTTCGGACGAAAAGGCCAAGCCTACGTGAGACCGCGAGGTTTGGGCGACGCTAAATACCGAGGGCTCATGATGGCTTGCCCTCGTGTACCTCTTCCTTTCTGTCTGGCTTGATCCAGCCGGTGATGGTCCGCCCGAGATGGTATGGATATACCCATCGGGCGCTGTCGCTTGCCTAGACCGAACCTGCTTCGCGGGGGCCTGCTGCTCGACGTTGTTGTTATTGTTGTTATTGTTGGCCTGAGCCTGACTCGGATCTCGAGGCACGGTGTTGGCACCCGACGCGGGGTTGGCGCGGCCCTTTTCATTTGGGTTGTACGCAGGGCCGCCCTTGCCTCTATAACCCCATGGTTTGCCGCCGAAACAGTTCCAACCTCCGCCGCCGCCTCCACGGTTGTTACCGTGGTTGTTATTCTTGTTGTCGTTGTTGTTGTTGTTCCGGTTATTCTTGTTGTTTCTGTTGCTGTTGTTATTGTTGTTGTTGTTGGCGGGGTTATGGGCTTGCGTCACATACGCATCCCTCGCGGCCGGCGCGGCCACTTTTGCCTTCCCCTTAGCCTCGGCGACGATTTCCTTTTCGGTCCTCGGTCGCGAGCTTTGGTTGGCGGCATCCTCGGCGTATACTTGGGCCGTGATCCGGGGGCACAGGCTGTCGTATGTTGTCGGGTATTTCAAGAATATGAAATTCTTGAAAGCCCCGATGCTTAGGTTGCCCATGAGGGTGTCGCGTACCGACGACTCGTCGACGTGCGCAATTTCTGCCACCGCGGTCGTGAACCTCGTGAAGAAGGCGCCCAACGATTCACCCTCCCCCTGTTCAATTCCGCGGAGATCCCGCATGTTCTTCTTGCGCTTCCTAGAGCCAATGAAATGTGTGACGAAGGACTCACACAATTGGGCGAACGAGGCCACAGACCCGATCTTAACGCTGGAGAACCATGTCATCGAGGCCTTTTCCAGGGTGGTCGGGAAGACTCGGTAGAAAATGGCGTCATTATAGGCGTTTACGTTCATCTGGACCGCGAAGTGCTTCACATGCTCCTCCGGGTCCGCCGAGCCGTCATAAAGCCCCATTTGTGGCCTTAGGAAGCCCTTGAGCATGGGCGCGTTCTGGATCTCGTCTATGAACGGAGAGGTTCTCCTGGCCTCCACCTGGGGTTGGGGCGGTGGTCACGACTTGTGTGATCGCGACCTTGGGTAGTGCACCGCGCTCCCCGCTGTTTCAGACAACTCTGGGTCCTGCAGCCTCGAACGTCGCGATCGGGACCGCGAGATCTACATGGGATCTCGGGGAGGCCTCTCCGTTGACGAGCCGTTGTTGGAGGACTCGTGCTCCGGCTCATGCCCAGGGACGTACGCAGGTACGTACTCGGAGTGAGGTTCACCCGGGGGGAACGGGGACGTACAAAGGGGCGAAGCCCTGCTGGTATTGCCCATAACACGAGTAGGAGTATGAATTCGAGGGTGCGCCGCCCTGCTCGTATCCTTGGAATGGGAATGGGTTTTGCGGGGCGGCGTACGTCCAACCCGGGGGGACCACGAACGGGCAGCCCGGAGGCCCCGCGCCCGTCCACTGCGCAATTTCGGGCATGTTATCGGGGTGTTGAGGGAAGAAATTGTTTGGGCAAGCCATTTTGAGGGGATCGAAGCCAAGGTTTGCACGAATCGAGAAACTGCTTAGGATGAAGAGGTTCCCACAGACGGCGCCAGTGATGAAACCCGAAATAAACCGTTCGCTAAAAGACAAGAAACGAGATTATTATATTCGATTGTGCGAACACTTGCCTCTTTATTTATGATTTTCTTTACAACGAGGCCTACAAACACTTGAGATTTACACCCTAGACCTCCTACGATTATTCGAGATCTCGATATAACAATGTTCGAGATCTCCTAGTTGCTAGACGATTCTATCTCCTAAGTATTGCTTGCTTGGCCTTGGTACGAGGTTGATCTGAGAAAGCGGTGTGGATGACCTGCGAGATTGGGTAGCGAGGTCTTTGATGTGAACGAGATCTCTGTGCGACTTGAAGTCTTTTTGTGGACTTCACTTGTCTATAGCGAGGTCTTTTGACGATGTTTCGATCACGTCGATCTTCAACGAGCAAGATAGTTCTTGAGTTCAAGATGTTTTTCGACCCTTTTTCCATACGAGGTTCTCCTCTATTTATAGAGGATTAGAGAGTCAAGTTTTGATCATGGTCCGATGTGGGACGCCCGAGATCAGGGCCTCTGATTGGTCTAGAGGCGAGGCAACCGGTGATTGGCTCGGGGGAGTGGCGCTAGCTGAGTGGTTCTGGTGGGCGGGCGTGTCAGTAGAGTCGGTTACGAGGTTTAGACCTCGTTCCGAGGTTTCGGAGGACCTCGTGGGGGTAGGAATTTTGTTAAAATAAAAGGTGGGTGCGGTTGTGGGCCCCAGGATCATCCTTGGGAGACCTGTCGAGTCTGTTTGTTTCTCGTACCCCGGGCCCACTGCTTGCTTTACCATTTTGGACATCATTAGCGCCTGATCAATAAATCCGGGTGGTTGCTGCATGAAAACTTGTTCCGATAAGTCACCATTGAGAAAGGCATTGTTAATATCCAACTGTCGGATAGGCCAAGAGTGCTGCAGAGCAATAGTCATAACAATTCGGATAGTGGTAGTCTTGACAACTGGGCTGAAAGTGTCAAAATAATCAACACCTTCTTCCTGATTGTAGCCTTTTGCAACCAAACGAGCCTTGTAACGCTCAATGGAACCATCTACTTTCTGTTTTATCCTGTTCACCCACTTACAGCCAACAATGTTAGAATTACAAGGGCGAGGAACAAGTGTCCAAGTCCCATTACGCAAAAGGGCATCAAATTCAGATTGCATAGCATGTTGCCATTTAGGCGACTTTGAGGCTTGTAAGAAGGTTTTTGGTTCAGTAAAGGAATCAGAGGAAACAGGTAGAGGATGTTTAGTGGTGAAGGCTTTGGGTTTGAGGTCGTTCGTTTTAGAGCGAGTAACCATATGGTGAATAGAAGTATCAACAAGACGAAAATAGGATGGAACTGTAGAAGGAGAGGACGAGGAATGCGTACCTGTGTTTGGCGAGGCAACATCGGCTAATTCTCCATCAATGGAACGCGACATCGAGCTATTATCTTGATTAGGAAGGGATGAGTGTGGGCTCGGTGGAGTTGGGTTAGGAATCGGGAAAGTTGGAACGTGATTGGGTGAAGCGCGGGTAGGGGGTGGTGTAGCGCGATCGCGCGCTGAGGGCTCATCCTGCGGTTCTGCCGCAGAGAGTTGGTCGTGTGAAGCGCGGGTAGTGGTTGGTGTAGCGCGATCGCGCTCTGAGGGTTCTTCCCGCGTTTTGGCTGCAGAGTCTGGATCCGGTGGGAAGTGGTTGAAAGTGGGGGGTACAGGCGATGAAGCCAATTGGAGGAGGGAAGGTGATGGGGAAAATTCTGAGTTGGGCAACAATGGAGTAGGTGACGAGTTTTGTGGTTGGGCATGTAAGGGATAAGGGAAAGTGGTCTCATCAAAAATGACATGGCGTGCAATATAAACCCAACGCGTGGGAACATGAAGACACATATAACCCTTGTGTTTGGAGCTGTACCCAATAAAAATACATGGAGAGGATCTAAACTCAAGTTTATTGGCCATATATGGTCTTAAGAAAGGATAACAAAGGCAACCAAAACACTTTAAGAATGAGTAATCGGCAATTTTGCCATAAAGAACTTCAAAAGGAGATTTATAAGCTAAGATGGGAGTAATGGTTCTATTATGGAGATAAACAAATGTATCCAAAGCATGCTCCCAAAATAAAGATGGTAATTTAGAATGAGATAAGAGTGCCAAACCCTTTTCAACAATGGTGCGATGACGACGCTCAGCTGCCCCATTTTGAGATTGTGTATGAGGACAAGACACACGATGAAGAATACCCTGTGTTTGTAGATAATTCGAGACCGAACGATACTCCCCCCCCCCCCCAATCTGATTGGAATTGCTTGATTTTTGTAGAGAATTGGGTTTCAATATTCTTTTGGAATAGTTGAAAATGAGGCAATACTTGGGATTTCTGGGAGAGAAAGTAAATCCATACAAACTTAGTGTAATCATCCACAAATATAAGAAAATATGAATTGCCATTAAATGAAGTAACTGGGGAAGGCCCCCAAACATCAGAGTATACTAAATGAAAAGGTGAAGAACTAGAAATATGAGTACTCGGGAGAGAAAGACGATGACTCTTCCCAAGTTGAAAAGACTCACACACAGAATTCAAATTGTTTTGCGACACATGTAACTTGAATTTAGAGACTAAACGACGAAAGATAGACTCATGGGGATGACCAAGACGCTCATGCCAAATTTGAAGATTGGTTGATTCGCCAAGGAAGGCTTTAGGTGATGGACAAATCGGCTGAGAGGGTGCCAAGTGATAAAGCCCATTGTCAACGGTTCCTTTGAGGAGTGTTCGCCCCTGTTTGTCCTTCACAAAACAACAAGTAGGATAGAAAACCATGTAAGCATCATTATCTTTGGTTAATTGAGAAACACTGATAAGATTTTTCTTTATTTGAGGAACAAAAAGTATGTTATGTAATTGGACAAGTTTAGGATAGGCAGGTAAAGTGTGATGACCCAAATGCGTAATAGGAATACCGTTGCCTACTTGTAAACCATCATTGCCAGTGTAATCAGAATGCACAGAAAGATTACCAAAATCAGTTGTTACATGAGCATTAGACCCCGTATCAAAGCACCAATTGGGATCAACAAGAGTGGAGGGCGAATTGCCCATTTGAAAGGAGTATCGAGGCTGTTGTTGCATGAAGTTGGATTGAGAAATACCAGATTGTTGTTGTTGATAATCTTCACGGCCAACAGTGTAGGCACGTGAATCTCCACGGCCACGGCCACCTCGTCCTCCTCAGTCAGTGCATCCACCACGTCCACCCCTAGTGCTGTAATTAGGGTTGGTGGGAGGATAATCTATAAAGTTTTGACGTTGCCAGCAATTGATTGCTTCATGACCTGGTATAGCGCAAAGTTGACTAGTAGGACGATTCGAAGAAGAACCAGTGTCGGAGTTTGTGTCAGACCGTGACTGATTGTTGCGAGAACGAGATCCACGATTAGCCACATTAGCCTAGAGAGATAAATCCGAAGAAGCATACTGATTTGCTGCATTAAGACGCTCTTCTTCTTGTAATAAGAGACCAAATAGTTCATCAAAAGAAATAGGGTGCCTTTGCATATTATACGCAGTTAGAAACACAGAGTATGACGAATCTAACCCATTCAGAATATATTCAATGAAATCATGATCAGAAATAGTGTAGCCACATTCAGCAAGAGCATCAGAAAAGCTCCGCTTTTTCTCCACATAATCAAGAATAGATAAATTGCCTTTTTCCAGAGTTTGCAGCTGATGCTTTAAAAACATAAAACGAGCCCCAGTTTGGGCAAAAAACATGCGCTCGAGAATAGTCCAGGCCTCATGAGTGGTCTTGGCGCGAGCAACATGTGCTAATAAAGGTGTAGATAAAGTAGAACGAATCCATAAAAGAATGAACCTGTCTTTTTGAGTCCAATCAGCGAATGCAGGATTGGGTATAAGAGGTGATGTAGATCCCGAAGCAACTGGAAAGTATGCAGACGGTGCATTGTCGGGAAGAAGAAAGCTATCAACATTGTACGCCTCAAGTGAAGACTTGATCATTATGACGCCAGAGAATATAGTTTGTGCGTTCCAACTTAATGTTGAGAGTCGGAAACGCAAGGGATTGAACTGTCGCACCCGAAGCCACAACAAGGAGGGCGTTGGCAGCCTTGGGATGCGTCGATTCGTCGCGGACGGTGGTGGTGATTGTCGGCGGGACAATAGGCGTGACGATGCCGGTGGTGGCGCCAGAGATCTCCGGCTGGATGGCAGGAGTCA
Organism: Fallopia convolvulus; assembly: GCA_964016875.1. Taxonomy (NCBI): domain Eukaryota; kingdom Viridiplantae; phylum Streptophyta; class Magnoliopsida; order Caryophyllales; family Polygonaceae; genus Fallopia; species Fallopia convolvulus. Next base: position 47,262,663 of record OZ024721.1, read on the forward strand.
CGACGCCGGTCGTGGCAGGCAGCGGGTTGTGATCACCGTCGGACATAATGAAAGACTAGGGTTTGGAAAAAAAATTGGATCGTATTATGCTCTGGATACCATGTGAAGATAGAATAATTATGTGAATGTTCTCTTATTATTTCAGAATACCCAAAGGGGTTTATATACAAAATAATACTTAGAGCCCAAGCGATCTTATCTATCTTGAGTCTCCAAGATAAGAACAAAATATTATATACAAGATAATTATGGGAAATATCTTAACAATATAAGCTTTATCCTAATACTTAGCTATAATAGGCAAGGTTCAAACTTCTCTGTTCCTAGCAGTCTTCGAACTCTAGAAACACTAATGAACCTTCTTGACCTAAGTATTAAGCTAAACAACTCAACTAAAACAAGAAACTAAAACCTTACACCTGAGATCTTCAACTCAATTCCTTTTCACCTGGGAATTACTTTCTTCCATCCTCGAGATCACACACTCGCCGTCGGTGACTTCTTTGAATCTTCTTCTTCTCCCTATTCTTATCTCTCTCTTTGGGTTTGCTTTTTTTTTCTTATGGAGAGCTGAGTTCAAACTCACTATTCATGTGTATTTATAAGCTCTTCATCTTTGGAGTTGAAGCCTTATCTCTTTGAGCATTTGTCTGAAATGCCCTTATCTTGCTCTCCAAGGCTTTGTACTTTCTTCATATATGACTCCATTTGAATTTTATCAACTCTTAAAGCGTATCGAACCATTGGATCAATTGGCCCAGACTGCGCCTCTGTTTTGTCTAGAACAAGCTTCCACTTTTCATGCTGAGTTGTCTGTTGTACATGCATGGGAGTTCCCTTGACTAGGGAACATGTGGGCCTGTGGCGCTTGAGTTCCCTTGATGGGAACGTCTGCATTTGGATTTTCAATTCATGTTTATTCTGTAGTTCCCTTGAAATACTTAGACATAACACATTAGGTCCTTAATGGTGTTTGTCATTAACAAAACTAGAGAGATCGATCGTTGTTCTAGTGTCGTAGAACGTGAGTTCCCAACACTGTCCCAATAATTTCAAGATTTTGATGATGACAAACCCATTTCAAAAATACAAGTATTTGAATTCATATGATAAGTAGCAGACTTTATTAGAGCTCCCTAAGAGTTCCTAATGCAATGTATGACAGTATAAGTTTCACAGGGAGTTCCACTTCTATGGTCAAAGAGTTCCTACTTTGCACTTTTATCAGTTAGTTCCCCCTTAGAAAAAGCATTTCTCAGATAACTTAAAAAACATATCTCATAGAATTTATACTCCCCCCTTTGGCATCATCGAAAAGGAAATGCATTAAGTAAGAAAGCAATAGGAACACACATTCAAACTAAAGACCATATATTACTTAGGCAAAATTTTGTACATGTGGAACTTCAGAAAAATACATGAGAGTGGGAGAGTGAAGGGATAGGGGAACAAAAGGGACAAGATCATGGGCACCGAGCTTTTAGAAGGTCCCTGACTTTGAGCAAAACTGCGAGGATTTTGTCGTTGGTGATGGCAATTTGATGAAGCAGATCAAAGTTCCCAACTCTAGAGCGCTCAGCCTCAGCTTCAGGGAGGTGTGCTGAATGTTGTTCTGTTGACTGCTCAGAGTACCTAAGCTTCTAAATCATGGTTAGGTCCAATTCCTGACCAAGTTCCACTTCCTCTTTGGTGGAGTCATAGAAATCTTCTTTCTAGAGTAGCTTCTTCACAAGAGCAGCATAAGGAAAAGAATGGGAAGGCAGACTCATGCACTTATCCATGTGTCCAAGGTTGATTCTGGGCAGGTTAATTGGCTCGCGATGGAGGAAGTAATCCAGAAGAATGACATCTTGGATGTTCATTGTGTTGCGTTTCTCCTGCCTTGGGATCACAACCTTGATGATGAACTGGTGGGCCACTTTAGCTATGAGAGAGAGGTTGTGGGTGGAGAGACCGTGTGAACACGCCCTTCATACAGATGATGCAGAATCTCGTCCTTGTTGAAAACGTCCCAATTCTTGACGGGAAGGGAGTCCAACCCTTCACTAGGAACATTCAACATGCGACGGATGTTGGCCATGGATAAGAGGTACTTATAGCCCTTGATGGGGAGAGTGACCTTTGTGCCGTCTCGGGATATGGAGAACGGGAGTAGAAGAGTAGGGTCTAGTTAGGGTCGACTAGAGCATGATCACAGCAGACATGTTCCCATTGTTGGGCCTTTATAAGTTCCCACAACTCACCAAGTCCATTGTTGTTGAGGAAATCAAAAGAGAGGACAAGGGGAGTGATCAAGTTATGTTCCCCAGACGTGCAAGCCTTGAGAGCCTCTGTTTCCTTGTCTTGTTGAACTGTGGTTCCCTCGGTTTCCTCGATCATGGGCCTTTTGTTGCCCTTGTTTTTCTTTGTCGTGAGGACTAGTTCCCTCTCCTTGGAGGAAACGGGATCAACATGGTGGAGGTCGGAGACGACAATTTGTTGATCGTCGGATGGGAACTCGGTGGCCTGGTGTTCCGCACCGTCGGTACTCGGCGACAAGGTCATCCACGTTGAGTACCTCAGTTCTGTTTCCATCAACGGAGTTCCCATCGTCTTCATCTAAGGTGTTCTCCACAGCCTTGTCGTCCTCTTCGGTGCCCTGTTCCGCACCTTCTGTTGCATTGGCCTTTTCAGTTTCATTGGCCTCTTCCTCTTCTTCTTCATCTCTCGCGCCGGTTTCCTTTGGTTGTTTCCTTGAGACCTTGGGAGAGGAAGGGCTGGAGATGATGACGTTGAGCTCTTCCTCGACCTCTGCTAGTCGAGCATTCTCCTCAGGGGTTCCCATGATGATGGGACCTGGAGCACGCTTTCAAGGGCGACGACAATGGTATAGTCATCGTTGTCGGAGTCATTATCGCCCAGGTGGATGTGTTCCACCGCTGTTAGAAACATGGCCAAAAAGCGAAGCTTCAACTTTAATTTGTGGATTGCATCCTACAATGTAGTGGCTTACTATGTTTGGTATGCAAGAAATAGAAGAATTTTCCAGCATAAGACATGTGAAGTAAAGGAATGTACAAAAATAGTCATCAACCACGTTAGAAATAGTATTAAAGCTAGATGAAGAAAAAATAACAGAGAATCGAGAAAAGGGTTGGCTAGATTTGGATTGAGCAAACTCTTGTAATCAAAAATAGTTTCTTTATTCTAATAGAATGAATCATGTGTTTCATTCAAAGATAAATGAAGTTGATGTCTTCATTCTTTATTCCTTTTTTCTTTTGACTTCCACAGATCACGCTCTACTGAATGTAACGTTAAAGAACAAACAATGATCTGTACTAATTACAACATATTTGTAGCAATTCCATCATCAATTTTATATTTTAATTTAATTGAGCAGAGAAGCAAGGGGTTAAATCATAAAATGAACACAAGGAGTTCTCTCCAACAATCTGAGTGTAGCAAAAACTTCTATAGAAACTGTAAGAACTCCAGCACTATAGCTGTAGTAATTTTCTATACAAGAGCACGGCCACGACATTTAAGACAGCAATGAATCAAGAAATGGTAATCGATCTACTCCTGGGTAACAAGAAGGTAATGCAAAAAACTCAAGGCGCAATCACTGCACTTCAATAAATTCCAAGATGAACATAACCCTTTTGATAATGCTGACTGATTCGTGTATAAAGTAGCCTTCCATGATTTCCCCAAGTACATTTTATAACTAGAATTTGATCGGCTGCTGCTTTTTGTCTGGAGGGGCAACACATTCCCATAAAGAACGGTATGCTTCAATTTCAGCTGCATCTACTCCAAGGGCGGCAAGATTGCGACCATACTCCTGAAGACCACATATAAATAAGGTACTTGGGTTTAAACAACTTACTGTTCCAAAATAATTTTTGCTCATCATAAAGTACATTCATCTATGCAGTGCATCAAGAAAATGGAGTTTGACCTGTATATCAAGGAATAATTGCATGCATAATTTGTCCGTATCAGAAACATTTTGATCTGAGACATCAGAGCTTGCTCCAACACGCTTCTGGGCACTTTGGCGCATTCTTTGCAATGATGATTCCGTTTTCCTTGACTGTTGAAGTCGCAATGTAATATTTCAAGTTGGGGGAAAGAGCAACCTAACTTGAGTATAGATGAAGCAAATTAGGCATGAAATATTAGTGCAAGAGCATGTAAGTTACTTACCACACTGACAAGGTCAGCAGCATATTCATAATAACGCCTGGTGATCTCAATGGATGTAACTTGTAGAAGTTCATTTTTCAGGTCTTTTGTTAAATATCTTGTTGCTCTGTCTCCCTCCAAGAAAGCCTACAAAGCAAAGTCACCACACAAGACAAAGAGATCACATAATAGGAATCTTATGATCTTTCAACTTTCAACAAAAGTGGGCCGGATTGAATTGTCCTAGAGGCCACTCCTCTATTTCTTTCTGAAGGAATAAAATTTGTGATTCTAGTATTTATATTCAAATTCTTGCCCAATTTGTCTTGTTAACCAAGCCTGGGGTTTTGAGGTTCCAATAATCAACTCTTTCCCAATGGATGGTCTATCATTCTCAAACTTTTGCCAGGAAAGGTAGGCACTCACAAGGTTCCAGCACCAGGACTCAAATAGATTATTAGCTAAAATCTATAGTTCGTTATATTGTTTCCATTAATGAAACATGGGGAATTCCAAACCAGTCTATGAAATATAGATATAGAATTAGCACTAAATAAAATTGGGGAATACAACCTAACCTCGCCTGAAAAAATAACGCTTACCTTCAAAGGACGAAGAAACCCAGAAATGTATGGGGAGTGCCGAACGGGAAGAGGTTTGTTGGTCATCCTATATGTTGCAGTTATGCCTTTAAGCTGTCTCAAATCCTAAGCATCACAAACAATCAATATTA